>CM062813.1:710618843-712026005 GCA_031772625.1 Pinus tabuliformis | reverse complement strand
TTTCTCGGGCAAGTTGCAAACAAGATGGCTTAGCCCTTTTAATATTCAAGAAGTACTAGCAATGGTACTCTTACCTTGACTACCATTGACGGATCTAGCCATTCTTTTAAGGTGAACAGGCATCGAGTGCGCCTCTATCACAAACCGCTCACCAAGGAGTCTTTCTATGAGTAGGTATGTGAGGACCCCTCCATGCAAATCTTAGCTGCAGGGAGTGATGACCCAACAACTTTTCTTTAAAATTGAGATTTCTTTAAAATTGTAAATAATGTATATATTCTTTTTTATTGATTGCAATTAAGAATAGGCATTACTATGTAAATACGAGAATTTTTATTGCTCTGTGTGCTTGATAAGTGTTATTCAATTGATTGAATGATTGATGTTCAATCATTTGAATAATGCTTCTGTGTCTTTTGTTTTTGTTGTTCAAACGATTGCACGATTTCCGTTCAATGGTTGAACATTTTTACGTTTTTTTTTTTTTTTTTGTTCAAATGATTGAACGATTATTGTTCATTCGATTGAACAACACTTTTACGTTTTTTTGTTTTTTCTGTTCGAATGATTGAACGTTTATTGTTCAATTGATTGAAAGCACATTTTCAATTTGTGATTTTTGTTGTTCAATTATTGAACGATTGATGTTCAATCGCTTGAACAACACATTTCATTTTATTGATTTCGTCGTTTTAAACGATTGAATGATTGTTGTTCAAATGATTGAACGATTGTCATTCAATCGATTGAACAACACTTTTTCATTTTGGTTTTCATTGTTCAAATGATTGAATGATTGTTGTTCAATTGATTGAACAACACTTTTGTGGTTTTTGTTTTGTTGTTCAAACAATTGAACAATTGATGTTCAATTGACTGAACAAAACTTTTATTTTTTATGCGATTTTTGGTTGTTCAAATGATTGAATGATTGTCGTTCAATTGATTGAACAATACTTTTTTGTTTGTGATTTTTGTTGTTCAAACAATTGAACAATTGTTGTTCAAACAATTGAACAATTGTTGTTCAATCGACTGAACAACACTTTTAAATTTTTGCGATTTTTGGCTGTCCAAACAATTGAACTATTGTCGTTCAATTGATTTAACAACACTTTTTTGTTTGTGATTTTTTAAGTTCAAACAATTGAACGATTGTCGTTCAATCAATTGAACAGCACTTATGCATGTTTTTTCTTCTTTTCTTTTAATTTCTACTATTCAATCCATTGAACAACACTTTTTGTCTTTTTAAATAGGATAAACTGTGAATTCTTTGATTGACGGTCATTATGCCATCTTCTTTTTTCTTTTGTATTGTGAATAAACACCATTTGAATGGATTTGTGCCTGATATAAGGAAAAACAGTGATGACAATACCTTATGACTTATGAAGCCTTTTTATGGTTATCTTTATTCAAAAGCTAATACGGTGTATCTTTATAATGACTGGTTGAACATCTCTTCTTTGGGCACATCATAAAATGATTCATTATTTTCAAACCATGTTGGCTTATGTTTACACTTTCAAATGGATAAATCTCATTGACATGATGATATGGGGATAAGAGTATAAACTTTCATTGGCATATTTTTACTTCTTACACCATCCCTGACTCTTAAGGAGCAAATGAGCCTCCCTCTTTTTACAATAAAAAAAAATGGAAATAATGAGATATGAAAATGCATCCAACATTGTCTTAAAGAGGATAGGGGGTCTCATCTCGAGCCAACCTACCATGATCATAAGGATGTAATGGGTGACATTCCAATTTGGCCACCAAACCAAGGTAATGACCTTCTTGATGCTTAAAATTGTCAGAAGGATAGGGGGTCTCATCACGAGCCAGCCTGATCACTTTGTTATATCCTGGTGAATGGCACTATGGTCATCTGGTCACCATGCCAGCATAGTGGTCTCTTTATGACAAGAAAAGAAGAACCATCTACATACTAAAAGGAGGACTCTAGCTCATTTGTGGGGTTAAAAAGCAACCCTGTCGAGGCTATGAACACTTGCTGGCAGCAACGGCTCTACTTGTGGTATTGGAGTATCATCTTACACTGCCAAATGTTCTCTAGCTCTTACCACCTATGGATTTGTTTCTAAAGGGAATTTTCCATTTGAACAACACTCTTACAAGCCGACCTGCATGGTAACTTATGTTATATACTAATTATATTCTAATTTTCTAATCAATTTACTGCTATCATTAATGCATACTGTCGATTATGCCTTTGTTATTAATAATGCTTACGGTGAAAATCTTTTGCCATAATGAATTAAAATCTCTATTTTAATTTTTTTTCGGCCATTTCACATCCGATGACGTGTATTGCTTTAGTTTACTTACCGTTTAGCACCCTGTTTTTGGATTGGGTACTAGCATTTATGGATTGTCAATGCTTTCGCTTGCTTTTCACATGCTTAAAGGACGTGGACGCCCTTTTCTTGCCAGAGGGGGGATGGCCTGTGTATGCATGGCATGTGTGACAATTATGGATAATTGTGTGATAATCATTTGAATTAACTTATGGGTAAGGATTGCAAGATGATTATGAATGTGTAATAATTAGCAAGTATTTATGATGGGGAAAGGACGGAAACCATTATGGCTGGCATGCAGATTCATGATCCTGCGTTAAGTGTGGTTGACGGGACAAATGACTTAACTAAATATGATATTAATTCTCAAAACATCGTCATTTCTCTGTTAATTGTTGTAACATTCTTTGCTATTGTTCTGAATTATAGAAGTGTAAAACAATTGCATACAAGTGAACCAATCACAGGTACAACATCCATGGGAGGAAGATCTATCCGAAATGAACCTCCAATGCTTATGGTATTGGATCAAGCCCATTCCATTCTCAAGTACACAGGATGGCTGCAATATCTGAATAGATTGCAGGGATTTCATGAGGATATGATGTTGAAGTTCTGCAGAATTCGCAGAACAGTAGCAAAGTGGTAAGAGGAAGAAGTATAATGGTCTCGGAAGCGGTCATAGCCGAAGTCACGGGATTCTGGTTGAGGGAACCAAATGGACAGAAAAGCATGTCCTTCTACACAATGTGGTTGAAGTATCCTAGGATCCAAGTGAGCAACTAGTGCGGACAGAAAAGGGATTCATCCTTCGGCATTAAGGAGACGTGGCAAGAATTGGTCGTCATCGTGCATAGGTACATTACCTGGACAGTCAACACGATAAGGTAAAGCCCTCCCAACTGAAACTTCTAGCTATTTTAAAACATAAAATTTCAGTTAATATGTCGTGTTATTTGAATTCCCTATTACATGATGTCGTCCGTCGAGTTAGGACAGCTAAGGACCCACATAGAGTAATCAATCATCATGGATTGATTAAATTGATTATCATGACTGGCCCAGTAGCAATTAACCTAGGACAATGTTGTAAATCCTACTTTGGCTCCACCCCCAGAAAATATAGTAACAAAGCAACAAGGGCCAAGAACCCCAGGTCTGAGAAGGACACTGAAAAGAAAGAATTCCTCTGTGCCCCTGAACCCAACAAAATGTAGGCACTATGTGCAAGTGAGAGCCCAGCAACGTATCCTAAGTCAAGTAGATGAGGCTGGACCATCCCACACACCACCTCCAAGTCCACAAAATTCCCCTTTGCAAGACTATGAGGAGGAAGTGGCCAGGGTATTGGAAAACATGGGAATATTTGGCGAGGGTAGAGAACAATCTGAGAATGTTGAAGAAAAAAATTGTACCCCCAACCAGTCTGCCCCTGCTGACAACCCTGGTCGTGAGCAAACCTTGCCATTCATTGATTCTGTGGAAGAACAGAGGGAATCAATCCCTTTTGTGGAAAAACCCCTTGAAGCGAAGGTACATGAAGAGGAAGTCATTAGAGAAGAAAATCAGACAGCAAACACCGGTCTAGTGGACCCCCCAGCTGAAAAAAATCCTGTAGATGAAACCCTGGGAGATGTAAATCAACCAAGTAACACTATTCTTTCTAAGTCCCCTAAGGACGAGGCCTACCCAGAAGAAAACTAGGAGAATGAAAATTGTTCAGGAGATACCATTGTATTGGGATCTCCTAAAAAAGAAATCCATGACAAAGAGGAGCTAGAAGGTGAAGCTCCATCGGGATATACAGTTCTAGTTGGAACCCTCCCTGATGGTAACACAATACCACCTATACAGGAACTAGAGGACAATGCATTCAACCCGCCACTGGTTGGAAGTCCTGTAATAAAGAAGTCCTACAAGGATAGGCTCAAAAAAATGCTTAAGAAGTATAGAAACAAAATCAAATAATTGGGCAGTTAAGGCAGTGGTTAAAATAAGCCATTAGAACGGATAACCCACATTCCTTTTACGCTCTGCAACTCTTTTAGGGTTCCTGTCAAGGTTCAGCTTCATCTGCGCGTAGTGCTTAGGGCTGCTATCGTGGCGCATTGGCTCACCCCTCTGTGTGTTCTCCTGCTCCTGTGCAGCGCTCAGGATTGTCACGGCGCACTGGGTCGTTGGCACAACGCTTTGGCCCAGGTCCTTCTTTGCTCGGTTTTTCTGGTCAAGAGCTCTTTGGCATCGCGTTCTCGCATGGAGGTGTTGTTGTTGACCTAGCAGCGCCAAGCCAGTCCCTTCCACTCCGTGTGACTTCGACATGGATCTTGGTGGGGGCTCTGTTGCTTCCCCCCCAATACCTCCAGAACTAGAAGCGTTCAGATCCTTAGTCGCAGCATCTGGGAAATGGACGACTGGCTCTCAGTCTAAGTTTGTCAAAAAACTAGGAAGCATTCCACGGTGACACTGCCAGTGGAAGAAACATGTAGAACAGTGCTGAATCTCACCGAAAGAGGTCTTATCGGCCAGTTCACAGGGTTATGGCCATCCCCGAAAGCTGTCGAGGAATGGGTAAAGCGAAACTGGACACCTTTGGTCAAAGAAGGAATAAAAAGTCATTTCGTTGGCAAAGGTTTCTTTGTGTTTGTGTTCGAAAACGCTGAGGATAGAAGTCTGATCTTCAGAAACGGGCCATACTTCATGGGCCCTCAAGGGCTCTACCTGAACAAATGGTCTCCTGACTTCGATCCAGCTCAAGACGTGCCCACGGCGGTACCTGTTTGGGTGCGCCTCCCACATCTCCCCCTCCACTGCTGGAGTCAGAATTCGTTGCAATCCATAGGTAACGCTCTTGGCAGATACATAGATCAGGCGCCGAGGAAGGATCAATACTCTTGTGCCCATATCTGCGTTGAGGTTGATCTTGAAGTCGGTTTACCCGAAGCCATCAAACTCTCAGTGGCGGACTGGACTCATTTCCAAGAGCTCGACTATGAGCAGCTGCCTTTTAAATGTCGACACTGCCATGAATATGGGCACTTCGCAAGATATTGCAAGAAAAAAACGAGGAAACTACAGAGAAAGAAAAAGGAGAGCAATGGAAACAGGTAAAGAAACCAGCAAACAACAGGCAGAACAACAAAAACAAAGGCAAAGAGACAGGGAACAAACCAGGGCAAGAAAATGAAAGCACTCAAAACGCTGGAAGCAAGGAAACCATCAGCATAGAGGAGGACAAAAATCCTTTTGAATCTCTCACTCCACCCTCAGATCCTCCAGAGGCAGAACGGGAAGATCCTCCCCAGCAGAACAATATCGAATCTTCAGATCCAGGTAACACTCCAAACTCGAACCCATGTAATATTTCATCCCCTTCATATGCTGATATAATCAAACAAAAGAAGAAGAATGTAGAAAATGAGGGCTCATCGGATGAAGAGACCTTAGAAAGGACATCAAAGCGAGTTGGAAGGAAATCAAACAGAGAAACTAGGGAAGAAGAATCAGAAAGACAAAAAACCCTGGGAAGTCAAGCTACCATTGAAATGACTCTCGGAAGGAACACCAAACCAAGGGTCCCTAAGGGAGGTGGACCTACCCCAACAAGTTATAAATGATGCAGCTGGTCTCTTGGAACTGCAGGGGTTTGGGGAATCCCACTAAGGCAAAGGCTATCAGAGATATAATGAAGATGGAATCCACAGACATACTCATGCTCCAAGAGACAAAAATAGAAGGGGAAATCCTTCTAAGCACTAGCAATACAAGATGGAAATTTGATTCAGGAAAGGTAGTCAGCGCAAGAGGTTCGGCTAGAGGAATAGGCACATTCTGGTCCAAAAACTCCTCCTCTTTAGAAAGTTCCTTTGTGACCCAACATTGGATATATACAGAACTGCGCCATATAGTAAGTAATTTTAAGCTAGCCCTGTTTAATTTGTATGTACCTATGCACTATGATGAGAAGAAAGAATGCTGGAAAACACTCTCGGACTATCTGGAGCTACTTAATCCTATGAATAGTCATAGGAGGAGGAGAACTGAACATAATCTTAGATCCCAAAGAAAAGAGAGGAGGGACCTCTCTGAGAGACCCCTTCCTCGCCATAGTGGAAAACCTCATCCAACAATGGGACTTAGTAGACTTCAAACTAGTGAAAGGAGAATACACCTGGACTAACAGTAGAGCAGGGGAACACCACATTTCTGCAAGGCTGGACAGATTCCTCACCAGCAGTTCTATTATGATGGATAAAAGAATTGTTTTCTCCAAGATTCTTCCTAAACTAACCTCAGATCACAAGCCAATCTTATTATGCTTAAAGGAAGAAGAAGACCTCGGCCCCTTCCTTTTCGTTTCAGCCCTCTTTGGGCAGAAAGGGAAGGGCTCCACGAAACAATTCAAACTGCATGGAGAATAGAAGTTCCAGGCTCCCCAAGTTACGTTTGGGAACAAAAATGAAAAATACTAAGAAGGCATTAAAAGAATGGATAAAGAAAGTCACAAACACTCCCACTAGTCAGAGAAAAGATGCAGTCAACCAGCTGGAAGATCTCCAAGTAGAAATGGAAGAGAAAGACATCTCATCCATGGATCTAGATAATGAAAAAATTGCTCAAAGGAAAACATATAACTCATTTAGAAGCGAGGAGGAATATTGGCGCATTAAGTCTCGCACTTGTGGCTCAAAGCTGGGGATAGAAACACTAAATATTTTCACAAACAATACAGGGCTCATCTTTCGCAAAACCACATTGCAGAAATCATCACAACTAGGGGACAGGTATGCAGAAGATTTGAACAAATTAAGGAAGCTGCTATGAATCACTTCCAAAACCTTCTTAGTGTGAGAAAAGGACGGGAGTGAGGAGGATATTGCAGAATTCCTCACAAACATTCCACATCTAGTCAGCACATATGACAACAACACTCTCTTGAGCCCTGTCACAGAAGAAGAGATTGCAAACAATGCCTGGTCCATGGAGCCAGACAAAGCACCTGGGCCTGACGTTTTTCAATCCACTTTTACAGAAAATGCAGGGAGCTAATTAAAATTGATCTCATTAGAATGGTTCAAGGTTTCATGAGGAAGGAAAAGATTGGAGGCGGTATAAATTCCACCTTCCTCGCCCTAATTCCAAAGGAAGCAAGCCCAAGCTCTTTTGACAGATACAGGCCAATCTCTTTGTGTAACTCGTCCTACAAGATTGTGGCCAAACTACTGGCGAATAGAATCAAACCCTTTTACAAAAATTAATATCTCCTGCCCAAGGGGGATTTGTAAAGGAAGACACATTCTGGACAATGTCATTCAAGTCCAGGAAGCTCTGCATTCCAGTCACTCACGCAAAGAACAAGGTATGCTCATAAAACTTGATATGTGCAATGCATTTGACAGAGTTAATCGTTCCTTCTTGTACAGGGTCCTTTTATCCTTTGGTTTCAGCCAGGACTTCATTAATCTTATCAAAGCATGTCTGGAGAAGATTTGGATTGCGCCCATGATAAACGATAGACCTGCTAATTTCTTTTTAGCCACCAGGGGCTTGAGACAGGGCTGTCCCCTTTCACCCTTTCTTTACATTCTGATGGTAGACTCCTTGAGCAGAAAACTGACTTTGGAAAAACAAAAGGGTTGTCTACCAGGGATCAGAATTGTGAAAGGCATAGACCCTGTGAACCATGCACTTTTCGCCAACGATTCACTATTGCTTGGAGGGGCCTCTCCAAGAATAGCTAAATCCTTCAGAACCATACTCCAGAAATATTGTAGCATCTCGGGAGCACTGGTAAGTGAGAGGAAAAGTGTTGTGTATGGGTGGAACACAGAGCAGCACAAGATTGAGACAATTGCAAACGATCTGGGGTACACAGGACATGCAGATTGGGAAAAAATAAAATATTTGGGCCTTCCTATAACGCTAGGCTCCAACAGAAATTACCTGTGGGAGGAAGTTATCTCAAAATTTAAAAGGAAGATCACTGTGTGGGGAGGCTTCTGGCTAACCTCAGGGGGAAAATTAATGATCATCACATCAGTCCTCTCAGCTCTGCCCACATTCCAAGCGTCTCTCATGCTGGCTCCAAAACTAATCTCAGATCAAATATCCAGACTCTAGCGTAATTTCTTGTGGAACAGTGGGAGAGGAAACACCAACAGATTTCATTTAATAAGCTAGGATATGGTGAAACGTCCACTGGCAGAAGGTGGAATTCAAATCCGTTACCCTGTCCATGCAAATTTAGCTTTGGGCTGTAAGTTACTATGGCAGATCCACGCAGAGCCTTCTCATCTAGTTAGTCAGATCTTTAAATTGAAATATCTTAAAAATCAGTCAATAAAAACCTACAACACGAAGAAATCCCCAAAAGGAACGCAGGCCTGGAAACTGTGTAACAAAGGTATTGAATTTTTCAAATCCCACTTGTATCGAATCCCCGGTAATGGAAAAAATACAAAGCTATGGAGAGACAGTGTTATGGGACATCGCCCTCTAGCAGAAAACCACGAGATTACTGAGGTAAGAGTCTGGCTACAGTCAAAAGGCATAAGGAAAATCAAGGACATCTCTAGCTGGGACAGAAAAGGGAACTGGCAACGTTGGACTTTCCCCAGAATCCCTGAACATTTAAATGCTCAGCTAGACGTCCTTCAAGCCGCAATCTCTGACTTTGCCCCGGTGCACACAGAAGACGAAGACGTTTGGGGTTGGGGTAAGACCGGAGTATACACAGCCAGCCAAGGATATTATCAGATGCAGAGCAAAAAGGATTCGCCACACCGGAATCCGTGTGGAAGCAGATTTGGGACAGCTTCAGCATTCCCAAAATCAACTTCTTCTTCTGGACTCTGTTCCACAACAAAATTCTGACTGGATATAATTTGTGTAAGAGGAACATTGCTGGACCACATAGATGCGTCCTCTGCAAAAGAGCCTCGGAAACTGCAAATCATTTGTTTTTTAGCCTGCGAATTTGCAAAGGCGGTCTGGTATTTCTTCCTCACCGGGCTGAACGTGTGTCCTCCAACTCAAAGCATGATTGACACCATGTTCTCCTCTTGGAATGACAGATATCCCTTTAGCATAGTCAACAACTCAATTTGGTAAAAGGTGTGGATAGTTGCACCAAAGTATGTCTGCTGGAAACTTTGGTTAGCTCGGAACGAAATAATATTTAACAACACAGAATTGCCCGCAGCAAAAGTGGCGGAACAGGCAAAGAATCTCCTCTTAGAAACTCTAAACCACTCCTCAGTCAAAGACGACAACTCCTTGCGAACCGAAGAAAGGGTGTGGTTGGATGCTTATACAGGAAAGGCCAGTCTTCTAGCACTCGACCGCCCAATGCATAAGGGAAATGGCAGATCCGAGAATCAGAGGATAGCTTCTAGCAGTGGTGGAGATCTCAGGGCAAGTGCACCATTTTTTTCGATGGAGCCTCAAAAGGCAATCCAGGGAGGTCTGGAGCAGGAGGGGTGATCTTCTTTCAGAATGGAAAAAAAGACGACTTCAGTTGGGGTCTTGGAATGAAAACCAATAATCAAGCTGAAATTCTCAGCCTCTTGAAAGCCTGCCAAATGGCCAGAAAAGGAAATCCAGAAGAAATTCTAATCTTTGGTGATTCAGAACTGCTGATAAAAACGATGGTAAACAAGAAAAGGCTCAAGGACCCGGTGCTAAACAAACAACTTTCAAGAGTGACCAGAATTCTGAAAGACTTTCCATCGGTTCAATTCTTCCACATTCTCAGAGGATTAAACAAGGAAGCAGACAGATTGGCGAATATTGGATGCACTTTACAGGACGGAATGATCAGCATAAATGCATAAACATCAACCATGGCAATCATCCCCTAAGTAGAAAGAGAGCTAATGTAAATTCTGAAAATTGTAATGGTTGTTTAGGCTCTGCCCAACCTGTTTTCTATCAATAAAACATAACCGTTCCAGTTAAAAAAAAAAAAAAAAAGCCATTAGAGCCAAGAATTTGAGAGTAGAAAAAGAGACCACAACCACACAGATAGAACATTGTTCTGGAAAGGATGTTGAAACCCAAACTAAGGATCTTTTGGCCTGTCCAAAGGAAACTCAGATAGAGCAATGTCTTGTAAAAGACACTGAAATGCAGACTGAAGACCCTTGTGTTTTCTCACAGGAGACCCAAACGAACTACCCCACTGTGGATATTTTTGTTCAAACAAATGTTGAAGAGGACATTCAAATTGATCATTGCATGATCCAAGAGGCAGCTAAAGTTGCTGTTCAGATCGATCCCATGGAGACCTAGGATGGGAAACCCAAAAAGAGGAGACACCTGCTTATATTCCCCTAGTAAGGGAGGCGTTTATTAGTAGACTACAGAATGAACTATTGAAGGTTCAGCAGGAATTAGCCCAGTATAAAGAAAAGGTAGTGCCCCTACATGAATATCAAGAGTTGAGGAAGAAATTTGAGGCACTAACCGTAACTGAAGGTGAGACCTTTTCTCAGTACAAGGTTGAACAGAAAAAGGTTGAGAAAGCACGGGACAAATTACAGAAGTCTAAAGAGCAATTGGACATTGTCTTCTCTCTTTATTCAGACACCCTGTCATGCAGAGCCCCTGCTACAAATTATGCCCTATTCCTCATGGAAAGGTTCCTCCCACGGAAAATCAAAGTTGTTAAGGCTGGGAAGTCTGTGGAAATCAAGACTACCCAATATTTTGTCAAATGCTTTAGAGAATAGGATGAGTAGGTACAACACCTCCTGTGTGAACTTTATATGCACAATTTCTTTTTGGAAGACGACAAGGACAGCAACCTTGGGCCCTTTATAGGGGATGTACAACTCCAAGCATTTCTCTCTTTTGCTACTAATCAACTCAAGTGGGCCAAGGCTCACAATATTTTTAGGAGGCGTGAAGAAGGTATTAACCTATGGGTGAGAGGGGAACCAACCAAACCCCTGCATCTCTCGGTCAAACACAAGAAGTTCATGAAGCGAGATGGTGTTGTGGGCCAACTGGGGCCATTTCACACAAATATTATACAAGCTGGAAAGGAGTACTTCCAAGAGATTAAGGAGGAAGCCTTGTCTGCAGCCAGACAAAGGTGGGAGGTCTCCAGCATTACTGTTAGAAATCGAGAACCATTTGGATACCAAAACTTTAAAGCTGCCTCCTCTCGTTTCTACAAGTACAGTAACATGGTTTTAACCATGGGGCCTGAATGGATAGGATGTCGGTATAGGACTCCAATCATATGGTATCCTCCAGATAAGTATCGTTGTGACTACACCTTGAAGGATCAAGATGTTACCCAAGCTTTTGCTATACTAAAGAAGAAAAATGGCTTCAGAAATTATAAGGAGGAGGTATATCCGACCTACTCCCTAACTCAGCTACACATCAATTATTTAATTGCATGAGGACATGCAACAAGGTAAGTTGGGGACAATTTCGATGGTTGAAGAAGGAAGATGCGGCAGGACGCACCGGTGGGAGATGGGGGATGAGGGTTTTCCCTTTTAGAGAAGGATTATTAATAATTTGTTGGGTTTTGGCTTTGCCCGAATGATGGCCACACTTACTTCCCAATGAAACTATTTGCAGGGACTCCTCCTTGTGATGCAGGTAAGTTCCCTCTACGGACAGACAACCCCTCTAGCCCTAGAGTGGGTCTAGTCACAGCAAGACAAAGACAATAGCTAATTCCTTAAATAGTTATCGTTGAAGAGGCCTACCTTATACCAGTGTTCGATGAAGTCTTCGTTACGTTGCTTCAGCTATCGCTATCTTCTCCTTAATGAATGATTCACCTGAAACAACATATGAAAATGACAAAACACATAATAGAGCACAACAATGAACTATCTACTTATAGAGTCAAGGAACCATAAGCTATCAACATACATTTCATACATGATATAGGAAATAACCATTGATTGTATTAATGTAAACAACAGTAAAGCTTACAACCACGCCTTGACGTCGCAAGCTTCCTTGAAGGGTCCAATCAGTATGTCTCCATAAGCATTCACTCTCAAAGGTCTCCCAGAAAGACTGATGACTCTCTCTCTCACCCAAAAGCACAAGTATGAAACTAAGGCAATCACAACAAGGCTTCCTTCTTACAAAACCATTTTACACTCTCAATCCACAACATGAAAGGCAATCCAAACTGTAAGCTATCAATCCAACAAGCTAAGAACTAGCACACCAAAAACTCAACTAGCACTAGCTGATCATAGTCATGGAGGATGTTTTTATAAGAGGAGGAGCCTCCATAAATGAGGGGAGAGGAAGCTTATCTTCAAGGGAGGTTACTCAAAAGGCAGAACCACCATCTCAAATGAGGAGAGGCGAACTTCCTTGACCCAACAACCAGCTCCAGAACCACCCAGAAGTATTTTGTTTGAACTAATTCACCATATTTGGGTCGTCACAAGTCAAACACTAAGACTCAGAGATGACGTCACAAGGAATTAGTGTATTCTGGGCTATCGTCGCAGGCAGGATACTGATGACCTACGACGATCCATAAAATCCGATCGTCGTTGAGAATAGGTGTACTCTTGCGACGGTGTCATGAGGTTCTCATTCACTCTGAGCCATCGTCGTAGGCAGGATACTGATGTCCTGCGACAATCTTAAAACATAGGTAAAAAGGGTCAACTTCAGGATTAATGAGCATGGTTAATCTTCTTGAGTGATATGGAAGATGTGGACACATATTTTGATGTATGAAACAAATTAGATGCCATTCAGGGACCGACTCTACCTAGGATTAGGGGATGCGAGGTCGGTGACAAAATATTGTGTAACAGATGCCCCTTAAAGCATGAAGGTCGAGAGAGTGGGAGGGGTGAAATACTTTACAAAACCATAACTGAACGAGAACACCATCACAGAGAACCTGCAGACGTAAGTACAACTGATATCTCTGATAGTGAAAGAAGTACATGTAGTTGAGGTATGGGCGCAGCCATCCAAAAGACAAATAGAACTGGTCTGTGGTATGGACGCAGCCATCCAGTCGAAAAGACCATATGAAAACATAGGTATGGTCGCAGCCATCTAGAAAGACTCAGGTATGGTCGCAGCCATCCAATCAAAAGAGTCATGTATAAATAATCCACGCAACCTGGACTTGTGTGATCTGAGCCCAGGGTCTTGAATCTTGACCTATCCATCATACAATTTCTAATATGCGAATAAATGTGTTGAAGTCGAGCATACTAGAAAATCGCTTGATTACTGGCCAATGATGTGAATCGTTAACAAGTGCGAGAGAGACCACCAGTAATGTCAATGGTTCTCAAGGTATTGTTAGTACAATCCACAAAGTGTGAAGAATGATCTAGAGTCGAACACTTGTGGAATCACCCGATTGAAGACCAATGATGCAAGTCTATCGTCAAATGCGAAGAACTTGAGGCATGCAAGCTCCAAGGTACCCGAAAGGAGTCTCTAGATCAACTTTGTGGATAATGAGTTGATGTCGATAGGAAGCGACCCATTACAGGAGCGCCATAATGTTTCCCACATCAATGACACGAGAAAAAGGAACAAGATGTAGATGGATGAAACAGAGAATTAGAGGAGGATGTAAGGGTGCAAACTGCAGAAGGATTAAGCTCTTGAACATATCAGCGACATGACTCTAAAATGTGGCAGCATTTTGGTACCAAGGGATCGAAGGTCATGCGGAGACAACAGGGATCAAATGGAATGAGGAAAAATGAAGAAACCAAACCTCAGAAGGCCAATGACAAAGTGAGGATATCCCAAACCCGGTGAGAAGCAAAAAAGTGTCGATGTTCAAGAACGACAAGCTATCGTAGGTAATCAACAGAATATTTCCAAATTTTCCCCCACCATTGCTGGCGAGTACCCCAATTATTTTTGAAACACAAGCTTGAAGGGGATAGCATATGCTTGCAATATAAGTTTGTCCTTCGGACAAATCCAACCCAGTGAAATTTTAATGAGCCCTAGGGAGGAGAAGCTCAGGTCTCATCATGGTGACGAGTCCAATGTCGTCAAGGTTTAACGAGTCTGACATAGGTAAAACCCAGAGTCCTTTTCATGTTTAGAGAGTTTGAAAAAGACACGGAAAAGAAAACCCCAAAGGGGCCCTTTTCGTATGTTAGTGTCTCTCAAGCCTGAAAAGGTAAAAAATGATACTCGAGAGAACCACTTGACCATTTCAGTCAAGGAGTATTTTTCGTAAATAGTGCCTCCAGCACGAAAAAGTAAAAAACTTACTGGGGACATGACATTTCGTAACCATTAACGAGCTCGAAACGACAAGGGCTCGGCAATCTTTTCACGTTTCAAGAGTCAGAAAAGAGCTTAAAGTTGACTCGAAAAGGATTTTTTGTAATTACTTGAGTATATAATTCATGCATCGATCATTGCCAATGCTCGAAATACCTGTCGCTACACAAGAAAATGCAAGCATAAGATCTACCTCGCAAAAACACGCATATAGGCCAAAACCCTAATTTCAAACCCTAAGGAAAACCCTAAATTTTAAAAAAGGGTTATAAAAGAGACACTATGGTAAAAAACCAATTTACTTGTGTTTTTTACTGTGGTAAAAACTTCAAACATTGCGTACCTTGTGAAAGTTGGCGATCGATTTCAAGAGGCTCAGTTGTCCATTGCCTTTCGTGCTTCTTCCAGGTAAATGCCATGTCCTTACCTTTGTTTTTACGCCAAAATTAAATTCAATTTCATGTTTTAAACCGAGGTTTAAAGGAATTTTTTGGACAAAAATTCCGCCTCGGTCATCGCAAGTTTCTCCCTTGGGGTTGCAATGACCGAGAAATTTACACGGGGAGAAAAGGAGAACATCGCAGGAAAGTGATGTACACCTGCGATGAGCCGAAAGTTTGTGAACTATGCAAATCGACCCGTCACAGCTATTTTAAGAACAACTGCGACGAGCGCCAGAACCCAAAAATCTTCATTTATAATCAGTTTTAAAAGGTGAAAATGGTTGGATGGCATTTAACAAAGGGATGTTTGTGCATGCAGGGATAAAAAATGGCATTTGTATGGAAAGAATGTACTCATGACAGTGATGATGAGATGGGAATGGAAGATCCTCATTGTCTGAATATCCTGCGAAACTGTGGGTTAATGAAGTTCTTCCTAACACCACTGCTAAGGGCCCAATTGGACCTCTTAGAATACTTGATCTGAGCATGGAATCCAAACGAAGGCAAATTCATAATCCGCAGGCAAGAAATTGAATTTGATGCCACAGATATCTATTTTTTGACTAGGTTGTCAAGAAGAGGAGAGATGCCTCGCATGGTGGGAACTCGGGTTACTGGAGACTCTATGGACACACTTATCGCAAGACTGTGCCCCCCAGGAGCACAGAAATCATCAACAAGTGGAAAGCTACAAATTGTCACTATTAATGATTTGTCACTACAGGTGTTGTTATTCAACATAACCAAAGCAACTGGCTCCCAAGCCCAGCATGAGGTGACCAAGACTCAACTATGGTTAGCCCAAGACTGTTTGAATCCCACTATGTTTAACTGGGCAGAGGCCGTGTCTCTCAATATGAAGAGACAACTGACCAAGTGCCATCGGGGTGAGGTGAAACAGTTCGGCTATGGCTCAATCTTGATATTGCTCATGCTGGAACGAGTACCAATCCTCTAGAGATAGGACGTGACGGTGGGATGGCTAGGACCACGACAGACATGGATTACTCATTGGGCTCTCGTGATGCCACGAGGAGGCAGTGGCCAGCCTGTATCATGGGGTCCAGAATTTGTTGAATGGATGAACCGTCAACAAGTCATAGTTGAGGATTGGCCATACGTTGGGATGGACTTCAGGGGTGATCCAAACATGCTGCTTCCTCCTGGCGAATAGTGGGATGAGAGAGGTAAAATACTCAGTTTGACCGACAAACTTTTTGTAATTTTTGTTGTTTTTGGATTTTAAATATACATGCCCTAATTATTATGTTCAATTCTTTGCAGATGTTGGACTTGAGAGACCAGTAGGTCTCGCTCCTACTACTCGGAGGGCTGACAAAGAGATTGACTTACCACCTCTGGGTGGAGATGCTAAGGAGGAGATAGCCCATAACCTAGAGGGCTTGACTGAGGGGATCCCAGACTACAGAGGATTCGAGGAGATTCCTAGGCAGTACCAGCGACACACCGCGGGTGTGTCGAACAAGATACACCGGCTGCTTCGACATGTGGTCTGAGCAGTAGTCTACTATAGAGAGCATAATGCATAGTAGACTTCTAGGTTTCTTTTCTGCAGATTTTTGAGAGACATGTGTCTCACGATGTAACTGAACACACATATTTTTTTGGACATATATATATATATATATATATATATATATATATATTTTGAGCGCCATGGTGTGCAACACATGATATACATCTATCTATGTTTTACTGTATCTACTTATTGTGTCTGAATGCTTGCTTATGATTTTTATAAATTGCGCAAATGTCTATCTAATACTTGGTTCACCAATGCATCAGTTAATGTATTTAGCCTTCTAGGAATGTGTCGATATGTGATATAATCAAAATTCCTTTCCAGTAAGCGAACCCATAAATACAACCTTAAAATTTGAGGATTTCTGATGGAATAACGCCCGTTAAGTTGAAGAACAACAAGCTGGGAGTCTAGATTCACAATCAATGCGTGAATATTGAGGTCAACAGCCTTAGCCAGTAATTCGATGACAATGCTATATTTAGCGACATTGTTTGTGGTACACCCTAGACAAACACCTTGAAGATCCACTAACTCGCCGTGAGGATCATAGATAACAAATGCTGCAGAGGAAAGATTTCGGGTACTGCAACAGGAACCATCAACGAAACCCATATAAGGTGCGACAGACATCTGCATAAAAAGTAAGAAGGACACAATAAGCAACAAACGCTTACACACCAAGCCAAACATGTACAAAATGAAAAACACTCTTGTGTACACAGCAGTGCATGAAAGACTCATGCATATTATTTCTTAAGATAAAGCCCATTCCGAGGCTTATCCAAAGGGTTACCTTCGTAATCAATTAGCTCATAAGCCCCCTTTTGCAATACTCGTTTGACGATATTGGGCCCATGCCGCATGGGTTCGAATTTGCCTGCCCCCACCTTATCATTAGCTTGATAATACAGCAGAACTAAATCTCCCTCTGTGAAGGAACGTGGATTGACTATCTGATCAAAGTGAGTCTTGACTCTCTTCTTTTGTGCTTCAATAACTAAAGAAGCAAGTTGACAAGTCTCATCAAGTTGTTCTAGATAAAGAAGGCGTTCTTCCACCAGAGTAGTATTTGGGAGCAATTTGACAACTAATTTGAGAGAAGGGATCTCGCATTCAATCAGGAGTGTAGCTTCCAGACCATAAACCAGTTGAAATGGTGTGAATCCAGTCGCATCTTTAACCGAGGAACGGTAGGCCCATAGGGCAGAAAAAAAAAAAAAATTTGCCAGTTGGACTTGTGCATTCTGATGGTACGCTGAAGCATAGTAACCAATACCTTGTTTACGGCTTCGACTTAGCCATTGGCCTGAGGGTAATAAGGCGTCAAACTATCGTGACGGAAGCCTAATTGGGTTGTCAACTCAGTCATCATATAATGGAAATGGGAACCATGATCAGTGACTATAGCCTGAGGGACTCTGAACCGGGTAATCACGTGATTGAATAGGAATTGTGCAGTTGTCTTACTGTCGTTAGACAATGTAGGCATTTCTTCAGCCCATTTTGTAAAATAATCGACGACAACAATGATAGACCCATGCCCCTTGGCGAAGCGAGGGTTACAGATCATAAAATCAATGCCCCATTTAGCAAAAGGGCCTCTGGTAATGACAAGATGCAAAAGGGAAGGTAGCGCACACATCTTCCGCTGGTAAATTTGGCATGCGTGACAGGAACAAACAACCAGAATGCAGTCTTTAAATATGGAGGGCCAAAAGTAACCAACACGAAGGATTTTTTGGGTAGTAGCATAACCAGACATATGACCGCACACACGCCAGAGTGGCAATCATTTAGGACTCTTTCAGCTTCCTCGAAAGTCAGACAGCAATGGAGAACTGAATCAACACCGAGATGGTATAAAGTGTCTCCAACAATACAATAAGGCTAAGAATGGTGACGAATGCGTCGCCAAGCATCCTTAGACAAATCAAGATGGAAGGAAGACGTCTAGAGGTAGAAAATAATGTCACCGTACCAGGGATCGAGGGTACTGATCAAGAAAAGTGTGTCATCCAGAATGCGGTCCTCTATCCGAGAGGGAGCGAAAGTAGATGGTAACGAGAAAATCAACTCAGTGAAGACCAATGACTTTTTAGACTTGGCAGTAGTAAACTCCAAATCGAACTCTTGAAGGATAACAATCCATTTCGAGTACTTTTCCCCCAGCAATTGTGATGAGCCTCATAAATGGGTAATTTATGGGCTCATTTTACCACCTAACCTAGTCAAATCAACCATTCTCTTATCTTATTGTATGATTTTCTGATTATATTTATGCTTATAGGGTGAGTTGAGTTAGTTATTATGCCATGTGGTCTAACATGTATTTAATGCAGATTATTGATGGATTTCGAGGTCAAAGTCAAGGATCTAGTGGTAAAACTGCAGCAATAACTCAAAGTAGACAGAGGAGAGGACTTATAGGAGGGAATCCCCCTCATTTATTGCTCCTCACTTCAAATTCCCCTTCATTCAGCTCGGAGTACAAGCAGCCGAATCATGTGGCCGAGAAAGTGGAAGATGATTGATAGTTATCTCAAGTTTTGGGAGCCAAGCCTCCCTGATTTTAAGGAAGTTGTTGGTAGCTTCAGATGTATAAGTAGAGAGGCCTAGGGCCTCACTAGGGTCGACTTTTTTTCTTGTGTAAACTTTGCTCAAATTTCGAGCTTACTATTTTATGACAGTTTTATGTAATCTTGCTATTTTTTGATAATGAAGATGGAATCCTTTTTGAGCTAGCACTGAGTTACCTCAGAGCGCTAAAGCTATTGGGTTAGGACCCAATCCAAGTAGCCAAGATTCTCTTTACTTGTATTTGTATGCTTTACTTCAGTTTGTAGATTAGTTTGTTGTTAGATGTATTTCTCTTATGGTTAAGAATAGGTTGCTTTTGATGATTTAGTAGCTTGCTTCCATTTTTTCTTTCTGTAGTAGGTTAAGCAATGATCAAAGAAGATTCAAAAGGCTAGCAAGAGTGCCTTGGCCTCTTCCTCCCTCTGGGACCATGATTTGAGGCAAAGATTCTCTTGTTGCCCCAAAAACACAAATTTTCCTCATTCCTAGGACTTCTAGTGTTTGCTGCTCTCTAGTAGGTTGATAGTCCAGTTTTGCTTTTCTTTAGATCTTTTTTATCATGTTCACTTCCTGATTTACAATAGTCCTTTTGCATGCTTTCCTTTCTTACAGCATTTCCTAGCATTTCCTTCTATACATCATAGTTTAGGCCATTTTAATGCAAAACTCTGTTTTTCCTAGGATGCACTCATTTCATTGGTTGCTTGATTTTCTTGATTGAATGTCAGTTTCTATGCAACAAATCTCTTCCAGTAGTAGGCCAGCTTACTAGCAATCACACTCTCCATCTGATCCATGCCTTATAGGTCTCCCAAACCTCACCTCACTTCTGCCCTGGTTTCCTTCATTTTTCATAGAAATTCCTCCTCTCTCCTTGAGCAAACCTAATCATCTTTCTCTCTCCTGGTGATTCATAGTAGACCTTAGGTGCCCTAACACCTCATTCCAACCTTCATCCACCTTTTCCACCCACTCTCACACCCTCAAAATAGCTAAAATTTCTCTCAATCTCCTCTTGTAGTTTCCCTGTTTTCCTCCTGTAGTTTTCCTGTGTCCTCCTATAGTTTTTCCTGTAGGCTTTCTTTTGAAGGCCGAGTGTGGGAAAAGCCTTTAGAAGTCCACCTAAGACCTCCTAGGACCCATCCACACCATCCTACATCCTCCCAACCTCCAAAACCTCCCTCTAACGCCACCTGTTCGCTACCACACTCACACACAATAAATTAGATGCATGTTAAATTCAAATAAAAACACATAAAAATCCAAAAATATGTTTTTTCTTATTTACTTCCAGAAATACCATGGTTAGATGTTTTTACTTCCTTGACTAGGTAATGGCATTTCTTTCATGGTTTTTATCGTTTGGAAAAAGTAGAATTAGCTTGTTAATTAGGATTTACTAGGTTTTGTTTTACATTCCAGTCTTTCTCCTTTCTACAATTAGAATAGCATATGTAAAGTAATCTTTCTTTCCTTTCATCACACATAGAGCTTCTTTTGAAATCTATAGAATTTGGCTTGAGCTCCTAGTGATCTCGCGCCGGCTGACCAAGTGACAACCTGCAATGAGAACTAGTACTTGTGCATATAGCACTGACGCTTCCAAGTTTGTTACGAACTACCAGGTTGATAAAAGTAAAGTTGGTAGCCCAAGAGTTGCAGCATTCTTGCTGCAATACTAGAACTCACCACTTTTTTGCGTCGTTTCCGAGGAAGCGTCAGAGTATTCTGTGATTACTGCTTTCTTCTATTTCCTATTGCAACATTCTGCTAATAGTTTATTTCGACAAAAGTAGACTAGTCATTTCTTTTCTTTTAGTTCTGCATTTCCTTGCTTTCCTTTTCAATTCTGCAAATTTCCATTCAGCAAGTTCATTTCAGCTAGTTGCAATTTGTTTTGTTCAATCACAATTTCAGTTTCTACAAGTACTTTCAGTGTGGGGAAAAAGAAACAAAAAAACAACCAAAAATATTTCCTTTCATGCCTCGTAGGAGTAGAGATAACTTAGGAAAAATTTGCCCAACACCCCCACTGCTTCACACAGCCAACCTTCTCTCTTCTTCAGTGGCTGAAATCAAGAAGAACCCTTAGGTGAACATCCAGACATATTTGAAGAACCTATAGGGGAAGAAGAAGAAGAAAACATTCCTCTGGAGCCAATGGCTGAAAACATAAATGCTAGGGGAAATGGAGAGAGAATAGAGGGTACCTTCCCCATTTAGGAGACCAATGGGGACACCAAAATGAAGAATATAAGTCCTTCAACCCTACCTCACTTCCATGGTCTGACTACAGAAGATCCTGACACCTTCTTGTTCGAGTTTGTTGTCATCTGTCGAACTTATGACTATGCAGAAGACGAGCAAAAGTTGAAATTGTTCCCTTCTACTCTCAAGGATGCAACACTGCACTGGTTCATGGGATTACCTGGCAATAGCATCACAACTTGGGCTCAGATGCAGCAGGCCTTTAACAACAAGTATCGAGACTATTGTAGGTCAAAAGATACTAAAGAAGAAATCTTCCGAATGACCATAGGAAGTGATGAGTCCCTGGAAGACTATGAAGAGAGGTTCCAGCTCAGTTACAAAAGGGTCAGGTGTACACTTGACCCTGAGTCTCTAAAGTTGGTCCTGCTCAAGGGAATTCGGGAAGACCTTTTAGACACCCTCCATCTACTAGCTAGGGGAGACATCTACCAACTATCCTATGAGGACATAAAGATTGCTTTTAGAAACCATTCTAGAGCAGCCATAAAGAAAGGTAGGGGAATTCAACCCATAGCCAGTGCCTCTTCTTCCAATTCATCCATTAAAGGTGAAATTGGAAACATGCTGGAAGAATTCAAGAGTGAGACGTTGTAGACTCTTGCCATGCAAATGGATACCTTACAAATCAAAATAAAACAAGAGGAAGCAGAGAGGGCTTTGGCCATTTTTTGCCCTTGATGCACCAAGAGGCATCCTAGGAATGAATGCCCATTGAACTCTATAGAGGTTTGTTCAGTCTGTGAAGAAGATCATTCTACAGATAAGTGCCCTTCCTTGCCCGAACTTAAATCTGTATACCAAGGGGTCGAAGGAACCACTGAACAGATCTATTACATAAACCAAAGGAGGCCGCATGGACCTAGACCATACCAATAGGGAATGCAAGGGACATCTCAGGCATACTACAACCCCAACCAAGTCACCTCCATACCTTCTTGGGGCCCCCCTGCTCATCCTTCCTGGTCCACGCCTCCTGTTCTTCACATCTCAATATCATGCCCAACCAGCCACCCATTCATTTCAATCCTATGCTCAGCCACAACCTCAGTGGAATGCATCTCATCAGGGGTGGAGGCCCCAATACAACTCCCTTCTCACTCTTTTGCCTCCACCACTTGCTCAACCACAACCGTTACCTTCTGCTCCACCAAGGCAACCCCAAATGCTTGCCTAGCCAAATCCAAACCCGAACAACAAACAGGCTCAACAAGTGTATAGTGGGGAACCATCATGCCCAATTTATGCTGTGGAGATTCAAGAAATTAACTTGCAATCCAGGAAAGTTCTCCCAGATAGCCAGCCTCCACCCAGGGAGGTTGAGGAAGATAAAGAGGAAAGCGAACCTAAAGCAAATCCACCCTTTCCTGAGAGACTATCCATGACAATCCAGCCTACCCCAGCAGAGACTGAACTCCTCGGAGAATTGAAACATTTATGTGTGAAGATACCACTTCTCCAAGCCATAAAAGATGTGCCTATCTACAATAGGTTGATTAAAGAGAAGTGATTTAGGCATCTAGGAAGGCGCAAGAGAGATTCCCCAACCATCAATGTCCTAGGACAACTGTCCGACCTGATGTTGGGGTAGATAATCTGTCCAAAATATTTGGACCCTGGAAGCCCAATAGTTGATGTCCACATCAATGACACAATGGTCCCACATACCTTGATTGATCTGGGAGCTACCATTAATGTGATGACAAAGGACACAATGCTCAAACTTAACCTCCAAGGCTCCTTGAGGAAGACCACGATAGTGCTGCAGCTAGCAGACTGCTCCACAGTGACCCCTGAGGGGATTGTGGAAGATGTGATGGTCTCCATTGATTCTTGGGAGTACCCTGTTGATTTCTTAGTTCTCTAGCCAAAGGCAAAGCTCACTGGGTATCCTCTCATTCTGGGAAGACCCTGGTTGGCTACAGTCGATGCCTACATCAGCTGTCGAGCTGGGAACATGACCATAAAGAACGGGCACATGTCCAAGCAGTTAATCCTATATCCTCCTTCCCAACCCTTGCTAGAACATGATCTACCTCTCTGGTTGGAGGAGGAGGATGAGGATGAAGTTTATTATGCACCACTTTGTGCATTAGAAATCACCATGGGGGGGAAACCACAAGATGAGGATGATATGATTGAAAATTTGATTCAGAATCCACCTCCCAGTGTATCACCATTAGAAGACATAGTAAGAGAAACCCAAAACAACCCCTCAACTGATCTCTGTGTGGCTAACCCCACTTCTCTCCATGTTAAAAATATAGAGTTCGGCCCAAAAAGAACATTGAAAATCAATCCATCCCTATCTACTTCCCAGGAGAAGGAGCTATGCAGCATATTGAGAAAACATCTAGATGCCTTCGCTTGGAGTTATAAGGAGATGAAGGGAGTGCACCCTTCAGTATGTACTCATCATATATACATCAAGGAAGATTGCAAGCCAGTCAGGCAGCCTCAAAGGAGGATGAACCCAGCACTTAAAGATATTGTTAAGGAAGAACTGCAGAAATTGCTTGATTTAGGATTCATCTATCCCATCTCTGACAGTTAATGGGTCTCTCCTTTAGTGTTAGTGCCAAAGAAAAATGGTAAGTGGAGAATTTGTGTCAACTATTGGGAATTGAACAAAGCCACTAAAAAGGACCATTTTCCTTTACCTTTCATAGATCAAGTGTTAGATGGTCTAGCAGGGAAAAAGTTTTTCTCCTTCCTAGATGGGTTTAGCGAGTACAATCAGATTCAAATCAGCCCAGAAGACCAAGATGAGACCACTTTCACTTGTCCTTGGGGTACCTTTTCATGTTGGGTCCTTCCTTTTGGTTTGTGCAATGCTCCAACCACTTTCCAAAGAGTGGTATTGAGTATATTTTTTGAACTGGTTCATGATGCAGTAGAAATATACATGGATGATTTTACTCCTTATCGCTCTGACTTTCAGGAAGCTTTAGCTAACCTAGGAAAAGTTCTAGATAAATGTATTGAGATGAACCTATCCCTTAGTCCGGAAAAATGTGAACTTTTGATGACTGAAGGGACCGTGCTAGGTCATGCAATATCTCAACAAGGACTGCAGGTGGACCCCAAAAAAATTGCTATCATCCAAAGGGTCCCACCTCCTCAAAAGGTGAGAGATGTCAGAAGCTTCCTAGGCCTAGTTGGATATTATAGGAGATTCATTAAAGACTTCAGCAAGTTAGCCTCTCCTTTGTTTGGCCTCCTAGGCAAAGATGTTGAGTTCATATGGTCGGAAAACTATCAAGAAGCCCTAGATACCTTGAAGAGCAAGCTAGTAACTACCCCAATTCTCAGAGGCCCAAACTGGGCCTTACCCTTTCACATTCACACAGATGCCTCAAACAAAGCATAGGAGCAGCCTTAGGACAAATTGATGAAAATTTACCTTATTCCATATACTTTATAAGCAAAAACTTGTCAAAGGTAGAGTTAAACTATATAGTGACTGAGAAGGAACACCTAGCTGTCGTGCATTCCTTAAACAAATTCAGACATTATATCACAGGCTATCAAACCTTTGTGCACATTGATCATGCTACAATTAGATATTTAATGAACAAACTAGATGTAAATGCTCGCATTATTAGATGGTTGCTTTTACTGCAGCAGTTTGATCTGACCATTATTGATAAGCCTGGTAAAGAGAATGTTGTTGCTGACTTTTTGTCTAGAGTAAATTTGCCTGCAGGTGAAGAAGGAATGGTGGATGACCAAATGCCAGATGAACACCTATTTGCTATATCAGTACTCTCTCCATGGTTTGCTAATATAGAAAACTACTTGGTTTCAACACAATTCCTACCACACCTATCCTCAAAAGAGAAGAGTAAGATAGTAAGGAAAAGCACCCCTTTCACCTGGATTGGAGGCAATCTCTTCAAACTTGGCCCAGATCAGATCTTGAGAAGATGTGTCAGGGAGGAGGAAGTCTTTGACATCCTCCTAACTTGTCATGACGGGCCTTGTGGAGGTCATTTTGCAGCAAAAAGAACCGCCTTCAAGATATTGCAAGCAGGCTACTACTGGCCCACTCTTCATCAGGATGTGAGGAGATACACGAGCCAGTGTGATCGGTGTCAGAGGATGGGGAAACCCACTCCAAAGGATGAAATTCCCATGCAACCTCAAGTGACCTTTGAGCCATTTGAGAAGAGGCGCATGGACTTTGTGGGGCCTATCAACCCCCCTCAAAGCAGAAGCAGTACATCATTTTGTGCATCGACTACCTGACAAAGTGCGCAGAGACAAAAGCTATCAAAGCAGCGACAGAGGAAAAAGTAGCTAAGTTTTTTAGGGAAAACATATTCTACAAGTTCGGGTATCTGAGAGAGGTGGTCACAGACCAAGGCAGTCAGTTCACTTCCAACCTGATTGAAGACTTGCTCACACATCATAAGATCAAGCACAGGAGTTCCACCCCTTACCATCCACAAGCCAATGGAAAAGTGGAGGTCACTAATAGAGCATTGGAATGGATCCTAACCAAGGTAGTGAGCAGCAGCAGAAAAGACTGGGCAAACAGATTAGTTGAGGCCACTTGGGCCTACAACACAACAAGGAAGACCACCACCAGGTTCACACCCTTTGAACTGGTCTATGGGAAGAAGTTTTTGTTGTCAATAGAGTTTGAATTCAATACCCTAAGGATGGCAGGTCAGTTGTACCTAGACCTTAGCCATGCACAGAAGGAGAGGTTACTTCAGCTCAATGGATTAGATGAATACAGATTACAAGCCCTTCTCCACACAGAGGTAGTTCAGCTTCAGAGAAAGATATGGCATGACAGAAATATCAAGGAGAAGTAATTCCAAGAGGGAGATTGGGCACTACTCTATGATTCAAGATACAAGGATTTCAAAGGCAATCTGAGGACAAGATGGTTGGGACCCTACACTATGGAGAAATGCAATAACAATGGTTTAGTTCTGATCAGAACCATTGATGATGAAGCCATCCCCATGCTTGTCAATGGACATCGGTTGAAAGTCTACAAGAAACCCCTCTCCAAGCAAGAGTTTATTGAAGATTTGAAAAAAACAGTGATGGTAGTGGAGCATGTCTTAGCTTCCAATTCACCCACTCACTGAAGGAAAAAGAGAAAAAATAAGGACTCAAGTGAAAACCTCTATGACGCGCTTGAGTCCCATCATTGGGTTGAAAACCTCTTCTAAGGCGACCCAATGATGTCAAAAAAAAAAGAGAAAAGAATAAGATACCTGGCTGAAAACCTCCCTTGGAGGTGCCCAAGGCAGGCAATTAAGGTGAAAACCTCTCTGAGGCGCCCTAGTTGTTTTCCAAAAAAAAAAGAGAAAGAAAAAATGAATTTTTATTGCATTGCAAGTTTGCAGGGGGACTACAGGGAGAAGAAGAAGGTGCCAAGGGGACCCTGACATTCATACCAGAATCCATCTCATCTTCTACACACCTTCTTCCATCATTTTTGGCATCTCTTTCACCCCACTGTACCTCTTCTTCCAAAACTGTGTTTTCTACAGGAGATTCCTATAAGAATTACAGAGAGCCAAAAGTGTCCACAGGGGGCAGTTTGAGGGACAAGAAAAGCTTCATGAGGAACCTATAATCCCTCTTACCATCTTCAAACCTCCTTGCCATCATTTCCAAGCCTGCATCACACTCCAAGCATCATTATCATTTTTTTCCTTTCCAAGAAAAAAAACAGAAAAAACAGTTTTTTAGTTTTGAAAAAAAAAACAAAAATAAAAGGAGAAAAAGGCACCATTAACTTTACCTGAAGCTTACCTACTATCCCTCCATCATTTATCTCCACCTCTGGCATCATTCTCGAGCTCCAAGCACAGGGAAATAGCTGAAGTTTCAAGGGGAGAAGTAGCTACAGGAGCTCCTGTAGGAATTCCTGTAGCAGCTGAACCCATAGAAGTCTAGCACCAGCAGCAAGGGACAGCACATCTGAAGGTTGAAAAGGCACATGCAGCTCAGCTCCAACAAAATAAGAACCTGCAAAAACACACAACAACACATCAGCAAGCAGAGACAGTATGCACGAAGGAAATGAAGGCATGTAGCAAAGAAAGCCACAACACCTTACAGTCGATGCCAGCAAATACACTTGGATTACAAGTAAGTAGCTAAGTCACTCCTCTATCTGCATTTGTGTAATTAGGAACCATACAAAGACAACGAGATGGTTGAAATCGAAAGACGGAAAGGTGGCCAATTAACTTGGCCACCTTCATTTAGTTGACTCCACTTAATCGAGATATCACCCACACGTGCGCACAGTCAACTCCAGCAAAAGATGCGAAGGACAGGTAGTGGGAGGAAGAGTTAACTCCATTGTAGTAATGAGGGGATGATTACGAGGGGGGTCATGATGACCAAGCAGGTGGGGACTAACAGTCCTAATCTGGGCAACATACACCTTGCCAGCTCAGCACTCATAACCGAAAACAGCCATAGAAGGTAATGAGAAATCCTCCCCACGCATTCTCACCACCTTTTCTTCAGTTTCTCCTTGTAACTCAGCCACACAACAGTCTTCTTATGCCCCCATAGCCTTGTATCCACCATCCTCCATCGATTTCCTCCATATTTTGCTCTCGGCATTTTCTACAGGAACACATACAGGAAATCTGCAGGAGGGACAGCGAGCTTCTACAGGAGGGGCAGTGAGTCATTTTGAAGGGAAGAAACGTGATTTTTGGCACGAATTTCGGTCTAAAGAGGTAGGGTTCATGAAAGCCCTCTGTTGAATATCAAAATGTGAAAGATTTGGTCTCAAATTGAAGATAAAATGAGTCTTTAAGAGGGTAGAAATACATAAAAAAAAAAAAAAAAAAAAAAATTCTATTTTTTTTTTAAAAACACACTCCCCTCTGTTTTTCTATTTCACTCAAAATTATTTGTCTCCACCTCCATATCTGGTTTTTCAAAAGAAGTACAGGCAGTATGACAGGGGGGTTTATGAGAAAAGAGCCCACTAACTCCACTAGACTCCATGCACATCCTCAAGTAGTGGAAATATTTACAAGGGCAAACTGGATGAATTTCCTTGAGAAGTTTAGAGGGTTTGATGATGAAATTTCCCATGAATTTGCTCTCTCTCTCTACTCCCTCACACAAGAACTAATGCTACTATAACCGTTAGAGGCCTCTCCATCGAAATAACCACTGAATTCATTAGTAGGGTCACTACCCTTCCTCTTGGGGTGCCTTGGAGTAAAGATGAGAAAATAATTGGCCAGGCTACCAAGAGGAAAATTTTCCAAGATAATGAAACCCCTGTTGAAGACAAAAATGGAATTAGGAGGGCCAGTGTACCATATCCCTGGGATGAGGTTAGCTACCAAGTGATCAAATACATTTCTTGTGAGGGGAGACACAACATTGTTTATGGATATCATTTCAGAATCTTCCAAGAATTGAGATATGGCATGGATACCCCAGCACATCAAAAGCTCACTATCCCTTACTTTCTCCTTCAGTCCCTCATTGACTCCAGCACCAAGGTACAAGAAGGAAATTCATAGCAGCTAGTTCACCATGGCCTAATCAAGATCCTAGTAGAGGAAGCCCTCTATACCCTTACAATCCCTATAGCATGGGAAGTTTTCAGAAATATGACAGCTGAGGATGACATCAAAGCATTAACCTATGATGTCAATCCTGTTGTCAGTAAGGAGGGAGAACAACAAGGAGGAGAAGATGAAGCCATTGGTGACATAGCATAGCAAGAGAGGAAGGAGGAGAGAAAAGAAATAGAGGAGGGGAGAGTTGAAGAGACAGAACAGGAGGTAGAAAAAGAGACAGAGCAGGAGGAGGAAAAAGAGACAGAAGAGGGAGAAAAGGAGGCAGAGAGGGCAGAGCAAAGAGAAGAGTCCCCTAAAAATTTGGAAAGAGAAGCAGCAACTGCCCTCACTACCCTCGGTACACTAGTCAAGCAGAAGTCCATGTATTTCAGGGCAAGGAAGAGTACCAGAATTAAAATAGGCAAGCCTCAGCCCTCATCAAAGACTCCCATTAACATTGAAGATTCACCATCTGCCAAGGTGAAAGAATCTCCTTCCAAGACACCCATAACCTATGAAAGGAGGACTACAAGATCTTCTACATGGAAGGGAAAGGCAATTCTACAGGACCCCAAACCAAACCTACAGGAGGCTAAAACAGTCCTACAAGAGACACTGTCCAAACTACAGGAGACACAAAAACTTGAGGAAAAGATAGGAGGACAGCCAGAGGTGAAAGAGGAAGCACAAGAGCTACAAGAACCTGACCCCCAACCTAATCTTGACTCCTATTACAGACTACTTGAGGGAGGCAAGATAATCCCATAGAAATTTGTAATTCCATTGTTTTTCGAATTGGAAAAAGAGAGAGTGAGAATGCATAGGTGGATGCAGATAGCCAAGTCCAAAGGAGTTGAGGATACTGGGCACATGGAAGACAAACTCAGGGAAATGGGAAAGGAATTGAGTGCTCTCAGAGGTAGAGAAGCCATTACAAGAAGCCACCTTGAGAATGAGAATGAATTACTAAGGAGGCAGCTGCAGGAGAAAGAGACTCATTTGGCATACATGGCCAACTTATCCATAGAAGCATTACAATGCAGAACACCAGCCAAATCTTATGGCCTCTATCTGAAGGATCAATTGTTTCAATTCCAAATAAAAACTTTGGCATAAAGAGGCATAATGCCTTTCCAAGACTACAGGAAGTTCATGGATTTGTGTGACCAAAGCACCTCCGAGGACAAAGCAAAGATGGCAGAGTTCTATTTACACAACATGTCCCTCATAGACCTGAATGTGTGGGACCCCAATGCCAAGCTATGGGATTCGCAATTAATGGTCATGGCGTCATGGATGAAATATGAAGAATTGAGGGCAGCAAAAATGAAAAGATTGTTAATAAAATAGCAGAATGAACCATTGATGATAAGAGCTGAGCCATCAGATCCTATGACACTCATCAGCGCACACAACCTGCTTGTTAATGACCCTCAGATTGCCCCTAAATATCTAGCCAATCAAGAACAAGCCATTACACACTTTGAAGATATGCTTAGGCTACTTGGGGATGACTGTGTGCATGCATGCATGAGAAGATGGAACACCCTACCCCACAGCTTGCAGATCAGAGAATATCGTTCCCCCATGAGGCTGAAGGAGGCATTGAAAAGAGTGCCAATGTACAAGCGCTCCATGCAAAGGCAGAAGGTCAACTGGATTGGCCTCAAACTGGGTCCTCCACTCATATTAGGCATGCTGGAAGGCAGAAGAGAAGAAGAAGAGAAGGATCAGTGGAAGTACATAGACAGAAAGCTGGGATTTTATGGACAACATGAGCAGACCACATCAAAAGCCTGGAATGCTAGGGAGGCCACCAGGGCCATGAAAGACCAAGAGATTGACTAGGTTGCTCAGAGGATGAGCAACACCTTCAGTAGGGGGGTGATGATGGGCCTCATAAATGGGTAAATATATGGGCTCATTTTACCTCCTAACCTAATCAAATCAACCATTCTCTTAGCTTATTGTATGATTTTATGATTATATTTATGCTTATAGGGTGAGTTGAGTTAGTTATTATGCCATGTGGTCTAACATGCATTTAATGCAGATTATTGATGAATTTCTAGGTCAAAGTCAAGGATCTAGTGGTAAAACTGTAGCAATAACTCAAAGTAGACAGAGGAGAGGACTTATAGGAGGGAATCCCCTCATTTATTGCTCCTCACTTCGAATTCCCCTTCATTCAGCTCGGAGTACAAGCAGTTGAATCATGCACTAGAAGGCAGTCGAGAAAGTGAAAGATGATTGATAGTTATCTCGAGTTTTGGGAGCCAAGCCTCCCTGATTTTAAGGAAGTTGTTGGTAGCTTCAGATGTATAAGTAGGAAGGCCTAGAGCCTCACTAGGGTCAACTTTTTGGCTTGTGTAAACTCTGCTCAAATTTCAAGCGTACTATTTTATGACAGTTTTATGTAATCTTGCTATTTTTTGATAATGAAGATGGAATCCTTTTTGAGCTAGCGCTGAGTTACCTCAAAGGGCTAAAGCTCTTGGGTTAGGGCCCAATCTAAGTAGCCAAGCTTCTCTTTACTTGTATTTGTATGCTTTACTTCAGTTTGTAGATTAGTTTGTTGTTAGATGTATTTCTTTTGTGGTTAAGAATAGGTTGCTTTTTATGATTTAGTAGCTTGCTTCCATTTGTGCTTTCTGTAGCAGGTTAAGTAATGATCAAAGAATATTCAAAAGGCTAGCAACAATTCCTTGGCCTCTCTTCCTCCCTCAGGGACCATGATTTGAGGCAAAGACTCTCTTGCTGCCCCAAAAACATAGATTTTCCTTATTCCTAAGACTTCTAGTGTTTGCAGCTCTCTAGTAGGTTGATAGTCTAGTTTTGCTCTACTTTAGATATTCTTTATCATGTTAACTTCCTGATTTGCAATAGTCCTTTTACATGCTTTCCTTTCTTACAATATTTCCCAGCATTTCCTTTTATACATCATAGTTTAGGCCATTTTAATGCAAAACTCTGTTTTTCCTAGGATGCACTCATTTCATTAGTTGCTTGATTTTCTTGATTGACTGTCAGTTTCTATGCAGCATATATCTTCCAGCAGTAGGCCAGCTTACCAGCAATCACACCCTCCATCTGATCCATGCCCTATAGGTCTCCCAAACCTCACCTCAATTCTGCCCTAGTTTCCTTCATTTTTCATAGAACTTCCTCCTCTCTCCTTGAGCAAACCCAATCATCTTTCTCTCTCCTGGTGATTCATGGTAGACCTTAGGCACCCTAACACCTCATTCCAACCTTCATCCACCTTTTCCACCCACTCTTACACCCTCAAAACAGCAAAAATTGCTCTCGGCCTCCTCTTGTAGTTTCCCTATTTTCCTCTTGTAGTTTTCCTGTGTCCTCCTGTAGTTTTTCCTGTAGGCTTTATTTTGAAGGCCGAGTGTGGGAAAAGCCTCCAGAAGGCCACCTAAGACCTCCTATGACCCATCCATAGCATTCTACATCCTCCCAAGCTCCAAAATCGCCGTCTAACACCACCTATTCGCTGCCACACTCACACACAATAAATTAGATGCATGTTAAATTCACATAAAAATCCAAAAAGATGTTTTTTGCTTATTTACTTCCAGAAATAGCATGGTTAGATGTTTTTTACTTCCTTGAGTAGGTAATGGCATTTCTTTCATGGTTTTTATAGTGTTTTTGGCAAAAGTAGAATTAGCTTGTTAGTTAGGGTTTACTATGTTTTGCTTTACATTCCAGTCTTTCTCCTTTCTGCAGTTAGAATAGCATCTGTAGAGTAATCCTTCTTTCCTTTCATCACACATAGAGCTTCTTCTAAAATCTATAGAAGTTGGCTTGAGCTCCTAGTGATCTCGTGCCGACTGACCAAGTGACAACCTGTAGTGAGAGCTAGTACTTATGCATATAGCACCGATGCTTCCAAGTTTGTTACGAACTACCAGGTTGATAAAAGTAAAGTTGGAAGCCCAAGAGTTGCAGCATTCTTGCTGCAATATTGGTGCCCACCAAATTGACGTGACAAAATGTATGTCATTGGGTTGCAATCTGAAATCACAGTTATTGTATGCAACAAAATGTAATGACGAAAGTGTTGGATAGCTTGAACAACTGCCAAGGTGAGCTTCTTGATATAAGAATAACGAGTCTCAGTGTCAAGGAGGTTGCGACTAAGATAATAGATAACATGCTCGGAAACATCATCGTCGTCTTGAACCAAAACCATACCAATAGTACTATCAGCGGCAACTAGATAAAGTGAATAGTCACGATGATAGTCGAGTGGATGCAACAAAGGAGCAGAAACAAGAAGTGTCTTGAGTTGCTCGAATGGCCTTTGGAAGATGTCATCCCAAATAAATGGGGTGTCACGCTTAAGGAGACGTGTGTAACCTTTAGCAATCTCAGCGTAGTTAGGGATAAAACGACATAGGAAATTGGCTTTTCCCTGCAAACTCTCCAACTGATGCAAAGAAGTAGGAGGGGTGAGATTCAAGATAGCTTTGACCTTGAGGGTATTGAGACGAATGCCCTCTTTAGAAACGACAAGCCTAAGGAGTCTTCTGGATTTGACGCAAAAGACACACTTATTCGGATTGAGACGAATACGGTAATGTCTACAGCAAAGAAAAATCTCGCAAAGGTGGTTCGGATGGTTAGAGCGTTTAGCTAAATGAGCTGGAAGATCATCCAGATACAACTAAACAATGTGACGGATGTCATGAAAAGCATAGGACATTGCTAGCTGGAAAGTGGCACCGACATTTTTCAGGCTGAAAGGGAGCTTTTTGTAAGCAAAATTACCCCATGGGCAAATGAAGGCGGTTTTGTGTTGATTGGCAAGAAAAATAATGATCTGGTTGTAACTAGAAAAGCCATCCATAAAAGAGAATATCTCACTCCCAGCACATTCGTCGATAAGCTAGTTAATGAAGGGAGTAGGATAGTTATCTTTCGGACATGTGCGATTGATGTCATGATAATCAACACAAACCCTAATAGTGCCTTGCTTTTTAGTCACATGGACAATGTTAGATACCCAGTTTGTCAATGGGATAGGATAAATAAACCCTGCCTTGAGAAGTTTCTCAACTTCTCCTTTGATGGTCGTGGCTTTTCTCGGGTGCACAGGGCGTAAACGTTGTCGAACTGGCTTTGCACCAGGGTACGTAGGTATCTCATGTACCACAATACTTGTATCAATACCAGGCATTTCTTCATAGGACCATGTGAACACGTCACGGAACTCATGGAAAAGGTTAGTGTAAAGTCGGATCTCCTCTGGAGAACAAGTAACTCCAATGTGAATATTTTCAACAATCCCTGGTTTAACAGAGATGTCGATGGGCATGGTTTTCGTAATATTTCCCATATTCCCTTCAGAGAAAACCTCATGAGTCAGGATAGGCATTTGAAGTGGCTGAGAAGGAATACAGGAAGCAAACTTATCTAGATAGGCAGTCATGGCCCCATGGCTTGGGAGAAACGAGGAATGATGGTGATGATCGAACCAAGGAGGATCCTCAAAAGACATAGTCTCAAGAATTGCTTCATCGAAAGGAAATGTCTCTTGTAACGGATCTGGAGAAACAGTATCTCCAAGCCAAAGGCATTGCACATACATGTCGAGAGATCTGCTCAAAGGAGCAAAGCCGGAAGATGAAACCAACACTAAAACAATTTCAACATAGTTGAGCTCAGCAGGGCTCAACAACATAACCTCACCCCATGAATCTACCTGATCGACGGGGGGAATCACCTAAGGATTAGGATTGATAGAAATCATATTAACAGAGGTGACATTGGGAGGTGGAAGTGAAAAAACACCCATAAGGGTAGGATCTTTAAAGAGTCCAACACCCACACTCTCATAGGGAATACTGGTATGCTCCACAAATGGAACATTGCCATCCGAGGAAGAGGAAGTGAAGAAAGACAACTGATTGACCGTGATGATTTTCCCTTGATGAGGAAAATGGAGTACATGAAATAACAATGAAGCTATGGCATGCATTGCATACATCCAGCTTCGCCCCAACAAAAGGTTGTAAATCAAATTAGCGTCAACAACTTCGACTTCGACTTCAACAGTCTTCCCTTCCAAGGTAATAGGAAAGTGCGAGAGAATACCAAATGGATGAGAATCTCTTCCATAAAAGGCTTCCAAAGTATTAGGAGATTGACTGAAAGACGAGGAGTCGATGGCCTTCCAATAAGCAACAGACATGATGCAAGTGGAGGCACCCTCATCAATAATAGTACGATGAATATTCTTCGAGTTAATGATGACTTGAATGAGAAAAGCAATTTGATGAGGCAATCGTGGCACATGGTTCTCAAGATCGAATGTAATTAATTCTGAATCAGTCGGGTCAATGCCACCAATGGCTAATAGCAGAGACTTCCATTGGGGGGGACAACTCTAGAGAACTTCCAAAGTAGACATAGCCGAAGGAGCTTGGGCTAAGTCTTCAACAATACTATAGTGTTGTGCGGCACGAGCATTGGGGTTATAAGAATATTTCCGGAGAACTCCCTTAGTAGGAGGTCGAATGACAGACTCAGTGCTAGGTCGTTCAATATGAAGAGGGCCAGAACTAGATGAAGGAACATTTGAAGGGACTTTAGGTTCCTTTCCAGCAGGCGGAGGATATTCTTTCGCTCAAGTATTCACATGAATAGGGATAGTCCCAGCCATAAAAACTTGGGAGCCAAAAGTGGAAGAGGATTGAGGTTAATCGACCACCATTTGAGTTTGCTGAGAGGGAAAAGGCTCTTTAAGTACAGCAAGAGTTCTTGGAGTCCCCTTAAGCAAACGACTAACTTCAGACCATTGAGGATAGTCTTTAGTGTAGTGATCCTCATCACAAATAAGACAAGGATACTTAGGTTTGCATTTAGCACCATCATCGACCAGAGGCTTAGGAGGGTCCTACTTCAGTGGATCGGCCTTATTTTTACCTTTCCCCTTTTTCTTACCTTTCGAATTTTTATCTACCACGGTGGACTGAACGGCATTGACTTTGGAGGTTTTGCTAGCATTAAATGTGGACTGAGAATCATTTTCACTAGGAGTGGTAGGTTTTTGCTTTGCAGGGGTCGTGGAAGACTTTTAGGAAGATGAAGCAACGAAACCAATAACACCGTCAACAGAAGGCGTCGATGGAGCTTTAGAAGTTCCAAGTTGTGGAGCAGCATGCAAAACATCATACAGCGTGCCAGATTGGGAATAAACCAAGTCAAGATACTGAGCACGCACAATAGCTTTCTCTTCAGTAACACATGCCCCCATAGCAATATCTCGGGCTATCAGACCGACAAAAGAGGTAGTAAACCAGTTAGTCAGAAGTTGATCAAGGATCCAGAACTTAATCAAATGGCATCGCCTTCTCCATTCATGAATATGATCAGACATGTGAGTAGTCGTGTCTTGTTTCAGAGAAGTAAGGAGATGTGTTCCTTCATTTCATTTTTACTTATTTATTTATTTACTTATTTATTTATTATTTATATTTCTTTATTTTTATTTTTATTATTTTATTTATTTATTTTTATTATTATTATTATTATTATTATTAATTTATTTATTTATTTTTTATTATTATTTATTTATTTATTTTATTTTATTTTATTTTATTATTATTATTATTATTATTTTTTATTTTTTTAACTGACATTATTTTGAACTGATTTTTAATATTATTTAATTATTGTCCCCTTTTATTTATTTTAAAATTTTAATATTACTTTTTTCCAATTTGCTTTTAACTTTGATAGTACTTATATTAATTTTATATATATTTTACATTACCTTAAGGTCCTTTATATAACTAATTTTATGTTGAAATTCTAATCTAATTATTTTTAACTAATTTTCTAACTAACGTAACATCTTTTGAATAAACTAACCATTGAATTATGATTGAATAAAAATACTCGTCAACCTATTATTATGATTTTAAGTATAAAAATATTTATATATATGTATAATACCAATATTAATTATTAAATAATTTAAATAAATAAATAAATTTTCTTTTCTTTTCAAATCAACCATTGAAATGATTAATCCTAACTTTTAATAACCTAGTATTATAATTATATTTATTAATTTTTATAAATAAATTCCTTTTTAAAACCAACCATTTACCTAATTTAACTTATTTCCATAGAAAAATAATAATAAAAATAGTAAAAATATTAAATTAATAAATTATAATTTTGACCTGGCTCCTAAGGTCAAAATTAGCCGTTAATCAATCTAGCCGTTGGAGACTCTGCTCAGGCTATTTATCATGCTAAGCTGGATCTGTTTCTTCAACTTGTCCTGATGATGAACCACACTAGTTGGTTCGAAACGCGTCGACAAATGATACTCCATGTGATTTTCGCTGAAAAATCTCTCACAATAGAGATGTGTTCCTGTTTCATAACAAATCGGTAACTGAAAATGGGTAAGAAATGCCATCGCAAGCGAATTGAAGTCTTGGAAAGTTCCACGGGTAAGCTCAATATACCATTTCACAGCGGAACCAGTAAGAGTCCTTTGAAAAAGATGGAGGCGGATAGAATCATCAAGCCATGAGTTAGATGAGCACCAGAGGTGATAAGTCATAACATGCACTTGGGGGTCCTCTCCAGATTTACCATCAAATTTAGGACAATCACCGAGAATTTTGGTCGGAACTGGTGGCCAATACGAATTATGAAGGATAGGGTCGTTTGTCAGCTTGGACACATCGGGCAGTTCCAAAGTTGCCAGAAAAGGTAATTGAGGATTAAAGGACATCATAGGTCTCTGATAAGGGCCAACATTAGGGTTCCAACCAGAGCCTTGTTGCCCCCACGGATTTTGTCCATAAGGGTTATAGTTAGGCGGGTTAATGCCATAACCTGGTTGTTGTCCCGGATTTTGACCGCCAGCAAACCATTGGTTACCAGCTTGACCAACAGGGGCAGCATATGGCTGCTAAAATTTTTGATAAGGATTAACCTGTGGTTGTTGATAATTTTGATACGGAGCACCTTGAGGTTGCCCTTGGGGTTGCTGAGGTACTTGGAGACCGTATTGCGGCTGAGATCCAAACTGTGCCTGAGGCCTAGGCTGCATTTGATAAATAGGTTGGGCTTGAAATCCAACTTGAGTTTGGAGACCGGGTTGAGTTTGGAGTCCAGCCTGAGTCTAGAAACTGGGTGGGGCTTGAGAAACAGCTAGCATCTGAACGCCCAGTTGACTGAGAGGTGGATTAATTTGATTGGACTGATGTCCTTGTTGAAACTGGGGTTGACCCAACTAGCCAGAAGGCTAGCCTGGTTGGTACTGAGGTTGACCCAATTGGCTAGAAGGCTAGCCTTGTTGGTACTGAGGTTGACCTATTTGTCCAGAAGGTTGAGCTTTCTAGGTGATAGGTTGACCTTGCTGAAGCTGAGGCTGGCCCATTTGACCAAAGGGTTGACTTGGCTGGACAGCAAGTTAGCCTTGCTGGATTTGAGGTTGTCCTGCTTGACCAGAGGGTTGACCTTGTTGGGCAACGAGTTGGCCTGGTTGAAACAGAGGTTGACCTAGCTGTCTAGAAGGCTGACCTTGCTAGGCAATAGGTTGACCTGGCTAGAATTGAGGCTGACTTGGTTCACCAAAAGGTTGCCCTAAATAAACAAAAGAGGCACCTGTGGAGGCCAAAGGTTGTCCCTAAAAGGGTTGTCCTTGTAGGCCTGAAGGTTGCCCTTGAAACGGTTGCCCTTGCAAACCAGAAGGCTGCCCTTGTAAAGGTTGGCCTTGTGGGCCATGATAAGTGGTGTGATTCCAGGTAACCAAGAGCAAAACGAAAACTTCAACTGTGGGCTCCGGAGGGAGGGACCCAGTGTGATAAATATGAGCCCCTTGAGGATCATAATAGTGCAATGGGTTATACAGATAGGAAGGTGGTTGGGAGCCCAGAGGGTTATGATTCGGGTTTTGAAGAGCAAACATGTATTGCTCATATGACCATCTTGCCGGAATGGAATTGGAAGAAAGTGGTATATTACCTGTAGGGTGAATAACTTCGGATGCCAAGGATGAAGAACCACTGTTAGCGGGTCCAAAAGAGGGCCCAGCAATAGTAGCAACCACTGAGGACGCAATAACTGCACTAATGGAAGGAGCTGTAGAAGCCACACAAACAATGGGCATTGACGGAACAGACGTGACTGATATGACTTGAGTCTGAGGTGTGGAAGTCAAAGCCATGAAAGGCCCTGAAGTCGGGGTTACTGTACAAGACCACACAGAACTCCGATTTAGAGACAATGGTAATGAAACGCCAAGAGGAGTGTTAAAAGGGAAACCTTCCGGGGGAAGAGGAAGTTCTCTGCTTGACACAAGGTTCTCTTCGCCGCTAACGGGACTCGTCTCATCCATGTCGGAAGAAGCCATTGCAACCGAAACACCAGGAGGAGTAGATGGGAGGTCTTCGTCTAAATACTCACAAAGAGGAGTCCAATCGATATCAAAAGGCTCCTCTCCCGGAGCTTGAGAGTCAAGAGGCTAAACACTTGGAACAATGGGAAGGGTACCACCAACAGTCAATACCTCAGAAGAGACAGGAGATGCAGAGTCTCTGTCGCTTGGTAAAGAGGACGAGATCGGTGAGTCCACCAGGATGGCTTAGCTCAAAAGGTCTAGGAGAAAATCAATAAGGTTGCAAAAAATCTATCAAGATGTGATCACAACATGGCCAAGATTAATAGGTAAAATGTTATCGTGGAAAATAAATTTTATGACGCTGGAACGAAACTTTGCCTTTTCATGTTTAAAGAGTCGAGAAAAGAGGCTAAAGATGACTCTAGTCACCTTCGAAGTTTAATGAGCCTGAAAGGACAAGTGATCAAATGATCCTTTTACTTTTAAAGAGTCGAAAAGGAACGAAAGTGACTACTCTGGAATTCTAGGCAAGAGGTTTACCAGACAAATCATAAAACTGCATATACACCTTGGTAATAAAATGAAAGAGAAATGACCAAGGACTTTTTGTATGGCAGTCAATCTTCCCGAATGTTGTCTTCGGTGCGTTACGACTCGTAAGGCGGTAGACTCGGCTTCCTATGGATAATAGGATGATAACCTAGTGGGGTCTTCCAATATATACATCACGGTATGGGGAGCATGAATCCATACTAGCATCTATTGTATCACAAAAGGAGGAATCATCCAACCTTAGTGAGAACATTAGGAACTAGGTTTAATGATGCCGGAACACATATCTAGCCTAGACCTCTAAATATGTGAGCGTTAGGTTCCAATGCATTTTTAATTTCATTCAATGGATTTTAACAATTAATCTTGAATTAAGCCTCAATTTCAAGGCCTTATCGAATGTATCTTTAACACTCTTAGAATGCAACTCGATGAGCAAAAAACCATTCTTTTCGATGAACGACTACCTAAATGAGGGTAAGGAGTTCATTTCCAAGCGAACGAAGACAATGGCAAGCAAATGCAAGAACAACAATGCAAGCAAGTAATCCAATCAATAGGAAACACAATGCATCCATTTCCACTTATCTCGCAACTACTATGATGAAAAATGAAATATTTGAATTTCGTTTTTCAATTCCTAATCATAAAGAATCTACTAATGCAAACATGCTTTCATGTTCGTATACAATATGAGTGTAATTGTTTTTTATTTTTGGAATAAATAACAAACAAGCTAATGCACAACCTAACTTATCAAAAGGCAAATGTAATCTATGCTTCAATAATGAATGGAAATCAAATCAACACAACAAGCTAGTTTGATGACCAATCACTATGGATCAACTAGGAAAATGGGCAAGTAGCAAGAGAACAACTTCAAACAAACCAACAAGACTATTGTGGATGTAGTTCAAAATCTTGGAAGGACAAGCAACCCAAAAAAAGTGAATTCTTGACGAAACCCTACAATACTTAGGTCACACAACCCAAAAAACCAAAACTCATACAAACGGAACCAAGAAGGATATGCCTTAGCAAACACAGTAAAAACAAGCTTAATAAGATGTAAGAGACAACAAAGGACAAGCTACACTGGCCTATTTAGGAGGCAGGGCTATAAAAAGCAACCCTACAGGAATCGTCGCAGGGGTAAGACTGACAACATGAGACGATTATCAAATCATCGCAGGCACGACACTAGCAACTGAGCAACGTCGTCGCAAAGGTACACCTGTTCTTGGTGACGGTCCGATTTCAAGAATCATCGCAACTGTATGATGGGATATCTGCGATGTACAGCTTGGGTAAAGAGGACAGGAGCGATTCGTCGCAGCTGTTAAGAGCTAAACAGCGACGATCTTAATTAAGAGGCAAAATAAGGCAAAGACAGTTGAAAGACACTAGGCTTATCACTCAGATAGTGAGGTGGACTGCTAGATCTACTCAAGTGATCCACAACATTGATAGCTCAATCCCAAAACAAAGAGACACAATGTAATTCAATTGAAAACAACAAGAGCAAAATCAAGAGACAACACACAGAGGACTCCCCAGTGGAGTCGCCAACTTGTGATGCAGGTAAGTTCCCTCTACGGACAGAGACAACCCCTCTATCCCTAGAGTGGGTCTAGTCACAACAAGACAAAGACAATAGCTAATTCCTTAAATAGTTATCGTTGAAGAGGCCTACCTTATACCGATGTTCGATGAAGTCTTCGTTACGCCACTTCAGCTATCGCTATCTTCTCCTTAATGAATGATTCACCTTAAAAAACATATGAAAACGACAAAACACATAATAGAGCACAACAACGAACTATCTACTTATAGAGTCAAGGAACCATAAGCTATCAATATACATTTCATACATGATATAGGAAATAACCATTGATTGTATTAATGTAAACAATAGCAAAGCTTACAACCATGCCTTGACATCGCAAGCTTCCTTGAAGGGTTCAATCAGTATGTTTCCATAAGCATTCACTCTCAAAGATCTCCCAGAAAGATTGATGACTCTCTCTCTCACCCAAAAGCACAAGTATGAAACTAAGGCAATCACAACAAGGCTTCCTTCTTACAAAACCATTTTACACTCTCAATCCACAACATGAAAGGCAATCCAAATTGTAAGCTATCAATCCAACAAGCTAAGAACTAGCACACCAAAAACTCAACTAGCACTAGCTGATCATAGTCATGGAGGATGCTTTTATAAGAGGAGTAGCCTCCATAAATGAGGGGAGAGGAAGCTTATCTTCAAGGGAGGTTACTCAAAAGGCGAAACCACCATCTCAAATGAGGAGAGGCAAACTTCCTTGACCCAACAACTAGCTCAAGAACCACCCAGAAGTATTCAGTTTGAACTAATTCACCATATCTAGGTCGTCGCAAGTCAAACACTGAGACTCAGAGACAACGTCTCAAGGCGTTAGTGCATTATGGGTTATCGTCGCAGGCAGGATACTAATGACCTGCGACGATCCCTAAAATATGACCATTGCTGAGAACAGGTGTACTCTTGCAACGGTGTCGCGAGGTTCTCGTTCACTCTGAGCCATCATTGCAGGGAGGATACAAATGTCCTGCGACGATCCTGAAACATAGGTAAAAAGGGTCAACTTCAAGATTAATGAGCACGGTTAATCTTCTTGAGTGATATGGAAGATGTGGACACATATTTTGATGTATGACATAGAGAAGATGCCATTTAGAGACCGACTCTACCCGGGATCAAGGGATGCGGGGTCGGTGACAAAATACTGTGTAACACTCCTTTAAGATCATAGTGATGAGGAGTAGATGGTTTTCTTGGATAAACCTCGCTGGGATATTATCTTTTGTTCTTGTTATCCACGTCGTTCTAGTTTGACTCCTGTTTTTTTACCATTGATTCGAAAGGGTTACCAACCGCGGTCATGATATTCTCGCCAGGGGAATATGGGCCTATGCGTCAGGCCTGGCAGTGTCATTATAATATATCCCACTGTCTTCGCCCTGCCCGCTTCTGCTTCAAGGGTTTTAGTTGTTTACAAGAAGGGAACATCAAAAGTCCTTAGGGGTTAATAGCTGTTTTCAAAGGTAGCCTCAACGGTTACGGTGACAGAAGGGAGGCTTACGGTACGGAGCCTTCCTCACTTTTTTTTCCCTCCTTGTTTATTATCCTTCGTTGGTCAACAAGAGTTCTTCTTACCTCAGTTCCTTGAAACAGCGCACTAACCCCCTAGGCAGCTGGCTGACGAATGGATGAACAGTTCTTAGACTACTCCACAAACTCACTAACCGACATCTGTGTCAATTTCTCCCGACCGATTCCCACACTGTCCAAGCCGGTGTCAGCCAATCCTCTGGTCACAAGGGTTGAGGCAATTATTATGCAAATGGAGGACATGGAGGTAACAACTCAGACCCTAGACTCGCAACCATTTCCAACAGTTTCAGAGGGTATATTTACCTCAGAAGTGGGCTCGAAGGCACCTTTCCTAACCATCCTGTCTCCTACGGAACTAAACAAATGGTCGCAAGCCCTTCTGGTAGAAACAAATGCTCAAGGAGGTGCGAGCTCTTCAAGAGAAGGAATGAGTGGCCAACGACCCCCTCCACAAGGGTTGCTACCTGAACAGCTTGGCATCCTAGGATCTACCCCTTTCTATACTACCTTCCAACCGGTTGGCTCTGCCCCCCCTTTAGGCTACTTCATTGGCATTCCTAGACAAGAGCTAGATATGGAGGACGACCGCTCTCTAGACTCTGAAGACATTGGCCTTGCAGACGGTGAACAGGCCGCAAAGACGTCGCCTAAGCGACAAAAAAAATCAAGAAATTCGAAAATCAGAGAAAGGGACAGGTGTTTAATTTTTGGCGAAGGCATCACTATGGCACAAGTTGCCCTTACTGAGAGCATTGTGTTAGTTGGAAGGGTAAGAGGTCGGAACTACACCCCGATGCGCCTGCAGAAGTGGATGGCTGAGATTTAGGGAAATCTTCTCATTCAGCTTCCAGGTATTCTCTCGCTCTCCCGGGGCTGGTTTGCTCTGATTTTCGCTCACCCAGATCAGGTTGACTGGGTTCTCACTCGGTATTGGCATATTGAGATGACCCCAGTCTTGTTGAAAAGATGGTCGTCGATGTTCAACCTGGAAAAGGAAAACCATGGAGCTGGACCAATTTGGGTGCATCTGCCTGCTCTTCCTTTACAGTTTTAGGGGGAGGAGATCTTCAAGATTATAGGAGATGACTTAGGTGTCTACTTGGATCACAACAAAACTTATCAGGACACAGACTGCCTGGTGATGGCTCGTATCCTTGTACACCTAGACACTAAAGAAGGATTGGTAGAAATCTACTTGCTCTAAATGGGCGACATTACTCGATGGAAAATATTGGATTACAAAGGCATTCCTTTTCACTATCCGAAATGTCACAAAGTGGGGCATCTCTATAAAGACTGCCCAAGAATTTCTAGGCAGAATCCTTCTCCGGCAAAGTTATTGGCCTCATCCTCCACCCAAACTCAAGAATCAGATTTTCCTTCTCTAGTGGACCTCCATGATACTACTCCGCCCTCTATTCAAGAGCCGCAGCAGGCAGCCTCTCATCAGTCCACCAGAGCAGTTGAACCTTCTCCAGTCAAATCTGATCCCGGGACACGGCATTTGCAGGTATTCCCTCCTCCTCTTTTCCTCATTTATCTCAAGTTGCATTGGGTTCTATTAATTTAACTACTACTATGAGTTTCGTTGGTTCTTTAGAAGAAGTTAATTTGTTCTACTCTCTGGTTTGCCCGGTTCCCTCTACACCTCCTTCTTCATCATCTTCCATCCCTCAACCTATTGTGGACCAGACCTCTTGCTCGCTCGATGAATGCCCACCCTCACGTGGGTCACACCGTTACTTCCTTTAGTCCCTACTCGCTGCTCCCCCAATTTCCCTCGATCTGGACATTGATCCCCCCCCCTTCCATAACCCCTAAACCTCCTCGCGGCCACCAATCAAAACACTCAAAGGCAATCAAAAGGGCTAGTGTTGAAATGGCTTCTAAGATCCAAACCCCAATTGACTGGGTTCTTAGAGAAAAGAGCAACCCCCTCATCGTCCCCCCATGATTTGTCTCTCCTTCAATTGTAGGGGTCTAGCTAACCTTGATAAAAAAAAACTAGCTCTAAAGAGACTCTGCCTGTCTAAAAAACTGGATGCAATACTCTTACAAGAAACCCTGGGAGAAGGTCTACAGGTCAATAAGCTCCTTTTAAGTTTTCTCCCAGATTGGGATTTCCACTTCCTGGATGTGAAGGGCTGCTTTGGCGGTTGTGCCTTCGGATTTAATAAACGCACCATAAAAATCCTCAATGTCTGGGGAGGTGAAGGATTTCTAGGGGCTGACATTATATCAATGGATTTCAACAGACCTTTCAGGATTATCAACATTTATGGGCCTTGCCAGATCAGAGAAGTTTATTGGAATCGGATTATGGAAATAGAATTTATGAATCAAGAGAATATAATCATTAGGGGAGATCTTAATTTCTCTCTAGGTTTAGCTGAATCCTAGGGCTCCCGGGGGCAAAGCGACCATCTCATGGTTTTTTTGAAAATCTTTTGGACTCCCATGATTTTCTGAATATTGACCCTACGAAGCTTAAACCAACTTGGAGGAACCGCAGAATGGGGGTTGAAGCTCTTGCTAGAAGGCTAGACTGGTTCTTGATCAAAGCCCCTCTTATGGCCAGTTTAAAGCTTTTTCGTTAATGTGTGGGGAGTGGAGGGGTTTCTGATCATTCTCCATCTTTCTGGAGATCAAGGGTAACTCCACAAAACCCCCTTCACCTTTAAAATTCAACTCCTCTTGGTTGCTGGAGCCGAGTTTTCGGAATTTAGTCTCGACTACCTAGATTCACTGCTCTCAGGAAGAGCTCTCCTCCCCTAGGGAGAATTTTGTGAAGAATTTAGTAACCTTAAAAGCCAAGACAATAATCTAGGCTAGAGAAAAATGGAGGAAAGATGATGAAGATCTCCAAAGGACCGAATGGACTCTCTTAGCCTTTGAAGAATCAGCCCCCAATGGTACATCCACGGCTGAACAAAAGGCCTAGTTGGTTCAGCTGGAAACTGATCGAGTTAAACTACTTCACTCAAAAGAAGAAAGTTGGAGACTGAAGAGCAGAGCAATCTGGCTACAAGATGGGGATGAAAACTCAATTTTTTTTCAACAATATGCCAAGGGAAGGAAAGCCATCAACACAATCTAAGAACTACAAGATATCAATGGAAGGAAAGAGGGCTCTTTCGAGCAGCTCGCAAACATGGTTTCCATAGAAGCTAGAAGCGGTGCTGAAGTGCTTTAAAAAGGACAAGAGCCCGGGACTTGATGGTTGGCCAGCTGAATTCTACAACGCCTTCTTTGAGCTAATAGGAGAAGATCTCCTCCAGACCGTAGAAGAATGTCAAAGATCTAGCAGAGTTTTGGAGGCATTAAATTCTACTTTCCTTGCCCTTATTCCCAAAACCGACAACCCTTCCTCCTTTGATGACTACAAGCCCATTTCTCTCTATAATAGCATTTACAAAATCATATCCAAAACAATTGCTCTTTGAATCAAGCCCTTTCTCTCCCGTATGATTTCCAAGGAACAATTTGCCTTTCTCCGCCATCACCAGATCCATGAAGCCATTGGTACCGCTCAAGAAGCCCTGCACTCGATCAAAAATCTCCGTAAAAAAGCAGTCATCCTAAAAATTGATCTCTCCAAAGCCTTCGACCGTGCCTGTTGGTCCTACCTCCAGATTATACTCACCCACATTTGTTTCCCCTTTCCTTTCATCAATTGGATCATGGGTTGTCTTACCTCAGTCAACTACAACATTCTCATCAATGGAGCAGCCTCGAGTATCTTTCATGCGGAACGAGGTCTTAGGCAGGGATGCCCTCTTTCACCCTTGCTTTTTCTCCTCATTATGGAAGGGTTTAGCAAGCTGATTAAAAAAGGAAAAGAGGAAGGCTCCTTGGCTGGTGTCCGGATCTCTGATATGTTTCCTCTAACCCATCTCTTATTTGTAGATGATGTTCTGATTTTTTTAAATGGCTCCTATCAAGACTCTTATGCTTTCAAGTCCATACTATCCCTTTTTTGTAAAGCTACAGGTATGGAGCCAAATATTGTGAAATCAACAATTATCATAGTCACCTGCTAGCCAAATGAAGCAAGACTAGCCAGTCAACTCTTTGCTTATGGGAGACAAGACCTAGATGCTGGCATAAAATACTTGGGCTTCATATTGAAACCAAATGGTTATCGAATGACATACTGGGCTTGGCTTATTGCTAAGATAGGAAGCAGAATCAACATTTGGCAACAACATTGGCTCTCTCGAGCAAGCAAGCTCACTATGCTCAAATCTATCCTAGAAGCTATCCCGGTTTATTGGATGTAGCTGGCCTGGATCCCTAAAGGCATCTTAAAAAGAATTCAACAGCTTTGTTGCTGTTTCCTTTGGTGCGGACAAAGCGCAGGTAGAACTTTTGCCTAGGTTCGTTGCGACCGCATTGACAAACCAAAAAAACTAGGAGGTTGGGGCATAAAAAACTTGCAGTTATTTTTTGATGCTTTGGCTACAAAATTGGGTTGGCAGCTTATAAACTCAAGAAGCCTTTGGCAAGAAGTTACATTTTACAAATATATTTATCCGCTCACAGTTTTGGATTGGATCCGTAGCCACTCTGTTCATTCGGCATGTTCCTCCATAATATGGAAAGCAATTTCTCAGTCTCTCCCCCTCATCAAGCAAGGTCTGGCCTAGAAAATTGGCAATGGGGAGCAAGTGCGGATTGGACTTGATGCCTGGAGTGGTTGTGGGAATTCCCATATTCTTCCCATACCACTTTGCATTTTCCTACAAACCTCTGGTATCACTCACCTAGCATAGTTAGCTACTGCTAATCAGGACAATAGGCAAAGCCAATCTTGGAAGGATCACAGAATGCTCAACATTCTTGATGCTTGGGTCATGGATTGGCAGATTTTCATCGGAACCCTGGAGGAGGCCAACATGCGGATCACTGACAAACATGATGTCCTTATTTGGGTGATTGATTCACAAGGCAGCTATTCCCCCAAAGCAGGTTATGCGTACTCAATGGCTGCCAGACACTCTGGGTATTTTTTTAGTGGTGGTGACTTTTTTGGAAATTAAAAGCCCCCCAAAAGCCAGGCTTTTCATGTGGTGCATTTTAATGGATAAAGTTCCTACTGAACTAATGCTTATGCGTCGTGCTATCTCCGGTCCCTCCAGATGCTGCTTGCGTTTGCAACATGAGGAAGATACCACTCACTTATTCCTTACCTGCCCTATCTCGAAATCTTTTTGGTCAAGAATCCTCGCTTCACTGAATTTTCATATTGATTGGACGGGGCAAAAAGTTGAAGAGGCTTGGCATAGTTGGTGGTTAAAAGCCAACTCACAGAAAGTTAGAAACCTTCCACTGCTGATTTGCTGGGGAATCTGGCTTAACAGGAACAAAACCATCTTCATGGATGCTAAGGTCGATTGGGAAGCCTCCAGTATTTCATTGTTAGCCATCTTCAACCTGCTCCCGGAGGACCCGGATGTCAAACCCCCTCAGGTCATCACTCTAGAAATCGTTGATACAAATATCCCTTGGGGTTATTTTGACGGCTCAGCTCAAGCCAATGGCTGTGGGGTTGGAGCCATTTTGTATCTTGACAACATTATGAACTATAGAATCAAAGTTGGCCTAGGTAGAGGCACCAACAATTTTGCCAAATTGAGCAGTCTAAAATACCTCATCCTTACTGCAAGAGAACTAAATTGTCAAAAAATTCAGATCTTTGGCGACTCACAACTCAATATAAACTAGACCAATGAAGTAAATCATTGTCACTTGCACACACTCAGAGATATTCTGACTGATATCATTTCTCTAAAGTCCCAATTTGATTCCTTTGCATGCTTACATATATACAGGGAAAGGAATGAGATCGTTGATTGTCTTTCCAAAGAGGCAGCGTAGCTAAGCAGAGGTCAATGGCAGATACAGGAATATAGGGAAGACACTTTCTACGGCTATTATCACGGACCATTCATGGATATGAATGAGCGCCCACTATGTGATCTCTAGATCATTCAGGTTTTTTTTCTCCTTTTTCTTTTTCTATGTACATAGACGGTCTTTCTACAGTTTTTTGGAACAAACTTTGGTATATACTTTTTCCTGATGACTACTGGACTTCTCTGAAGTTTATTATCAGTTTACATCATGATGGTTTTTCTGTAAATGCTTATAATATTTAGAACCGAACCCTTCTAGTGACAGCATCTCACACATGCAGTATTATACAACATGTAATTTTCTTATACTATTAATGAAAATTACGATTTTTCCAAGGAAAAAAGGTAAGCTAGGGAGTATGATGGGTCAGGAAAAAGGTATGTTTTCTCTTTGTAAATAGCTTATTTCAGCATTTATCCTTACATGGTTATCTCTGTTTATGGATCAAAATAAAGGAAATAACAACTAAAGTTGGATAAAAGTACTTGGTAACAAATTAGATAAATCTAGCACGAGAAACTGACTTTTTACTATCCTTGTGTGCAGAAGACGTGGATTGGTCAATAGTTGTTCAATTGATAGAGCAACACCAAGCCGTAAAAGGAAAAGACAACATCTGAGGTAGGCAAGACAGTGAGAGACCAGGCAAACTGATGCTATTTCATGACAAGATCAGATTATGTATAGCGAAATCCTCAGGATCCCTTGATCCTGAGGATTCACTTTTATCTAGTTTACTCTTTTAATGTTATATAAGGCCGAAAGGAAAACAATTTCAGAGTTCAAACTTTCATAATTTTTAATTATTCTTTTTGAGAGATATAATATTGTTATCTCAGTTATTGATCCATACTTATATTGTGAGTATTTCTTAGCGGAGACTTCTGGTGACTCTGGGCCCGGTCAAGAGAAGTTCTACTGCTTTCTTGTGTTATAATATTTTTACTTAGTCTTTATTGATTGTTAATGTTCAGTTGATATCATTTCTCTTATTGTGAAGATTGACGATTCTGATTCATACTGTTGTTCATTTAGATTCAGATTTAGCCGTGTGATATATCTGAGTAATGCTTTGATTGGATTGGTTATGTTAGTTTTAGTAGTAGATTGTTGTTCATTCTGAGTGATGTTACCATAGATCTTAGAGATAGCATTGATCAATTTCCATGATTTGCTTAAATAGATCAATTGCTGCTTAGAGATCATTTTCCGTTCAATTGAGATTGTCGTTCAATTAGGATTTGCCGTTCAATTGGATTTGTTGTTCAATTCAGATTTGCTATAGATTATCATTGTTGTTCAGTTGTTATAGTTCTCTTTCTTGATTGAGTGAGTTAGTCTTAATTCTATTTGAAGGTTTCCAAGCGTGATTCTTTGCATTCACATTCAGATTCATTTGATTTTGGAATAAGTTAAACAAAATTGCAGAGTGTGTTAAGAGTTCTTTCAGAGTTATTTCTTCCTTAGTTATTTCTTTCAGAATTGTGTGGATTGAGTTGAAGAGATAGTTATTAGTGATTGCAACAATTTACCATTAGATAACCTTTGAATTCACTGCATATATTGTGCTGACACTCTTGAGATAAAAAGACTTACCTTGGGTTGACAATTAATGTAGGAATTAAGATTTCCTGTAAAAAGACATCTTAGTGCACCAACACTTGTTTGCATTGATTATGTTACAAAATGGGTAGAAGCTAAAGCACTTTATTTTGCTACTAAAAATGTTGTAGTTTCATTTCTTTTCAAGGATATTTTTACTTGTTTTGGTGTCCCAAGGGAGATTGTGACAAATCAAGGAACTCAATTTACATCTAAGTGGGTACAAAATATAATGGAGGAATATAAAATCAAACATTGGAAGTCCACTCCATATCATCCACAAGCAAATGGGCAGGGGGAATCCACCAATAAAGTAATTGAAGCAATTCTTAACAATAGAAGAGACCGCGCAGAAAAGCTTCCAGAAGCTTTATGGGCATATTGTACCACATGGAAAAACACTACAAGACAATCTCCCTATGAACTTGTTTATGAGAAGCAAGTCCTATTTCCTATTGAGTTCCATGTAAAGACCTTCAAGACAGAAGTTAAATTAGGTCTTGACCTATCTGAAGCACAACAACAAAGAATGGAGTAGTTGAATGAACTAGACGAGATAAGACATGATTTTATTCAAATAACCAACATAGTTCAACAACAAAGATCCAGGTGGCATGACAAGTACATAAAGGAGAAAATTTCAGCCAGGAGATTGGGCATTGCTTTTTTACTCAAAGTTTAAAGATTTACAAGAAAAATTTCAAACTCATTGGCTTGGGCCTTATGAGATTGAAACTGTCTTTGATAATGGTGCAATTAGGATCAGAACCATTGATGAAGAAATAGTGACCTTCCTTGTAAATGGTCATAGATTGAGAATTTATCACAAGTCATTGACAAAGGAGGAATTTGTTAAAAACCTGCAAGACATTATTGATTTGAAGATGATTAGGAAGGATTTTCCTTCCTCTCCAACTTGATTTGTAAACATTTTTATTTTCTGATATATATATATATATATATATATATATATATATATATATATATATATATAGATATATATATAATTGTATAAACATGAAAACCAACTCCGTCGGCATGTTTATACTGGAAATCTAGGGCGAAAACCAAGTAATTTTGGCACCCTAAATTTTATTTTTCAATCCTATTATAATTCCCATTTTCTTAATGTCTCTCTTTTTCTTTTCAGAATAAGTAGCTACAAAATTACTGAGAATCTACAACTTTGATGAAATTTTGCAGCTAATATTGACAGGAATCACCGACTGGAAGGATTGAATATTTTAGCAGAAGGAAATGATAGAATCCACAGTGGAAGCACCTGAGGACAATTTCACAAGAACAATCAAGTATTAGAATCACAAGGTATGCAAATATTGGATTTAATAATAAAGGTAAAAGCATTTCATTATGAAATAATATAGATGTACCACCATTGGAAATAATGATTATTGTTCTAACTTCGGACTGAGTTATAAATATCATGTCATACCAATGAAGTTAGCCTGAAAATCCCAATTGTTTTATTCATCATCATCGCACCAACACTTCATTTTTGAAATCCTGCTTCATTGATAATTCTGCTTGCTCATGTCCATTATACTCTGTTTCTTAAGAGCTATTTTACTTATTTCCCTAAGCCATTTCACTCATATCCATTTGCCATTTCAATATCCTGTCCATACTCATATTTTTGAACCTAACATCATTCCAAAAACCCTGTCAAAGAAGCAATTTTGAAGCGAGACTTTGCCAACATGGGAGTCGTTGTTAGAGTAGAGTTGAACGGAAAGAAATTTATGGAAGGCTATCTGCAGGTCAAGCAAGTACAATGGCTAGGTTCTATATAAAAATTTGATGGCTATGATAGAGAGGTAACCAAATATTTTGCTCGGGCCTTTGATGGAACTAAAGCAGAAATTGGGGACATCAAAATTGTTGTGACAGAGTCCTTCATGGCCGAGGTGACTGGACTACCCAGAATTGGCGAAAGGTGGTTCAAAAACAGGGGTATTGAAGGGAATGAATGGAAGGCGTTTCTAAAGAATCTAGGTATGGATACTATTGTTTTTAAAAAGGGTATTCTGAGCACAACTCTAAAGGGTAAATGGAGGAATTTACTATTAGTTATTCAGAAGTTCATTACTTGTGAGGGTAGATTTGGTAGCATGTTTTTCTACCATGTTTGTTTAATGATGCACTTTCTTGAAGGAAATGAAATCAATTTACCCTATTTTCTACTTAATAGCTTGAGGAAGATGTCTGGCAATACACAAAGAAAAATTCAGTCCATTGAAAACACTTTATATCATCATGGCCTTGTAAAGATGCTTATTGAAGCCCATCTTGAGAGTCTAGGAGATAACTGGGAGAATTTCCTAATTAGAAATCATTTTAAAGTTTAGCAAGGAAAACCTAGCAATAAGATAAGGAGAAGCAGAAGAAAATTTTCTGAAAACCCTACTGATAACCCACCTCAACCAAAGAAACATTCAGAAGATGAACTTCCTATTGCAAATGTTTTAGAAAATCTAAAGAAGAAAACTATTAGAAGAAATACAGTCAATGAAAAAGAAGAAAATACACCCAAGAAGAAAACAGAGGAAAAAAAGAAGGCCACTATAGAACAAAAGAAAACTCAAAAACAAACTCCTCCCTTATCTACCATAAGAAGTGCAAGACTTAACAAAATGCTAAAGGGGTCATCTCAACAATTCACAGAGTTTCTTAATCTGGAAGAGGAAGAGGAACCAGAGGTTCCATCACCATCTTTATCACCAGCGTCATCACCAATTGATAATCTAGTGAGAAAAACACCAAAGATTGATCCAGTGCAACAGGAGATATATGACTATATTGAGTCTCTAGAGAAAAAGGCTACAGAAAAGGTATCTTCTTCTTCAGTTCAAGAAAAAGGAATTCAGTCTGACATTTCACAAGAACCTCTAATTGTGAATACTTTGAAAAAATAATTTTTTGAATTAGAGGTGTTAGCCTCCTCTTGCAACAGGGTATCATTTTTCATGATTTACATTTTCACATGCCAAATGTGTCATACTTTGCAAGCTGCAGTGTTCCATATTTCCAGAAGAGACCAAGAAGAAAGCCGTGAAGTGTACTAGTCCAAATGCCACTGTTGATTCCAATTTTTGATGAGTTGTTCCAGTTTTGAAGAGTTTTCATTTAAGGGAGGTCCAAACAGTTTAATCTTGGTCTCCCTAGGTTTCAATTTCCTGTTTTAGAATATAGAAAATGATATCTGTCCAAACAGTTTAATCTTGGCAGATATGTAGATAGGTAGAGAATCAAAGGGACCCAACTGCTTAATCTGGGCCCTGGCAGAAATAAGTGTAGATTTAGATAGGAAAAATTCAAAAGAAAAAATTGTAAATCTGGGTTTGCAAGTCTAAGTGCACCCAAACCAAAAAGAAGAAAAAATGTTAGGAGAGTAGGCTGGGTAGGTAGCTGTGTGGTTGCAGAATGATAATTTATGATCAATTTTGTGGTACAAAGTGTTATATTTTTACAGATCACAGTGCAGGCAGTGTTCATGCAAAGGAGCTCAAAGGTGGACATAACTAACTCCCCCCTTCTTCTAATTCCCCAAGTCCCTTACTAACTTCCCAAAGAGGTCAAGATCTGCTTGATTCCTCTTAGATTCATCATCATCCATATCATTTGCCTTGGTGAAGATCTGCTTCACTTAAGGATTTTTATTTCTTTTCAAGGTCTTTCCCCCAAAATAGCCTAAGGTCCCTAACCTTAGCGCTTGCTGATCACCGTCATATTAACTACTAACAGTATTATATAATTCCCTATCAGTCTTCCCTCTTCCCCTACTAAAACTTTGTATATAAAATCCCCCTATGTGAATATCCCCTCCCTGGCAATATAGCCATATTTTTATAAGTCCGGGAAAAAACGGTCCATCCGGGGCAGTTTTTAGCCCATCCGTATCTTAAAAGGGATTAATCCGACACCTGGCCAGATTAATAACCTCTCCCCTAGCCCTAAACCCTCAAAAACCCCCTTTTCCGCCCCTAAACCAAAGTTTTGTGCACAAATACATTGACCCCCGCGCATTAAACCCATATAACCCCCGTAACCCGCATAAACCATTGTTTAGACCCACCTGCGCGCATATTAAAAAGGGAATATTCTCTGTATATTCTCCGCCCATATCCCCCCGCCGTATTATCTTGGCCGCCAGCCGTCGGATCGTCCGCCCTGCAGATCGACGGTGGGCGGGCCGTCCCATCTCCAAAACACCCGAGCTTTAGCATCCGGGAGATGGGCGGTATTACCGCCGTACCTCCCGCCACGCGTCAGCTCCTGGGCTGTGGCGGAGCCCCCTCTGACAAAACCGCTCCCCCCCCAAAGGTGGTGCGCCACAAAACCACTTACCGCCTCCTGCCTGGTGACGTCACCGCTTACGTCACCCCCCTGCACAGTCACTGCTTACGTCACCCCCTCTACCCAGTCACATGTCGAGTCATCTGCCTGCGTGGCCCCTTGCCACGTGTCATGCCACGTCACCATCCGTACATGATGACGTCATGCTGACGTCATCCCGCCACATCATCATGTTGACGTCATCGCTGACGTCACCCGCCGTACAACGTCACGTCATGCTGACGTCATCAGCACTTTTTTGGCGCGAAGGGCAAAAATCGCACTTCGGAGCCCCGGAATCAGATTCTGAGGCAGTTTTTGATGAGCGATTTGCGCCTAGCGCAAATCGCTCATCGCTAGATTTTTTGGGCCTGAATGGGGAATCTTTAGGGAATCTTTTCATTCTGCGGCCCCCAGCAGGCCCGAAAGGCGCCGAATGACCCATTTTTCTTCGCGAAGCTTGCCGGGAGGACCAGAAAACAGTTTTGAAGAAAACAGAGGCCGAACAACGGCCATTAAATGATGATTTAACACACAGCACGTCAGTACAGCATCTGTTTATTGCCAAATAGTATCAGCCGAAGATTTTTAGGGGCTCGAAGCACCTGAACATTGATGAGCCCCCCCCAGAAAGTCAAATCAAGAGGCATAAGCCCATCCTTGCCCTCAAATCACAGTTAAAGCTTTAAATGCAGACAGACAGCAGAGATGCAGAAACCCATACACATTTATTTCAGAATACACTGCAGCAAGCCACCAAGGACAGCATCATTTATTCAGTTTTGATACGGCGGCCCTGAGCACAGCCCGAGATATTTTTTGCATTTATTTCTGGATAGGATTAGGTTAAGTAGTCATTTTTCTTTATGACCTGATTAGGTCAAGATGTAATAAAGGAACTCTGTAGATAGTTTTGCCCTATATATACCGCCCTCTACATTGTTTCAAGGGTTGGTTGATTGAGAATTTTCACCAGAGACTCGCATTGTATACCTGAGTTTTTTCTATAATCAAAGATTGTTGAAAGCTTGGAGAGCAAACTGTCTGTTGTAAATGAATGTTTTTGGAGATATGAAGATGGAATTCTTGTGCTGCAGCCTGAAGCAATAAGTGCATCTCACCTCTGTTTATTGTTTACCACTATCTAAATAGCAGAAAGAAAGAATAGCCTAGAATTAGTTTAAATACTCTCTATGCTCAATTTCTGCTATTTCTTTATGTTTTCCTCTGATTGAATTGGTTATGAATATGAATTCCTCCTGGCTCATGTTTACCCCAATTCACCTGTGTTTGCCAATTATCTAGGGATTCTTTACTGCCCCTAGGTAGCGCTCTGTTACCTCCTCTGTTAAGCTGATTGAGAGATTCTTAACTGCCTCTCATCACTTAGCATTTTTCCCATCATTTTAACCTGAAATATTGTTTCATGCTCAGCTATCTTGCTCCACTTTCCCTCTCTTGTGACCGAAGAAATGCACCAGCAGTTCTCCTCCTCGACTCCACGCCCAATGGTTTGAAACTTCTAGACTATGCCTTGCCTCTCTGTCTGAAAAAATCAATTTTCCCACCAAAAACAAAACAAAAACCCTCTGAACTCGAGACCTAGCCTAAAATCCTTTTCAACAAAGCTAAATCTAAAAGAGAGAGCCCTCTCTGATTGCAGGTTGGCTAGAACCTGCAGTCCAAAGTTGGTCTGTGGTTACCTCGGCCGTATCCTTTTCCAGAGCTTAAGGACAACCTGAGTGATAACATAATGGCGACTCCACTGGGGACCTTCCTCAGATAGTTTCACGAAGAAGGTGAGAAAGCTCTGCTGAGACCATAAATCAAACTTTCCAACTGTTTTTTATCTCTTAAAACTACAGATGAAGCCTGAATGTCAGCCAGGAAGCCTTTGAGACTGTTTTTTGCTTTGCATTAACAAGAGTAAATAAATGCTGCTTCAGTCAATATGCATGCTAGTTTTAAGTTACAAACAAGCTGTCTCAAATTTTAATTAGTCCCTCGTTGATTACAAAAACATTCCCCCGAAAATTACCCAAAAAACAATTCGGAAGCTGGCTCCCAAGAAAAATCCACGATATACAAGGTCTAATCCAGACCCCAACCCTCCAGCTGTTTTTGAAAACCCTAACATAATGTCGAAAATCATTAGGAAGCAAGAAAGACAGGAAGATTTTGCTGATTTGAGCCCTGAAACAACTAACCCTAGCAGTACTCTGACTCCTGTCAAGGTTTTGTTCCGTTCAACCCCTATTTCCCTTAGTTCATCATCTACATCCCGTAGTACTCCTTCCACACCTTCATTCGCTGCACATACTAGCACTACTGTTGTTTCTAGCGTTCCAATTACTCCTGTGATCCCCGTTACTCTAGTTGTTCCACTTATCCCAGTTGTTCCACTTATACCTGCCAATATGGCTAATAGATATGCACCCCTGCAATTACCTGCTAATGCTAGGGCTTTACCTCAAGAGTACCAATCTAAAATCACATATTTTGATTCCACCGGTCCTTTCACAGCCCTTCAGCACACCAAAAAGATGCAAGACTATTTTGAAAACTATGAGATAGACGATGATAGTGTAAGAATGAGAATTTTTGTTCAGAGTTTGACAGGTGATGTAAGAACTTGGTTCAGATCACTTGCTGCAAATTCCATAACCACCCCAGATGAGCTTTACCAATCCTTTACCAACAGATGGGAGAAAAAGAAAGACCCCTTGCACATACTAGCTGAATATGATACGATCAAAAGAGGTCCTCAAGAGACTGTTTTGGAGTACTGTGCAAGATTCAATAATGTATATAACGCAATACCACAGAACTTAAGGCCTCCACCTGATCTGGCCTTGTACAAATTTCCCAATGGATTCGACCCGGATATGGCATACCAGTTAAAAGAAAGAGCTCCTCAAACCCTTGCCGACATGCAAAATGTTGCTGTCAGCGTAGAAGCCAATTTAATTGCCAAAAGAAACAGAGCTAGAATGGAAAGAAGAACCACCTTTAAGGAAGAACCCTCAGCTTTTGATCAAAAGCTTGATGCTATCATCAATGGCCTGCAAAGGCTGGGAGAAAGAGTAGAAAATGTTGAGAGAAAAGCATCATGGGAAGGACAACAGTCTAATACCATAAGGAACCCAAATTTTAGGAAAACACAGAACACAAATGCTGGTAGGCCTAACCAAGACCATGATATAAGACCCCCTTTCCAAGGTAATTATGTTGAAGGATCTACATCTAGCGAACCCATAGAGGACACTCACATGAACTTAATGGATCTAAAGGGTGAGCACCAAACTGTCCTATCCCAAGAAGACCAAAATGAACCTGATTACAATCAGTTTCAGACTAGGTCTGGCGAGTCTTTTGATTTTAAACAAGGTTATGATACCGCTGTGTATGAAGTACACAAACAATATAAGCTGAGAACTAGGACCATTGACTTTTCCGAACCTAGTAAAACAAAGGAAGACAAACAACCCAGCAAGACTAAAGGCAAGGTTGTCATAACAGAACCAGCTGATATACCCATTCTAAACCCGCATCAAGTCACTGTAGAAGACATAACAGAGATACAGCCTTCCAAAGATCAGCCTTTGCCACCTTCTTCCTCAAAGAAAGCTCGAACAGGGTTCCAAAAAACTTTCCTGAAGTTGAAAAACCACAAGAAAAAACTTCCCATAGCAGTGATAAACAAGAGCAAAACGCAGACAATTCAAATGAAACAGAAAAAACTGCTATTATCAACACCAAGACTCCACTGGAAAAGCCATTTAACTTAGAGACAGAAGTAGCTAAGTTAAAAATATCCATTCCCCTCTCAGAACTTGTTAAACACAATGTATATAGGCAGCAAATTCAAAGATCACTTCAAATGCCAGAGGTCAAAGATGATGTAAATGTTTTAGATGACACCCCAGAGCTGCTATTTGGCCCAGAAGTTAACGGAAAATCAACACATGGACCTGTCCCACCCTTTTATGTCAGTTTGCATATACATGACAAAGTTTTGCACAATGCTATGTTTGACTCAGGGGCATCGCACAATCTTATGCCCAAAGCAGTTATGGAAAAACTGAATCTTGATGTTACAAGACCTTACAAAGATTTATACTCATTTGACTCAAGTCAAGTGAAATGTTTAGGCCTCATCAAAGACTTGTGTGTCTCCTTAGTTCAATACCCAAACAAGACCATCCTCATGGATGTAGTGGTTGCTGACATTCCACCAAAGTACGGTATGCTCCTGTCAAGATCATGGGGAGCAAAACTCCAAGGATCCCTTCAATTAGACCTCTCCTATGCCACTATTTCAGTCTTTGGGAAACCAAAGAGACTGTATAGAGAAACGCTCATGAAATATGTGGTAAGTAGTGAGAGCAAGCCTCAAAATTTTCCCATTTATTCAATCCACTCTGATATGGATTCTTTTATTTTGTTTAATGATGATACAAATGTTTCAATTGATAATGAGCCCTTCGCTCTAGAGCAACAAGCACACATCAACGAAGAGTCGGTTGCAAATACCCACGAAACTGTCACAGCAATTGATGCAACCAGCATACCAAAAGAACTTTCCCAAATAGAAATCTTAAATCTGCCCAATCCTAAAACAGCTCAATCTCTTGATACTGACCATAAGCAAGAAATCACATGGTATTTAGAGTTTGATGGCTCTGTCAAAAAGTTAGGAGCAGGGGCAGGTGTCTGGATTCACAACACATATAACAACCATGCAGAAGGACATGCCTATAGACTGAATTTCAAATGCACAAATAACATGGCAGAGTATGAGGCTCTGCTTTTAGGCCTTAAACTCCTCAAAACTCTAGGAGCTGCAAAAGTATCTATTTTGGGAGACTCTGATTTAATCATACAACAGATGAAAGGCAATTTTGTAACCTACGACAACAGAATGAGAGCCTATAGGACCGCTGCTACTAATATACTCCAGGCATTCACTGAATTAAAGCTTGACAAGATTTCAAGAAATCACAACATTCATGCACACAGCCTAGCTACTTTTGCTAGTACATGCAAGCTTCCTTTTGACCCAAACCATCACTTTACAGCTGAAATAAAACATAGGCCCGCAGTCCCAAATAACGTTAAAGACTGGCAAGTATTCGAAAATGATGCCCAGATTAATAATTTCCTCGCCCTTGAGCATGAGTTTTCAAGTATCAACATCGACATGGATGCTATGATAGATACAGAACACCAAACAAATGAAACTCAGCAAGATGTAATGGCTGCAATAGTCAAGCAAACCCTGAAACCAACTATTTTTGACAAAGAAAACATAGAACAGCTGAAACAAATACACTTGGAAGATATAGCCAAAACAGAGGCAGACATCATTGACTTAAAGGATAACTTTCTGCCTGCTGGCCTAACCCCATTAGAAGATATGTTTGATGCTAATGACGTGCCCAGAAAGCCAAAATTGCAGCCCATAAACACTGAGATAGAGGAACATAACATTGGGACAGTAGAAAAGCCAAAAATGATCAAACTGTCCAAAAACTTACCACCTGATCAAAAGCCCAAGTACATTGACTTATTCAAAGAGTTCCAAGATGTATTTGCTTGGAGCTATGAGGATCTGAAATCCTATGACACCTCGGTGATCCAACACACCATTCCTTTAAAACCAAATCAGAAACCCTTCAAGCAGAAACTTAGAAGAATTAACCCTATGCTTCTTCCCCCGATTGAGAAGGAGGTAAAGAGGATGTATGAGGCAGGAATCATAGCACCAATCAGATTTTCCGAATGGGTGTCAAACTTAGTTCCCACGAGAAAAAAGACAGGTGAAATCAGACTTTGTGTAGACCTCAGAAATTTAAATCAAGTCTCCCTAAAAGACCATTACCCTTTGCCCAAAATGGACCACATCTTGCAAAGAGTAGTGGGATCATCTAGAATCTCTTTGCTAGATGGTTTTTCAGGTTTCAACCAAATACTTGTTCACCCAGACGACCAAGACAAAACTGCCTTTACTACACCCTGGGGAACATTCAAGTATGTAAAGATGCCATTTGGTCTTAAAAACGCTGGTGCTACCTTTCAACGAGCAATGGATATTGCTTTTGCCAAAGAAATACATGACTTCCTAGTTGTCTACCTTGATGACTTAACCCCATTTTCCAAATCTGATGAAGAACACCTCAGGCATCTCAGGGAAATTTTCATGACATGTAGGAAATACGGCATTTCCTTGAACCCCAAGAAGTCTCTGTTTGGCCTTGAAGAAGGAAAATTAATTGGCCACATCATATCAAAGGATGGGATCAGAATTGATCCTGAAAGAATACAAGCCATCCTCCAAATCCCATTTCCAAGAAACATTAAAGAACTACAAGCATTCCTTGGGAAAATCAACTTCTTGAGAAGATTTATTCCAAATCTAGCTGAGCTGATAAGACTGTTGAGCAACATGTTAAAGAAGGATGCCAAGGTAAAATGGTCTCTTGAAACCAAGCAAGCATTTGAGAGTATCAAATCAGCCTTAACACAAACCCCGGTCCTAACTAGCCCACAGTTTGATAAAGATCTTATCATATTTTCGTTTGCATCTGATCACACCATAGCCGCTGTCCTTTTGCAAAAGGATGAACAAGGAGCTGAAAAACCAATTGCCTTTTTCAGCTGAGCATTAAGAGACGCCCCTTTGAAGTACCCAATAATGGAAAAGTAGGGCTACGCACTGGTTAAGGCCATCAAGGATTTCAGAGTGTACATATTATATTCACACGTGATTGCCTATGTCCCACACGCTGCTGTAAAAGACATATTAACCCAAGAGGGATTAGAAGGCAAAAGAGGCAAATGGATTGCAAACATCCTTGAATATGACATAGAGATAAAACCAACCAAGCTGATAAAGGGACAAGGTTTAGCTAAACTGATGTCCATAACAAACTTTCAAGCCTTAGAGATTAACCAGCTGGACAATGAACTGGAGCTGGCGACTCCACAGATCAGTGAAATCTTTTTACAATCCCCATGGTACGCTGATATATGCTTTGTATTGTTAAACCTGTGTGCTCCCCCAGGATTGTCCAGAACCAAGAAAAGATTTTTGAAAATGAAAGCTTTAAAGTTTTGTGTTATAGATGGTGCATTATTTTGGAGAAATCATGAAGGTATATTGCTTAATTGTTTAACCATGAATGAAACTAACAATGTCATGAAAGAATTCCATTCAGGTGACTGTGGAGGACATCTATACTGGAAGTCCACTGCTGATAAAATTCTAAGGGCTGGTTTTTATTGGCCCTCTCTTTTTGCAGATGTAAAGAATTTTGCCATATCATGTCACAAATGCCAAATTTTTGAGGGAAAGAGAAAGTTATTGCCCCTGCCCCTTAAACCCATCTCCACAGAAAAACCTTTTCAACAATGGGGTCTTGACTTCATTAGAGAAATCCATCCCTCTTCCTCAGGCCAGCACAAATGGATCCTAACAGCCACCGACTATTTCACTAAGTGGGTTGAAGCCATTCCCTATAGACAAGCCAATGACACCATCATTTTCCAGTTCCTTGAGTGCAATATCCTTTCCAGATTTGGCTGCCCTGAGAAAATCATCACTGACAATGCCGCTGCCTTTAAGTCCAAAAAGATGATCAATTTTTGCCACAGATTTCATATTACCTTGGGCCACTCCATAGCCTATTACCCTCAAGGCAATGGCTTGGCCGAGTTATCTAACAAAAGCCTCATCAACATCATAAAGAAAGTGCTGGAAGAAAACAAGAAGAACTGGCACAAAAAGCTGGTAAATGCCCTATGAGCAGACAGACTATCAAGCAAAAGATCCATTGGGATGAGCCCTTATGAGCTAGTATATGGCATGGAGGCCAGATTTCCTTCATCCCTAGGCATTCCCACTATCAAGCTGTTACAAGAGATTCAGGCTGAACCGAATGACATTCAAAGAAGAATCAATCAGACCATCCATCTGCAGCAAACCAGAGAACAAGTTTATGACAGAGCTCAGATTGTGCAAGAAAAGCTCAAGAAGATGTTTGATAAGAGAGCTAAGGCTGAAGATTTCAATGTTGGTGACAAAGTTCTAAGATGGGATTCAAGAAGGGAAGACAAGGGCAAACATGCCAAGTTTGATTTTCTATGGAGGGGTCCATTGGTTATTTCTGCTGTTCAGGGAAATAACACTTATTTTCTCAGATCTGTAGAGGATTGTTCTGCTGAAGAAGGCCCTGTCAATAGCCGTATGCTGAAGCATTACCATGATCCCTTTTAAGCGACACAATGCAGCTTTGTATATATCTTTGTACAGTCTTATTTGTATATATCAGCACTTTGTTTTCATTTTTTTATAAGCAAGCCGATTTTTTAAAGACGCAGCAGTAAATCTGTGAAGATCCAGCCGATGCAAGTATTCCAGTTTTAAAAGCCCTGTCTCTGCACTAATTTCAGCACAACAGCGAAGAATAGCACAAACACATCACAATGTATCATGGTAAAGACAAGCTGTTGCAGATTGTAACCTTCAGCCAAAAGAGTGTTGACAAGGAAGAAGAAATTGGTCAGTAACTGTTCAGGACCAGAGTCAGAGGAGATACATCAGTTTTGACCCATGATTTTCAGAGACATAATGCTCAAACAATGTTGTACATAATTATCAAGCACACAGAAGAAAGCAGGCGATGCTGTACAGTTCACAGTAATTCAGTTGAGGAAGAGGTTGTTTATAGTTCCAAGTTTATATTTTTAAAAGCCAGAACAAAGAAGTATTCCCAGTCTACAGCAACAAATAGAAAATCAAGGCAGTCTGACCTGCTGTTCTTGGCTTTTCACAAGGAAAAGCCATCCCCAAGTGGAGCCACTGTTAGCCTCCTGTTGCAACAGGGTATCATTTTTCATGATTGACATTTTCACATGCCAAATATGTCATACTTTGCAAGCTGCAGTGTTCCATATTTCTAGAAGAAACCAAAGAAGAAAGCCGTGAAGTGTACTAGTCCAAATGCCACTGCTGATTCCAATTTTTGATGAGTTGTTCCAGTTTTGAAGAGTTTTCATTTAAGGGAGGTCCAAACAGTTTAATCTTGGTCTCCCTAGGTTTCATTTTCCTGTTTTAGAATATAGAAAATGATATCTGTCCAAACAGTTTAATCTTGGCAGATCTGTAGATAGGTAGAGAATCAAAGGGACCCAACTGCTTAATCTGGGCCCTGGCAGAAATAAGTGTAGATTTAGATAGGAAAAATTCAAAAGAAAAAATTGTAAATCTGGGTTTGCAAGTCTAAGTGCACCCAAACCAAAAAGAAGAAAAAATGTTAGGAGAGTAGGCTGGGTAGGTAGCTGTGTGGTTGCAGAATGATAATTTATGATCAATTTTGTGGCACAAAGTGTTATATTTTTACAGATCACAGTGCAGGCAGTGTTCATGCAAAGGAGCTCAAAGGTGGACATAACTAACTCCCCCCTCCTTCTAATTCCCCAAGTCCCTTACTAACTTCCCAAAGAGGTCAAGATCTGCTTGATTCCTCTTAGATTCATCATCATCCATATCAGTTGCCTTGGTGAAGATCTGCTTCACTCAAGGATTTTTATTTCTTTTCAAGGTCTTTCCCCCAAAATAGCCTAAGGTCCCTGACCTTAGCGCTTGCTAATCACCGTCATATTAACTACTAACAGTATTATATAATTCCCTATCAGTCTTCCCCCTTCCCCTACTAAAACTTTGTATATAAAATTCCCCCATGTGAATATCCCCTCCCTGGCAATATAGCCATATTTTTATAAGTCCGGGAAAAAACAGTCCATCCGGGGCTGTTTTTAGCCCATCCGTGTCTTAAAAGGGATTAATCCGACACCTGGCCAGATTAATAACCTCTCCCCTAGCCCTAAACCCTCAAAAACCCCCTTTTCCGCCCCTATACCAAACTTTTGTGCACAAATACATTGACCCCCGCGCATTAAACCCATATAACCCCCGTAACCCACATAAACCATTGTTTAGACCCACCTGCGCGCATATTAAAAATGGAATATTCTCTGTATATTCTCCGCCCATATCCCCCCGCCGTATTATCTTGGCCGCCAGCCGTCGAATCGTCCACCCCGCAGATCGACGGTGGGCGGGCCGTCCCATCTCCAAAACGCCTGAGCTTTAGTGTCCGGGAGATGGGCAGTATTACCGCCGTACCTCCCACCACGCGTCATCTCCTAGGCTGTGGCGGAGCCCCCTCTGACAAAACCGCTCCCCCCCCAAAGGTGGTGCGCCACAAAACCACTTACCGCCTCCTGCCCGGTGACGTCACCGCTTACATCACCCCCTTGCACAGTCACCGCTTACGTCACCCCCTCTACCCAGTCACATGTCGAGTCATCTGCCTGCGTGGCCCCTTGCTACGTGTCATGCCACGTCACCGTCCGTACATGATGATGTCATCCTGCCACGTCATCATGTTGACGTCATCGCTGACGTCACCCGCCGTACAACGTCACGTCATGCTGACATCATCAGCACTTTTTTGGCGCGAAGGGCAAAAATCGCACTTCGGAGCCCCGGAATCAGATTCTGAGGCAGTTTTTGATGAGCGATTTGCTAGATTTTTTGGGCCTGAATGGGGAATCTTTTCATTCTGCGGCCCCCAGCAGGCCCGAAAGGCGCCGAATGACCCATTTTTCTTCACGAAGCTTGCCAGGAGGACCAGAAAACAGTTTTGAAGAAAACAGAGGCCGAACAACGGCCATTAAATGATGATTTAACACACAGCACGTCAGTACAGCATCTGTTTATTGCCAAAGAGTACCAGCCGAAGATTTTTAGGGGCTCGAAGCACCTGAACATTGATGAGCCCCCCCCAGAAAGTCAAATCAAGAGGCATAAGCCCATCCTTGCCCTCAAATCACAGTTAAAGCTTTAAATGCAGACAGACAGCAGAGATGCAGAAACCCATACACATTTATTTCAGAAAACACTGCAGCAAGCCACCAAGGACAGCATCATTTATTCAGTTTTGATACGGCGGCCCTGAGCGCAGCCCGAGATATTTTTTGCATTTATTTCTGGATAAGATTAGGTTAAGTAGTCATTTTTCTTTATGACCTGATTAGGTCAAGATGTAATAAAGGAACTCTGTAGATAGTTTTGCCCTATATATACCACCCTCTACATTGTTTCAAGGGTTGGTTGATTGAGAATTTTCACTAGAGACTCGCATTGTATACCTGAGTTTTTTCTATAATCAAAGATTGCTGAAAGCTTGGAGAGCAAACTGTCTGTTGTAAATGAATGTTTTTGGAGATATGAAGATGGAATTCTTGTGCTGCAGCCTGAAGCAATAAGTGCATCTCACCTCTGTTTATTGTTTACCACTATCTAAATAGCAGAAAGAAAGAATAGCCTAGAATTAGTTTAAATACTCTCTATGCTCAATTTCTGCTATTTCTTTATGTTTTCCTCTGATTGAATTGGTTATGAATATGAATTCCTCCTGGCTCATGTTTACCCCAATTCACCTGTGTTTGCCAATTATCTAGGGATTCTTTACTGCCCCTAGGTAGCGCTCTGTTACCTCCTCTGTTAAGCTGATTGAGAGATTCTTAACTGCCTCTCATCACTTAGCATTTTTCCCATCATTTTAACCTGAAATATTGTTTCATGCTCAGCTATCTTGCTCCACTTTCCCTCTCTTGTGACTGAAGAAATGCACCAGCAGTTCTCCTCCTCGACTCCACGCCCAATGGTTTGAAACTTCCAGACTATGCCTTGCCTCTCTGTCTGAAAAAATCAATTTTCCCACCAAAAACAAAACAAAAACCCTCTGAACTCGAGACCTAGCCTAAAATCCTTTTCAACAAAGCTAAATCTAAAAGAGAGAGCCCTCTCTGATTGCAGGTTGGCTAGAACCTGCAGTGCAAAGTTGGTCTGTGGTTACCTCGGTCGTATCCTTTTCCAGAGCTTAAGGACAACCTGAGTGATAACAAGAGGCACTGAACAAACATCTGAAATAGGGACATGGGACATTAAAGGTGCAAAATGAAATTCAAAGAACCAAAAATAATAACATTTTGTTGCATCTAGGCTTATGGTATGAAAAGAACAAAAATTTAAAGGAGAAGAACAAGTCTCTCAAGAGGAAGGTTATAAGTTTGAAATACAAAATTTTGATGAAGAAGCCCAGGATGGTAGTTGTCAAGAAGAAGGTACAGAAAACAAACTTGGATGTTCTAGCTCAAGCTCCTGAAGGAGTGCAGTGACAGAGAAAGACTATTAGTTTTTAATTTTTGCATGAGGACATGCAATGACCTCCGTGTGGGGGGATGTTGAGCGTCAAAATTACTTATTTTTGGCACCCTTTTTCCACCTATTTCACTCCTTTTTTATTATCATAATCACTCAATGGGAAACAAATTACAGAATTTATGGCATGGCAGGTATATAAAAGTCTTGTATTTCATAAGTTAATAATGTTCTTTATTATTAGTCTAATATTTGTTTTAGCTACCGTATTGGGATGATTCTATAGCTAATGTTTGATTCTGCAGCTAAGTCCATTGTTTCATAGGTTCTAAGGTGCCAACTGGAGAGCGAAGTATATGGAAAGGTGACAATCAATGCACTCAACGATTCCTTCCTACTTTCATGAACTAGATTGGTGAAAGAAGCTTCCAGTTATGTGGTCAAAGGCAAAAGTCAACTCTGTTAGCTACACAAGGAACAATATATACGCCTAACGATTTGCTTCGTTAAATCGTTAGCGAATTTCATTATGACATCTTTCATAGTTAATCTTAGTATTTTGTTAAGCAAAGCTAGGCATGAAGCTCTGAACATTTAATGATACGACCTTTATAAAAAAGGCTTCGTAAGCAAACATAAACACAATGATTTTATTATGCGATAGTGAGAATTAAAACTTTGTTTTCAATTCAGTTATAAAGAATCCTTCTTATTTCGATGCGTGGTTGATTGTTCAATTGGATCTCATGACCATCTGCTTGTGGAGGCCCCCCTCAAGTAGTAAGTTTCTTTTATGTTTTTAAGTAGAATTTCCTTATATCATTTTGTGAGCTTATTTTCTGGATGCATCGTTTTCCTTTGTTGATTTTTTTGGGTTAAATAGCATCAATTTCATTGTCTTGTTAACCAATTTTATTTATTGATTTAGGAGTACATGAACTGAGTTTAATGAGTAATGATAACAACAATGAGAGTTTGGATTTAGATTAAAATTATAATTCTTAAAAATAGAGGATTTGATTACAAGTTTTATTTCAAGCAAGAGTGATTTATGATTTTGAGCAAGTGAGAATATATTTTCAATTCATTTTGGATTTTCATGCAAGAGTGTGTTATTATGATAGATGATTTGATTCTTTTAAAAATTGAGATTCTTTCAAAGAATAATTCAGACATATAGCAGTGTGTGTGTGTGTGTGTGTGTTTTACGAGATAAATTTCATTTTTACAAGTGTGAGATTGATTTATAATTCTAAGATTTTCATGAGTTGTGTGGATTTCATAATTAGATATAATTTTTATAAGAGTGCAATTAATTTTCATAGTGTGGGATTGATTTACTTTTATACAGAGTTGTAAAAGTTTCTTTTGACGCAAAGTGTGAGATTTTCCATAAGTAGTCTTTGATAAATGAGTGTGATCATTTTATTTTCTAGGAATAAATGCTCTACTCATGTGCATTCCAATAACTTAATTTAGAATCTATATTTCGATAACTCAATTTAATTTAGAGGTGTGAATAACCAAGGACTTCTAGCACATACAATGCACTTACACTTCATTAACTTACTAGCTCTGGTCGATAATTTATGCAAGTAATTTAAAGTTAATTAAATTACCAAACAACATCATTTGTAGAAGTCACAGTTACATGTCATTATGAACACTGGACCTAGTTACACTTTTCAACAATGGGGATCACTTGTGATTCATTAATGGCTATGGAAATTGGCAAAGGTAATGGTAAAGTCTTTGGAAAGGCATGAGACATTTATTTGCATTTTATTTATGAGAATAATGGAAAATAGGAGAAAAGGAAGGTGAAAGGTCACAGGTTGCATGTGAGGAGGAAAATGAAGGAAAATAATGGAAAATTGAAGAAAATAGAGGCCCCATTAATAGAAAGGCTTTTGAGGATCAGTTTGTAGCTTTTTGTCAGTTCAATTTTGGAGCTCTCATTTTCTACTCTCTCTCTCATAATCTTGGACACTTATAGCTTTCTTGGAGAACTCTTGGAGGAGTGTGACATACTTTGGATTTGGAGGAAGAAGGCAAACGACAAGCAGGTTAGCACAAGAGGACATCATGATCAACAACTACATTAGGTTTTTGTTGCAGGTACTGATATGCATGTATAATTTCCTTGCTAGTTTTGGCATGCATGGCACATGCATGTGGTTTCTTGGTTATGATCTGTCATGGGCATGGATGATTGCCTGCATTGATAGTGGTTTGCCTAGCCTTTATGATCTGATAATCACCCTATGAGTGACCTCAGTTAAAGATTTATTGAATACAGGTATTACAGACTCATGTGCTGGTGTGTGTGTCTATGTTTTTTAAGCAACGAATCGATCAGATTGCCAATACACAGACACTTGAAAGGGAAAGATATCAGAGAAATACAGTAAGCAAATACAAGAACACAAGAATTTAATAAGGAGTTCACCCTATTCTCCAGGGCTACATCTCCAGTCCAGCTCTCAGTAGTGGCCTTATTTATTGTGTCTTAAACAAAGAATTACAATGCAGGGACTCGATTTGAGTCTCCTGAAACAGGTTTGCTTGGCAGGGTGGTTCTTGGATTCCCCAAGCCACTAGAGTGCACAGACTCCTCTGCCTACCAGCTCCTTAACCTCTCAGGTCTGACAGATCCTCTCAGGGATGGCTTGAATCTCTCAAGCTCTCTGGTGCTCGATGCTGCCTTTGGTCAGCTCGGCCCTCTATCTTATTTCTGCTTTTGCTTCACTGTCTTCTTCTCTGAGTTCCTGTCCTCCTCTCGGGGTTCTGGTTCCTCTTCCCTGTCTGTATGTTTTTTGTCTCTGTTCATGGCTTTAAGCCATTCGAGCTCAAGACTGTTCAGTTCCTCTTCCACCTCTATCGAATCACCTTCTGCAGCTGCGTTTGGAGTTCCTTGTTCAGCGTCATCACCAAGCTTACAGGGAGTGGCCACATGTCCTCCTATAAAGCACCAGCTTGCTTCGTTGGTTCATTTCTTCAGTTACGTCGTGGAATGAGTCTTCCTCCACCGTGGCGGTCAAAGCGGACCTCAAATTTTTACAAACTGCGACTTATTCCCTCGTCGATTCTGCTTCCCCATCGGGCGTGACCTCCAGCCATCCGATTTGGATCCCCCAAATCCAACGCCGTCCCCTCATTTCACACGGTTGACTTGCTCGACCGTTAGCGCTAGATGAGCGGTAGTTTTCTCTCTCATCCGCTCGCCACGTGTCAATCGCTGAGTGGAATCACTCCGCTTTCATCCAAAACTGCTTACTGTTCAAGGAGCCACCAGTCAATACCGCCAATTTCAGAGCGAGTCCTGCCTTTTTAGCCTTTATCCCTTTTTTGCCTTTTGTCCCACAGTTTTCCCGGCTTTCCATGCGACCGAGCACTCGGGGGTTCTCCATTTCAAGCCTTTTTTCCCAGTGATGCGTGATTAGCGCTAGTGCATCAAAAACCTCCTCTGTTTCACAATCTAGGCCTCCCAGGGGCTAATTTCGCCTCCCGCGCAGTCTCCATGGGCCTCGGTCAACGTTCTTTGACCGAGGTCCTCATCGTTCCACGCTGGCTGCCACTGCCACTGGTTTGAGGTGTTTTTTAATTGTTGTTTTTGAATTCTTTGATGTCCGTCCTGACCTGATACTGTCATGGTTCCTTTGACAGTTCTTTAATGGATCCAATTCGAATCACTTTATATTTCCTAGATAGCCATGGCATTTTGCATTTCTTTCCTTTTGTTTTTTGGTTCGTTCTCATGTTCCTTTAGCTATGGTTTGAGTTACTAGTTCTTGGAGCCTTGGTTGGAAAAATGCTTTAGAAGCCCCGTAACAAATAAGTTTGAGTTACTGGTCCTAGAAATTGGTTGGACAAATGCTCTGGAGCTTGACAACAACTTTGGGTTGAGTTACTAGTCCTGGAAACCTTGGTTGGAACAAATGCTCTAGAGCCCTAAACAACTTGGGTAGAGATCGATCTGGTGATGGTTAGTGATGTCTAACCATGATGTGGAATCATTGGTTGAGGGTTGAGGTGGTTTGGCCTCTGGAAGCACTGGTTTGGTTTTGTTTGATTGGTTTCATGAGATCACACATTCATTCTTGGAATATGGTGCGGGGGTGATTGTCTAAAAGAGAGACTTGGTTCAGCCCAGTTTATGGTCGAGTGGTACGTGGAAGTCCTTGAATTGGTTGGATTTGCATATGTTAATAAGAGATAGTTTTCCTTGGTATTTTCATGGGTAAATGTGCTTGATATTATGTAGCTTTAATGGTGGTTTCCTCATTGATATATCTCTGGTTATTTTCTCATTATAAGTATGTTTTATGACAATTATGATATATGGCTCTCATCATGCTTTGGTTAGTATATGAAATGTTATTGAAGGAATGACCTAATAGATAAAAATGCAGCTATTGTGAGGAGATATCAGTCCTCTTTGATGATTCTCAGATAAGTATGAGACCCCTATGCTCAGATTTGTTGTTGTGACCTATAGATTACATGTTTGTGATATGTTTGACGAAATGTCTGTCATGGCTAGTAGGGGTCAGGTCAAGTCCTTATTCAAGTGTTTGCATTATTACCCTTGTTTCTATGCTATTTTTCATTTTTGGAAGTTTCTTGAAGCTCATGGCAATGGCTTGAGTCCTGACCCTGAAAAAGTGGCACATAATCTAGGGTTGTTGGCACAAAACTACCTGAAAAGGGCCACAGTCGCATGGATGCTTGGTTGTAGGAGTGATTGGAGGGTCCCAGTCACATGCATGCCTTGTCATGGGAGCAGGTGAGGCTCTAGGGCAATGAAAGGGCAAGTTGTCTCAGGGGTTGGTCACCTAGAAGGGTTGGTTGGCTCTTGAAGGTTCTGTAGCATGTGTGGAAGGTCAGATTGGTCTTGTCATGTCGGTTCCACTTCCTTAACTATACTTGGGGAGTTGAATCATATCATAGTAACTCTTCGTCACATGTTTAGCTCAGTGGACCAATTAGCTTGGGTAAATGTGGGAGGAGGGTGTTACACATGGCTTGTCATGGGAGTGACTTGGGGTCTAGCTCAGCAAAATGACAAGTTCTCTCAAGGGTCAGAAACCTGGAAGGGTTGGTTGTCTCCTGAATGTTTTGTAGCTCCTGAGAAAGATCAAATTGGTTTTGTTTTGTCGATTCCACTTCCTTAACTGTGCATGGGGAGTTGAATCACATCACAATAACTCTTCGTCACATGCTTACCCCAGTGGACTAGTTAGCTTGGGTAAATGTGGGAGGAGGGTGTTACATTTTTTTCCTAAGAAATAATCCCTTCATCCACTTGTGCTCAAGTGAAGACTATGGAAAATGGCACATTCTCAATAATGTTGGAAATATTTTTTATCATTGATGTCAATGATGGGGGGCCTACTTATGTCCAAGATAAATATTGGAAAATGAAGATTGTTGGAAATATTGTTTTTGGACTTTTGATGCCCCATTTGTATACCCTATATTTGAATGTATTTTTACTCTAATTATCTAGCTCAAATGAGAGCATAGAATGTATGGTTAGAAATATTATTTTGAGACCTTTCCAACGGTATATGAAACTCCCTCTAATTCCATAGGAATGAGGAGATATGTGATATTTCGTAAGGATGACCCAACCAAAGTACAAGAAGTCCAACCCAACTAGTTTTATAAATCAACCCCATAAATGAATATACAAACATTATAAATAAAGGGCATATGAGTTCATTTTCATATTATTCAAGCAAGAAGAGATTTGAGGTTGCAAGAGGACCTAAGTAATAATTTTTGGGGTGATTCTTGGATTATAAAGGTGGAAGAATAAATGTGATTTATGGGGTGAACACATCATCTTGGTTTTTCTGCTATAACTATTCTTCTAGGATGTTTTGGAATGTGAAACTTGGAGGGTACAAATAGAAGATTTTCATGTACCCATGGTTCAAATTTCAAACATTGATTCATTATAATTTCATAAATATGGTCTAAGGAATTAGGCTTCTTGAATGCTTCTCAAATAGGCCAGCTTGGGATTTTCACTATAAATTTTTTTATGGGATGTTTCCAAACACGAAACTTGGAGGATACAAATAGAAGCTCTTCATGTACCTTTGTTTCAAATTTTAGACCTTGATTCACTCTAATTTCAAGATATGGTATAAGGAAGTTAGGTTTCCTAAATGCTCATCAAATAGGTCAACTTGGTATTTTCACTATAACTTTTGTTTTGGGATGTTTTAGAACGTGAAGCTTGAAGGATATAGATAAATGATCTTCTTGTACCTATGGCTAACATTTCAAACCTCAGTTCATAATTACAGATATATGGTCTACACAAATTAGACTTCCTAAATGCTTTGGAAATTAGCTTCAAACGGGTCATCTTGGAATTTCATTATATTGTTCTTTTGGTGATATTTTACTCTATGAAATTTGGAGGAAGTAGAGGAGACATTTCAAGGTACATGTGGTAGGAATTTCGGACCTTGTTTCACTACAATTTTGGAGATATATTTTGAGGAAGTTAGTTTTCCTGAATGCTCCTGAAACATGCTTCAAAAACATTAGGTAGTTATTTTCGCCATAACTTTCTTTTTGAAATGCTTCAAACTATGAAATATGGAGGGGACAAATAAGAGATCTCTAGGTACTTGTGGTAGAAATTTTGGAACTAGATTTGCAAAATTGGATACATGAAATGTTGTGCAAATTTGTTCTTGGGAAGAAGACAAAAGAAACAAGTTTTGGGAGAAGTAGAACTAATGAAAGAAGAAGCAATAGGTAGACTTGGTGAAGCTAGAAGTAACTTAAAAACCTAGTGAAGGTAGAAGCAACAAGCAGACTTGGTGAAAGTAGAAGCAACTAATATACATTGTGAAGAAGCAAGCACACTAAATGAAGTAGGTTGGTGCCTATGAATATTGCAGTAGTGGGGATTTGTGTCTCCTGCAGGTTGGTGCCTACAAATATTGCAACAATGTGGATTGGTGTCTCTTATAGGTTGGTGCCTATAAAACATAAGAGAGGATTAATGTCCCCTGTCAATGGTGCCTACAAAATAATATAGGGTATTGGTGTCTCTTGTAGGTTGATGCCTACAAATTGATGTAACAGTAGGTTGATGTCTACAAGATATTTCATATAAAGAAATTTTGTGGTTTTCTCCCATAAGGGTTTCCATGTATATCATGTGTTATTTGTTTAATTTATGAGATTGATGTTTTATGATTTTCAAATGTTTAAGTAAATAAAAATTTTCATTACACTGGTTCACCCCCCCTCTCAATATAATTGTGAATTCCAATAAATATCCTTTCGTGAAGCATCTCCTCTTTCCTGGATTGTCAATACCATGCCATAGATTATCTCCTCTTCCCTCAATTGTTAATACCATTCCACAAATTATCTCCTCTTTCCCCAATTTCTAGATGGAGGGTGACATTAACAATGGACCACCCCACACGAATAAATAGGAATGGATCCCATGACCTCCTTACACATTATGCCTTATAAAAAAAAGTCAAACCAATTAAACATCCCTTTGGTTTATCTATAATCTGTGAGATTACGAGCTAAATTCTATAGAAAAGATGGTTCACCTATCATCCTCCAGTGCTTTGCAAGATTATGAAAAATCCTGAATTCAAGACCCAAGCATATCAAATCTAAAAAGGCATAGTTCATGACCAAAGCATATCAAACCTAACCATAAATGCTTGGAGTGAAAGTTCCTTGATCTTAAAGGGTATAACATGTACACAAAAATGTTGCGGGGTTATTTCATGTCAATAAATTGATCCAACTCGAACCATTAAGTTGAGACACTCACCAACGTTTTTGAAAAATTGATGTTATGTATTCAATAAATTTGACGCTTAGCTCTCAGAGACTGCGAATCAAAGCCTAATGAAGTGTCAAATTCCTAACCCTGCCTAAAATTTGAGGCTTCACATAACATTTTTTTTAAGGTTGTTTTTAAACATATTTGACCAATAATAAAAATTTTGAAATGCTAAAAATAACATGAATGAAAATATTTAACCATCTTAAGATCACTCGTCAAAATTAATTGTACTCTATACTCTAATAATGTTCCATGTAATTTTATTAATCTTTTTTTTTCCCTCTAATTAATCTTTATTCAAAAGCTTAACAATTTAAAATTATTTGGTGTTAAATGCATTGTCAACATTCAATAAGTGTCTATACCATTTATGTAATTAACACCACTAAATTGATGGTGGTGGTGGTGGTGGTGGTGGTTGTCAGAAGAACTGTTGCTGCTTGGATATGCGGATGAACTGCTAGAAGACCCAGATGATGTTGTTGATGTAGATGGATTTATTATTGTTTTGCTTGAAAACAGCATCCGGTGTCCACTGACACAATTTGATGAACGCCCACTGGCGTATTTGCTGATGATGATTGCCCACTGGCTGAAGATGTCGAAAAATAACTCAATGTTGCTTTTGCTATGATGAAAGCTGCTCACTGCTGCTTTGGCTGTCGATCGCCTACTGGCAAATTTGCTGATGATCACTGCTGATGACAAATGCCCATTGGCTGATGAAGATGGCCACTGGCTGCTTCGCTGATGTTGTCGAGACTTTTAGTCTGACAACCACTTGTCAATTTCGTTGACATTTTCCCCCCTTTGTCAGCTGAAAGGAGAGACAATCTTCTCCAAAATATATTTGAACTACCCCCCCTTCAGGTGTAGGAGAGTTTCAATGTTGTACTCCCTCGTTCAATTTCATGAGAGTACCATCATCGGTTCACTGTTGGCTGCATTATGTGTGATTGTAGTCGGTTGTAGAAGTGAGACAATCTTTTGACTGTGGATGACCATTCCCAAGGATCGATCCATTCATAATGTATCTTCAATCTGGCTGATTTTTGTTGGTTGCGACATTTTTCTGAGGAATGATTGGGCTTGCCACAATGGCAACAAGGATGGAGATCAAAACACTGATCTTCCATATGACCAGTTCTTTGACAATGAGAACACTTCGGTTGGACTTCAACTTCAGGTTGCGTGCAATTATGTTTGACTGCAACTTTCTCAGAACCTGCTGAGGTGAGTTGTTCAAGAAATCCTGCACTCACAAACTTAATTGGCTTGGAATAATCTGGGATATGTAAGTTGGTGTCATCAGTGACATATCCTAAGCCTCGTCGATTCTTGTTATTTTGAATCTCTTCCCAGGGCTTGATGATGGGTTTGGAAGAAATTTGAATTTGATCATGAACAACTTCGACACTTGAAGTTGTTTGGATGAGTGATTTGGAATCAACATCTTTATCTTCATTTGTATGGTTGAATGACTTGGAAGAAGCACTCTTTTGTTGCAACTCATCTCTTTGTAGTTGCGACTCTAGTTGAAGGAACTCAATTGTTTCATGTGTTTGTCGTAGATGCCGTGAAATATCAGCAAGAGTTTCTTTGCTGATGTGCACCATGTCTTCATCACTGGAGATGATCAAACTGTGAAGAATATTTAACAACTGACTATGTTGCGCCATCTGAACTTGCTCACTTGAAATCAGGCTCTCTTGTCGTAGATGTCATGCTTTGAACTGTTGCACTTGATTTTGTTACTTGGATGACAGGCTCGCTTGCTATGGGACTTGAATGGCACGCTCGCTTGATTTGTTGCTTATTGTACTTGCTGAGAACACTTGCTAGAGTTGTAGAACTTTCTTGCTTAAACTCTGGAATTCATGCTCGCTTGATGACGATTGTGTTTGTGTGAATGCTCACTTGCCTTACTTGATGACTTCACGCTCACTTGAAGGAATAGCTATGCTCGCTTGATGTCGATCTCAACTTGCTTGATTGGTGTTAGAGTTGAACTTGTTTGGTTGCTTTGATGGTTGTTGCAATGATCTTCACTCTGGCTCACTTGAAGGTTTGAACCTTGTACAATTTTGACACAAATTGCTTGAATGAATACTCACGCTCGCTTGCAGGAGATGTGAACTTGTTTCTTGTTTGCTTTAGAATTAAAATTCGTGCATTCACTAGATTCTGCTTAAAGGAAGGGTGTCGAACACTGTCGAAAATGCACCCAAAAAAGCTTACAATGGTTTTAATGACTCACATAAAACAAGGAATTCACTTGTCTTAATTTGACTAAGTTGAAGAGAATTGACGTGCTTGACTTCTGATCAAATCAAAACGTGGGTGTCGGTTTCAACCGAGAATGCACCCTTACAATTCAATGTAATTGGAATTTGATTTACAAGTTCTTAAATTTGTTTGCAAGAATGTTGATGTAGACTTTGCTTTGAAACGTTGAAGTTTACAAATTCATTAACTTGATTGAATTTGCTTGTTGAAGTAGAATGTCGATGTTGAAAACTTTGATTATTTGTTGTAGTGACGCAAAAAAAAACGAACTATCGGGGCTTGGCCTTGACCCTCGAATAGTCGTCAAAACAGGAGAAAATTGACTGAGCTTTGCACTTGGCTCTAGTCAATTTCTCAAATTTTACAAGGCAACTTTCAAAATTTGATTTTTACAATGGTGCTTTTGCACAATCAGTAAAAAAAAAAAAAAATTACCCCCCCTCAAAGTAAAAATTACTTTGAGTTACAAAACGAGCTTTGCATCCATTTTATTCCATCAATCTCTATGCTTACTGTTATACACCCCGCAAATTCACCAGCGTCAAAGATGCCTTCAACGAATTGCCAGACTTATGTCTCTGCGTTCTCCAGCATTTACTGTTCCATGATTTGCATTAAATTTTCAACACAGACTTGGATTTTTGACCACTGATCCCAAACTGCAATTCGATTCAGAACTTCCATTGAATCGGCTTCTGCAAACGCTGTTCCTCAATTAAACAAGATCGTTGCTGCAAACACTGTCTTTCACAAATCGATGTCAATTTTCCAAACAAATCATTTTTTATGTGGTAGCATGGATCGAATATAATCAGATCCGCTCTTCCTCCATTGTGAAACAAAATCGGAACTCCATTAATAAGTATTGAAACTTTACACAGGATAGCGTATTCAACCTTCTAGCTCGACCTTTCTGGAATGGGTTTATTAAAATTGACATGAAATCTACCTTCACCTTATTCTATACAACGAATCTTGCCATAAATTTGCATCGATAGCAAATGCAATTCAAAATTTAAAACTTCACTTACCCAGAAATCGATTGTACATTCAATCACTGGTTATTCAGTGTTACATAGGACCATTCACGTGGTTTATTAATTTCGCAGATCGATTCTCCCTGCGTTAAGGTAAGCCATGATTCATCACTACGCAATCTGCTATTGAGCCAGCGTTTCATGCATTCATCATTCTAGTGACAGCGTCCAGAATTTACAGAGACGGTAAAATAAACATTCAAAACAGAACTCTCAGCTAAAACAATAGCGCCCTCTGTAATTAACCATTTACTTATACAGAAGTTCTTTCTCCTTGAAATCGATCCACAGAGATTTTACATCTGCCACTTCAATCTATTTAATGCAGATTAATAGATAAACGCTGGAATACAAAAATGTAATTATTCGTTGCTTCTTGAATAAACCATTCATTTCAGGATTCAACTGAATCTCAAATCGATATATAAAACCAGTGAACTCAAGGAACAATCCCAAGTCAGTACCAATTCTACGCCTTCTTCATTCAATCAATGATATATATATACATCTGAAACATTGTTTACATAAAAACAAAAGGAGACTACTTACAAACTTATCTTTGGCCTGATATTCAACACTAATGGCCCTTTACAAACTGCCCAAAGGCATCCAATCAGAAAAACCTCTCACTCTAGAATCTCCTCTTCACATCCACTGCAGCATTACTGGAGCTCTGATACCACAATAATGGCAGAAGTGTCCTCAGACACGTAATTTTATTAATAAAAAAAAAAATTACATAATTGATTTTGCAAGAGTTTACACCCGAACAACACAAACACTCTTGCAATGAGCTATATATAAGCTCCATGTCCTAACTACCTCTAATTATGGATCACTTATTAAATAACAAGTGTCCATTTACAATAAATGTTATTCAAACCAACTAGCTAACTAATCTCCTAAAATAGAGCCTAAGATACGACACACTTGGAGAGTCATATCTAGTTACAACAATATGCTAATTCTAAAAGTCTCCATTAAATAATTAAACATTCTAGAATAATAATTATTAATTTAATATCTTAAATTAATAATTATTTTATTCTAATTTTATAACCTATGATAAAATTGTATTTTTGGATCATCTAACAGTCTATCGGACCTAAAGAAACAAATTATTTATTTTGATTTAGTGGTTTTCATCCTCGATGTTTGGTGTTTTCATTTTTGCACCAAGAGACACTCTCCAATCCATCATGTAAACTATGTCGTAAGGTTATGTTATGTTATGTAAATATTTTGACGCGGTCAAATCACATACCAACCTAGATCCATCTTAACTCTGGATCTTCCAAGTGCCGAGAGGGATGAGATCTCTTGATCTAGAGTTAAGATGGATGTAGGCTTGTCTTTCCCCTCTCTTTCCCCCTTTAAATAGAATATATTCCACATGAATACCATGGGTCAATACATTATTTTTATTTTAATATATAGTTATTTTTATTTACATAGCATAACAGGACACGACATCATATTACAACATATCTTTCATACTGCGTTGGAGAGTGCCTCTCGATGCAAAAAAACAAAAATAAAATAAACTAATAATTATAATTATTAATTAACACATTCTAAGTGAAATTACATAAAAATAAAATTAAAATAAAAAAAAATAAAAAATATATATATAAAATATTAATATTAATTATTATTAATAATTAAACTAACCTAGATTCATCTTAATTCAAGATATATCAAGCTTCGAAAGGGATCGAATCTCTCGAGGTGCAAACTTTTCCTCAAGTTTTGCACTCAAAAAATAGGTTTGCATTTTGAGAGTTTTGATCCCTCTCGACGCTTGATAGATCAAGAGTTAAGATGGATCAAGGCTGGTTCATAAACATTTTCCTAAATAAATAAAAAATGACACCTTATGAATTTACATACTAGTATAGCCATATAAATTAAATAGTAAATAAAGGTTTATAGTCATCAAAACACTTATATGTCATTTAATTTAATTGATGAGACTTTAATCCAAAAATAAAGGCCACAAACACAAGTCACGTTTTGAAACACAAAAACAGTTTTAAAACAATTGATTTCATCCCTTAGATCATATATACAACCAACACAATTGTAAAATCATTGTGTATAATTTTAGGTCATAATTGTTCTTTACACCATTTTAAAGTCACATGGTTTAACGATTAACATTAAGAATTCCGCTGTGTTATAGGGTTCATAGATTAGGATTAGTCTCTTAAGCACTTTGGGAATGGGAGTTACAAGTGTTATTGTTAATTTTAGGCAACAATGGTATGTTCTATGCTTTAGAGCAATTTTACTTCAATTTCTTTATTAGCATAGTATCAATATTCAAATTAGTAATTACATCAACATGATTGTAAAGTGCAGATAGAACATAAACATAAACAGTAGAAGACAAGCCAAGACAAGAGGACACAAGATGTGGCACCAACCAAGGGCAAACCCTAATGTGGGGAAAGCCTTGATCAAATCTTCTTTTAGTCTTCAATAGTTCAGCAGAGAGAGATAGTACTATTTACAAATCTAATAATTTATAACAACAGCAAAAGAGCCCTAACCAAAAAGGTCAACGCTGGTCAATAGGGAAGATTTGACCCTCACGAAATCAGTAAACTTCAGCCTTCAAAAAACAAGATAAAACAACCCTCAAAACAGTGAAATTCAGCCTAGTCAAAGTCTGGTCAAACAACCCACTTGCGGTCAGCCCTAGCTGCAGTGAAACATGGTCAACAGTCAATGTTTAGCCTCAATTTTTGTGCCCAGAAATGTGGCCTACCCAAACAGAGATAGCCCTCACAAAAACACAGTCAAAGGAGGTCAACGCATGCTAGCCAACGCTTGGTCAAACTGTTTAGAAATTTGGTCTCCTGAAATTTCGGCCTCCTGAAATTTCACTCTCCTGAAATTTTGGATGCATGGAGAGAGAAAGACCCATAAATCCATACCCAATCAATGAGGAGAGAGAGAGAGAAGTGTGAAGATGAGTGTGTCCAAATGAGGCTAAGTCGCCTTCTATTTATATGCAATGTTGAGGATGAATAGACATGACTGTTGGGCTTCTGAGCCTACATAAGTTTGTTGGCCGACCTTGACAATTTGACCATAATCAAAATAAAATTCATAACTTCATTTATACATGTCAAAATCGGATGATCTTTAGATCAATCCTACACCTCTCAGAGAGAGGAATCCAAGAAAAATACCAACTGTCATAAATAAGATGACCCATGTGGAGTTTGGTCCTAGTTGCCAATTTTAATACTCCCTCTCAACTAGGGAGAACTCCATCTACTAATCCATCTACCAATCTATACTATCTTTGCCATTAATGCATGGCTCTGCACTACTCTGCTCTGTTGAGATATGAAGAAGAAGAAGTGACTGAGAATGTATCATACCATTCTCTACTGACCCAAAGTCAATCCCAATCAAAGGAGAGTGTATCATACCACTCTTACTGACCCGAAGTCAGTTCCAATCAAAAGAGAGTGTCTCATACCACTCTTACTAACCCAGAGTTAGTTCCAATCAAAAGGGTATCTCATACCACTCTTACTGACCCGAACTCAGTTCCAATCAAAAGAGTGTCTCATACCACTCTTACTGACCCGAACTCAGTTCCAACTGATCCCAAATCAATATCGGTAGTACTATGGTCCCTATCCTCATTTCCATACTCATTGGCCAGATGATAGGTACTTCCCATGAGTCCCAGACTACATGGTAGGATGTCTCAGCAGAAGAAGGATGAACCACTCATCCTGTTTACATGTTGCCAAGGGGTATCGTAGGGGAAGGTTGAACCACTCACCCTGTACATAAAAAACAACTAGGGGAACATTGAACCACTCACCCTATGGTTGCTCATCGCTCCAAGAAGTACCAAAAGCCCCTCGGAGCTCCTAGAGCTCAATGTCCATCTCCTACAAGACCCTCATAAGAGTGTCTCTCCACGACTCCAAGTCGTTCTCGGAAGACCAAGAACTTGACCTTCCCCAAGGGCTTTGTCAGAATATTTGCTTCCTACTCCTCATTGTACCATATCCAAGATAAAGTGGTACCTGATTTCTATATGATTGGAGTGATCATGAAACGCGAGATTCTCTGATAATCGAATCCCACTCTGGTTGTCGCAGAGGATCACAGTGGTATCCAACACATGTCCAAACAGCTCACTAAAGAGCTTCCTCAACGAGACAACTTCACAAGAGGCCATACTAGCAGTTATGTATTTTGCCTCGATGATGCTCAAGGAAACCAATTTTTGCTTCTTGCTCATCCAGGTTATCAAAGCAGAACCCAAAGAAAAACAACATCCAGAATTGCTCTTGCGATCCACAACACTACCAGCCCAATCGGCATCAGAATAACCATGCAACCTCACATCTCCAACAGTGTATCTCGGTCCATGAGTGATTGTGCCCTGAAGATATCTCAGAAGATTCTTGGCACCAATCCAATGTATATGATGAGGCTCAACCATATATTGGCTCAATGTGTTAACTGCAAAACATAGGTCCGGACGGGAGCTCACCAAGAACATCAGTACTCCTATGAGTTGACAATACTCAGAAGCATTTCCCAATTCAGGTCCAGCAACACTACAACATAACTTCTTAAAGTTAAGTTCCATCGGAGTAGTCATAGGCTTGCAGTACACCATCCCAAATCTTTCCAATATATTCACAACATATTTTCCTTGAGAGAGGAAAATTTCACCAACCTTTTGCTAGACCTCCAACCCTAGTAAATAGTGCATCGGTCCTCAGTCCTTCATCTCAAATTCAGAATCCAACTCCCTCTCACATTTGTGAATGAGAGGGTCTGCACCTATCAGAAAGAGATCATCCACATAAAGTACTAGAATGAGAGGTTTATCATTTTCAACCTTAAAGTAAAGGTTTGGATTGATTTCACTTCTAATGAATCCCAACTTCATCAAATAGCTATCGATCCTCTCATACCAAGCCTGAGGTGCTTGCTTCAATCCATAGAGAGATTTCTTTAACTTGCATACATGAGATTCCTGATCATGACCCTCGAACCCCTCGAGTTGTTCCACATAGACTTCCTCTTTGATGGAACCATGCAAGAAAGCAATCTTGACATCCATCTAATGTAGGTTCCATCCTTGCGAGGCAACAAGGACTATGATCGAGTGAATTGTGGTGTATCGGGTAACAGGTGCAAATATCTCATCATAATCTACACCTTCCTTTTGAGAGAAGCCTCGAGCAACAAAGCGAGCCTTAAACTTTTCTGCACTTCCATCAACTCCATGCCTGATTTTGTAGAGCCACTTAGAGGTGACAACCGATTTGTACTAGGCTCTAGGGACCACATCCCAGACATTATTCTTCATAATTGACTTGTATTCTTCATTCATAGCATCCTTCCATACTTAATGCTTCACGCCTTCTTCGAATGATGAAGGCTCATTTTGAATGACAATGCTCATGGCATGCAAATATCCTTGATACCTGTTCAGCTTCTTGCTTTCATAGAAAGTCCCCCTCGGTGCAATGTATCTCTCGGCATCTTCGAGAGTCTCCCTAATCCATGAGGGTCTCCTTTTGGAGGAGGAGGGCTCATGAGGAGGAGGATCAATAGGATCCATAGGTTCATCAACATTAGGCATCGTTTCGTCTTCTTTTGTGCCATGATTTCTGGTGTTAGCTTCTTTGTCCTTCCTTAGGATAGGAAGGTTGTTGATCTTCCTGAGGGCCATATCTTCGTCGAAGGTGACATCATGACTTATCTCAACCTCCTTTTGACCAACCACATAAATTCTGTATCCCTTAGAATTTTCACTATAGCCCACAAAGATTCATTTCTTCCTAGATGCACCCAATTTGCTTCTTTTCTCTTTCGGAACATGAAAATATACGGGGCTTCCAAAAATTCTAAAATGAGAATCATTGGGTTTCTTACCAGTGAACATTTCTTCGGGAGCCTTGGAGTCCAATGCTTGATGAGGGCATCAGTTTTGATCATACACGACAATATTTGCAACTTCAGCCCATAGGAACTTCAGAAAGCCTTGATCATGAAGCATGGCACAAACTGCTTCTACAATAGAGCGATTCTTCCTTTCAGCCACACCATTCTGCTCAGGAGTGTATGGCATTGTAGTCTCCCTCTTAATGCCAGCTTCTCTGCAATAATCTTGGAATTCATTGGATTCGTACTCGGTCCCATTATCAATCCTCAATATCTTGATTTTCTTCTCAGATTGGTTTTCGATCAAGGCTTTGAAGTGTCGGAACCAGGTGAACACTTCATCCTTCTTCTTCAAGAAGTAGATCTAGGTGTTGCTAGAATAATCATATGTAAAGGTGAGATAATATAAGTACCCTCCCAAAGAGTTTATGGGCATCATACCAGATATTCAGAGTGGAACAACTGTAATATATATGTGGTCTTGCTATTACTTGAGGGGAATGGTTCCCTTGTAAGTTTTCCTTCGGCACATCCCAGACATACACCTTCATGCTCTACTTTGAACTCGAACATACCTGTCACCATCTGTCTCACATCGGGTAGGGCCTTATAATGAAGATGGGCAAATCTCCGGTGCCATAGTTCAGATTGTAAAGATGTGTCACAAGACATGGCTCCCAATGGACTTCCTCCAACTTGATACAAAGTGTCAATCTTGAACCCAAGAGTAAAAGCATCTTTAAAATTTATTTTCCAAATACGTACCTTTCCATCGATGAATGCCACCTTGAATCCTTTGTCCTCCATGGCTGAAATGGACACCAAGTTCTTCTAGAGATCAGGTACATATAGTACTTCTTGCAAATGAATAGTTTTACCTTGATTCAATTGAAGGGTAACCTTCCCTACTCCCTTCACAGAATAGGTGGCATCATATCCAAGGATGATCTCCAAGTTTATCTCATTTTCTATCAGATTAGAGAGGGCTTCCTTGTATCCTATAGAAATTTCTCTATAGATCAGCTAGCTCTGATACCATGTAGAAATTCTGACTGTAGATTAATATGATAATGCAATATAACTAAAGCAAAATACTTTAATCTACTTCTACAATCAATTAGCGGAAGCTTAAAAGATTTGAGTAATATCAAGTGGAACACATATAACCAGAAGAAGAATCAATACACATGAAACACATAAAATACTCAGGGGAAAGCCTCAGCTAAAAACCCCTCTATTTGTACTATCATACGAGGTGGAAATATATCAGAACAATACAAAGCCTTAGCTCTCATAGCTAACCAGCTCTCAGTACAATCCTCCTGTATGCTCACAGGCAAACAAGGTTTCTCACAAACCTTCTCCTCTGCCCTCCAAGCCTCCTATTTCCTTGTGCAGTTTCTCCTGGGTGATCCTCATGTTACCAAGTATAACACTGATCTCACACCCTGTAAAACTGCGCAATCCTCAAGGAATCTTACCTTGACTGCATGCATGAGCTTTCTTTATAGGAAAAAACATGCAAGTGATAGTACACTATCTTTGACATTTAGCTCAACTGGGTCTTTCTCTAAATAGACATGCATGAGTTTCTGATGAGAGAATCTTCAATTATGTGGAGTACACTAGTTGGATGCATGCATGCATTAACTGACTGAACTCACACTTAGTTCCTTAAACAGTTTGGAACTAATTTAACTAGACTTAACTCAATAAACTGAGCTAACTAATTACAACTCAAATATAACTCAATCTTATCTCCTTAATTAAAGGGTAATCTCCTTAATTTAAGGGATAACTGTTGCATGACTTCAGAAAGACTTCTAACTTGAATTTCTCCAACTAATTAACTCAAGATGGATTAATTAATTATTTTTCAAGCAACTAGTGAGACTAAATTCGAATGTAATTCACAATTTGAATTCAAGGACAAATTAAAATTGGAATATATTGGATTCTATTTTTATCATTTCTTGTTGCTATTTTCAACACTCCCTCTCAACAAGAAAGGAATTCAACTCGATCCTGATCTTGAACCTTTGGAATGTTCTGCATGCAACACTTCTCTCTAGTGTTGTTTCTCCAGCAATCTCCAGAAACAAAAAAAACATCCAACCTAAATCAGAATGATGCCTCTGTCATCAAAGTCTCTGACTACTATTGCCTCTGTCGACTGAAAACTCTGCGCTTCTGCTGACTCAACCTTTCTACACTGTTGTCAATCCTTCTGTGCACTCTTCAGTATCTGATTGCTCTAGCCTCTATCACTTTGATCTCTGACTGCATCAATCCCACTGATTCCTCTCGCTACTTTGTACTTGGGCTCTCGTAGCAAGGTACAGTCCATGAGATAAAACCTCTCAATGGACCCTGCCTAATTTCAGCCTTCTTGGGACTATCACTTCACATCGCCCCACCTCACACCTGGAGATATGGCTACATGTGATCCCTCTGCTGACTCTAATTGTCGCTCCTCCACAATTGTCTGAGACTTCTTTTGGGACTGCATGGTGAGAGGTAATTTACTTTCCCTCTCAACCACCAAGTCTCTAACATTTTCCTTGCTCCTTAAGGCTTTGCATGCATCTTGAACCTCAAGAGCATACAGGGTCTTGATTTGTGAACTGATCTGTTTCACCTATCTCATGGCGATGTGTCTAAGGAACACCTTTCCTTTACTGTAGATAACATCGTAGCCTTTGTCCTCCAACTTTGCAATCGATACCAAATTCTTCTTCAGTCCAGGCACATACTTCACATCTGTCAAGGTGATAAGAGCTCCATGCTCCCTTTGAAAAGCAACCGTGCCCACTCTTGAAACACTATACCTTTCATCGTCACCCATCTTTATGCGCATCTTGAGGTCTTTCTCCTCCAAGGTACTGAATAAACTTTTATCATTGGTCATGTGGAATGAGGCTTCACTGTCAAGATACCAACCATAACCCATCATCACTGACACCGTGCATGCGATGAGGGTGAAGTCCATTTCGAATCGAAAGGCTAATGCCTCACCTTCTGATCCTTTCAAGGATCCCTTCTCAGACTTCTTTGATGGGCAATTAGTCGCATAATGACCCATCTCGCTACAATTAAAGCATCTCACTTTAGATTTGTCAACCTTCTTCCCTCCATGAGAAGAATTCGATTTGGAACGGGATGCCTTCCCCTTCCTTTTCCTTGCCTTACTTGCTAAGGCTAGATTTTCTTCATCATCCTTGGATGAAGAACCATCTTGTGTGCTCCTCATGATCTCCTCCTACATGAGATCTGACCACAGTTGTTCCCAATCCGACAGTTTCTCCCTTCCATTCACAGAGTCCTGGTAGCTATTTCAGTTCTTTGGAAGGCCAAGGAGAGCGAGGCTCACAATATCATCATCAGTTGTAGTTATTCCCACATTGCTAAGCTCATCTCTACAAGTAGTGAGCTTGTTCAGATATGTGGAAATAGTATTGTAGTTCCCCATCTTGATTCTTCGAAGCTTATCCTGGAGCGCCAATTTCCTCCGGTCGCTACTGTTCTGGTAGAGGTCCTTTAATGTCTTCCATATTGAATATGGAGTATCCTTCCCATGGAGACTCGAGACAATATGGTCTCAAACTCCCTCAAGGATGATCCGTCTCGCCCTCACCACCCACTTCTTCCATTCAACCAACTCTTGTGCATTAGTTGAGCCTGGCTTTGGGATTTCTTGATCAACGAAATCCTTCAAGCCGTTGTCTTCTAATACAACCTCCATGCTATGTAATTTGAGCTGCCTTTCAAGGCATACTCTAGCCTCAAGCCATAGAATGCCATTGACCAACCTAGAAGTATGAGATGAATTCGATTTGTACCTGCAACCCCGAACTTCAAACTTTGAATTCTCTTCTTCGTATACTGTTCACTGCTCTAATAAACTTGGCTCTGATACCATGTAGAAATTTCTCTATAGATCAGCTAGCTCTAATACCATGTAGAAATTCTGACTGTAGATTAATCTAATAATGCAATATAACTAAAGCAAAATACTTTAATCTACTTCTACAATCAATTAGTGGAAGCTTAAAATATTTGAGCAATATCAAGCAGAACACATATAACCAGAAGAAAAATCAATGCACAAGAAACACAAAAAATACTCCGGGGAAAGCCTCAGCTAAAAACCCCACTGTCTGTATTATCATACAAGGTGGAAATATATCATAATAATACAAAATCTTAGCTCTCACAGCTAACCAGCTCTCAGTACAATCCTCCTGGATGCTCACAGGCAAACAAGGCTTCTCACAAATCTTCTCCTCTGTCCTCCAAGCCTCCTATTTCCTTGCACAGTTTCTCCTGGGTGATCCTCCTATTACTAAGTGTAACGTTGATCTCTCACACTGATCTCACACCCTGTAAAACTGCACAATCCTCAAAGAACCTTACCTTCACTACATGCATGAGTTTCTTTTATAGGAAAAAACATGCAAGTGATAGTACATTGTCCTTGACATTTAGCTCCACCGGGTCTTTCTCTAAATAGATATGCATGAGTTTCTGATGAGAGAATCTTCAGTTATGTGGAGTACACTAGTTGAATGCATGCATGCATTAACTGACTGAACTCATAATTAGTTCCTTAAACAGTTTGGAACTAATTTAACTAGACTTAACTCAATAAACTGAGCTAACTAATTACAACTCAAATATAACTCAATCTTATCTCCTTAATTAAGGGATAATCTCTTTAAGTTAAGGGATAACTATTGCATGACTTCAGAAAGACTTCTAACTTGAATTTCTCCAACTAATTAACTCAAGATGAATTAATTAATTATTTTTCAAGCAGTTAGTGAGATTAAATTCGAATTTAATTCACAATTTTAATTCAAGGACAAATTAAAATTGGAGTATACTGGATTCTATTTTTATCATTTCTTGTTGCTATTTTCAACACTCCCTCTCAACAAGAGAGGAATTCAACTCGATCCCAATCCTGAACCTTTGGAATGTTCTACATGCAACACTTCTCTCTAGTGTTGTTTCTCCAACAATCTCCAGGAAAAAAAAATCCAACCTGAATCAGAATGATGCCTCTGTCATCAAAGTCTCTGACGACTATTACCTTTGTCGGCTGAAAACTCTGCGCTTTTGCTGACTCAGCCTTTCTGCACTGTTGTCAATCCTTCTCTACGCTCTTCACTATCTGACTACTCTAGCCTTTATCACTTTGATCTCTGACTGCATCAATCCCACTGATTCCTCCCGCTACTCTGTACTTTGGGCTCCCGTAGAAAGGTACGGTCCATGATATAAAAGCTCTCAATGGACCCTGCCTAATTTCAGCTTTCTTGGGACTATCACTTCACATCGCCCCACCTCACACCTGGAGGTATGGCTGCATGTGATCCCTCTGCTGACTCTAATTGTGGCTCCTCCACAATTGTCTGAGACTTCTTTTGGGACTACATGTTGAGAGGTAATTTACTCTCCCTCTCAACCACCAAGTCTCTAACATTTGCCTTGCTCCTCAAGGCTTTGCATGCATCTTGAATCTCAAGAGCACACATGTTCTTAACTTGTGAACCAATCTGTTTAACTTGTCTTGTGGTGATGTGTCTAAGGAACACTTTTCTTTTACTGAAGACAACATCGTAGCCTTTGTCATCCAACATTGCGATTGATACCAAATTCTTCTTCAGTCTAGGGACATACTTCACATCTGTCAAGGTGATAAGAGCTCCATGGTCCCTCTGAAAAGAAATCGTGCCCACCCCCTGAAACACTATACCTTTCATCATCACCCATCTCTATGCGCATCTTGAGGTCTTTCTCCCCCAAGGTACTAAATAAAATTTTATCGCCGGTCATGTGGAATGAGGCTCCATTGTCAAGATACCAACCATAACCCATCATCGATGACACCATGCATGCGATGAGGGTGAAGTCCATTTCGAACTGAGAGGTTGATGCCTCACCTTATGATCCTTCCAAGGATCCCTTCTTGGACTTCTTCGATGGGAAATTAGTCGCATAATGACCCATCTCGTGACAATTAAAGCATCTCACTTTAGACTTGTCAAGCTTCTTCCCTCCATGAGAAGAATTCTATTCAGAATGGGACGCCTTCCCCTTCCCTTTCCTTGCCTTACTTGCTAAGGTCATATTTTCTTCATCATCCTTGGATGAAGAACCATCTCGTGTGCTCCTCCTGATCTCCTCCTGCATGAGATCTGACCACAGTCGTTCCCAATCCGACAGTTTCTCCCTTCCATTCACAAAGTCCTGGTAGCTATTCCAACTCTTTGGAAGGCCAAGGAGAGGGAGGCTCACCATATCATCATTAGCTGTAGTTATTCCCACACTGCTAAGCTCATCTCTACAAGTGGTGAGCTTGTTCAGATATGTGGAAATAGTATCGCAGTTCTCCATCTTGATTCTTCGAAGCTTATCCTTGAGCGCCAATTTCCTCTGGTCGCTACTGTTCTGGTAGAGGTCCTTCAATGTCTTCCACATTGAATATGGAGTATCCTTTCCATGGAGACTCGAGACAATATGGTCTCGAACTCCCTCAAGGATGATCCATTTCACCATCGCCACACACTTCTTCCATTCAGCCAACTCTTATGCATTATTGAGCCTGGCTTTGGGATTTCTTGATCAATGAAATCCTTCAAGCCGTTCTCTTCTAATACAGCCTCCATGCGATCTTTCCATTCTATGTAATCCAAGCTGCTTTCCAAGGCATACTCAAGTCTCAAACCATAGAACGCCATTGACCAACCTTGAAGTATGAGATGAATTCAATTTGCACCCGCAACACCGAACTTCAAACTTCAAATTCTCTTCTCCATATACTATTCACTGCTTCGATAAACTTGGCTCTGATACCATGTAGAAATTTCTCTATAGATCAGCTAGCTCTAATACCATGTAGAAATTCTGACTGTAGATTAATCTGATAATGCAATATAACTAAAGCAAAATACTTTAATCTACTTCTACAATCAATTAGCAGAAGCTTAAAAGATTTGAGCAATATCAAGTGGAACACATATAACCAGAAGAAGAATCAATGCACATGAAACACAAAAAATACTCAAGGGAAAGCCTCAGCTAAAAACCCCACTATCTGTATTATCATACAAGGTGGAAATATATCAGAATAATACAAAACCTTAGCTCTCACAACTAACCAGCTCTTAGTACAATCCTCTTGGATGCTCACAGACAAACAAGGTTTCTCACAAACCTTCTCCTCTACCCTCCAAGCCTCCTATTTCCTTACGCAGTTTCTCCTGGGTGATCCTCCTATTACCAAGTGTAACACAGATCTCTCACACTGATCCCACACCCTGTAAAACTGTACAATCCTCAAGGAACCTTACCTTGACTGCATGCATGAGTTTCCTTTATAGGAAAAAATATGCAACTAATAGTACACTGTCCTTGACATTTATCTCAACTTAGTCTTTCTCTGAATAGACATGCATGAGTTTTTGATGAGAGAATCTTCAGTTATCTAGAGTACACTAGTTGGATGCATGCATGCATTAACTGACTGAACTCACAATTAGTTCCTCAAACAGTTTGGAACTAATTTAACTGGACTTCACTAGCAAACTGAGCTAACTAATTACAACTCAAATATAACTCAATCTTATCTCCTTAATTAAGGGATAATCTCCTTAATTTAAGGGATAACTATTGCATGACTTCAGAAAGACTTCTAACTTGAATTTCTCCAACTAATTAACTCAAGATGAATTAATTAATTATTTTTCAAGCCGTTGGTGAGACTAAATTCGAATTTAATTCACAATTTGAATTCAAGGACAAATTAAAATTTGAATATACTGGATTCTATTTTTATCATTTCTTGTTGCTATTTTCAACATATCCGGTGAAGTGCCTTGAGGCACCACTATCAATCAGCCAATTTCCCAAATTGTACGGAGGAGAGGCAGTGGAGAGGGCCAATACAAGATAATACTCTTTTTGCTTATTGTTAACAACATTTGATTCTTCATACCTGGAGTTCCTTGATTTCTTGGAGGGTCGACCATTTCCTTGATGTCCCACATTCCTTTTTCCTTTGCCATTAAACCTGCCATCCCTTTGATCGTTGTTGTTGTCTCTTCTATTTGGACACTCCCTTGCATAGTGGCCAAACTTATTGCAAACAAAGCACCCGCCCTTCCTTCCTCCCTTAGATCTAGGCTTTCCATGGAAATGACCTTTAGACCTTGCATTATTAACCTTGAACATGCTGACCAACCTGTCGTAGATATCCTTGGAGGTCTTCAATTCAAAGATGTAGGCCACCAGATGCTTATCAATGGAATCCATGATAATCTTCTTTACTTTGACTTCAACCATATTGTACTTTGTCTTCATAGCAGCTGATGCATTTGAAGGAGGTTCAAGGATTTTACCCTCCACATAGTCCATCACTTCTTTTTCTTCCAAGGTCAAATCAAGAGACATCTTCCATCCATGATAGTTAGATTTATCATGGAGTTTGTCTTTAGTCGAGAAATAGGATGAGGAACCCATTGAGCCTTTTGTCCTTGTCCAACTGTCTTTGGTGATTGCTCTTTCACTCTTTCTTGGGCTTTGTCTTCACCTCAGCTCTGATACCATGTTAATTTTAGGCAACAATGGTATGTTCTATGCTTTAGAACAATTTTACTTCAATTTCTTTATTAGCCTAGTACCAATATTCAGATTAGCAATCACATCAACATGATAGTAAAATGCAGATAGAACATAAACATAAACAGTAGAAGACAAGCCAAGACAAGAGGACACAAGATGTGGAACCAACTAGGGACAAACCCCAATGTGGGGAAACCCTTGGTCAAATAGTCTTTTAGTCTTCAATAGTTCAACAGAGAGAGATAGTACAATTTACAAATCTAATAATTTATAACAGCAACAAAAAAGCCCTAACCAGAAAAGTCAACGCTGGTCAACAAGGTAGATTTGACCCTCAACAAATTAGTCAACTTTAGCCTCCAAACAACAAGATAAAACAACCCTCAAAACAGTCAAATTCAACCCAGTCAAAGTCTAGTCAAACAAGCCACCCACAGTCAGCCCTAGCTCTAGTCAATGCTGGTCAATAGTTAATATTTAACCTCGATTTTTGTGCCCAGAAATGTGGCCTGCCCAAACAGAGATAACCCTCACAAAAACGCAGTCAAAGGAGGTCAACGCATGCTGGTCAACGTTTGGTCAAACTTTCCAGAAATTCGGTCTCCTGAAATTTCAGTCTAGTGAAATTTCGCTCTCTTCAAATTTCGGACGTGTGGAGAGAGAGAGGCCTAGAAATCTGTACCCAATCAATGAGGAGAGAGAGAGAGAAGTGTGAAAATGGGTGTGTTCAAATGAGGCTAAGTCACTTTCTATTTATATGCAACGTTGAGGATGAATAGACGTGACTGTTGGGCTTCTGAGCCTACATAAGTTTGTTGACCGACCTTGACAATTTGACTATAATCAAAATAAAATTCATAACTTCATTTGTACATGTCAGAATCGGATGATCTTTAGATCAATCCTACACCTCTCAGAAGAGAGAGAAATCCAATAAAAATATCAACTATCATAAATAAAATGATCCATATGGAGTTTGGCCTAGTCGCCAATTTTAACATTTATTAATGTTTATTTTAACACACACGATTGTAATTTCAGGTCATAAGTGGTCTTACAACGTTTTAATTTCACATGGTTTAATGGTTAACATTAAGATGGTTTAATGATTAACATTAAAAATTCCGTTATGATCTAGGGTTCATAGATTAAGATTAGGGTTTCAGATGCTATGATAAAATGATCCATATGTTCATTTTAACACACACGATTGTAATTTCAGGTCATAAGTGGTCTTACAACATTTTAATGTCACATGGTTTAATGGTTAACATTAAGATGGTTTAACGGTTAACATTAAGAATTCCGCTGTGGGCCAGGGTTCATAGATTAGGGTTAGGGTTTCAGATGTTTTAGTTTTAAAGCGAGACTTGATGGTAGGAGTACTCTGAACATGGAGATAGAGGCCGAGGCTTGTAATGAGCCCAGTGTAGCTAAGCAGCTAATATTCAATCAATTTCAGCTGTATGCAATCCTTTTCATATTGATCCTGTGCAAGCAATCCTTTTCATATTGATCCCGTGATAGTTTTGGTTGATGGCGTCGAGATACTGATTACCAGCTGGCCGTAACATTAATGGCCGCTGTGTATGAGACGACGCGAAAGTTTTCTGCCAGTATTCTGCTTGTACGAAGACGTCTTGGCTTTGCCTTTGCCTTTCGTTTCTGCGGGATTGGCGAAATTTCTAAAGCTTTTTAGGATTATTTTCTGTGGGTTGTATGGCTATAATCGTTTTACTGGGGACTTTGTAGGTATATTTTTTTTTCCTTGACCATGTGTGTATAGTGTGATGTAAGGGTGAGGGAATTTAAGTAATGAGAAACCCTTTGCGTCTGTTATTTATGTTCGGTAGTAGTCGTATCTCAGAGACAAGCTTAATCCCCAAATATGAATAAATAACAATGCGCGGCAATACCCCAAGTGGGGTTGCCTCTGGCTGCATTCACCTTCGCTGGTAGGCAATGTGGCATAGGGTAGCTGCCAAGATATATTTGGCCGCTGCCACCATTAGAAGTGTCTGAGAATAGCCATCTGAACAACAATGTTTCCAGAATGAAGCGGCGCAGTGTAAGGGCAGTCATATTGCCCCGTTTTAAGCGGTCTTTCGGATTCTGGTGAATCGCAATCATTGAAATTGCCAAATTTGCCCCATTTTCAACAATCCTCCCGAGTTATATGAATTCAAAATCACTGAAATTGCTAATTGGTTGTTTATATCGTCACTGAAGTTGCTAATTGGTTGGTTAAATCTTCACTGAAGTCGCTAATATGGTCGCTGAGATCGTGATTTTTGATTTCGCCTATTTGGGTTGATTTAAAAACCATTTCATTTTCCCAAGATTGCAGTTTTGGGTTACATAGGTTTCCATATGTTCTTATTTATGGATTAATTTTTATGGGTTGGTTGTCCTGCTTTCGTTTTGGAAGCTTCGGAAAGGGGGGTAGATTGAATGCTTCGGAAAGAGGGGTGGATTGAATGAGCCTTTTCCCATGTCAGTTCGGAAAACTGGGGTGGTTTTAAAATCATTGAAATCGCTAAATTTGTGGGGGAAGTCGTGATTTCAACTATATGGGTTGATTCAGAGAGCATGCCATACGTAGTTTAGTGTAGGTTTGGGCTGCATCATATTTTAAAGGAGATGTTTATGTTCTCATGTTACAAAATGCTTTTGAAAAATTCAGAAAGTGGGCGAGTCGAGTGGCCCCATTGTCAATTGGTCAAACTGGGATGTTATTGTAAGTGTTTCAAGTCTATGCAAAATGGTGTTATTTTTATAAGTCAAGTCTGTACACTGATGTTCTTTCTGAATATTCAAGAAAGAGGGGTAGATTGAGTGGCCCTTTTCCCATTGTCAGTCGCTGAAACTTGGATGTTATTGTAAGTGTTTCAAGTCTATGCAAAATGGTGTTATTTCTATTAGGTCAAGTCTGTACACTGATGTTCTTTCTGAATATTCAAGAAAGAGGGGTATATTGAGTATGCAAAATGGTGTTATTCCTATTAGGTCAAGTCTGTACACTTATGTTCTTTCTGAATATTCAAGAAAGAGGGCTAGATTGAGTGCGCTGTGCAAATCTATACCCCAAATGTATTTGTGTTGTATTAATTTTCTTAAACTAAAATCTATATCATGGTATTGTTTTAAAACATTTCAGACAAAGGGATAGGTTATCTCTGCGTAAGTATAAACTGCTTCTAGTGTGTATACTCGTGCTTGTTATGTGCACTTAGAACACATTTAATCTCTCGATCATACATCACATGCTAAACACAAATCAGTGCACAGTGCATTCAGCTTGAGAGTTTATTTGTGTTGATTATTCTTCGATATTCATGCTTATTTTGTAGCGAGCCAGCATAAATTGCCAAGATACATCATTTTTGCCTCATAAGTGATTTTCACTTGTGTTCTAGATATTGGTATAAATGACTAATAATTTCAAATGCATGAGCGGATGTCTATCTTTTAAAATTTTCATGAAGATGGATTCAGTTAAGGATTCAAAATATTCATATTGTCAATTTGAAGTTGCATATTGTAATTAATATACTGCAAAAGCTACAATCAAATTATTCATTTTTCTTACCATAGGAGTTTTCAGTTTTGTTCTATAAATTAAATCTAGCTTGAAAGAACGAGTAATAAAAAGCATTGCAGCAAGAGCAATGAACTTTTCAGCACTTGTCCTGATATAAAAATATCCGACCACAAATGGTTAGTTGGGTGCCCAACATCTTTTAACTTTGTTATTTGGGGAAATCCAGTGTCTTTTAACTGGATCTTCATTGTACTTCTATTGATTCATATATTTTCTTTTGTTTTGCACATCATGATGTTTTTGAAGTAAAAATTTCAAGTCTATTAATAGATAGAGTGCCTATGAACTCTTTTCAAAACTTTTTTCAAAGTTTTTATTAATTTTGAAGTAAAAACACAATAAAAAATATTTGCATGGATAAATATACATTTTTGTGTCAACCCTTTTTTTCTTCTTTAATTTAGTAGTCTTTTGAGGATATTTACAGGGGTCTGGCTCAATCCTCCAAGAGGGTTTCGCTCAAAGATGGCCTTTTATGCTTAGTATTTCTTGGAGCTGAGAGATGGGTTCATTGTTCTTGGATGCATGCTCTTTACATTTCTCTAGGTCAATTCAGAGTAGGTTCTTCTCATAGACTTCTGGTAGAGAGAAGACCACTAGGTGGATAGACTAGTGGAGACCAAGGTGCATTTCATTTTTAGATGCCCCCTCTACTATGAGATTAGAGGAATGTTTCATTACTTGTTCAGAGATTCTCAGACCCTTACTGACTTTTAAGTACCTTGATCAAAGATGTTTGGCCCTATATATGTAAGAGGCTCTTAGGTTCCAAGCACATATTCTTAAGCCTCCCATTAGACCAGAGCCCACACAGAGGATCACGACATCTTTCAAGGTATGACCTTTAGATAGGGGCACTGAGAGATCGATTGGTAGATCGATTGATACCAGTGTGTATCCAAACTCTTGATTAGTGAGGATTTATGGGACCTCACCTTGCCACACGAGATCTCAACAATAGTGTTGTTTCAGATCTCAACAACAGTGTTGTTTCAGATCTGTTTGTGGGAGATGAACTAGGTCTTTCAGTGTTCAACAGCGTGTGAAGTTTTGTCTCATTTGTTCTTGGGAGATGGACTAGGTCCTTTAGCATTCAACAGCATGTGAGACTAGGTCTTTTAGCATTCAACATGTGAACCCCCCGAAAATGTTTTAGTGGACAGTTTGCACTTGCCATGAGCTTTTTGTCGGGCCAATAGGCTTTGTTGAGTTTCTTCAGTGTTATTCATCTCGATTAGGGCCAGATGTTGATCTACTTTATGCATTGTATTTTTTATAGGAGACCGATTGGTTCTCTGGCTTTGTATGTACATCAGTGTACTCAACAGTCCCTTTGACCTACTTTATGGTCATTAGTTAGACATAATATAATTATCTTATCTTATTCCATTTTTCAAATCATATGCAAATCATAAGCAATAACTGTTATTCTATTATATCAAGAATTGTTTGTTATACCTAATTATTGTTTTTAGATACCTAATTTTTTGGAATTGGATGAACAATTTGTAAATATATAAATAAAAAGAAATAAATAATTAAAAATAATTGAAATCTATAAATTGATAAAATGTTTTTATTTTTTAATTTAATACTCATTTTTATTTTTTCCTTGTGAAAAAATCTCAACTTTCCATTAAATATAAAAAGTTACATTGTGTTATTGCATTCGGTCACTGACCCAAAAGACCAGACAAACAAAAGAATGGGCTAAAAACATATAAACAGTCTACTCCAATCTCAACTTTCTATTAAACTTTCTATTAAATATAAAAAGTTACCTGTATTATCTGTTATTGCATTCAGCCACTGACCCAAAAGACCAGACAAACAAAAGAATGGGCTAAAAACACATAAAGTCTCTACTCCAAGGGGAGTTGATGCATATTTTTCCTGTTTTCCTGAAGCGCATTCAAGATTTACATTTCATTATCAGTCACAAAACAATATGCTTGGCGGTTTATATGGGCCACTGCCAGATGTATTACATAAACCTGAAAGAAAGATGCTGTATATATCATGATGTATATATCATGAGTTCAAAATAAAAGAGTTTGCTCAAAATAAAAAGTTTGCTGATGTTGAGATAAGAACAGAAATAAGACAATTAGGCTTCAGTAAAGGATTGGTGCTGAATATGCTGGACAGTCCTATCTACATGCTCACTGACCTGCTGTTCGTACATATGCTGTCAACACATTCATTTTTTGTTTTAGCAAATTTAATACATTTCATTCTTCAAATAGCAAACAGTCAAGAATTATATCAAGAATTGCTTTGCTAGGGATATAAAAAGAAAAATAAAATGCAATGATTATAATGCTGGTAACACTTAGTAAATTAGCTCCATTGAAATCTATGCTAAAAAAAATCCTACGCTCATAGTTTTAATATCCTTTTTAATAATCATGGTTATAAATTTATATTAAAAATGTTACGGTTAAACCAAACATCATCGTATTATAAAAATATTCAGAATATGTTATAGTCTACACTTGACATCATTGTATTATAAAAATATTCCGAATATGTTATAGTACACACTTGACATCATTGTATTATAAAAACAATCCAGAATATGTTGTAGTACACACTCATTAAGTGAACAGACAATCAGCAAAACCATTATAACAAAAAAAAATAACACTAGATGATAACAAAAAAAAATAATAAACACCCATTTCAATGCTTAGATTGGGCATCAACATGGTGCCCCCATAAGCTCGTTGGAGCCTTAAAGAGTGTATGCAAAGAGGGCCCCTCCATAGGATTATGATTGCTCCTACATGATTTACAATTCTTCCAACACTAGAGATATTAGTTGGAGAGACATAAATGATTTGGATACTGAATGCTCGTGTGAGAGGTTAGTTGTAGAGAGATATAAATGCTTTAGATATTGAATACTCATGTGTGAACTAACTTTTTGTTGCCACTTCTTAGTTTCCATGATCTATTAAAGGAAGTTTCCATTATCATTAGATGATATGCATTGCATAGGGATCCTTTTCATTATTAATTTTTTTCATGGGCTTTTCAAACTCCACCATTTAGTGATCCTTTTGAATCACTTTGAATTGAATGATTTATAAAACTTCACTGTGGTTTGACAATTTCTTGGTTGCATCTCTTCACCTCATGCTTGAATTCTCTTATACACAAAGGACATGCCATTCATTTTGACAATCATAATGTGCCATGGTTGCATCTTCAAACTTAGTTAACCAAGAAACAAATGCCTCACTCTTGAAATAAAATGGCACATGTAGTGGATACTCAAAGCAAAGAAGGGGGTTGAGCATTGGGTATGGTGTATGATGTCCTCCACATGTGATTTTAATCATAAATGTGAGAGATTGCAAACATTGATGGATGAAGGACAAATTGATGGATGGACACATGGACACATTGATGTATAATTTCATGGAGATTGTTTCCATTATGATGGTTTCATTTGTATCCATGTGCCTAGGTGATTTGAATGGAGGAGGCATCCCTTTCATTTTTGGATTGGTTATGATAATTCATGTAGTGATGCTCCCATCATATTGCATATTTTTCATTGCTGGATTAGCATTCTAGTGGATGATATCATGGGTCATGGGGTACCTTCACATGATATGATTTATCTTAGTATTATTGTTTTTAGAACATTTTTCTCATCATTTCTAGATAGCACCCCACTTCTACACATTATTCTATGGTGATCTAGATCTTGCATTGGTATCATGTGATGGCATGTGGTTCTTGTGGAGAAATGACCCAAGTAATATGGCATGCTTAGCACAATGATGGCATATGTAACATATTCACAGTTCATAGCTTTATGATTGGAGGTTAGTTTTGAAGGATTGCACCCTTTATCATTTTAACACATATTTGGAAGCATGGAGATCTTTTATGCATGCTTTTCTAGACCACTCCACATTCATTCCCATGGTTTTGGAGAGAGTTATTGATGGTATTTGCACATTGATTCACATGGTAACATATGGTATATGAAGGTGTAATGTTTTATTTTTGGAGGTTATGCCTTTATTAATTCACTCTTTACTTGTTTGCATCCTTCACTAAGCATTTGACTTGGTGGCACTCATTTGAACATGATCCTAGAACACCCACCTTATTTTATGGGGCTTATGAGCTTGCCTATTTTTGCTTTTCAATTCAATACAACTACATTCTTGGAGGCCAACTTTATGTTGGATGGAAGAATGATTTGCCCAAGAGTAGGATTGTTGTCATTGAGTTTATGCAAGACTTATGTTGTCATTGAGATTGTGCAAGACTTGGTTAAGCTTGGACACTCCTTATGACAATGTAACCCCAACAATTGGCTCCTAGCCTCAAACCCCTCTCCGTAAGATTTGAATATGAGACTTGATGGGGACTAAAATCAATCAATCTACACCTCGCGTGCTTAGTTGATGAGCCTAAGTTGTATGCACATGGGTCCACGCCCTTGGCATACTTGATGACGAGTTTGTTTAGTTATAGTGCATAGATTGATGTTTTATGCACATTCTTTAATGACACCCTTAGGTTGTTTGAATAACCATCGCCCACTATGCACATATATCTATGTTGATCCACATATGGGATTGGATAACATGATTTGAGGAGTGTCCCAAATCATATGTTGAGGTCACTCTTGTGTTTTTAGAGTTGTTATAACAACTAATGAATTGTTGTTTGCATACTTATCCATGAGATCTGCTTTTAGAGGAGTTTTGGAGCAGTGTCCCAGCACATGAACAAATGTCTTTTGACAAGAGTTCTCAAATTATTTCTACAACAAGGGGACCATGGGATTCTAACAATAAAAATTCTAATATTGAGGGAATTATGGTGGTTGCAAATTTATTTCTTAAAACCCTTGTTGTATTTGACCAACTTTTGAAAGAGCATTGCACGTTTGTTATTTTGAGGGAAATTAACGAATACACATGGCGGGGAACACTTTGTACATAGGGCCAAGCTTTTCATGGCTTGAGGTTGTTTTTGAAGGGGGTGCTAAAAATGGAATTGGATCTAAATCCACTAATTTTTATCTAATGCATTGAGGAGGTTGAGGAATACTTTTTATCATCATTGTTTGGAGAGACACATGGATGTAGAAAATGATTAGATATTTTATATTTCTTCTTGGAGAGATGGATATTATTTCAATATAAAAGGTTGATCTAGTATTTTTGAACTAGGTCTCCTATGTTAAAGGATTAATATTTTTGAACTAACTCTCCTACATTAAAAAGGATCTAGTATTTTTGAACTAGCCCTCGTACATTAAAAAATGGATTTTGTGTTTTGTCAATAGGTGGTAATTTTAATGGGGATATCACTAAATCTCTGTAGGGATTCAAGTCATATCATTTTGAGTTTTTTCATGTGCATGTGGGATTTAGAGAAGGCATGTTTAGTTTTTCCAACTATTCAGTGTAATTTCTACAACTATATTTCTATTAAAAAAGCTATTACCAACAATGGATATTGGGTTTTTACCCCTATGAAAGTCTTAGAGTCTCATATTCAAAAGCAAACCCATCCCATATTTTTATTGGATATAGCTTAAAATCAAGTTTGAAAGTGATTCATGTGTTTAGAGTCACATCTAAAAAGGGGCATGAATGGCCTTGGACATGACCTTGTAGATGTAGACATTGGTGCTTAGACTATGTAATGCTTGCTTTCTACTTTTATCTCATGATTAATGATTATGGTTTTCTTGCCAATCTGAATGGGTCAAATTACACAATGTTAGAGTTATTCATTTGTATGATGGTTTCTTTTACGTAGAATGCTTTGTTGAAATTTTGTAGCTCAGGAGGTATTTGAGTTTGTGGTTTTGACCCAAAGGAGTTACTTAAGGAAAGCAATTTTATATTCTAATTTAATTGTTTTTTTATAGCTTTGATGGGGAACTAGCAACCTCCCTGGAGGTATTTCTGAGTGGAAAAGCCTTGTGGGCTTTGTGGTTTTGAGTTTGGGGTTTTGACCCAAAGGAGTTACTTAAGGAAAGCAATTTTATATTCTAATTAATTGTTTTTTTATAGCTTTGATGGGGAACTAGTGTCCTCCCCAGATATATACAATAATCTACAAGCCACATATATTAGAAACTCATAGTTCAGCCTAGGACTTAGACATCCAGAGAGCACAAGAAATTGAAGTCGGGATTGCAAACTCTAACGGGATGTATATTCTTCTAGCCTTACTATGATCAACAATGGTTTTCCCCCATGGGATTTGAAACTGGGTGGAGGGGATAACATCCCAGTGAGACAACCACCTCGTCGTCCCTTGAGGAGGCATTCTAATTTAATTGTCGAGTGGTGAAGTGGGGTCTCTTGAAGGACAAAGAGGACTCTAAGTCACCTAAAGGTCACGTATATATTGGAAGCCAAAGGGGAGGCTAAATCACAAGTGAGCAGGACTTCATTTGTGAGCAAGACAACCCTAGAAGAACCATAACATGTTAGAGAGAGGTTGAGTTTTGAGGAGGCGAGGAGGCTACAAGGGACATAGCCTGAACAAGGAGGTCAGAGTCTAGTGAGGAGAGTGATGGGTCCCATTAATAATTATATTTTGGGGTTCATTGTGCTATCCTCTAGCCCTTAGAATTGTCCTTTTCTCAGATTGATTCACATTCTTAGTCATAATATGCTTAGCAAAAAGAGTAAAAGGTTTTTGTCATAGTATATGGCCTAATGTGACTAAAGTGCAAGAAAAAGAAGCATTTTTGAGGTATTTACTATGCAGGAGCTTGATGGAGGCAACCAAGAGAGAATTTAGGGAGGCTTGTCCACCTCCTTAACTCTCTAACTCAGCTTGAGATCACCAAATCCTCACACAAGCTCAAATTCATTGATAGCCGAGTAACTCTAAGTGCAAGTGAAGCTCAAGGAGGACTAGATCCACAATTTTCGAGCTATTGGAGGGAACCACTCCTATTTTCAAGGGAGCTGCCATCAACTACCTTTTTGTATAAATAAACCAGCTGAAAGGCTCATTAGGATTCAATTTTTTTATTCAGCTAAGAGTAGCTATTGAGCCCAGGGCTTGACCTTGATTTTGTTAACTTTCATGTGATGTATGAGACTACTATTTTCTGCTAATGAGAAGTTTGTTATTGAGTTGCATCTGAGCTAGTTCTAGAGGGCTGAAACCCTTAGGTTTGGGCCCAACCTAGAGGCTTTAGTCCCTCTTCTGTATTTTTGTTTTGTTCTTGTTTCCAAGCATTTCATGTCTTTCTTTTGTTGCAGTAGATGTTAAGCTATAAAAACTTGTGATTGTAGGCCTCCCTATCACCTCTCTTGTGGGAAGAGTTATTGGAAGGAGTTACAATCTCAGTCCAAAAACATTTGTTTATGATTTATTGTATATAGATAGATGTTAATTATCCTTTTGCATGATTACTTTATACAATTTAGGAGTTAGTTTAGTGATCATAATAGTGTTGTGAAGTAGAATAGATGTTAGTCAAATTCAACTCATCTTTTCCATGATAGTTATCTCATTGTGTTATTGATCATTTGATGCATGCATTTGGCCAGTTGCAGGGTTATGTTGATCTGCAGGGGTGGGCACATCTTTTCATCTCCACTTGGACTTCTCCATCTTCTCCCTTTACCCTTCACATTGCTCTCAAACTTTGTTTCCATAGTCATTTTGTTTAGGCAATTAAGGACACCGTGGGCATCCACCTTGGTGCAAGACAGACCTCCGAGAGGTCTTAGGCTTGGCTAGGAGGCTTCCCCAACCTTCATTCACTCCCTCCTACCTTCATCCATCTTCTCCTACCCTCAAAACACCATCTCCACCCTCAAAAGGCTCTCAGAACCCCTCTTGTAGCAATACAGGGCCTCCTGTAGCAATACATGACCTCCTGTAATAGGCATGTAGCACCATTTTCCTCCACCTGTTTTTCTCCCCACTTCAACCTTAGCTTGGTTAATATGAATAATGACCCCCAACTTGTGATTTGATGATCTAGAGAAGCTCTTAGACCACTCCAACCTCCTCTTTTCCTCACTGCAAAACATAGTAGAATTAGTGTTTTTAATTCACAAGCATGTTACAAGTTAGATTTATGATTTTCAAGCAAAAGTAAAGCCAATCAATGATACATGCAAGTAGGTTATTGATTTGATGGAATGTGCAAAATAGAGTAGCTTCACTTCTATAAGTAGATTGGCCCTTTTTCTCTCATGTAATGTTAATTAACATCTCCAAGTTGAATGAATGGCATTTTCACTTTCATAGTTAAAATTAGTTTCATTAGGAGTTTTCACTATAGTTAAGTTGGAGGAATGGTCTTTGAACACCTTGTATTGTCATGATTGAGGGTGGCATGAGTAGAACCTAACCTACTATGCATACAACATTGTCACCTCTAAGTTTGTACGAACCCCAGGTTGATAATTTAAGTTGAGGAGCCCTTGGGAGTTGCAACACTCTTGGTGCAATACCAAGGCTCACCACGTTTTGGCGTTGTTGCCGGGGAGGTGTCTAAGTAGGTGTTGTTTCTACGTGAGCATTGTTTTTTTCCTGTTTTGCATTAGTCCTATTGCTTGAAAAACTGAAAAATTAAAAAAAAAAATGGTTCTTTCATGCCTCGTAGGAGTAGGGATAACCAAGGAAATTCTTACCAAAAACCCCCACACCCTCAAGCAGCCAACCTTCACTCTTCTTTGGTGGCTGTGAACTTCCCTCTTTGACTACAAGGGAGTTAGAAGACCCTCTAGGTGAGCAACTTGAAATTCCTGAAGAGCTTATTAGGAAAGAAGAAGAACCTACCTCACCTACTCAAACTATGGCTGAAAACCATAATAATGAGATTTTCTCTATAAGAGAAACCAATGGAGAGGGTAGGATGAAAAATATAAGCCCTTTTGCCCTTCCAAATTTCCATGGCCTAACCTCTGAAGATCCTGACACCTTCATGTTTGAGTTTGTTGTTGTCTGTAGGACCTATGACTATGCCTATGATGAGCAAAAGTTGAAGTTGTTTCCTTCTACCCTCAAAGATGCAGCCTTGTGTTGCATTATGACTCTACCTGGAGGCAACATCACTATCTGGGCACAAATGCAACAAACCTTCAATGATAAATACCGATATTACTATAGGTCCAAAGAAACAAGGAGGAATTCTTTAGAATGACCCTTGGACCTAATGAATCTTTGGAGGAATTTGAGGAAAGGTTTCAACTCAATTATAGGAGGGCCAATTGTACCCTTGATACTGAGTCACTCAAGCTAGTTCTTCTCCGAGGGATCAAGGAAGAGGTAATGGAAACCCTCAACATGTTATATGGAGTAGATATCTACCAGTTGCCTTATGATGATATCAAAATTGTGTTCAAGAATTACTCTAGGGATATTAGGAAGAAGGGTAGGTCTAGCCAAAGCTTGGTCAGTTCCTCTCCCTCCAAAACATCCATCAAGCATGAAATAGGAATATGTGAGGATTTCAAGAGTGAAATGTTGCATACCTTTTCCTTGCAAATGGATACTGTGCAAATCAAAAGGAAACAAGAGGAAGCAGAAAGGGCACTAGCTATTTTCCGCCTTAGATGTACTAAAAGACATGATAGGAATGAACACCCATTGAATGTCATAGAAGTATGCCTAGTATATGAAGAGAATCATGCAACAAAAAAATGTCCCTCTCTGCCTGGCCTAAAGGCTATATACTAAGAAAGAGTGGAGAGTGGGTGAGAACAACTGTGCTTCATCAACCAAAGGAGACCCCCAAGACCTCGACCATATCAACAAAGCATGCAAGGTGAACATTATCCTCACTACAATTCAAATCAAAATGCACCTTTTCAACCTTGGTACCCTTCCACTAATCCATCATGGTCCACACCTCCTCCTTGGCCTTATGCTCCTCCATATCCTCCTCATCTTGTCAACCATCCTTTTCAGCCATATCCACCCCAATCCTCCCATTGGGACAACCCCTCACAAGGGTGGAGGCCTCAAACAAACTAGCCTCTTGCTTTATTGCCTCCACCTCAACCTCAACAACAACTAACTCATCATACCCCACCTAAGCAACCTCAAATGTTTGCTCAACCCAATCCAAACCCGAACAATAAGCATGCCCAACATGTCTACAATGGAGAGACATTCTATCTTGTTTATGCTGTGAAAATCCAAGATATCAACCTTCGGCCTAGGAGGGTTCTCCTAGATAATCACCCACCTTCTCCACCTGAAGAGCTTGAAGAAGAGAAGGAAGAGAGTGCCCCTCAATTCAATGCACCCCTTATCCTGAAAGGTTGGTCCACCCTAACCAACACACCCCAGAAGAGGTTGAACTTATGGGAGAATTGAATAATTTGTGTAAAGATACCCCTTCTCCAGGACATTAAAGATGTTCCCATCTACAACAAGCTTATTAAGGAAAAATGTTTCAAAAGGCCTGGGAGAAGAAGAAGAAATACCCTCACCAACAATGTTGTTTGACAACTATATGATTTGATGCTTGGGAGGGTGATCTCCTAAAAAATACCTAGACCCTAGTATCCCATTAGTGGATGTGTACATTGATGGCATTATGGTCCCTAATACCCTGATGGATCTTGGGTTGCAATCAATGCGATGACTAGGGAAACCATGCTGAAGCTCAATCTCCAAGGGGATTTGAGAAAGACCACCTGTTGTAGCAGCTACAACCACCCTCCAAAATTTTGGCTCGCATACAAATTTTAGAGCCTACCTTGGATCTTGCGATCGATCATCCTTGGTCACTTGTTGGTAAGTTGATGATCTCAGGCTTCCCCTCCTTGATCTTCATAGTTGTCTGTGTCTTCATCTTTATGCATCATGTGTCATCTTTGGGCATAGGGGTTGTTGTTTGTCATGCAAAGGGGATGTTGTTTTGCTTCGGGGGAAAGCACGCGCACATGAGTTGTTATCATCACATAGACATGTTTCACACTCACTACACACACTCTTGTCATGAAGGTTATTGCATCAAGCAAAGTATGTTTATACATTATGGATGGTCTACGTTGTATCACTAAGTGTTGGTTTGCGATCACAATTAAGTCTTATCAATGTTTACATATGTTTCATTGGTCTCACACTTAGCCAATTTCCCAAGCAGCTTAGCCTCATCCAACCCCCGGAACTATGCACTTTGCTTCTGCAACCATCAAGCTTCCTCCCTTTCCTCCTGAAACCCCACAGTGTGCAAAGATCCCAGCCAACATTGCTCTCCATAAATGCGCAGAGTAGTCAGGCAGCCAACAATGCTCTCCAGAAATGTGTAGATGAGTCAGCTACCCAGGCTGCACTACACTCAGAAATTGCACAAAGGTGTCCTCGCAGGACCCCTATCCTGCAGTAGTATCCTATTCCTAAAAAATGCTCAATGTTGTCCAAGCTACCCTATCTGTCTTGCATTTAGAAACTGCGCAAATGGGCCTCCCATGGCCTCATCCCGACAGCTGTCACATCTTGCTGAAATCGCGTTGATCCATCGCCGAGTGACTACAGGAAAAGGTGACACACTGAGATCACTCCCAAAGAGTTGAGGAGAAGGACCAAAAGACCACGTAATGGAAAAGGATCTGGACTGCATGCAAACTCCATTGAATGCATGATCATCTTAAGGGTAAGTATGGTAAGTAAAGAACACCTTTCGAAGTACACCTCTTAGTTGAGTTTGCAGGACTGCTTGTCATTGTCATATCATCCTGTCCTCAATAACATGCATGTGCACAAACACAAAAAGTCATTTCATGTGTTTCCTCTACATGTCTTGCTTCCTTTTTGCTTGTTTGACCAACTGTCGTCTTCGGCATGTTGATTGCTATGTCATGCTTGCGACCTTGTTCTGGTGATGTTGAAGGTTTGTGTTTGAGTTGTGTTCACTATGTAAACATCTATCGCACTCACACACGATGTTGTAAGCACTTTCGCGCAAGTGTCGTCACGGTCGTTCGAAGGTCTATCCGAAGTGTCACACTCATCTCTTTCACCATTAGATAGCCCGTAGTTAGTCACACCGAGCTTATGTTGTCTTGTGGTTTGGGATGTCTTGTCATCAAGTCATGTTGAATGTGTGTTCACAAGGTCATGTATACATGAGTTCACTCTCTCACACACTTGACCATTTTTCCGAATATCTATCGACTGGACCACCCTCCATCGGCTGAACCTCCACTGAGATGCATTGCACAGTCTCAGCCCTCGGTGACCAACTACTGCAACCCAGAGTTATGCAGAGCTTGAAGCTACCTCCCAGGCAGTCTTCACTGCGCAATCCTGGAATTGACCTCGCTGATTTTCACCCAAAACAACGCAGACATTTCCCAAGAAGCTATCACAATGCGCTGCCTGCAAGCCTATCCATCAAGCCTCTCATTGGTCAAATGGAGAATTTGGCTAGGCAGTGACCCCGAGCTTCACTCCTCCCAAAAATTACGCAGAAGCTGTCAACCTGCCTACCTGCATTGACTAAAGAAATTGCACAGACAAGAGGGACAAACATCCCCTGCCTGTCACTGCACTATCTCTGAAAATTGCGTAGTTCTGTCAATTATTCCCCTTGCCAGTCGACCTGTGCTCCTCTTGAAAATTGCGCAGTTTTCTTGGACTATTCACCAAATGCCCGACACCCCGCTCAGCTCGGAAACTGTGAAAACATGTCTTGCATGACTGCCTCCCAATTTTGCATAGTTTTGGCCAGCAAGCTCTCGCAACCCACTTCTAGCCTCCGCTGGAAATTTGCGCAGTTTTCATTACTATTCCTCCCTACTGCCCACACTACCTTCCTGGGAAAAAATGCACAGTTCTTCCTCCCATCTGAGCTAGATCATGTAGAATGTCACTGTTGTTCCAGACTGCTCAAGCAAACCTCCGAGTGACCTTTGTGCAATTTTTCTTGACAGTGCCCCATAGCCCCACATCTCGCCCTGAAATGTGCTTCGTGCAGTTTGGGAGCCTTGTCCTTTCTCTTGGTAACTTGCACCCGAAAATGAAAGATGATGCATCATGGTAGACTAGGGGATTTATAGATTTGATATTATCTCATCATGAGTGATTGCAGGAATAGGTACATGGATAAGACATGGCGCGACGACGAACAGGATGAACAAGGAGCGCATGCTAGAAGGTTTGCTCGTGGTTGGACAAATACATGAAGCATACCAAGTAGCAGTGAAGAGACTCATGCATGTGCATGAACCATCAAGCGAACACCAAGACCATTGAAGACTCCGTGCACCTTGCCATGCAAAGGTGAAGCTATGGTACACCACGGGCACACTCATCACTCGACAGCACATCAACTTTACACGAAAAACACAACCAACATGTGCATATTAGCAGTGTCATGAGTCGCTTTGGACACATCACTATGCGTCATAACTGTGTAATCAATGTAATGTAACATGGAAGTCCAAGAGACCCACGAATGAATTCAAAGAGTCATGTAAGTCAAAGAGTCACAAGGGTCAGTTTCACCCTTGGCTATATATGCCCCTCATTTGTACATGCAAATGATTTTCACCTTGGCTCCTCCCACATAACTTTGAGAGTCTGTAGTATTTTCTTTGAGGAGCGAGCAGTGGCTCCAATGCCCCGCTATCGGGGTTAGTGATGTAAGGTGTACGGATGTGTCTTCAAACTTTCACTTAATTCAGAAGCCTGTTAACAGGCCAACATGTTTTCACACATGTATTGTATTCATTTGTAAGACTATTCTTTGGATGCTTGTAATGCATGTTGCTTTAACCTATACTAAGATAGTTGAACTATTTCGGTTGTTTTAGTGCATATGCTGTTGGAAATGTGTTGTATCAGTTGTTAATGTTGTTTCGTCCGTGTGGACTATTCTGCGGAACACTAGACATATTCATTCTTGTAAACTTGTTATAATGATCATCGCACTCGTGTGGACTATTCTGCTGGGTGTTGTACATGCTATCTGTTCACTATGTGTTTGTGACTGCTGCATCCGTATGGACTACTCTTCCGGAAGCTACGTAGATCCTGTTGTGTTGTGTGTCTCTAACATATTTGGGACTATTCCCTTTCGACTTGAGACCCACTCTCACCCTCTCCCTCTGTAGTGAAAGAACTTAAACATAGGTTACACTAAGCACTCACCAAGCACACATACCTCACTATTTGAAGACTGAGTATACCACTCTCATGTGCTGACAAGTAAGAGCTAAGGCATATATTTAAGATAATGGCAACCGGGCCATCATACCAGGTGGGACTCCTACACCAAACGGTGTGAGGTCTAGTTGGAACTTCATACCAAGGAGATCCCCTAAATGTTGGCGGGTCCAGCACCATCAACATTTCTGGTGCTAGAAGGAGGGCCAGATGACAAGCTGAGTCCTCACAATTTGTTTTGAATCTTCGGATACTTATCATGAATAACCACATAATTTCTCTTCCAGAGTGTATGTATTATGAAAATGACTTTGAAATCTCGGAGGAGCTTTGGAATTTCTTGTCACGATACACATGTGAAGGTGAAGGTGGAATGGCATGGCTTGAACACAGAATGGCCTTATGATATGAATGTTGGGCAAACTTGTTAATGCTATGCAAGCTTCCTGATCAATATTAAAAAAAATGTGTTTAGGATCATCTCAAATTAACCAAAATGTGAAGGATTACGTGTCAAGTATTGAGTGTCTTTTATGAGATTAATAACTGTTTAAAACCCATATAAAGCAAGTAAATTGCAGAGAAATAAAACACAACAAACTCATAACATAAAGATGATAAAGGAGTCCACCCCTCCTGTTATAGATCCATTTGGGCACATCATTCCCATCATTCAGATTAGTACTATTGGGGCTCATCAAACAATAATTCAGTTGCTACATGCCCTAGACAAGTCAACACTTTGAATGCCTCCTTCCCTGAGAGTTTCTTGGCCTGAAACCATTAGAAATGCCTCCTTGAGGGACCAATGTAGCCTTGGTCAAGGGTAAGTGCGCTTCAGTGCAGGTAGGCCCATGTCAAGGTGCTTTCTAGAGCACTTAGGCCCACTTTGACCCGCGTTGGGTGAGATTGAGCGAAATCATCATAGGGTTCTGGGAATATTCTTATCTTCTAGATCCATCTAGAAGATTCCCACACTTATCATCTCCTATGAGCTCGAAATTGGATGGGGAATGAGTTACGTAACCTCCTATCCTCTTGACATCCCTTCCTCCATGGAAACTAACTCTAAGTTTGGAAGGCCATTCAATACCCTCATTTATGACCAAACCACCATCATTTTCCTATAAATTGAGCACTTATCTAAGTGATCAGGGGCTAGACTTTGAGAATTTGTAAGGAGATACTGTTGGTGTGAGGTTTGACATTATAAGCAAGTGTTGTTATGTTGTCAGAGTGTTGTGCTTTTGATGTGATGTTGGTTGGAACCCAAGCTGGAAGAGTGAAAATGGATCGGACTTCATGGTTGTAATTCTTCCTTCTACTTAATAAAGTTGTTTACACCTTTTCCCATATTCTTGTCTTTATGTATGATTATTATATGTGTAAATGCTTTCGATTCCATTTTCTTATAGTAGATAGATCTCTTGCTTTGATTGGTTTTTGTCCTTTGTTTATGATTGTAGGTACTTGTCAAGCGGATTAAGTTCGAGAAGGAGCGACAAGAGCCAAACAAAGGAGACAAAGGGAAAGCGAAAGATAACAAGTAGGTCCCTTGTCTTATTTATCTTCTATAGAAAAAGGTTAAGCACTTTAAATATGTTGTTCTAGGTGTAGCTACCCACCTAGGAAAATTGTGTTTATCTGTAGATGCAAAATTCCACATAAAAAATTGGCGACCATACTAGGGAACGATCATCGTTCTTGGTAGTTTACCTTCATCCTAGCACACCCTAGTAGACTTTACTTGCTTCCATTGATCTTGTTTCAGCTTTTTAGAAGTGTTTTTTGGTAAAAATTGTGCTTGCAAGCCCTTAGGATGGCCTCTCTGGAACCAATGCAGGTTTGGTCTAGAGATAGAGCGCTACAGAGCACCCTTGGCTTGAGGACAATGCTTTGAAGCGCACTGTCTCCCATTCAGGGCTGCGCTAATCCTCCTTAGGTCAAAAATCCCTCTTTTGACTTGATTTTTCCCAAATTGCTTCTTTTTCTGCTTGCTGAATGATCAATGATGTTTGTCTCTCTGAAATCAATTTGTGTTTCCTTTGCTAGCCCTACTTTGACCTTGATTGTTTAGTGTTTCTTAAATGATTTCTTTATCACTATCAGTTCATCGTCAAAGTTAGTTTATAGTCGATCTTTGTTCAAAAGAAAGTGTTGTAAAAGTCTTCGTTTCTTTCGAAACGGAATTGTCGTAAAGTCTTCGTTCTTGCAAAAAGATTGATTGTTTGAATGTCGATTAGTTTCCTTTTGTTCATCATAACATTAAGGAATTGAAAAGAAAAACTTGCATTGTGCATTGAAAGAGTTTGTGTGTGCTCAAAGGAATATTTAGGGAAATTGCATTAGATGTTTTCTTTGTTCTTTGATTACAAGAATCTGATTGCTCTATCCCTACTAGCTAAGGTTTTCATTGTTCAAATTGAATGAAAAGGATGCTTATCATATTAGTTGCATTCTAGGAATTGAAAAATACATCACGCGGTGAACCTTTAAAGGCAAATTATTAATCAAGATCAACTTAAATTAACATCAATTAACCTAAGGGAGCATTGTCACCTAATGCAAAACGTTTAGAGGTTATAGGCAAGATACTTGTTCTGACGTCGTAAAACATAGCAGCTGTTGCTAACTTGTCTGCGATACATTCTGAGTGTGATACCTCATTCCACATACGTGAGTATATCATATTTCGTCCATGTACCTTCAGGTATATAGGGCGATGTTACAGTACATAAAGTATAAAGGAATGCTCTCACTATGCGGTTTCGCATTAGACAACGCTAATACAGATTGGGCCTCCACATACTTTCGAGTATATATGGGAGGACAACACTAGGTTGCTATGCATCCTTAGGTAACCGAGTCGGCCACCTTGTACACTGTGATACACCAAACACAAAATTCAAGGAGATTGCGTGCCCGTACTTCTCGGTTCGCCGAGAGGTATTCTGCAGTTCACAGTTTCTTGGTAAACCCTTTTGCCTAGCTTACCCCTTTTTGTTTATTTCTTTTTTGTAATAAAATCAACCAACAATCATGGAGGAAAACCAACCCTTACCCCGTCGTTCGCGGAGAGTAGCGAGTAAACCATCTTTACCACCCGAAGCTACACCCATTCGGTCGAAGCAGTCTCGTTTGACTGAATCCAGTACTTCACAAGCCTCTGGTTCTTCATCTGAATTACCATAAACACCTATACTAGTAAGTATTGTGACCTCAGTTACTCCTACAGTTACTGGTACATCCGTTATTGAAGTGGAATCTCCATAATTATCTGAAGAGACTAGAACTGAATCCAGTGAAATGGTAACCCAAGTTGTTCAACAACAAGTCAATTCTCAACCTGAAGTTGTTCAACAAGAAATTACTTTGAACCTGAATTTGTTCAACCAGAAGTTAATCTTGAACCTATCATTGTTCAATTAGAAGTTACTTCTGAACCAAAAGTTGTTCAAGAAGCCCAACCTGAACTTGTTCTTTTACCAGAACATTTGGATCTTGAGGTTGAACAATCAGAAGTTGTTACCTTACCGGAAGAAGATCGACCGGTACATCCTCAAACATCCGTAACTGTCGAGACTTCCTCTTTATCTCAGGAACAAATACAAGAAATCTATTACGGACCTGACGGTGAAATTCTTCCACCTTGTTTGATTTCAATAGAAGAAGAACCTGAGGTAGAATTACCCAGAACTCCATTCCATTTTGGAACTGGATTGTATATGTATCCTCATACTCCTAATTTTACTGCTCCTTTTGATCTTGATTACTTTTAGACACCCATTGATTCGTTAGGAAATTTATTTGGACATTTGACTATCGCAGAGTCAACATCCCAGACCATATCATTTGTTACGGCTACGACATAATCTTCTATCGCAACCTCTTCAATGTTTACTACGACACCTGAATCACACTTGTATGGTGTTCCATCCGTCCCATCGGGTTACCAATATTTATTGGGAACCCACTTAGGTGTTGCTTCTAGTCCTTGGTCTTCACCAATGTCCTCTACTGGAATTTTATTTGGTTCTTCATTAACGGATACCGAACAACTGGACCCATCAAGTTCATATCAAGTTGGTTCATCTAGTTACCGTCCTATGTATCCTCTTTACACTGGACTACTCCCATACAGAGAACAATATGCACATTCTCCTTATTCTCCATTTTATATGGGGCAACCATATGTTGGTATGCTGTCGTCTTTAGATCAGCCTGGAATGACTGTCTGTCAGTGGCAGCCAACAATGCCTGTTCAACCTAGGCTTGTGTATCCATCACAACCTATGCAATCTGTCTCATCCATACCTACAATGCCTATTGTTACAGCTTTATCGCAGTCACAAGATCAGATTATTGTATCTAAACCTGTGCAAGCTGGTCCTTTAACCTCAGACCCCCAAGTTTCAGGTTTACAGATTCAGCCTTCTCAGGAAATTTTACAACAACCACTTGTGTCTGGAGTCCAACAAATTCAGGCTAGTTTACCTTTTACTGGAATGACTAAGACTTACACTGGTTTAATGTATTCATAAACCTGGTCAATCTTACATTGGTGGGAAAAAACCTTTAAATCAACAATCGTTGTATCAACAACACCAACAGTTGCTTCAACAACCTTGGCAACCTCAATATCAACAGCAACAATTCCAACAATACCAACCTCAACCTGGACTTGGTCAACAAGCCTATGTTGGGTTTGGTCAGTAACAAGTTTACCTAGGTCCTAGTCAACAAGCCTATGCTGGGTTTGGACAATAGCAAATATATCCTGGTGCTCAACAACGAACTCACACCGGATTTGCTCAACAAACTTACCCTTATCAAGGTTACCAACAACAAATGCCTTATGCTAGTATGCAAAGGCCTATTTTCCAGGCAATCCCACCTTCCCTGGATATTCTCAACCTGACCTCAAGAGACAGTTGCCTTTCGTTACGACACTTGAATTAAAAGATCTAAATTGGCTCACCAATGACCCAATTCTTTATGCATCTTTCGTGGCTAGTGATTCCTTATAAATTACCTTCCGATATTTCAAAATTCAATGGAAACCCTAGAGAAGACTCATCCAACCATGTCATGAATTTTCATTTATGGTGTTCATCAAACTCCTTGAATGATGATTCAGTTAGACTATGTCTTTTGTAGAGAACGCTTACTGGTCTTGCTGCAAAGTGGTACATTGAGTTGCCACGAGCATCTTTTGATAACTTCACTACCTTAGCTACCACGTTTTTAACCTACTTCTAGTTACCCATACGATATGAGACTGGAACATAACTATTGACCAACTTTAAACAGACTACTTCTACTCATATATCTGATCATATTCATGAGTGGCGTTGTCGTCGTCGAATGGTTAAAAATTATGTTCCCAATCAACTCTTAGCTAAGTGGTTTATAAAATCCTTGCTGCCATTTATCACTGAGGATGTGGTGAAAGGTGGAGTTGTCACTAAAGAGAAAGTAATTGCTCATGCCCAATATTTGGACTTGATTTATACACAGTCTGGCACACTCTATGACAAGATCCTGAATGCACCTCGACCAGATTTCATTGTTCCTCCTCCACCATCGAGTAAGGACTCTCATTTCGGTGACAGTGTGATTGGTTCTTCGAGCACACAAATGACAGGTAGACCATCTGGTCAAACACTTTCCATTTCTAATCAAACTACAAATGCACTTGATACCACTCTTGCTTCCGAAATCAATGCCGTGTCATTTGACAAAGGCAAGAATGAAAAGAAACCAGGAAGCAAGAAGAAGAGGAAAACAATAAGAAACAAAATAATTCCCCTCAAGAGAAATCATCTGATTCCTCTCCTTTGGCTAGGAAACCTCGTTACCCATGTTTGATCTGTAACGATGAGCATTTTACGCGAGATTTTCCTCACCACTTCGAAGTCTCAAAGCTTTGAAGACTTCTAATGCATATGCGGTATTGACTGATCCTTTTCCAAAATCGGAGACAAATATGGTTGCTACAGACCATGCTTCCACTTCCCAAGTGCTTATTCTATCCACCTCTAAGCCTAAAATTGAAGTTTTGGTGTCAACATGAAGTAAAGATTATGGAAATCAACCGTCATCATTGAATAACTAGGCCGATCAACTTAACTCTTCGACTTCGACTTCGTCTGATCCTATTCCACCACCTATTGCACGAGAGTTAACAGTAAAACCACCTAAGGGAGTTGTACATAAATCGACATTTAAGCCTCGAGCTCGAGCTACACAAAATTATAACATAGTAGAAGATTTGGCTCAGTCACCTTCTGCTATGTCCACTTTTATGAAACTAGCTCAAGAAAAATATAGAAAAGATAGATCAACGCCTTAGAATTTAGCCTCTTTGAGGGGGAAACCTCCTTTACATTACATAAATGAACAATTCTTGGATGATACAAATGAAAAGAACTCCTTTCTATATATAGGAGTCTAAGGGGTCATAACATAATCAGAGCCGACATAACAATAATAATGTAAGGGCATAATAATAACAATAGTGGGCTTCTATGTGGCACAATAGTAACAATATGGGCACTACATGGGTACATCAATATAATAAGTGGGTTGTACTAATAACAATAAGGGGTTACACTAGTAGTATAGGGGCCTAATATGCCCCTCTCCTTCAAAAAGTGTTGTCCTCAACGCTTGAGTAGTTCTTGATGCTTTTGTATAAAATTATTGTCCTCCCATGTGGAATCTTCAGTGGGTAAGTTCTTCCACTTGATGAGATACTCTGAAATTGATCGATTTCATAGCTGTCGAGTTCTTGTTTCTGTGACCGCTCCAGGTTCCAATATGATTTTTCCTTCCTCTTCAATTTCTGGCAATATTGTTTGAATTGGGATCTTTTGCAACTTTTGAATAAGTGGCCATACTTCTTCGTCCTTCTTCCATTCATCCCTTGCTTCATTTATCCAATCTGGTTGGATAATAGAAACAACATAAAACAATGCTTCCACATCCCCATCCTTGAAGAGTCTTCCCATTCAGTAAGGTCGCCATTTTTTAAGTGCATGTAGTATTGCCAACATTTCCTTCTCATAAATAGCTTGCTTGAGATGTAGCAGTAAAAATACCCAATCACCTACATCAATTTTTTTTTCACTATGATGTTGATCTACCTGTTGTTTCATTTTATTTTGCACCGAAGTGGCGTTATCCTCTAAAAGTTGGAGAACTTGTTGTTGATGCTCGATGTGATCTTTCTTTGCTTGAACCTTTTTCTTCTTGATATGTCCTTCTATCTCTAGAGTTTGAGGAGTGGTAATTTCTTCCAATCCTTTACAAGATATGGTCGGATTCATTTCTTGATGCTCGATGTGATCTTTCACTTCTTGAACATGTTTCTTCTTGATATGTCCTTCTATCTTGATAGTTTGAGGAGTGGTAATTTTGACTAATGAATTACAAAATATGGTTGGATTCATTTCTTATTTCTCGATGTGATCTTTCACTTCTTGCACCTTTTTCTTCTTGATATGTCCTTCTATCTTGAGAGTTTGAGGAGTGGTAATTCTTGCCAATGCTTTACAAGATATGGTCTGATTCATTTCTTCTTTCTCTAGGGTGGGGTCCTGGCGTATATCCTCTTCTTTTGATGTTTCTTGATCCTTTTCTTCCTCCTCTTCATATTCTATGTAAAATAATTTCTTCTCAGCACACTTATGAGTGCATTTGTTATCACAATTGTAACAAAGCCCTTTTTCTCTTTTTTCTTCCAATTGTTGTGGTGTAACCCTTGTAGGTTGTGGAAGGCTGGGAGAAACAACACTTCCATCTTTATAGTTGTGAGGGGTATGCTTCCTGGTTTCCATAATTTTGCTTTCCACTATGTCACAAAGCCCTTTTACTCTTTCCAATTGTTGTGGTGTTGCTCTAAAGAAGGTGTTTCTCTTTGTATCCTCATAATGTGCTATCATTTCCTCCGTAAAAATTGACCACGTAACAAGTTGTTTATGAGAAAAAATCCCTTCATACCATAAAAATTGATCCAATTCTAAATATGAAGATGAAATACATACCTTTTGTAACAATGGTACACCATGTAGATCAAAATATTGCTCCATCTGAAGTATCCAATTTACCGGATCCTTGCCATCAAACTTCCTCATCTTGCTTTTTCTTGATTTTAGGAGCTCGATCTTGAAACGACCGTAACTTTGTACTTTCAGATCTTTATGTTCTAAAATTGTGACCGGTAGTAGCCCTCTGTGTCCTCTTTCCAATTCCACCAGTTTGATCCAAATTGTATTCTCCAAGAAAGAGTTATGCATAATATTCCAAGACGACCTGATTATAGACCTTTCCAGAAGAGCGAACTTGTATGAAGTGTCACGTGTCACTGTTTCCACCTTTGGCTCTGAAAATTATATATAGGAAACTACAATCTGTCCTCTTTCTGTACCTTCTTATGAAATTTCAATCCAATGCTCAGAGAGAAAGTTATGATGATTTTCCCCAGGTCACCTGTTTGGAATGTAATTCAGGAATCTGCAAAAAGACCAACTTCCGCAGATCATATCTCCACAAATATAGTGAAAAAAGCTCTGAAATTGGGACCCAAGATTCAGGGCGATGTATTCTCAAATGCGTTTTTCTTTTAGCTTCTGAAACATCGCAGAAAAAAGTTATAGCGAAAATGCCACGATGACCTGTTTGGAACAGCGAAACCCTAGAATCCAAAGCTCTAATACCAAATGTTATGAAACCAACTCAAGAAAAAGATAGAAAAGATAGATCAATGCCTTAGAATTCAGCCTCTTTAAGGGGGAAACCTCCTTTACATTACATAAATGAACAATTCTTGGACGGTACAAATGAAAAGAACTCCTTTCTATATATAGGAGTCTAAGGGGTCATAACATAATCAGAGCCAACATAACAATAATAATGTAAGGGCACAATAATAACAATAGTGGGCTTCTATGTGGCACAATAGTAACAATATAGGCACTACATGGGTACATCAATATAATAAGTGGGTAGTACTAATAACAATAAAGGGTTACACTAGTAGTATAGGGGCCTAACATCCATGCTCGAGGTGCTTCAAAATTTTCCCTCCCAAAAGCAGGTTTTGTTGTCAGCAATTGGTGGAATCGATCCAACTGATTCCAATATTGTGGATTTCAACCATGCGGGTTAGATGCCATAGTTACCAGTGCAATTAGCATTCTTGATTCAAGTAAATGCCTTGAATAAACTTGTTCACCGAACCATTATTGACGAGGGGGCATCTACTTGTATTATGTCTATGAATTGTTGGAAAACACTTGGCTCACCGCCTTTGTCACATTCACCAACAACATTAAAAGATTTTGACAGTTGCACATATACGACTTGTGGAATATTGAGTAATCTGCAAATCAAACTAGGAGGCAAAACAATAACTATTGAAGTTGAGGTTGTTGATGGACCCCTTGACTACAACATTTTGCTAAGAAGACTGTGGGTTTATGCTAAGGCTGCTATGGTTTCAACATACTTTCATACGATTGCATTCCTCATAAGAGTGGAATCATAGTGTTCGAGACAAATATGGTTGCTACAAACCATGCTTCCACTTCCCAAGTGCTTATTCTATCCACCTCTAAGCCTAAAATTGAAGTTTTGGTGTCAACACGAAGTAAAGATTATGGAAATCAACCGTCATCGTCAAATAACTAGGCTGATCAACCTAACTCTTCAACTTTGACTTCGTCTGATCCTATTCCACCACCTATTACACAAGAGTTAATAGTAAGACCACCTAAGGGAGTTGTACATAAATCGACATTTAACCCTCAAGCTCGAGCTACACAAAATTATAACATAGTAGAAGATTTGGCTCAGTCACCTTCTGTTATGTCCACGCTCGAGGTGCTTTAAAATTGTCCATCCCAAAAGCAGGTTTTGTTGTCAGCAATTGGTGGAATTGATCCAACTGATTCCAATATTGTGGATTTCAACCATGCGGATTATACGCCATAGTTACCAGTGCAATTAGCATTCTTGATTCAAGTAAATGCCTTGAATAAACTTGTTCAACGAATCATTATTAACAAGGGGGCATCTACTTGTATTATGTCTATGAATTGTTGGAAAACACTTTGCTCACCGCCTTTGTCACATTCACCAACAACATTAAAAGCTTTTGATAGTCGCACATATACACCTTGTGGAATATTGAGTAATCTGCAAATCAAACTAGGAGGCAAAACAATAACTATTGAAGTTGAGGTTGTTGATGGACCCCTTGACTACAACATTTTGCTAAGAAGACCGTGGGTTTATGCTATGGCTGCTATGGTTTCAACATACTTCCATACAATTTCATTCCTCATAAGGGTGGAATCATAGTGATCGACCAACTACTTTCTTCGCCTCTAGTTCACAAGCTATTGGAAGTATTCCATTAGTACACGGACCCCCGCTATCTCTTCAAAACATTGGTGTAGGTCTCTTTAAATATTCTTCCCTAATGGGTACTTTTTCGCTACCGTCACCATCAAACTTGGAGGAAGTGGCAAAAGTTGAGACATGCAACATGATACCTCCCACTTCATCTGACTTATGGGAGATTACCAATAGTTCTGAAGTTGATAATAATAATGAAATCATGCTGCTAAGCCCTATTAAGCTTGCATATCAATCAATATTTTTGGCTTGTGCGGCGAACCCAAATCCATCTTCACCAATTGTATGGGTAGATTGTTCATTAGAATATGGTACTTCCTCCGATCCTTTTTCACATATATTTTCTACTAATGAAGGAATCGTCCAATCAATGATGACGAAAGAAGAACCATGGGAAGATTATCATCATCATTCCCATCTTCTAGATCACATAGAAGATTTTTCAAATGAACTTAATCACCCTTCAGTTGTTGATTTCCTTTCGAATTCTGTTTTCATAGATACAATAGATTTCGAGCGAACCCTGTCAAATATCGAAGAAACGATTTCTATCAATATTTCAACCAAACCTAACATTGTAGAAAACATTCATGTTGGCAAATCTTGTTCTCCATCAGAACTTGATATTTACCGTGCTCTCTTTCGTGAATTCCGAGATATATTTGCATGGTCATATGAGGAGATGCCATGAATTGACTCTAGTATAGTTGAACATGAAATCAAAATGTATCCTGCTGTCAAACCAGTGCGACAACACCTCCATCCTGTTCATCCGAAGAAAGCTGTTGCTATTAAAATAGAAGTTGAAAAACTTTTGCATGCTGGTTTCATTTACCCTGTTCCCCTTACTGATTGGGTTTCCAATATTGTTCCTGTCATGAAGAAACAAGGGACAATACGAGTGTGCATCGATTATAGGGATGTTAATGAGGCTTGTCCAAAAGACAATTATCCCACTCCCTTTATCGACCAGATTGTTGATGAATGTGCCAAATGTGAAATATTCTCATTCGTGGATGGTTTTTCGGCTATAATCAGATCAATATCCGCCCAGAGGACCAATCTAAAACTACTTTTATTTGTCCATGGGGCACATTTGCTTACATGAAACTTCCTTTTGGTTTGAAGAACGCAAGGGAAACATTTCAGAGGGCAATGAATTATGCCTTCCATGACATCAAACATATTTTTCAACCATACCTTGACGATTTACCTGCTCATTCACGAAAGCGGACTGATCACCCGCAACATTTGAGAGCTATATTTTTACGGTGCCGACACTACAAAATATGACTCAATCCACATAAATGTGTGTTTTGTGTTGGTTCTGGTCATTTTCTTGGATTCGTAGTGTCTAAGGAAGGAATTCGACTCGACCCACTTAAGGTTCACACAATTCTTAACTTGCCTCCACCTTCAAATCTACTTCAATTACAGAGACTCCAAGGGAAGGCTAACTTTCTAAGGAGGTTCATTCCCAATTATGCTGAAATGGCTAAAGGATTTACTTGTTTATTGAAAAAGGGGATACCCTTCCATTGGGACTAGGTTGCGCAAGCTTCCTTTGATGCTCTTAAAGATACCTTGATTAGAGCCTCATTAATGTATTCTCCGAATTATCAAAACGACTACTTGTATCTCGCCACTGCCGATACAACCATTGGAATGGTTTTAGTCCAAGAGTAAGATGGGATTGAACATCCGATATATTATTTGAGCCACAATCTCAATGATACAGAAGTTAAGTACTCTTATGTCGAAAATTTAGCTCTGGCTGCTATTCAAGTTGTATAGAGATTTCACCACTATATCCTGCTCCAGAAGACCACTGTCATTTCAAATTGCAACCCTATGACATATATTTTGTCACGTCAATTGCTGGGGGGCAAATACTCAAAATGGATCGTCATTTTGCAGGAATTTGATTTGGAATTCATCAAATCCAAATCAAAGAAATCTCTTGTTTTCGTCGAGCTTCTTTGCGACCTTCCCTCAAATACCATTGATTCAACATTAGAACCATCAATTCTGGATGAGTCTCTGTTCCTGATTTCGTCATCTGACCCGTGGTATGGAGATATACTGATTTATCTCCAGACCCAAACTTTCCAGCCTGATACCTCTCGCTCACAACAACGACGTATCTGATACCAAGCCAAATATTATCTGATCATTGGCGACACTCTTTACCGTCGTGGTATCGATACGATTTTACGAAGGTGCCTCACTCATGAGGAAGCTGAGAAAGTTTTTAATTATTGCCATTCATGTGCTTGTGGTGGAAACTTATTTGGTTATGCTATTGCACAGAGAATTCTCCGTGCTGGTTACTTCTGGCCTTCCATATTCAAAGATTGCATTATTGCCGTCAGAAGCTGTCATGCATGCCAGATCTATGACCGTAAAGCTAGATTACCACCTGCACCATTGCATCCTGTCATTACTATTGGACCATTCGCCAAATGGGGCATTGACTTCATGACATGTAACCCCACCTGGGCCGAGGGGCATGGGTACATTATAATCGCTGTTGACTATTTCACAAAATGGGTCGAGGCGATGCCAACGTTAAACAACAATGGCGAGATGATTGCACTTTTATTTTTCAACCACATGGTTGCCCAATTTGGTGTACCACCGGCTATAGTTACAGATCATGGGTCGCATTTTCGCAATCACATGATGAGTGAGTTAACTTCCAAGTTAGGAATTTCGCATGATAGTTCCACTCCTTATTATCCGCAAGCTAATGGACAAGTTGAGGCCATCAACAAAGTCCTGAAGCGAATGCTTCAAAGAATGATAGGGGTTCATAAACGAAATTGGCATTTAATCCTATACTCTTGTGGTCATATCAAACCTTGGTGAGGAATGCAATTGGATTCACACCCTTTCAATTGGTGTATGGTCTGGAGGAAATCTTGCCGATACAATGTGACATTTCATCTCTCAAACTCACAATTGACCTGTTACCCGATACTTCTGATGAAGAAGCACGTTTCTTAGAACTCATCCATCTAGATGAAACCTATCGTTAAGCTGCATTGACTAATGAAGCGCATAAGAAATGAATCAAGGCGTAATACAACAGAAATGTCAAGCCTTGCACTTTCTAGGAAGGAGACCTAGTCTTGCTTTATGATCAGGAAGTTGATAAACTTCGAGCAGGAAAATTTGAACCACTATGGATGGGTCCTTACATTGTTAAGCGTGTTTTGGCAAAAGGTATCTATGAGTTGGTGGATTATGATGGAATTCCATTGTTGTAGCCCCGAAACAGGCTGTACCTCAAACGTTATTATGCTTAATTGAGTGTAGTAAAATCATTGTATATATGCTTTAATTTCATGTGTGTGTGTGTGAGTGTGTCTTTTAGAGTTTTTATGTGGTTAACTAATCCACTTTGCATTTTTTACAGATGTCGGAATCTTCAGAACCATTTGTTGGTTACGTCAATGGTGCTAGTCGTAGTACTTAGAACTTATCTTCTGCATCCAACGGCTAGGAACACCAATAGCATGGCACTACAGCCTCATAGGTAACTCCTTGATCCAGACATCTGAATACCACAGGTTAATCCCTCTACATGATCCTGCAACTCTGCTAGTGTCTCAGCCAAATCCAAATCCTGGAGAACTGCTCTCCCAACATTTCTCTGTGCTGACCCACCTACCTCCTATTGGTGTCTCATAGGTCGAACAATACCCACATCTATATGCATGAGAATGATCTTAGTTTAGTCTTGGAAACATCAAAACAAAAAAACATGTAGAAACTTAAAAATCAAAAAACATTTGGTCAAAAAATAATTTACCTATAGCACCCTATTGAGCACCCACTGGTAAACCCAACTCTAGATCTCCACGAAAATCCATCCTTGCGTATGGATGCTCCTCGATGAAAATGTGCTGTCAATCGAGCCAACTAAAGAATGCAATAGAAAATTAATCAATGACTGACCAACATGTCTAGCCAATAATTCGAACCACCTCTACATCCGTGGATCTCTAGGACCAACTACACCTAGTGTTACGTGTTGTGGTGACATCAATGGAATTCTCTCTAAGGTAAAAGAAATTAAGAGCGATCCATAGCTAAAATTCTTGGTCTTACCGCTCTTTACCTTTGTTAGTTTTTCTTTCAGTGAAGAAAGTAATGCCTCACACCAGTTGAATAAAGTTGGCTCAAGACACTCAAGTGCATATTTCATGTATGATCTGTTCGCCAGATGAAGTGTCACACTGCTTACCAACTTTGCAATGGTGAAAAGGATTGTTCTCAAAGGAAAATCATGAATATCTTTGATGATTATCTTTTTGTCCTTGCTAGGCTGTGTACCTGGCCGATAGAATTGTCGAACATAGTCCCTCACTGATTCCCCTCCACGGGAGGAACCTGAAAGAGATATGGGGGCACCACGTCTCAAAAACCCTGTAAGAAAATAAACATCATCGATCATAATAGGGACCACTTTGTCCCTTATGTGAAAAGCCTGATCTGTTGGATCCCATGCATGAACTAGGAACTGCAATAGTTCTGATTGTTGCCTCATTCCGACAACTTGACGTATTTGAGCTACCCACAGTTTTTGAGGGCCTCAACTGTACCCGGTTTATTTATGGAAAACATGTCTTGTTATTCATGCTTTCTTTCTTGCCAAGTAATAGACATTCTGATCCGATGAAAGCCTAAAATCAAACCATAAGCTTAGTTAGGATCCTTTTCATGCAAAAAACTGGAGAAATTTTGGGCCAAATTGGTGAAACAAGTTTGTGAAACTCACCCAGTGCAGCCCAGGCAAGGAGACAGTGCACTGTAGTGTAGCTGGCCTTCTGTCTGGGTGCTCCCCAACGCAGCTTTCGACATGGAAGCCTGCACTGATCCCAGGCTGAAATAATAAAACCCTAGGGGCCCTAAAAACCCTAAAAAATTGCATGAAACAGTAAAAGAATGACATGAGAAGAAAGAGGAGGGGTAGATCTCCTACCTGGTCCAGACGGCACAATAAATGATCCACAAAATCTCTCGCAATCAGTTGCTAAAGATCAAGGTAAAAAACAGGGTTAGAGCACAAATTGAATGGTAAATATCAAATGGTGAAAATAACATGGGAAATTCTTGTTTTTATGTTTATTTCATGAGCATTAAATGAGTAAAATTTAGTATTTACCTATTTTTACCAATGAAACATGTATGTTTAATCCGTTTGGTGTTGGTTTGAACAGAGTTACAGCTAACATACAAAATTTGATGTGCACGATCGTGAATTTTACTTTGACCACAAAACATACTTTTATCTCTTTTTCGAGCTCTGTTAAACATCGAAAAAGGAACCCCCTTGGAGTCCTCTTTAAGCTATTTTTAGACTCTCTAAATATGAAAAGATTTCCGAGCGCTTGTCCTTTGCAGCACATTAACGGATTGGAAACGACATCTACTCAATATAAGTTTAACCCTTTTTTGGATTGAGATAGATTATTTACAAAAAAGTAACACGTTGATCGGACATGGTCAATAGGTTCTGTCTTGTATTGTTTTACGCTTTTTCACACTTGAGAGACAAATATACGAAAAATAACTTGTGGAGTTTTCTTTTTGTCCCTTTTCAAACTCTCTAAACATGAAAAGGAACGAGTTATCATTGTTGTTAAACTCATTAAAACATCAAAAGTGACAAACTTGTCCATCATGACAAGACCGAGTTTCACCAATTTCACTAAGCTCATTAAAACATCACATAGGGGTAGATTTTCCATAAAGTGCCATCACTAAGCTCTGCAATTGGACTTCAACTGATCTAGGCTTGGCCTCCTCTCTCGGTGGCCCTAGGCTTCCTTAAAATTCAACGTAGAAAAATGACATATAGAAGTGCATTTATTCCTCTTCAACATATTCCATTATGTTTAAAGCATCCAAATCATCTAGGAATGACTCTTTCTGAGCCAAAATTGGTCGAAAATTGAAGAAATTATGGTCTCTTCAATTTTACCTAGGAAAACTCCACCAAATCTGGAGAAAATCCAGTTAACCCCGCCAAATTTGGAGTAGTGCCAGATTTATTAGACCTGCCAAAACTGCTGCCAACTACTGCTAGCACCCTCCGCGTTTAGCGCTGGTCATATGGTCCCCATGGAACCGGGGTTGGTCCCCTTGGGCTGGCCCCTTACCTCCAAACTTTCGGCGGTTAAACTTTAAATATAACTTCAAGCCTTTAGTTGTTAAGTCATAAGGCGTGGCATAGTGGTGGAGCGTGGGGCTTACGCCAGTGAGGTCATGGATTTGATTCCCCAGCCTTCCATATAATTTTACTCGACCTTTGAGAGGGCACATGGTGGCCTCCGAGATTGCCACCTGTCATCCTCTCATTGGTCCACCAAAATACCTTTGACCAATAATATGATGACAATTGTCAAAATGCGATTGAGTCACCTATCAAAATATTCTAGGAATATTCCTTGGAATATTTTTTTGTTGACTGGGTTGTACGGATGCCGAGTCAGCATCCTAGTCAACCTGTACCCAAAATTTTGCCCGTTTGGCAAAACGATCAAACGCGTTATCTTTCTCATACGAGCTCTGTTTTGAGTGAAACAAGTTGTGTTGGGATCGTATCACCTAGATGGATGCGGTAACTCAGGTTTTGAGCGATTCCAAGCACTTTTATTTTTGAGCAAATTTTTGCCCATAATCTAGATTTCGACCACTCCTTCCCACTGACAGGCTTTTGGACCCAAAAAAGTTGGTTATCTAATGAGAGTTGAATATTGTTCTCCTTCCCAAGTTCTATCAATTGATTCTACTTGGAAAATTCTCCATGACAACCACTTGGGCTCACTAACATGCCTTGCCTTGCAAATGGCTTGGCACTCCAACCAATGTTCTCCTTTTGTTGCTGACCCAATCCAACACTTGCTAGATGCTTATTGATTAAACACACTGTTGTACCAAAGTGATCCCTCGGTGCTTGGAAAGCTGACTGATGGCCTTCCCACTGAGAATCATGTTCCTCCTTTGCAACTCATGCATTCGATGCAAGATTCTCGTTGGAAACCACTTTTCCAAGTTAAGCCCATCTAAGTGAACTACATCAATGAGCTCCAATATCAGTAATAAAAAGAAAAGAAATGACCATTCTTTTACCTTCACGGTTCCAAATTCCACATCTGGAAGAATGCATTCACCACCTCTTTCGCTTCTTGGCGTCAACACATCAAATGGTCTACAATCGCTGCAAAGTTTTTTCACATTTTTGGCATTTTTGTCCACTTTCGCTTCTTGATTCCATCATCCTCTAGTATTAACATGCTTCTCATGTCATGATTTAGAATGAAGGCTAATCGTGAGCCTCTTTCTCAAGTGTGGACCTTCCAAAATCATGCGACATCTTGTCACAAGAAACACCATTAACCTTGAAAAACACTCATGCAAGAATATAACTTGACGACCTCTTCCTTTTGCTTCTTCAAAGCAACAAATGTCACATCATGTAAATATCGCCATGTACTCTTACATCTTGGTGTATAAACCATCAAGTAAACATAAGTTGAAAAAACACGCTTCTTCAAACAATTGACTTTTAAGTCAAGCAAAAGCATTTACAACAAGAATTCCACATTCTCATGAAACAATTCGTCACATCTCCCTTTCATATTTGGAGACAAAATCAACTCTTCCAAGTTGATATAACATACATGTAACAATCAATCAACCACACAAGACGAAACTCATGCATGTGCAAATGATCAACATTCTCAAGTTGACAACATACATCTTAACAAAGCAATCAACCAACACAAGTCAATCACTCAGCATGTTCAAGTACAATGAAACTATTAAAAATTCCACTATTCGCACACACAAACTCTCATGCATGTATAACAATTCTCAACTCTCTCACAAGTACAATCACAAGTACAAGAATCCCAGTGGTATGTACGAGTACTTCAAGAGCTGAAATTACCAAATTTGTTGCATTAAAGTGAGTCAACATACTCCACTTTCGAACACCTTCCTAGTGTAAACATGCAAGTTCAAGAATGCAACATGCATGCAAATTTCCATATTTGTTGCATCTACGTGAGTCAACATAACTCTACTTTTGAACACCTTGCTTCATGCAATATGCAACATACTTTCAGGAGAAAAGAAATGCATCCAAATAACAAGGAAATGCATCAATAAGGCAAGATTTTCATCAATTATCAAAAGAAATGCAAGGCCTTAATTGGTTAAGAAATTCAACCATCTCTTTCCAAACCATTTCAATGGCGCTTATTTCAGTTGCACTTCATCATGTCTATCATCTTGCCCCACATCAATTATGGAATCCTCTTTTCCATTCTTGCTAAAATATCTCTCCACCTTCTTCAAATGTCGTGGATGACTTGTTGGATGCAAAGTCCAACACTTCTCTACAAGATGACCCTGCTTATGGCGATGAGTGCAAAATAAATGCATCTTCTTTTCAACATGGTTTCCATTATCCAATGGACCTTTGGCTATCTGTCTCTTTTGTTTTGAAAGTTTCATGTATATGGATATACTCTTCCAACACCTTGAAACAATATGGTTATTCAAACCACAAAAATAACATGTAAATTTTCTCCAAATCTTATGAGAAGATTTACCATGTTTATCATAATCAAAAGGAACTTGATTAAAGGAAGATTTATACATTGTACATTCACCTTTTTCGCCTTCTTGAAGAGGTGAATTTGGTGAGGTAGTGGCTCTCTTCTGAATACCAACAATGGTTTCAATGAACTTAGAGCTTTCATCATCCTCTTGTTTTCCATTTCCACTAGTTGCATGCTTATGAGAATCTTCTTGCAAAGTGGGTATAAATTTGTTGCATTACTCATGAACACAAACTTCACAAGCTTGAGGTAATGAACATATAATGAAAGTCCTTGGAACACCTTCATGTGCCTCCTTAGCTTTGGAGCATTCTCCATCATGTTGTCCATAACCAAGACCCAAATACCTAAGCCTTTCCTCAATAACAATTGGCTCAACTATGCCTTGTGCATGTTTGCCTAACCTTTACCTTCATAACCCATCTTCATCAATCATTTGGATCCTATTCCTCTAGTGTGTCTTTCAAAAGCATAAAACCATTCATTTTCAGAGGAAATTGAAGATAAACTTGAATTTCATACTTCATTTTCATGCACATACTTGGCTAGGGTTTCCTTGGAGTCATGGAGTTGAATCTCCATCTCATGCATCTTTCGAATAAGATATTGCTTCTCCTCCTTCATGGCCATCAAATCCTCTTGAAGTATAGTGTTCTCCTTCTTATCTTCATTCATCTCTTGCACCATATCTCTCATGATGATAAGATATTGTAACATCTCTAAATCAAAGAGTCTTGCTAAGAAAGATGGATTAGAAACATCACTTGTTGAAGCTTCCATCACACTTGTAATGCATCAAAAAGATTCACAAATCCAAAAAGTTTCTCAACAAAGAAGCATCTCCCTTCTTCATCTTAGACACATAAACTCGCACACAATTAAATTCTCCTTGCACACATACAAAACCAATAGCTAATTTTCTAGATAACCTTAGCAAACCATCTCAGGGTTAAAATGAGCTAATAGTGCTCTGATACCAACTTGATCTGAATGTTGGGAAAACTTGTTAATTCTATGCAAGCTCCTTCATCAGTATTAAAAAAATGTGTTTAGGATCATCTCAAATTAACCAAAATGTGAAGGATTATGTGAGATTAATTAGCTGTTCAAAACACATATATGACAAGTAAATTGCAAAGAAGTAAAACACAACAAATTCATAACACAAAGCTGATAAAGGAGTTCACCCCTCTTGGGCTACATCTCCTTGGACCTACTTCAATGGCTAGGACCTCTTTGGATTAATGGTAAATTCTCTGATTACATGCACTTGGAGTGCTCCAATGACTTTTAAACTTGCTGCATTGGATTCAAAAGACCTAAAACCCCAAAAATGACTATCCAAGCTCTGCAATTGGACATCCGCTGATCTAGGCTTGACCACCTCTTTTGGTGGCCCTAGGCTTCCTTAAAATTCAACGTAGAAAAATAACATACAAAAGTGACTTTCTACCTATGCAACCTACTCCATTGTGTTTAGAGCATCCAAATCATCTAGGAATGACTATTTCTGAGCCAAAATTGGTCGAAAATTGAAGAAGTTATGGTCTCTTCAATTTTCCCTAGGAAAACTCCACCAAATCTGTAGAAACTCCAGTTAACCCCACCAAATTTGGAGTAGTGCCAGATTTTTCAGACCTTCCAAAACCGCTGCCAACTGCTGCTAGCACCCTTCATGTTCATCACTGGTCGTATGGTGCCCATGGAACCAGGGTTGGTCCCCTTAGGCTAGCCCCTTACCTCCAAACTTTTGACGGTTAAATTTTAAATATAACTTCAAGCCTTTAGTTAAGTCATAAGGTGTGGCATAGTAGTGGAGCGTGGGGCTTGTGCAGGTGAGATCATGGGTTTGATTCCCATCTTTCCATATAATTTTACCCGACCTTTGAGAGGGCACGTGGCGGCCTCTAGGCTTGCCACGTGTCAACCTCTCATTGGTCCACCAAAATACCTTTGACTAATAATATGCTGACAATTTTAAAAATACGATTGAACCACCTCTCAGAATATTCTAGGAATATTCCAAGGAATATTCTTTTTGATGACTAGGATGTACAAATGCCTAGTCAGCATCCGAGTCAGCCTATACCCAAAAAATTTTGCCTATTTGACAAAACGATCAAAACGTGATATCTTTCTCATACTAGCTCCGTTTTGAGTGAAACAAGTTGTGTTGGGATCGTATCGCCAAGACAGACATGATCGTTTAGGTTTTGAGTGATTATGAGCACTTTAATTTTTGAGAAAAATTTTGCCCCTAATCCAGATTTTGATCACCATAACAGTTATATGTCACAAGTATAAAATCCATGAAGATTAAATGAGGTGCACACTGTTCACACACACGCTTCGAGGGAACCCACTGCTATGGTGTTCCACGCTACCTAAGAACTCTATTCACTCTCTCACTCAGTTGATTGTAGAGATAGACGATGATTTCCATCATTTTGACCGTCAAGCACTCAATAAAGAAATTCTGAAATTACGGAAAGCACCTGATGAATCCATTGAGAAATTTCACACATGCTTTTGTAATCTTGCATACTGATTTATTGAAAGTGAAATTGATTAGGAATTTCTCAATGGAAGATTCAAGTATCTTCTTTACATATCTGAAAACATGCAATTCTTAGAATCATTCAAATACATCCCAGCATACCTCGGTGTTAGAGCTGCCAAATATAAGATGGACAAGGTCGCTGTCACAAGTGACTGTCCGTCCTCTTCTCATCAAACAACTCTAGCTATGTAGTGGGGGTGGGGGAAGGTGCACGCACATCTGCTGAACTATCACATCCTCCCACCGCACTTGCTTTCAATGTCTGTGCTGATTTGGCTTGCAAGCCTGATGGTTGTCACGTAGATTCGTTCCCTCAACCTCTGTCCTCGCATTCCATTGATCCTCCAAATTGTACTGTCTTATGTTCTTCCATTACCGACTCCACACTTTTTGTGACTGAGGATCAAGTTGTTGATGGAGTTGGTGTTGTGAAACCAACCTACGCTATCATTCATGATGAGTGTGTGTGGGAATTTGAAGAAGAACTCGTGGTGAAGGATGACTCCCTTCCATACACGCCTCATCCACTCTATCTTGACATCTCTTTTGATTTTGCCACTTTGATTTTCCCTGTGAAAACTCATCTCTGGATGTGTCTACTTTCGATCGTTCACATGACACACTAGATGTCAACCTGTCATTACATCGTGGAGAGGACACATCTTCCTTTGAAATTTTTTCCCATCTATCATCTGTCATTTCTAAAAACATAGGGGGTGAACATCCTTGTTTCTCATCTACCCCTTTGCATGATTCATCAAATCATCAGGATGCCAACGAACATCCCAAATTTTCTGATTGTGGTTATCTTGATCTCTTTACTTCTTCATTTGATCACGATGGTGATTCACTTGATGTTAATCTTCCTAAGCCACTCGCCTCTGACGATCTATCTATTGACAAAGTGGAAACCCCACAGGTTATTGAGGCACTTCAGCCTAAGCTGATGGTTATGTTAGGCCCTCAGTGTCTTGAGGTTGGTTCCACTTCCGATAAGAAAATTTTGAAACACCCAAGGCTCCTCATCACTCATTTGTATGCACTGAAGATCAATCCAACACACAAATTTCGCTTCCTCCACCTGAATCACATGATCCCATCGCTCATGCATTAGAGGAATCATACACAACAAGCACATTTGCAAGGCGTAATTTGTCTCTCTTTCTCATTTTTTCTTGTCTGCCTCAGTCAAGAGAGTACGCATGCTTATCATCTACACGCAACGTGTCACAACACCATGTTAAGTCCTCAAAATCTTTGTCTTGTGCATTCACTATTTTCTTTTCTGTGGATGTTTTAGAACTTGGAGTGTGTTGGTCTTTGCTGATCTATCTTTCTTGTTCAATGGTTTACATGCACATATTTATTTCCTTCACCAACATGGGCCAACCGATGAGTTGATGGATGCATTAGAAATATCTCTTCATGCGAGTAGGCCCATACTTTGTTTAACGTAGGAGTAGGAGTAGGAGTAGTCGTTCTTCTTGCTTTTCTTTGCTTTCTGGTTTGCATGTCTGTTTGCTTGCTTACTTGGTTTAGTTTTCTTGCTTTCTTGCTTTTCTTACTTGTTTTTCTTTTGCTTTACTTGTTATTTTTCTTTTTGCTTTCTTTGCTTGCTTGTATCCGTAGGTTAGCCTTACATGAAACCGTGTTTGGTTCTCGAGACAAGCCGAGCAAATATAAGAGGACTTGTACAACTATAAACATCTAGTTATCTGTTGCCCTCTCTCTTTATGAAGAGCTTGTTATCTTTATTCGACAATTCCTTGATGAAGAATATGTTCTTTTAAGAGTGAGTCTTGGTGAAAACACAACACTTGCACTATTAACTAGTACCGCCTACTCTAATCAGTTCTTTTGGGCTAACCCTTGTCATCTCAGTCAAGTAGAAGGTGAGGGGGAAAACCTTAACAAGTATGTCAGAGGTATATATAACATACTTATATGAAGGAACAACCTCTTCTGCTCTCAATAAGCCAGTATCCATCTGCTTCCTCTGAAATAAATAAGTGCCTATGCACAGTTCTTGAAAAAATGAAAAAAATGAAAATATGAAAAAATTGTAAAAATGAATAAGGCGAAAGAAGAGAAAGACTTCCTACACAAAGAGGTGATGCAAGTAACTCCGTTGGGGTACTGGCCAGGGTCGTTGGTAGCGAAGTGATGCTTGTGTTCGTGCGTGACTCTGTTGGGGTACTATCAATGCCCGCTAGTAGCAGAGAAAAACCAGAGATGAAACTTAAACTCTGACAACTATATTACTTGTGCAATAATATACCCCTCATCCCCAATCGAAACAACTAAGTTGACTTGGCTTGGAATGTGTGCTGACTGATCAAGAGAATGGTAGAGACTACATATTTCACACAAGCTAGTGCAAAAGCCATCACGATCAAAGAATCGAACAATGCTTCTGGAAATTTTATACTCGCTTTTCATGAAACAAGGTCCATACAGAGAGTTTGATTTCTACTAGTGTGTCACCAATGTTGTAGCGACTAAAACCACCCTCCAAAATTTTTGCTCGCATGAAAATTTCGAAGCCTACCTTGGATCCTGCGATTGATCTTCCTTGCTCACTTTTTGGTAATCTGATGATCTCAAGCTTCCCCTCATTGATCTTAAGATTTGTCAATGTCCTCATCTTTATGCAGCATGTGTCATCTTTGGGAATAGGGGTTGTTATTTGTCATGAAAAGGGGATGTTGGATTGCTTAAGGGGAAAGCATGCATGCATGAGTTGCTACCATCACATAGACATGTTTCACACTCATTAAACACACTCTTGTCATGAAGGTTGTTGCATCAAGAAGAGTATGTTTATACATTCTGGATGGTCTACATTGTATCACTAAGTGTTGGTGTGCGATCACAGTCAATTCTTATCAATGTTTACATATGTTTCACTGATCTCACACTTAGCCAATTTCCCAAGTAGCTTAGCCTCATCCAACCTCTCAGAACTATGCACTTTGCTTCTACAACCATCAAGCTTCCTCCCTTGCCTACTGAAACCCCGTAGTGCACAGAGACCCCAGCCAACACTACTCTCCAGAAATGTGCAAAGCAGTGAGGCAACCAACACTGGTCTCTAGAAATGTGCAAAGTAGTCAGCTACCCATGCTGCACTACACTCAGAAATTGTACAGAGGATTCCTCCTAAGACCCCCATCCTGCAGTAGTGTCATGTGCCTAAAAAATGCGCAGTGTTGTCCAAGTTGCCTTGTCTATCTTGCATTGAGAAACTGCACAAATGGACCTCCCATGGCCTCATCCTGACAACAATCACTTCCCACTGAAACCACATTAATCCAACGCTCAGTGACTCTAGGAAAAGTTGGCATGCTAAGATCACTCCCAAGGAGTTGAGGAGAAGGACCAAGAGACCAAGTAATGGAAAAATATCAGGACCGCATGCAAACTCTGTCGGATGCATGATCATCTCAAGGGTAAGTATGGTAAGTAAAGAACAACTTTTGAAGTACACCTCTTAGTTGAGTTTTCAAGACTTCTTTTTATTGTCATATCATCCTGTCCTTAGTAAAATGCATGTGCACAAACACAAAAATCCATTTCATGTGTTTCCTCTACATGTCTTGTTTCCTTTTCTCTTGTTTGACCAACTGTCGTCTTCAACATGTTGATTGCTATGTCATGCTTGCTACCTTGTTCTGGTGATGTTGAAGTTTTGTGTTTGAGTTGTGTTCACTATGTAAACATCTATCGCACTCACACACGACGCTGTAAGCACTGTCACGCAAGTGTCGTCATGGTCATCCGAAGGTCTATCTGAAGTGTTGCACTTGTCGCTTTCACCATTAGACAGTCCCGCAGTTAGTCACACTGTGCATATGTTGTCTTGTGCTTTGGGGTGTCTTGTTGTCGAGTCATGTTGAGTGTGTTTTCACAAGGTCATGTATACACAAGTTCACTTGCTCACACACTTGACCATTTTGCCGAAGATCGGTCGGCCGGACCACCCTCCATCAGCTGGATCTCCACTGAGCTGCACTATGCTGTCTCAACCCTCAATGACGAAGTACTGCTGCCCAGAATTACACAGAGCTTGAGGCTGCCTCTTAGGAAGTCTGCAATGTGAAATCCTAGAATCGACCTGGCTAACTATCACCCAGAACAACACAAAAGTTTCCCATGAAACTATCTCAATCTTGCTGCCCGCAAGCCTATCCATCAAGCCTCCTGCTGGTCAACCGAAGAATTTGACAGGGCAGTGACCCCAGGCTTCACTCCTCTCAAAAATTGCACAGAAGATGTTAGCCTACCTGCATGCACTGACTAAAGAATTGTGTAGAAAGGAGGGACATGCACCCCTTGCCTATCACTACACTGTCTCTGAAAATTGTGCAGTTTTTTCAGTGAGTTCGCTTGCCAGCGAACCTGCTGCTCCTCCTGAAAATTGTGCAGTTTTCTTGGATTGTTCACCAACTGCCCGGCACCCCACTCAGCCCAGAAACTACGTAGACATGTCCTACATGAATACCTCCCCGCTCTGCGTTGTTTTTGCTAGCAAGCTCCCACGACCCGCTCCCATCCTCCTTCGAAAATTTGCATAGTTTTCACTGCGAGTCCTCCTGCTGCCTGCACTGCCTTCCCAGGAAAAATTGTGCAGTTTTGCCTCACGGCTGAGTCAGATCCCACATAATATCACTGCTATTTTGGACTACTCAACCCAACCTCCCAGTGACCTCTACACATTTTTTCTTGACAGTGCTCCAGAGCCTTGCATCCTAGCCTGAAATGTGCTTTGCGCAGTTTCGGAGCCTTGTCCTCTCTCCCAGTCACCTGCACTCGAAAACGAAAGTTGATGTATCATGGTAGACTAGGGTATTTTTGGATTTGATGTTGTCTCATCATGAGTGATTGTAGAAATAGTTACATGGATAAGACATGGTGCAATGATGAATGGGATGAACAAGGAGTGCATGTTAGAATGTTTGCTTGTAGTTGGACAAACACACGAAGCATACCAAGTAGCAAGCAAAGGAGACATATGCACGTCCATGAACCATCAAGTGAACACCAAGAACATTTAATACTTCGCACACCTTGCCATGCGAAGGTGAAGCTATGGTACACCACGGGTAAACTCATCACTCAGTAGCACAACAGCTCAACATGAACAACATATCCAACATGTGCATTGCAGCAGTGTCATGTCGAGTTGTGTCATGAGTCGCCTCAGCCACATCACTACTTTGGGTCATAATTGTGTAATCAATATAATGAAACGTGGAAGTCTAAGAGACCCATGGATGAAGTCAGAGAGTCATGTAAGTCGAATAGTCTTGAGGGAAGTAACGGTCATTTTCACCCTTGGCTATATATACCCCTCATTTGTACATGCAAAATAATTTTCACCTTGGCTCCTCCACATAACCATGAGAGTTTGTAGTCTTTTCTTTGAGGAGCGAGTAGTGGCACCAACGCCCCACTATCGGGGTTAGTGATGTATGTTCTACAGATGTGTCTTGGAATTTTCGCTTAATTCATAACCCTTTTGACAGGCCAACATGTTTTCACACATGTATTGTATTCGTTTGTAAGAATATTCTTTGGACACTTGTAATGCATATTGCTTTAACCTATACTAAGATAGTTGAACTATTTCAATTGTTTTGGTTCATATGTTGTTGGAAATGTGTTGTATCATTTGTTAACGTTGTCTCGCACTCATGTGGACTATTCCATTGGGTGTTGTACGTGCTATCTGTTCACTTTTTGTTTTTGACTTCCACATCCATGTGGACTACTTCACTAGAAGATACACAGATCCTATTGTGTTGTGTGTCTCTAACAGAGTTGGGACTATTCCATTTTGACTTGAGACTCGCTCTCACCCTCTCCCTCTACAGTGAAAGAAATTAGACACAAGTTACACTAAGCACTCACCAGGCACACGTACCTCATTGTTTGAAGACTAAGTATACCACTCTCATGTGCTAACAAGAAAGAGCTAAGGCATGTATTTAAGATAATGGTAACCAAGCCATCATAATGGATGGGACTCATACACCAAACGGTATGAGGTCTATTTGGGACTTCATACTAGGGAGATCCCCTGAATGTTGGCAGGTCCAGCACGATCAACACCACCATAGTGATGTAGCTTGCAGACAGATCCACAGTAACTACCGAGGGAATTATTGAGGATGTCATGGTCCCCATTGACTCCTGGAAGTACCCTATTGATTTATTGGTCCTCCAGTCCAAAACCAAGTTTAATGGTTATCCTCTCATTTTAGGAAGACCTTGGTTGGCCACTGTTGATGCCTACATTAGTTGTAGGGATGGGAACGTGACTATCAAGAATGGACATTTATCCAAACAACTTGTGTTGTATCCTCCTTCTCAACCTTATATTGAACAAGGTTTACCCATATAGTTAGAGGACGAGGAAGAGGATGAATTTTATCATACAACCCCGTAACTAGTCTGCACTTTAGATACTATTATAGGAGGGGGACATCTTGATGAAGATGAATTTATTAACCATATCATTAAGAATCAACTTCCCACTCCCATACTAGTTGATGAATTGTTGAAGGAATATAAGAGAAGTCCTTGGACTGACTTGTACTCTGTTGACTCTAGCCTAGGACATGTCAAGATTGTAGAGGTTGGCCCATCCAGAACTCTAAAGATCAACCACTCTCTCTTGGCCACACAGGAAGAACAATTGTGCAATGTTAGAGGAAACACTTGAATTCTTTTCTTGGGATTATAAGGAAATGAAAGGTGTGCATCCCTTAGTTTGTACTCATCATATTTACATCAAAGAGGGATGCAAGCCTATGCGCCAACCCCAAAGAAGGATGAACCCAACTCTTAAGGACATTGTGAAAGAAGAATTACAAAATCTATTGGATGTAGGGTTCATATACCCCATTTCAGATAGTGAGTGGGTGTCACCTCTTGTTTTAGTTCCTAAGAAGAATGAGAAGTGGAGAATCTGTGTTGATTACAAGGAACTTAACAATGCTACAAACAAGGAAAATTTTCATTTTCCCTTCATTGACCAAGTCCTAGATGGCCTTGCAGGAAATAAATTCTTCTCCTTCCTAGATGGATTTAGTGGATACAACCAAATCCAGATCAGCCCTAAAGACCAAGATAAGACCACATTTACATGTCCTTGGGGTACCTTTTCCTATAGAGTTCTTCCATTCGGTTTGTGCAATGCCCTTGCTACTTTTCAGAGGGAAGTTATGAGTATTTTTGTTGAACTTGTTCATGAATTTGTTGAGATATATATGGATGATTCCACTCCTTATGGATGTGATTTCCAAGAATCTCTTTCTAACGTGTGCAAGGTCTTGAAGAAATGTATTGAAATGAATCTCTCACTGAGTTCTGAGAAATGTGAATTTTTGTCGAATGCAGGAACTGTCCTTGGCCATTCCATATCCAAGGAAGGAATACAGGTTGACCCAAACAATATTTCCATCATCAAAAGAGTCCCTATCTCTCAAAAGAAAAAAGATTTAAGGAGTTTCCTTGGATTAGCTAGGTATTATAGAAGGTTCATTAAAGATTTTAGCAAATTGGCTTCACCCTTATTTGGATTGCTAGCTAAAGATTCAGATTTTTGTTGGACAAACGACTATCAAGAAGCCTTTGAAATACTAAAATAAAATTTGACCACTCCACCCATCCTTAGGGCTCCCAACTAGACATTACCTTTCCATATACAGATAGATGCCTCAGACAAAGTTATAGGGGCTTCCTAAGGACAAGTGGAAGACAAATTGCCTTATGCTATCTATTTCATCAGTAAGAACCTTTCAAAGCCGAGTTAAATTATAATGTCATTGAAAAGGAACTGCTGGTTGTGGTGCATTCTTTGAAGAAGTTTAGGCATTAAATTAATGGTTATCAAACTTTGGTTCACGCTGAAAGCTAATGTCAATGCTAGGAAATGGTTGTTATTATTGCAACAATTTGATTTGACTATTGTTGATAAACTAGGGAAAGAGAATGTGGTTGCATATTTCTTGTCAAGATTAACCCTACCTGTAAGAAAGGAAAAATTATAGATGATCGACTTCCAGATGAACATCTCTTTGCCATCTCAGTGCTTTCTCCTTGGTTTTCTTATATAGCCAACTACTTAGTTGTTGGGAGGTTCCCTCCTACGCTATCCTCCAGGGAAAAAAGAAAGATTGGTAGGACAAGTGCCTTATTCACTTGGATTGGGGGAAATATTTTCAGATTAGGGCCAGATTAGATCCTGAGAAGATGTGTGAGGGAAGAAGAGGTCTTTGACGTCCTCTCAGCATGCCATGATGGACCCTATGGGGGCACTTTGTTTCTAAGAGGAAAACTTTCAAATTTTTGCAGTTACGTTATTATTGGCCCACTTTACATCAGGACGCAAGGAGGTACACCACCAAGTGTGATCAATGTCAAAGAATGGGTAAGCCAACACATAGGATGAAATTCCCTTACAACCTCAAGTGACTTTAGAACCATTTGAAAAGTGGGGCATGGATTTCATTGGACCTATTGATCCCCCATCAGGAAAAAAAAGGTATATCATTGTATGCATTGATTACTTGACCAAATGGGCTGAAACAAAAGCAGTAAAGGCAACAACTGAGCAGAAGGTGGTTGAATTTCTGAGGGAGAACATATTCTACAAATTGGGTTTTCCAAGGGAAATAGTCACTGATCAAGGAGAAAAATTTACATCAAGTTTTATTGAAGAACTTATGAAGTAGCACCACAACAAGCACAAGACATCTAATGCAAAACTTGAAGACCTTATGAAGTAGCACCACAACAAGCACAAGACATCTAATGCATATCAACCTCAAGCAAATGGGTAGGTGGAAGTCAAAAACAAAGCATTGGAGAACATTCTTACCAAGGTTTTTAGTAGCATCCTAAAATATTGGGAAGACAGACTTATGGAAGCCACTTGGGCCTACAACACCACTTGGAAGACCACCTGTGGATTCACTAGATGGTCTATGGGAAGAAGGCCCTGTTATCTATTTAATTTGAGTAAAACACCTTGAGGATGGAAACTTAGTTAGACTTAAATCTCACTACAGCACAATAGGAAAGGCTGCTCCAACTCAATGGTCTAGATGAATTCAGAACACAAGCTCTCTTACACACTGAGGCAATCCAACTACAAAGGAAGATTTAGCATGATAAGCACATTAGGGAAAGGAATTTTCAAGAAGGAGATTGGGCCCTGATGTATGATTCTGGATTCAGGGATTTCAAGGGGAAGTTAATGAAAATATGGTTGGGTCTCTATCTGGTAGATAAGTGTTGGCTTAGGGGGTCTTGAACCAAGTTCATAGTTAGTTGCACCAACCAAAAAAACCCTACACTACTGGCCCTTTCGGAAACAACCCACATAGCATAGGTTGCAGTCTCACCCGAAGCAGTATGGGGGGATGCAAGAACCAAATTTCTGCATTAAGAGACTAGTGTGATGTCTTCCAATGCCTTGGATATGCCTTCGTGCAGATTGATAAACTCTTAGGGCATGTTACTGCAACTCTATCAAAACAACCTTCATACCTTCCCGAAGGCCTACAATCAGTCCTTGCGGACCTTTAACAATCAATTTACCTACTTATGCGCATCATAAATCAATCCTAAATTGGTGTTCATGCAAATCTATTTAAGTCATTAATAAACATAAGAGGAATCACTAGAGTCTTTGCGAAAGTATTTAAACATGCATTGCGTACATTATTAAGACTTATTTAATAGAATCGCGTAGAATTCAATCAATATTTCATAAAACAAGTCATTCGTCAACAACATATAACTTAAATAGACATGAACATAAATACTCAATAATTCTTCAAAAACTTGTCTTTATTGATCTCAATTCACAGATTACAGACTCTAACTTCCCTATGCACACAACAGTAGCTGTCCGCGCACTCAGCTGCAGACTCTAACTAGGCCTTAGCGCACTCAACTACGGACTCTACCTAGGCCTTAGTGCACTCAACGGCGAGGCCTTTATTTCTCTATCTAAGCACAAGAAGTAGAGCCTTCCTGCCCCAGCTTCTTTAATCAACCCAATTCATTATCTTAGTTCCACTTAGTTACCTCTTCCTTTCGCTAAGACTTTTTTCATACAACGCCATGCTCTGTGGACCATGGGTGAATTTCAAAAATAAACTCAAAATTTATCCCAAATAAGGGGCTAAGCCCCTTTGACTCCTAATCATCTATGCACTCCACATCCACAAATCGCAGAGACTTTACATTATTTACAAAATTGTACCAAAATTTGGGTTATCTTAACCCAAACTAACCTAGAGGACCCCATCCCAACAAGAAGTGTCATGAGAATGGGCCTGTCCAAATCAAAACAATTTATGAGGAATGGATTGTCTTACTTGTCAATGACCATAGGTTGAAGTTGTACAAGAAAACTTTGTCTAAGGAAAAATTTGTCAGTTCAGTAAACATAGAGTTAAATGTGTTTAGGAGGCTCATATCCCTTAGTTCAAAAAAATTATATATAAAAAAAGGAATAATAATAAGAGGGCCCATATGAAAACCTCTATGAGGCATATGAGACCAACTCTTTAGTTGAAAACCTCTCCGAGGCAACCGAGGAGCCAAAAACAAAAAAAAGTAAAAAGAAAAATAAAAGATCCCCAAGTGAAAACCTCCTCTGAGGTGCCTACAATAGGAATGTAGGTTGAAAACCTATTCAAAGGCAACTTCCTTGTCTCAAAAAAAAAGAGAGAAGAAAAAACAAAAGAGAAAAAGAGAAATACAACGAAGGAGTTACATAATTTCTATTAACATTTTCTTTTTGAAAAACTCTAAATAGTGACAGAATCACAGTTACAGAGTAGAATATACAACTGTATTCCTCCATTCTTCCACATATACGCACCTCTCTCCATCATCCAATCAACAAAATACTCCAATTTTGCCTCCTCACTATGACGCTATAGGAGGAACCTGTAATGCTACAGGAGGTCCTGTAATGCTACAAGAGGAGCCTATAAGGCTATAGGAGGAGGATCCAATGGGAAAAAGAAACCAAAAGGCCATGTTGTCTCTAGGAAATGCTAAGAGGGGTCCTCCAATGTCAACCCCATCACCCATCCACTCCATCTAGAAAAACATTTGCTCAAAAATTCCACTCTGTCATGCATCTAAAAAACATAGAAAATCCATGTTTTCTATTCTTCTATCACCTACACCACTTCCTCATGATCCTAATCCTGTCCTCATGCCTTTCATCACTTTCCCTCAACCTGGCATGCAAAATGAAGACTTGAAGGGAGGATTAAATGACTGCTACAGGAAGGAGACTCCTCCTGTAGTAGCATATATAGTCACAACATAACTCCCTAAAATTATTTTTTCACCCACAGAGAGCATCATGGAGCCATTTCTACAATAGAGAGGAGGCACATCATCCTTAGGAAGCAGGTCATCTACTCCACCAACAATAACTTGGACACAGGGAAGGCACCTACACACACAACAAGGTTATTAGTCAGAAGATCATCAAGTTATGAAGGCTTGAACATAAACAAGCCAAGGAAATCAACTCCCTCAAGATCATGATGTTATGAGGCCCAGCTCCAGCATGCAACCATCTCCAACAATTCGATCCACAGGTAGGCTCAGGTATGACAACCCTCACCTCTTCCCTATGCATAAAATGCTAAAATGTGTTAATGGTCAAGAAAGGAGTTTTAATAGGCTAGAGGTGGCCAGTGAACTTGGCCACCCTCAGGTAGTTAACTAAAGTTCATATTAAGTCACCCATGCAACATGGATATGTCAAATCAAATGGGGTGGTGCTTACGAGGGGTGAGGTGATAATCACATGAATAAGGGTAATGATTGCAAGGAGTGGGGACAACTGTTCAAAAAAGGAAACTCGTGTATGTGCCTTGTCACCAAAGCATTCCGAGCCTCTACCATAAAGGGAATATTGTGTACTGGGCTTGACTCCATTCACACCATCGCTCATTTCAAAAAAGAAGTTAGAGGAAGGTCGAGCTATTGCTATAAGATTTCCTAGGGTTCCATCAAGCTATTTTGAACTCTGTTTTCATATGCTACTAGAGGAAGATACAAGAGGGTCTGAACTACTACAGGAGGGCCAAGAAGGAGCTCCAAGATGGAATTTAAGCGTGAAAGAGAGACACAGTGACCTGATATTGTCTTCAACCATCATGCACATACAAAAATATTTTGAAAAGGAGTAAGTGGCTTCCTCCCTCCTTGACTTCCATACAATTACATGAGAAATTCTGCCTGGAGTTGGTAACCTGTAATATATAATTGAGCAGTAGGTATTTTGGAAATTATTGTGTGTAAAGGCAAGATAGGAACAAAGATTTTTTTTTTGGATATAAATTTTAGCATCCTATTCCCTCACTAATAAAAAGGAGGTTTAACCCTATTTCTACCACTGATATTACTTTGAAGAAAATTGAATTTCACACCTAAGTAACACCAAGAAGGGGCAATAGAAGAAATGGGGGGATGATTTAATATAAGAGAACCCACAGACACCAAGATAATTCACCAACACCTTCATGTAGTGAAATTTTTTAGAATGCATCAATGGTTGGGTTTCTTTGAATTGTTAAAAGGGTATGACGATGATATCACACATGAATTTTCCATGGTACTACATCCTCAAGGGGAAGATAGTGCCACTACTATTGTCAGAGGATTTGCCATCTCCTTAAGTCCTGAAACCATAAGTAGAGTGACCACCTTAACCTTAGGGGTTTGATGGAGCAAAGAGGAGAAGGTCGTAAGTGTTACAACCAGGAAGAAATTATTTATTAAGAGAGAAAAACCCACAGAAGATAAGAATGGAGTAAGAAGAGAAATGCTACCTTATCCCTGGGATGAGGTGGGTTATCACATCCTCAAATATATATCTTGTGAAGGGAGATTGAGTGTGGTATATGACTATCATTTTAGGTTAATTCATGAGTTAAGATTCAAATCATAATTGCCTCTCCCTCAAAGACTTAGTGTTCCCCATTTCCTCCTACAATCAATCATTGAAATGAGCCAAAAGGTGAGGGAAGGAAAACATCAACACATAGCCCACCATGGCCTCATTAAGTTAATTGTGATGGATTATTTGAGCCACTTAAGGAACCTTTTCCTATGGAATAATTTTGTGGACATGGACAGGGAGGTATTCATTGAAACCCAAGCCAGGACACCTGGAGAAACACCAGCCTCTATCACTGGAGGTAGGGGAGGAAAAATAGAGGAAGAAGAAACAAATCTTAAGGAATAAGAAAGAGAGAAACACATAGAAGAAAAATAAAGGCCTAAGAATACTTCTAATCCCGAAAGAAAAGAGAAGCAAGGGTATCAAACAAGTCTCTCTCCAAGGAATACATAGCAAGAAGTGGCTGCCACATTGGCCACATTAAGCACACCTATGAATCCCAAGAGGAGGCAGCCAAGGAAAGGTCCCCTATATTTCAAAACAAGGAAGAGCACTAGGATTAGACAGGGGAAACCACAACCTCCTTCAAAGGTCCCTATCACTATTGAGGAGTCACCCAATAAAAAGGAAGAAGTGGGGCCTAGTGAAGGAAAAATTGAGGATATTACCTCTCCTAAGGGAAAAACCAAACCACCTATGACATATGTGAGAAGGCCCACCACCAGGGAAGTGACCTTCAAGAAACCCAAGACACAAACTTCCCTTGAGAAAGCAGAAAAAGAAGAGCTACAGGAGAAACATGGGCTACTACAAGAGAAATAGGGGATGCTACAGGAGCAGAAAAAGGAGCTACAGGAAGGAGAAACCACCTCAAAAGTAGATGAAAAAGGCCTCCAAGAGCTTCAAGAGCTTGATCCATAGCCCAGTCTAGAATCCTACTACAATTTTGTTGAAGGAGGTAGGATTATACCCTAGAAGTTCACCATCCCACTCTTCTTTGAATTAGAAAAGGAAAGAGGAAGGACACATAAATGGATGAATATTTCCAAATCTAAAAATGTAGAAGATGGGGGACTAATGGAGGAAAATATCAATGAAATGAGAAAGGAATTAAGGGAACTAAAACTGAGGGAGTCAACCATGAGGGAGAAACTACGGGCAAAAAATACAATATTGAAAGAAAAACTACAAGAGAAGTAAACACAACTTGCCACTATGGAAATTCTCTCTGTGGAGGCCATATAATGCGGGAAGCCATCCAAATCCTATACTCTTTTTGGCTTCCATTTCAAATTAAGACACTAGAACACTATGGGTCTTTACCTTTCGAAGATGATAGGCAATTTCTTGAGTTTTGCAAAAAGGTGAGTATGGAGGAGAGGGAAAAACTATCTGAGTTTTATATGCATAATCTGATCCTACCAGATTTGAATTTTTGGGACCCCAATTCAAGATTGGGAGACATGCAACTCATGGCATTAGCATCTTGGTTAACACATGAGGATATAAGGGCTAAAGAGGTGGAGAAGGTGATGGAAAAGGAAGAGAAAGAGCCCTTATACATAAGAGAAGAATTAGTAAGCCCTACACCTGTCATCAACAATCACAATCTCATCTCATTTGATTTTGATTCAGCACCTAAGTACATAGCAACCCAAGAGAAATCCATTCTAAATTTTGAGGACACTTTTAGGATGTTAGGAACAAAGAGTTTACAAGCTTGTCAGAGAAGGTGGCATGCCTTACCCCACAATCTACAAATCAGAGAGTATCACTCTCCTGAAAGGAAAAATATCAAATGGCTAGCAAGGTGTTAGACTACATTGAATCTCCCTATGCATCATATGAGCAGCGTGGTGCGGAGCACACTTCGAATTTGGCAGATAATGACCAGATCATACAGGCATAAGAGAAGCAAGCATTGGTTAATGAAATACTTCTTCAGAGTTTGTTAGACTTGCGGTGACAAGGGCCCCTTCAGATCAACCATGAATAGGAAGATAGAACTAATGGGACATATGGCAGTAGGTCTCTTGGTAGACACAAGTTAGATAGATCTGATACAGTGAGTGATGGAAGGTTGTTGGACACTCAAGATAGGAGAGGCGATGAGTACAAGTACTATTCTAGTTCTAGTTCTGATAGTCATCATGATTGTCATCATTATCATCCTTACAGGAGGAGTGATAGGGGATACCTGCCAGATGAATTCAAGAGAGAAAAATCGGCTACTTTTGATGGAGATGTGAAGAATCTGGAAGATGCAAAGGCTTGGATACTTGGGATGAACAAATTATTTAAGTTGCACGAGTACACATATAACATGAAGGTCATAATCGTTATCTTCAACTTGAAAGGTAAAGCAAACATCTGGTGGGAAGATGTTAAGCGGGTCAGAGACATTAGGGAAAAAGAATTGAGTTGGTGGGAGTTCAAGAGGCTTTTCAGGAAGAAGTACTCATCAGAGAAGTACTACGACAATAAGGCCAAAGAATTCTATGAGCTAAAGATGGGATCAATGACAGATGAAGAGTAAACAACCAAGTTTTTGGAGCTATTGAGGTATGTACTGTATCTTACTAATGAGAAGGCTAAATTTCAGAGATTTGTCAGTGGTTTGCCATTAAAATTTAGTGATCAGATTGAGTATGACGAGCCTCAGTCACTTGAGGAAGTCATTGGGAAATTGAAGCATTGGTGTGAGCAGTCAAAGTGTAAGAATGAATCTCAATAAGGATGGAAGGGAAAAGATAAAGGTAGAGGTAAATGTCAACCTAAGAGAACAAGGCCTCAGAATGTATATGGGAAATAAAATATGGCACCACAAAAGAAGTTTAATGCAACTAGATAGGGACACGGGTCACAACAACAACAACATAGATGTGAGGGAAATGGTCGGTTGGAGTGTTGGACATTTGGTGAGGAACACCTTAGGAGAGATTTTCCACAACAATAGGGTGGTAGGCTTAAGATATACAATGCACGGGAGGCATAGACTGTTGGGGATGTTGGCCATAGTATTCCTCATATTTATGCGACAGTGGAAAAAAAAGAGGCAGAACACCAAGCATCTATCATTGATATGGACGTAAGGTATGTGGTCAAGTTATTTCTGTTTTGATTGACCTTGGATCTAATTATAGCTATGTTAGTCCTGACTTTGTGGATAAGTGTGGTTTGAGTAAGGAATTGCATACAAAGTCTTGGTTAGTGCAGTTGGTTACAGGTACAAGGAAGTGAGTTCAACATTGGGTAAGATCTTGTGCATTTGACTTGAATGGTATGCTTACCACAACACATCTAAATGTATTATCGTTAGGATCATACAATATGCTGTTGGGAATTGATTGGTTGTATCTTCATAAAACCAAGGTAGACTCCTATGATAAATCTATTGTGTGTTGAGGACAATGGCGAACCAAGAGTCTTGCAGGGTAAGAATAAATACACATCAGTTAGGATGGTGATATCTATGAAAGAAAAGTGTAGCCACAGGAAAGGATGTATGTTATTTATAGTACACATTTCTAGTTATAAGTGTAAGGAGGTTGAGGATGCAGATGTGTTAAGCACGTACCCAGTTTTACAGCAGTTTCAAGATGTATTTCCTAAGGACATTACAAAGTTGCCACCTCAGAGGGAGGTAGAATTTTCTATTGAGTTAGTGCCAAGGGTAGCTCCAACATAAAAAACACTTTACGGGATGAGCACATCTGAGTTGGTTGAGTTAAAGTTTAATTTGAAGGAAATTTTGGACAAGGGATACATTAGGTCAAGTGTATCACCTTGGGGTGCACCGATATTGTTCGTGAAGAAGAAATATGGTACTCTTAGACTATGCATCTATTATAGGCAGTTGAACAAAGTGGCCATCAAGAACATGTACCTTTTTTCCAAGGATTGATGATTTGTTCGATCAGCTGAAGGGAGCAACAATATTGTCAAAGATTGATCTGAGACCCGGATACCATAAGGCACGCATCAAAGAGGAAGAAATTTACAAGATTGCGTTCAGGACTAGGTATGGACATTATGAGTTTGTTGTTGTTCCATTTGACTTGACTAATGCTCCAACTATATTTATGTTTTTGATGAATAGTGTGTGCATCCATATTGGGATAAGTTTGTTATTTTTTTCATTGACGATATATTGGTATATTCTAAAAATGAGGAAGAGCATGCCAAGAATTTAGCAACACTGTTGAGGTTGTTGAAAGAGCATCAATTGTATGCTAAGCTCAACAAGTGCATTTTATTTCAGAGTAAGGTACACTACTTGGGACATGTTGTCTCCAAGGAGGGAATTGCAGTAGATCTAGAGAAGATAAGGGCCATCATGGAGTGGGTAGCTCCTAAGAGTGTGGATGAGGTGAGATCCTACATGGCTCTGGCAGGCTATTATAGGAGGTTCATCAGGAACCTCTCACATATTTATTATCCTATCACATCATTGCAAAGGAAAGGTAAGAAGTTCGAATGGACAAAAGAGTGTGAGGCTAGCTTTGAGAAACTTAATAAATTGTTGACACATGCACTAGTTCTACAAATTGTAGATCCGGACAAACAATTTGTAGTATGCACATATGCTTGTAAGAGAGGACTTGGTGGAGTCCTTATGCAAGATGGGAATGTGGTATGCTATGAGTCGTAGAAACTCAATGAGCACAAGCAGAACTACCCGACACATGATCTTGATTTAGAAACGATCATACATGCATTGAAGATGTGGAGAAACTATCTTCTTAGCAGGAGGTTTGTACTTATGAGTCATCATATTGGGTTGAGATATTTGTTTGACCAGATGAATCTAAATGTTAGGCAGGCTAGACGGTTGGCCATGATTAACGAATTTTATTTTGAGATCAAGTACATCAAAGGTAAAGAGAACATGGTGTCAAATGCTCTTAGCAGACAGGTATAGGTAAATCACTTGGCAACTATGAGCTCTTCTGGGACAGATCTATAAGATAGGATCTTGCGAGCAGGTCAGCAGGATGTCAAATACATGGATATTGTGCGCAGGTTACAACATAGTACTGGTACAAGTATAGGTACATGTATAGGTACATGTAGTGGTATAGGTGAAAGTGAATAGGATGTGGATTATTGCCTTATAGCAGATGGATTGGTCAGGTTCAAAGATAGGATATATGTGTCGGACAACAGTGAGCTCAAGAAGGCGATCTTGAGGGAGTTTCATGCAAAACCATATTCGAATCACCCAGGTTATCAGAAGACACTGACAACAATGAAGGGATTTTACTATTGGCCAAATTTGAAGAGGGATGTAGTAGATTTTGTGGCTAGGTGTTTTGATTATCAACGAGTGAAGGCAAAGTGAAAACATCTAGGTGGACTGCTACAACCATTCACGATTCCAGAGTGGAAATGGGAGGTCATTTCCATGGACTTCATCACAGGGTTGTCGAAGACAATGAGACAACATGATTCCATTATCATTGTTGTGGACAAGTTGAAAAAGGTTGCACATTTCATTCCAGTGAAGTCTACATTCTCAGCTAGAGATGTATCACATTTATTCATCCGATATGTGGTCAAATTGCATGGTGTTCCAAAGAAGATTGTGCCAGACAGGGATGCAAAGTTCACTTCCAAGTTCTGGAAGGAGATATTTGTAGGTTTGGGTATAGAGTTGGCCTTTAGTACAACTTATAATCCGCAGGCAGATGGACAGACAAAGAGGTTCAACAAAATATTGGAGGATATGTTGAGGATGTATGTGATGCATCATTAGCGAAAGTGGGAAGAGTATCTTCCTTTGGTATAGTTTGCATGCAACAACAATTATCAAGAGTCATTGAGGATGAGTCCTTAAGAGGCATTGTATGGGTGGAGTTGTAACACTCTTATCAGTTGGAGTGATCCGATTAGCAAGGTATTAATTGGACCAGAGATGTTGGCAGGTATGGAACGGGAAATGTAGGTGATCAAGAAGAATCTAAAGGCAACATAATATAGGCAAAAGAGTTATGCAAATAGAAATAGGTTGTTCAAGGAGTTCCAGGTCGGGGAACATGTGTACTTGCACATCAAACCGAAGAAGAGCTCCTTGAAAATTAGATCTTGTGCCAAGACAGCACCATAGTTTTGTGGACTATTCAGTATCATTGAGAGGATTGGTCCAGTAGCCTATCTGCATGCACTGCCTCCGACAGTAAAAGTCCATGATGTTTTCCATGTATCTTTGCTTAAGAAGTATGTCAAGGATTCTGATCATGTGATTGAATGGTCCGTATTGCAGGTGGAACCAGATGGAGAATTCCAGTTGTAGCCTCAGTGTATATTGCAGAAAAAGGTGCTCATGCTCTAGAACTAAGCAATCGAGCAAGTTAAAGTGCAATGGAAGCACTTTGGGATCAATGAAGCTACATGGGAGATGGCTGATCAAATGCGGGCTATGTATCCTTCCTTGTTTTCTGGTTGAGGCAAAGCATTTTTGGCTTGGTGTTTTGATATGGTGTTTTGGTATATGCTTTGATATGGTGTTTTGGTATATGCTTTGATATGGTGTTTTGGTATATGCTTTAATATGGTGTTTTGGTATATGTTTTGATATGATGTTTTGGTATATGTTTTGGTACATGTTTTTGGTATATATTTTGGTGATATTTCTATATGTACATATGTATATGGATGTAAATATTGCCATGAGCTATGTTATAAAGCTCCACTAAGCGGTATGGGTGTCATGTCATTATTATTATGTTGTCATGTTACTATGCTATCATGTGGTTATGTTATCATGATGTTATGTTGTCACGTGGGTTGGCACTCAGTAGTATGATCATTGTAAATGTTGTAATGAGCTATGTTATAAAGCTCCAGTATGTGGTATGTTGTCATGATGTTTTGCTTTTGAGCAGGTCCTTCATTGTAAATATTGCATCGAGTTATGTTATAAATATCCATGAGCAATATGTCTTATTTCAACGAGTTGCTGAGGTATATGTGTGATTGAACACCGAGGATGGTGTCCCCCAAGGGGGAGGGTTCTGTAACAATCCTGGTGAAAATTCCATGTAATAAAAGTTAAAACAATAACCACAGTTGATGGGACACTTATTCCAAGCTAAATGTTGGGAAAGACATCCTAGGAGGTGTTCATTTGGTTGTTTATGGCTAAGGAAATTGGAAAAGGCAATGGCTAAGGCTTCGGAAAGGCAAAATGGAATTTTGGCACAATTATTTATGAAAATAATGGAAATTAGGAGAAAAAGGAGGTGAAAGGTCACAGGTTTCATGTGAGGAGGAAAATGAAGGAAAATAATGGAAAATGAAGAAAATAGAGGCCTCATTCATAAAAAGGATTCTGAGGATCAGTTAGTAACCTTTTCTCAGTTTAGCTTTGGAGCTCTATCATTATTCTCTCTCTCTCTCTCTCACTCACTCTTGGACACTTAGAGTTTCTTGGAGCACTTTAGCATTGGAGTAAGAAAGTAAAAGAAAGCAAGAGGAAGCAAAGATCGAGTAGGGAAAAGCAGGGTCAAGCAACTACATCAAACTTCATTGCAGGTATCGACTTGCATGTGTATTTTCCTTGCTAGATTTGGCATGCATGGTATTTCATGTGGTTCTTTTCTATCATGGCATGAGTTTTTCCAAGTGTGACAGTGTTCTTCAACCTAGCCTTTCCATTTCTTGATAGCTTTGATGAGATGGGTTCCTCATATTCGATTAATGTGGGATGGTTGGATGGATTCGAAGCTAAGTGGGGTGGATCTCCAAACTGACAAATGCATGGACTAGTGGTCCCTAAACCGGACTGTGGATCACGGTAAAGCCACTGGCCTAATAACCCCTGAACCAGACTGTGGGTTGCGGTAAAGCCAAATTGTGTACCTCGATGGGCCTAGGATTTCTTGTCGGTGAATGGAGGGATATACGGTAAAACCAAGAGGTGGATTTCTCTCCATTGGGCCTAATAGTCACAAGATGGTATGTACGGTAAAGTCAGGAGAGTGTGTCTCAATGTAGGGCCTAGTGATCCCTAGATTGGACTATGGATTATAGTAAAGTTTGAGATACTAGGAGGCACTCAAATTACTCATGGTGTAGGCAGAGAACTCCGGTGGCATCCATGCTTGGTGGTGTTTTTTTTGTGTGTTCTGTGAGTCCCACATTCATGCCTGGAATATGGCACAGTGGTGATTGATTGAAAAGAGACTTGGATGAAACAATCTATGGTTGGGTGGAACATGGTAGTCCCATCTCCGGTTGGTTTATTGCATTAATTAATGAGAAATTCATTCCCTTGATTTTCATGTGTAAATGTACTGATGTATATGTGGATTTTATGGCTGATATGTTTATGATATTTCTATCCCTATTATGTTGGTTATATGTATGTTTTATGACAATCGCTATGTATGGCTCTCAGCATGTTTTTATTTGTAAATGAATGGATAATTTATCTATGGCCTAATAGATGATAATGCAACAAATGACATGATGGAACAATGGTTCATAACTATTCTCATATGAGTATGATATCCCTACACATAATTTTGTTGTTTACACCTATAGGTTACATGTTGATGATATGTTTGATGAAATTCCTGTCATGGCTAGTAGGGGTCTGGTTAAGGTCTTGTTCAACTTATTGCTTTGGCATCATTGTTTTCCTATTCTTTTACTGATCTTAAGCTATCACTCCATTCTAGGCAGTGACATGGGCTCTAGGCATGAAAAAGTGGCTTAAATCCCAAGGTCGTTGGCACATAATTGGAAAATTGGGTCCCTGGACGCTGACACATAAGCCTATGAGAGGGACTTTGGGTTTATGGACGCTATCATGCTTATAACATGAGAGCGACTGAGGCCTAAGATGGTCAAAAATTTAGTAGGACCCAAGGACAAGATATCTAAAGTGTTCGATTGGTTTTGGTGGGTCCTGAAGTTGATGTTGGATGACTGTGTGTGATGTTTTTGTCAATTCCACTTCCTTAAGATCACACAGGAGGTCAAATCCAATCATAGTAGCCTCTCGTTGCATGTTTACCCTGGTTGTCTAGTTACTTGGGTAGATGTGGCAGGATGGTGTTACACTTCCCAACCTTCATTCACTCCCTCCTACCTTCATCCATCTTCTCCTTTCCTCAAAATACCATTTCCACCCTCAAAAGACTCTTAGAACCCCTCCTGTAGCAATACAGGGCCTCCTGTAGCAACACATGTAGCATGTATGTAGCACCATTTTACTCCACCTGTTTTTCTCCCCACTTCAACCTTAGCTTGGTTAAGATGAATAATGACCCCCAATTTGTGATTTGATGATCTAGAGAAGCTCTTAGACCACTCCAACCTCCTATTTTCCTCATTGCAAAATAGAGTAGAATTAGTGTTTTTAATTCACAAGCAAGTTACAAGTTAGATTTCCACTTTTCAAGAAAAAGTAAAGTGGATCAATGATACATGCAAGTAGATTATTGATTTGATGAAATGTGATAAATAAATTAGCTTCACTTCTACAAGTAGAATAACCATTTTTCTATCATGTAATGTTAATTAGCATCTCCAAGTTGAATGAATGACATTTTCACTTTCATTGTTAAAATAAGTTTCATTAGGAGTTTTCACTATAGTTAAGTTGGAGAAATGGTCTCTGAACACCTTGATATGATGTCATGATTGAGGGTGGTATGCGTAGAACTTAACCTACAGTGAATACAACACTTTCACCTCTAAGTTTGTATGAACCACGGGTTGATAATTTAATTTGAAGAGCCCTTAGGAGTTGCAACACTCTTGGTGCAATACCAAGGCTCACTAGAGAGGCCACAACTAAGGAGCATTGTTTGTTGTTTTTTGTGGAGACCTTTTAGAAGGGTTGAGTTTCTCTATCTTCTAGTTAGCTAAAGGAGATGTTGTCAAAGGAAGAAGGTTGAGTTTGGAGGGAATTAAAGGTCTTGTTAGGGTTGTTGTAGTAGCACAAAAGGTGGGTTGTAGGCATAAAAGAGAGGTCTGAGTCCTAGTTTAGGGTTGGATTGTGGTTGGAGAGTAGGCTGAGGCCTACACAATACTTAGCAATTGGGTTGTAGGACAAGACAGGGTGGCTGAAGCCACAAAGAGTCTGCTTGTAGCCTAAAGGAGCAGGTCATTGTTGGAGAAGGGAATATTGAGCCTTTTTTTGTTACTGATAAGTACATACAGGGCATGAAAAGAGTTGGTTGCAGGCCTAAGGGATAGGATGTAGGGACAAGAAGCATGCCCAGGCCTAAAATAAGCTGAAAACCTATAGGAAGTAGTCTGTGGATAGGGAAAAGGGGGCTACAGGCCTAGGGGGCTAAGGGAGGCTTGTTAGGGCAAGTCGTAGCCCAAAACAGCTAGTAGAGGGCAGACCAAGTAGAATGAAGGACTAGTGAATGTACAACAAGAATGCTAGGTGGGTGAGGATTTGCAAAGGGCCTAAAGGAACATGCCAGTGATGATAAAAGGCTTTAGGAGGCTGAACACAAAGGATAACAAGTTGGCCAGGTAAATTGATTTGTCATTTAAGTTTATATGTTGGGAAGATGAGAGCCGAACTTAGGAATTGGCCTAAACTCTGAGTTTTAGTCAAATGATAGACTTGTGTTACTGGGTTTTGTAAAGGGCCATGATCTCTGGTACAAGAGTCCTATGGTTTTCTTATTGAAGGACTAATAAGGAACATGTTTTGGGCCATAAATATTGTGTACTGTCGTTGATCTCATTGTTGTTATGTTTCGTTGTGCAAAGTTGTTCTTGGTTGGGCATATTCAATGTGTTTATGTTCCTAGATAAGGCATAGATCAAACCTGGGGTGCATGGAAAATCCAACATGGCATCAAAGAGAATTTGAATGGTAGCTACATAAGAGTGTGCACAAGTGTCACCTCTAGGAGGGAGCTGTGAGACTGTTGCAGGAAGCATCAATGTTTCCAAGTGAGTTAGCTAGACATGGAGCAGAACGTTCAACGAAGAACATGGAGATGCAGTCTTGATTGGTTTTGTGACTAGATAGGGTGGGATTTATGGTGGATAGGTGGAGAACTTGGTGCACAATAATATGTTGTGTGGTAGGTTGCTGACACCATTGATGTAATTTCATGGACTTGTCAAAGTAAAGTTGAGACAACTTAGGTGCCTTGGCAAGGAGTTCTTTGGCATGAATAAGGTAGCTTTGTGTGAATGTCAGCTTTATTGTCAGATAATATCCTCATTGGGTTATAGAGTTTCACATCCAACAACGGAGACAAGTGAATATGAGGTGTTTGACCCAAGAGGATGAGGACACCTGCATAGAGTTGCAATGGTCTAGAGTGGACTAGGCCAAGTGTTCAACCACAACTTTGAACTAACCTTGAAAGAACACAAGTTCAGTGGAAACACTTTATGGGAAGGAAAGAAGAATGAGCCAAGGGAAGGTTGTGTAGGCTCAAAGGGAGTGTGGATTCATAGGGAAATTGTGAAGGAGAGTCAAGTGCCTTGTGGAAGTCTAGCCTTCAGGATTCAAGCCAGAGAGAGGAAGTCATGCACCATGCAAGCAAATTCATGATCATACAGAAAGAACTCTTGGCACATCCAAGGAAAGTCACAACCATGCAAGGAAAGGTCATGGAGATGGATATTTCTAGGAGTATGTTGTCTTTGAAGATATAGGTCTTCCAGAAGGACATGGTTGTGGATCATATTCCGAGTCAAGGCCACTTCCAGGTAGTGGTGGAAATATCTTCCTCACTAAGATGGAGTGTTGAAATTTGGTAGCTCAGAAGGTATTTCCGAGTGGAAAATCCTTGGGGGATTTATGCTTTTGAGTTTGGAGTTTTAACCCAAAGGAGTGGGCTCAGAACCCAAGGAAAGAAATTCTATATTCTAATTTAATTGTGGAGTAGTGAAGTGGGGTCTCTTGAAGGAAAAATAGGGCTTTGAAGTCACCTAAAGGTCATGTATATATTGGAAGCCAAAGGAGAGGTTAAATTACAAGTGAGAAGGACTTCATCTGTGAGCAAGAAAACCCTAGAAGAACCGCAACGAGATAGAGAGAGGTTGAGTTCTGAGGAGGTGAAGAGGCTACAAGGGACACAATTGCAATAAGGAGGTCGAAGTCTAGTAAGGAGAGGTTGTACCCAAGGAGCATTGTTTGAGGTTTATGTGGAGACTATTTGGAAGGGTTCAGTTTCTCTATTTTATGGTTAGCTAGAGTCACTACCAAAGGGAGAAGAAGGTCGAGTTTAGAGGGAATTAGAGGTTTGCTTAGGGTTGTTGTAGTAGCAAGAAGGTGGGCCATAGGAATAAAAGATATGTATGAGACCTAGTTGAGGGATGGGCTATGGTTGGAGAGTAGGCTAAGGCCTGAGGGTTGGGTGGAAGGAAAAGATAAGGTGGTTGAAGCCACGATGAGTCTACCCACAACCTAAAGGAGCCATGTTTTATTGTTGATAGGTACTTGAAAAGTAGTAGAAGGGTTGGTCGTAGGCCTAAGGGATAGGTTGTAAAGACAGGCAACAGGCCCAGGCCTAGAATAATCTTAATAGAACCTACATGAAATAGTGTGAGGATAGGAAGAAGGGGGTCGCATGCCTAGGAAGGCTAAGGGAGGCTTACTAGGATAGGCCATAACCTAAAACAACTGGTAGAGGGTAGAATAATTATACCGAAGGATTAGTGAAGGTACAACAAGGCTTCTAGGTGGGCAGAGGATTTGTTAGGGGCCTAAAGGAGAAGGCTAGTGAAGATAGTGTTGAAGAATGTAACTAGGTTCGGTCTTCATAATTGTACTTGAGTCATGATGTAATATATTTATCAAAAGAAAGAAAAATAAATTTTATTATTAATAAAATTGACTTATTAAAGCATGGGTTTCATGCTTGGGTCAATTATTTTTAGGTCAAAGCCTCCATTGCAGGCTTCTAGGGTTTGTGTCAAGTGTCCTTGTCCATGTCATAATGTAAAAAACCCTTCTTGGGAATTATTTGTCAAGAAATAAATTTATTTTATATCAAAATGCGTCTTCTAGGCCTCCTCCACAAGTCAGCCTCAAAAATGGAAAAGTAAGCCTAAAACTGGGCAGCATAATCACTATATAAATGCAACAACTCTACCTCATTTGTCACTTACACACAACAAGTTTGATCTGCAATAACTGGGCCAAGAGAAAGGGTGAAATTCAGGGAAGAAAGGAAAAGAGGGATAGCGAAGAAGAAGAATGACTCTTTCAAGCATAAAAAACGAAATTTTCTCTCTTTCCCATGACGTGTGAACTTGTGCAACTGCTAAAAGGGGGCCAAAATTTTGCAATAACTAGGAGGCTGAAATTCTGTTGCATGAGGTCGAAATACTGCAACTGGGAAGTCAATTTTCTGGATTGTTGTTGGGCTATGCTGCTGGATAATAATAGACTACTATATCATCTTCGAAGGCTAAATTGGTGGAGGAGGAAAGTTTGTTGGTCTAGGGTCTTGGTCCATCTCAATTTGAATTACAGAAGGAAGAGTTCTTGACTGGGTTTTCCCTATATAGGGGTTTTAGACCTAGCTATCCGCCTACATCTGGTGTCTCTGATATTCATATTTTGTTTTTTGATAATTTCTTGATGAACTAAGATAAAAGATGAACATAAGAAAGATAAAAAGAATTCAAAGTTATCACAAGTCAACTAAAGAAAATATTTCTGCCTTTCTAATTTTCTAACAGATAGAAGGCTTTAGGAGGCTAATTGAAAAGGATAGCAAGTTGGCCAGATAATTTGATTTTTCATCTAAGTATTTGTATGTTGTGCAGATGAGAGCCTAAAGGAATTGTCCTCAGCCTTGAGTTTTAGTCAAAGGCCAAATTTGTATTATAGCATTGTACTTAGGTTTGTAAAGGGCCATGATATTTGGTATGAGAGCCCTATGATTTTCTTATTGAAGGACCAATAAGGAACATGTTTTGGGCCATAAATATTGTGTACTATTGTTGATCTCATTGTTATTATATTCGATTGTGCAAAGTTGTTTTTGGTTGGGCATCTTCAGTGTGTTTATGTTCCTAGCTATGGCATAGACTAGAAATGGGGTGCTTGGGATTTCCAACATGCTTTGTGTTCAAGATGTAAAAATGTGACCACTACAATGAAATAGGTAGACAATTACAAATTTTATGTCCATGTCTTTGTCTTAATCCTACTTTAGAGAAGCCACATAAAGCAAAAGTTTCACATCTCTTTATTCACACTACATAGAGGCCTTGTCTCACAAGATTATCAAAGTTTACCAAGATGAAGGAAGTTCAAATTGTTGAAATATTTGCAAAGCCAATGATGGAAAAGAAACACCCTTGTTCACATAGTTTTAGAATTTCAAACATACCCTCTTCTTCAAATAACACAAACATTGACAAAGTATTTAGAGAAAACTACATCACATTCAACATGAGGTATTATACTTATATTTATCCACAAAAATTAGCATTGGAATTGTTGTTAACAATACCTTTGAAAATATACCAAATCTCGTTTTGTCACACATGACCCACACCTTAGAAAAACTATGGTTAACCATGTTGGAGACAATTTTTTTGGAAAAAATTGTTGAGAAAATTGCAATTTCCAACGTAAACTATGTGGAGAAACTAAAATGTCTAACGTTTCAAGTAAACACTTCACCCATCTTCAAGGACCGTAAGCTTGAAAACTCATGGTGAATAGAAAGCAAGATGAGTTAATTTAAAGAGGATTGGGTTTATTTAGCCATTAGAGCAAAAACTAATTAATTAAAATGGGTTTTGAACATTTATTTCATAAATAATTTAATTTAAATTTAAAGGTTGAACGTTCAATAAAATTGGAAGAATTAATTAATAATAAAATAATAAATTAGAAATAAGGGTGGGTGAGACTGAGAAAGGAAAGGTCATAAATAACTGAGTAATTATTGAAGTTATATTCTCCTTAGATTTTTTAAAACCAAAAAGAGTGTTTGTATTATATAATTATGTGTCTTGCTTGTGACAAATACATCAGGAATTATAGAGCTAAATCATCAAAATTTTCCAACTATTTTATGATTTCTAATATGAATACATTATTTTCCTAAGGAGAAAATATATGCGCCACAAAAAGAGGGGTTTTGTAGGAATACCTGAAAAAACATCCCCAATAAAACAAAAATATTTACAACACATAACGTTATTAGGGAATTTTTTTAACAGGCTTCATCTACCATTAGGGAATTATTGTAGGCCTGATTTGGCCATTAATATTTAATTCACCTATCTTCCATTCACGCCCCTCGTTATCATATGTCTCTCCTGTTGAAGTCTATTAGGACATAGAAATATGCTTTGGATGGGATATTTTCTGCAGTTTTCCTTATTCTTTTCATGATGTTTCCCATAGATTTTTCCTTTGGTAGGAAGCCATTGACCATATGATGCAGGATTAGGAGAGAATATCCTATAACTAGAAGTGTTTCCACTTGATGTTATTTGGCTAACTATAGTACCTAGTAGAGACCATATACATCTACTTGATTATTTTTCATATGACCAAGGCCCCATGAGTACCTTAAAATTGTGTCCTCCTCAGGGCCATGTAGTATCCCTACCCCTCAAACTAGCCCTGGGTTTCATTTGGATGCCCCATCAAAATAGAGAATCCAACTTTGTCACAAGCTCTTCCATGCTCTTAATTCTACATCTGTCAGTATTAACTTCCAAATTTCATCTATTCCATGCTTGTTCCATCCAGTGTTTTGGGAAAAGTTGTACAAAACTATGAACATTTTGAGTCAATCCCATTCCATTTGGTCTTAAGGTTTGTTGAGAAGAGTTCTTGTCTATCTTTTGAGCTCCAAACCCATCACAATATGAGATTAATTTCATTACTATGTTCTAAGGAGGAATGTTCATGTTATTAAATATTGCATTATTCCTTACTAATCATACTTTCTGACATATAAATTTTGGGAGAGCTTCCCAATAATTTTTTAAGAGAGGTTTCCTTGAAAATCTTCCAGAATAATTTTTTGTATAGAACGGGAATAATTATAGAAAATCAAAGGACCATTTCACTCTACTGGAGAGTGGGGCAATTGCTTCCACCCATACCACTTTGGTATAATCATAGTTCAAAAAGATATGGGAGGTGTCTTTTGCTTGACGTAAGAAAAATGACACTGAGAGGGGGGGGGGAGCATGAATGCATCTCTTTCTTAAATTCTTAGCTTTTAGAAGAGTAAGAAGCTAACAAAAAGAATTTACCTTTGGATTGGAATTAGCTTTCGATATTTTCTTCCAAGTTTTGAGCTTTGGGGGAACTTGAGACTAGAATAGTAGCACAACCTATCCTTCCTTCACCAAATAAGTTGAGGCATTCCATCCTACCTTATCCACTTCCTCTCATCTCCATGGTGCACATCCCACGAGTCAAACACGAAGCTTAAAGGCCAAGTTCTAAATATCCTGTGAAATATTGCTAAGGTTGCATCTAGTCCAATTACCTTTTTCATCCCAACTAGAAATATCAACTACGGTGAATTTTTTTTTATTACATAAGAATTATCATAGAGGAAGAAACTCCTAGAAACATTCTAGTGGTTGTTGATGCATTATTTTATTAGTCCACAATTTTATATTCTCCCCATTCCTAGCTTCCACTAAATTAATGAATTAATGAGAGGGTTCGTTGATTCAAATAGTTTCCAGATCGAGGAGCACCCTCTTGAAGCTTGAATTGAATTCAAAATTCTAATTGTTTCTCCTTGAAGGTATTTTCCCTTGAGAACTGTCTACCACCAATCTTCTTCTTGGGTGATGAATATCCAAACTAATTTTCCCCTATTGCTTTATTCATTAGCATAGGGTCCCTAATGCCAAGCCCTCCATGATTTTTACGATGCTTCACAATAGCCCATTTAATTTGATGGAATTTATTTATACTTATTTTTTATACTTCCCATAGAATCTTGCATATTTATTTTTCCAAAGCAAAGAATGCTTTATGGAGCAAGAAGCGTTGGGAATTTAAAAAGTGGGAAAGAAAAGAGAAATACTTTGATAAAAACAACACGCCCTACAAGATTGAGCCATCTAGCCCCTAGGGAAATGAATTTTCCTTTGAATTTTGAAAGAACACCTTCCCAAGCTTGGGTTGAGTGTGATTTCAAGCAAATAGGAATTCCTAAATACTTAAATGCTTTCCATTTTTCCACCGATTGAAATCTCAATATTCTTCGAATTTGTCTTTCCTTTCTAAAGGAAATATTCCATATATAAATTTGAGATTTACCAAAATTTGCTTGACCTCCCGAAGCTTTAAGAAAATTATCCATAACCATTTTGAATCTTCTTGCTATTACTAAGGAAGCTTCCACCCATCAAAAGTGTATCACCAACAAATTGAGAGTGGTTGATGCTTTTGATACCTCCAACAAACTTGATTCCTAGGAGGTGCTCATATCTTTCAAATTCCAATATGTGGCTAAGGAATATGCCATAATGATATACAAGAAGGGAGATAAGGGGAAACCTTGGCAAAGGCCTCATGAGGCACAAAAAACCCAACCACTCTCCCATTAAATAGGGGGGAATCCAAGGCAAATTTATGCAAAGAGAAACCCAATGAGTGAATTTAGCATCAAAGGAAAATTTTGTCATCACCTTAAATATGAATTCATGATTCACTCTGTTAAAGGCATTTGCCATGTCAAGTTTGACAAGCATGCCTTTGTCTCCACAATTTTGACTAGAATTGATAGCCTCTTGAACAAGAATGATGTTATGAAATATTTTCCTATGATTCACAAAATATCCTTGATTGTCTAATATTATTTTTGGAAGAATGGGGCTTAAGTCTTCTAGCTAAAATATTAGAAGTCAATTTATATGAAACATTACAAAGCGAAATGGGCTTAGATATTTAAAAAGACTTCTTTTGGAATCAATGCTAGAAGGGAAGATTTAATTCCACCCCCCATGTAATTATTCTTAAAATTGTGCCCCACCATTCTAAAAAATTCAAATTTTATTACCTCCCAAAACTAATGACAAAAATGGGAAAAAAATCTACCTAGTCATGGAGATTTGTCTGGGTTAAAAGAGAATACCTCCTAATAGATTTCCTCTTTGATGGGATTTTCTATAAGAAAGGTTATCCTCCTGAGATATAGCATCTGGAATATATTTCAACATGGATAATTCCACCTCATATTTTCTTGGGGTCATGGCATTGTACAAATCATTAAAGGGACGAACCACCTCCTCCTTGATTGAGCAAAGACTAATATTTTAGTACCTTTTGTTGTTATATATTTGATGTTATTTTTCCAAACTTTGTTTTTTTCCTATTTATGAAAAAAAATTGTATTCATATCTCTTGCCTTTAACCAAATACTCTGAGACTTTAAATGCCAAATTTCCTCTTCCTCTTTTAATGCTTTATGATAAGCTGCAAATTCTTCCCTTTCTTCCTTAATTAGGTCATTTGTTATAAGGCCATTCTCTATTTTGGATTGTATAAATTCCATTCTCTTTTCGTGTGCCTATATCATTGATTGTCTCTCTGTCTATTGTTCTCAAGCCCACTTTTTTAATGCATTTTTTAATCACTTAATATTTTGTTCTCTGAACATCGTTGAGTTACCTGTTGTAGCTCCCAGAGACAGCCTTGGATTGCTTACAAGACTAGTTCCTGGACACATCTAGATTTGTGTGTCTCAAATGATTTATAGGAAACTGGAGACATCACTTATGTGCTATAGATACATATATTTATAGGAAATGGGTTGGTTCATTTATCCAAATAAATAAGACATCAATTTCTAGTACTTCTTCACAGGTGCAGATCTCATAAATATGCATAAAAATAATGGATGTAGAGTATTTCAAGGGCTTACAGCTTAATAACCTTTTGCAGGGCAGATGAGATAGACAAAGAGAAGGAGCAACCCATCACATAGAGAATAAGGCTTCAAGACTTCTACACTTAACACATAGATCTTGAGGCATTAAGGATTTCTATACTTATTTGAGTTACAAGCAAAAATAATGGATGAAGGAGGAGCTAAATGTTATGATTCATGTGTTGCAGATTTAAAGATATGATTTCAATAGTCCACACATGTATATGCATCAAAAATATTGAGACAAGTGAATATGTGATATAATTACAGGTACTTGCATTCACATATCAATACAAATAAATCTATGAGGAAGCTTGAAATATTTCTAGCAGCTATAATTGCATGAATATAGAGAGGAAATATGAACACAAAATGGGTTTTAGTAGAGGGAACACATACAATAATTCTTGAAGAGGGAATCACCACCATTCCCTTGATATTTTGAAAAATTTGTGTTACAAAGAGATACAATCTTAAAATAGCATGTAGTATTTTCTATAGAATTTCTGAACCTTTTCTAAGTATTGCTTTCCCCTATTTATCTGGAGAGGGGAGTAAGAACATTCATTACAACAAAATATCTCTGGTATAGACTCAACTATCGGGTTGACTAGATGTCTTAGTCATAAATGGCTCTATGGCCCAAAATATTACATAATTAAATGCCTCATGAAAGGAGGCATGTTATAGTACATCAAATAAATAACCATAAGATGCAAAATATACAAAGATCTCCTTGCCCATCCTGTGATCATCTAAGTTGCAGGAGTTGTTCTACTTAAGGCATGTCTTCCTGCACTACTTCACCAACCTCTATCTTTTCTGCCTTTATTTCCTTCAGCGCTGGCTCCCAGAACCGTGTCATAGTGGGCTTCTTTTGAATTAGCACATCCCATACTTTGAATGCATCAACTGTTCTTCTCAAAACCACATATGCCAACCCATCATGCCCTTTAAACCTATGTCTTACACTATCAATGCCTTGATGTAGTGTAACAATGAAGTCTCTCAGCCGTGGGATTTTTTATTTCCCCCTTAGCCCCTCTTTATTATAGCCCCTTGTGTGACTCTCCTCATATGACCAGGGGCTTAGCCCTTTGGGCACTAAGGCTTTCAACTGTTGCTCAGGGGCCTTTTCCTTTGTAACTTGAAACACCTTTGATAGCCCCTTACACCGCATCGACTGATATCCCGAACACGAAGACCTTATCAAATAGATCGCAATAACTTATCGCATCTAGGGTCCTTTTTCTTTGTTACTCGGAATCTCGCATCTCGATGCTGAATGCACTTTTCCTTAATTTTCTCCCCAAGGAAACTACGATCGCCGATATGCGAGATGATGTCATCGTTGCCATGTGTCACCCTGTGAGTGGTGACACGTGTCACCCAAAAATGTGCCTATAGGACCCCTGAAAACGTTGAAACTTCTTGACATGTGTCCAACCGTACTGCCACATCAACATCCATACTACCACGTCACTGATGATGCTAGTTGCCATCTAAGATCTAGGGACCAATCATATGCTGCCACATGGCCCCTTGGAGGAGAGAGAAAAAGGTTTGCCCATTCATGTTGTCGCATGCATTTCCTTTGTTAATGAATTTTGGACCTCGTCGACAACTTTGCTTTAAATCACAAGATCAATGTTTTTCCATGGTTTAGAGTGGTGACCCCACCGATCGCCGATAATGCAGGATTGCAGGATGTGGGATTTCCTATCGATGATATGTCATACTTCCACGTGGAGGAGAGAGAAGGGGGCAACCTGGTCCTGATTTTTCATGAAATTCCTTTGTATTTGGTTTTCCAACTTTCCAGGAACTTTTACACTGTATCATAGAATCGGCCCCCACATGTCTTTAAAGTGGAAACCCTATGCTCCACTGATATGACGATGCACTAATCGTTGATATGTCGATATGCAGATGCCACATGGAGGAGAGAGAAGGGGGCGGCCCTGCATTGGTTTTACCATGCTTTTCCTTTGTAAATGAATTTTGGCCCTCCCCGTAATGTCACACCATATCGGCAATTATCCCCCCCGCAATTCCTTAAGGATGGCCCATTAGGTATTGCAGGACTGTTGTGATTGTGGGACTGTGGGGTCGCCTAGATACAGAATGCGAGATTGCAGGGTTTCCGATATGAGGTTTGCCCTCATACTTAGTCATTTTCTTGGTTTTCAAGGCTTTCCAAGTGTGATCTTCAACATGATCTAACTTCCGATCCAGAAGTCCATTCTTGGACTTCTATATACCGTTGGAAATATCTTTCTGAGCACTAGGTAATGGAGAGGGTCCAATTTATCTCTTAGATATTCTATGGCCTAGGAAAGCGGCTCCAAAATTCACTTCTCTTGGGAAACCTTGACCAATTGAAACCCAATGCAGTGAGTGACAACATTGGCTCCAACTGGAGAGAGTGCCTTGTTGGAAAGGTTTTGAGGACTTGCAGACCAGTAGTTTTTCCTTCCCTTGGGCATGGAGTCATTCTTAAACAAAATATAATTATGTGGAAAAGGACTTTTTTGATAATAAACTGAAAAATTCAAATAACAATTTCAACACACACACTAGATATTTACAATGAGCAAGAGACAGATATCTCTAGTTTTGAAAATAAAATTTTAGGAACTGACCATTTACAGGCAGTTCCAACAGTTCACCATCCAATTTTTCAATCATGTAAGTGTTGTTTCTCCTCTCTTCTACAATCTTGAAGGGGTCGAACCATAACGAATCAAATTTCCCATGTTTTTCTTTGTCTTCTCATTGGAAATCCGAGTTGAGAACTAAATATCCTTGTTGAAGAGGTTTATCCTTAGCCTTCTTGTCAAACAAATATTTCATCCTTTGTTGGTAGTTTGACAATTTGATCCCGACCTACTCTTTGTTCTCGTGGAGCTCCACCAGCTAATTTATCCTTCTAATCAGGGCACTTGGCTCTTCCTCAGCTACTTGTAGCAACTTAGCTACTCGCATTGCTAATTGGATTGAGAAGACATTAGCCTTTCCATATACTAGCTCAAAAGGTGATTTCTCAGTGGATCATTTAGGCGTTACACGGTTAGCCCACAGAGAAAACTTTAGTTGGGAGTCCCAATTCCTTTGATTTTTAGTGATGGTCTTCTTTAGAACCCTCACCATAGTTTTATTTGAAGACTCGGCCAAGCCATTCCCTTGAGGGTAGTATGTAGTGGAGTGTCCAATAATGATATTGAATTTATGGCAAAAGTTGGTGAACTTGGCAGATTTGAAGACCTGTGCATTATTAGTGATAATTTTAAAAGGACACCCAAAGCAGGATAGTATATTCTCCTCCATGAATTTTATCACCACTGAGTCAGTAGAATTTCTAGCTAGGATAGCCTCTACCCACTTGGTGAAATAGTCAATGGCTGTTAAAATCCATTTGTGTTGGCCACTGGACGGTGGGTTTATTTCTCCAATGAAGTCCAATCCCCACTGTCTAAAAGGCTCCTCTATGTGCACATGAATAAGGGGGAGAGGAGAAAACTTCTATCTTTCAGCAAACAATTGGCATTTCTGGCATGACCTGACCTGGGAATAAACATCTCCAAATAACATGGGCCAGTAGAATACTGCCTTAAGTATTTTATGTGTCGTTGTCTTCCAACTACAGTGTCCTCCACAGACTCCGTCGTGGAAATCCTAAATCACTTCATGGGTTTCTCCCCCCACCAAACATAGCAATAATACCCCCACTGGGTCCTTCCAGTAGAGAAATCCATTAGATATAATGTATTTTTTTGCCTGCAATATCAAACTCTGGCATTTAGATCTATCCAGTACCTATAGGCATCTTAGGAATAAGAGGTAATGAACAATTCTATTATATCTCGGTCATCCCTCATATTTGTCATAGATCTTCTGCTCAGTTGTTTTAATTCCACTCTGGTGATCCTTTGGTTTGCTTTCCTCTGTGATCAGGCTTATCCCTAGATCTTGGCAGTTGGATTCAAATAAAATCTTGGCCAACCCTTAGCCTTTGATGAGCTTGGTAGGCTTTATTTCTAGCTCATATTCTTGTATTTTAGCTATCCACTTGCCCCTCTTTCCTTCGTTGTCTCCCTGCACTAGGATGTCCTTGACTGCAGTCATTGGGACGAAATGTTGTGATTCCTGATTGCAGCACATACATACGAATGACTTCAGTGCCTTGACCAGTGCATAGGCCTGTTTCTCCAATATATTGTATTTCAGCTCAACATCCCTTAGGACTTGGCTGAAAAAGGCAATGGGCTGCTCATAACCTTCTTTATTTTTCTGTAACAGCACAACAACGATAGTATGTGGAGAGGCAAAAGAAAAGATGTAGAAAGGCACTGAATAGTCGGGGCTAACTAGCACTGGGGCCTCAACCAAAGCTTCTTTGATTCTAGTGAAAGAATCACAGGGGACAAAGCTCCACTTGACTTCATTCTCCTTCTTGAGCATGTCTGTAATACCTTTGACTATCTCAGCATAGTTGGGTATGAATCGCCTTAAGAAATTTATCCTCCCCAAAAAGGCTTGGACTTCTTTCTTGTTTCTGGGAAAGGGAATATGGATAATGGATTTGACTCATTCAGGATCAATCTTTACTCCTTCCTGCGCTACTATGTGTCCAAGCAACTTCCCCTCACTCAGGGCAAACTGATATTTCTTAGGATTCAGAGAGAGACCATACCTTCTGCACTTCTTGAAGGTGAGCTTTAAATGGAGGATATGCTCTTCATCAGTCTTAGAAAATACTGTGATGTCGTCTAAGTAGACTACCACAAATTTGTCTTGCTCGCCTACGAAAGCTATGTCCATAGCTCTCTAAAATGTGGCCCCTACATTTATCAACCCAAATGGCATGCGGGCATACATGAATGTTCCCCATGGGGTGGTGAAAGCAGTATTTTTCTGGTCCTCAAGGTGGACTGCAACTTGGTTATATCTGGAGAATCTATCCATCATGGACATTCTGGCTGCACCCACTACCTTATGCAATATATTATCCATCTTGGGCAGAGGGTAGTTATATTTTAGAGACACCCTGTTTAGATTCTGAAAGTCCACACATAGCCTTATCTCTCCATTCTTTTTCTCAACAAAGACCAAATTGTCTACCCACTCAGAGTATCTTAAAGGTACTATGATCTTGGCCTGCAACAACTTCCTTACCTCCTTTTCAATGGAGGGGTGTAAGAGTGGATTTATCTGTCTGAGTTTCTGTTGCCTTATCCCACTCTTCAAAGGGAACCTTATGCTAAATGATATTAGTATCAAATGATTTCAAATCATCATAAGACCAAGCAAATACATCTTTGTAAGTTTCGAATAGATCTAAATACCTTTGTTTGTATTGCAAGGGTATTTCTTTGGACAACCTGATCATTTGGGGTTCCTCCTCTGATCCGATGTTCCAGTGTTCTATTTGCTCATCCTTCTTGGGGGCCATTTGTTTGGAGGCTATGCCTTCTTTATTAAAATCCTTTCCAGTGGAACAAGTCCATGAGGGATGGTGTCCCCTTTTAGTTTCAAAATTTGTTTCCCAACCATTGTGTCTTTCCAGGAAGTAGCTTCTTGTTTTGCTTCTTCTTCTTCTTGATCGATGGTGGAGTGGGCGAACTCCCCAACGAATTCTATGTATCTTTTCACTTTCTCGTCATCTTCGAATATCTGTTAGTGTTTGACATTATCATGTATTGAAGGCCTGTGTCTGACTTCTATCTCATATTTGAGGAGTGGATTCTGTGGGGGCATCAAAGTGCTTGCAGCTACCATAAGAGAGTCAACCATCATGTTTTCTTCCCTGGGCATAAACTAGATGTTAAAGGCCAAGAATAAATTATCGATTAAGTCCCACAATTCATTTTGGTACGTCCTCATCGTGGGGTGTTTGGCGTGGCATTGATTTCTGATTTGCGTTATGACCAGTTCAGAATATCCATAGACTATTAGGAATTTGATATTCATATTTTTTGTGATTTGTAATCCAAGGAGCAGTGCCTCATACTTCGCCACATTGCTGGTTACCTCAAATTCCAGTTTGAAAGAGAGGGGTATCAGGCTGCCCTCCGGAGACACCAACAATATTCTAGTTCCATTCCCATCTTTTGCGTTTTCTCCATCAAAGTATAATTTCCATATTTTATTTTCATTTGCTCACAAGTGCTCTGACTGCCCTGTTAGGTGTACTAATGTTTCCTCTAGGAAGGCCTCATCCTCTTCTAGGAACAGACAATAGATATCGCTATCCTTCCCATGCATTGGGGAGTTTTTTGAGCCTTTAGTTGGGGTCACGATTTTTACAAACCTGGATTCTCTGTACAACCTTCTTTACTCAACTCCAAAAGTGGGAATGATGGCATAAGTTAGATCTAGCTTGATAGAGCCACCCACCTTGGAACCCCAAGATCTAGATAAGAGCATTCCAAAATGAGGAGGTATATCAACCACCACTATATCCATTACCACACTTTTCACCGGGATCTAAGCCAGGTTTACCACCAAATCCTTTATCATGCCTAATCATTTGACTCTCTTGGAGTCAAAAGAGTACAGGTCCTTGTATGGTCTCATGATCTCCAAACCCAACTGTTCCATTACTAATAATGGCATGAGGTTGTGTGAGGCCTCGAAATCCATCATGCAATTATGCAACAAAAGGTCATGGATCACCAAAGTCACAGAGAAAGGCACAGTAGAAGGGTCCAACTCTTCCACATGTGGCCCGAAAACAACCATGGGCTTCTCCTCTTGGAGGTTCAAACTATCCTGGGTTGGTGCCGAGGTGACTGGATGCATGAATTGCGAGACTTGAACTTTGTAATTATGATGGTTTAGAAGCTCAGTCAGAGGAACAAGAATTTTTACCATTTCCATCTCCTTCTGGAGATTGAATGTGGGTTGGGCCTTTTCTATATTTCCTAGCTCTGTTATTTCTCCCTTCCCGTTGACATTTTTAGGCAGGACAGGTTGCTCTTTTTCTTTGTGTCCCTTAGGACCATTGCTTTCCTTATCTGCAAAGACCCCTATATTGGGTGGATCAGGATGGAGCTTATCTTTCCCTTTGTCTGGTGTGGGATGAGAAACTTGGGGAGCACTTTCTTCTTGTTTCTCTGGTTCTCTTGAAATATTCTTTGAAGATCTTAAATTATACTTATGTTGGGGTTGTGTTTGCATGAACTATGCAAACTGTTTGCAATAATAATCTATATATTCCTTATCTGTTGTTGCTTCTCTATGATGACTAGCCTCCTGGTGAGCCATATTCTCATGTTCTTCCTCGACAAAAGCAGAATATATATTTCCCTGCATCTTCTATGTATCTGATAATTGTTTGTCGGGACCATATTCCAAGTATAAGGGATGAGGGATCTGATCAATTTGTTCCTTTATTTCCCTTGGAAGTAGTTGCAGTGGAGGCCTTCTATATTGTGGGTTATAACCCTGGTTGTTGACTTGAATATTCTATTTGGAGAGGTTCTTGTTCTCAATTTCAAGCTTTCCAACCTTTTGTGATAAGCTCCTGAAGAGTTTTTCTAGATCGTCCCACTTCGGGTCTGATGATTCTCTATCTTGACCAGAGGAGGATGCCTCTTCTTTCCCTCTTTTGGGTTCAGTAGGTTCTTGCTTTACCCTTGACTTCCCTGCCGAGGCCAGATTTGCTTCTACTTCGAGAGCATCGATCTGAAGTTGGTCCAGAGTGAGAGACTTCCTTTCTCTCAGGGTAAAACCAATGTCGGACTCAAAGGCTCCCAAGAAAACCACACAAGATGCAGCTAGAGGAGGATTTATGTTAGCTGGTAGGTTATTGTACTTCTTATTGAATCTTTTGATAAGTTCTAAAGTATCCTTCTTTGGTCTTTTTCTTATGGCATTAAACTTAGTGATGAGGTACTCATGATTCCTCTTTTCTCCCCATTTCTGGGTGAAATCATTTTCCAGCTCCTCCCAGGTAGTGATGGAGGAATGTGGTAGGCCTTTGAACCACTTTATGGCTTCTCCATTAATACTTTGTACAAAAAGTCTCATGACCACATCCAGCTGTTCCACATTCAGGTTCTCAGCAAAGGCACAAAAGGTTTCTATGTGTCTCTATGTTGTGTTGTCATCTTCCCCATTGAATCTAGGCAGAATTTTAAGGTAATCTTGGGGCATGACACTTAAGGGTTGAGGTAGATCAAGAGGTGCATACTTATTTAGAAAAAAACCTGGAAGAGCCATCTGGATTAGTGGAGGGGGATTAAAATTTGCTTGAGGAATTGGGGTCAAGACCACAGTGTTTGGAGGGGAAAGAGGATATGTCAGGGCCTTAGGAGTAAGTCCTGAATAATGAGTAGCAGCAGGCTGAGAACTGGATGAGAAAACTTCAAATGTTGGTGAGATGATAGCACAGTCAGGGGGAGTTTTCTCTTTCCAGATTTTCTTGGAAATTAATTTTTCAGGGTCAAATACAAATGGGGTTTTCTGCTGGGATGTATCTGAGCGAGTATGAGACCTTTTAAAATCCAGGGTTATGAATGATAATGAGGGGGGTGTGGAGTCACCAAGGTGATATGAATGAAAACATAATAGAGTTCGCTCACCTACACGAAGGGTGCTCAATTTTTCATATCCCGGGGGAAAAATCCTTCAATAAGTTCCCTGTCAATGGCCCCAAAATATGTTGTAGCTCCCCAAAACAACCTTGGATTGCTTACAAGACTAGTGCCTGGACACATCTAGATTTGTGTGTCTCAAATTATTTACAGGAAACTAGAGACGTCACTTCTCTGATATAGATACATATATTTAGAGGAAATGGGTTGGTTCATATATCCAAAGAAATAAGACATGGATTTCTGGTACTTCTTCACATGTTTAGATCTCATAAATATGAATAAAAATAATGGAGGCTGATTATTTCAAGGGCTTACAACTTAATAACCTTTTGCAGGGCAGATGAAAGAGGACAAAGAGAAGGAGCAACCCATCACATAGAGCATAAGGCTTCAAGACTTCTACACTTAACACATAGATCTTGAGGCATTAAGGATTGCTATACTTATTTGAGTTACAAGCAGAAATAATGGATGAAGGAGGTGATGAATGCTATGAGTCCACACAGGTATATGCATCAAAAATATTGAGACAATTGAATCTATGATATAATTACAGACACTTGCATTCACATATCAATACAAATAAATCTACGAGGAAGCTTGAAATATTTCTAACAGCTACAATTACATGAATATATAGAAGAAATATGATCACAAAACGGGTTTTAAGAGAGGGAACACATAATGTAATTCTTGAAGAGGGAATCACCACCATTCCCTTGATATTATGAAAAATCTGTGTTACAAAGAGATACAGTCTAAAAATAGCATGTATTGTTTTCTATAGAATTTATGAACTTTTTCTTAGTCTTGCTTTCCCCTATTTATCTAGAGAGGGGAGAAAGAACATTCATTACAACAAAATATCTCTAGTCTAGACTCGGTTGTCGAGTCGACTAGTTGTCTGAGTCATAAATGGCTGTGTGGCCCAAATTATTACAGAATTAAATGCCTTAGGAAAGGAGAGACGTTACAGTACAACAAATAAATAACCATAAGATGAAAAATATACAAAAATTTCCTTGCCCATCTTGTGATCATCTCTGCTGCAGGAGTTGTTCTACTTAAGGCATGGCTTCCTGCACTACTTCACCAACCTCTGTCTTTTCTACCTTTATTTCCTTCAGCGCTGGCTGCTGGACCCATGTCATATTGGGCTTCTTCTGGATCAACCCATCCCATGCTTTGAATGCACCACATGTTCTTCTTAAAACCACAGTTTTCGACCCATCATGCTCTTTAAACCTCTGTTCTGCACTATCAGTGCCTTGATGTAGTGTAACAACAAAGTCTCTCAGTCATGGGATTTCTACCTCTAAAACAAACGAAATATGCACTTTTTGATTTCCCCCTTAGCCCCTCTTTATTATAGCCCCTTATGTGACTCTCCTCATATGATCGGGGGCTGGAACTAGGGGCTTAGCCCTTTGGGCGCTAAGGATTTAAACCACTGTTTGGGGGGCTTTTCCTTTGTAACTTGAAGCACCTTTGACAGCCCCTTACACCGCATCAGTCAATATCCGGACGTGAATACCTTATCAAATAGATCGCAATAACTTATTGCATCCAGGGTCCTTTTTATTTGTTACTCGGAATCTCGCATCCCGGTGCTGAATGCACTTTTCCTTAAGTTTCTCACCTAGGCAGCTGCGATCACCAATATGCGGGATGACATCATCGTTTCCACGTGTCACCCTATGAGTGGTGACATGAATCACCTGAAAATGTGCCTATAGGACCCCTGAAAATGTCAAAACTGCTTGACACGTGTCCACCCGTGCTGCCATGTCACTGATGACATCAGCTGCCATGTCAGCTCTAGGGACCAACCATATGCTACCACGTGGCCCCCTGGAGGAGAGAGAAAAAGGCCTGCCTGACCCTGTTTTCGCATGCATTTCCTTTGTTAATGAATTTTGGCCCTCCTTGGCAACTTTGCATTAAATCGCAAGATCAACATTTTTCCATGGTTTAGAGTGGTGACCCTACCGATCACCGATAATGCGGGATTTACCATTGCCGATATGTCATACTACCACGTGGAAGGGAGAGAAGGGGGTGACACGATCCTTTTTTTCATGAAATTCCTTTGTATTTGGTTTTCGGCCTTTCCTGGAACTTTTACACTGTATCGGAGAATCAGCCTCCGCACAGTCTTTCAAGTGGCAACCCTTTGATTCGCCAATATGTTGATGCACCGACCACCGATATGCCAATGCCACATGGAGGAGAGATAAGGGGGCGTCCCTACCTTGTTTTTACCATGCTTTTCCTTTGTAAATGAATTTCGGCCCTCCCCGACGATGTCACACCATATCGGTGATTCCCCCCCCTGCAATTCCTTAAGGATGTCCCATCAGGTATTGCGGGGGCCATGAGGGACTGCGGGATGTGGGACTGAGGGATTGTTGGGTCACCAAGATGCGGGATGCAGGATTGTGAGGTCGTCGATATGCAGTTTTCCCTCATACTTAGTCATTTTCTTGGTTTTTAAGGCTTTCCAAGTGTGATCTTCAACATGCTCTAACTTCTGATGCAAAAGTCCATTCTTGGACTTATATATACCGTTGGAAAGCTCTTTCTGAGCACTAGGCAATAGAGAGGGTCCAATTTAGCTTTGAGATCTTTTGTGGCATGGGAAAGTGACTCCAAACTTAACTACTCTTGTGAAACCTTGACTAATTGAAACCCATAATGCAGTGAGTGAAAACACTACCCATGACCCATTTTCTCCAAATTCCCTTTACCATATCGTTGAAACATGTTTTCCTTACCCAGATTGGACAATAAAAGAAGGGGAGGGGCCCAAAATCAATATTTTCAGTGATTTCAAGAATAATTGTTTTGTGATCCAAGCTATTCCAAGGAAGGAATTGAGAACATACCAATATATTTTGAGAAGAGAATGAGTATGTTATTAAGAATCTATCTAAGCTAGAAATATGCCCTAGTCTAACTCATTTGTTGCTCCAAGTAAATTTTTTGGAGGAAGGTTTTATGTCTAACAAATTTAATTTCTAGATGAGATCTTCCAAATTTTCTTGAAACTGATCTCTAACCCAAGATCCCCCTTTCTTTTCCCATTGATGCAAAGTTGTATTAAAATCTCCTCCAAATATGCAATCAAAGCCAAAAATGGAATCCCCAAGAGCCAACAAAGAATCCCAACATTCTTGCTTTTCTCGAAATTGTACTGGCATATAGATGTTAACAAAATAACATACATAATTTGAGGGGATATGAAGAAATCTGGTAGCCAACCAATGGGTGGACGACTAATGATCAAGAAACCTAAGCGATGATTGAACCCATAGGGTGGACACACCACTTGAGTCTCCTCTTGAACTAATATAAAGAATCCCACTGTCATTCCAAATCGTATGTTTTTTTTTAAAGATCTCTTGGTACCCCCTTTTTGTCCTCTGGAGCAAGAGAACTAAAGGTCATTCTTTCTTGATTAATGATTTCACCTCCTCCATTCATTTTTTTTACCTTAATCCCTTGCAATTCCAGGGGAACCTTCATTATTTACTACTTGTATGACTTTCCCCTTGATGAGGGGCAAATTTTCCTCCTTTTTTGTTGTTTCTATATCCTTTGATTTTTGGATCTATAATTGACTGAGTGCCCATTTCCTTATCTTCTTTTATTTTCTCCAAGCTCACCTCTATGTTAGTCTTTCGACCTACCTTTTGTTGTAGCTTCTCTAGTTATTTTTCCTTTTCAAGCTTTGCTTTCTTGTTTGTCGAAATCAAAAAATACAACCCAATCTTAGTGATTTTAGGGGAGAGGAATTTTTCCTCCCCTATAAAAACTCCACGATATGTTGAGCTAGCCTTAGATCTTCTTCTAATGTCAACATATTTTAATCAATTCTTTCTAGATCTGGATTTTATATCCACTTTTGATGTTTCTCTTCTAAGGAGGGGTTATTTTGTGGAATTTCCCCTTCTTTATTCATCATATTTAATGCCTCGTAATTGTTACTATTCTCTTTCTTCCCTTCGTTGTTTCCTTCTATGCTTCTAGGATTGTTTATTTTGTGGGAGGTTGGTCCCTTTCCTTTTATTCCCAATATGATCTAGTTGTCTTGGCTAATTATTCTATTGTTTTATTGGGCCCCTTCTTTTTTTTGTTGTTTCCATTGTTCTCCTTCCTCCCCTTGTTTTAATTGTTCATTTTGTTTATTTTTGCAGCTTCTCGTAAATTGGCCATATTCATGCCATACTTTTCTTTTGAATGGAATTTGATCTTAGTCCCCTCTTATGGCTCGACACAATCAATATACTTGCCAGGGGCATTGCCAATACTTCTAAAAATGGTATTATTCCAACAATACAATGAAAAAAAGGGAAGTTTCACCCATATGATCACAGAGGAACATCACTTTCCATGTTAAAATATGGACTCCATCAATCCATATATAACCCTTGAGCTCCCATGAAATAAGGCCCACTTCTAAAGATCATGTCTCGATTTGCCTTGTTTTCTAAGAAGAAAGTAAAAAACCCTTTTTTGTAAAAGGACGAAGAGACATAACCATTGATCATGGGTTTCCAATTTCTTCCCACCCAAAACCTCACAAAACGTGTGGAGGGTCAAATCCTCATGACCTGGTTGACCAAGCTACGCTTAGCCAGTTGCAAAGGCTTGAGTTCTTGATTGAATACCTTCACATTTGGGATTTCCTCCAATTTCTTAATGAAATGAGAAGGATTTTCCTTCTAAAACCTCGGACCATTCACAACCAATGAGTTAAAAGCATCTATATTAGGAGCAGGTAGAGGGCGAAAGGGCATAGTGTTATGAAACCAACTCACAAAAAGATAGAAAAGATAGATCAATGCCTTAGAACTCAGCCTCTTCAAGGGGGAAACCTCCTTTACATTACACAAATGAATGATTCTTTGATGATTCAAATGACAAAACCTCCTTTCTATATATAGGAGTCTAAGGAGTCACAATATAACCCAGCTGACCTAACACTAATAATATAAAGGCACAAAAATAACAATAGAGGGATTCTATGGGGCACAGTAATAACAATATGGGGACAATAGGAGCACAACAATATTAATAAGGGATACAACTACAATAGTAATGGGGTAATCACTAGTATTATAGGGACCTAACATGCCCCTCTCCTTCAATAAAGTGTTGTCCTCAACACTTGAGTGGTTCTGGATGCTTTTGTATAAAATTCTCATCCTCCCATGTGGAATATTCAGCGGATAAGTTCTTCCACTTGATGAGATACTCCGAAATTGATCGATTTCGTAGCTATCGAGTTCTTGTTTCTGTGACTACTTCCGATTCCAATATAATTTTTCCTTCCTCGTCAAGTTCTGCCAATATTGTTTGAACTGGGAGCTTGTCGCCTATAACCTTCTTTAAACATGAAACACGGAAAACTGGGTGCACTCAAGAAGCTGTAGGAAGCTCCAATTTGTATGCCATAGTACCAATCTTTTGCAACACCTTGTACGGACCATAATACTTTGGTGATAATTTATTATCCTTCTTAGCTTGATTGACGGACATTTGTTTATATGGTTGCAGTTGTAGGAATACGCAGTCACCTACATCAAAACTTCTTTTACTGTGATGTTGATATGCCTATTGTTTCATTCTATTCTACGCCAACACGAGGTTATCCTTTAAGATTTGGAGGACTTGTTGTTGATGCTCGATGTGATGTTCCACTGCTTGAACCTTAGAATTTTCTCTTAAATATGATGTGATGGATGGTGACTGATATCCATAAAGTGCCATAAATGGGGTCATTTTTGTTTATGTATGGAAGGAAGTGTTATACCACCATTGAGCCAGAGGCAACCATTTGACCCATTGTGTCTGTTTATTAGAGACAAAGCAACAAAGATATCCTTCCAAACATTTGTTTACTATCTCATTTTGCCCATCAGATTGAGCATGATAAGATGAGCTATGAGCTAACTAAGTACCGAGACAAGAAAATAATTCTATCCAAAAATTTCTAGTGAAAATGGGATCTCTGTCACTTACAATAATCTTTGGATTTCCATGTAGCTTTTGAATTGTTTCCATAAATGCAGTAGAAACTGTACCGGCTTTAAATGGATGTGATAATGCACAAAAGTGTGCATACTTGGTAAGTCTGTCAATTACCACCATGATGACACTCTTTCCCTCAGACTTGGGTAAACCTATGATAAAATCCATTGAAACCTCCTCCCAACATTGGCTTGGAATGGATAAAGGTTGTAATACACCCAGGGTCTTAATTGTTTCAACTTTATTTTGTTGGAAAACCAAACATTCCGCCAAAAATTTTTGAATATCCGATTTAAGGCCATCCCAAAAAAAATCCTTCTTAACCCTGTGGTAAGTTTTTAAAAATCCGGAGTGCCCTCTTAAGGGAGAAGTGTGCAATTCCATAAGAATCTTTTGTTTGAGTTGGGAATTCTTACAGAGGTATAAGCGATCTTTGTACCATAATGAATCATTTTTCCAGCTAAATGTATCAAATGTACTAGAATCTTGTTGTAATTTTCGAATAAGTGCCCAAACTTCTTCATCATTCTTCCTTTCCTCCCTTTCTTTGTTTATCCAATCTGGTTGGATAATATAAATGGCGCACAACAATGCTTCCACATCCTCATCCTTTCTTGAGAGTGCATCTGCCACCACATTTTGCTTCCCTTTTTTGTAGATGATTTCAAAGTCATAACCCAACATCTTTGTGACCCACTTTTGTTGCTCTTCAAAGGATAATCTTTGTTCTAAAAAGTATTTAAGGCTATCATGATCCGTTTTTACCTTGAAGTGTCTTCCCATTAGGTAGGGTCGCCATTTTTTAAGTGCATGTAGTATTGCCAACATTTCCTTCTCATAAATAGCTTTGTGTAAAAAATTTCCCTTGATTGGATGACTTTCAAAAGCAATGGGTCTTTCATCTTGCATTAAAACAACACCAATTCCATTTCTTGAAGCATCACATTCCACAATAAAGGTTTTTGTGAAGTCCGGTGTAGCTAAGACCGGTGCTTGGCACATCGCCTCTTTAAGATGTTCGAAGGCCTTTGTTGCTTCTGGAGTCCATGAAAATGCATCTTTCTTCAATAATGTTGTTAGAGGTGCTGCTATTCTCCCATAATTCTTAACAAACTTGCAATAATACCCTGTCAACCCGAGAAATCCTCGCAAATGCTTTATGGATGTGGGGATTTTCCATTCCTCAATGGCTTTAATTTTGCTAGGGCCTACCTTAACTCCTTCACGAGATACAATATGACCTAGATATTCCACCTCTTGTACTCCAAAGAAACATTTGGATCTTTTTGCATATAATTGTTTCTCCTCCAATAGTTGTAGCACCCTGTCAACATGTTCAACATGATCCTTCCAAGACTTGTTGTAGATTAGTATATCATCAAAAAATACTAACACAAATTTTCTAAGGAAGGGTTTGAAAATGGAATTCATCAAACCTTGAAATGTAGAAGGTGCATTGGTAAGGCCAAAAGGCATGACCAAAAATTCATAATGACCCTCATGAGTTCTAAATGTTGTTTTCGGAATGTCTTCAGTCTTCATTATGATTTGATGATATCCTTAACGAAGATCCAACTTGGTGAAGTAAATTGATCCATGCAATTCATCTAGTAATTCATCAATGACAGGAATGGGAAACTTATCTTTAATAGTGAGCTTGTTGAGCTCCCTATAATCTGGACACATGCACCATGATCCATCCTTCTTGTGCACCAATACTACTGGAGTAGAGAAAGAACTTTGATTAGGTTGATCTAAACCAGCCTCTAGCAATTCTGCAACCATACATTCAATTTCACTCTTTTGGGCATAGGGATATCTGTACGGCCTGATGTTTGGAGGAACACTTCCTGGAATCAAATGAATAGCATGATCATGATCATGAATAGGTGGGAGACTTTTGGGAGTCTCAAATACCTTAGAATGATTGTCCAAGACTTTTTGGAGATCTGGAGAAATAGATGATTTCAATGTGGAAACATCTAGCAAACATAATTGTGCAATTACACCTCTTTGTTCCTTTTTTAGAAGCTTTTTCATACCCTTAGAGTTGATTATCTTTCTCGGTTTCCCTAGAATACCCCTTAATTCAACTTCCTTTCCTTCCGCAGAAAATTTCATGAAAATCTCTTGAAAATTAAAAGCTATTGTACCCAAGGATTGTAGCCATTGGACTCTTAGTACAACATCAACACCTCCCATTGGAATGGAAAGCATTGGGCTAGTCAATACATATTCTCCCATGGATAGCTTGATATTATGGCACTTTCCAGAGCAATTTATCGTTCCTCCATTTACAACCATCACTTGACACTCTAGTGCTAGATATAGGAAGCAATTCAATTCTTTTGCTATCTTACAATGAATAAAATTGTGGGTACTTCCTGAATCAATCAACCCTATTACCTTTTTCTTCTCAATTTGTCCTTCTATCTTGATGGTTTGAGGAGTGATAGTTCCAGCCAATGGATTACAAGATATGGTTGGATTCATTTCTTCTTTATCTAGGCTTTTTTAATGGAGTATATCCTCTTCTTTTGACCTTTCTTGCTCCTTTTCTTCTTCCTCTTCACAATCTATGTAGAATAATTTCTTCTTAGAACACTTATGACCTTTAGTGTATTTGCTATCACAACTGTAAAAAAGCCCTTTTGCTCTTTTTTCTTCCAATTGTTGTGGTGTCAACCTTATAGGTTGTGGAAGACTAGGGGCAACAACACTTCCATCTTTATAGTTGTGAGTGGTATGCTTCCTAGTTGCCATAATTTTGCTTTCCATTTTTCTTGCTAGCCTGAATGCCTTCTCTAATGAATCAGGTTCCCAAAGGCAAACATCATGGTGGATATTATCCTTTAAAGTCCCTATGAACACATCAATCCTATGCTCCTCTGGAATATTTTTTACCCTTATGCTCAATTTTTGGAACTCCTCAATGTGCTCCATTATTGAACCCTTTTGTTTGAGACTTATCAATTGGTTAAAAAATGTGTTGCTTTTTGTATCCTCATAATGTGTTGTCAATTATTCCATAAAAATTGCCCAAGTGATAATTTGTTTACGAGAGAAAAGCCATTGATACCATACAAACTGATTTGGTTCCAAATATAAAGTTGCAATACGTACCTTTTGTGTGTTTTTCACATTATTGAGATCGAAAAATTGCTCCATCTGTAATATCCATGTTGCGGGATCCTTGCCATCAAAATTCCTTATATCGATTTTTGGAATATGTTGGGTCTTCGATCCAACATTAGAGTCTATGAAATCATGATTAAAATTTCTTTTGATCGCATCATGAGTTTCCTTTACTATCCTTTCACCATTAGTAAGTATTTCTTGTAGAAAATTTGTCAAATCTGTCTTCAAATCTGCCATGCCTGTCTTCAAATCTGTCTTCAAATCTATCTTGAAATCATCCATCTTAGCTTCCACGCCATTCATCTTAGCTTCCACGCCCTTTATCTTAGATTCCATGCCATTTATCTTAGCTTCTGTTAGCTTTTGTGAGGGTGACATTTGTTGCACTTGATCTTGTAATTTTTATATATCATGTAGCATTTCTTCCTCTTCTTCATGAGTCATGCTAGAGCTTTCAGGTTGCTTACTAGGTGTTTGAATTTTCTTTCCTCGGGGCATCAGTTACCGATAATAATGCTCTATTATGCCCTTTGAATTCCTTCAAAATAATTTTTCAAACCAAGCATAAGCAAAAATTTAAAAAAATCTACACACCTTTTTTCACTTTGTAGGAGCTCGATATTGCCTCTGATGTATCTCTGTAATTTCGGATCATCCAGTTCTGAAATTGCGACCTACAGTAGCCCTCTATGTCCTCTTTCCAATGCCACCAGTTTGATCCAACTTTGATTCTCCAAGGAAGAGTTATGCCAAATCTCCCACAGTAACCTGATTATAGACTAGTTCAATAGAGCGAACTTGTACGACGTGCGACGTGTCCCTGTTTCTACCTTTGGCTCTGAAAAATATATACAAGAAACTAAAGTCCGTCCTCTTTCTGTACCTTCTTACAAAATTTCAATCCGATGCTCAGAGAGAAAGTTATGACGATTTTCCCCAGGTCACCTGTTTGGAATGTAATTCAGGAGTCTGCAAAAAGACCAACTTCCTCAGATCATATCTCCGCAAATATAGCGCGAAAAGCCCTGAATTTCGGACCCAAGGTTCAGTGCGATTTCGTCTCAAATGGGTTTTGTTTTTCACTTCTGAAACATCGCATAAAAAAATCTATATCGAAAATTACACGATGACCTATTTGGAGCAGCGAAACCCTAGAATCCAAAGCTTTGATACCAAATGTTATGAAACTAGCTCACAAAATGATAGAAAAGATAGATCAACGCCTTAGAATTCAGCTTCTTCGAGGGGGAAACCTCCTTTACATTACACAAACAAAAATGATTCTTTGATGATTCAAATGAAAAAACCTCCTTTCTATATATAGGAGACTAAGGAGTCGCAATATAACCCAGCCGACCTAACAATAATAATATAAAGGCACAAAAATAACAATAGAGGGATTCTATGGGGCACAGTAATAACAATATGGGGACAATAGAGGCACAACAATATTAATAAGGGATACAACTACAATAGTATTGGGGTAATCACTAGTATTATAGGGACCTAACACGCAGAACCCCCCAAGCTGGTCATTGAGCCATTGAAAACACCGACATATCAAAAACCTTCATAGTCACAGATCCTCACCCTTAGAGCATTTGAGAATATTTATGAATTGATTTTTGTAAAATAGAATCAATCAATTATAATCTCCTTAATTACTCAATAATTATTTATGACCTTTCCTTTTTACCTACCCTTATTTCTATTTTATTATTAATTCCTTCTTCCAATTTATTTGAACGTTCAACCTTTAAATTTATTTAAATTAAATTATATTTATGAATAAAAATTCAAAACAACCCCATGGGGGTAGGCGAGTTGGTAATCACAATGCGGTGAAGTTCGTTAGAAAGGCGGGTTTCGTACTAAAGGTCACGTGTTCAAATCCCCCAGACTTATCCTGGAGCTATATAGAGGGGCCGGCGCAGCTCCCATTGGTTATAGAGGTAGCGGTCAGAATCGACCCCATGTAACGCGAGTTGCGAGGTTTCCCCTGTTGTCGATTCCACTATAATAAAAAAAAAGACTAAACATTCAAAACCCTTTAATTAATTAATTAATTAAATTTTCCTCCAATGGATAACTAACCTTAATCCTCTTTAAATTAACTAGTCTTTCTCTATCTTCATCATGAATTTTCAAGTGTAAGGCTTCTGAAGGTAGGTTAAGTGTTCACCTAAAACATCAGACATTGTAGTTTCTCCACATAATTTCTTCCAAAAAATTTGTCTCTAGAGTAAATTTGAATTATAGAAATCTACATTCTATGTTAGTCATATTTTCACAAATAGTGAACCCTTTAGGTTTTTAACCAAACAAGTCACTTTTACAATATTGTCTTAAAAGTTTAAACAAATAACAAATGCTAATTTGGTACAAGTGAAAACAACCCACCCAAAAATAATTCACAACTCTAAATATGGAAACATACACAAAGTGTAAAACTCTTTGAAGTTTCAAATCAGTTTACATTATCCACATACAATTTAAAGGCAACCTTTACAAAGAAGTAATAACGAAACAAAACACTTGAAAGATTACGAGGGGCATCTGTACTAAAAGCATAGTAATTTGTAAACTATAACAGTTTATACATTTTATAACCAAATTCAAGGAAATGCAAAATGCTCCAGCACCATTTCCTTGTACTATAACCCAAAAATTATGGGTTCATAGTAATTTAAATATCTTATAATCACCTTCAAAACTTGTTCCCAAAGGAGGAAATGTATGAACATGAGTTTTTTTTTTAAACATTGAAATTAGGTGTGATATTTTCAATAAAAATAATAAATTGATTTATACTGTTTATTGCACAGAGGCATTCTATAACTTAGTATAGGGTAGATGTGTACATCTAATGTAATAATGTAAGTATGTAAACAATTTTAAATGTAGGTTTAATTGAAAAAGAAGAAGAATTTAAAAGTGATATGGGCTATGAGTTAAAAAATTTAAACGTTGGCTCAATTAATAATAAAAAGTTAAACCAATAAAAATAATAAAATTCAATTTGTTATACTTTTATTTAGGTATTAACTTGTAAATATGTTTTGTTAAAATAACATGGGCGAATACTACAGCTTATCAATACCACATGCCCAAAAACCATAACTTATTTCACAACCAAAATATTTTATAACAATATGACAAGATTCTTAACCATGGATATACACCCCCACTTTACAGTGGATATTATTAACTAGTAAAAATTAGGCTTTGTTACAATACAATGGACCAATACCATGGCATATCAGTACCACATGCCCAAACAACATAACTTATTTCACAATCAAAATATTCTGTAACAATATGAAAATATTCTTAAGCATGGATATTCACCCCCTCTTAACCATGGATATTATTAACTCGTAAATAGGCTTTGTTACAATACCATGGGCCAATACCACTGCTAATCAATACCACATGCCCAAAAAATATAACTTATTTCACAATCAAAAATATTTTATAACAATATGACAAGATTCTTAACCATGGATGTTCACCCTCGCTTTGTCATTGATATTATGAACTTGTGAATAGACTTTGCTAAAATACTATGGGCGAATATGATGGCTTATCAATACCACCTTCCAAAAAATCATAACATATTTCACAATCAAAATATTTTATAAAAATACCCCGATGGGGTGCATGCCCAAGAGGACAATTGGATAACGGTGGTGGGAAGGCATGTGAGTCACCACCTCATATTGTTTCATTAATTTAAGTGTGTGACAATCAATCCCCTCTAGGATGGCAGTGGTACAACGAGATGGGTATAAGAGATTGGGAAGAAGTCATGCCAAAACATTCAGAGTTTAAGTCGTTGTGGAAAACAAGCTTTGCGGATCCTTTTGTATACCAGTGGGGGTCTCAAAAGAAAGTTGGTGCATGTCGGCTATGGCATAGACATGAATCTAGGAGACTCCTGTAGCTTTTAGCCCTGTACATAAATTACCTGCATACAAATTCTAAAACACAGAAAATAAATAATGCGAGAGCATAACACATATACACAGAGATTTTCCCCTGGATCCCAAAAAACTGGGACTACCAGCTTGATTTTTCATTATATTCCTTTCAATGTACAATACATATTTATACATGTTGAAGCATCCAATACCATGGACCGAAAACCATCGCATCCAAAACCATGGACCGAAAACCATCGTGTCCAAAAACATGTGCGAAAATCATGCACAAATCCATAGGTGGGTCCGTCCAACCTAACATAGGGTCCAAAACCAAAAAAATTTGGGACGCTGCCCCGGACCCCAAAAAGTGGGATTACGGGTAACCCTCAAACCCCCTGTGACCTCCCCCCCTCTAACCCCTGGGTAACTATGTGGGCTAGTCATGGAAAGAATATAACACAACCCAACATTCTCCCACTTGTTGTTTTCTTTCTACAAGGGGCCACAAGAGAGCTTAGTCATTTATCCAGCCCTGCAACGCCCATTGTTTCTCTACACCAAGAGAACTTCTCAGAGCTCACAGATTTTGTCAATGCATCTACAGTATTCTTCAAAGTGTCCACCTTTACCAACAACACCTTTTTGTCTTCTATCATATCCCTCGCAAAGTGATACTGAACATCAATGTGCTTTGTCTTTGAATGATATGCGGGGTTCTTTGCCAAGAAAATTGCACTTTGGCTGTCACAATCTATCCTTATAGCTTCCTGTACTAACCCCATACTTGAACACAATCTTTGTAACCAAACTGCTTTCTTGCTTGCATGAGTGGCTGCCATGTATTCTACCTCTGTAGTTGATAGTGCCATTACAGATTGTTTCTTACTCATCCAATTGACTGCGCCTCCAAATAGGTTAAACACATACCCACTTGTAGATCTTCTCTGATCCAAATCTCCAGCCCAGTCTGCATCAACAAAGCCACGAATATCCAACACTCTATCCAATCCCAGTCTTCCTTGGTAGCACAAACCATAATTACTAGTGCCACGCAAATACCTGAAAACCTGCTTCACTGTTGTCCAATGCTCCTTCCCTGGTTTTGACATAAACTTGCTCAATACTCCCACTGCATGTGCAATGTCTGGTCTAGTATAGACCATTGAATAGATCAGGCTACCGACTGCACTTGCATATGGAACACGGGACATGTCCTCTTCCTCTTCTTGTGTCTTGGGACACTGTTCAGCGGATAACCCCACACCTACAGGAATAGGAACCTTCACCGGTTTACTATCTTGCATATTAAACCTCTGCAATATTGTCTCAACATACTTCCTCTGGTTTAACCAGAGCTTCCTATTTGTACGATCTCTTTTAATTTCCATGCCCAAAATATAGTTTGCAACACCAAGATCTTTCATGTCAAATTTGGAGAACAATTGGGTCTTCAAATCTTGGATAATTTCTTTGTCATTTCCAACCAACAACATATCATCCAATTACAAGACCAGATAAATAACACGGTCACCAATTAATTTAAAATACACACAGTGATCTGCTTTGCTTCTGGTGAAGCCAAGTCCCCGTATAAATGTATCAAATTTCTGATACCACATCCTTGGTGACTGTTTTAACCCATACAAAGACTTCTTTAATTTGCATACTATTTCTTTCTTACCCTTCACCGTAAAACCTTCAGGTTGCTTCATAGATCTCCTCTTCCAAATCCCCGTGAAGAAATGTTGTCTTCACATCCATCTGTTCTACCTCAAAATCAAAAGCAACAACAACAGATAAAAGTAATCTAATAGAAGTTACCTTGGCAACAGGAGAAAAAATATCACCAAAATCAATTCCCGACACCTGGGAATAACCTTTTGCTACCAAGCGAGCTTTGTATTTCTCCACTTTTCCTTTTGCATTTGTCTTCTTTTTGAACACCCATTTGCTGCCAATGGGTTTCCTTCCAGCCGACGACTCCACCAAATCCCAAGCCTCATTTTTGTGCAAAGATGCCATTTCATCAACCATGGCCTCTTTCCAGTGTTTGCCATCCTCTGAATCTACTGCTTCCTTCACAGTTCTGGGATCATCATCAGTAATAGATAAAGCAAAATTTGAACAGAAAGCAGATGGACTATACCTTTATGGTTTCCTTCTTTCTCGAACTGATCTTCTCACACCCGGAGTTTGTGGCTCTTCATCTTCTGATTCCTCCTCTACTGTAGAGTCTGATTCTTCTTCCTTTAGCTCAAACTCTATCTTCACAGGTTCCTTTGGTTGGATTTCATGTTTAATAACATCTTTTACCTCTCTGAACACCACATCTCGGCTGTACACAACCTTCCTTGTTACAGGGCGCCAAAGCTTATAACCATTTAAACCATCCTTATACCCAATAAAGATGCACTTTTCAGATTTACTATCCAACTTGGTTCGTTTCTCCTTTGGAACATGTACATATGCATCACATCTAAATACCCTCAGATGTGAAAGAGAGGGTTTCTTACCAATCCATACCTCTTGTGGAGTCTTATCCTCCAACGCTGAAGGTGACCTGTTGACTAGGTAACATGCAGTATCCACTGCCTCTGCCCATAATTCTTGTCCTAACCTAGCACCACTTGAGCATGCTTCTTGCCCTTTCCATCAACATATTTTTCATTCTTTCTGCAACTCCATTTTGCTTAGGTGTATATGGAGTAGTCTTCTGCCATGCTATACCACACTTCTTACAGAATTATTCAAATTCCTTGCTGCAAAACTCTCCACCATTATCTGTCCTCAGCACCTTTATCTTCTTCTCTGTCTGATTTTCCACGAGAGCCTTAAATTCTTTAAACTTGTCAAACACTTCAGATTATTCTTAAGGAAATATATCCATGTATTCCTTGAGAAGTCATCTATAAATGATACATAGTACACAGACTTACCCAGTGATGGAACCTTCACAGGTCCAAACACATCACTGTGCACAAGCTCTAATGTCTATTTCACCCTCTTACTACCAGAGGGGAAACTCATCCGATTCTGCTTCCCATATACACAATTTTCACAGAAATCAAAATCCAAAGAGTTATTACTCATACCTTCTACCATACCTTTACCATGAAGTATTCGAAGGCCCTTCTCTCCAATATGTCCAAGCCTTTGATCCCACAGCATGGTCTTCTCTCCAGAGACCACTAGATCTTCTGCTCCACTTTCAGGAACCACAAAACTATTGCACCCATCAATAACAATGCTACCTTGCAGCTTGTACAGAGTTCCAATCCAAACTCCCTGCATCAATACCATTTCTCCCCAAACCATCTTGCAGGTATCCTTCTCGAACACTGTTTTTACACCTGCATCATCCAGCTTGCTTACAGAAATCAGATTTCTGGCCAATGCAGGAATATACAGAACACTCGGAAGTGTTCTAACCCTTCCACCTTGCAACTTCAACTTTACTTTTCTGTGACCAACTATTCTAGCCTTCCTGTCATCCCCCAAGAAGACATCACCACCATCGTATTTCTCATACTCGCGGAACCACTCTCTATGGGGAGTGAAGTGAAAGGATGCACCTGAGTCAATCAACCATGCCTCGTGATCTACATGTGTACTTTAAGAAGCCGAGTACACATCCCCACCTTCATCTGAGGTGGTTTTCACCTCTGTAGAAGGAGCATCATTAGATCCCTTTCCTTTATCAGGAGCTTTAGATTTACAGTCCCTTTTTTAGTGCCCTTCCTTTCCGCATTTCTAGCACAACACCTTTACAGGTTTTCCTGGAGATTTAGATCTCCCTCTAGATTTAGATCTCCCACTCGATGACTTATTTTTGTTTTTGTTCTGGGACATTCCTTGTACAGACAAGGAATCACCATTCTGGCTCTCCATATTTTTTCATCTCATCTCCTCCGTCAGCAAGGATAAGACTATTTCATCAAACTGCAAGGCAGTTGCATTGCTACCTATTGCAATAACTAGACTATCCCATGAATCTGGCAGAGAACACAACAAACTGATGCACTTATCTTCATCTTAAATTTTAATATCAACAGATGCTAACTAACTTACCACAGTATTAAATGCATTCAGATGCTCTGTCACTGAGTCTCCATCTTTCATCCTCAAGTTATACAACTTTTTCCGCAGGAACATTTTATTCACCAGAGACTTAGATTGGTACAAAGTCCCTAACTTGTCCCACAAAGCCTTCATCATAGCTTCCCCTAATACATTCAGCAATACTGAATCTGAGACACACAATGGTATTGTGCTCTTTGCCTTCCGATCCAAATTCTTCCATTCTTCATCGGACACTCTTGTTGGTTTAGTACCAGGATCTACCACGATCCACTGATCTTTATCCACAAACAGATCCTCCATCTTGAGTTTCCACAACTCAAAACTTCGACCATTAAATTTCTTGAGTTTCCACAACTCAAAACTTCGACCATTAAATTTCTTGATCTCTATCTTTCCACTTCTCGCCATCTTCTTTCACCAATAAAATCGATCTCACAAATCTCCCACTGAACAGGGTCTACCACAGGCCCGAGCGAAACCCCTTAGCAACAAAGGCGTACCCTTGAAGCCAAAACAGCGTCGATACCAAATGTAGGTTTTAACCCCGTATAGAAATTACCTGCATACGAATTCTAAAACACAGGAAATAAATAATGCGAGAGCATAACACATAAAACACATATACACAGAGATTTTCCCTTAGATCCCAAAAAACCGAGACTACCAGCTTAATTTTTCATTATATTCCTTTCAATGTTACAATACATATTTATACATGTTGAAGCATCCAATACCATGGACCGAAAACCATCACGTCCAAAACCATGGACCAAAAACCATTGCATCCAAAAACATGTGCGAAAATCATGCACAAAACCATAGGTGATTCCGCCCAACCTAACATAGGGTCTAAAACCAAAATTTTCCAGGGCACTGCCTCGGACCCCATAAAGTGGGGTTACGGGTACCCCTCAAACCCCCTGTGATCTCCCCTCCTCTAACCCCCTGGGTAACTACATGGGCTAGTTGTGGAAATAATATAACACAACCCAACAACTCCGATAGTCTGGGCAAGCCTGGACTCCAAGGTGGTGGGGTCCTTTTGGTAAGTTTGCTCGTCTTAGCTTTTTTTGTTCATGGTGCTTTCCGTTTGCATTATCTATATATTGGTCTTTGAACAAGGTTAGGGTGGTGTGGGTGTCGAACTAGTTTTATCAAGATCAAGTGTTTCTCAAGTGGACTGTGCATGGGGTTCTTTGGGGGTATTACCAATTTTTAGGCTCAATATTCACATTTGCATACTGGGTTTTGGATTGTTCGGTGTTCTGGAGAATTATCTCTCCTTTGCTTAAATTTTTAGTTTGGAAGGTTATTGTGTCAGTGTTTGGGGTGCCTAATGAACTATGGCAGGCTGCAGAGCTCTTCCTCTTAGTCGTGGTAAAGAGAAAATACCCCCAGGTTTGTCAGTGCTCTGAGATGGCTTGGGACCTTTGGCAATGGGGTAAACATTGTTTGTGGTGGAATTTGTGGAGGTTGGGTGTTTGGTGCACGGATGCACAACGACCTGATAGGAATTGGTGGAGTGAAGTCTGGTTAGGGGGGATAAATTGTGAATTTGAAAGTGAGTGGCAGTTCAGGAAAGGAAATATCCCTGTTACTCCTCTTGGTGTGGTTACAGGTCGTCTGGTTGAAGGGTCGATGCACTCCCTGGGAGGTTCGACATGGTTTCAAGGCAAATGAAGTTTAATTGTCTATATTCGTGTATGTTGGTTCTCTAGTGGTGCTGGTGAGGCTGGAGCAAAGATGAAGTCGACTCTGAGGTCCTCATGTCGAGTCAAAGCCTCCCTTGCTCCACCTATATGTGAAGGAAACGTTCAATTTGGGGGCATGAAGGATGACCGTGGTTGTGGATGAGGTAGAAATTCTCATGGGGGTCATGGTCATGGCGGTGGATCAGCCCGTCGTAGCGGAAAGGGTGGCAGTAGGAGACCTATTGGGCATAGGCATGGGCATGGGGGTCCTCGTCATTGTGTGACCTCTTCCAGGATATTAATGCATTCTTTTCAGGAAATGTTAGAAGCTTAGGACAAGACTTACCAGAAAGAACATGAGGCTATGATGACAACACTCCAACAACTACAATACTTCCGATGCCACCTTCATGAGCGTGTGGTTGTGATATGGCGTGGATAGAATTTGCTGTCAGAAAAATTGAACAAGTTGGAAGCATGGCTAACTCAATATCACCCTCCTCCCCCCTAGGGATAGGGCGTAATAATCCGACATCCATCACTTCTGATGACTAGCCATGGTGACTGGGGTGCTATATATTTTGCAGGTTTTTGGTGTTGTATGTAAAACATTTTAACAATTAATAAAAAATATGATTCATATATATATATATATATATATATATATATATATATATATATATATATATATATATATATGACAAGATTCTTAACCATGGATATTCACCCCCACTTTACCATGGATATTATTAACTTGTAAATACGTTTTTCTATGATACCATTGGCCAATACCATGGCTTATCAATACCACATGCCCAAAAACCGTAACTTATTTCACAATAAAATTAAATTAATTTTATAACATTTTTTGATGAAGCTAAAAGGAAAAATGTTATAATCACCTTTGAGATATATCTAAATCCTCTAAGGACTACTAAAAATATTCCCATAGAAATTAAATTAAGGTTTTGATAAAATTAAAAATGAGAATACTTAGATATATAAAGTTGTGAAATGTATATAATATAAATAATATTATTAAGAACCAACGTAGATATATATTAACTAAGGATCCAAGCGAGGAGGAGGAGAGGGAAGGAGATAGTGAAAACAATGGAGGGAGGAGAGAGAGAGAGTGAGGGAGTAACAAGAGAGAGATGGAGAGAGGAGAGGAGGGGGGAGAGATAGGGAGAGAAGGGTAAGAGAGAGAGAGAGGGAGACACATAGATAGAGGGGAGAGAGAGAAGGGGATAGGGTGGGAGATAGTAACAAAGTTGGAGAGAGAGAGAGAGAGATATGGGAGGAGAGAAAGAGGAAGGAAGAGAGAGAGGACTTAAGATAGAGATGGAGTTGCATGGGGAGAGAGAGGGAAGGAAAAGCAATACATAGAGGGAGAAAGGTGGAGAGAGAGAGGGATTGAAAAGGGAGTGATGGAGAGTGAGGGCCAAGAGAGAGAGAAGGAGAGAAGAGGAAGAGAGAGAGAGAGAGAAAGGGAAGAGAGAGGGGGAGAGGAAGAAGGAGGGAGTGAGAGATATATATATATATGGAGAGAAAGTGTGTATGTTTGGGGGGTGACATAGAGAGAGGGAATACGAAAGAGACACATAGATACAAATATAGATATTATATAGTATTATATAACCAACCTAGATCCATCTTAAGTCCGGATCTCTCAAGCGCTGAGAGGGATCAAATATCTCGAGGTACAAACATTTCCTCAAGTTTTGTACTTAAAAAAGAGGCTTGCACCTCGAGAGATTGAATCCCTCTCGACACTTATAAATCTGGAGTTAAGATGGATCTAGGCTTATGAGAGATTTTTCGGCGTAAATCACATGATATTTCATGACATGTTTCGAACCAATCATCATGTTTGTATCAAGGAGGCTAGTGTTATTGCTAGAGTGTCCCAATTCCATCACCAGAAATTTAGGGAAGCTCTTGAGATTGAAAAAAGGCTGAACAATCTCAATAGAGAGGATGGTTGGAAGATCAGTAGTGTTGAGAATGCAAAAAGATGATGGAGCTTAGTGGAAAGGAATCGCCTTCACTAAGTGGGCCCGCAGGCAAATTATGGCGCAAAGTCTATTTATAGACTTTGTCTATTTTTAGGCATATGGATCATGTCTATGAGTTGCAGGATGCAGTTTATGGATGATTGGTCATGTTGGGAAAAAATAGATGGACTTCTATTTTTGGATCACAACAGGAGTGATCAGAGTCTATTTTTAGACTACTAGTCAAAAATAGAAAAGTCAAATATTATTGTCTCATAATAATATTTAGACTATAAACATTATCTTATCCTCTTGGAGCACTTCAGTTTGAGCTACAGATGTGGCACATGAAGCTATCAGAAGGAAATACGCTTTTCTTGTGAGTCAGTTGAGCTATTACATGCAGGACATCAGTTAGAACTCATGCATGTGACTTATGTGGAGTTGGATGTGGAGTTGATGGAGTTGTGTTCAGTTTGACTTGGTTAAACTAGTTGTAATTAGTCTAACTGCAAATAGACTAGTGATGAGTTGTGTGAATTAATTATTAACTCATAATGCAACTGAAGAATACATCAGTTAACTCAATGCATGTACAGTTCAATGGAGACAGGTGTTAGAGGTTGAGATTGCTATCAGTTGTGACTATAGTTGTGCATGAGATCTTGCACAAGCAATGTATTGAGTATGCCCATGATAATTGCCTAGTATATGCCCAGTAGAATAGCCTGTGCTCATGTGATTTCCAGTGTGAGTGATTCTCAGCAGGTATTGTGCAATAGAGGCAGGCAAAGCAGCGGAGGAGATTTGAACTTGTGACTTGTTCGGATTTGAGCTAGTTTTGTGTGTAACAGGTGGAGATAGTGCTGGATACTTGTGAGGAGTATTGTACTATGTAATGTTACATGTTCTCAATCATTAATATACAGATAGTGTGGGGTTTTCAGCTGTAAGCTTTCCCCGGGATACATATTGTGTTAATGTGTGCATGCTATTGATGTTTCATTGTTTTTGATGCTGCTAAATTGATGATCAACGTAGAGGAGGTTATGTATTATGCATGTATTCCACAATAGTGTATAATCGAGATAATCTCTGTTGAATATGTGTTTATTATTCAAAATTTCTACATGGTATCAGAGCTGTTGATCATCAGATCTACTATTCAAAAAGTGTTTACATTCTATTTCTTCAGGCAGAGTCTGTAATCGGGCCAGGTAGCCTCTGGATTCATCCTTCCTTTGGAAGGTGAGATATCCAGTAAAAGCCCATATAGTCAATCTCTGTACGAGAAATACTTTGTTCTCACGAATCTTAGATCGGAGGCGGTTGAGTTTGGAGCTGGTGGAATTCGAATTTGCAGCAGTGTTTTCTTGGTATCAACGTGGCAATGTCTTTCAACGGATTGTGATTGGAGTATGCTCTTGAGGGTAGCTCGAACTATATTGCATGGAAGGACAGGATGGAGGCGGTGTTAGATGATAATGGGCTAAAGGATTTCATAAAGGCTAATGTCCCAAAGCCTACTGATGCTGCGCAGGTTGATGCTTGGCAAAAGAAGATAGCAAAGTGTCGAAGGATTCTGTTGGAGGGCGTGAAGGATCACATTGTGTCCAGCCTGCATGGAAAGGCTTCTCCATACTTGATGTGGAAAGCATTGACAGATCTAGTCCAAAGCAAGAGCAATCAGAGGAAGCTGGCGCTCAAAGATAAACTCAGAAACATCAAATGTGAGAAGGGAGACAATATCCCCAAGTATCTCACGAAGTTCACCGAGTGTAGGGATGAGCTGGGAAGTGTGGCGGTGACTGTCGATGATGAGGACTTGGTGAGCTTGGCTCTCCTTGGTCTTCCAAAGAGTTGGCATTCCTATCAGGACTCTGTCAATGGTCGGGAGAAATTTCCAGGATGGGAGAGACTTTGGTCAGATCTTATGTAAAAGGAGATCAGGCGGAATACCAGGGACGAATCTTCATCAAAGGGACCTGATGAAGAAAATTGCGCTTTGGCTACCAAAGCAAAGAAGAGGAAGAGCAAGAAAGCTTCTCAGTCTGGTGCGAAAGGCAAGAAGTAGGACATGTCCAAGGTGAAGTGTTTTCACTATCACCAGCATGGACACTATGCCATTAATTGTCCGCAGAAGAAGAAGAACAAGCAAGCTGTTGGATCTGCAGCAGGAGAGGCTCTAACCTCGCAGTTTGAGCTTGATTTTTCATTGATCGCATGCTTGGTTTCAAGTGTGATGGGATCGGTATGGTTCTTGGACAGTAGTGCATCTTTTCACATGACAGGAGATCGAGATTTGTTTTCTGATCTGGAGGACAAAGATCTTGGAGTGGACATCGAGATGGGCGATGATGGTAGATACAGTGCGACCGGTATCGGTACCATTTCCTTTGAGAGGGAGTCTAGTAAACCCTTCGTATTGAAGGAAGTGATGCATGTTCCAGGATTGAAGAAGAATCTTATCTCTGTGGTGATGTTAGAAGACAAGGGATATGATGTTGTTTTCAGCGAGGGAAAGGCTTTCCTGCACAACAAGACAACTGGAGAAACCCGGAAGATAGGGGTTCGAGTGAGGAAACTTTATCAGTTGCATGTAGATGGATGCACAGCAACAGCATGCAAGGCAGAAGGATTGGTGAGCCGGGATGATGGCAAGCTGTGGCACAGGAGATTGGGTCATCTTCACCATGGAGCCTTGAAGATACTGCAGCAGATCACTACAGGGCTTCCTAAGGGCACTCTTGCGCAGTCAGATCAGTGCAAGGGGTGTACTTTGGGAAAGTTTGTGAAAGCCACCTTTCACGAGAAGGATAGTCGCGCCACGACGATCCTTGAGAGAATTCACACAGATGTGTGTGGACCTTTCTCAGTAGCTTTGACAGCAAAACACAAGTATTATGTGATTTTTGTTGATGATTTCTCTCGTAAGTGCTGGATCTTCTTCATGCAGAAGAAGAGCGAGACATACTCAAAGTTCTGTGAGTTCAAAGAACTGGTCGAGAAGGAGTCGGGGAAGAAGGTGAAGGCTCTTAGGAGCGATAATGGTGGTGAATACATCTCTGGCAAGTTCAAGGACTTTTGCAGTGCAGAAGGGATTCGAAGAGAGCTCATAGCTCCCCATAACCCACAGCAGAACGGGGTTGCTGAGCAGAAGAACAGAATGATCGTGGGTGCTGCACGGGCGATGTTGCATGATCAGGGCCTACCCCTTCACTTGTGGGCGGAAGCATGCAATACAACAGTATATGTACAGAACCTTTGTCCTCACAGGATACTTGGCATGAGTACACCCAAGGAGGCTTATTCTGGTAAGAAGCCTGATCTTTTTCATTTGAGGATTTTTGGTGCTAACGTTTACATGCATGTGACAAAGGATGCCAGGAAGAAGTTGGAGCTGACCGCAGAGGTTGGGATATTTGTGGGGTACACTGATATGCCCCACAACTATCGTGTGTATTTTCCAGACAGTGGTAAGACTGTTGTGCGATGGGATATAAAATTTCAGGAGGAGAAAGCCATGAAGTGTTCGCTTGAGAGGGAGATACACTTGCATCAGATGAGGAGCTATTAGTTCCTAAGGATGAGCTTCAGGACATGGATCAGCCATAGGACTAGGTTCATGGAGTGGAAGAGACCACTCATGCAGCACCAACCATCAGAGGGTGAAAGCGCTTGACAGAAGCTGAGCGACTGGCTCAAGATGCAGAGAAAGTTGTAGGACCACCTACAGCCCAACGCAGGCAGAGACAGTCACCTGATCGGTACACTGGATACATGGCTCTTGTGAGAAAATATGTTGTGACTGAGCCATCCTCTTTCGAGGAAGCTGTGGAGGATCCCGCATGGGTAGACGCCATAGTGGAAGAGTATGATTCGATTGTCAGAAACAGAGCATGGGAGATTGTTCCTAGACTGGAAGGGAAATCAGTGGTGGGTTCGAGATGGATCTACAAAGTTAAGCAGGCAGCTGACGGGAGTGTGGAGAAGTACAAGGCAAGATTTGTTGCCCGAGGCTTTTCACAGATAGAGGAGATCGATTATGAGGAGACCTTTGCACTTATCGCAAGGTATTCTTCCATACGGACGATTCTTACTCTCTCAGCGCAGATGGGGTGGCACATTCATCAAATGGATGTGAAGACTGCGTTCCTCAACGGAGTCATTAAGGAGGAGGTGTACATTGAGCAGCCCGAAGGTTTTGAGATCTTCAGCAGCAAGTCGCATGTGTGCAGGCTCAAGAGAGAGCTGTATGGGTTGAAACAAGCACCACATGCTTGGTACACACGAATAGACAGTTATTTCACCGGACTTGGATTCTCCAAGAGTGAGGCAGATCCTAACCTATACCAGATTGTGGTGGAGGGTAAGTTGCTTATCATTGTATTGTATGTAGATGATTTGATTCTAACGGGTGATGAGCTGTTAATACTTTCATGCAAGTATGATCTTGCTAAGGAGTTTGAAATGAAGGACTCGGGCCTCCTTCATTATTTCCTGGGATTGGAAATTTGGCAGCGCAGTGCTGGACTATTTGTTTCTCAGGGTAAGTATGCTCGGGAGATACTGGAGAAGTTCAACATGCATGGTTGCAAGCCTGTTGATACTCCTCTTCTTGGAGGTTGGAGGAAGGAGGATGCCACTTCAGCAGAAGAAGTGGATGCCACTGTTTATCGACAGTTGGTGGGGTCGCTTATGTATCTGGTCAATACACGACCCGATAAATGCTATGCAGTTAACCAGCTTTCACAAGCTATGGTTAAGCCTACCAAGCTCTTCTGGAAGGCGGGCAAGCATGTATTGTGTTATTTGAGAGGCACATCGGGATATGGATCTTGGTACAGACAGGAGGATGTAGATTGGGTAGGGAGCTCAATGGACGACATCAGGTACCATCATATCAGAGATTGTGTGCAACAGAGAATCATGTTATTTTCGTACATTCCAACAGAGGATCAGGATGCTGATATCTTGACGAAGGCGCTCACCAGGAGCAAATTCGAATACCGTCGAGGCAGGATAGGGGTTGTTGATAATCCATATCTTGTTGAGAGGGAGTGTTGAGAATGCAACAAGATGATGGAGCTTAGTGGAAAGGAGTCGCCTTCACTAAGTGGGCCCGCAGGCAAATTATGACGCAAAGTCTATTTTTAAACTATGTCTATTTTTAGACATATGGTCATGTCTATGAGTTGCCGGATGCAGTTTATGGATGATTGGTCATGTTGGGAAAAAAATAGATGGACTTCTATTTTTGGATCACAGCAGGAGTGATCAGAGTCTATTTTTAGACTGCTAGTCAAAAATAGAAAAGTAAAATATTATTGTCTCATAATAATATTTAGACTATAAACATTATCTTATCCTCTTGGAGCACTTCAGTTTGAGCTACAGATGTGGCACATGCAGCTGTCAGAAGGAAATACGCTTTTATTGTGAGTCAGTTGAGCTATTGCATGCAGGACATCAGTTAGAACTCATGCATGTGACTTCTGTGGAGTTGGATGTGGAGTTGATGGAGTTGTGTTCAGTTTGACTTGGTTAAACTAGTTGTAATTAGTCTAACTGCAAATATACTAGTGATGAGTTGTGTGAATTAATTATTAACTCATAATGCAACTGAAGAATACATCAGTTAACTCAGTGCATGTACAGTTCAGTGGAGACAGGTGTTAGAGGTTGAGATTGCTATCAGTTGTGACTATAGTTGTGCATGAGATCTTGCACAAGCAATGTATTGAGTATGCCCATGATAATTGCCCAGTATATGCCCAGTAGAATAGCCTGTGCTCACGTGATTTCCAGTGTGAGTGATTCTCAGCAGGTATTGTGCAATAGAGGCAAGCAAAGCAGCGGAGGAGATTTGAACTTGTGACTTGTTCAGATCTGAGCTAGTTTTGTGTGTAACAGGTGGAGATAGTGCTGGATACTTGTGAGGAGTATTGTACTATGTAATGTTACATGTTCTCAATCATTAATATACAGATAGTGTGGGGTTTTCAGCTATAAGCTTTCCCCGGGATACATATTGTGTTAATGTGTGCATGCTATTGATGTTTCATTGTTTTTGATGCTGCTAAATTGATGATCAACGTAGAGGAGGTTATGTATTATGCATGTATTCTGCAATAGTGTATAATCGGGATAATCTCTGTTGAATATGTGTTTATTATTCAAAATTTCTACAAGTAGTTGTTGGGTCCCGACCCTCTCCTCCTAGTCGTTGTCTTCCTGTCTCCCCCTCCCTTTGTATAGCTTTTTCTTGTTGTTTTTAAAAATTTTCCCCTGGTTTACTGTTTCTTGTGGCCTTTTCTCTTTAAGATTGATTTAGTTGGCGATATTTATGCTAATAAAGAAAATAATCTTGTAATTAATCTATGATAATTTTAACCCTTAAATTAACCATTAATTTTAAATTGTAAATATTAAGATATTCTTCCCTTAAATTACTTTAATACTTATATAGTTAATTAACTTTTATAGCTACTAAATTAAAATTAATTTATTTATTTAAAAAAATATATTTATAATCCCTTTAATTTGCTTTTCAATAAAAATATAACTAAATATTTATATATTACTCTAATATTTATAACTTTTATAACTAACTACTCTAATATTTAGATATAATAACTTGGATCACTTTCCATTAATTTTAATTAATTTATTTTATAATTTATTTATTTTAATATATATTTATAATATCATAATTATAATTTAAATTACTCTAATATCATACGCTTAAATTACTCTATATTTATTTAACTTTTATAAATAACTATTAGTTTATAATTGATTTATTTTGATATTTATTTATAAATAAATGTATGAAACAACCCTTTGACTTATATTTTTTTTTTGTAAGCTGCGGCATTTCCATTTCTATTATATACATCGAAAATAAAATTTACATGCAGAGGCAACCTCAACCTGCCCCGAAGGGAAACCAGGTCTGTTGGTCCCTCAAAAATATTGTCTAGAGCAGTTTACTTGTCCAACATACAACCATCGTCTATCAAAAAACCTTACACTTTTCTGTCTGCAATTTGTTCCTAACTGTTTATAATCAGAGACATGCCAAGCTACCATAAACTTAGGAGCACTACAGTTTATAACAGCATGCAAAAACAAAAAGAATGACTGGGCAGACATGTCAATCTACCGTAATTTCTTGCTTGGGCTCCTCCTCTCGCTTTGCTTTTATCAGGTCCTTCAGCATACCTCTGATCTCCTCAATTTTGATGTCTTGTTTCCGGGTCATAAACTGCAGGCTGGCCAGTTCTTTCTTCATATCCGGCACCCCATGTGCAATCTCTGTCATCTCGACTGCTACTTGCTCCATGGCCCTGGCAAGCAGATGCTTCATCACCCAGTACATATGTAATGCTCGCTTGTACAGCGTTAATCTCCCTCTCGTGTTCCCAGGGTCCGGCAGCAAGGTATCCCACTCTTCCATTTCAGGGTCCGAAGGTTCTTCCAACACTCTGTTCTCCAACACATCGATTATCCTTCTTACATCTGCATTTGTTTCATTGTTGTAGGCCGCCTCCGCTACCTGAGCTGCCTGCCCGATGGAGCGCCTTGTTGAGTCTTGAAAATGTCATTCATTTCCATTACACTTTCACTATTATGTCCATTATATCACCTCCATTTCACCTCCATTTCACTACTATGTCACCACATTCATCCCACTTTCATTATCATTGGGCCACCTTTATGTTTTTCCAATCTTTATTATTTCTAAGCCTTTTAAGTGAGTTTGTGGTTAAACATTAGAAAATAATGTGCATATGCTTATACCTAACAAATGGGTTGAGATTGTTGACATGTGTAGGTTGAAAGGAGGCTTCTAGAAGTCCCTTATGTGGCACCCCAAGGTCAAATTCGAATTTGAGTAGAAAGAATCATGGGATCATGAGGATATGTGTCACATCTCCTAATTGTATTGTAACTCTAAAAAGACATGTGTCTTATCAGTTCCTATTTTGATTAGGACTCTAGAGGTAGAGGGAGAGATTCATGGACTATCATTAATGAGATGGCTCTCATCTTTTTGTATAAATAGGAGATCTCTCTCCTTCATTTGTTAGTCATTTTTAGTCCTTTTTAGTCTTTTTAGTTTCTAGTTCTCAAGTTTGTAGTTCTTCCTTGATGGCTTTTGAAAGCTTTTGTACTTTGTACTTTTGAAGAAATTGAATAAAGCTTTGATGTTCTCAACATGGAAGGAGATGTGAAGTAGATGTCATGGAGCATATTAGGATGTAAGGTAGAGTAGATTTCATTTTGTAAATATTGCTTTTTAGAATGTAAGGTAGATTAGATTTTTCATTCATGCAATTTTAATTCATGCAAGTGTGTTTAATTTTGCTTTGATTTCATGACTAGTGGCATGTGTGATCATCTTGTCTATGTTGCTGACCTTTATTTTTCTGTAGTTTGATTTTCATTAGTATCATTCCTTTAACTTGCACTTTACTTTCTGCTCTTAGATATCAAGTTGTTCATCTATTGATGGTTCTTTTTCCATAATCAAATAACTTTATTGGAGCCAAAATATCACTTAGTACAGCTTGGTTTAGTTTGCTTTAAGACTCACATTGCTGACTTGTTCATAACTGTTCTCACATGATAAATCTAGCTGAAAGGCAAAAAGGTTAAGAAAAGGTTAAAGTAGTGTGATTTGTCTCCTTTATGTAGTGTCACTTAGATTTCACATTGCTTAGATTAAGTTGAAGAGTTAGATAGTTGTTCTCACTTTTAATTGAATTTAATATAGATTTCATTTTCATTTTAAATCAGCAGCAGAGATACTGGGCCGATGTCATTAGTCCTTTATTTGATGTCTTTATTTTTCCTTTAAGCATTTGATTTCATAGGTAGTAGGGGGCCCCTGCCTTGTATAGTTGTCATTTTATTTTTGCATTTTATTTCACCATGTATATTAGCTGTACATAAATTGCTTTCAAGTTGATTGTAGATTAGTGATGCATATAGCCTTTTAATGAACTAATGATGTGATAGAATCATCTTGTCCTTTTGCTGAAGCAGCAAGGATACTGGGTCTCATAGTCATTCTCTCATTATTTGATTATTGCATTTTATTTCGATTGAACTAGTTGCATTAAACACTTTAGAAAACCAACAAGAACAAAACCCCAAAAACAACATAAACTATAAAACAACGAAGTAAGAGAAAGGTTAACTAAGCACATATAGTGCACCACACTTCATCAGTTTACGATACCCGGATTGATAATTTATGTAGAGCAATTTAAGACATTAAATTGACTAGACATTTTGGCGCCGTTGCCGGGGAAGTGTAATTAGGAGACCTTATTTCTTACATCTCGAAAAAAAAAAGTTAATAATTCTTGAGTATGCTCTCCTCTTACACTTTGTGTGATCTAGAGGATCAGAAAAAGGATTGTTAAGTAAAAAAAGAAAAATAATAATTCTTGAGTATGCTCTCCTCCTGCACTTTGTGTGATCTGGAGGATCAGAAAAAGAATTGTTAAAAAAAAAATATAGGAGACAAAATAAACTTCATCACTTCAACTGATTCAAGAAAAAAAAAAGAAGAAGAAAAAAAGAAGAGGAAAAAATAAACTTCATTTCATTTCCATTTTCACTCCATGCCATCCATTTCATCAATAAAAGTTATTTCCCCATGATCATTTCCATTAAGATTGCCTAACTATCTCTATTTAGCTAAGTGGTTGCTGTGACACTGGTTTCCGCAGCTGATACTGGTTTCCGCAGCTGACATCGGTTTCCGCAGCCACCACTCTGTTTTTCAAACTTACAGTCAAGATGTTAGTGCAATAAAATGAAAATGCAGGTATGACTAAGCAATATAAAAATTCACAATTTCAGAGAAAAAAAGAAAAAAAAAAACACAATCTATGGCTATCTCCATTCCTAGTTTTCGCTATGGCTTCAATAAAAAAATCTGCCTCCCTGATCAAGCTTTGGTCCATTTGGATTCAGTGGTGGATTTTGTTGCCATGTGTGGTTTCAATTTGGGTTCAAAACTCTCTTCAATCATGCATGGGCTTGCTGGGTTATGTCATGGGAATGATTGTCTCAGACCCTAAGGACTATGGAGTGTTAATACTTGCTTCCTTCCTATCAGTTTCATGTATTCTCTTCATACATATCGTATATAATTGATGATGATTCTTGTAATTAGATATGCGGCTATCAACAAGACAAAAATGGAGTAATCTGTTCTTGCCTTTATTGTTTCCTTGATGGAGGAGCGCTGTACCGTTTTGAATATTCTGTCAATCCCGCCTTCTTTCTTGCAAAAGTTCGAGGTGGAACTTGCACACTCGCTGATGAAGACCCAGCTGAGACTGTGGTGCATAGAGCGACATACTTATTTTAGAAAGGATTTGGGTTGTACAATGTCTTTAAGAACAACTGTGAAGATTTTGCTATCTACTGTAAGACTGGCTTGCTTGTGATTGAGGGAATTAATGTTGGTCGAAGTGGTCAAGCAGCATCAATCCTTAGTGTGCTTGTTGCAATATGTTCTTCACCTCTTCGATTCCTGACCACCAGTATACCTGGTGTGACTGCGGTTGCAAGTGGATTGTATTGTATTAGTAGGGTTGAACCTGTCTAACACACTTGCAAAACAGTAGATCAAACAAGAAAAACGAATGCAAATTCATAAAAGGCAGAACAGTGAGAACAGTAAAACTCAGAAAAACGTAACAGCAGAAAAAACGTCAAACTTCAAACGTTCTATTTGACCAAACAGAGATGAATTTAGAAAAACTAAAACATGGGTTTTTTTTCCAGGTGGGTTAATTAGATAACCCAGAAACTGTTTGAAGAAATTTGTGGCGGTCTAGGAGAAATATTCGGTTCTTTGGAGCCTCTTTTTTGCCGCCGCGTGAAGAAAAACGTGAGTTAATTAACTGATAGTTTGGTGTGTGATTGAATTCGGCGTGCCTGAAGAAGGGGAATTCAAATTTGGTTCTATGCTGCCACCTCTACCACGTCCTCTGCCCATATGCCACCCATTGCAATTCATTAAAACCCGTTAAACAGCAGTTTCAATCCAACACGGCTCTCCATTACGTGATTTGGTTGGATACGGCTCTTCACAGCCGATTGATAGACGTGGCGTGAACCAAGTGACCAGTTTCATTACGGCTCTTCTCCACCATATAACTCTTATTTCCATTGTTTATCTTCTACTCCATCGTACTTATACCATTTCTACTCTCCATTCCCGCTGCAAACTCCACGGCTGTGCTTCAAATCTTGATTACAGTCACCAATACGCCTTGCAATTCGATTATGGCCACTCCACTTGCCTCAAGAATCCCGTAATCAGTTTGTTTTTCCCTTGAACATCCACATACAGTAAAATTTTCAGCCAGAGTTGAAAACCGAGAATGGGAAAGCTTGGCAGAGCTGCACTGTGAATTGCATTAGTTAAGTTAGTTGTCTTGAGGGGGCACTTACACTGTTTCAAAAGATTAGCAGTCAGTAGCATTAATCATGGGAATAGTTTTCCATCTGCCATTGTAGTCTCCAACAATACATAATTGTGTAAATTCTCATCATTTGCAATTGTGTTCTTGCTACAATAGTCTTTTACTGCAGTGAGTTTTGAAGCAGAAAGAAACATTGCATTTTACAATCTTCACGTGTATGGACTTTGAGTCAATCACAACATCCTTCAGGTTTACCACTTCTGCAATCAAAAAGGGTGGTTCCTTTGCTATTTCCATGGAAAAGGCTATCATATGGAAGATCAGTTCATTTACACCTTAACTTTCTTTTGGCTGATACTATAAACTATTAATGTCACACAGCGTTTCCGCAGCTCACACAGGGTTTCCGCAGCCAATCCCAGATTCCGCAGCTGTTTTCTTAAATGCTATGTTCCAGGTGTCCTCCGGGTAGAAGAGCCACATGGGCAAGTTTGTGGGATCAAGGACATGGTGTGTGTCCTTCCAGCTCATCCAAACCGGTCATCAAAACCCATGGTCAACAAGGAGGCAAATACGGTCAAACTGAACTAAAGGCAGAACCGGAAGGGCTTAAGTCTATGAAAGGGTCAAATAGTCATGATAATGGTTATAGACTGTTTTTTTTCATCAATAAAACTATTTTGCTCTGCAGACAATAAAAAAAATAAAAATAAAAAAAAATAAATGATCAAACTGCACTTTCCGCAGCCAACCCAAACTTTCCGCAGCTGTTTTGTTAAACTCTAGGTTGCAGGTGTCATCAAGCAAAACAAGCCACATGGGTAGCTAGGGAAATGTCAGTACATGGATGATGTCCTATTCATTCGGTCAAATTTGATGAAAAAGACCCCGGTCAAAAGGAAGTCAAATTGTGTGTTATCACAAAGTCGCCACACTGAGTCGCCACACTAAGTCGCTGCATGTCAAGAAAAAAATAATAATTTTGAATCAATGAAATGAACAAGTTATTTTCTCACTTTTCTGAAGGTATTGATTAATTTTGGACTGATAATGAAAAATGAATGGCTAACTTTGTATCCAAGATTTTTAGCTACAGAACTGTGCACATTCCGCAGCTAAAGTCCAATTCCGCAGCCAGAAAAACCTCATTGTTCAAATCAGCCTATCTTTCTCATACAAAATCAGATTTTGATGATTTAAGTATCGTTGGAAAGATCTCAACAAGATCTATATAATGAGAAATCTATCATTAGAGTTTGAAATGGCAAATAATGAAATAAATTGCTGAAAAGAAGCAACATCAACTTGAGGCACCAATTTCAAAGCAGGTATAAATTCTTTTGATTTTTCCTTTGAGAACTTGTTTCATTAATACAAATTCTTAGTTTTGTGTGTAAATATCATAACTAGAGAGATTGATCACCTCTCTCCTTTGATAATCTTACATTCCATTGCAGAAGAAGTATTAGTTTTTTTTGCAGGTTCCAAGAGGAAGGACAAATGACTACAAGAGAATGGTGTCTCTCTAAGAGACCAATTTGTTTCATAAGAGGATGATCAACAACAAAGAGGAAATATGCTGATGCAAAATCAGATCCAAACACTTGAAAAACTTTCAGATACTATTGTCTCCATCATATCCATCCATCACATCCATACCTCATCTCATTTTCCTCCATATTTTCCATTATCATTCACATACACTTTCCATCTCTTTTTGTCCATTCATAACCCACAAATAAAAGCAAGAGGCTCATTCACATGCTTATTGCCCATTGTCATTTCTACTCTCCATTGCCATCTTCCATTCCTTGTCATTTTCATTCCGCAAATAAGCCCTGCTTCAATGCAAATTATTGAGTCCATAGTCCTTTGAGTCTAAGTTCTTTGTAAAAACACCTTGAGGCTTGCATGCCTTAATGGAAAGTCCTCATGCTGACAAACAATGGGAATACATTAATGTCCCTTGTTCGTTAGATCTTCTAGGTGACTCGACATCAGCAAATTCATTCGTACCTAGCAAGATGTGTTTGGGCATCTTGACTCTCATTGTCATCAATGGTGAGAGTTCTCGTGTTGACTAGTGGCATCCATTAATGGCCACTAAGCCAACAATTTCCTACTATGTTCGACATCAGAACATCTTTTCACATAGTAGGAATTGTGCCAATGAGTTTTGAAGACATGAAGACTATTATTTTCAGCATTTTGGAGCAGATTCAGCAAGTTTTAGTAGAAGCAATAAAAAGTCATCTTATCTTTCTATCCATGACTCCTCTTGTTCATCCACCACACATACAACTCATCCATTCCAAAGGGTAAGTGAAGGTACGTCATTTTCTAACTTTTGACCATAGAATTCCATAAAAAGCTAGAATGATAATTGTTGGAAAAACATTTCTCTTCCTCATTCCATAAAATTGCCAATACCATCAGTTGGGGGGGGAATACATTCATATTAATATCTTGCCATGTCCATATCATATTCAGGAGCTCACATACTTCCAACATATATTAATTATTACATTGCTATTATGAGCATACAATGGCTTTTGAAAAAGTGCTTAAAGGATAAATTGGATACAAACAAAATCATGGTTGTCACACAAGAACCAACCATCATTCAATCCAATAAAGATATACTTTGCAACAATAATCAAAATATCATTATGCAAAGTTCAAAGATCAAAATAGAAGGCAACAATAAAAAAAAATTGGTTGTAACACAAGAACCAACCATGTTGCAATTCAAGTGAAACACTTTGCATAAATATGAAGTTATCAAATGATATCATGCAAAGTTAAGCCAAAGCTCAAGGATCAAAAGAGTTAATGTAATATATATTGCATGAGGACATGCAATAGCTTCAGTTGGGGGGTATGTTGAGTCTTGAAAATGTCATTCATTTCCATTACACTTTCACTATTATGTCCATTATATCACCTCCATTTCACTACTATGTCACCACATTCATCCCACTTTCATTATCATTGGGCCACTTTTATGTTTTTCCAATCTTTATTATTTCTAAGCCTTTTAAGTGAGTTTGTGGTTAAACATTAGAAAATAATGTGCATATGCTTATACCTAACAAATGGGTTGAGATTGTTGACATGTGTAGGTTGAAAGGAGGCTTCTAGAAGTCCCTTATGTGGCACCCCAAGGTCAAATTCAAATTTGAGTAGAAAGAATCATGGGATCATGAGGATATGTGTCAAATCTCCTAATTGTATTGTAACTCTAAAAAGACATGTGTCTTATCAGTTCCTATTTTGATTAGGACTCTAGAGGTAGAGGGAGAGATTCATGGACTATCATTAATGAGATGGCTCTCATCTTTTTGTATAAATAGGAGATCTCTCTCCTTCATTTGTTAGTCCTTTTTAGTCTTTTTAGTTTCTAGTTCTCAAGTTTGTAGTTCTTCCTTGATGGCTTTTGAAAGCTTTTGTACTTTGTACTTTTGAAGAAATTGAATAAAGCTTTGATGTTCTCAACATGGAAGGAGATGTGAAGTAGATGTCATGGAGCATATTAGGATGTAAGGTAGAGTAGATTTCATTTTGTAAATATTGCTTTGTAGAATGTAAGGTAGATTAGATTTTTCATTCATGCAATTTTAATTCATGCAAGTGTGTTTAATTTTGCTTTGATTTCATGACTAGTGGCATGTGTGATCATCTTGTCTATGTTGCTGACCTTTATTTTTCTGTAGTTTGATTTTCATTAGTATCATTCCTTTAACTTGCACTTTACTTTCTGCTCTTAGATATCAAGTTGTTCATCTATTGATTGTTCTTTTTCCATAATCAAATAACTTTATTGGAGCCAAAATATCACTTAGTACATCTTGGTTTAGTTTGCTTTAAGACTCACATTGCTGACTTGTTCATAATTGTTCTCACATGATAAATCTAGCTGAAAGGCAAAAAGGTTAAGAAAAGGTTAAAGTAGTGTGATTTGTCTCCTTTATGTAGTGTCACTTAGATTTCACATTGCTTAGATTAAGTTGAAGAGTTAGATAGTTGTTCTCACTTTTAATTGAATTTAATATAGATTTCATTTTCATTTTAAATCAGCAGCAGAGATACTGGGCCGATGTCATTAGTCCTTTATTTGATGTCTTTATTTTTCCTTTAAGCATTTGATTTCATAGGTAGTAGGGGGCCCCTGCCTTGTATAGTTGTCATTTTATTTTTGCATTTTATTTCACCATGTATATTAGCTGTACATAAATTGCTTTCAAGTTGATTGTAGATTAGTGATGCATATAGCCTTTTAATGAACTAATGATGTGATAGAATCATCTTGTCCTTTTGCTGAAGCAGCAAGGATACTGGGTCTCATAGTCATTCTCTCATTATTTGATTATTGCATTTTATTTCGATTGAACTAGTTGCATTAAACACTTTAGAAAACCAACAAGAACAAAACCCCAAAAACAACATAAACTATAAAACAACGAAGTAAGAGAAAGGTTAACTAAGCACATATAGTGCACCACACTTCATCAGTTTACGATACCCGGATTGATAATTTATGTAGAGCAATTTAAGACATTAAATTGACTAGACACGCCTTCCTCTCTTCGGCTGAGTAGAAGCTGGAGTCTCCCTTCCATCATAATCCCCCTGCCTTGTTCTCCCTCGTCCTCTGCGTCTCCTTCCTTTCCCTCTTTTACCCGGCCTACCTCTGTTGCTACTTCTACTGCTCTGTCCGGCTTCAAAGGTCACTTTCACCGCACCGTCCTCCTTTTCTATCTCCATATCCTTTTCGTCAGAGCTATCAGTCGCCACCGTCATATGATCCTGCTCTCTCCCGGTGGTCTTCCCTTCGCCTTCCTTCTCCTGTCTTCCCCTCCTTCCTCCCTCCATCCTGACACTTAGGCAGCGTCTGAGTCTTTGATTTACGTCTCTCTGCCAAACTAATTCTTCCCTCTCCACCTTCCCTGCCTTCCGGTTATCTGTCATTCCGCCTGCGTTTCTTCTTAAATGAGTTTCGCCACCTAGCATCTGGAGCTGCCGATACTCGCCGTTGGACCTTTCTCCTGCCCTTGCCATTATTTGTTTCTCTCCTTTCCTTGGTTTGCGTACTGCTCCACCACCTTTCACCTCAGTTCTATTAATGATCGACGATCTTAATGATGCCTGCCGACCACCTCCCCATCCCATCACTGCCCTGTATTGGCCGTGGTTCTCCACCCCGATCGGGGCTTGAGTGCTATCCTTTTCATGGTTATATTGTTGCATTATAGTCCTGTTCAATGATTCGATCTAAGTGCTCCCATCTTGTCGTGGCCAGCTGGGTTGTCCATCTGCTGTCCACTTTTCCACCTGTTTCGTTGCATCCCCAGTTTGCCAAATAATCTGCTGGCTTGTTGCCTTCTCTCCTTACATGGTGTATGACTTTGTAATCAATACTTTTCATTGTTTCTTCCAGGTCCTGTACTAGGCCCGCCGTTCTCCAGCTCCTGGCCACCTGTTCCCATGACTTGCCATGATTAAGTTTTTTGAGTGTCTCTATAACCAAATTGGAGTCCCCTTCGATTTCTAATTTCCTGTATCCATTCCTTATGGCGATCTTGATTCCTTGGTAAGCCGCCATGAATTCGGCTTCATTGTTACTCATTATGCCTCCTCTATCTACATAGATCCATCTGGTTTGACCTTGGCTATCTCTGAAGATTCCACCATATCCCGTCGGGCCTGGATTCCCTTTTGATGCTCCGTCGAAGTTTAGTTTAGTGAAGCCTTCTTGTGGTCGGATGAATACAGTTGGGCTTTGGTTTTTCGAGACCTGTTTCTTTTGGTGGTGCGGAAAAACCATTCCTGATTCCAGATTTAATTTTCTTAAAATATAAGTCTCTTCCTCCGGAGTATTCCAGTCTTCCTCAGCCCATGTTTCCGATAGAATCGTTTCCCTGATTTGGTTCTGAGTTCTTTTCCAAACCTCCTCTGGTGTAGATATCTTACCTTGAAAAATCCTTCTGTTTCTCTCTTTCCAAATGTTCCATATGTTGAACCCCACTACCAGGTTCCAAGCTCTTCTGATCACTAGACTTTGGAATTGCCCCTTTCCCCATTGGAATATAGTTTGAGTTATATCCTGGGGGTCTCTTTTTGTCTGTCCGAAGAGGCCTCTAGTTTCTTCCCATTGGTATTGAGCTACTATGCATCCATTCAAGATGTGTTCCTGATTTTCACCACTTTGATTACATAAGCTACATCTTGGCAGTCCTGAGAACCCTCTTTTTTGAATTTGGTCCCATGTGAGTATGTGTTTTCTTCCTACCAGCCAAGCAAACATTCTGACCTTAGGCCACCATCTGTTCTTCCATAGTTGTTTCCAGTCTTGACTGCGATCATCCTGATTGCCTTTGGTTTTTATGGTGTATGCCTCTTTGGTTGTGAAAGTACCTTTTGTGTTTCCTCCCCATCTGAGGATATCTAGGCCATCTCTGATATGATCCTTCTTGAGTCCAATTCCTTGTTTATCCGGGTTTTTAGATCTTCCTCTATGTTATTATCCCACTCTTCCGGTCCTTTCCACTCTCTCCATACCTCATTTTCACCTCCTTCCTTCCAGTAGTCCTTGACTAGGGTTAATCCTTTTGCCTTGGCTATCCTGTAGGTGTTTTGCATCTCCTGGTCTTCCAACATTTTTCCCCTCTGTTGCCATGCTTCCTCCCAGAATTTTGTTGTACGACCATTCCTTATTTCCCAGAATGCATGCTCCCTTATGATGTCCCTGTTCTGGCATGCCAGTTCCCATATTGCTGAGCCTTTTGGCATTTCTTCCTTTCTTAGTATTTCTTCGGTTGCAGTGGGCATACTATATTTTGATGTCCATATTTCCTTCCAGAGATCTTTGCCTCCTTTCAACCACCTCCACCAGAGCTTCGCCGCAAGGACTTGATTTAGGGTGAGTGGATCTCTTAACCCTAGCCCCCCTTCCTCCTTAGGTTTTGTTAAGTTGTTCCATGAGCAAAGGGCCCATTTCTTCTGTTGTTTAGGTCCTCCCCATAAAAATTTCCTGTAGATTTCATTCATTTTGGTGCAGACTCCTTTCGGTACCGCCATAACCGATAGGGGGTAAATAGGGATAGCTTGTAGTGTCGATTTGAGAAGAACCAGTCTAGCTGCAATATTCAAGGACCGAAAAGACCAGTTTTCGAGTCTATTTTTGAGTTTCTCTATAATTGGTTGCCAGTTGGCTATCCTTTGAGAGCTAAGATCGAGCATAGTTCCTAGGTATTTGGTAGGCAGTTCTCCTTTTCTGAACCCCAAGATTCTTGTTAAGTGGGTTTTAACAGTCTCCGATGAATTGAATATGAAAGTTCTCGATTTCTCCTTATTTATTTCAGTCCCTGATGCCTCCATAAATACCTCCAAGATCTCCTTTACCTTTTTCACTTCTCTCAAAGATACTTTGCAGAAGATCATGATATCATCGACAAACTGCTGGTGTGTCACTGAGATGTTGTTTCCCCACAGGCGCAACCCTTTGATTTTCCTTTCTCTTAGTTCTTTCTTGAAGTACCTGCCTAGTCCTTCAGCTGCTATTATAAACAAAAAAGGGGACAGCGGATCGCCTTGGCGCAGGCCCCTTGTAGCATTAAAGGTTGTTGTTGGTGTTCCATTTAGGAGTATGGAGAAGTTCGGTGTGGCTATCATGCTGAGTATCCAATTCACCCATCTGTTACAGAACCCATAGGCTCGAAGAGTGGCTTCCAGATACTTCCAGTTCAACCTGTCATAAGCTTTTGATAGGTCCAGCTTGATCATCATGCCTGGCTCTTTTTTTTGTTTTAAGGTATGTATAACTTCTTGAGAGACTACCAATCCATCCAATATTTGTCTGCCCTCCACGAACCCTGTCTGTTCAGGGGATATTATATTAGGCAGGATCGGTTTGAGCCTATTGACCATTAAAGTGGCTATAATCTTGTAAATAACATTACAAAGGGTGATCGGTCTGAAGCCTTCTGCTGTTTCTGAGTGGGCCGATTTAGGGATTAGAGTTAATAGAGTGGAATTTAGCCCTGGCCAAACTTTTTGGTGAATGCGCGCCTCCTCCACCACTTCTAGGATTTCTTCTCCTATGAAATGCCAGCAAGCTTGGTAGAACTCCGCAGTGTATCCATCAGGACCAGGGGCTTTATTTCTTTTCAGGCCCTTCACTACTTCCTCTACTTCTTCTAAAGTAGCACTCCTCATCAGGGCTAGATTTTGATCTCTGGTTACCAACTTGGGTATTTCTTTTACTACCTTGGCAATGGCTCCTGATCTATTTCTCTGGGGTTCATTGAGGAGGTCTTTGAAATGCTTCACCAAGTTTTGTTCCATTTCCTCGTGCTGTGTTATGCGCTGACCTTCCTTGTTTTTGATTGAGAAGATCCTATTTCTCTGTTTGTGCTGAATCATAGCCTTATGGAAAAAATTTGTGTTTCTCTCTCCTTCTCTGAGCCATTGTATTCTAGACTTTTGTTTCCATAAAATTTCTTCTTGTTTCCTACGTTCTTCCAATTGGCTTATTATTATGCCTTCTTCTCTGGTTCTCTCCTCATTTCTACCTTCCAATATATCCTTCTGCTGCATCTCACTCATCTTTTGTTCTAGGCGCTGTTGCTCCTTGAAAATGTCCCCAAATTCCTCCTTATTCCATTTTTTTATTCTTCCTTTTAGCTCTTTCAGTTTAAGTTGGAAGGTTTGCATTTTGTTTCTGCCTCTTTGTTCGCTTTTAGTCCACCACTCTTCTATTTTCGGCAGAAGCTTCTGGTCTCTGAGCCAGAAAGCTTCAAACCTGAAAGGTCTACTTTTGGGACTTTGCTTAAGGTCAATCTCCAGCTTTATTGGCCAATGGTCTGACCCTGCTACTGGGAGGATCATGGCTTCTATAAACACATCTTTCATCATGATTTGTTCAGAGATCAGGAATCTATCTAGCCTAGAGGCTATTTGGTTCGTCCCTCCTCTACGGTTATTCCATGTATGGGATCCATTTATTGTTTGGATATCCACTAATCTTTGCTCTGTTATCATATCTCCAAACGCTTCCATATCTGGATCTATCCTTCTCAGCCCCCCTCTCTTCTCTTCTAGGGTCTTGATCATATTGAAATCGCCCCCTATAATCCATGGCCTCTCTGGGATGAGATTTCTCATTACCTTTAGATTTTGCAAGAATCCTTTTCGTTCTGTTGGGGTATGTGGCCCATACACTCCCGTTAGGACCGCATATTCCGATGATCCTATAACCTTGAATGTTCCTGATAAAATTCGTGGGAGACTTATCCAGTTTTCAAATTGTATTTCCTCCGTGTTCCATATGATTGCCAATCCTCCTGCGCTGCCTATTGCATCCTGCCCCATTATTTCATATCTGGTATTGCCCTTGCTCATTATTTCTCTCATTCTTTCTGTGCTAATCTTTGTTTCTTGGATTATCATTATGCTCGGTCTGTCTCTATTTAGCCTCTCCTTCAGGTATCTTTGTTTGCCTCTGCTGTTGAGGCCTCTGATGTTCCAACTTGTAATGATCATTTTAATGATTTTGGTGGTATTTGGAATACCTCTGATAGAGGTATGACCCTTCCGGAGTTTACCAGTGTTTCTCCTACCTCCTGGATTGTCTCGTTCAATGTCCTCCTGCCCCTCTTTCTCCCTCCTTTGCCAGCACTGCTCATTCCCATGTTCTGGTTGCCCTGTGGATCTATCGGCTCCAAACTTGTTGTTATTGCTCCCCCTACTTTTTCTCTGTATTTTTGAAATGCTTCTTTATACAGTTGCTTCTGCTCCTCCGGGATGAACCTTTCATCTAACGCTCTCCACTCCTGCAACAGCTTCTTCATTATGTATTCCTCTTCTCCTCCTCTCTCTTTTTGAGGGTCTATCTCCATTTGTATTTGTTCATTTGGCTGTTCATTATTTTCTCCTACCTCCCCAGGGTCTATTCCTTTTTGTTCTGATATTTGTTTTCCTGTTTCCTTTGGGTTTTCTATTTTCTCTTCGTCGCTGTCTTCCTTTTCCCCCATTTCAGTCTCTTCTTCCTGTAGGGCTTTGAATTTGTTCTGTGTCTCCAGGGTAATGTTTTCCTTTGTAACTTGTCGTTGTGTTTTGCTGGATCCTGGTTTCTTTCTCTGTTGAACTTCTTTAAAACCCTCTTCTCCCTGTTCCTTTTCCTCTGTTGTTGTTTTCTCTTCTTCCCTCCTCTCCCTTCCCTCCTCTGTTCTGTTTAGAGGGCATTGCCTGAATAAATGCCCATATTCATGACATCGTCTGCAATGAAAGGGTATGTGCTCGTAGTCTACTGGTTGTTGCCAAATTTCATCATGGTATTCCAGCTCAATGAAGTCTGGGAGGGGTTCTGTTATGTTCATATATGCACATATTCTGGCATAAGATGTATATCTTCCTCTCTTTGTGGACTCTGCAACCTTCACAAAGGATCCTATTGTATTCCCTATACCTTTTAAGATTTCTGGGTCCCAGAACTCCATTGGGAGCCCAAAGAGTCTGATCCAAACCGGGGCCGCCAGCATTTTCTCTTTGTCTGGGTTATAGCAATCCACCCAATGTCTCATAAATAGGCCTGCATTGTTCATGAAATAGGGTCCTCCCTCAAAGATCCTTTCCTTGTCTTCTAAGTTGGAGAATATCACTGTAAAAAAACCTTTTGCGCCTAGTTTTAGTTCTACGTGACCCTTCGGTTTCCATCTCTGTTGTATCCATTTGGACAGATCTTTCTCTGACGGCCAAAACCCTATAAATTTGCATATTAAAGCATAGTCTTTCATGTAACTCCTATATTCTTCCAGTTTATTGTTTGGTATTACGAACCTGGGTTTCTTCGTAGCCCTGGGCAGACATTTACCTTTCAGTCCCGCCTGCCAGTTTGCTCCGCTTGCTGAAGTTTCGCCGTCATTTATCTTCATCCCTATCTTCGTGCGATCCCTGCTTGCCTCTCCCGTTGCCATGTTCTTGTAGGAGGGGATCTCTCCCCTCCCCCAATTTGTTTCCATTTGAAACCCTCAGTGCTAGTTCTCCTTTTGTTCCCTCGTGATGCCCTTTAGTAATCCCTGCTTCACCCGAGTACAATGAAAGTTGCGCTCCCTGCTCGCTTTGCTGCGGGACTGCATGTAGTACGCTTAGTCCTTCTCCTCTATGTTGTTGTTGCCCTCATTTGCAGAAACCCTCCCCCTCCGACTGGTTTGGCACCAAATTACCACCCTTTGACTTATATTTTAATAAGAATATAACTAGCTATTTATATATTTAATAACTTTTATTACTAACTTTTAGTTACTCTAATATTTAGATATATTAACTTTGATAACTAACTATTAATTTAAATTAATTTATGTTATAATTTTATTTTTTAATATATATTTATAATTGTAAGTGTATAAAAAGGGTCCATTTACTTTTATTTTAATAAGAATATAACTAACCGGGGTAACTTATTTAATTAAATAATGGTTATAATCCTGTCCTAACTAACCGGTCAAATCTAGCCGTTGTCAATATAGCCGTTACTTGGTCAAGGAATATAGCCGTTGGAGGTTCTGCTCTATCTATTTAACATGCAAAGCGTGATCTGTTCATTCAACTTGTCCTGACGATGAACCACACTGGTTGGCTCGAAACGCGTCGACAAATGAAATATCAAGTGATTTACGCCAAAAAATCTCTCATAAACTTGATATAGATCACAGAAACCTCAATTCAACAATGGATCTAGGCTAGTCTTTATTTTTTTTTGTAAATAATATAGTATATTACTTGGTAAACTGACAGATTACAAAAAGGGTTCTATGGGAAAGAACCCAACACAAGACCCAGCCGAAAATATAGTGTTGGTCATAGCATAGGTTGTATTTACAGTACTACCCAGAAAAAATAGGGAACATAGTACAAGAGTGGAGCAGAGAGGTACTCTCATTACAACAATTTCAAAATTTGAGAAATTAGAAGCTGAGAAAGGAGAAGAACGCCTTATGGCGGTCGACCATCCAGATATTATTATCCTTTGGGACAGACAGACTTTCGTGGAGGCCGAAGAACATACACATGGGAAGAAAAATAGTAAAGGAAGCCAATTGCATCACTCCTGGTTGGTGGCGGCCCAATCCTCATCCGAACGAATGGGAGTCTCCTAAGAGATTCCCTCCTGCTGCGTGGTGATGGCCCAACGACTCGTGGATGCCCCAGGGTCCTCTTTCTTGATGCTCATGACTCCTTTAGTGGTTGAATGAGCCTTCCTTGTTGATTTCTTCTTGATGACAGTATAATTTGGAGTGTCCCGAGTGATAAATCTACAATGGTGAATGGCTTCTACATACACTACAAACTTGTCAATGAATCGGTCAATCTTGGTTTCCAGATTCTTGGAGTTCTCCTCTTGTTCCTGCATAGCAAGCCCCATGATGGTCTTCATTTGCCACCATGTTTCAATTGTACGTGCATAGAGGTTTTCGTGCGCCTGGGTGAGAGCAGGGTCCAGAATCCAAGCGAATTCCACATCGACCTCCTCTGTGGTGACCTCTCTTCGGAGAATATTGGCATGGGCCTCTAAGTCAGAAATTCGCTGCTGAGTTTCTGGATTAACCGCCGCCGAGTAGCCTAGAGTTGCATGCCTAGTAGTTGTCTCCGCACGAGTGGTAGGGGTCGGGCCCAAGGACTGCCAATGGGAGGCAGCGCGACTGCGCGCACCTCCCCTACTTGGACTAAGGGTGGAGCCATGCCTCAGAGCCATGAGAGAAACCGAGGGACAGGAATGTAAGGGGAACCAGAGAGCAAGGGGAAAACTGAGGAGGGAAAAGGCAGTGAGAAGAATGAGAGGGAGAAGGGGGAGGGGTGAATTTATAGAGGCCAGGAGGAGGAGGGAGACCAGAATGAGGGAGAGGGGGTGGGAAGGGGAAGCATGTGGAGATTTAAGGAGGGGCGGAGGAGTAATGGCAGAGCAGGGAGGATGAGACTGAGAGATGGTGGACACACAAGGGAGAGGGGAGGTGGCATCGCGGGATCTGAAGACAAGCAAGCCAAGGATAAGCCCGTGCTCTGGATTCCTCCACATGTCTTTCTCATTGAACAGAAAATCCATATTGTAATGATGAAAAATACACGAACAGTTATTATTCGGTAGAGTAGTTATCTTCTTCATTGATTGATGTGCATTGCTGACGGAGTTCCCCTTCCTCCAATTCCTGCCACGCTCGGGCTTCAGGCATAGGGTACTAGTCGTACCCTCATTTGCTAGTTTGTCTGTGAATTTATTTCCTTTCCTTTCGATTGCTTGAAAATGGAGACCTTCTATGCTGTCATTTCCTTGCTTGATCCATTGTATTATTTTATTTAGGTGCCAATTTTCTGAGATCTTGTCCACCTCGATACCCTGCTGAAGTTTTTTTCCAATTTGGGTAGCCAACATGGAATCTCCTTCAACTATCAGAGGACTAAGGTTGAGGTTGTGCGCTATGACGATGCCATGTTCCAGGGCATGAATTTTAGCAGCATTGTTGGTGGTTGAACCTATATTTCCCTCATAAATCCAGATTATCTCACCTTTAGAGTTCTGGAAGACCCCTCCAAAACCCGCTGGGCCTAGATTCCCTTTTGTTGCGCCATCGTAGTTGAGCTTGAAAGTCCCCTACTCTAGCGGTCGCCACATGTTATTTTTATTATCATGCCTAGGGAGGGGAGTGACTTTGCGGACCTTGATGTGAAGGAGATCCAACATTGAGAGAATTCTCACTTCGCTTAGGGTGGGAGGGGCTTTGACAGTCTGAATGGGTAGAGAGGTCATTGTTTCATGAAGAGCACTTTTGATCATCCCGATAATGAATTCCTCCTGGATGGAGAGGCCGCAAAAGATTCTCGTGTCGCGTTCCTTCCACAAAGCCCATTAGACCAAACCAGGGAATAAATTCCATGCCTGGTAGAGGATGGGGGGAATATACCATTCTCTAGTTCGTGATGGTGCTATGAATGGAAGAGGGGTCCCGATATGAGTTGTTAAAGACCAAAGAAATCCAATTCCATACATTAGACGCGAATGGGAAGAAATTTAACAGATGATTGGGGGTTTCTTCTTCTTGTTGGCAGAGGGGGCATCTCCAAAGGCCAATAAAGCATTTTCTTATTAGGTTGTCCCACGTTAAAAATTTTATATGCATGACTAACCAAAGGAAGATAGAAATTTTCAGCCAGTGCTTCCTATCCTAGATTGCATTCCATTTCGGATCTAGTTGGAGTTGGTCATGCTTTGCTATGTATCTGTAGGCTTCGCTTAAGATGAAGTGTCCTGCTGAGTTTTTCCTCCATCTGTGTTTATTCTCAAGAGAGTCATGGAGGATTTGTCTTATTTGTAACTCTGATGAGAGGTCTGGCCAGATTTGGGGGTCCATATGGGGAGTCCATTCCTCGTGATTGATCCACTTTCTCCATCTGTCATTTTCTTCACTTTTTCCCCAGTACTGGTTGACTTTGATCTTCCCTCTGTTTTTCATTTCAGCCTTGATATTTTGATAGTGATCTTGATCAAGTTCCGGCCTTTGTTTCCAAGCATCCTCCCAGAAAAGAGCCTTGTTTCCACTGCCTATTTCCCAAAAAATGTGTCTTTGAATGATGTCCCTATTCTCCCAAGCTTGATTCCAGATGACAGAACCTTTGATGTTTCCATTGAGCCTGATGATTTTCTCTTGCGTTAAGGAGGGAGTGTACTTTGCTTTCCAGAGGGCACCCCAAGGGGAGTTGGGGTTAGCTGATCTGAAAATGGGGCACTAAGGGCTTCTTGTCAGCTTACAAGAACCTCTCCCACTTCCAAATCTTAAATATTTCCAAGACCTTATGATTAACCAATTGCGGAATTAAAAAGTGCTTAAAATTAGGTGTATGTTTGTATTTGTTTTAAACTATTTATGTGCTTAAGTTCTTTTGCTTATTCTGATATTTAAATACATGTAATAGTAAATAACGCAGCAAATAAACACCATACACTTAACAACAAGATGCAGCAGATAAACAAACCACAAAGACAACAAGTTTAATATGGAGTTCACCCTGATATCTTGGGCTACTTCTCCTTGAGCTCTAATCAACTCGACTAGGCTCTTTGAGTTTATGGCAGCAATCTTTTACAAGCTCCATGCTTAACTCCATTGGTTTACAACCGAACCTATGGGTTTAGAATGCCATCTTATCCTGCTGGCTTTCCTCACTCTGCAGACACATCTAGGCTTCTCTCGACTTGACTCCTTCAGTCAGTGCTCTAAGCTTCTTGAGCTTCTGGCTTCTCTAACTCCCTCATAATTCTCTCACTGTCTCTGGAACTCCTTCTTCTGCTTCAGCATACTCTGGACACCAACAACAATTTGATCATTTGATCTCTTTGCTGTTCTGTAACTTCATTACAGCTCCATGGCTCTTAGAAGTCTGTTGTGAGCTCTCTAGCTCTGGCTCTGGCTCTGGCTCTCGGCTCTGGCTCTCACTCTCACTCTTGGCTCTTACAAACTTCTCTCAGCCTCTGCGTGCCTCTGTAATTCGCTCAACCTCCACGTGACTCTCGGCAACCTTCCAGCGACCTCTTAAGCTCTCTGCGCTCTCTCAGCCCCCCTTCTGCAATTGTGTGCTCTGTGCATTTGTAACATGTCGGTTACAGTCCTCCATCATGGAAAACCTGACTGTTCACCACAAGAATCCGTTTACAATGGAAAGGAATCGTCGGTGTGGGGAAACCCGATCGTTTTGCCTTCCTCTGGCCGTGACAGCCAAATAACGGAAATACACAGGAAAACGCCTCATGGAGCATTTAATCGAACTTCAAATATTATTAAATCGCCCCTAAAAACCTATCGGGTCCATCCAAATATCGCTTATCGTAATTGCATAGCGAAATGGTCAAAAAACCCAATACACAGAAAATACAAAGAAATCTCGCATTCATGGATTTCAAAACTTATTGAATCAGGTTTATAAGCCCATCGGCTCTGACCCTTATCGGCATATCGCTATATCAAGTCGCATGGTGCATGTAACGACCCTTTGTATCGGGGATCCGCCAATCGCCGATCAAATCCTGACCGTTGATCTGCGCACCTGATCCAACGGTCCACGCACAATCGCACATTGACCCATCGCTTTATCGCATGTCACAATATCATTGTCGCAACAGCCCGGGGGTCTTCCCTTTGGTTATGCCAACCACCGATCCACCGATCGCCAATATCGCACCTCGCATATCGCATCGGCAGGGTCTATGCCTCTACTCCTCCAATCGCCGATTCAATCACATATCACTCTGCCTGGGGTCCTGATATCGAGTGTAGCCTACATCCAACCTGATATATCGAAGATCGCTGATCGGGGGTCCTTCCGCACTTGCATTAATTCCTTCCCTTGGATTTTTTCGATGCGATTTCTTCAATGAGCCTTTTAGGCCATTTTCATAAGAATTTGCCTCCTTTTCAAAGGACCATGGCAAACTTCTTTCTGCGATAACTTCTTCATCTGAAGTCCATTTTAGCCCATTCAAATTGCATTAGATTCAGATTGAAAAGATCTATGCAATGGGACTATTTTCAGAAGCATCCTTTGACTTTCATTTTTGAGTGAAAAGTCATCTAGGATCATTTTCTGATCACGCCTTCCCACTAAAAATATTTTGGTCTCCAAAAGACTGATATACTGATCTGAACAGTAAATGAGAGTAACAACACCCTCTTCTTTCAGCCTCCATACACTTGCCTTGCATAGTGCCTTTGAACCAAAGCCTTTGACCACTCTCCTTCCTAGATGTGCTAGTCCTCTTGGGAAGAACTGTTTTCCTCCTTGACTTCATGTAGAACTCCTGCTGAGAAGGTTACAAAAGGTAGTTTGAACTTCTCTTCCTTGATCATTGATCCAAGGTGGCTCAAACAAATGTGAAGTTACATCTGCTTCACAAAATTTTCATTTGTACCTATTTGACATATTGTCAACAACAACTGTTAACAACAACAGGATTACAAACAACAATTGGATGGCCTAAACTCCTGCTTCAACAAAAGAAACAGATTTCACATCTTGTGAACACCTCCATGTCTTTACATCTGCATACAAATAATTGACTAGATAACAAGCCAACAAAACATGCTTTTAAACAATTGACCCTTCAAGTCAAGCATGTAGAAAATATCTCAAGGATTCTTTTCAAAAGATGAAACACTTCACCATTATCTCCATCTTGGAGACCAAATCAACTTTTCTCAAGTCAATATTACATGCATGTTTAAAACAAAGCAATCAACCCTTCAAGTTAATTACACATACATGTTCAAATACAAGGAAATCATCAACATCCCTGTGTTCATGCATATCAAGCTTATGCATGCATTTCACCTTTCAACTTTCACTTAAGCACATTGTAATTTCGAAGTTGAAATGAACATAATGTTGCAACAATAAAGTGAGTCTCCTACTCAAATTTTCCCATTCACCTTCTTGGTAAAATCCCGCAACCTGCATTCCATTAACAAAGAAGTGCAAATAGATGCAAAAAGACATGCAATCTTAATTGGATGAGAACTCTAACCATTTCTTACCAATCCATTTCAAAGGTGCTACCTTTGTCTGCACATCAGCATCAACATGTGAATCATCCTAAAACACATCAATCATGGAATCTTCCTTTCCATTCCTGCCATTTTCTCTTTCCACCTTCTTCAAGTTTCGTGGAAGCATTGTTGGATTCAGAGTCCAAAATTTTGCAGCAACATGTCCTTGCTTATGGTAGTAAGTGCAACACATGTGCATCTTCTTGACAACATGATTTTCCTTGTCCAATGGACCTTTGGCTTCTTGCTTCCTTTCCTTCAAAAGTTTCCTATATGTGGCCATTCTCTTCCAACATCTAGAAACATTATGGTTATCCAAACCACAAAAGGAACATGCAATTCTTTTCCCATACTTATATGGAAATTTACCATGTTGAACATAATCAAAAGGAATATGATTAGAACCAGATTTATACCTTTCTCTTTCACCTTTATTTCCTTCATGAGGAGGTGAATCAAATGAAGAAGTGGCTCCCTTTGGAACACCATCAATCTCTTCAAGGTTGTCAGAGTTTCCACAACTCTCTGGTTCAAGTGCATGCTTATGAACACCTGCATCCTACAAATGATGTTTCAAGCTTTTGCATTCTCCACGAATACAATCTTCACACTCTTGAGGTAGAAGACCGGAAATGAAACTCCTTCTTGGAACTGTTTCAATGGCCTTCATGGCAGCTTTGGAACTTTCTCCATAAGATTTTCCATAGCCAAGACCCAAATACTTAGGCCTTTCCTCAACTATTATTGGCTCAACAATACCCTGTGCATGTTTACCCAAGCCTTTTCCTTCATAGCCCATCTTGGATATTAACTTGGAATCTATGTCTCTAGTATGTTTTTCAAAAGAACCAATATAAGAATTCTTAGAAGAATTTGAAGACAAACAGGAATTGTTTACCTCTTCTTCAAGCTGATACTTGACTAAAGCTTCTTTGGAAACAAAGAGCTATGTCTCCAACTCATGCATCCTTTCCAGGTTCATATTTGCAATATGAAGTTGCCTCTCCATTTCCTGCAATTTTTCAGAAAGAAACTGCTTCTCTTCCTCCACGGAATTCAACTGCTCTCTAAGTATGCTTCTCTTCCTTCCATCCTCATACATTTCTCTCACCATATCCATCATGGTGAGCAAGTCTTGCTTCTTGTCTTCATCAAAGAATCTTGTGAAGAAAGAAGAATTTGAGGACTCACTTGTAGAAGTTGTCATTATTAGAATGAACAAAAGAACTTCAAACAAGATTAATAAAGAGCTTATTCAAGCAACCTTTTGCAACAAACCTCTTGTGCTTCAAGGATTGCCTTGAACTCCTTTGGGATAAGAAAAATCCCTTCAACCCTTCTTCCTTCTTGTCCTCTCCTGGACTTAGCTATCAACAACTTTCCCTTCACCTCTGCAAACTCACACAACAGTTAGTTTACAAAAAATCAAACAGCAAAATCCTTGCTATTGTTTGAACACCTTTCAAGTCAAACAAGCATTCTGATCTAATATCACCTGCTCTTGTATAATCAACTTTGTTATCACCTTCTTTGAAGGTGGGGTTAATCAAACTTAAGCTCTGATACCACCTCGTCTGAAAATGGGGCACTAAGGGCTTCTTGTCAGCTTACAAGAACCTCTCCCACTTCCAAAGCTTAAATATTTCCAAGACCTTATGATTAACCAATTGCGGAATTAAAAAGTGCTTGAAATTAGGTGTATGCTTGTATTTGTTTTAAACTATTTATGTGCTTAAGTTATGTTGCTTATGCTGATATTTAAATACATATAACAGTAAATAACGCAACAAATAAACAACATACACTTAGCAACAAGATGCAGCAGATAAACAAACCACAAAGACAACAAGTTTAATATGGAGTTCACCCTGATATCTTGGGCTACGTCTCCTTGAGCTCTAATCAACTCGACTAGGCTCTTTGGGATTATGGCAGCAATCTTTTACAAGCTCCACGCTTAACTCCATTGGTTTACAACTGAACCTATGGGTTTAGAATTCCATCTTATCCCGTTGGCTGCCCTCACTCTGCAGACAGATCTAGGCTTCTCAAGACTTGACTCCTTCAGTCAGTGCTCTGAGCTTCTTGAGCTTCTAGCTTATCTGACTCCCTTAGAATTCTCACACTATCTCTGGAACTCCTTCTTCTGTCTTCAACACACTCTGGACACCAGCAATAACTTGATCATTTGATCTCTTTGTTGTTTTGCAGCTTCATTACAGCTCCATGGCTCTTAGAAGTCTGTTGTGAGCTCTCTGGCTTTGGCTCTGGCTCTGGCTCTCGGCTCTGGCTCTGGCTCTTGCTCTCACTCTGGCTCTTGGCTCTTACGAGCTTCTCTCAACCTCTGCGTGCCTCTGTAGTTCGCTTGACCTCCACGCGACTCTCAGCAACCTCTTAAGCTCTTTGCATTCTCTCATCCCCCCTTCTACAATTGTGCGCTCTGTGCATTTGTAACACGTCGGTTACAGTCCTCCATCGTAGAAAACCCGACTGTTCACCAAAAGAATCCATTTACAATGGAAAAGAATAGTCGGCGTGGGTAAACCCAATCATTTTGCCTTCCTCTGGCCGTGACATCCAAATAACAGAAATACATAGGAAAACACCTAATTGAGCGTTTAATCGGACTTCAAATATTATTGAATCACCCCTAAAAACCTATCGGGTCCATCCAAATATCGCTTATCGCAATCGTATAGCGAAATGGTCAAAAAACCCAATACACAGGAAATACAAAGAAATCCCGCATTTCCAGATTTAAAAAATTATTGAATCGGGTCTATAAACCCATCAGGTCCAGCCCTTATCGGCATATCACTATCGCAAGTCGCATGGTGCATGTAATGGCCCTTTGTATCGGGGATCCGCCGATCGCCTGATCGCCAATCACCCCGATCGAATCCTGACCGTTGATCTGTGCACCCGATCCAACGGTCCACACGTAATCGCACATTGGCCCATCGCTTTATCGCATGTCGCAATATCGTTGTCGCAATGGCCGAGGGTCTTCCCTTTGGTTTTGCCAACTTCTGATCCTCCGATCGCCAATTTCGCACCTCGCGTATCGCATCGGCGGGGTCTATGCCTCTACTCCTCCAATCGCCGATTCAATTGCCACTTTGCCTGGGGTCCTGATATCGGGTGCAGCCTACCTCTGACCCGATATATCGGAGATCACTGATCGGGGGTCCTTCCGCCCTTGCGTTAAGTCCTTCCCTTAGATTTTTCCGATGCGATTTGTTCAATTAGACTTTTAGGCCATTTTCATAAGAATTTGCCTCCTTTTCAAAGGACCATGGAAAACTTCTTTATGCAATAACTTCTTCATCCGAAGTCCATTTTAGCCCATTCAAATTGCATTAGATTCAGATTGAAAAGATCTAGGCAATGGGACTATTTTCATAAGCATCCTTTGACTTTCATTTTTGAGTGAAAAGTTATCTAAGATCATTTTCTGATCATTAGCAATCCATCTCCATAGGTTTTTGGCTCCGAAGGCCTTTCCCAAGAGGTCTATATCTCTAAGACTGAGGCCACCATCTTTTTTGGGTTTGCAGATTTTTTCCCAAGCTACCAGAGCCCATTTCTGTTTGACCTTTGCTCCTCTCCATAAGAAGTTCCTCTGAAGGTTCCTGATTTTGATTGAAATCAATTTTGGGGCTGCCAGAGCCGAGTACATGTAAAGCGGGATGGCCTGAAGGATAGATTTAACCAGGATAAGACGACCAACCAAATTTAGAGATCTGAAGGTCCAATTGGCCAATATTTTCTCCAGTTTGTTTATCAGGTTCTCCCAAGTGGTCCGAGAGAGAGGCCTATCTGTAAGGGGAACACCAAGGTAAGTGGAGGGGAGAGAGCTAATAGGAATGGCCAGGATTTTGGCGATGTTCTTGCAAATGGGCAGCGGAGTATTAAAGAAAAACAACTTGGATTTAAGGGGATTGATGGAGGTGCCAGAAGCAGCAGAGAAGTCCGTCAAGATGGACATGAAAGATGAAGCCTCTTTGATGGAGGGGAGGCCCATGAGAAGAGTATCATCCACAAATTGTTGGTGAGTTGTAGGGGGGGCAGAAGCATGGGGCTGGAGACCAGAGATCTTATTTTCATGCAAGGCAACAGTGATAGAATGACTTAACCCTTCTGCCATTATAATAAAGAGGAAGGGAGATATTGGATCCCCTTGCTTAATACCCCTTGTAGGATTGAAGGGTTGCGAAGGTGATCCATTTACGAGGATGGAGAAGAAAGCTCCTAACACCATAGCCATGATCCACTTGATGATTTCTTTGTGGAAGCTGAACGCATCCAAGATCTGTCTCATATAGTTCCAGCTAATTTTGTCAAAGGCTTTTGACATATCTAGTTGTATCATCATACTAGGAGTTTTTTGGGATTTGAGAGAATGAATAAGCTCATGAGAAAGGATGATGTTATCCATGATTTGTCTTCCTTCCACATAGACAGACTATTAGTGGGAGATGAGGAGAGGGAGGATGACTTTAATTCGATTGGCTAGAACTTTGGAGATTATTTTGTATATGACATTATAGAGGGCTATGGGCCTAAATTTGTACAGGGAATCCACAGAGATTCTTTTGGGTATCAGAGTCAGAAAGGTGGAGTTGAGGGCTTTAAGGCTAGACTTCTAATTTTTGGATTCCTCCAGCAGGGCATGGACCTCGGGCTTTATGATAGGATAGCAGGATTTGTAGAAATCAATAGTGAACCCATCCGGCCCTGGAGCTTTTCCATTGCGCATTCCCATGACCACATCTTTCACTTCCTAGAGGGAGACTTTCCTGAGGAGCATTTTGTTATGGTCCTCTGTGAGGATTTTGGAAATATTCTTGGTGATCTTTTTGATATCCTGATCCTGATCATTCCTTAGCTCTTTGAGAAGAGAGCTGAAATAATTGGTGAGCTTTGATTCCAACTCCTCTTGAGAGTGAATGAAATGACCTTTTGGTTCTTCAGAGCCAGAATTCTATTGTTCCTCCTGTGCTATATCATTGTTTTATGGAAAAAGGCAGTGTTCCTTTCCCCACATTTCAGCCGATTTATTCTGGATTTTTGTTGCCATAGTTTTTCCTCCTTAATGGATCTTTCATCCCAACTTTGTTGTAGTAGTTGTTCCTCTTGCTTACTAGTCTCTGTTAGCCCTTCTTCAATTATGGTTTGTTGAAGAAGTTCCAATTGATGTTCCAAGTTTTTTTTGTCCGTAATGATATTGCCAAATGTTTCTCTGTTCCATTTTTTTATTTCCTCTTTGATATGTTTTAACTTTTGTTGGAAAGTATACATTTTGTTTCCAGTTCTGATGGGAGAGTAAGTCCACCATTGTTTCATTTTTTCCATGAAATCTGGGTGATTCAACCAGAAGGCCTCAAATCTAAAAGGCTTATTCTTCGGAGTCATGGAAATTTGAATCTTGAGAGAGATAGGCCAGTGATCAGAGCCTGCTTGCGGAAGGATTCTTGCCTCTGTTTCCCAGGAGGTAAGATAGGTTGCCTCAGATAGGAGGAAATGGTCTAAATGAGAGGCTATTTGACGGTCTCCTCCTCTTTTGTTATTCCAGGTGAATAAGCCATTGCTAGTGGGAATGTCAATGAGGTTGAGGTTTTCAATGGTGGCAAGGAAAGCCTCAGAGTCCTTATCTAACTTCTGGATTCCTCCTTTCTTTTCAGATAGGTTAGTTATCATGTTGAAATCACCTGCAATGATTTTGATGGGGTGGTGCAGAGGGTCAAGGAGATTGGATAAGATTTGGAGAATTTTGATACGGTCTATCACCTTGTGTGGGGCATAAACATTGGTTATACTAATGGTCTCGTTGGTGCCTATGATTCTCAGGTTCACTATTAAGGAATGGTGAGTGGCCATAGAATATATTAGGTCGAGTTTGGAATTTTTCCAAAAATTCATTATGCCCCCTGCCGTGCCGATAGTAGTATTAGCCAAGGAGCTATAAGGCTTGAAGCACAAGTTGAGAAGGAGGGGAGGGTGAGTCGAGTCCAGTTTTGTTTCTTGAATGAGGAGGATGTCGGGATGATCAGACAATACTCTGCTTTTTAAGATGCGTTTTTCCCAGGATTGTTAAGTCCCCTTATATTCCAAGAGATGCAATTCATTGACATGGAGATGGGTATAGAGCTAGAGCCTTTACCTTTCCTTCATTGATTAGCTTGGCTCCCAGTTCTTGAAGGAGCTGACTAGTGGTCTTTCGTCCTCGCTTTCTGCTTGATCCTTTGAGGTTGAGTCCTTCCACTGGGATGTTGGCTAATATGCCTTTTGAAGCTATATTTTCTTGTGCTGGTTGGTGGGATTTGAGTTTTAATTCTTCTTGGAGAAGATAAGCTCCTTCGATTTTTTGCAATTGTTGTTCTAATATGGCATTTATTCCTTTTTGTTTCCATTCCTCTACAATTGATGCAAGGTCTACCCCCTGTAGAGCTTCCTCTATTGTGTTTTCCTCTAGTGTTTCCTCTGTTTCTACTTGCTGCATTTTTGTATCCTCTAGTGCCTACTCTTTACCTCTGTTGGTATTGCCTGTATCCCTTTCATCTTGGTCGTTGTCTACTAGGTGCATTTCTTCCTCTCCTGCTTCATCTGCTATCATTTCGTTAGGGTTCCTTTGCTCTTGGTTACTGTTTAGTACTTTGAACTGATTCTGGCTTGCTTCTTTGTATAGGTTATTCTTGGGGATAGCTTTCTTCCTATTATTCTTGTTCCTAGAGATTACTTTGGTGAACCCTTCATTGTCTTTTTGTTTATTTACTTGCTCTTGTGTTTGAGGGGTTTTATTCATGGGGCAGTCTCGGAAAAGATACCCATGCTCGTGACACTTTATGAATAGGAAGCGAATTTGTTCATAAACTATACTTTGCAACCAGACTTCATCCCTGAAGATTAATTTGATTGCTTTTGGCAGGGCACCGGAGATGCCTATAGAAACACAGATTTAGGCATAGGAAACATAGTGACCCATTCTGGTGCCTTCAGACATTTTGATGTACTCCCCCAACTGGTCTCCTATACCTTTTAAGACTGAAGGAGCTTAGTAGGTAAGGAGTAGAGGCGTACCCAGACTGGAACCCTAATGAAATCCTCTTTTTCTAGTGTGAAGTTCTCCCTCCAGAATCTCATGTATAAACCAACTGAATTTTAGAAATAGTCATCCTTCAAAAAATTTGTCTTTGTCTTCTAGGAGGTCAAAGATGATCATGAAAAATCCTTTAGAGCCCAGCTGAAGTCTGATCTCCCCTTTTGGTGTCCATTTTCTCTGAATCAACCAATTCATGGCTCTTTCAGTTGGCCATACTCCCATGAACTTACATATAACTATGTGTTCCTACATGTATTCTCTATATTCAGCTACCCCAGGGTCCTGGATTTCCAGTTCTGGGATTTTCTTGGCTTTGGGATTATAGTTATTCTTTGTCTTTTTCCCCTGATCTTGCGGTTGCTCCTGAGATTGAGAAGGATTGACGTTGGCATGGAAGGGCGTATCTGCGGTCTTGCCCTTGTCTGCTCGAGAATCCTTGGTTGATCTTTTCATTGTGTCTTCATTCCTTTTTGGCAGCTCGTTTTGTTGTGGATTTGTAGTTTCTTCTTTGTCATAGCTTCCTCCTGGTGGCGTACAGAAGGCAGAGCTAGAGGCAAACTTTGTGAAGAATGAAGCTTGGTCTGGCGGTCGTCCAGAGACCATATCCTTGAAGGAGCGGGCACCAGGATGCTGAAGCAGATCCGCCATGGTGGGCAAGGCCCCAAAGGCTAGAACCAGAGGCACCTGGGGGAGATCGCAGAGCTCACACAGACCCCAACGCGCAAATACAAACCCTAGCGCGCAGAAAAGTCATCAAGTCCTGGCTAGTCTTTATTATTGTTATACCAAAGTTGCATTTATCTTATGTAATGTATTTTAATTTTGTAGTGTTACTAAGAAAATGAGTAACAATAACTAGTGCTTTTTCTAGTTGTTGCTTTTGTTGCTTTGTTTTTTACATTTACGAATGACACCGACATAATCAAAGATTCACCTTGATGCTTTGAAATTCTTTCCATCACTTAATGCAATTAGTAACTACATCTTTAGTTTTTTCCTTATTATATTTGATTTCCACTTGTCATTACAAGAAAGTTTCAATGTTGTTTCACTTGTAGTTATAACGAAATGGATGTTGTTTTTCTATAAGACATATGCTTCCTTGAGATGTACAATAATAACTAAATATTATTCCTCCTAAAAATCATTAAGATGTGATTAAAATATAATCTCATATTTGTAAAACATTTTATTATTTTTTACCAAATATATTCTCTAATCTCATAATATTTACCATCATATTTTATGTTATTTGTTTATCCAGCAAAGCTCACTCCAAAAACTATCACTTTGTAACATTATTTAATAAACATTAAAATTTACCATTCCACCTTTTTCAACTTTATATCACATTATAATATATAATAACAAAGTAAAATAAAACATGCTCATTTATTTATTATTTATATATATATAAACATGTGTGACTTTACAATGTTTTAAATTGGGAAGAATATATAAATTAATATAAATAATTAGAACTTAATGTTTTTATAATTTAATGAACTAAAAATGATTAAGTACTTAAATTTATTTTTATAGAAGGTATAAAAAAATATTTAATTTTTTTTTTTTAAATATTTAATTTCATAATACTATTTATATAAAAGAAAATAAAAATTTCCAAGGATAGTTTTTTAGTTGGTCGAGTTCTAGTTGCTAAGTTATTTTGCGAATTGAAAGGCCATATGGTCAAATCTCCTAAGTTACCTTGCCAATTGGAAGGTCACAGGGTCAAATCTCCTGGACGCCATAGGTTAATGATTCATACATATATGGTTTATCTATCACATATCTCTTGGTCTTTGGCAAACAATTATTATATATATACACAAGTCCGTCATATAATAATGATTCATACATATGTGGTTTATCTATCATATATCTCTTGGTCTTTGGCAAAAAAATTGATTGGTTTCATTTTATTGTATGAGAAATGGTTGTGTTTTTTTTGTTAAAAAAAAGGGTCATTATCTAAATGTTTTGGCCTTTTTCTTTAGAATTTGGTGATACGATTTTTGGTGAGATTGAAAGTTTTTGTTGTTTAAAATGAATTTTTAGATGCATAAATAGATTCAGCACTCTAAAAAATCTCTAAAACACTCAATTTTACAAATCACACAATATAAACATACTATTCTGAAAATATTTTCGACCAAATTTTGAACAAAATTAACTAAAAAATATCATTAAAAACCAAAATATTTATTAATTAAAATAAACTTTAAAATAATATTTTTAACTTAAAATACACTTTACAATAATATATGTTAAAAAAAAAAAAAAAAAAAAAAAAAATTAATCATGAGATGAATGAGCAGCCATCAATGTAACTCTCTATATGGTTTCATGTTTCCTTAATTTTAAACTGATTGCTTCAAAACCTATATCAATCCCAAAAACTCAAGTCAACTTAATATAGTGTTCTCTACTATCTCCTCCGTGCCAAAAAATTTAAACTGATTGTTTCAAGACCTATATCAATCCAAAAGGCTCAACTCTTTCTACTTTTCTCCTTCGTGATTACTCCTTGGGAGATTCATCATTTGATTTGACAATCTGGGAGGCCGACTGTGAAAGCAGCTCCAAAGATTGCATTCAAAAAATATTTCAATTTTGCAACAGCAGCACGGCCATTGAATTGATAATCTGGGAGGCCGACTGTACAAGCTCTCAGCTAAAAAAGGTGGAGCTTTGGATTTTATGAGTGTACTCGCACAGCAAAAGTTGTTTGAATGGTGAAGTCTACCATTGATGCTATTAAGGGACACTTTTTATGGGCTGGAACACAGGAGAAAAGGAAATTCCATATGATAGGTTGGTCAGATATTGCTCGGCCTATTGAGGACGGCATTATAGACACTGCAACATTCAATTGGGCATTGATCATTAAGAATTTGTGGAGAGCTGTATCGGGGAAGGTTTATAGGCAAATGTCATTAAAAATATTTGTACGGATTGGACTGTGCTAGTTGGTTAGATAGAGGAGCGAGGAAAAAATCTAACAAATCTTATATATGGAGAAGCATGATGGACAATCTAAATTGGTGGGCGGGATTCATTAGATGGGAGGCTTGTGATGGATCGGTTAGATAGAGGAGCCAGGAAAAAATCTAACAAATCTTATGTATGGAGAAGCACGATGCACAATCTAAATTGGTGGGCGGGATTCAATGGTGGGCAGATTCATTAGATGGAAGGCTTGTGATGGATCTAGCATCCATATTGGTCTAGATGCGATTAAAGGGATGATTCCCATTCCCTTTCTATACCGTTATTAAACTACATTTATTCCAATGGAGTTTATGTATTGGGACAGATTTTTCCGATAGGAGGTGAGAGTATAGATTGTCAAAAATGGATAGGGGCCACAGAACTTGGATTACTTGATCATCTAGCAGCAGAATGGGAGAGGTACAATAGTGGTATAAGAGGTGCAGGGATCAGTTTAGATGTATAGGGGTGTAAGGATCATCTGGTATAGGGAGGTAGACTAAAGAAGAGTATGTCAAGTGTCAAGGATATTTGTGTAGCATTACTTAGAACTGAGAAGAAACTTAGTCACTGTTGAGCATAAAATATATGGAAATGCAACATACCGTATAAGATTAGGAGCTTTTACTTAGAACTGAGAAGAAACTTAGTCACTGTTGAGCATAAAATATATGAAAATGCAACATATCGTGTAAGATTAGGAGCTTTTGTTGGCTTGCCCTCAGTGACAAAATTTTGACCTGGAATAATCTTCAAAAAAGAGGATTTGTGGGCCCAGGTATCTATGTGATATGCTTGGAGGGACCGGAAAATATGGATCATCTTTTACTTTCCTGTGGATATGGGAGACAAGTATGGGATGGATGTAGGGGGTTATTAAGGTTTAAATCTGTCGGGATTCATGTTACTCTCATTTCATATATAAGGGTTTGGTATTGCAACAACAGAATGTTATTTGCCATTTTACATCATGTGGATTATCTGGAAAAGCAAGAATGCTCTCATTTTTTTAGCAGAAACCTGTACAGATCAGGGAAGACATCAACAAGGCTATTTCCCTGTTCAATGAAATGGGATCAGTCAAAAAGAGCTATAAAACCCGGGTGTGTAAATATATAGAAGTGGATAAGTCATTTCCAGTAGGCTTTTTTGATGGAGCAAGTAAAAGGAGGTGGTGTGGATTTGGGGTTGTTATAGTTTCAGAGGTCCGTAGATACTTCCACTTTTGATGGGAGGGAGGACTAGGATCGAATAACAAGGCAGAGATTGTAGTATTATGGGGAGTTCTTATAGCAACAACTTCCACTTTTGATGGGAGGGAGGACTAGGATCGAATAACAAGGCAGAGATTGTAGTATTATGGGGAGTTCTTATAGCAACAAAGTGGTTAAGAATAGATAAATTACAGGTATTTGGAGACGCAAAAAGTATTATTGTTTGGGTCAACCACTATACCTATTTCTGCCCACCTATTCTTAACAACTAGATGAGGAGGATTAGAGTGCTGGTAAGCACATTTCAGAGTATACAATTCCATCATGTTTATCGTGAACAAAATTGGATGGCAGATCTGTTATCTAAGAGAGGGATCTATGTGAATCTTGGAAAGTTTTACTTCAATGAATTTCCACAAGAAAAGTTGATAAATGCATGCAACATCAATCTTTAAATATTGATGATCTGAAAGTAAAAATGTTGTAATAGAAGTAGTGAAACAGGATAGAATAACCAAACTGTGAACATGAATTTTTGACTGATTGTAAAAGTTACATGTGTACTATCCTTTTTTATTTAATGGAAAATAGTAGTGTTTTTTCGCTGGAAAACACTAAATCATAAATTTGTCGCTTCCCACTGTGTCTCCTTGTATATACTTTAGTTAATCCCTGTTTTTGTGTGCATTCTACCAAGCTGTGAACAAGAATTTTTGACTGATTGTAAAAGTTACATATGTACTATCCTTTTCTATTTAATGGAAAAGAGTAGTGTTTTTTTTGCTAGAAAACACTAAATCATAAATTTGTCGCTACCCAGTGTCTCTCCTGGTATATACTTTAGTTAATCCCTGTTTTTGTGTGCATTGCTTAGCATTGTTTGTTTGTCCTTTGGTTTGTTTACTTATATTTAAACACATTTTACATCCTTGTAACAATTCAGTAAGGACTGCACCATTATTCAGTTTACAGGGGAAATAAGACCAATTTTCATAGCTGAAGCTATGTTAAACTTCCTATGGAATCTTCATATACATATATCATCTTCTGCAACAGATTTTGTTTTCTCGTGTTTACAGATTTAAAGATTTACTTTTATAAGATTTCGTTAAAGGTTATTATTTTTGCAACCAGGGTTCCCTGGGTTTCCTTTAACAAAAGCACAGGCACCAAGTAATGAGAACCAACTGACTTTGTTTAAAAAAATTAAAAAACAAAGGTATACAGCAAGCCTGTGGCTTTTTATTCTAATTTCCACAATTATGTAAACATAGTTTCTATTATTAGCAAGAACTTAAGTGGCCAGTAAAATATTACAATGGGTTTTCCCGAAAAAAATAAAAATAAAAACCAAGGCTTTTCGGTAAAGCCCTGGTCTGCAAATCCATGTGGAGATGTATCTTCGGCACAAATCCTTGGAGTGCAATAATACATCAGAAATACCAAAAAGGCAGAAGTATGGAGTTCTGGTACAGGTTTGGCTCCATTGGAATTAAACAGGGTTCTGCAATTTGGCTTGGCTTCAGAAAAATGGAAAAATACTTCATAACCAATCTGAAATGGAGGATGTTCTCTGGAAGGAAAATCTTCATTGGTTTCGACTCATTTGCTGGTTTTAGGGGGAATCTCCATATTCCGGACCCTCTTCTTTTTTTCCTTCACAGAATGGGTATTTTTACTTGGCACAGGATCATTGCGGAGTGGAGGGGCCATATGCTCTCTCTGAAGGATGCTGCTGACATTGGCCTCCCTCATGCCTTGCTATTACCTTGGGAAAATGTCAAGAACGCTCTAGATGGTGGAGGGATAAAGCGGGCCGAGACTGAAGATCACTTAGTATGGTCCCTATCACAACATTCGACAGCGACTGTTAAAGATATCTATTGTGATCTCGTTTCCAAAAAAAATATGCCTGTCAGACAGATTTTTCTGGTGCAATGGTGGAAACTTGGTTGTCCTCTCAAGGTGATTATTTTCTCATGGTTAGTTTTCTACAACAAAAACTTAACATGGGAAAACTTGAGGAAGAGGTCGTGGCATGGTCCTAGCAGATGTGTGTTGTGCAACGCTGAGGAGGAGACAAACTTCCACATGTTCTTCAAATGCGAGGCCACCCAACAAATCTGGTATGATCTGGCTCTTTCTTTACATTTTCCTCACCTGTGTTTCATTTCTGTTAATGCAGCTTTTGCCTGGTGGGGAAGACAAGAGGCATCTAAGAGGCCAATCCTTCCTATTGTGTTATGGTGTGTTTGGAAGTGGAGAAATTTAAAAATATTTGAAGACACAAACATCTCCTTCAAGTCCGTCTTGATAAGCTTCTCCTCTCTTTATGAATCGATCCAGAGATAGAGCAAAGAGCTCTTCAGGTTCGCAGACTGGAGCAATGTGCTTGCGTTTTCATACTCTTGGAGTATCAGTTGTCATGACCTTCAACAATTTGAGCTCTTTCCGGCGAATGCCTGTCTCGGCAGCCGCCTTCTATCTGAGTTATATTTTGGGCTCCTCTCTTTTGTCGATCTTTTCGGTTATGTATATGTCAATTAGATCATCCAGCTGCACGATGTGGCAATATCTGGTGACTTATGTGTTTTATGTGTCTTGTTTCAATACACTTGACTCTTTGGTGTCCAGTGGTTTTGGTTAAATATGTCCATGTAATTTCTGTTAAATTTGTCCTATGAGTCTGGTCACCATTTTCATGGGAACCATATAGCTTCACTGTTATCTACAGGTCATGCTGTAAATATTACCTCAATATAATATATTACTTTTTCTTCTGAAAAAAAACATGTATTTGGTTTTTTTTTTAAATGAACTATAAAAATATATAGCAAATCTTGACTTTATTCAGCTTAGTGGGTCAGCTTGAATAGTGGAGTGCTGTGACTTATAAAGACGCCTCAGGATCAAGTTCTTGAACTAGTCCGTTTTTTTTCCTGATATTGTGAACGAGTGTAGTCCTAATGAAGCAATTTTTGGATTTTTTCCGGGTTAAAATTGGTGAATTTTATGTAACATCGCAATATATTATTGTTTAAATTAGATTTTTTTAATGTAAAAATGGATCCAATAATATGGGAAAACCTCGGGTTGTTAATATTGTGCAACTTACTGATTTAAACTAAAATTTTCCCAAAATCAACCAGGAAATTTGCCCAAAAAGACCAAAAGTTCACCTTGTTAAACTGTGCCTTGTGAACCTCATTCGATGTCTCTGTAGCTGTAGTTTTAGCTTTAGATGAAATCACAATATAATATGATTGTATAAATTGTTTTTTTAATAAATAATGAATTCAGTAATCTGAAAAACCCTTACCCTTGGGTTACTAATATTATGCAACTTAATAACTTAAACTAAAATTTTCTACTACAAGTATAATGTTCTTTATGTCTGACTCAATCTAATTTTTGCTCTTGAAGTTCTTCCTCTATAGATTGACTCAAGCAAAATCAGCAAGGAAATCTGCCTTAAAAGAGACCAAAAGTTCACCTTGTTAAACTATGCCTTCTGAATCTCACCCAATGTCCCTGCAGCTTGAGGCACCAAAACTGCACCAGCAGAGTAACATCCTAAAAAAAGGCAAGAATCCCAAGTTTTTTCCAATATCTATATTTCAAAGAGAAAAAAATCCTTTGACTTTTTCAAATTTCCAGAATAATGCAAAATAGAGATGCTCAATGGAGAAAACATAGAAAAAACCATCACCTATGCATTTATTAAAAATATAAAATATCCATTTAGCTACCTGTTTTACATTCAAAGATTCATGTCCATGCCTGTACGGGTAATGTAACCATACATCACACTTCAACATGAAACTTGTTTGTCCAATCAACAGATACTGTCAGAGGTTCCTTTTCCTTCTCGCAAGGAAGGACCATAATATTTTCGATTGGAAGAAGTATAGTCAAGGTTTCGGATTTCAAACAAATTAATATAAGGTATGTAAGATTTCTGTTATTGTTTAGATTTCTCAATGTTGCTCCACTCAATCAATATATTTAGATTTCTCAATGTTGATGCTGCACTTATCACAAAGACCAGAAACCACATTAATTTTCACCGAGGAAAAGAACAAGGCCAACTGATATGGACAAGTCCATGGCCAAATAATAGATGAATTTAATTTAAACACGGGTCACTGAAAGCCATTCAGGACCTAGAGCACATAAAAAGCCAGATAAACTGACATATACAAAGGCTTCCCATATTCATGATACCCAATAATGGGCAGAATTTCAGAATTAGATGTCCTGAAAGGAGAGATATTTGAAAATCTAAAAGCACTTGTCAACATCTCATCTTTAGCTGGTATACAAAAATTTTGGTTTTGGATGTCTTCATTTTGGTTATCTAACTGTATTTGAAATAAAAATGATATAAACAAAGGTCCACACATCATGATTCATAAGTTAATAAGCACATCGTATATTTAGGCCGATAGGCCTTCCTTTGAAAGAGAGACTTTCGTCGTCCCTTTGTCTCTACAGTTGACACGTGTCGCTTAACACGTGTCGCCCACATTAAGCGGACAAACAGTTTTCGTATTAAGTCTCTTTTTAATATTTTTCAGCGAGCATTCAGCGTCTCCTTCAATTATTTGGCATGGTCTCTGGTCTCAACCGACAATCTTTGCAGCTGGGGCGAGTTCTATTGCCCGGGTCTCGCAAAACCTCAACTGTAAAACTGTATGCCAACGCCTTTCTCCATAACGATGGCGGTTCCGAAATTATGTTAAATTTGACCCCTTCAATTCGTTTTATGGTTCAGCCTCTACGCTAATTTGACACAGTGAGCTGAAATATTGCGGTATGTTCTTCTCTTGCGAGACTTTAGTGCATTCGATTCTTTTTGTTGACTAAATTTCAGCGGTTGCACCTTTTCTTTTAGCAAATTCACGTTTTTGTGGCGAATTTGGCCGGATGCGGTCTTTCGTTCGAGGATTCTGCTTGAGTTTGAGCTTTCTTTCGACGAATTTGGCCGAATTCGTGCTTTATTTCGACAAATTTGGGCTATATTCTGAGCTTAAATGGTGGAAATATTGACTGCTTAACCTTACTTATTACTCTTCTCTGTTAGGTTTTCCAAGAATCGCTTATTACTGTTCTAAATAACTGCAGGGATTTATTTATTTTAAGCTTACTCTGGTGACGGTTTGTAGAGCAAGAATGGGGCAGCCTGGGTGGGAAGCTGATAAGATGTAAGTTATTGGTGGTTTTTTTCTGTTGAATTTCGAATATTTTGGTCTTCTTCCCTTTGTTATGGAAAATATGAAGAATTTGTGTTTAATGGTGAATGCCGAAGGAAAATTTGAATGGCTCTGAGTCTGTGACCCTTTGGCCCAATAGTTCATAAATCAAACTGCAGTCCTATGGGAAAATGTGGTCTTGGTATCCGATGCACAATCTTCCAGAACTGTGTTACAGTTAGCGAGCATGTAGGAGCTGATGATAGGCATTGTTTAGAAACGTTTGACAGTTCTGTGTTCCTTTGAGCTTATGGTTTGATCTATAATATTATTTATGTGTTGTCAGGAACATCAATTGGAGTGTCATATGATTCAAAGGACAGTACCCTGCCATCTCCTAAGAAGCTTGTAGAACTGCTGATGAAACATGATCTACTCCATGTTAGGCTCTTGGTTGCCAATCCCATTGTTTTGGAAGCTTTTTCTGGGACAGGGATTGAGGTGGCTGTGAGTATGAAGTATGAGCAAACGAAGGACATTGGAAAATCGAAGTCACGAGCAGCATTATGGCTGAAGAAAAACGTCATGGGTTTCATGCCTGATACCCTCATAACCAGTATCATTGTTAACCATCAAGGGATATCAGAAGAAGCAGTATCGACATTGGTATCTACTATGAAAGCCATTTATTCTGCTCTTGTGGATGCAAATCTAGATAAGCGTATCAAGGTCACAACCACACTTTCACCCACTTTGATTCAAGATGCATCTAGTGTGCCTCCATCCTCTTCCACCAAGGATTTGAGGTGGGTTCTTCACCCTCTGCTGGCGTTTGTCTCAAAGACAGGTTCTTTTCTGATACTGAACACTGACTTTAACAGAGATTTTGCACATAGTGAAGAAGACCTCATTAACTCTGTAGTCGTTGCTGCCAGAAATGCTATGGCATTTCTTCACTATCCTGATATTCCCATAGTTATTACTAGAGGTCCACTGTAAGTTGTTCCAAAGAGAGCAGGTGATATAGAGAAAGGAAAAGTAGGTTGCTGGATGACAGAATTAAGTAGTTGAGCCTGTAAAACTGCAGCATTTGCAACACTCCCATCAAGTAAACTGTTCCCAGCACCACTGACTGAAGAAGTGCATGTAGATGTAGTACTGCCAGTAGAAAACATAGCTGCAGTTACCAAAACATTTCCTTCCGTTGTGTTACCAGCTCCTGTACTACTGCCACTGAGAGAAGTTGCACCAGCAAAAGGCAGACTGAAAATAGATCCATTCTGCAGAAGAAAATGAAATATTACACCGATGCAGTTTGTTATTAGTCAACAGTTCATTAAATGTCAACTTAAATTTCCACCATACCTGAAATATTGGACTCTTTTTCTGTGATGGTTGAGTTTGCTGTTGTGAATTAGACTTTATTTCCAGCGCATCCATGCATGGATTACCTTCCCTATTCTTTGCCCCATTTACATTTACAGGAATAGAATTTACATCAGCACTTCCTTTATCCTTGAGACAAGTCCAAGGTAAGTCATGGGATCTACCTCCAGGTGCCAGAGAAGTACTTGCAGATGTTCCTATTAAACCATTTCCATATAGACCACTTGAACTTCCATAGGAAGCAGCCCACAAGGGGTTAGATTTCATCTGCCGCTGGCAATCAATGAAGTGGGTTATATACACATGTGTTGCACAGCGCTTCCGTGACTGGTGTGTGGGGAATAGAAATGAGGGAAGCTGCAGAAAAGATTTGAGTATGCAATAAGTACACCATGTAATAGATAAAACTCAAGTGAAGTGAAAGGTAAACCAATATAGAGAAGCTTGTAATTAAAGACTATTCTTCAGGCTACAATTTCTGTATTCTTGAAAGCATGTGAAAGTTCTCACAAACAGAAGACAAACAGTTGATCCTTGAATCCAGGGATAACTAATATATTCCCTTACCAAGTCATCATTGTGATTACAGATCATCACGCCTCACTCTCAAACTAACTTTCCTCAGACGATTTAACTTTTACAGATCTTTTAATATTGAATGTCACAAGGCTTAAATGATAACAGATTATGTAATAGTGAAGCAGCATTGTTTGCTGCAATGGCATACAATGAAAAGCACCGCCAGGGTTCTCTTACAGTTTAGATGAAAAATGTCAAAGCAACAGTTTGTAACATTCTTCACATAAAATCACAAAGTAAAGCATTTCACCAAACAATTTTAAATCTTTGATGCTAAAAGGCTTGAATATTAAGAATCTATGATGTAATAACCAAATAGCACTGTTTGCTGGGAGGCTCTGAAAGAAAACAACACCCATGGTTCTCTTACAGCTTACATGAACAATGTTAAAGCCACAGTTTTATAACATTCTTCACGTTACTTAAGATCTCAAACTAGAGCACATTTGGTATCACCTGTAGTGATTCTGTACTGTTCTCTGTTGAGGACATTCCTGTCATAGAGACAGGCGTTAACCATGAAGCAGCCACAGCAGCAGCAGCTGCAGGAGAGTAATAACTGTCAAGTAAAATTGGAAGGATTAGTTACATGTTAAACAACAAAACATAATAAATTTTTGTTACACTCACAACTCAAAGTCTCAAGAAATTAGAGAGAGGCCATAGTCCATAGACATTACCTCAAGTGAGGAAATCCTCCAGGCCAACTAGACATTCCCATGGAAACAGGTAATTGTATGCTTGGAGGATTACTTCTTGTGGTGGCCTTTGTTGGAACATTTGAATCTGGATCGTAAAGAACCATATTAATAAAAGCAGAATCATCAGAAGCAAGAAACGGAAGACGCAATGCAAAGATAAGACATCACTTCAACAATATTAGACCTATCTGACCTCAACCCTATCAAATTAGACATTCTTCAGATAGACCAGACATACCAGTTCTATCTATCCCCTGGATACATAAATCACCCTTGACGATTTTCCCTGTTCCCTTAACTGCTGGTTTAGCTGTTTCCTGCTTGTCCTTGTCCTTTAAAGCCTCTGTCTTCTTGTTTTCTCTCTGAAAATACTATTATCCTTTTCAGGTGTCCGCTGATTGCATTCATCATGCTCTGTATTCTGAATAAGTTGCTTATTTTCTTCTTCAAATTCCATATCCTTAGAAATTTCCACTTTATTTCTCTCCCCTACTGAAGCAACTTCTGCTGCAAGAATGGTTGCCAAGTCCATCTGCCAAGCAAGCACTTTTCAGTTTTATAAGTTTATAAGCATAAAGATGTCCAGACAAAAAAATACACTTATAAATACTGTTTGACTATCCAGAGTTCTGAACTCAATACAAGCCTCAAAAGATGAACCATAAACTCCAAGTTGACAATAGCATGAGTAAATTAAAGATCATAAGTTGACTATCCTAATCAGAAAACCGTGCTGTAATTTACTGTTTGAATGTCAAGAAGCAACATTAGGTAATAAACAGCTGCTAAGATAACTGCTTCTAACATTGACAGGAGGAACAACATATACTGCAGTAATGATACGACACTTGAAACAGAAAACAGAAAATAGATAGCTTCATAGAATAAATATTAAAGCATATTATAAAGTTGTATAACAAAATACCAACAAACCTTGTCTGTCTCCTTGGCATCAGCCACGTTGAAATCCATAATGTCATCACCCTTGTCACTATTTGGAAGTGTCTAGAAAGAAGAGAAGCACATAAAAGTGCATGGTACAAAGACAAAGTTAAAGCAAGAAAGACAGAATGGAGAAATAAATTCTTTGGTGATGCTGATATGAATAGGCATTTAGACGCTATTTACACTTCAGCATATTAAGAAATAGATTGCACATGGATAAACCTTTTCTTTCTCCTTTGCATCAGGCATGTTTGAATCAAGAGTGCAATCGGCCTTGCCAATATCTTCAGGAGGTGACTGCCAGGAAAAAGCCAACCAAATGCGCACATGCTATAAGCAAACTCAACCAAAAATACATGCAGAATTAAATGAGTCTAACATTGATAAACTTCAGCCCTTATCAATGCAGATGCATTTATTCATATACAATTCTGTATGAAAACATCAGTGCCATTTAAAAAGAAACATAGCAATCAAAACCTACACTACAATGAAATAAAGTGAAAGAAGGAAAGCAAAACATACCATCAAATCTATATCAATTTTGTTCCGATCACCACAGTCCATTGCAGTCAATATTAATGGTCTGTCAACAATTCAGAATTGATAGTTAGACAAAAATCTCTAGAACACTGATGATAGACTATTCAGTTTTCTGTATACAGAGTGCCAATATAACAGAAAGATGCATCCAACAGTCACTTCGGAAATTGATCATATGTGATTTAGAAAATTTTGTGGGTATTAGAGACTGCTAGAACCTCGGGCTAAATATATGCAAATTGATCTGCATCCTTTAAACAAGGTTAGAACATGTGAACCTAATCAGTGCAGGGCATATCTTTGAACCCTAACTGAAACATAGTTTAAAAGAAAAAAGTAAAAATAGAAATGGTTGGATAGTGCTTGCCTCCTTTTGTGTTCTTCTTCATGTATAGCTTCTTCCATTACTGGATTTTTGGTGAGTTCACTATCCACATGCATTGGGCCATCAAAGTTTGCAACTGTAAGATTTTCTTGTGGATCACACATGCTTTTGACATCCTCTGATGCAGAAATGCTGGTGTCCATTTTTACTTCTTTTTCCTCAGCAGTTACAGGGTTCTCTAAATCAGCTTTGATGTCAGGGGAAACTGCCATCAAGCCTATTACAGCTGGAACTAATGTTACTCCTTGAGGACTTAATTTTGACTCTATGTCTGATTGGCCTTTGTCAGAATGGAAACAGTGAGCTTGCTCAGCAACAGCCAGTTCCGGTGACCAGCAAGGATCTGAAATCGGCGTCATTCCTTCATCCTTTATTTTAGAGCTCATTCGCTGACGTTTGCAATGGAGTGTTAATATGTAAATTGTGTGTGCAGGGGAGTGCCATTAAATTTCTGTTATGAACTCGTTGCGGTGGGAGATATTTTTATAAGAAAAATTGCAGCCTTGTTGGACAGTTCTTGCTTTATTGTTTCATTGCTTATACATGGATATTCAGCTCATACAAAAGGTTGTATCGATCTGGTTGGTATTGAGAGTACTTGGTTTCAGGTTGTATCGATCTGGTTGGTTTTCAGAGTACTGGGTCTCAGGCCTTTTGCAGTTTGGTTTGCCTTTCATAATTTATCAAGTAAAAGCTTTACAAGAGCAAACAATTGTCCATTTTCTGCAGCGTCCTGATTTCATGCTATACTCCATAGTTTTCGGAATTAAGAATTTAACTAACAAAACTTTGGCAGCAGAATAGCTCTGCAGTTGTCCTGCCTCATGAGTGTCTGAGGTGTGAGCACTATGTGGCAACAGCTACTTATTTCAGTTGCATCTTCCTGTGTGTTAGAACATTGTTGGTAGAAGCAAAAATGCTAGCAGCAGCCAGTTCTGAAGACCTAAATGCCTGTATCAATTAAAATCCAATAAATGATATAGTGTAGTAGATTTCTTCTAGGAGCTTCTTGGTATTCAAGCAAACAAAGTATATCATTATCACTGTTATTAAAATCCATCTTGTATTCAAAGCCATGCTCATCTTCTGGGGTCTGGATGTTGTTGTTTGGATGGATCAATCATCAAACAGTGTAATTGACAACTATGGAGATGTGGGCCTTGATAATAAAACTGTTTTAAAAGAATGGTATCTTTACAAGTCTCATAAACCTTAATTCCTCAACTTAAATGGATTCTTCGCGCTGAAATGTCAATGGTTTGGAACCAGGGATAAACACATTCAACCATCCCTATATCTGATATGGATGCTTTCTTCAATGTGAGTTCTCTTAAAAGACCCACCGATTCTTTCGAAAACTAAGCTACCTATTGGACAACAGTCCATTGTCAAAGTTGTGTGATGTTTTCGATGGAATTAGGGATCAAACACAACACTGTAGCTAAGAATTGTAATGTCTTAGTTTTCATTAAATAAATTTCTCACCAGCAATATTGCAGTGATGCAGTACACGTGTTGTGGGAGGGAGATGAGGAGATGGTGCACAGGTGGTACAGTTTGCGAATTAAAATTTCAGGTATTTTCCATTACCATAACACGCTATCATGATTTTGGGGGAAAAATTAATTAAACTGCTATCATGGTTTTGGGGGGGGCAAAAATTAATTAAACTGCTATCATGGTTTTGGGGGAATCAATTAAACTGGCGATTACTGATAATTCAGATCGGATGAGACTGCATTGGTTTTTGGGCGTGGTTCTTTGATAAAATTGGGAGTTATTAAATTTTTTTAATGCATTGGTTTTCAATTTTTCAAAGTTGTGTGAGTATTCAACTAAAATAATTCTAAATTTTGATGTATTAATGAAATTAATTGAGTACTGTTTTTTTAATTTTTATTTTTTATTTTTCAAAGTTAATTTAATTGTTGGAGTGCTATTTTTAAGTTTTTCGAATTCTGTATAAATCGATTAACTTAATTTAGATTTTAAAATACGTGTAGAAATCGTATCACATGGCATGGTTGGAAAGTGTAATCATTTTTATTGTCCATTGTAACAAAAATTTATGTTGATATATATTACATACAAATGTATTGTATTTATGCAGAATGATTCAATTCCAAATAAGGCATTGTTACCTCTGCTTTCTTGCTTTTCGCATTTATGCACAAGGATTCCATTCCAAATAAGGCATTGTTGCCTCTGCTTTCTCGCATTTTCCCGGTGCTTATTCTACAACTGATGCAGCTTTACGTACTTTCCATTGCAGCCATATCTGCTTCACTTTCCATTACTCTTTTCATGAAATTAAATGACATGGTCAAATGCTTAATCTTATATGATAGCGAAAATCACATGGTCAAATGCTTTTGCTTTTGAAGTATGATTAGACTGTGGGTTATTGTTTTCTAAGGTTTTGTGAATGTGGGGTTAAATTAAGTTTAAGTTTAATATGTTTCTTCGATTATTTGACATTAGTACTGATGAAATTGCTTGACAAATGAGATATGATTAGACTGTGGGTTGTTGTTTTCTAAGGTTTTGTGAATGTGCGGTTAAATTAAGTTTAATTTTAATATCTTTCTTGAATTATTTGACATTAGTACTGATGAAATTGGTTGATAGAGTGTCTTTTGAAGTTCTGGAATTTTTTTAAAGATACGATTAAATTAATTTTAATTTCGATAGACTTATAAAATTATTTGCCATGGTACCTGTAAAATGTTCGAAGAGAATTCCTTTTTCGTGGCCTTCGTAGCATATTTATGTTGAAATATTTTTGGCACCTGTAAAAATGTTCGAAGAGAATTCCTTTTTCTTGGCCTTCGTAGCCTAATGATAATGCTTTTAAATTCTCTCTGGATCTCATTAATCGCTTAAGTCTGTACTCAAATCTTTTTTCTCTCTTCTTAGTCCGCTCGCAATCCCATTAATTGCTTTTAATCTTTCGTTTTATTTTGATCTTTTGGCTCTGTTCTCGGTTGCCATTAATTCTGGTTCTCTTATTTCAATGTAGTTTTCGATCTTTAACCTTGCTCTGTTCTTTCTATGTAGTTTTCTTTAACCCAACTACTGGTAGGTTTCTTTCATCATGAATGATACTAATTTTATGTTTCTTGAATTAAAATAGTTGAATTAGAGAAACCTCCATTACAACTATATTTCCTCTGCGCTGCTCTCAAAGCAAAACCCAGTCCATTCATCTCAGTTTTATTATTCCATTTTCCTTCTGGTTTCCTCGGCTCTACAGTTTCTTCTTAATTCATTTCAACCGTTATAATCTCATTGAATCAAAATTATTCGCTCGATCCGTTTCATTGTTTTATGTTGCTTCAGTTACAGTTACAGTTCTATTTCCTCTGAGCAAATATTCCTCTCCAAATTATTCAGGGGCTCCGTTCCATTGTTTTATGTTGCATCGTGTGAAACAGAGCAATTACAATTACAGTATTCCTCTGAGCTTTACTCTCAAAACAAACCCCAATCTTGTAATTTCAGCGAATATTCCTGAGTTTCTATTTCGTAAGTTTCTAAGGATCAACTGTGGAATTTTATACTCCCCAAATTTCAACAAGATATTCCTAACTAAGAAAATAATAGCCAGTGATTTGCAAAGAGGTGTTATACAAACACACATTGTATATATTATAGGGCATTTTGATGTGGATTGCAGTTTTCATGAATATTTTGGAATTGGAAGTTTAAACTTTAAAAAAATATAACTGTTCTTATGATATATCAAATTCCAAGATATTCATAAAATCTATTCAAGTAGCTATGGCTCTTATTTTAGGTATACGAAATGGTTTTCCTCATAAAATTGATGTAAATGTGCAGCCCAATTTATTGGAATCAGAAGAATGGGAAGAAATGCTATGGTCAGACTGAACCAGTGCAATTTGAAGGATACTCGCCTCCAATGATTCCTCAGGTGCCCATAGTGAAGGAAGTTATATGGACTATGATTTTTCCTGTTACTCTGCTGGATATCACAGGACTATCCCAATTTCGCAAAGATGGTCACCCTTCAATTTACAGTAGTACCGTTACTAGTGATGAGAAGCAGCATCCTGAGCAGTTCGCAAATTGTAGCCATTGGTGTTTACCAGGCGTCCTTGATACATGGAACGAGCTTCTGTATTTCACTTTGCTTTCCAAGGGTATAGGGAATTGATAATTCTTATTGATCCCTGAAGCTGGGCCAAATCTGGGACTTGGTTGGCCATAAGGAGGAAATCCTCTGCCTTGACTCGCTGGAGCAGTAAACATATCTCGCATTGCAAACCCATCCACAGGGCCCATTCCAATCCTGTCAAAGCCATAAGTATCACCAGAAACCATACCTGGATGAAAGCCCAAAGCCTTTGATCCTGCCATTCCCCGGCTACCCCTTGACATTGTCCCACGCCACATCATTCCTCTTCCCTTGCCTCTTCCTTGGCTTGCACTCCAAGTCTGGCTTGAGCTTTCTTGGTCATCGCAAACATTGATTTGAACTTATTTCAGTAAAACGTGAAAGAAAAAAATCACAAAATTATGTTTATTCCTGTATTGGGTTATGATGGAAACAAAAATTTACTTGTTGGGTTGCTCTAGATTGAAGATTTCTGGAATGAGTTGTTATTCACTTGTATTCGTTACAGTATGGGTGTATGATGACTATCAACGTTTTGATTGGGCTGTTTTGCAAAAATTTTACCTTAGTTGTTGTGTTGACTTTACATGCTCACACATTTGAATGTGTTTGGTTAACATTTTTTTGTGTAGATTTTGGTTAAGTCTGGTTTTCTGTTTAGGAATAAGAGTTTTGTAGGGAGATTCTAGGTTTGGCAAATTTGCAGTTTCTTCTACTACTTGAGACTATGGACGACTATGTTCCTCTGGGCTAGGTTTATATATAGAATCAGGCATATTGGTGCTATGAATTTGAATAAAGTACTTTGGTATTTTTCTAGGATTGACCAAAGGATAATGGAATATTTCATCAAATTGATCAAGAAAAGCACGGAAAGGATATTAGTAAAGATAGCAGAAATGAAATAAGACATTCAATGTGTTCCTTGTAATATAGATATAAATAAAACATCTAAAGAAAAGTAATTGCACAATGATCCAGTCTGAGAAAACAAGGTTTTCCACAAACCAATTAACTCTTCTAGAAAAATTCAAAAATTCCAATTAAATAATCCTATCGGCCTCTCTTTGTACCTTTTGGGACAATTGCTAGTTTATATTAATAAAAGCATTGGTAAAATTCAAGACACTTCAGCTGTAGTGCACAGCAAACAAAATTCAACTCACACAACCAAAAGACCAAAAGCCAAATATATGAAATTATGTCAGCTTTATCTAAATAGTTCAATTATACAACTCCATTTGAAAAGTTTAACAACTTAATATCTAAATTCTACTCATAGCTTCGTATCAACACATTCGAAATTCGGAGCAAATGTGAATTCAAGTCAATGATACTTCATGGAGTATGGCGACACACAGTTACACACAAACAATGGTACGGCAAGCTTATTGCACTTGATAGCTAACTAATGACCAGCCTTGGTCGACCTAGAATTGGAGTTTATAGTAAAATTGTAAATCAAGCTAAAATAACATAGCATTGCATTCAAAAAGATGGTTTTTAATAGATTTTTAAGTTAATTTACATTGGTGGGACTATTTGCAAATTAATTCTAAACTCCAAAATTCCAGGGACCGGATTTGGCGATGGACTTGTATTCATATTGCTTGTATCCTCCTACAGTTAACAAGACAAAGAAACATGCAATAAATCCTTTCAATTTCAAAAGTGAAAAATGAAAAGCCTTGGAATTGAGTATCATGTAAGAAATCCCCATCCTCAAATTGAAGTATGAATAACAAAATAGATAGGAGTAAGAATGGAATATTAAACTGTGTTATCTAATTATTATAAGTTTTGGAGTTTGAGGTTGAAATCTGGAAATATTTTTTTAGTTCAAATTTTGATTTTTGTTGTTTAAAATTAATTTTTTATTACATATATAGATTTAGCACTTTGAAAAAAACCCTTAAAGCACTTAAATTATGGAGAATTCACAATTTAAATTTGTAATTCCAACAAATCCTTATCAAATTTTAAATAATTCAAACAAACAAATATATCCTTTTAAAATAACTGAAAAATTTATGAAAAAAACCTAACCTATTAAATCACTCTAAAAAAGAACTCATTCCCACCCTTTATTAAGTTCCACAAGTTTTTGTACTTGGGAACAAGTGTGGTCCATCATCAGGACAAGTTGAAGAACCAGATCATGGCTACAAGGTAAATAGAGAGAGCAGATCATTCAATAGTGAACCAACAAGTGTGGTTCATCGTCAGAACAAGTTGAAGAACCAGATCATGGCTACACATTAAATGGAGAGAACAGATCATTCAATGGCTATATTTGACCAGGAAACGGCTAAATTATACTGGGGGTAACTGGACTGGACCAAGAGATAGGTACAGGGAAAAATAATTAGTTAATTAATTAATAAGTTAGTTATAATAATATAAGTTTTTATATAGTTTATATAGTTTTAAATAATAAAGAAGGTATTAATTAGTTATTGATTTATACTCATTTTAGTTAAATACCAACCGTTACATTTAATCAAAAATGAAAACTTATTAATTAATTAACTAATTATTTTTCTTTGTCCCTATCTCGTCATCTAGTCTAGTTATCGAGTCCAATTTAGCCGTTTCTTGGTCAAATATAGTCGTTGAATGATTTGCTCTCTCTATTTAACCTGTAGCCATGATCTGGTTCTTCAACTTGTCCTGACAATGAACCACACTTGTTGGTTATGTGATTATGGCCGAAAACCTTTCTTAAGATGTGATTATCGCCGAAAATTTTTCTTAAAAATCTTGATATGGATCACAGAAGCCTTAATTCCATAAAAAAAGAGTTGTCACTTATTGATTTGTCCATTCCAATGAAAGCGACACTTTTAACACCACTAAAGATGCCTTCCTCTCTCACATGTGACTGTGTTGCGTTCAAGATCAGAGTGTTGGAGTCACGATTGCCGTTACACCAAAACCCACAGGTGTTAGTAAACAGACACATCACTAGATTTAAGCACATGCCACGAAACACACGGGGAGCATTGACCTTCTACACCACCATTAACGGGGAGCCAACAATCTCCCCCCCAACGCGAGCCCAGTGTGTTTCGAACTCGAGACCTCTAGCTCTGATACCACTTGTTGGAGTCACGATTGTTGTTACACCAAAACCCGCAGGCATTAGTAAATAGACACATCGCTAGATTTAAGCACATGCCACGAAACACACGGGGAGTGTTGACCTTCTACACCGCCATTAACGGGGAGCCAACACAGAGGATCTAAGGATCGGCACATCGCCAAAGATGTATTCTCTCTCGCATGTGACTGGGTTGTGTTCAAGATCAGAGGGGGATCGTCTTAATTCCCCCCTCTCTAGCCTCTAATTCAGATATAATTTTTTTTCTTTTGTTTTTTTCGAAGGATAATTTGAAAGGGGAGTTTTTTTATTTGGAATACAAATTGGTATTTTTTTTTCTTTTTTACCAAAGATAATTTTAATGGAGAGTTTTGTTTTTTTTTCCCATGGAAAAAGTCGTAATTTCTATTAACAATGAGAAATTACATTCTGTAGATGCCATAGCATATGCATATTGAGGCTGGTTGCCTCCCAAAAAACAAACAGTTTGTTGTAACAGCAACAAGCATATAAGTTTTGCATCAGTCTCCACACATGGAGGTCGTGAAAGTCTCAGAACTACTGTAACCGACAAGGTAGGTAACTGTACCAAAAAATCCTGTATTCTCCACGCAGGGAGGGCATGTAGGTCTCAAAAAATAAAGTCACTGAAACAGTCCATGCTGTATGACTGTCAAAAATTCTCTAAGAGAGCTTGTAACACCATAAGTACTGAACTATAAACAGCAGCTGACGAAAACAGTAAGAAGCCAAAAAAGATAAACAGGAGTGTATAAGGAGTGACAGTGTGATTATGTCTCCTAATGTATATGTAGATCTATGAACGGTCTGTGGTAGTATTGATGGAAAGTTCCATCAACTTCTTCCTGAATCAGCCAGTCCTCTTCCTGCCTACGCGCTGCCTCCTTTGATAGGTAGTCTGCCCCTGAGTTGCGCTCCCTGTAAATGTGATGACAGACAAAGTTATCAAAAGATGTCGTAAGTCTGTGAGCCTCATCCAATATATGTCTCAACGTAAAAGCAGAGCAATGAGAAGTTCTGTTGAGCCAGTTGCAAACAAGTTTAGAGTCCCCAAACAGTTGGAGATGTGAGCAGTGTTTCTCTAGAGCAAAGTGGATGAGATGTTTGGCCGTGGTTAGCTCAGCAAAGTTGTTTGTGCCTCTTCCCAGGTTCATTTGGATCTTGAAACAGTGGGCTTCCCTCAGGTAGAGTATGCCCCCCCACAGCCCTCTTCTTGGGCTGAGCCATCAAAATAGGCCCAAGGATGTGCTTTATCTATGAGCTCAGGTTGGATGTTCCTGGAGGGAGTCTGAGAGGTGTCTTCAGGCAATGAGTCAAAGTCTGCGAGGATACGAGATCTGATGGAAAGCCATAGGGGGTCCTTATGGTCAAAAATGGCCCGGTTCCTTGCTGTCCAAAAAGCCCAGCACATAAGAAGGGGCAGATTTCTGTCTCTACCCTTGTGCCTCTCTAGCCAGTCCAGCCAGGCCTCCATGATAGATCTCCCTTGCCAACGCTGGAGGGAAGGGGAGGGGGCTAGAATAAGGTTCCATTGCTCAGAGATAATAGGGCAGTGCAGGAATAAGTGTTCGGTGCTTTCCTCATTGTTCCTGCATAGGTGACACCAAAAAGGACCATGGAAGGATCGCTTCATCAAGTTTGAGCCAGTGGGGATTTTGTTGAAAAGGATGGTCCACATAAGCAATCGCGTTCTGGGGGCTGCTTTAAGCTTCCATAGGGCTTTCCACCAGGACTGTACATTCTCTGGTTTAACGATCTCCATGAGTTTCAGATACCCTTCCTTAGGCGAGTATCTCCCATTTTTTTCATATGCCCACACAATTTCGTCCTCTCCTTCTGTTATCCTGATGTGAGCTTGAGTAAGAGCCTCGGTGAAGCCCTCCCAAGCCTGATGCCAATGGCCTGGGAGGTGGAGATCTTGGGCCGACTTCCAGGCCTGCTGGAAAAGAGTGGTATTTGCCTGATCAGCAATATGGCATAGATGAGAATGTCCTTGATCCGCTAGGAGTTCTATCACCTCTGCTGGGAGCCTGTGGGCGTTCCCACATCTGATCCAGGGATCCACACCTATGTGGATTGTATTCCCCTCATGAATCCTCCAAGTTAATCCTTCCCGTATAAGGGGGAGGGAGTTTAGCACCGCTTTCCAGATAATGGACAGGCTGCTGCTAGCCCTATGATCCCTCCGAATCCAGTCCATAGTGTTTTCAGGGGAGATGTACTTAGCATAAGCTACTTTTGTCCATAGGCTGTGCGTGGTGATAAGTTGCCAACCCAATTTTGCAGCCAAAGCTTTGGCAAAGAGGTCCAACCTTTTTATGCCCCAACCCCCCCATCTCTTGGGCCTAGCAATTGTGTCCCATTTTACCCAGGCGAAGAGATTTCCCTGCTTATTGCCTTTCCATAGGAACCTGCTGCATATTTTTTGTAGCCTGGCTAGAATTCCCCTTGGGATCCAGGCCAGAGTCATCCAGTATACCGGTGTTGCTTCCAGCACAGCTTTTATGAGGATGAGCCTGCCCGCTCGAGAGAGATATCTGTTGAACCAAGTGTTCAATCTCTTTTCCACCTTAGAGATGAGCCAAGTCCAGTCTGCAATTTTGTAGCCCGATGGTTTCAGCTGGAACCCTAAATATTTCAGCCCGTCCTCCAGAGGTTGTGAGGTAAAAGGGAAGCGGCGGAGAGCAAATTGTACTTCGAGCTGAGAGCATCCTACTGCAGTCAGAGTGGACTTGTGAACGTTAATGATCATGCCTGTTGCCTTCTGAAAGAGATCAAAAACATATTGTAAAGTTGTGGTGTCGCCAATACTGCCATTCAAGAAGATGAGCACATCATCCACAAACAGTAGGTGGGTAAGGAAGCAGTTGTCCATCATTTTTATCCCCGCTATCCTGCCCCTTCTGTGTTCTACCCCTATCAATCTGCTAAGCCCCTCCATGATGAGAAGGAATAGTAGGGGTGAGAGGGGGCATCCCTGCCTAAGACCCCTCTCGGCCGAGAAAAATGGAGTGGGAGCTCCATTGAGAAGGACACTGTATGACACATCAGTAATACAACTCATAATCCATTTGATATACATGTAAGGGAAGCCCATATGAGTAAGGAGCAGGCAGATATAGAGCCAGTTTGCTCTATCAAAAGCCTTGGACAGATCCACCTTTAAGATCATCCCTTTCAGGTTCTTACAGTGCACCGAGTGGAGGAGTTCTTGGGCTGTTCCAACAGCTTCATGTATCTGGCGGTGCTGAAGGAAAGCGAATTGTTCAGGGGAGATGTGAGCCGAGAGGATGGGCTTGAGTCTGTTAGCTAGGATTTTAGCTATGATCTTGTAAAGGCAGTTGCACAGCGAGATGGGCCGAAAGTCATTAAAAGAGGCAGGCTTGTCGGATTTGGGGATGAGAGCAATGAACGTGGATTTGATAGCCGGGGACATTTTTCCAGAGAGGCGGCAATGCTCCACCACCTTAAGTAGATCCAGACCCAAGATGTCAAAGAAAGCTAGGTAGAATTCTATGGACCAGCCATCAGGTCCCGGGCTCTTGTCTCTTTGGAAGCCTTGGATGGTAGCCTCTAGCTCCCCCAATGTTACCTCCTTGATTAGCTCCTCCCCTTCCTCTGCATCCACAAACCTGGGGAATAGCTCAGCCACACGCATGATTTCTAGCATATTGGCTTCCCTCGGGGCCGCGTATATATTCTTGAAATGTAAGGTGGCTAAAGAAGCGAGCTCTCTGGAGGTACTGACCTGATGTCCCTGATCATTTTGAAGCTCCCAGATGGTGTTGATGGCTTTCCACCCATTGGCAAAGCGGTGATAGAACTTTGTGTTTTCATCTCCCTCCTTAAGCCAGATCGCTCGGCTTCTTAGGCGCCAGCTTTCTTCTCTATCCTTGAGGACTTGAATCCTTTGCTTGGTTAAGTGTGCATAATGTTCTTTTTGTTCCTTAGTAGTGAAAGTAATGGAGAGTTTTGTTATTTGGAATACAAATTGGTTTTAGACGACTTAAACCTGAACGAATAACTAAATTGTAAAAAAATTGAAAATTTATATATTTACCTAATTTTATAAATAAAAAATCACCCGATTGAAGTAATTCCACATATTCTTTATTCACATGCCTTATTAAATTCAAATATCTTTTATTGATCTTAGCCGAATTACATTTGATTATCTTAGTACATTATATTTTGTTTATATCTTACCTTATAATATATATTTTTTTAAGCATGAATATATGAAGATTGTATGTGAAGATTTTTATTAAATTTAAATTTAATAATAAAATATTAAAATAATTTTTTTATTATTGAAATTGTATAAGTTAAGTGGTTTGAGGTTTTTAAATATACTGAATAGATTTATTTAAATATAATGATTTTAATTCAAAATTAAAATATAAACTATTCAATAAACATTGTTACTAATTTATTTATTTTTAATTACTATTATTAAACTATTATTTTTAAATGATAAAGAATTAATAAATTTAGAATCTCAACAAAATTAGTAAAGACTTTGATTTTTGCTCAATTTCTATTAACTAGCAATTGCCCCAAAAGGTGCAAAGAGAGGCCGATAGAAATGTTAAATTGAAAGAATTGTATTTTGGTTTAAAATAATAAATATTATAAGGTGACGTAAAATCGGTGCACATATGTCAAGCAGGACTATACCCAGAGGTCGAGTAGGAAACCATGCCAGATGTCTCAACTAGAATGAAAGTGTTGACGACAGTGGCTTGCCTATAATGCGTCTAGGCTCTCCCATTGATTTGTGAACATTCCATCTTACTTGCAATAGTGCACTGTATCGCTCTTATACTGGTCATTTGAATTACTTGCTTAGTGACCTTTGATATTGTTCTATCTTTTTGAGCTCAGGTAAGACGTGAAGGTCCGGAACCTTCCTCGACCAGAAGGGACGAATCACAAAATTGAAGGGAAAAAAAACCTGTGGATGATATGTTGCAAGAATCCATGCAAATTATGAGAATAATTTGATGTTCATTGAAATTTATTTACATCAGAAAGAGTATTAGGCAAACTTTGAATACATAGTTTAATTAGTATATATATAAAAGCCCTGAACATAATTTCAGGAAATAGCATACAGAATCCATCCCTAGACAATAAACTACAGAAACTTTAAACAGCATAGTACCACGAAATTAACCTATTGCTTGCACTTGCATATGAGCTTGTACGCACACGCAAAAACACTTATTTGAATTCCTCTGCATTCGCCTTAATGTGATTGGCTGTTGTGGGAAAATCCTCGTCCAGGAATATATCCCAATGCCCATCCCATCTGATGAAAAACTCAGTATCCGTGAAATACTACACCCTGTGCACAGCAGGCGCAGAAGTATAGAGATATCCCCGGGGTTCCTCCACATGTATCTGCCGGAAACATTCCAATGCTTCGCCATGAAACCCATTATGCACAAGTCCAGCAATCATAGCTGTCCATGTGACCACATCTCGATGGCGCATTTCCTCAAACACTTGGGTTGCATCCTCCACAGAACGGCACCTGCAATACATATCCACAAGCACACCTCCCACAAAGACATCAAGCTCATAACCGGTCTTGATAACCTGCCCATGAATCTCCATCCCCTGTTGCAGGTCCATTAAGCTTCCACATGCCTTCAGCATGATTGAGAACGTAAAATTATCAAGCTCCGTTCCAGATAACCTCATCTGATTATAAATCTCCATAGCCTTGGTTTCACAGAACCCATTCTTAACATAAGCTCTGAGCAAAGCATTCCACATAAACATAGTCCGCTCAGAGGCTTCATCGAATGCCGCCCGCGCATCGACAATGCTTCCACAGGCAGAATAAAGATAAACAAGCTTGGCAGCCAAGTAGGGATTTTGATGAGCCCCTGCGATTCTCATGTGGGCGTGGACCTGCTTGCCTTCTTCCAATAATTTCTGGACAATGCATCAATCCAGGAGTATATGGTAGATTTGGGTATCCACAGGGATTTCTCTACTGAAGTCCATCTAGTGCAGAATGCGAAGAGCTTCATCAACCAGCCTTTCTCTGCACAAAAGAACAGTGCTTGCCAGAAGCTAGGGAAGAAGAACAGCAACAACAATTCGTAGGGAAAAAGCAGTGAAAATATCTTCAATAGTGACATAAAAGAATGGGAAAAAGTAGTAAGGCAACTCAAATGATATTTGGAAAAAGCAATAAGGCAACTCAACTGATATTTGGAAAAAGCAGTCACCCTTCAAATCAACAGTTAAAAGTGTGTCACCTGATCCAACGGAGTAGAGCAAAACTTCAAAGCAGTTAAAAGTGTTGACGATTGTTGATCCATACCCTTAAAAACTGATATCCATTGCCATGCATTGATAACATAATAGATAAACTTCAAGGAACTAAGAATTTTGGTAAGATTAATTCAAATTCACTTGTAATTAATGTGATTAAGGAAATTAGTTGTACAATAAATAAGCAGTAATATAAAAGGAGATCTGCCTCATTGTATGCAATGGCCCCATTTGATATAAAAATCATATTTTACATCTTCCATGCATTGTGTATTTGGTCTTTCATATTGACAAACAATACCAAGAAGAAAGAGAAGAACCAATATCATCCTTAGTCGGTTAAAAACAAATATTGGTATGTTAACAAAAATGATGACCCATCTAATGACAAAGAGAGAGGAATGCTCAGTAAATTTCAAGAAAGAAGGAAATTCTCATCAAGAGGATACTAAGGGTAAACAGCCTGAAACCTTTTGAATTTGAGGACTCCCTCGTTATCTTCCACCATGCTTTAAGGTGAGACAGCTATATGCAATCTTTGTAGCAGCAAAGGAGACCCTTGATAGTATCATGGGAGACATTCAAAATGCTGTTGAAGAATCAGTTCTACGATATTGGATATCAAGAAGATCCATTTAATTGTGATATTTTCACAAACACAAGAAAAATTGTTCAGGACTACACCACTGAATATAAGAAATCAGCAAGCTTGCTAAATCTCAAAGTAGAAGTTCCTCAAACGTTGATAAAAAAATTGAGGAGAACTACATGGCTACATCAGAAAGGAATTTACCCCATTTGAAGTAAAGAACCTTAATGACGCTGGTAAGAAGGCTCTATTTATTGAGTACAAGAACAGAAAACCAGCAGTAAGTGGGGAAATGGAAAACCAAAGAAAGGTACCTAACATCACAAATATCCCAAGCAAACGAACAGAAATAGGACTTTCACCACTGCTCAGTGACTCAAAAGACAACACCAGGAATCACTGCAAAACTGCAATCATTGCAGTGTTGATTTATAGGCACACTGAGAAATAATGCTGGAAATTACACCTGAAATTATATCCTACAATTTGGAAGAAAACATCTACGAGAATGTTGAGGGACAAAACTGGAAAGTTTCCAGAAAAGAAGAATATAGCTTATATGAGTGCAGACCACCAACTAAAGAGGACACATTATTTAATCCATTGTCACATATTTAAACGCATATGTCACCTTTTGAGGTGTTTTGGGATAAGGACACAATGTTGAGGTCTTCCCTACAGATTTAGAGGCTAGCTCTTTCCTTATGGAGATGACAAGTGGCATTGTGGGCCTATTTTATTCACTCAAAGGGAAAAAAAGGAGGATACCAGGGTCTTTTGTAAAGAAATATTATTTTATTAATCAGGTTTTAATTTGAATGTTATAAATAGAAAAGAGGATTCACTTGCTAAAGTCACGGTTGGAGTTGTGGCAGTTCCTCTACAAGCTTAGTTGAAAAACATTTGGGAGAATGCAATTAAGGGGCAAATTCAATGTGAGGTTTTCGCTCTATGTTTCTCTTTTATCGATGACTAGTTTTTTTTGCAAGGATTGCCATTGTTTTTCCAACTGATATAAGCTTTGAAGAAGGTCAATCTTGCTCCAATAAGAGGACGTTAGGGTTTAGGTTTTGCTAATGGCAAATATCTTAAATACTGGCAATAATTCTAGACCTTGCTTTAGCATATCACAGCACTTGCACTTGCAACGATTATATCAGATCCGGTTTAATATTGCTAAAAAAGGAATGGATGTTTTTACTTTGCGACGAATTACAGGAATATTTTCTTAAGGCTATACTATTTAAGGGCAGATTCAGTTTAAGGCAGAATCAAGAGAGTAATACTTCACTTGGAATTATTTGTATAGCATTTTAGATGTTTTTGTTTTCATTCATTTGCAATCACTATTTCTTATGATAACACTGATATATGCCATACTTCGAAATATTAGGGCATTACTTATATTGTGATCATACACACGTACTAAGACAATGTTTCAAATTGATAACCACAACTGCTTACAACCTAACACTTTGATAAGCGCTATTTGAGCGTGTCAATACCCACTGGTTCTAGAGATATTGGATATGACTCAAATTCGCTGCATTTTCGTTAATAAGATCACTCTCTTAAGGACTAATACGTGAAGCAAAAATGATTTATCACAAAATCTGAATAACATTATGCTTATGGTCTTCAGTTGCAATTTTTGAATAGTATTTAAAATTGGACTTTATGGATTACTCGTTGCAATTTCCATACGTGAATGGTCTTTATCTAGACAGGGGTTTTAGATTCAGCATCACCTTGTGACTCGAATCAATCTAATTTTATAACAAATTATGCATCACTTGGGATACTTCACAATTGTTCTCAACATTAATCTACATTTTGTAATCATTTAAGCATCACTTTGGGATTACTTCACACTTGTTCTCAACATTAATCTACTTGTTTGTAACCATTTAAGCATTCACTTCGGGGTATTTCACACTTGATCTCAACATTAATCTACTTGTTTGTAACCATTTAAGCATTCACTTCGGGGTATTTCACGCTTGATCTCAACATTAGTAATAGTATAAAAAGGATAATGTGACATTCACTTCTCCTTTTGGGATTAATTCAACAATTTACTTGCAAATTCTCACATCTTTGACGAATGAATCGATTTGATTGAGTTAAGCATAAGAGTAGTCCATTCATGCTAGTATTTTCCAATTTCTCTCCCAACAATCTAAGTTTAAATTGATCATGTGGATTCCCCTGGGATAGGCAGTCTCCTTGGTCGGGCAAGGCCATCAATGTGACAGTGAGTGGCTTGCCTATTATGCGTCTACGCTGTCCCATTGAGGTTAGGACTTTTCCTCCTAGGTGATAATTTGAGTGGTAACAGTGAGTTTGGGTGATATTTATGAGTTAAACTTTAAAGAATAAGTCGGGATTGATTCAGATTCAGCTGATTAGACTCTGTTTCCTCTTAAAACATAGTCAAACTCCCGACTCCACTTGGACTGCGAAGAGTCTGATAACACTGCCAAGAAGCTTCGTATGGCATAAATTGCAGAGCAGTAAAGGCATTAGTGGACTGAAAAGAAAATGTCATACAGATCAACTTGGTTAATAATTTACTCAGTCCATCTATATTTAAGAAGCACATCCATAATAATTGAAAAGCCATTGACCTTGAAGAAGAGGGGATGGTTGAGGTTCTGTTCTTCCATCTGTTTGAGGACTGCAAGCCAATCTACTCTTTTGGGCTTCATTATTCTCACCCACTTCATGATTAATTCAGATGGATCATCCTCTTCTGATAAACAAATTATATGTTTCATCAAGGCCTTGCTCCTTCCAGACAACTTTGGAGGCAGAGCTTCTATGAGCATTTTTTGCGCCTTATCCAATCCATTGTCGTCTACATCAGCCCACCTCAATCCCTTGCCCTTTACTTGCTGGTTGTCTTTATCTCCCCCAACATCAGAATCTGATCCGTCCTCTGCATCTTCAACCTCAACTTCATAATACTTTTCTTCTTCGGTTGTCGCTGTTGCTGTCGTTAATGGGTGTCCGGGGCTTTAATGTTTTGGACTTTTGATTTGTGGATTTTAAATCATTTGCTACGTTTCTTTCCATCCATTTTACCTTGTGCTTTTGCTTGTTCTTGCTGGGTTTAAGGCAACCTTTGACTATCATTTAGCATCTTAGGAGGAGGAGCCTTGGTTTTGTCTAGTTTTAGGCCTTCAGCTGTTGTGTAATTATTTGAATAATGAATCTTAATATTAACTTAAAAGGGATAAATGTATTATCACTCTATTCATCAATCTGGAATTGTTCTCTGAACGATCTGTGGGTTTGTTTCAACTTTTCAAGTATGGTAGATGATTTACGAGTGTTGGTTGTGATCTGTTGGGTGCTGTAGCTAAATTTCAGTCACCTATCCCATTTTTTACAGAGTTTGTGGCTTTGTTGGCTGTTTCTTAACACTTTATGTTTGGTTTATTTGCCATTGAGGTAGTAAAAAAATGACTGGTGCTATATATCTTTTGTGCTGAGGGTGCTATATCTTGGATCTGCAGGTGATGAAGACTTTGGAAGGCCTAAGTTTTCTGGTCATGTGGATACAGATCTTTTCTTGTCTCTTGCACCTCGAATGGAATACTTTGCCCTCCTCGGAAAAGACTCTGTGGTAATTTCATCATACCATTCAGAGAGACAAAGCCAAAGCAAGAACATAAAGATCTTATTAACATGCTGCCTGATGAATGTCTTTTTGAAATATTCAGGCATCTACCAGCAGCTCGAGACCGCAGCGTATCCGCGTGTGTCTCGAAGCGCTGGCTTATGCTCCAGAGCAACATGCGGAGAAGTGAAATCAAGAGATCCAAGCCAAGCCCCAAAACTTGTGGAGAAACACCTAATAGAGACTGCTCAGAACAGAGTACAGTGTGTCAAGAGAATGCAAGTTTTACCGAGAACAATTTTGAAGAGTTTTCCGATGATGGATTTGGTGAAGTGGAATATTTAGAGTCAGAGTCAACGGAGTTCGACGTAGGATGGAAAGGAACAGGTGAAAAGCAGCCAAGGTGGGCTATTGGAGACCTGTCCAGGTGTTTGGAAGGAAAGAGAGCTACTGATATTAGGCTTGCAGCAATTTCTATAGGCATGGGTGGTCGAGGAGGACTAGGCAAGCTCAAAATCCGAGGAAATCACCCTTCCCGAGGGGTGAGTGAGCTAGGTCTTAGTACAATTGGTCTTGGATGCCCAACACTCAGGGTCTTATCTCTCTGGGATTGCCCTAATTAGCGACAAGGGACTGTTGGCAATTGCTAAGGGCTGTCATCTGTTGGAAAAGCTTGACCTGTTCAACTGCCCATTGATTGGAGACAAGGGTTTGGAAGCTATTGCGGAAAATTGCCCTGACTTATTAACCCTCAACATAGAAAGCTGCCCAAATATCAGAAACAAGTCCCTGGAAGCAGTTGGGCAGCACTGTCCCAATCTTAAATCCTTATCCGTCAGTGACTATTCTCTTGTTGGTGACCAAGGGATTATGTCTTTAGTGTCGAGTTCAACAAAGCTGGAGAAGGTGAAGCTGCAGGCCGTAAAAGTTACTAATCATACTTTAGCTGCTATCGGACTTTACTGCAAGAATTTAACTAAATTAACATTTGTAAATCTCCAGAAAGTCACAGAGAAGGGTTTTCAGGCTCTGGGAAATTCTTCAGTTATGCAAAATCTGAAACTGCTGTCAATTACCTGTTGTCGAGGATTAACAGACCTGGGTTTGGAGTCCATCGGACAAGGCTGCCCTAGTGCGCGCAAGTGTGACCAAAACTGCAATTTCGCTTGAAAATTTACAGTTAGAGGAATGCAATATGATATCTCACTTTGGCCTGATAGATGCTTTAGGAAGCTGTAGTGGAAAGCTGAAGGTGCTCTCACTTGAAAAATGCACCGGATCAAAGAGTCTGGACTTAGGGAAGTTCCAGTACCCACCTGTGAACCTTTGAAATCTCTTAATATTCGCTCATGCCCATTCCTTGGAAATGGATGCTTGGCTTTACTGGGACTCTGCAGGCATGGCGCAAGATGCCACGGGCTTGGACTCTTCTCGACCTCGACGAGACACATACGGCGATAGACAGGCAGGAATGATAGCAGAAGCGAGGGATATCGATCCCTGCTAGGCGGCCATAACAAAAATTCCTACCATTCCGCCTGAAGGATGAAGACGATAACAGAAATGGTTGAACAATCTCCCGCTGAATGTGGACGACAAGTGTCAGCCTCAGAAACAAAAGGACCACTAATTACAAGAGTGAACATTAAACAAACTCACCTAGATTACCATAATAGATATATTATTTTTTCCCAAAAATTAGATCAATGAATATATTAATTTAGTTGTTGATAAAAAATTAATTCCCTAACTTAAACTTATCAACAATTTTACCTTTCAAACAATCCAAATTTCAATTTAACTATATTTAAACTAAAAATGTCAAGACTAACTACTACAACACTCGTTAATATTTATTTTCTTATTTTTAATCCATGGTCAATGTCACATAACGATGAGGAGTCCAGTGCATTTTCAAAATACATCTAAGCGCTGGATTTACTGAGTTTTTTTTAATTGATTTGGCCAAAGTTAAAATATATTGACTGATGTGTATTATAAAAAGGAGGAAAAACTATTAAAAAAGGAATTATATTATTTGGTCAAGCACGTATAACGGCATAAATGATAATTTGGATTGCAGAGTGGGTTGTTTTAAATGATAAATTTGTGTCTTTTTGTAATTTGGATTGCAGAGTTAATAATTGGTTGTTCTATATTCATTGAAATTTGGTTTTTTTTTTTAAACAAATATATTTATATTATATTAATATTATAAAATATATATAATTTACATCTTTGAGTGTATCAAAGTCAAAAAATTATGTTTCAGAAAGGGAAACCAGAGCCTAATTTGTTGAAAAAGTTGACTTTTGTACATAGTTTGACAATAATCGAAATTTAAAATAAGAAGCTTAGATGTTGCATATCTTATGTTTCAGAAAGAGAAACCAAAGCCTAATTTGTTGAAAAGGTTGACTTTTGCACATAGTTTGACAATAATCAAAATTTAAAACAAGAAGTCTAGATGTTGCATATTTTTGAACAAAAATTGGTGAGGAACAAAAAATACAATAATGAATCTAGTGGGTGGAATGTTCACGAACCAAATTAAAATTGCAATTGTGTGGTAGAAGTTTACCAACTTGTGGGTCGCCATGGTACTTGGGACATTGGCACTTGCTACATTGAAGTTGCATTAAAGTCATGCTAGAACCACACTGAAGTTGAGTGTTGTCATTGGCTACACAATGTCAGAGTCTGCAAGAGTTTCCTCCAAGATGTAACAGCGATAGAGACTAGCAAGGGGAGATGAAGGGAGGGGAGTGTCAGCAACCAGAGGGACGAGGATATGTGAGGACGGGGGTGGGGCCATTGGACCACTAGTGACAGGTAGAGAAAAATAACCAACTAGAGGGGAGCACGAGGGTGAGAGTGGGAGAGGAGGGGGATAGAATGTTGGGGGGAAATTCAATTTTGATGTCTCACCAAGCGCTTAAGGGAGGAGGAGTGTTTATGGAAGCAGAGAGCTCTATTATACATCAAATGGATTTTGCTTTCTCTCGAGCTCTCTCCTAGAGCTAGAGAGCAAGGAGGCTCTGAAGTGCTCGGAGTGTTGGACGACGTCTGCAAGTCTCTTCCTCCTCCAGAACGAGGACCTCTCTTCTTATGGAAGCTTGAATTCCATAGTCGAAAAGGGTTGCGACAAAGGCTTCATCAAAGGTGGTGGAGGGACGTCCACAACCTCTACCTCTATCGGGGCTTCGTCCTCTGCCTATGTCGTCGTTCAACATTGGGTGGCAAAAGTTCGTCGTGGCAAAGCTTGAGCCGAAGGGAGCGGAGGGAGCCTTGAGGAGAATGACCAAGGGAAGAAACTACCTGGAGGCCATATCTCTTGGTCTTTTATTTCTGATTTGGACAAGCAGGGGAGCAGGGTACGTGTCTTATGAATGCCAACAAGAGAATTTTAGTGAATCTTTGTGTATATATATATACATAATTTTTTAAGAAAAATATTCTCTCTAAGTTCAAGAGTGAGAGTGACAATCAAAACTACAACAAACAATAATATTTCCTATCATCGTGTCACTTACAAAGAATTGAACAAAATGAAAAAAATAATCATTTTGTCAACGACTCGAAATAAACTCTAAATAATATTTTTTATATATATAGCATTATTGTAAATTTTATATTATTTTATATATATAATACATATAGATAGGATAAATGTATTCTTATTTATGTGATTTACACGTCAAATCATTAGATTGTAGATTTAATAACTATTGTTCTATTTTCCTATTTTATTCTTTTATGAATTTTAAAGAAAGTTCAAAATCAGTTATAATTAAATATGTTAATTACACCGAAAGTTTCTCTTTTTGGGAACTCGTTCACTTGTTGATCCTTTACACTTTTTTATTGACATCTGTCTCGATAATATACCGATGACATCTGTCTCGGTTGGTACGAGTTAGGGTTGAGTGCATCTAGAGGCTTAATGACCAGATAGATATAATATTTGTATTAATCTGTTGATGACGTGGGTAGTTTTAAATCCGTCAGATTTATTTCATCCCTATCCGAAAAAAATTCAAATAATATAACATTCCTCATTTTTCTGCATTAACATTGGGCGGCCAATATCAACTCTCACCAAAGGATGGGCAAATGAGATTGTATTAATTTTGCTGGAGTGGTTTAACGAGGCAAAGGGATTGGTCAGATGATCAAAAGTGGTTGGAATTTGGGTAAATATTTTTTATTTTATTTTATAAAAGTAGTGTTTGAATCGTATTTTTGATGGTGGAAATAGATTCAGCATCATCGAAAATGTCTAAAACACTTGAAAATTTAAACTTTAACAACTATAACTTGGATTTACAAAATCTCTTGATTTTCTCTAAATATAACAAAAATTTCCATAACTTTCCACACAACTCCTCCGCCTCTTTAAACTAAGAAGATTTTGCTCTCCACTTTCTAAACTACGCTAAGCGAATTTTGCTCTAAGCGCACAATTATTGTTTATGGTGGAGACCTTGGGAAATTTGGTGAGGAAATTAGAAGTACAAGTTAAATGCACAATTATTGTTTATGGTGGGGACCTTTGGGAAATTTGGTGGGGAAATTAGAAGTACAAGTTAGATGTCACCTATTGCCAGGTCATGTTTAGTTTAGCGGTCTTGACAAAGTTGAAAATCTAAATACAACTAAATTCCTTAATTTTTTCCACTCAACTTCACATTGGCCAAGTGACTATTACACCACTCCATTTACCTATTCTAAAATTCCATGTCTAATTCGTTGTTGGTTCTCATTAAAATAATTTAGAAATTTCATGTTACACCATGCACAGACGTTCATCCTCGAATGCAATGCCACTATTGACCAATTTCTAACCGAGCAAGAGAGCGTCGCTACGCACATAGTTAACATAACTGTAAAAAATTGTGAATTCTTCCCACCCACATTCTCAGATCATCTATTGAATAATTTTTCAAACTTAAAAAAAATGTTTTTGGAGTTGATAAATGGGCCTATTTTGGAATAGGCTTTTAATGAATTTTAATTAATTAATTTATTAATAGATCATAGAATTTCTATGATTAAACTGATATAGTTTTTTTCAAATTTTAATTTAATTATTTATTATGAAATTAATTTTCACACATGTTTTACAATATTTTTAGTTGTCACAAGCCCTGGAATTTGACGTCATGTGGGATGTATTTCATATTTTAAGACATATTTGATCATTGCTGTAAATTTTTACCCCTCATTAGAATTTGTCTCATCAAAATTTATAATATCCGTCTTAAAGTTAAAAACACCAAAGTCAGAGTAAGCCCAGGGTCATAACGCAAATGCATACAATACCTCTGACTCACATGGCAATGGAGCCTAGCACACTTTCATAGATTTTATACAATACCTCTTACTCACATGGCAATGGAGCCTGGCACACTTTCATAGATTTTATACAATACCTCTGACTCACATGGCAATGGAGCCTGGCACACTTTCATAGATTTGAATCGTATAAAAAATTATATGGCTATAGTCCTTTCATAGATTTGAACTTTATGAAGGGAGATCTCGCCCTAGGCAACTAAGAACAACTACATTGTAATCTAGGTGTTACATTCAAGGAATCGACCAACCAGTCTACGTCAAGAATGTGAATTCAGCGATCAAACTATAAGCTAGTACGTGATTGAAAAATACTAAAAATATACATGCATTTTTTGGTGTGTATAACAGTGAGAAGGGGTTGTGAGCTTGTTTTTGTTCCTTAGGCTTCCCTCAATCGTTCCAAACTTCCACACTCTCCCTCTTGTTTGATTCTTCCATCTTCCAACATCGATGAAGAAGTGCCATCGAGAAATAAAAGCAGTCGAGGAACAACTAGTGACGTGAAGAGCAGTTGCAGTGTTTAATTCGAAAACATCTTTGCTGAGGCTTATCAAAAGTCACACCAAATCAGAAATAATGGTAGGGCTCCCTGCTGCGAAAAAGTTGGGCTCAAGAAGGGCCCTCGACGCCCGAAGAAAATCAGAGGAAGCTCATTACTTACATAGCTCGTTACTTACATATTGTAGCACAACCATGGACGCTAGAGGGCTCTGCGGCAAAAAGTTGGGCGTTGAGATAAGAAAGCGCTAGAGATTACATTGGGCTAACTATCTAAGACCAAATATCAAGGGAAAAAATTCAACCTGGAAAAAGATAAGACTATTATTCAATTTCATGCTCTAGTGGGAAATAGGTGGTTTGCCATTGCTACTCACCTTCCCAAGCAAACAAACAACAAAATAACAATGAAAAGAGGTAAGCAAAAGGTGGCCCTTAAACTCATTCAAAACAGTAGTCACTATCATGCTATTTTCTTGAAAAGCAAGGATAGTTATTGATTTGAGGCTCTTGCTATCTATGTTATGTGTGGTGTTGTCTTCTGGAGTTATTGCATACAAATTTTTGGAATCGATGTTTCGAACCAATAAGTCACTAAAAATAAATATTGGAGCTTTCTACTGAACTTGCCCTCATTATTTACTTCAAATGGACAAGATTTACCCATTTTCAAGTCCCAAGTACTTGCCCTCATTATTTACTTCAAATCGACAAGATTTACCCATTTTCAAGTCCCAAGTAAGTTGCACCAGTTTCAATCTCATTAGGTTGTTGTTTTTTTATTTCTTTCTTAGTATTTGTTTTATGTGAAATAAATGTGATTTTGACTAAAAATACCCTGTGATTTATTGCATAATGAAGCGCTCAATTACCATTCTAAAAAGCCCATGTTTATTTTGACTATTTTTGTTTTTTTGACTGCCTTGGCTTATTTTGACTAATTTTGTATTTTGAGTTTTTTACTAAATGTTTTGAAGTCAACTTCATTTTTACTGTAGTGAATTTCTCTTAAAAAAAATAATTATAATTATTAAGCTAAACTTCTCTTACAATAAAAATAATTATTGAAGATGTTACAAACTCATATTTATTTAACATACCTATTTAGATTGTCAACCACTTCTAGTATAATTGTATTTGCAGGATCCAACTCGTACTAAGTACATGAATATAATAAGTGATGGTATTGTCAAGGCAATGTTTAATAGGAAGGATTTATTTGTGTAATTGGTTGGGCTGCATATTCCGTCTATGATGTGGACAATAATGTGAATCTAATTTTTTAAGATGAGGAAATCATAGGCTCATATTTAAGATATTATGAAAATGATTAGTTAACAATGTTCAAATGCAGATGATGAGTTAATTACCTTGTAGATAGATTGCAGAGTTTACCTCATAGATTGTAGAGTTTGCTTAGTCTTGACATTTTTCAACCTCATTGTTTTAGGAATAATGTGTTCCAAATATGTGTAATGTATATCAAATTAGTTGAAAGGATATACAAATATTTTAAAAAATATTTAGCTATCATTACTGGATTTATTATTCAAATAGTTCAAGTAGTTCAGAGTTGGTTGAAAGTGCACTTATAGGGATTAAAGTTATCTTGGTATAAATAAAGAATTCACTGAATAAAATATGTAGCCAGTAAATAAAGATGTGTGTGCCCATCTGTAAATAAAATATTTCGTGAAAATAAGTTATGAAATAGTTAAACATGTAATTATATGTTTAATAAATTTGACATATGTAGTAGATTATTGGATTTAAATAAATTATGAAAAGGGTTAGTAGTTAAATTCTTGATATTTAAAAAAGATAACTCTATCTCATTTACTTGCACTTGAGAATCATCATCATCTTAACTATATGGCTTTCTTTAGTTTCTTTCACATGTCAAAATTTATGTACATATTCAAAATTATTAACTCCCAAAGGCTAAAAAGCTTTATAAAATCTTTAAAATATGGTTGTATACTAGGTGGAAACACATATGCTAACTTAGGAAGAAACAAGGCACTCTAAGACGAAGATTAAAGGAAGTGGAAACATGGTGAAACACATACGCTGAGAAGAAACAAGGCACTCTCATAGGGAGATTAAAGGAAGTTGAGATGAAGGAATAGCTGTAAGAGAATTTCTAAATAAGGGGAAGTTGACACTCACAAATTTAAGTAGAATTTCTAAATAAGGGGAAGTTGACACTCACAAATTTAAGTAGAATTTCTAAATAAGGGGAAGTTGACACTCACAAATTTAAGTAGAACGTAAAATGAAAGGCATGAAAAATGCCAAAACATCATCAAATTTTCATTTGATGGGTAGAGGGGATTTGAAATTCCAGGTTGTCACCCATCAAAAGTTAAAGTTATTTAAAAAGAAAATATGTTATTTATGTCATTTTAATTAAATTGGTTAATTGTCAAGTTTACTAGCACAATTTATGAGGATGGGTCTCGTTAGCAAGGTGACACAAGATCAACCCTCATGGGTGGTTGTGCCCTGTGCTAGGGGGAGAAGACATGCTAAAAAATCCAGTCGTCGTGACCCAAGATCAACCCTCATGGGGTGACTATGCCATGTGCTAGGGAGAGGAGACATGCTAAAAAATCGAGTCGGCGTAGGGTTGGTGTGGCCCAAACCAAGTGCGATCCCCGAGTGACTTTGACGGATTAAATGCCCCTGGGTCACGACTCCTCCCTCCTCCTCAAGCCACATGTGACCACTCCTTCCTCCTCCTCAAGCCACATGGCAAGTTTGGAAGATCACAGACAACTTGACAAACAAAACAAAAAATTGGTTACTTGAAAAAATTGCAATAATAACATGACTTATGGTTTTTTAGGGATATGATATAAGTAAACCATAGTATTAGTTCATAATATTGTAACAAAATTCATTTATAAATTAAAAATTTCAATGGCAAAGTCGAATGAATCTCCATCACTTAAAAACATTTTACATGTTTTTTTGACATATATAGATATTTAATTCATATATTATGTTTTTTTATAATTATCAATATTAATAATTTGAAATACAAATATAATATAGTTATTTTTAATTTTTTTTTAATATTGATAATATGAGACATCCTCTAAGATGAAATATTTTGATGTTTATCTATACTTACTAGTCATTTAAAGTATATAACTGCAATATATATATGCTTAACTTGTGTCTATTTAATGTTTAAAAAGTAAATTAGTTTTTAAAAATGGTATTTTCAAAATTTTAAAGTTGGAAAATAAATTAATTTTTAAATAATGTGTTTATTTAAAGTTTGAAAATAAATTAGTTTTTAAAAATGATATTTTCAAGATCTTAAAATTTGAAAATAAGTTTGAAAATAAATTAGTTTTTCAAAATGATATTTCCCAAATCTTAAAGTTCGAAAACAAATTAGTTTTTCAAAATGATATTTCCAAGATCTTAAAGTTGGAAAATAAATTAGTTTTCAAAAATGATATTTCCAAGATTTTAAAATTTCAAAATAAATTAATTTTTCAAAAAGAAATTAGTTTTTCAAAAATAATCTTACCAAAATTTCTGTTCATTCCCTATATAGTTCTAATAATTATTATTTAAAAGAATACAAATATTATATCATAATATTAATATCATATAAAATATATTAATATTATATAAAATGCATAAATAATGTAATATTAAATATTTCAAAAGATATTTAAGAGGATCTGACAGTTGGTGAGTAATAAATAAACTGTAGTTGACATTTACTCCAATGGAATATTCAAGAATATTTAGTATTATATATAATCCCAATGGAATATTCAAGAATATTGAGTATTATATATATATACTAATTCAAGAATATTTAGTATTATATATATATATGGATGCTAATTCAAGAATGTTTAGTATTATATATATATGACAGTGGGTGAGTGATAAATAAACTCTAGTTGATAATGGAATATTCAAGAATATTTAGTATTATATATGGGAGAAGTTGAAGATTACATTGCGAGTACATTAATTGATAGTGTTCCTCTACTAAATCGATCGTGTTACCTTGCTTTAAGAATCTTTATATTCTGATATAAATATAATTATAAAATTAAATTTCTTTCGCAAAAAATTAATTGATGGTGTTCCCTTGCCTTAAAATTACTTGGTGTTTCCTCGCCTGTAAGTTTTAAGATTGGTAAGAAGCTCCCTAAAGCATCTGGCTTTCCCATTTTTCCTATTATTTGTTCTCCTAAACTACCATTTGGGTGAAACTCACCCACATTCCTGGAAATTTCCATATTCCAAAAATTATGTAACAAGGAGAAATTTCCATATTCCAAAAATTATGCAACAAGAGATTAATTATTGGTGAAAAAACAAAACTACCATTAGTTAGCATTTCTGCATTCCAAAAACTTGTTTAACATAGATTCCCTCTACTACTAACACTGGTCATGCTTATTCGCTGAACTTATTTATCAATCTATTTATTGAATTCCTGCATTCCAAAAACCAGAAACCTGTGTAACAGAGATCCTGTCGGTAGGAAAAACAAGACAATTACTAGCCACAAAAGCAAGTTATTTTGGTTTCTAGATAACATTGTACTGAAATTTTTGACATCTTATATATAATCACCACAACTACTAGTAATAAAAGTAAGTTATCCTGGTCTAGCTGAATCATGTCATTTGGTATGGCTGACATATGCAATATTTCAAACAAACAAAAAAATTGACATCTTGCATATTACAACTATGTTTCTGTTATAAAGTTAAACAACCAATACAAGAGGTTATAGCATTATCCTTTTATATAATGACCAATCAAGGACAACCAATAGTTGAGCACTACACAGATTGAGAAATATGGTAACAATATGGTATTTTCCATTAGAAATCTGAGAAATATGATAACAATATGGTATTTTCCATTAGAAATACAGATTCTAGAATAAATTATGAAATGAATTTACAATTTTGTTTCTGATCAAATCACAACCTATCAGAGTTATTTGGCAACACATTAATATTGATGTGCAAGTTCAACCGTTATCATGAAACATGAAGATAACTTTCTTTAACATGCATCTTAATTTAGATTCAGTTAGCCATAGATCCATGTGTACAATAAAACTGACCCATAACTTTAGCAGACTTTTACACAGCAAACAATATATTGTGTTATGAAGTACAATAAACTAAGTGTAAAGAATCCAATTGATAACTGTTTCTTGACATAATTGCAAAGCGTTCTGCAATGTTAAAGTTCAAATAAATACTGAAATAAAATCACTCTCCACCTCTCGCCTTGCAATAATAGTGCATCAATATTGTCATTGACAACTCAGCCGAGTACATGTTACTCAACATATATTACAACCAATAGAAAGCAATACTGAAAATGTGTAATAATGAGTATTTTCAAAACAATAAATGTGAGCAGAGATAATGGATATTCCACTAAACTTAAAATATAATTAAGTTAAAAAGCTATTCACAAAGAACAACATAGGATGAGCATATCATTTAACAAATGCAGCAATCCTATGATCACTCTAAAAAGTTTAGAGGAAGGTTGAGAAAGACCGGGTGTGAGCACTCTGATCCTGAAACCCAAAAAAGGGCCTGACAAGCATGCCCACCAGAAAGCTCTTAGAACCAAAACTAATAGATTGAATCCTAATCCCGTGCAGATTATTCTGGTAACAAACCATTGCATTGATAGGCTAGCATTCTTAAGACCTGCCACTCCCCGTAGGTTCTCCCAGCTCTTCCAAACACATCTCACACTCCTCTTGCAATAAATCTAGCCTTCCTAAAAAAGCTTTCATCTCCACAATTTGTTGCTTGCGCCACTTCTCCTCTAGTGCTTCTGCTTTCACTCTGTTCAACAGAGGAACCGGTCTTCCAGAGTGAATTCCAGTCATCAAGCTACTATACGGGTGCTGAACATGATCAGCCCTGGTGTTCAAGAAATAACCCTCAATCATAGCCTTTTTCTTTGCTTGGGATTCCTCCAAGATCTTTACAACAGTACTCTTCAACTCATTCATCATTTCATCCCTTTCTTCTCGGATCTGACTATACAATTCTCTCGTGATCCGCTCAACATCCCCTCCACTGCTCTCGACCGAGGCATTAGTCACGGTCTTGTTGCGTTTTGGCTCATCTTGACCCTCCTCTTCTTCCTCTTGATCTTCCCCATATTTGGCTTTCTCCTGGTTGTCCTCCTCTGCATCAACGGGCGGCTTCTTCTTCTTCTTCTCTGTACCATTCATAGATTGTTTGCCTACAGTTTCCACATTGGGACGATGCTCGTCATCACCATCATCACCCTCGTCCTCCCCACCCCACAACTGTTTGCAAAGCTTATACATGTTAGACTCATCTTCATTCTTAAAACTGTAGTTATTGGCCCCCATATTCTCTGCAAGAGACTGAAACTTGGCCTTCAAGCGCCTAAGCTTATCACGAAGCTGCTTATTACTATACTGAATGCCCATCACGCTTCTAACGTGATCATAAGCAGGGCTCATGTTTTTGGGAAACCCCTTGCCTCCTTTGGTGAAAGACAGGAGCCCATTTAAGAAAGTGAGTTCGTCTTTAGAATTCCATACCTGAGGAGCCTTCTTACCAGACTTCTGTGGCGAAGACATCGGGCTGATGCTTTCTGCAACATTTTGTTTCTGTGCCTTCTTCCTTTCCTTTGCCGGGACTTCGTCGCTAAGTTGGGCAGTGTGAGTTGTTGCTTTCTTCTTGGTCGAAGGAAGTTCAGGTATTCCATCGTTCTCCTCCTTCCTGGGACGTTTCGCCGACGCTTTAGTGGCAGCAGTTTTGTTAGAAATGAGAGCGGATGGCGATGGCGATGGCGGCAGCGCCTGCTTCTGCGGTTGCTGCTCTTTCCTCTGCTGCTGTTGCTGGTGTGTTTTGGGTGGTGGAGTTATGGGGTCTGAATCATCGTCAGATTCTGATCCAGAGGGAGGAGGGTGAGGAACCGCCATTCTTGCCTGCCCAGGGGCGGGGATTCGACTGTGAACCATCTTCTCGCTCTCCTCAGAGGAGGAGTTTTCGCTGGCCTCTGTTGTAGAGTCTGAGAAAACCATGGCTATGGCTGCCTGATAAAACCTAAAAAAAGAAAAGAGGGCTTTATGTTCTGCTCCTCTGTAAAAGAAAAAAGATGAGGGTTTTCTGCGGGGGGACGCGGGCGGGTTTAGAGCCAAAACTGGGGGTTTCTCTTCTGCAAAAGAAAAGAGAAGAACGTCATCTGCGGACGGTTCTGGGTCCTGCTCTGCAAAAGAAAGAAAACAGAAGAAGGTCTTCTGGGACGGTTGTCTAGATGAGGGTTTTCTGCTGGGGAAGGGTGGGGGTCGGGTTTAGGGCCAAAACGTGGGGTGTTTCTTCTGCAAAAGAAAAGGGAAGACCGTCAACTGCGGACGGTTCTCGCTCATGCTCTGCAAAAGAAAACAGAAGGGACGGTTCTCTGTGCCGCGCTGCAAAAGAAAACAGAAGAGGGTTTCGCACTGAAAAAGGGTTTTAGGAACAAATTTATGGCACGCTTGCTGAGGGCTTGAAGCCAAACAGGCGGATCTCTGTGCTTATCAAGATGAGAAATACGCTTGCGGCGAGAGACGATTTGAAGGCCAAAAACGTTAGACGACTCTCTGTGCATGTATTCGGGTTGGTGAAAAGAGAGGATGACTCTGTGCCTTTGATCGGTTTGGTGAAAGTAAATGATTCTAATGCTCAACGATATTTTTAGGGTAAGCTCAAACCAAACCTGACGAAAACCCGGAAAATAGGCGCAATGGTTTACATTGTCTTTATTAGAATTTTTATACGTTTCCGGTGCATTTGTGGACTCTTGCAATAGAATCAGGATGGAACCTTGATTTATGGAGTAATTATTAAAAAAAATCGCCTAACCTTCGCTTCTTCTCATTTAAAGGCATCATTATCTATGCACAGATTTGAAGTTACAGCGATTGGATCTCTCTGGTCTTTTGTACTGGTTAACATTTTTATAACACTTTGAAATTAGAGATCTCAACTCTTGGCATTTCAAATCTGAATATTGGTTCCCGTTTATTGATGACATTTTTATCATTTGGTAACACGGACGCCACACCCTTGATGCCTTTCAATCTCATCTTAATAGCATCTCCTCCTCTATCTAGTTTACCATGGAAATTGAATCCATCTAATCCCTCCCTTTCCTTGATGTGCTTGGTACTCGCCTCCCCAATGGCTCCCTCTCTCATCAAGTCTATAGAAAAAGACTCACAGTGACCGTTATCTCCACGCCCTTTCTCATCACCACCCATCCCAAAAGTCTGGTATTCTTAAAACTCTCTTCTCTAAAGCCTTAAAAATCTTTGCTCCCCAGTCTCTCTCAGCTGAAAAATCCCATCTAGTCAAGGCTTTCAAAGCCAATGGCTATTCCTCTGCTCATATCTCCAAAGTGCTCCAATTTGTTGCTCACCCTAAACCCAAAAAGTTGGACCCCTCTCCCTCTTGTGGCCAAGTCCCCCTCCCTTACATAAAAGGGACCATTGATCTTATTGCCAATATTTTGGCTAAGAAAAGCATAAAAATCGAATTCAAACCCCATAAAACCCTCAAGCAATTGTTTTGCTCACCTAAAGACTTATCAGATCCAATGCTAGGATCAGGGGTTTATAAAATCCCTTATTCCTGCGGAAAACCTTACATTGGTTAAACGGGTCGTCCGTTCAAAGCCAGCCTCAAGGAACATATTGCTAATTACAAGTCCAAGCACTTAATATGTTTAATCAATCAAAAATCATTGCTTCTACCCCTTTTTACTCCTCTCGTATTATTCGAGAAGCCCTCAAAATCGAGAAAAACCCTGATAATTCTAATAGGGAAGATGGTTACAGGGCCAATCAATCTTGGAAACCCGTCATCCACCATCTCACCTATGACTCTTGACCCAACCCTATTCTCTGTCCCTCCTTTCGATGTTCCTCCCTTTCCCCCCTCTTATTGGTCACCTGTTGTGGCCACAACTATCACCCCATTAAACACATGCTCTGATAGCAGATTTTAAATGGGTCCCCTTGAAGCTAGATTTTTCACATCCCCGAATGATCTACTTTCATCTCAGAAACTCTAACTCCATGCCGGGTTAACCCTTCAATTCTTAATGGTCAAGATCTCCCCTTGAAAATATCTTTATAGCATGATTTATTTATAACTTGCACTCTCGTTCCCTCTTCGGACCTTCCTCAATCCTCATAAGTGTCTCTGGCAAAATAGGCCTGCATATATAATCGCTCCTACCCTTACTATGGCCATTCGTGCACTTAACGCACAAAACCCTCTATCGCACCTCATTCGCCTTCATAACTCTTTATGGCCGAAGTGCTTCGCAAAGCATACATGAATCATCCCTTTTCACTCATCGCACTTCGCCTTGATCAAAGGCGAAGGCTGGTTTATCATGAATGAGTAAGAGCGATGCGAGTAAGTCCTCCACCACATCGAAAATCGCTAATCAGCGAAGCCCTAAAGCTATATATAAAGGGTGCATAAATATTCCGGACCCGACGGCCATATTAACAAAGATATATTATGTTTCAGGTCTGAGACCCATCGCTCATCGCTATCGGCGGGGTCCGGAATCCATGTATATGGCGCACCATAACCACCCGGACCCGCCGATGATTATAAAACCGGGTGCATTAATTTTCAAGTTCAGCCTTATGTTTCTAGAGAAATGTTGAAGTTGAGGTCTTCCAAAGCGAAGGGTAACATTGCGGACCCGAATGGATTTAAGAACCTTAATATATATATATATATATATATAGATATATTTTGGGTCATGCAGTTAGCGGAGAGGTGAGAGCCAGACCCGACGATGATTATATGCCCGATTATATAAAGTGTGAGGTCCGGCCTAAGTGATCGAGGCAGAATTTTCTGTGTTTTCCCATGTTTTTCAAAATTTGCGATATAACAAAGGAACAGGGTCTTAGTGCAAAAGGCGGGCCTGTGGAGTCCCGATAGTGTAATCGCACATCGGGGCGGTGGAAGGCATGGGTCCTGTGACCCACGAAGGAGTCGATACCCGATTGTGATTAAAGGAAGCCCTCGAAAACCATGCCCAGCCTATGGATTGAGTGGGAGATTATGTGTTGCCTGTGTTTTATGTGTTCATCCTTTTCGCGCTTACTCCCGTGGTGTATAAATGTTAATGAAGGCAGCGTTATGTTATGTGTGAATATTTTTGTTATAATGTTCGCAATCATGAAGCTAATGATAGCTATCCTTGCAGGTGAGAAGTAAAGGACGCAGGAGTGGATTCGAAAGGCCATATATACAGAAGCATTGTGTTTGAAGGTCCGGCCTAAAGCGTTTCGGGTTGGGATCCCACGCGTGGCCTATACATTTCGAAAGAAAGGTTGTCCCGGTCTTCATTATGGGAGCGCAACATACAGTCACCCTTGTTACCAACATCTGTTCACTTCCTCAGGAAATGAATTGATCCGACTGTTATGCTTTCTACGTGTCAGCGATCACACTGATGATCCTATCTCTGTGTACTCGATTTGCATATCAGATACAGTGGGAAGATGAAGAGGCAGGTAGACCTAGAGTTAGGGGCGTTTGCATAAGTATTACCTCTGAAGAGGAGAAAGGGCTTTTGATTTTCGAGAAGAACAGTTTTGCTTTATTGTGAATAAGGAGGACTGTTTTGGGGAAGAAGGAGCCTTTAGTTTCAGACTTATTTAATTGTTCTTTTATATGTTTTGGATCAGAGTGTTGTTGTTGGCATGAATGTAAATGTGATTTGTATTTATGCATATTGATGACTTACAGTTCACTATTAGTCTTGTTAAATTGAATGTGATTCAGTTTCATGGTTAACTTGTGAATGGTCTCTAATTTGAAACTAAGTTAAACATTAGTTGCAAGTTTAATTTCATAAAAGAATGTGGATTCCTATATGAGTGATTGGATTGCAATTTAGCTTTAATACAGTCTTGTCCAGCTGTGAATTCAGTGATTGATTCATTTGGACTTGAATCTATACATGATGTTTAATCTTCTTTATCACGCTCCTGCCGAACATATATATGATGTTTAAACCTCTGTATTATGCTTCTACAAGATAGACTAGGATAGCTAAGACTAGATTAGAGTAGTTAGAAGTAGTATAGATAGGATTTAATACATAGAGGTTAGTTGTTTTATTTTGTTGATTTAATTGAAGTCTTCCTCCTAGAAGCAATCTTTCGACATGTTCAAACAGTTCATGGGGTCCCTTAAAACCCATCGGAGCTAGCCATTCCAAACGAAAGCAGGTCTAATTGGGGCTTGTGATCGGGTTAGTTCCCGTTGTTGGCATAGCGCACATTAGCCATGTCAACAAATTGGCACTAGAAGGAGGGCCTGAACCGCCGTCCCCAACTTTTCAAGATTTCATCTATAAGTGCCATGCATGGATTCAAAAGGATTAATGTATGGATCGTAAAGGTCAGAGAGATCCTGCCACACATTTGAAAGAGCCTCATTTTGAAGAAACAGAGACCCCTCTAAGTCTTGTTTCCGGGTCACCCAAGGAAGAAAGACTGTGGGAGTATCTTGTCACTCAGGAACAACCAGTCAGAACACTTACTCGGGCTTATGCTCGTTCCCTCTCTCAGCTTCCCATCTTTCACTCTTTACCTCCGACAACTAAGAGAAAGCCAAGGATCTTTACCTTGAGCGAAGATACATCTGCAACCACTTCTCTCGAAGATATTGTGCTAGAATCCTTGCAAAGTATCGACACCCCTTGGGAAGAAATTCCTGAGGATTCCCCTTCTAAAGGTAACTCCTCGCTTGATTTTGAGAATCCTAATGGAGAAGCCTTTGACCAAAACTTCCATGCCCATAATATGGCCAACGTTCCTCCTCCGGGTGGGAATCAACCTCCACCTCCTCCTCCGAGTGGGAATCAACCCCCACCTCCTCCAGGAGCACTCTCTCCCTGGCTTGCATAGGATGTTGTAGCACTACCTGGGCAGCAACATCACTTACCCACAAATGCAGAAAGAGTGTTACCTAATTTTGACCCTGAGCGGGGAGATATCGCTGATAACCATATTCACTCTTTCTTCTTAGCCTTGCGCAGGTTGGGGGTCGCCGATGAAGATGTGGTGTGCCACCTATTCTCTTTTACTTTGACTGGTGTAGCCTCCACATGGTATTTCAGCTTGAGAATAGGGTCAATCACCTCTTGGGATGCTTTTCAGCAGGCCTTTTTAGACAAGTTTGGTGATGACAAAACACCTGCGGCCTTAGTTTTAGAACTATCCCGTCTGAAAATGGAAACCAAGGAGAAGGTTAAGGATTTTAACATCCGGTTCAACACCTTGTTCAACAGAATCCCAGCCATCGCTAGACCTACTGAAGAGGTGCTAATGGAATTCTATATCTCTGCTCTCCCTGTCCCTACAACAATGTGGGTTAAAAGGAGTAATGTGCAAACCTTACAAGGTGTTATCGATGAAGCGGTGAAAGTTGAAAATGAAATGATCAGCCTCACAGCATGCCACCCTACAACTGGAGAAAAGAAAGCCTCTCAAACATCCAAGAAGAATAATGGAAATGATAACAAAGGGGTTGAAACTAAAGAAAAGGACACCACGGATGTGGAAGGGTTTTATCGGATCATTAAGAAACTAACGAACACAATCATTGATATGAAAAGGAATCATGGAGAGAGTACTAATGGTAATGGAGGAGACTATAACAACATAAAACCCTTCAAGCCTTTCTATCGTAAGAAAACAGAAGGTGGTCATGGTCAACTTGCGTTGCTTGCTCCACCCAATGAAGGGGCTTTAAACATAGAAGCGTTGGCTCTTATTGGATCACTCCTTAACAAAGAAGAACATGTATTAGAGCTCGAACCAGAACAAGAAGACGAGGAAGGATACCAAGTAGAAGAACCCTCGGATGAGGAAACCCAAATTAATGTGTTGTGGGATTTCCATAGTAATGAGAACAACGACGAAGGGGATAACACTGCAGAAATCAATGCTAATGAAATCCACACGCAAAGTAAAGGGCCGCTCCCAGATGTGACAAAGCCCTTAGACCAAACAAAGCAAGATGTTCACCCTGTGAAAGCATCCGCTCCTAGAGTTCCTGTCGAGAAGAGTAGACCTGGCGGTCAATCCAAGAATGCCCCTGTTGCAAGTCACCTAGAGAAAGAAAATGCATCTCCCACTGCAACGAAGGCTACTCAAGACGGTAAACTCCCATCTAAGAATGGAAAAACAAGTATGTTTACTTTGCCATATCCTATTTATAACATTGATTACAATATTGTGGATGATCTCAAGAAGTCTAGGGCTAATATCACATATTTTGACTTGTTAAAATTAATGCAGCAAAGAGATTTGCTGCTGAAAGCTATGAATGAGTGGAACTGCAAAACCCCCACCACCTCCAGCGGCCAAACCGAGAAACCAGTGTCCAAACCTGTAAGTACCTCTAGTGCATCCCAAATACCATCAGCTATGGAGGCCACTTTATCTAAAATAAATCGAAAGCCCCAAGATGTCAGTGTAGCCATGATAGGGAGGAAATCAAAATCTATGACTCCACCCTTCCTTATCACATTTGAAATCTTCAACATGAATGTGCACAATTTCTTGGTAGACTCTAGCGCCTCATCCACTGTTATGCCTTACGTTGTTGCTAAGAGACTTCAGGCAATACCCGATAAAACTGAAACTCGAATTATGCAGTTAGACAGAACGAATGTGAGAGTTATTGGGGAGCTGAAATATGTGTTGATTCGGATGGCTACCAAACCTCAATACACTCAAGTCATTGATATAGTGGTAGTGGATATACCCAAGGCTTATGGAATGCTGCTTAGTAGGGATTGGTCATCAAATCTAAATGGATATTTCTCAACTGATTGGTCCCATATTTTGTTGCCTCAGAGGGGAAAAGGTGATATGCTGAGAGTGGATCGGGAAAGATACATGAAGTACGTGGTAACGGAACCAAACAGCCCCAATGAACCTGTAATGTTCTATAACTCTATCCTTGGGAATTATAGTTTCGATGTTTATGCCACGGAAACCTGTTTCGGAGAATGCCATGCAGAAACAGTCAAGGAGGCTTTGACAAACACACAGTTGGAAGAAAGAATTAAACACCCCCACAATCCAACTGATGAATTACCTTGTATTATAGTAGATGATAGGACTAATTTCATAGGAAGTAGTTCTTTTAGCGTAACATTAGAGTTTATTTTCAGGACACTCCACTTTGATGACTCTAACTGTCTTGAAAGTGCAGGCGTTGGGAGAATTTTCATTGGCCCACTAGGGAACCAACGTCTGATGGCCAGCCGGTTGGAATGCGCGCGCACCAGTAACACAACAAAACATGAAGGCTTGTTGAAAGGCCTGAGAAGAGCCATTGAAAGGAATGTAAAAAATCTCAGAGTTTTTGATGACCCACAGATAATGGTGAACCAGGTAAAGAAAAAGATACACTGCAGTCCGCCACACCTGGTGAGGTACCAACATGAGGTATGGAGTTTAATTGACAATTTCGATTCTTTCAATGTCACATACATACCTTGAAAGTATAACCACGATGCCGATCTGATGGCTGCTATGGCTGCAAAACTTTTGCCTAATCTTAGATTAAACAAGAATAAATTTTATGTTGAATTGATTTTCAGATACTGATAACATCTCAAATTGGCAGGTGTTCGAAGGTGATAATCAAATCCTTGAGTTCCTGCATTGCGAAAGAACACTCAGAAATACAACCATTAACAAAAAGGAGCATGACAAACTTATAAACGGAAGTGAAGACGAGGTGATATCTTTCATTGAGAAATTTATTTACTTTTCATCTCTCATGAGTGAGCCAACAGGTAAGCACACAAAATTACAACACTCATGGCTGAGCCCATTCCAAGTTGTGGAAAAAATTGGTCATGGAATTTACAGATTGAAAACCTTACAGGGAGAAACTGAAAAACTCCCTGTTAATGGCCAGCATCTCAAGAGATACTTCCAGTAGCCACCACATGGTGGTTACCTCCTGAGTAGGTTAGAGTTCATTTCATTTTGTTGTTAGTGTAGTTGTATTCCTGTCCTTTCTTTTTGTTTTCTGCAAAGTCTATTTTCCTACTGTTTTGAATTACATTCCTTTTCAGCCAGCTGATGGTGGTCCTCCAGTCTTGTTCTACCTTTCAGATTTGCCCTCATTCACCACTCTCGACCTTTCCCTTCCTCATTAACTTGTTGATGATTCTGTTGTTCCTGAATCCATCATTTCCCTGCAAATCAAACAAACTTTCTATCAGCCCATGAGCACTTGAGAATCAGCAGTGGAATGCAAACCGAAACCCCTCATGGGCATCTGTTGGGAACTATGTGAGATCTGTTGATAACTTGGATATCTGGAGCATGTAAGGGCATCTTTATAAAACAAAAATGTGTAACTATAGCTGGACTGGCATGGAGGAACGCTGCATTTAAATAAATCCCACTTAGACCTAGCCTATACTTGCTTGTAAGGTTTACAGTCATTCTCCATTGGTCCCATCCACCACATTAAATGGTCCAATACTTGTTACTCACAAGTAAACCTCCTTTCATGGGCTAAGCTCACTATCTCATACCCTATGGCAAATCTAATTGTGCTCTAGTCCTTGTGCCTGAAACTGGAAGGACTTATCTAAAAAGAAATGAAATGTCAAGTCCTTGTGCCAATCTGGAAGGACAGGTTGTTTGGGAAGCCGGTTAGAGTAAGCACTGTTGCTAGGCTCAGAGTACCGGTTGACACAGCAAGCCTAACCTTGCTTAAGCGGTTTAAAAATATGGCATGATCCATGACTATGCCCCATTCAATCAATGAAAATATAGCACTAAAATTCTCATATAAAGTGCAAGATAAACATGTCTACATCAAGCTTGATGAGCAATAAAGAGCTGAGGTACACACCTAAATAGTTATGAACAAACCAGTGACGGCCCCAAATGGATTTCTATAAGTGGGAAACAGGTAAAGGAAGGTCAATAAACCCCATAATACTGCCATTGGAGAATGCCTGTCAAAATCATATCAGCAAGTAGAAGCTATTTGTCTCTATCCCTCCTGAAGCAGTTAATGTTTAAGTGGAACCCATGCTTGTCCATCTATATAGTTTTCATTTCAAGTTTATCTTAACATCCTGATGTTTTATTGATCCGAAGGTTATTTGGAAACAGAGATAACTCGTTCACCTAGTGGTTCGCCATTTGTTGTGGCCACAACTATCACCCCATTAAAACATGCTCTGATAGTAGATTTTAAATGGGTCCCCTTGAAGCTAGATTTTTCACCTCCCCGAATGATCTACTTTCATCTCAGAAAATCTAACTCCATGCCTGGTTAACCCTTCAATTCTTAATGGTCAAGACCTCCCCTTGAAAATATCTCTGCAACATGATTTATTTATAACTTGCACTCTTGTTCCCTCTTCAGACCTTCCTCAATCCTCATAAGTGTCTCTGGCAAAATAGGCATGCATATATAATCGCCCCTACCCTTACTATGGCCGTTCGTGGACTTAACGCACAAAACCCTCTATCGCACCTCATTCGCCTTCATAACTCTTTATGGCCGAAGTGCTTCGCAAAGCATACATGAATCATCCCTTTTCGCTCATCGCACTTTGTCTTGATCAAAGGCAAAGGCTGGTTTATCATGAATGAGTAAGAGCGATGCGAGTAAGTCCTCCACTGCATCGCAAATCGCTAATTAGCCAAGCCCCAAAGCTATATATAAAGGGCGCATAAATATTTCGGACCCGATGGCCATATTAACAGAGATATATTATGTTTCGGGTCCAGGACCCATCGCTCATCGCTATTGGCGGGGTCCGGAATCCATGTATATGGCGCACCATAACCACCCGGACCCGCCGATGATTATAAAACCGGGCGCATTAATTTTCAAGTCTGGCCTTATGGCCGGATACACAGGTTTTTCGCTTATATCCTTATGTTTCCGGAAAAATGTTGAAGTCGGGGTCTTCCAAAGGGAAGGGTAACATTGCGGACCCGAATGGATTTATGAATCTTTATTTATATATTAATATATATATATATATATATATATATATATATATATATATATATATCGGGTCCAGAAGCCCCATCGCATATCGCATATTGGTGAAGCCCAGGGTCATGCAGTTAGTGGAGAGGAAAGAGCCAAACCGATGATGATTATATGCCCGATTGTATAAAGTGTGAGGTCCGGCCTAAGTGATTGGGGCAAAATTTTCTGTGTTTTCCCACGTTTTTCAAAATTTGCGATATAACAAAGGAACGAGATCTTAGTGCAAAAGGCGGGCCTGTGGAGTCCCGATAGTGTAATCGCACGTCGGGGCGGTGGAAGGCATGGGTCCTGTGACCCGTAGAGGAGCCAATACCCAATTGCGATTAAAGGAAGCCCTCGAAAACCATGCCCAGCCTATGGATTGAGCGGGAGATTATGTGTTGCCTGCGTTTTATGTGTTCATCCTTTTCGTGCTTACTCCAGTGGTGTATAAAAGTTAATGAAGGTAGCGTTATGTTATGTGTGAATATTTTTGTTATACTATTCGCAATCATGAAGCTAATGATAGCTATCCTTGCAGGTGAGAAGTAAAGGACGCAGGAGTGGATTCGAAAGGCCATATATACAGAAGCGTTGTGTTTGAAGGTCCGACCTCAAGCATTCCGGGTTGGGATCCCACGCATGGCCTGTACATTCCGAAAGCAAGGTTGTCCCGGTCTTCATTATGGGAGTGCAACATACAGTCACCCTTGTTACCAACATCTGTTCACTTCCTTAGGAAATGAATCGATCCAGCCATTATGCTTTCTACGTGTCAGTGGTCATGCTAACGATCCTATCTCTGTGTACTCGATTTGCATATCGGATACAGTGGGAAGATGAAGAGGCAGGGTAGACCTAGAGTCAGGGGTGTGTGCATAAGTATTACCTCCGAAGAGGAGAAAAGGCTTTTGATTTTTGAGAAGAACAGTTTTGCTTTTATTGTGAATAAGAAGGATTGTTTTGGGGAAGAAGGAGCCTTTAGTTTCAGACTTATTTAATTGTTCTTTTATATGTTTTGGATTAGAGTGTTGTTGTTGGCATGAATGTAAATGTGATTTGTATTTATGCATATTGATGACTTATAGTTCACTATTAGTCTTGTTAAATTGAATGTGATTTAGTCTCATGGTTAACTTGTGAATGGTCTCTGATCTGAAACTAAGTTAAACATCAATTGCAAGTTTAATTTCATAAAAGAATGTGGATTCCTATATGAGTGATGGATTGCAATTTAGCTTTAATACAGTCTTGTCCAGTTGTGAATTCAGTGATTGATTCATTTGGACTTGAATCTATACATGATGTTTAATCTTCTTTATCACGCTGTTGCCGAACATATATATGATGTTTAAACCTCTGTATTATGCTTCTGCAGGATAGACTAGGATAGCTAAGACTAGATTAGAGTAGTTAGAAGTAGTATAGATAAGATTTAATACATAGAGGTTAGCTATTTTATTTTGTTGATTTAATTGAAGTCTTCCTCTCGGAAGCAATATTTCGACATGTTCAAACAGTTCAGAGGGTCCCTTAAAACCTTTCGGAGCTAGCCATTCCAGACGAAAGCAGGTCTAATTGGGGCTTGCGATCGGGTTAGTTCCCCTTGTTGGCATAGTGCACATTAGTCATGTCAACATCACCTTTAAGAATTTTGGTTCTCTCTACCTTATCTTTCAAATAATTTTCCTTCATCATCAATGTTTCTTCCTTTTTCCCTCCTAGCTCCACTGAGTTTACTAGTTCAATTCTCTTCTTTAATTTTTAACCTCCTTAATTTTGCCAGCTCTAATTTCTATCTACCTACCATAAAATCTTTATCGTTCCATTAGTCGCCCTTCATCTTAATAATCCTTTGAAATTTCTTGATGCCAAAATAAATTTATATTACCTTATATTGTATTAATTCATCTGGGTTCCAATTTTGAAAGTTATTCATATACTTTCAATTCTTCAAATAACGGCTAATTATTAATCTTCTATTTCTTAATTTAACAAAAAATTGTGCAAATCTTGTGCCATAATTTTTCAATCTCAACCACTTTTTAACTAATTTATTTTATTGAAGAAAAAGGTCAAACATTAGATACAAATATATTTTCCATTTTTAAAAATGATTCATATAATTATAATCCTTTAATTTTTAAATAATTATTATTATCCTATTTCTTAATTCAACAATCAAGCAACTTTCATAAATTTCATCTATCTCCTCCCTTCCGCCTTTACTCAAAAATCAAAATAAAAAATCCAATTTCCTAATCCTTTTTTGGTCAAACCTTGGTCCATAATTAATCCATCTCAATCATTATTTGACTCATTTTTAATCAAAATCTCAAAAGTAAATTTGACAAAATAAAATATTATTTCCACTTCCAAACCGTTAATCATTGAATACATAATCCAAAAAAGTTCCTATAAAAAGGCACTCCAACACTCGTTTACTCTCTCATGCTTCCTTTGGTCCCTGATGATGGATGGAGTTCCCATCCGAAACGTTGGACGGATCAAATATTTTACACAGTGCCCTTCCAGAAATCTATAACAAAAAAATATATATGGTTTTAAGCCTTGCGATAAGTCAGTAAAAGGGAGTGTTTTTTTATCAATTTTAATTATACATTAGAGTGAGATATTTAGATAAACATGGATAGAAGTTTCATTTTTTTAAAATTTAAAAAAATAGTTTTACGATTTTGTTTTATTGGAATTGTTTTATAATTATAGTTTGAATTGATTTAGAGATTCAAATCATTTGCAACTTAGTGAAAATATTATAGAAGGAGAGTGATGAAAAATTAAAACCATTCAAGCTATTATTTATGATGGTTTAAGTTTTATCATTGTTAGTAGTCTCTCACTTATGTGCTTACCTGAGTCTTTACCCAACTATGGGATCTACATTCATTTGCTGTGCACTATGGGAGCTCCAATTGTTCTCCTTCATTCATCATCCAAAATGTCTTTCCCGTGTTATATGCCATGTTTCACTAAGATGTTGAATTCCCTAGTTGCAAAAGGGATGCATAATGGGGTCGTTTTAGCAAGTAATGACATCTCGTTTGGAACCATCATATGGGAAACTATGGACAACATGAAAATGGAATTTAGAAATGCCTAATGGAGGAAATGACCAAAAGTCCTATATATGTCTCAAGATGCCTCTTTAGGTTTAATTATTTTGTCACATGCAATATGCTATCCCTCTATTTTTTACTATGATTAGTTTTATTTTTTTATCATGTGGTTGTTATAATCGAGTAATCACAAAGGATTTTTTTGTGGAGTAGCAAAAACATAACATCCTATTCTTCATGGATCTGACTATACAATTTTGTACTGATTCATTCAACATCCCCTATATTGCAATTGACCAAGGCTTTAGCTAAGGTCATTTTATATTTATGATCATCTTCTCTTTGCACCTATTCTTCCCCTTGATCTTCTCCATCTTCTCCCCCCACCCCCCATCCCCTTTCTTCAACTTAACAAGTTGTTGCTTCTTCTTTGTGACAACCCTTTTAATCAACCCCTCTTGTAAATTATTCTTGACTTTAAGATCTATAATTAAATTTGAAAATAAAAATAAAAGACTAGCGAAGATCAGGGATGTAGGTTAAGCTTAGGAGGAGGTTACTTGGGAAAATTAGCAAGAATGCTCATTAATGGAATTTATGGGTTGGCTGATAAGAATTTAATACAACTGACCAAAAATTAATGTCAGGTTTTGAGGAAGAGTATGGGATTCCTCAAGGGAGGACAAGCCCATACTCCTTTAACGATCTTGTGGGTTGCGTTTCGCAAGACAATGAGCAAGGGGAGAAATCATGGGAGTTGGAACATTGCGGACGCAACACACCACCACCATATGGTTACAATCGTGATGATGGACAAGGGCAGTAGTGGGGGACTTCTCAGGTTCCTTAGGGGAGAATGATTCCCACGACGTGGAAGACAAGGACAAAAGGAAAGAAAGACATGAGGGAAAAGGGGGATAACATGCAGTGGGAGGAGGGAGGAAGGCTCGATAGGCTAGGGCTAGGTCATGTATGCAGAGAGAAACAAGAGAAAAAGAAAGATCACAAAGACAAATTTGAAAAGAAAAGAGGAAACAATTTGAAAACATTGAGGAGTGATGGAAAAGAGGTACACAATGTAAAACTTACAGACAACTAAGGGGATCATGCACAGATGTTCAAGAAATACACTCAGCTAAGAAAAGTAGAAGATGTACATAGAACTGGAGGGAGTTCTAGCAGACAATGCTTGTTGACAGTGTCAAGAAGGCGAGGAAAAAGCTTCAGGTGTCTTTGGACTCCCAATTTAGGGTGGAGACACTAGGAACTAATGTTGGCATGGCTAGGTGGAGATGGTTTAATCTTCGGATTCCCATTGGAGTTTTATTATGTGATCAGTGTTCCCATGAGCATTCCTCATCAAGCCCTGAACCTAGCTTAGGGGTGATTAGTTGTAGGAAATCTTGTAGTGCAGTCAATCTAAGGTTGGGTGGAGAGTTAGAGTCCCAATATCAGTTGGCAGTTTCATCTACAATGTAAGATAAGTGGTTTGCTTATGTTGTTGTGAATGTTATTTCAATATAGTTATTGTATTGTGTCATATAGTATGTATGGTGAATGAAAATGTCCATGTTCAATATGTAAATATATGAATGCTTGGATGCTTTGACATTATATGTGTTACCATCTTGTATTTTGAAGGCCTAGGTAGCCTATTGTTATGGTCTTGGATGCACACCCTCTCTTTAATAATTACAAGACTACATGTATGACTGTGTGTGCATGGTTAATTGTGGTATACCATCATTGTTGGTTAAACGATGTGTTTTTATATACTTGGAATGAGAGGCGCATGTGGGTGTTCATTTGATATAAGGGATTTGGGGAATCCCTATGTTGATTGTATTTGTATAGCATTACAGGATCCAGTTGAATGTTTAAAGTGTGTGTGTGTGTGTACATATGTTGTTTAGGGTGTGGAATCCCATGGTTTGTATGCTATAAGTGGCTAAGATCCTATGTGGGTTAGAGGTTGGTTGTTTTATATATTGATTATATGTTATCCTGGTTTTGTGGTTGCTTGCCATTGATGGTTAATGCCTTCCTTGCTCATGGAATGACATCTAGTGCCTGTAAATGCTAGTTAAAGCTTGTAATGGTTGTTATTTTAATGTAATTGTTTTGCGTTGTTGTGTTATGGCATGTAAAACCAATAAGGATTGGTTATTTCTCAAATGTTTCTATTGAATGTGTTAATGAGTCACTATACATGAAATGGGAACTTGAGACTCTTGGAATTATTGTTATATTCAAAGTAAGTTTATGGTAATTCAATGGGGAATGTCTATTCATGTGTAATAAATGAGGGAAGTATGCTCCTATGTTATTTGATGAGTGTAAACCTGTTAAATTCCATGGTGTGAGAGATATATATGGACTCTTTTTTTTACTGGTTAAACAATCGTAATGAAATGACTTATGTTCTATGGCCTTGGGTCGTTGAATTTAATTAAAAGTACCTTGCCCCTATAGATATGTACTTGTAATAATCATGGATGTGGTTGTTGCCAACACATTGTCGAGGATCAACTAAGTTAGTGCATTGAGGCCCTGAATTGGGAGGCTGCAAAGTTGTAAATCTCAGTGCCGGTGAGTTGGGCCAAGTACTCTAAAGGTAGTATCAAAGCTCAGGAGGGATGGATTTTCCATGTATATACATTTATTGTATATATGCCTACACACACATGTATGTATATATGTATGTATATTATATATTTGTATATGTGTGTGTGTGTCGAAGGAATTCCCTGTAGACAAAAGCTTAGGAGAGATAGACATACGCGGTTGGGAATCGAGGGCGTCACCCATCAATATGGATATATAATATATTAAAGTTCAAGAGAGATAGGTGAGATTGGTTGTGTTGCGAGCGTCCCTCTATGGCATATATATGTATACAGATATAATGCAGGAGGTGTAGTGGCCCAAAATCCTTTTAAGTGTTGAGAGGCTTAACGAAGGGCTGCTTCTCATTACATAATGGGTAGGTTCTCATTCTGAACCAAGAGATAATTGTGCATTGACAACGTAAGCCCGGGAAAAGGGAGCAAGGTGGGGCAAGAGACAACAACTTTTCCATCGTGAGACAGGCAATTTCATGTCTCGTTCTCACCTTAAGGGGGTGGTCATTCCATGATATCATCACTAAGAATAGGCCGAGATTCGATAATATGGAAGCTAAAGGTTACACTCTACCAAACAATATAAAATATTTATAATGGAAAATCCATGTGTTGCACAAGTGCTAAGACCCTGGTGGCACCTGGGCCTGGGGATGAGGTGGCATAACGATGTGGAGGTGGCAACAATGTGAAGCACTAGTGGCAAAGAACGTGTCAAAGTGGCATGGAGTAAGGGTCGATGTGGCAGATCGGAGATAGGCCACATGGCAAGTACAAATGACTATATTGGAGGACCAAGTGTCCCAAAACTGAGTGACTTGTGGCACTCTCGAAGAGGGCCACGTGGACGATATGACTCCAACATAATGTTAGCATGATGTCAGATTGACATCATCTCAAGTTGATGTCTATGTGACATCATCTCGGGATCGAGGGAGGGTTGGTGGAGTGTGTGATTCAAGGAAGGCCAACACTGACAAAGGGTAAGACAAAGACTTATTCTAGCAAATGATGGAAATATGCATCTCTCAAACCTCAGGGAACCTATGTTGTGGCAGTGTATCATTGTGGAGTGAGCGAGGTTGATGAGACTAAGATGAGAATTCCTCCCATCATTTAACTTGAGCTAAGTTTGTCTTGAGGCTATTTGTAATATGTAACACATGGAAGGTTAGGGAATTCACACGAAGACATAAATCATTTATATTATAAAAGACTGTGAAACAAGCTAAGGAATTAGTTTGGTGGGCCTGGGAGGACATGGCCTGCCACGCATGACTTCAAATTTGATAGGAAAAGCCACATGGACCACTCCATGAGTGTCATGTGGCAGCTAAAGATAATGTGGTAAGGCTTAAAAAGGGCTAAGTTCAACGTTATGCAACCAACTCACAAAATAGAAGAAACGATAATTCAACGACTTGAAAAATAACTTCTTCAAGGGGGAAACCTCCTTTACATAACATAAATGAACAATTATTTGATGATACAAATGACAAGACCTCCTTTGTATATATAGGAGTCTAAGGGGTCACAATATAATCAGAGCCTACATAATAATAATAATGTAAGGGCACAACAATAACAATAGGGGGGATACACTAATAATAGCAATAAGGGGGATACACTAGTACTATAGTGACCTAACATTCCCCTCTCCTTCAAAAAAAGTGTTGTCCTCAATGCTTGAGTAGTTCTGGATGTTTTTGTATAAAATTCTCATCTTCCCATGTGGAATCTTCAACAGGTAAGTTCTTCCACTTAATGAGATACTCTGAATTTGATTAATTTCGTGGTTCTTGGGTTCTTGTTTCCATGGCTGCTTGATCAGGTGCTCAAAAAATAGCTCAATTTCAAAGTTGTTGGATTGGTATGGAACCTAGACGCATAGTGCTCGTCATCCTGAATCTAACACAACTCGTTTCGTGTGAAACAGACTGCGTATGATTCCAAAAACAAGTTTTGTTCACTTTCCCAAACATGCGAATTAAAAAAAAGGACAGCCGAGTCAGCAGTCCATATTGCTAACGTGGCGCTGACTGGGAAGGGTATGTGGACGTTGACTTGGTCAACGGGCTCCTCAGCGAATTATATCGTGCCAAGTGGCACATTTGTACTGGTCGTATTTTAATGGTTTTGATTGGCTGGAATGATGGCCAACCATGGGCAACATGTGGCCCAGCCGGAGGCCGCCACATGGTAGTGCAGGAGGCCACCAAAAATTTGGTATAGTCCAGGCGAAGGCAGTGGGGTCAAACCCACATCCTCCCAAGAACAATACAAAGTCTTCACCAATAAACCATACACAATGTTTCTTAACCCTTAATGTTTTGGGTTATATTTAAATGAGACAGGTGCGTAGTTTGGAGGTTGGGCCAGCCCACGAACTTAACTGCCATGTGAACACCGCCGCACTAAGCCCCCAAGAGTTATGTGACCACCGGAGTAAAGGGGCTAGCGTCCGAGGCTAGCCCCTAGGCGCATGGCCCTCGATATGACCTTTCTCCTGATTTTTAGGCCTCGACAGCCAAATTATCCGTTCGACAAATCCTCCCGGATTTGGTGGCTAGTTAGTGGGAATTCAGGTGAAAATGAGGGTTCGTCACCAGATTTTGGTCAATTTGTGGAGAAACTAGGAGATGTCATAACTTCTTCAATTTTTGACCAAGTTGAGAGCAGAAAGAGGCTACACAACAATTTTTTGGACATTCTAGACTCATTGGAGCAGGTTTTAGAAGAATTTGAGCATTACAAACACATATTTTTACACATTTGAGCATAATAGAGAGGCCCAAGCCATTGGAAGCTGGACCAAGGAGACGTAGCCCAGGAGGGGTGAACTCCTTCATCATGTTCCTGTTGTGATGTGTTGTTGGTGATGTTTTGTACATTTATATGTTGATGTTCAATTACTTATTTATGTTAAAATTTCTTATAAAATTAACATAAAAACTCATTTGCACTTGCAATAAACTCATGAATCCTTAAGCACATGAATAACATTTTGTTTATAACCTTAGGAGGATCTTAGCACAACAAAGCTAATATTCCTAATCAGATCATTTTGGTATCAAAGCACTAGGTTTGCTTTGTGCAAGAAGAATTTAACTGTTTACAAGTTTATGTCATGCTTACAAGGTTAAAACCCAAAAGAGAAGGGAAATTGGTTGAAAGCCCTAAAGTTGGGTTAAAGGGGAGAAGGACAAGGTTTCCACAATATCCTCTACCATTTCTTCCTCAATTTGCAATTGAGTCACCAATGAGCATGTCTCATGAAGGAGAACCTACAATGATAGAGGATGAGAAGGTCTTCAGGAAGGCTTTCTTTGATATGACAGAGATGGTGAAGGTCCTCTTTGAAGAGAGGAATACTAGGTTGCAGGGTGAAAACTACAAACCTCACAAAGGAGAAGGTTCTTCGGGAGGAGGTAATGGAAATGGAGGTAAACCTCCACCCTCTCCACCATCTTCTTCTTCACAGGCATCTTCACCCTCTTCCACTAACACAACCCTTACTCATACTCATCAACATACCTCAAAAGGAGCTGGTAAATCACCCTTATTAAAGCTTGATGTTAAATTTGAATTGGTCATGTATAATGGTGAAGTGAATGCAGAGAAGCTTGATAATTGGATTTGTTAGTTGGAGGTATATTGCAAAATTCAAAACCTTCAAGAGGATGACATAAAGGTTCAGTTAGCTTCCTTGAGAATGGAGGGTGCATAACTAGTATGGTGGGAATGAAAGACACAAGAGGAGATAAAAAATCACAGTAAGATCTCAATTTCTTGGTCTGATTTCATTGCTACAATTAAAAGACAATTATACCCTCCAGCTTATATGCAGAAAGCCATCATGAATTGGTAGAACTTTAGACAACTTAAAGGTCAAAATGTGCAAGATTACACCCAAGAATTCATAAAAAGGTCTCTAATGTTAGGTGTAGATTTGCAATCACAAGACATGTTGTTGAAGTGCATATGGGGTTTACACAGTTATCTTAGGCATATTATCTTAATGTTTAATCCCAATAATCTAGATTATGTTTGTGTTCAAGCCACTCATCTTGAGGCAAGAGGGAAAAACACTCCAGAAGAGGGTAGTAAAAAGTCATTTAAGGGTAAAGAAAAAGAAAAGGGTTTCAAGGGAAAGAAAAATGCATCTATCAAGAAAGAAGCATAGAAAACAATATGTAAACATTGTTCCAAAGAGGATCGCGATGAAGCTAATTGTTGGAAGCTTCATCCCAAGATGAAACCAAAGAAATTCAACAACAAAGGAAAAGAAAAGGAAGTTTCCATCATTCAAGAGGATTTGGGATCCAATTCGGGTGATGAAACTAAAATTATAGCCATGGGTATAAAAGGAAAAGAGTTCATTGCTAGCACTAGTATATCAAATTGTCACACTAGCACTCCAAATGAAGAAACAAGGATTGAATTATTTCATGTGAGGGTAATCTAAAAACATACAAAAATCGACACACTTTTTGATAGTGGGTCTCAATCCAACTTGATATCTGATGAATTAGTCAAGAAACTTAATCTTGAAACCATTTTACATCCCAAGCCATATCCATTGGGTTGGATATGCAAGGACACAAACTTACAGGTTACAAGAAAATGTATTCTTTGGTTTGCAATCACAACAAACTTCATTGACGAATGTAATGCCCTACTTAATCTTATCATGCAAATTTTATTAGCGTTTAAATTCCCTGAAAATATTGACTAATAATTATCAAGAAATATTGGGACATACCTACATTTGTGAACTGTAAATTTATTTAATGATATAAATTTTATTATTGTTATTATTCAATTCCCAACTTGTCTTCTCAAATTTAATTTTGGATAGGAACTGGTCTCCTTCCATTAGTCCAATTTAAATATCCATATCCCCAAAATGTCCTCCCTAATTTCCAAATTAAATATCCATATCTTATCCCCAAAATGTCCTCTCAAATTTACTTGGGAGAAGATATTATTGATCCAAAGATGATCTGAGGTTGTCATTGATGTCAACCCAAGTAGCACCAGGGGCTACCCTGATCTTGCAATGGAATTTTGACTTGACAACTTACTCTATTTTGAGTCAAAAATCTTCTATATAGATTCTAGTCATCGAGATGTTTCCATTGATATATGGCACGCCAATTAATCCTTCATGGTTTGAGAGATATTCATTTTTGAAGTTAGTAACCCCAGTTAGTGGGCTAAAACCCTATGGGGTTGTGGCATGGCACTCATAATTGGTTTTGGTCATTGAATAGTCGTTAATTAATAATTTTTTAAGCTCCTAAAATCCCTCCAACATTATCTATAGAAGCCCCTCTCAACTCTATAAAAAGAAATCTCATATATCCTCCAAAAGTAGCGATCGTGGCATTTTCGCTATAACTTCATTTCTGCGAAGTCCTAGATTATGAAACTAAACCCATTTGATTCACAATCCTGATGAATGTAGTGACCGAATTTCAGATCTTGTTTCGCTATATTTTCATAGATATGATCTGTGGAAGTTAGGGTTTTTGCAAGCTGCCTAATTTCATCTCAAAGAAGAAACCTTGGGAAAATTGTCATAACTCTCTATCTGAGAAGAGGATTGGAATTATGTAAAATATGGCACATAGTGCACAGACTGTAGTTTTCTGTATATCAATTTCAGAGCCAAAGGAGGAAACAGTGACATGTGGCACATCGTACAAGTTCGCTATACTGAACTAGTCCATAATTAGGTCATTGTGAGAGATTGGGCATAACTTTGTCTTGAAGAGTCCAAATCGGGTCAGACCTGTGGCATTGGAAAGAAGACTCAAGGCGCTTCTATAGGACCGAAGATCACATGTTGGGGATCTGAAATCGCATAGGTACATCAGATTACATATTGTGCTCCTAGAAGGCAATAAAAACTAGATCAAGTGTTGTCAAGGGGTGCAAAGGACCAGACTTTCTAGGGCAGCAAAGAGAAAGGTGCAGCAAAATGATGCAACAGAGGTAAGCTACAGGTAAGTATCTTCTGTATATGCATGTTCATCTCTTAATTGCATTAGGTTCTTTGTATTCTAATTTGTTGTTTTCGTTTAGCACTGACATATGCTCTGCAGGATGAGGTAAGTTTTGCTATTATCATGTCATGGGTATTCCTTGAAGACTTTTTGCAGGTATTATATATTCATCAAGAGAAGAATCACTGCAAATCTAATGTTTTGGAGAATGAGAAAGGGTAGCATGACAAGAGCAACAATCAAGGTGCAAACAGTAGCAAGAAGTTCACCACATGAAGTCTTCAAGTGGGAAACACTACATACAAACATTGTAAAATTATCATTGTACAGAGTCATTGTAAAAGAATCTTTGTAAAAGTTGTAAAAGTGTCTATCTGATAAGAGTTGAAGAGGCAGTGTCGGGAGGTCTAGGATCATCATTAGGTGGTTGTGTCATAGTCGGGTTTATGGTCTAGTGTGTCTTCTTCTTCTACATCATTCTATATTATTGTAAAGTGGACCATTTTCCCTGGTAGACGAGTCCATTGTTCTTTTATTCTTATATAGGGTGGTAAGCTGGTGCTAGACTGGTGCATGAAGTCACCAACAGGTTCAAGCTTGTGAAAAATTTAGGGTGGTAGGGTGGTACTAGGGTGAGTTGTAGCTCATTGGGTGTTGGGGCATCCGTTCAGTTGACTACTGAAGAATCTCGGGCGTTGGAGCATCCATCCAATGGGAGCTGGAGAAGAATGCTTTTCTAGATTCTAGGAAGTTGGAGATTTCTTTTCAATTGGAGTTGAAGATTAAAGAATTATTAGAAAAGTGTTTGGTGGTTTTTGACCCGGAGGGGTTTTCCACCTAAAATTTTTGTGCCTCCTGTGTTCTTTTATTCATTGTTGTTACTGCATAAACATTAATGATAATTGAAGATTAACTAATGCTTTGAAAAGATTTAAAAGTGCTAATTGCTAAGGAATATTGATTCACCCCCCCCCCCCGCCCCCCCCACAGTATTTTCCAACAATTGGTATCAGAGCTTGGTTCCTTCAATAGCATTTTAACAACTGGAAGGATATCATGGAGCATACCAAGAATGGTGTACCTCTATTCAATGAAAATAATTATGCACTCTGGAAAGGAAGAATGGAGGTCTATCTCTTGGCACAAGGTTACAAAGTATGGGACACTGTTCAAAATGGCTTTACACCAACCGCGGATGAACAAGGTAAGAAGAATTTGGTAAATGATGCAAAAGCAAAGAATATTATTATTAGTGGACTTATTGAATATACTTATCATAAGGTGTTGGGTTGTAAAACTGCCAAAAATGTATGGGACAAGCTTGAGAATATATATGCAAGTGACTCAAATGTCAAAGAAGCAAATATTCAAATCTACATAGCAAAATTTGAGCAACTCAGAATGAAATAAGATGACAACATTGCTGCATACTTCCAATGCGTTGATGAAATAACCAACACTCTGGAAGGATTGGGAGAACCTGTTGACGAGAAGACTATTATACGAAAGATTCTTAGAACATTACCAAGAAGATTCAACCCAAAGGTATCGGTCTTAGAATACAGTGCAAATTTGGACAAACTCAGCAAAGAGGAATTACATAGAGTTCTCATAGCATATGAAATGAGACTTGATGAAGAAGAGAGTATTTTGCATCTAGAAATTGTGCTCACTGCATCTAAGAAAACCAATAAGGACAAACAACCTTAAAAGGCAAAGAACTGCACCTGCACCTGCAAGTGTGAAGAAAAGGAAGATGATGAAGAAGGTTTTTTAGATGGAGAATATACTTACTTTACGAGAAAACAAAAAGTTGGTAAGGGAAAATTCAAAGGTAAACTTCCATTGATATGTTTCGATTGTGGTGAGGTTGGGAATTTCGTAGCAAAATGTCTGAATAGAAGTGATGGAAACTCAAAACCAAAGAAAGGATTTAAGAAATTCAACAAGCAAAGCAAGAAGAAAGGATTCAAAAGGATCTTTCTCTCTAAAGAAGATAGCTCATCATCCGATGAAGACAGTGACAGTGAAGAAGAAGCCAATGAGAGAGTATTGTTTATGGTCAAGCACATAGGTATCAAAAAACGAAGAAGAAGGGTTGACCATAGAAGAATTTTCTAAGGAGGAAATCAAGCTTATAAAAGAGCTCAAGGTTGAGAAGATCTGTTCCAATACTCTTGAAGAACAAGTTCAAGGTCTCAAAATTGAAGTTGAAGAACACAAATGTATTGAAGAGTCACTTCAAAAGAAGTTGGAAGAAATCAACTGAGAAAGGGAAGCATTAGCTGGAGTAGTCTCTCTATGTAAGGAAGTGAAGAAGGGAAAAACTGTCCAAAACTATGCCAACAACTCAAGGGTGTTGGGAGAACTCATCAATAATCAATGATCTTACAACGACAGAACTGGCCTCGGTTACAAAGAAGAAGAAGTAGGAACTTCTACAACAAAATACAATGAACCTATGAGATTTGACAAGCATGTAGACTTCATTGAATAAGATTCGCAAGGACATCCTTGGAAGATAATTCCCCGATGAAGATTCCTATCCAGGGACCAACATATTTTTCATGGCTATTGTTATTCATGTGGAAAATTTGGTCATAACGCTGTAGAATGTCGCATGTACCCTCTGAACCAATACAATTCCAAGAGATCTGTCAAATATGAACCTCCTAGGGCTCAATGAAACATCAATAGATTTGAACATTTAAGAAGTAATATTGAATGTTACAAATGTTGAAACTTTGGACACATAGCTAGAGACTGCAGAATTGAAAATCCTCTAGAAGAATCTTCGAAGCCATAGAACGAACGAACATGGAAGAAGAAGAACACTAATAATTGTGCTCTCGCTCTCAAGGCTCAAAACAACAAAGATGTGTGGTATGTTGATAGCGGTTGCTCAACGCATATGACTGGATATAGAAAGAAATTTGTATCTCTAAAAGAGAAGAAGGATGGAACCATGTCCTTTGGAAATGATGGATCTTCAAATGTTATAGGATCAGGTACCGTCAGTCTTGGAAGCAAAGATTCTCTAGCCAAGAATGTTCTATTGGTTGAAAACATGAATCACAATCTACTTAGTGTTGCACAAATGTGTGATCAAGGACACACGATGCTATTCAACTACACAAAATGTGAAATCAGGAAAGGCAGGTATGGTAAAATTGTGGCTACAACAAGTCGAGCTCCAAACGACATATATGTTCTGGATGAAGCAACTAAAGCATGTATACTAGCTAAAGAAGATGAAAGTTGGTTATGGCACAAACGAATAGGTCACATAAATTTTGACAATCTTGTCAGGATAAGAAAAAATGTAGTACGAGAAATGTCGAAAATCTCAAAACCTTCCAACACACTATGTAAGGCCTGTCGGCACGGCAAGAAGACAAAATGCGGATTTAAAACAAAAGAAAATTTTGCATCACTTCCATTGGAATTGATACATACTGATCTATGTGGTCCTATGGAACAAAAGGCTTAGATGGAGAATTATATTTCATGTTAATGATAGATGACTATACTAGGATGACAACTACCAGTTTCCTAAAGAAAAAATTTGAAGCATTTGAGTGCTTTAAGATCTACAATGAGTTGGTCGAAAATGAAACTGAATTTAAAATAAAGTGTCTAAGATCAGATAATGGCGGAGAATTCACTTCCAATTATTTCAGCAATACTGTGACGAAAACGGAATAAAAAGACAATTTTCAACAGCACGAACACCTCAGCAAAATGGAGTTGTTGAAAGAAAGAACAAAATCGTACAGGAAATGGGTAGAACAATGCTGAAGGACTCAAAATTGGATGAAAAATTCTGGGTTCAAGCAATTGATATGAAAATATTCATTATCAACATAAATCTTCTCAGAAATAATTGCAATAAGACCCCATATGAATTATGGAAAGGAAAACCGGCTAACGTAAAATATTTCAGAATATTCGGAAGCAAATGTTATATCAAAAGAGAAGATCAAAGGTTGGGTAAGTTTGAATTGCATGTTGATGAAGGTATCTTTGTTGGTTACTCACGCAAAAGAAAGGCCTATAAATGTTATAATCTAAGACGAAAAAAGATAGTGAAGAGCATAAATGTTACATTTGATGAAGATAGTGTTCTAATGAATAATGATGAGGATCTAGAATCTTTGAAACTTGAGACAAAGGCTAAAAAAGGTACAACGAAAATTCTAGAACAAGAAGCAACTGTAAACCAGGAAGAAGTAAATAATGTTCAACAAGATATACAGGAACAACAACAAGAAGCTCCTCTAAAGAGAACAAAAGAATGGATTCAAAAGAACCATCCATCAAATCAAATCATTGGTGACATAAATTAAGGAATTGGAACAAGAAAAGGTCGACAGCTTCTTTCATCACAACAAGCTCACATTTCTTTTCTAGCAATCTTTGAGCCTAATAGTTTTGAAGAAGCCAGCTAGAATGAACATTGGGTAGCAGCTATGAACGAATAATTGGATCAAATCGAGAAGAATAACACCTAGAAATTAGTTCCAATACCAAAAGATAAAAATGTCATTGGTACTAAATGGGTGTTCAGGGACAAATTGAATGAAGATGGACAGGTTACCAGAAACAAAGCAAGATTGGTTTGCAAAGGCTATGCACAAGTGGAAGGAATTGATTTCAATGAAACATTTGCACTAGTTGCCAGAATGGAAGCCATCCAGATGTTTCTCACCTATGCATGTTCAAGAAAAATAAAAGTCTACCAAATGGATGTTAAGTCAGCATTTCTGAATGGATAATTAGAAGAAGAATTTGCATCGAACAACCTGAAGGTTTTCTACTATCAGAAAAATAAGACTACGTTTGTAGGTTAAATAAGACTCTGTATGGTCTCAAGCAAGCTCCCACAGCATGGTATGCTCGTCTTGACGGATATCTACATCAACATGGGTTCAAGAAAGGTACTGTTGATAGCAACCTTTATGTACAAATAGATAAGGATAATTTAACAATCGTTGAGGTATATGTGGATGATATAATCTTTGGTAGCAATGATGATTGACTAAGTAAGAACTTTGCTACAAAGATGCAAAGTGAGTTCGAGATGTCTTTACTTTGTGAGTTGACATACTTCTTAGGGCTTCAAATATCTCAGCAAGAGAAAGGAATATTTATATGTCAAGTCAAGTACATCAAGGAAATGCTCAAGAAATTCAAATGGAAGATTGCAAACCCATCCTTACTCCGATGGTAACAGGTTGCAAATTGAGCATAGACAACTCATCTAAGGATGTAGATTAGAGGTTTTATAGATCTATGATTGGTAGTTTTCTATATGTAATAACCTCCCGACCAGATGTTATGCAAGCAATTGGACAAGTAGCAAGATTCCAAGCAGCACCAAAAGAATCACATATTATTTTCGTCAAAATAATTCTTAGATATCTAAAGGGCACAATAGAATATGGCTTGTGGTATCCCAAGGGAAACAATCTCATTATTCAAGCCTTTACATATGCAAATTGGGCAGGAAGCATTGATGATCGTAAGAGTACTAGTGGAGCAGTAGCAAACTTCAATCTCGTTATCTACGACAGAAGCATAATACATTGCAACATAATGCATTGCAGTTTGTTGTGCTCAAGTACTTTGGATGAAACAAACTTTGCAAGATATTCAAGTACAATTCAGTGACTCTATTCCCATCTTCTGTGATAACACCAGTGCCATCAACATCTCCAAGAATCCTGTCATGCATTCAAAAACAAAACACATTCTGATAAAATATCATTTTATTAGAGAACAAGTCACTGAAAAGAATATCAAACTTGAATATGTTGGTACAAAAGAACAAATCGCTGATATCTTCACTAAACCTTTACCTCATGAAGCATTTGAATATCTTTTCCAGAATCTTGGGATTCTCCCAAGTTCTCATTAGATTTTCCTTATTCAGAAAATAAAGGGGGAGTGGAAGTGTGTACAAGTCCGCAGGATGGTTGTGTGTTAGGGGGAGTTACCCTTTGCCATTGATGTCAAAGGGGGAGAGAAGGCAATAGGAAGAGAAGCCCTGATCGTAGGTGGAGTACTTGCATTGCCATCAATGCAAAAGGGGGAGATTGTTGATCTAAAGATGATCTAAGGTTGTCATTGATGTCAACCCAAGCAGCACTAGGGGCTACCCTGATCTTGCAAGGGAATTTTGACTTGAAAAATTACTCTATTTTGAGTCAAGGATATTCTAGATAGATTTTACTTGGCGATATGTTTCCGTTGATAAATGGCACTCCAAGTAATTCTTCACGGTTTGAGAGATATTCATGTTTGAAGTTAGTAACCCCAGTTAGTGGGCTAAAACCATATGGGGTTGTGGCATGGCACTCATAATTGGTTTTGGTCATTGAATAGTCATTAATTAATAATTTTTTAAGCTCCTAAAATCCCTCCAACATTCTCTATAGAAGCCCCTCTCAACTCTATAAAAAGAAATCTCATATATCCTCCAAAAATAGCGATCGTGGCATTTTTTCTATAACTTCATTTCTGCAAAGTCTCAGATTCTGAAATTAAAACCCATTTGATTCGTAATCCTGATGAACTTCATGATCAAATTTCAGATCTTGATTCACTATATTTTCAGAGATATGATCTATGGAAGTTAGGGTTTTTGCAGGTTGCCAAATTTCATCTCAAAGAAGTGACCTTGGGAAAATCGTCATAACTCTCTCTCTGAGAAAAGGATTGGAATTCTGTAAGAAGTGATGGATATTGCATGAACAATAGTTTTATTTGCATCAATTTTAGAGCCGAAGGAGAAAACAATGACACGTGGCATGTCGTACAAGTTTCCTCTACTGAACTAGTCCATAATTAGGTCATTGTGAGAGATTGGGAATAACTTTGTCTTGAAGAGTCCAAATCGGGTCAGACCTATGGTATTGGAAAGAAGAATCAGAGGGCTTATACAGGACCAAATATCACATGTTGGGGATCTGAAATCGCAGAGATACATCAGATTAAATATCGTGCTCCTAGAAGGCAAGAAAAACTAGATGAAGTGTTGTCAAGGGGTGCAAAGTACCAGACTTTATAGGGAAGCAAAGAGCAAGGTGCAGCGAAATGATGCAGCAGAGGTAAGCTACAGGTAAGTATCTTCTGTATATGCACGTTCATATCTTAATTGCATTAGGTTCTTTGTATTCTAATTTGTTGTTTTTGTTTAGCACTGACATATGCTCTACACAATGAGGTAAGTTTTGCTATTATCATGGCATAGGTATTTCCTTGAAGAATTTTTGCAGGTATTATATATTCATAAAGAGAAGAATCAATGCATAATCTAATGTTTTGAAGAATGAGAAAGGGTAGCATGACAAGAGCAGCAATCAAGGTGCATAACAGCAACAAGAAGTTCACCACATGAAGTCTTCAAGTGGGCAGCACTACATACAAACATTGTAAAAGTATCATTGTACAGAGTCATTGTAAAAGCATCTTTGCAAAAGTTGTACAAGTGTCTATCTGCCAAGAGTTGAAGAGGTAGTGTCGGGAGGTCTAGGATCATCATTAGGTGGTTGTGTCGTAGTTGGCGTTATGGTCTAGTGTGTCTTCTTCTTCTACATCATTCTATATAGTTGTAAAGTGGACCATTTTCCTTGGTATGGGAGTCCATTCTTCTTTTATTCTTCTATAGGGTGGTAGGGTGGTGATAGGCTGGTGCATGAAGTCACCAATAGGTTCAAGCATGTGAAAACTTTAGGGTGGTAGGGTGGTGTTAGGGTGAGTTGTAGCTCATTGGGTGTTAGGGCATCTGTTCAGTTGACTACTAAAGAATCTCAGGCGTTGGAGCGTCCATCCAGTGGGAGCTGGAGAAGAATGCTTTTCTAGATTTTAGGAAGTTGGAGATTTCTTTTCAATTGGAGTTGAAGATTAAAGAATTATTAGAAAAGAGTTTGGTGGTTTTTGACCCGGAGGGGGTTTTCCACCTAAAATTTTTGTGCCTCCTGTGTTCTTTTATTCACTGTTGTTGCTGCATAACATTAATGATAATTGAAGATTAACTAATGCTCTGAAAAGATTTAAAAGTGCTAATTGCTAAGGAATATTGATTCACCCCCCACCCCTCAGTATTTTCCAATAGATATGGTCTTCCCCAATTAATTTCCAAATTAAATATCTATGTCTTATCCCCAAACTGTCCTCTCAAATTTACTTGGGAGAAGATATGGTAGGAAAAGTCAAATGAAAGGATGAGGGGGTAGTCATGACATTAATGATAGGTGGTTGAGGTGGATGGGAGGAAGAGGCATAAAATGGGAAGGATGATGAGAGGAGGGGGTATCCTTGGTCTTGATTTTGGTTTTGGTTTTGGTTTTGTTTTGGAGGATTTTTATTTGGAGGAGGGATGTGGAGAAAGAGAACGGAGATCAAACTTGGATCTGGAGAGTGTTTGTTAAACTTGGATACACTACATCTAGTTGGAATTGGGCTCGGAGGGCTAGGGAACTTGTGGAGGTTCCCTGGGCTAGGAAATTCTTCCTAGTTGGTTGGGAGGAAAATTCAATCGGGTAGTCAAGAGGAGCATCCCAACAGAGTCAGGAGCTCAGGAGCATCTCAACTAAGCTATTGGAATAGGTATTCCTCCATTTATTGATTACTTATGTAAATGGTTGCAATGAAATTCTTACTTATTTAAATTGTGGTAAATAAATTTTAATTGTATATTATCATCAAATAAATGTTTAGATAAAAATAATTTATTTCCCATCTTATTGTGTTTAAAATTAGAAAAAATTTAGTTTTTAGTTAGAGGACCCTAGGAGGGAGCCTCACATGTTGTATCCAAAATCTGGACCTTGAAGCATGTTACTTTGTCGAAAGTCATAGCCAAAACCAAAGAGAGTAGTACCCTCTTGATATCCCCAACCTAGCATCTTTCTTATCATGTTGTGGAAGTAGTAAACAATATTCATCCGAATAATCAAATCAAAATGTAAGGAATGTCACCTCTGGAAAACTAATTCACATTTTCAAATCATCAGATACAACTGAAGGTATGCAATGTGTTTCAAGAATATCAAGAGCTGCTTCCTTCATTTTTTTTTTGTTGCCAAAACAACAATATGTTGATACTTCAGGTCAAATCTCAGAAATTCATCCTCACAGTTTTCTACCATATCTGTAAGATGCTTGAGATTTTTTACATGCACTCCATTGGAAGCTAGGACCTGTGTATTTACAATATTCTCATAATCAATATTTATATCTGCAACCAGAACCTGAGAAATCACCACCAACTATTCATCTTCTGTTCATGCCATACAATGCAGTAGCCTGTCCAACAATTTTATTGGAGCATCGTAGTCATAATCTTTTCCATATTCAGAACGAAGGTATGGCACAGACAGAGCTGAGAATACAAATCCAGCTATGACGTAATAAGATGGAGGCTTACCCTTTATATGTGTAGGGATTAGGCATTTGTGAGTAGAAAGCTCGATATCAAATTCATGATACTCAAAAACACGTATAATTTTGACTCTGGCATGCTTTCCTGTGTACTTCTTTGAAACAAGGTAGCTAAAACCTATGCGCTCACCATGCCTGAAAGGAATAGTTCCATCAGTAGCAATATCGATTCCATCAAAACTAAGAAGAATATTTGACGATGGCAAGAATTTCACTGTTGGAGCTATTGGTTCTACCCTTCTTACACGAACACCTTTCTGGTTAGACATCATTCCCATTGCAATACGCAAATCAGGATTCTCCATTTTCTGCCATTCTATTCCAAGTATGGGAAATCCTGTGTAGTCTCCCGAGCGTTCATAATCCGTGATAAAGTGTGTAATAACTGGAGTTGGTATAACATATCCAATATTTTCTGCATCTTCATGTTTAAGTGATTGAAATGCAATTCCCACACAATGGCCCTTGTCATTGAAAGCAGGTCCCCTAGAATTTCCAACATTTATAACAACATCAATCTAGACTCCAAGAATAATCAGATTAGGGTCCAGAATGTCACAAGAATATAGTCCAAATCTGTCTTCTAGGACTTCAATCGTTGTTTTTGGATCCAAGGACATAGTTTTTCCAATGCTAGGATCATAAAGGGACCAAAGCTTTGTTCGAAATTCATGATCAACAGCAAAAAGACGAACCCAAACTCACTCTTTGTGGCCCTTTTCATTCACGGTTGTTAATATCAAACCCCCTATGCTAGGCACAAGTAAAACTGGGCCCAAATTAGGATTCATGTATGGTTTCTTTTTCTCAGCCAAGTGAACCCACTCTTCAATTTTTTCAAGTATTTCCTGCCATGCTGTGGCCATTTTCATTGTACAAATGCCAAAGTAGATTATGTATCATAGGAGAGAAAGGAAGTCTTTCTACTTAAAGACATTATGCACGATGTTTCCAGGATAAAGCCCCTTTCTAAAAGATAATACATTTTGCACTTGCCAAGTTTTTACCAAGCTACCTCTTGTCTGTAACATTTAAAGGACTTAAGCATCAGGAAATACACTAACTAGGGATGAGCTTCATAATTCTTTTAGGGAAAAGTCAACTTGTAGAGCTTCGCACTAGAGCTTCACACTTATTAGGGTTTGTACTTTTGTCATGCTAGAACATGCTCTTCTCTTTTGGTTATGGATCTTTGAATCTCTTTTACTATGTTAGCTTTTCTTTAGTTGTCAGGAATGTTCTTAGCACTACCACAGTCCATGGCTCAATGTTTGTAATTTCTCATCCCATTGAGTTTTCCTTGGTCATTTGTTTGACACAATAAAATTCCCTTATCTTATCTAATGAAGATTAGTAGTTTGCCCAACTCTGTGTCTCCTTCATATAAACAAACCCAGGGATTTTTTGTTGTATATGTAAAATTCAATTTTAAGATAAGGGCTGAAAGAATGAAATAGAAAGGCATAGGAAATATGATTTTTCCTCATTCGCAATCAAATCCGGATTTAATTTCGAAAATGAAAATTGAATGAGAAACCCTGTGGATTTGAGATTGCTTAATTTATGCATTTCTTCTTTGGAAACAACAATATGAGAGATGATACTTATGTTGTCCTTGAGAACCTCGTCACGACAGCCGTGATTGCTTCTGCTTGCTTATGCGTCATGCCCTCTTCCTCCAACTTTCAAACCATGGCCATGGTGTTGAATAAGAATGCTATGTTCTCGGGTATGAGATCTGACATGTGGTGGACTTTAACCCTGGAGGTGTTGCAAGAAATTAAAGACGATGATCTACCGAGCATTTGCAGAGAAAGTAATGGTGAGCGAGGCATTGGCATTGCTAGTGTGAAGTTTTAATGGCGATGCAATGCACTGCGGTGAAATGGCAATTGCTTGCTGCGTAGAGCATAATATTACATACTTCTTCACTACGGATCATGAATTTATCTTAGTAGATCTCTGCCATGAAGCATTCTACTAGGTTGTTGAATAAAGCTGTCTGATTGTTACTGCATCCAAAAATTGTTTTTTTGGGGTGGCATTTTAGTTGTGGCCAATTACACATCCGCATCGCAAAAACCCTTGGGAAGCTCTTTTTTAAGAGATCTTATCACTGAATAATATACTAACTATGGGCCAACTTCATAGTTCTTTAAGAGAAATCAATTTTTGAGAGCTTTGAGTGAGCAAAAGTTACGCAAAGATCTACAAAATGTCACAAACTTCATGCAAAGATCTACAAACTTCATTTATCAAACTTCAGAAAGATAAAAGGTATCTTCACAAGGAAGAACTGTGAGATTAGCAACCGGTGTCTGGATTAAACGTTTCTGACTCTTGGAAATAGTTCCTGAGACAATTTCAATCACTTGAAAACAATCTTTAAAGAAACAAAAATGCGATAGCATTCAAAGCCTTGAAACATAACCTACGGTCTACTCTACCTCGTTTCCATATAGAGCAGCCTTTAGACTGCTACAATATTCATTACAATCTTGAAAGCACACGGTAAAACATCTAATCTCTCCGAAATTTACTAACTTTAAGGCTTTGGAGTCAGAGAAAAGAAAAGCACAACAAAAGCATATTTATGCTCTACAGATTGCCATTCTTGGTATACCGTAGAGCGACTTTCTCCATACTCAGAGATTTTCCATGGAAGCAATGCCTGAAAAGACTTAAATAGATGCTCATACCTTCGCAATGGAAGTACACATGTAATAGAATGCTTTCTTTTCTCACTATTGAATGGGTGAATTTCATGTCGGTCAATGTAGTGATAAGCATCCAACAGACAAATTACCCCTGTACTTCAAATGTCTGATTCAGTTTTGTTCAAGATTTCTCCTAGACTTTAACAGTGTATATATGTATTTGTGGTGGTAGAATTTTGGTGATCTGAACACAAGTTTCAAATTCATCTAGGATTGAGACCTGTGTCAAGGTTTATTCCAGAATATAGTTATTCTTTTAGAGTTTAGTTCAGTGAATCATAATCAGGAGTATGCACGAACAAAACCAGTGGTCACTCTCTTGCTGATAAAAACCACTGTGAATGCATTTCTGAAGATATTTTGGAATTACCAAAAATTCAAATATTTGGACCTGGATCTTAAGAAAATAAGTTTTCAAGGAACTCTGATTTGTATCCTGATTAGGGACACACTCTCTCCATGATACAATGTGGAAGGGTGGAAATGCAACAGGAGTAATATAGCAACAAGATAAGATGGTAGTGAGTTAGAACAGAAGGTGGTTTACTGAAAGACAATGTACTAATAGAATGCTTTAGTACCAACTTGCTATTGCATCAATTCCATATCTTTTCTGAGAGCATTTTGATAATTTTTCTTCATTCTAAAGATGTGATTCAATCAGGATCATTAGGATATATATATATATATATATATATATATATATATATGAAACAATGACAAGTCACACCCATGAACGTTTCTTCCATTGAATTCCTCATCCCATAAATGTAGGAAACATGGGGGCACATGCCTCTCATCTGAGGAAGCACATCCCTGTGTAACACTAGATATGTGATTCAATTAGGATCATCAGGATATATATATATTATGAAACAATGACAAGTCACACCCATGAATGTTTCTTCCATTGAATTCCTCATCCCATAAATGTAGGAAACATGGGGGCACATGCCCCTCATCTGAGGAAGCACATCCCTATGTAACACTAGATATCGGAACCTCATGGTTGTGTGTGAACAAAGAGACTAGGCAATTTAGGAATCTGCAATTCCTATTCCTTTGCCAGAATTAACCATATACAACCAAGGTCTACTACTCCAAACATCTCATAGGAGAATTGAAACATAGACTCCCTTGAATGCACTGGAGCACGAGAGGGTGGACTTCCTAAGAGACTACACAACAGAGAAGGTGAGCTCCTTATCTTAAATCATGTTAGCTTAAGAGGGAGGACTTCATGGATGAATGGAGGTTGGGTAAGATGGCTAGAGTTTCACTGAAAGCAATTGTGGTAGCTCTCTGGTCCTGTCTGCATTCTGAGCACTGTGAGTTGCACTGAGTGAGAGTTGGAGCACAACTGATGCATCTTCCCCTTGCAGTCTCATAGCCCAGCTTGCAGGTGGCCTCTACAACGGATGCCTGTGATGGTAGGTGAATTGCTCATTTGCAGCCAGTTTGGTGGTCAACTTCTGAGAAAATATTAGTGTCTATCCCTGTTATAGTGTCCGCATTTTGTTTTTACTTTTATTTTATGAAAATATGAATGCAAAGTTAATAGAGATTGCTAGTCTGAGGAAAATTGTTTCATATGCATTTGGGTAAATATAGGGTAAGAAAATGAAGGAATGGATGCATGAGAATCAATAGTAATCTCATTCTCTGTTTAATTTATTTCAGTTTTATAATCCTGTCCATTCAATTCCATGAATGTTGTTGTTTGTGTTAAAAAAGGATGAATAGATAAAAACCTCTGTAAGTTGCATATGTACATGAATTCCAATTGGTTACTGTCCAGAATTTGTTTATGCGTTGGTAAACTTCATTTTACTTTGCATCTGAAATCTGACTTGTACAGAAGCCAAATGGTTTTTGTGCCTTCATTTTTGTGAAATACTTCTGTTTGTATTGCAGATTTATAATTCTAGAATTATGTTCAGTAATCAAAATTATGTTTGTCCATACCTCTTTTTAAGAGAATTTCCCTCTATAACTGAAATTTAATAAGAGAAGTCACAGAGGTATTCAAGGGCAGGGACAGGTTGTATCATTTTTCCCTTGATGTCTCTATGAATTCCTAGAAAAAAAAATTATCCCTCTCAGCAACTGTGGTGAATAAAGTGATGAAAATTTGTCAATTTGGAGCAACTAATAACTCTCACATAACAGAGGCATGGGTGCATCCACAGATGATTTCCTCACAGTAGCCTATGACAGTCTGGGATCTTGGGGATGAGAACAGTATTGGAACAGAGAAGAGACAACCACCTAAGAGTCGATGAAATCTTATCCAACCATGTTCTTCTCATCATATCACTGCTGTGGAGGATTGAATAAATGGAATTTGGTTTTGTGCATGTTTACAAATGATAAAATTACATGAAATGAATTATATAAAGAAAATCCTCAACTTGTAAATTTTAGGTAAACAGGTCATTTACTATAAGTTGTTTTTGGAGAAAAGTCCTGGGAGGGAATTGAGATAATGTTCATTAATTACCCAGCAATTATGTCCCCTTTTCTCTAGGCAACAAGTACAACTTGATAATCTTTTTCAAACCAAACTGTCATATTCATAGCCATTATGGCAATGGTCCAGGAAAGAACAACTTCAAATACTAATTTATAGATTCCAATTTTCATCCCTTTGTTAGCTGGAGGCTGTACACTGAAATAATTATCATATTCATACATGTCCTAAATTTACAATTAGTGCTCTGAAATTTCCAGCTAGATCTTGACACCTACCTCGACTCATCACAAGGAATCCATTTCCAGTACCGATGATCATCTATTCCTGTGATGGCCATTGCTCTTGCTGAAATTGACAGACAAACTCCTCCAGTAGCCTTGTCCAGCCAAACTTCCTTGGTACCATTGTCGAGTGAAATGGGTCTGCACAGAAGAGCATATATCTCCTTTTTCAACAGAGACAGGAGCTTTGAAATGGGCAATTTGGAGAGAAGCTCCTGATAACACACAAGCAATTTTTTTTTTTTTTTGCATATCTTGTTACCAAAGGCACTTATATAAGTGACTATCAATTAACATCTTCTTTATACTAAGCTTGCAATTGAAGGATTATTTGATGGAGCTTAATGCTTTTATTGAGGGAAGTCATGGTTTGTGCTTACATTCTCCTTGACACTTCCCTCATGACATTGTTGATCACCTCTGGTGAGTGTTGAGGTGTCTTAAGGAAATTTGTTCTTATGTGCACTTACCCAGTGTCGTTGCCCTCGAAATCACATAACCATGGGGGTTTGTTACTATGATTTATTATTGATATCCCATGTTAGATAATGCACATTATGTCCTTGGTTGGCATCATCATTTCTTGTTTGGAGGCTTGCATCTAGCACATATGGTGTTTGAAATGTGATTGAGGGCCTTGCATAACATTGCTCAAACATTTGATTTACCCTTAGCACATTTATGATGAGGGATATCCATCAACTAAGAGTTTCCTTAAATATTGTTGGTTAATTATTGCTCCTTGACATAGTGAATTAGTTGTTGGGCATGTTTGCATGTGTTCATAGGGTTTCACTTGGATTATTGTTTCATGATTTTGATTGGTGAACCTTGAAGTAGTACACCCACCCTTTGTTGCATAATTGATGTCCCTTTTGGTGGATGTCTTGATGACATGGAAAAGTGGTTGTGGTTTGTTAGAAGAATGCCAATGGATATTTATAGTTTGGCTATGATGTGGCATGTTGTGAGTAGTTATTTTCTTGATAGAGGAAATCACTCCCCTTATTTGGCATCTTCTCATGCATTTGGAGGCATTCAGACCTTGCTTGGGTGGTCTTCTACATTGACACCCATGGTTTTGGTCACTTGGTATGTTATTTTCACATTGTATCATATAGTTTCTCTTGGTTTGGGAAGATCCTTTATTACTATATTGGAGAGTGTCCTAGCCTCATTACACAATCTCTTAGGGTGAACTATTTATCATATTCCTTGGAGGAGAGGTGTTGGTACATGTGCATTTAACCACTTTGGCACATTGATTGAGGACGCCCCACTTCTTTGAGGAGGTTATAACAACTTTATGGACAATTGTGGCACATGTTTCTATGGGATTACTATTTATGGCCAATTTGGTTGATCCTGGGAGATAATTCCCTAACATCTTTATACTATTTCCATTTGGAGGAGTTACATTGTTTGTCTACAAGACTCTAATTACCTTGGCATATTCTTTGAAGTCACTCCACTTGTAAAGGTGGTCATGACCATTAACTGCAAATATCTTTTTTTATGGATTACTCTTGAAGGATGAATTTCTCTCTTCTTGGAGAAACAACCTTACCATATTCTATTTTGGCCATGTATTTGGTATCTCTAAGTGGCTAACTACCTTGTCTAAGAGACTGCTCCCATTTTGGCTTGAGTATTTATAGGTGAAGCTATCTAGCTACATGGGTTACCCACAAAGATCATTTTGATAGGGACTCTCGCTTTACATATACATTTTGGACAAGTTTTCATTTAGCACTGGGGACTTAGTTAAACCTTAGCACTGCATATCGTCTATAAATAGATGGAAAGACTAAAAGAGTAAATCAGGTTATAGAATATATGCCTATAATGTATGTCATGGATAATTAGACTTGGTGGGAAAGGTACTTACCATTGGTAGAGTTTTCCTATAACAAAAATTACCACAATTCAATTAGGATGCCTCCTTATCAAGCTCTATATGGGAGGCCATGCAAGACACCATTGAGTCAACAAAAGGATGGAAGACACAGTAATAGTCATGATAGGATTGTTTCAAAATGGAGGAATAGGTAAGATAGATTCAACAAAGTTTAAAGGAAGCACAAGATAGGAAAAAGAGTTATGTTGATGCACATAGTACCGATCGAAGTTTTAAAGTGGGGGACCGAGTTTTTATTTTTATTTATTTAGTTATTCCTAACACTATTCAGTTTGAGAAAGGTATGAAGTTACCACCTCGATTTATAGGACCTTTTAGAATCAAAGAGAAAATTAGACTAGTGTCCTATTGTCTTGTACTACCACCCCACTTGCATAAAACTCATGATGTTTTTATGTATCTGTCCTATAACATTATGTTTCTGATGAATCCCACAAACTCGACTGGAGGGAATTATAGGTCTCAGATGTGGGAACCATAATGATCAAACCAATATGCATATTATACCATAGGGTTCGATAGCTCAGGCATCACTTGGTGGACCAAGTTAAGATACAATGGGACAAGTATAACCCAAGATCTACTACCCGGGAGGATGCAAAGACTATATGTCGCAATTACCCCTCACTTTTGACCATTTATGATGTCCATTTTGACTTAGATAGCTACCTATGCTAAGGCTCTATTTGCAGTTCCATGTTATTTATTTATGAACGCTATGTAATATTGATGCATTTAGTTGGACAAGTGAAACTACTTACATAAATCATTAGATGGATTAGGTATTGGTGATTGAAATGTTTGACGTATGACCTAATGTATGACTTACTTGGTTATGATTTATCTAGTGCATGACTTATCAAAGTTATTGTTGTTTCATGTATGGCTTAAGTGGATATGATTTATCTAATGAATGACTCAGTGAAATTATGATTTATCTAATGTAGGAATTATTTCCAGTATGAACTACAAAATTGACACGTGGATACTAGACTTAATAATATGATGTTTAAAATCACATATCTATATCTATTTTGTTGTTATATATATGCATGAATGAGAACTAACTTGTAGATTGGAAATAACTATATGATAACCAAGATCTACTCTTCCATTGGGGAAGATCGAGACATCCAATGAGGAATGGTATGATGTACATTGTCCTATTACATTTGGTATCTACTTGATATGCACTCTTACGACATGGGTAAAATGTAAATGGCAGGTGGTAAGACTACCTGACTTGATTATTCGATGACAAGTATCCAACCAGCGTTGTAGTGTGGTCCATATTAGGGTGTTGACCCTAGTTGTAAGGAGGGGTGGAGGTATTTCTCACCGTGTAACCTCCAAACTTGGAATTGTGGGAGGGCAGTGATGTACACGCTCCCCTAGATGTGTGAGGATGATTTCCAGTTGCCTGTTGGGGAAGTTAGGTCGACATAGTCGACGCTTCCACCATATTGGTTTTATCAGTGGTTAGATTGGTATAGATGATGCCACAATATATAGGAGCAGAGGATGGATAGGGTGGGAACGAAAGTAGGTTAGGAAGGATAGGAGGATATAGATTAGTTGGAGACTCTTGATGGGAAGTGGTGCCATTGTCTGACTTATCGAATTTTACTATTATAACTCTCTTTCTATTTTGTTATGCCTTCTTGTCAAACTGCTTTCGAACTCCTTGTATCTTTTTCATTCTAACTTCGGGACGAAGTTTTCTAAAGGAGGGGTGTATGTAATGCCCTACTTAATCTTATCATGCAAATGTTATTAGTGTTTAAATTCCCTGAAAATATTAACTAATAATTATCAAGAAATATTGGGACATACCTACATTTGTGAATTGTAAATTTATTTACTGATATAAATTTTATTATTATTATTATTCAATTCCCAACTTGTCTTCTCAAATTTAATTTTGGATAGGAAATGGTCTCCTTCCATTATTCCAATTTAAATATCCACATCCCCAAAATGTCCTCTCAAATATACTTGGGAGAATATATGGTCTTCCCCAATTAATTTCCAAATTAAATATCCATATCTTATCCCCAAAATGTCCTCTCAAATCTACTTGGGAGAAGATATGGTCCTCCCCAATTAATTTCCAAATTAAATATCCATATCTTATCCCCAAAATGTCCTCTCAAATTTACTTGGGAGAAGATATGGTCTTCCCTAATTAATTTCCAAATTAAATATCCATATCTTATCCCCAAAATGTCCTCTCAAATTTACTTGATAGAAGATATGGTAAGAAAAGTCAAATGAAAGGATGAGGGGGTAGTCATGACATTAATGATAGGTGGTTGAGGTGGATGGGAGGAAGAGGCATAAAAGGGTAAGGATGATGAGAGGAGGGGGGATACTTGCTCTTGGTTTTGGTTTTGTTTTGGAGGATTTTGATTTGGAGGAGGGATGTGAAGAAAGAGAAGGGAGATCAAACTTGGATCTAGACAATGTTTGTTAAACTTGGACACACTACATCTGGTTGGACTTGGGCTCGGAGGGTTAGGGAACCTATGGAGGTTCCCCGGGCTAGGAAATACTTCCTAGTTGGCTGGCAGACAAATTTAGTCAGGTAGTCAAGAGGAGCATCCCAACAGAGTCAGGAGATCAGGAGCATCTCAACTAAGCTATTGGAATAGGTATTCCTCCATTTATTGATTACTTATGTAAATGGTCGCAATGAAATTATTACTTATTTAAATTGTGGTAAATAAATTTAAATTGTATATTATCATCAAATAAATGTTTAGATAGAAATAATTTATTTCCCATCTTATTGTGTTTAAAATTAGAGAAATTTAGTTTTTAGTTAAAGGACCCTAAGAGGGAGCATCACAACGAAGTTGAATTAGATGTTGTACCACTTGATATATCAAGAATTGTTTTGGGTTGTCCTTACCTCTATGATAGAAAAACAATCTTCTATCGTCATGAAAACAAGTACCACTTGTTCAAAGATGGTGTGGAGTATATTGTGACAACTCATTGTAAGAAACTAAACCCTTAATTAGTTAATGCAGGGAAAATGAAAAGACTAGTGAATTCAAGCAAGAATTTAGTGCTTCTTATGATCAAACCCAATGTTGATGTTGACTATGAAGCATTTAATTGTTGTAATTTAAAATTGAAAACTAATTTGGTTGATGTTTTTAACCATGATGATGGGGTGTTTCAAAAAGCAAAGGGATTTCCTTCTAAGAGGAGAATCCAACATGAAATACCATTGCAACAAAAGTGTATTCTTTCTAACATTGACATGCATCAGATGTCAAGAAGGGAAAGTGCAGAAATGAAAAAGCAAATCCAAAGGTTGTTGAACAAAAGGATCATCCAACCATCTCCTTCACCAGGTGGTGCACCTATTGTTTTGGTGTCCAAGAAGAATGGAGAGCATTTCATTGAATGGGACTCAAGAAGTGGCTATCATCAAAGTAGAGTTGTTGAAGGAGACATATGGAAGACAACATTCAAAACCAAGCAAGGTTTGTTTGAATGGATTGTTATGCTTTTTGGTCTTTTCCATGCTCCTACTACTTTCATGCATATGAAGAAAGATGTATTGAAGCCATTTCTAGACATGATAGTCTACTTGGATGACATTTTCATTTTCAGAAAATTTCATTATGAACATGTCATGTGTGAGAAAGAAATACTTGATGTCATATGTCAAGAACATTTGTTATTGAAGATGTCAAAGTATATGTTGGATAAAACTTCTTTGATGTACTTGGGCAATGATATTGGAGAAGGTGAGTTGTAGTTAGACCTTTCCAAGATTGATGCCATTATGGATTGGCCAATGCTCAAGATAGTCATTTGGATAAGAGGTTTTTTGGGAGCATCCCAATGTTGGAAGAAATATTTTGTTAATTTTTCTTCTATTGTAGCTCATTTGCATTCCTTGGTAGTTGTGAAAAAGGTCTTCCAGTGGGGAGGCAAACAACAAGAGGCATTTGATGCTTTGAAACAAAAGATCAGTTCAACCTTTATACTTGTTCTTCTAAACTTGAAAAAGTCATTTGAGTTTCAGGTTGATGTATGTGACTATGCCATGGGTGCAGTCTTTATGCAATATGGTAATCCCATTTCATTTCATTCAGAAATTTTCAATGGTGCAGTGTTTAAGCTGCAACGACAAAGGCACTTTCATTGGATGGGTTTTATTCTACTATTCCACTTGGTCAAAAGGAATAAGAAAGGTATAAGTGACAAGTTTGTTGATGTACTTTCTAGGCCTATTGTTTGTGTAACTACTTTCCTCAAGCATCATTTTATTTTGCATGAAAGTTATGTTCAACAAAATACATACTTTCAAGATGTATATTCAAGCTTGAGTCAAAGGAGTAAGTAGAAGAATTTGTTTACCATTTAAATCATAATGTGTTGTATCATCTTGGTAAGAAGGATGTTGCTATTGATGGTAACATGGACAAAGTCAAGGACTTCATTGAACGACTCCAAATGGTACATCAAACAGTGTAAGATTAGCTTGAAAAGAGCAAAGGCAAGTACAAAGCAAGGCACGACAAGCATCATGTAGATCACAAGTTCCAAGTTAGTGATGAATGGATCGAGATTGGAAAGGTGAGGGAACTGTACCCTCACCTGCTGGACAACTGAAAGTGATCTTTTGGGGTCCAAAAGGATTCCAGTGGGGAGGAATGATCAAGTGATCAAAAAATAGCTCAAATTTAAAAGTTGTTGGATTGACGTGGAACCTAGACGACCGCGTAGTGCTCGTCATCCTGAATCTGGCACAACTTGTTTTGCATGAAACGGACTCTGACTCCATAAACGAGTTCTGTTCGCTTTCCTAAATAGACAAATTTTCAAAAAAAAGGACAGGCCAGTTAGTAGTCTGTACTGATGATGTGGCACTGACTGATCAGTGTATGTGGACGTTGACTTGGTCAATGGGCTCCTTGGAAAATTATATCATGCGAAGTGGCACATTCGTACCGGTCGGATTTTAGTGGTTTTGATTGGTTGGAATGATGGCCAACCACGGGTTGACACAACCCGCGACCTCCCAACACCAATACAAAGTCTTCACAAATACACCATGCACAATGTTTCTTAACTCTTAATGTTGCAAGTTATATTGAAATAATCAAGTGCGTAGTTTGGAGGTTGGGCCAGCCCGTGGGGACCAGCTCGCAGACTTAACCACCATGTGAACACTGCCACAGTAAGTCGCCAACAGTTATGTGACTACCAAAGGAAAGGGGCCAGCACCGAGGGCTAGCCCCTGGGCGCATGGCCCTTGATATGACCTTTCTCCTAATTTTTAGGCCTCGGTGGCCAAATTATCCTTCTGACAAATCCACCCAGATTTCGGCGGATTTGGTAAATGATCTGATTAGGAATATTAGTTTTGTTGTGCTAAGATCCTTCTCAGATTATAAACAAAATTCCATTCATGTGCTTAAGGATTCATGAGTTTATTGCAAGTGAAAGAGTTTTTATGTTAATTTTATGAGCAATTTTAACATAGATAAGAAACTGAACAACAACATATAAATGTACAAAACATCACTAACAACACATCTTAATAGGAACATGATGAAGGAGTTCACCCCTCCTAGGCTACGTCTCCTTGGTTCAGCTTCCAATGGCTTGGGCCTCTCTATTATGCTCAAATGTGTAAAAATATGTGTTTACAATATTCAAATGCTTCTGAAACCTGCTCTAATGAGTCTAGAATGTCCAAAAAAAGGTTGTGTAGCCTCTTTCTGCTCCCAATTTGGTTGAAAACTGGAGAAGTTAAGACCTCTCCTAGTTTCTCCACTATTTGCTCCACATATTGCCTAAAATTCGGCACTGAATCCTCATTTTCGCTTGAATTCCCACTAACTCGCCACCAAATCCACCGAAATCCGGGGGATTTGTCGAATAGATAATTGGGCCACCGAGGCCTAAAAATCAGGAGAAAGGTCATATTGAGGGCCATGCGCCTGGGAGTTAGCCCCCGATGATGGCCCCTTTCCTCCGGCGGTCAAATAACTATTGGCGACTTAGTGCGGCGGTGTTCACATGGCGGTTAAGTCCGCGGGTTGGCCCAACCTCCAAATTGCATGCTTGTCTCATTTAAATATAACCCGCAACATTAAGGGTTAAGAAACATTGTCTATGGTGTATTGGTCAAGATTTTGTATTGGTGTTGGGAGGTTGTGGGTTTGACCCCCGTTGCTTTTGCTCGAACTATAGCCAAATTTTTGGTGGCCTCCCGGGCTACCATGTGGCGGTCTCCGGCTGGGCCACTTAGAGCAGGTTTCAGAAGCATTTGAGTATTGTAAACGCATATTTTTACACATTTGAGCATAATAGAGAGGCCTAAGCCATTGGAAGCTGAACCAAGGAGACGTAGCCTAGGAGGGGTGAACTCCTTCATCATGTTCCTATTGTGATGTGTTGTTAGTGATGTTTTGTACATTTATATGTTGTTGTTCAGTTTCTTATTTATGTTAAAATTGCTCATAAAATTAACATAAAAACTCATTTTCACTTGCAATAAACTCATGAATCCTTAAGCACATGAACAGAATTTTGTTTATAATCTGAGGAGGATCTCAGCACAACAAAACTAATATTCCTAATCAGATCATTTACGAAATCCACCAAAATCCGAGCGGATTTATCAGACGGATAATTTGGCAATGAGGCCTAAAAATTAGGAGAAAGGTCATATCGAGGGCCGTGCGCCTAAGAGCTAGCCCCTTTCCTTTGGCAGTCACATAACTGTTGGCGACCAGGGAAAATTTTAAGAACCACCCTAAACTTATATGTATAATAAATGGGTGAATCCCCATGATACATAGGAAAAATGGGAGGCGATTTTATCACTAATATAATATGTATATATATATATATATATATATTTTTGGCGAATCTCTCACCAGATTATATTATCTTGTAAAGTCATGGCAAATCTTTCACTGAATTATAAAATCTTGTAAGATCTTGGAAAATCTTTCACTGAATAATAAAACATTGTGAAGTCTTGGTGAATGTTTTGTTAAAGTATGAAACCATATATGATAATAATAAAACATATTCATTAAACTGTAATATACTAACATACATTTTTGGAAAAAATAAACATAATTTTCACTTCCTACCAACAATGTTGCAAGTTTTAGTGGCCATGTTTGTCATGGTATGAGAGATTAATGTTTTCTCTACCACTTTTGTCAAGCTACCACTTTTGCCAAGCTATCAAATTTCTTTCTTATTCCATAGACTCCAACTGCGAGATAAAAAAAAAACACATCAAGTTTGTTTACCCCAACACGCCAACAAGTAGCAAGCCCCAACTATATAATATAATGAAGTAGTAGGTATCCCAAAGGCCTGAAGGGGATCTAATGGAAAGAAGTGACCGTTGTCAGAAGCCTTCCAATCAATATATAAATATATAAATGTAGATTTATTATTATTTTAATTGGAAATCTTCGATTAAATAATAAAATTTAATTACGTCTCTCCCAATCTAAATTTCTTATTAGCATAATTCACTACCTTCATACCATTTTTAACATCGTTGTAACAGGTGGATTAATTTCCGTTTTGGTGCACAATCTTCGCCTTTTAGGACAATATGGTGCAGTGACCCAACCCCTACAGATCATTATGACAAACTAAGAATAACAGAGAAGATGAAAGGTTGTACAAACCAACATATTTTTCAAACAACTAATCCAAGATCAGTACCTTAATTTTTTCATGAAGATATCATATTGAGAATGTTTGAAAAATGGTGGGAAATCTGGGCAGCAACTATCTCTCTTCTGCAAGGGTGATGCGGAAAGAGTTAAGATTTCATTGTTTTGAATTTTTTTTGTTAAATCAGAAAAACCAATATTAATGGAGATATCAGTATTTTTTACTAAATTTTGTGAAGTGACTAAATGTAGCTTTAACCATTCACCTTAAGATTTTTTTTACAATATAATTTCCTAAGTCTATTTAATATCTTTATTATCATAAAACCAACCTATATCCATCTTAACTCTACATCTACCACTCTTAGAGGGATGAAATCTATTTATCCCTCCCAGCATTTGGTAGACCCGGAATTAAGATGGATCTATCTGATAGAATTTCCCCTTTAAATAGTCTATGCTCACATGAATACCATGGGTTATCATAAACCTGGAGCTTAAAAACTACTAGTAATTTATAAAAATTAATAAAATTAATAATTGATTTTTATTTTATTTTTTTATTTTAACCAAGTTAACATGTTTAAGTGACATTAAATTACAGGATCCATTTTTACTCTTGATCTACCAAGCCCCGAGAGGGATCAAATATTTTTTCACTCTATGTTAGTTTGCATATCACTATATTTGATCTAGAGTAAAGATGGATCTATGCTAGTTTGATTCCCCCCTTTAAATAGGGGGCATTCCATGTGAATACCATGGGTCAATACCATGTGCCATTTTTATTTTTATTAATACTAATATTAGGGTTAATAATGTTTTTTTTGCATGGTATTAATAATAATTTGGCCCATGGTATTTGGCCCATAGGCTTTACCTAAATATTATTAACACATTTTTTGAGTGTTCGTAAATATAAAGTGGCTTATGGAGTAAATATTAAAAATGTTTTATTTATTTACCATACCTCTCGTTTATTTATATTTTTATTAATTTACCATACCTCTTTTTATAAATATGGTATTTGGCCCATAGGATTCAATTAAATAAAACCTCTTTTTTGAGCCTTCTTAAATAGAAAGAGGGTTATGGACTAAATATAGAAAGAGGTTTTATTTATTTACCATACCTTTGAAGTATAAAAAGAGGTTTTATTTATTTACCATACCTCCACTTTATTTATATTTTTATTTATTTACACGCTTGCGTGTTCATAAATATAAGGTGACATATGGAGTAAATATAAAAAAATGTTTTATTTATTTACCATACCTCTCGTTTATTTATATTTTTATTAATTTACCATATCTCTTTTATAAATATGTTATTTGGCCCATAGGATTCAATTAAATGAAACCTCATTTTTGAGCCTTCTTAAATAGAAAGAGGGTTATGGACTAAATATAAAAATAGGTTTTATTTATTTACCATACCTCTAGTTTATTTGTATTTTTATTTATTTACCATACCTTTGGAGTAAGTATAAAAAGAGCTTTTATTTATTTACCATACCTCCACTGTATTTATATTTTTATTTATAACTATCATAAATAAATTTTGTAGAAATTTTGAATAATATAACACTTATTCACAGATATTATCCTGATTATACACTATTTGCGGAATGCATGCATAATACATAACCTCCTCTACGTTGATCATCAATTTGCGGAATAAAAAACAATCGCATGCGCACATTGAAACATCAATCACACATATCAACACAGTATGTACTGGGGAAAGCATACAGCTGAAAACCCCCAACTATCTGTATATTATAATGATAGAGAACATGTAACAATACATAGTACAATACTCCTCACAATTACTTAGTACTATCTCCACCTGTTACACACAAACTAGCTCAGATCCAAACAAGTCACAAGTTCAAATCTCCTCCACTGTTTGCCTGCCTCTACTGCACAATCCAAAGTGAGAATAGGAATGATCCAAGCTTGTTTTCCCTTGGCTTGTATTGCGCAATCCTCATTGGAAATCTCAATCAATGATTGTGCAAATCTCATGCACAGCTATATAGTCACAACTGATAGTAGTCTCCACCTCTAACACCTGTCTCCACTGAACTGTCGATGCACTGAGTTAACTGATGTATTCTTTAGTTGATTTATGAGTTAATAATTAGTGAATTAATTAATAATTAAATCACATCACTCATCACTAGTGTATTTGGCAGTTAGACTAAATACAACTAGTTCAACTAAGTCAAAATGAACACAACTCCATCAACTCCTCAATCAACTCCACCAAACTCAATCACTTGAGTTCTAACTGAAGTCCATCATGCAATAGCTCAACTGACCCATAAGAAAAACATATTTCCTTCTGACAATTGCATGTGCCACATCCGTAGCTCGAACTGAAGTGCTGCAAGAGGATAAGATAATGTTTATAGTCCAAATATTATTAAGAGCTAATAATATTTGACTGTTCTATTTTTAGACTGGCAGTCTAAAAATAGACTCCGCCCATATGTCTAAAAATATAAGTCCATCTATTTTTACCAACATGACCAATTGTCCATAAACAACATCCTGCAACTCATAGACCATGATCCATATGTCTAAGCTCCATCATCTTGTTGCATTTTCAACACTCCCTCTCAACAAGATATGGATTATCTGCAACCCCTATCCTGCCTCAGTGGTATTCAAATTTTCTCCTAGTGAGCGCCTTCGTCAAGATATCAGCATCCTGATCCTCCATAGGAATGTATGAAAGTAACATGATTCTCTGCTGCACACAATCTTTGATATGATGGTACCTGATGTCAATGTGCTTGGATCTATCATGAAATACTGGATTGGCCGAGAGCAACTCTGGTTATCACAATAAATCACAGTAGGCTCCAAGTGTGACCCGAACAACCCGAACAGGATCTTCCTCATCCATATAGCCTAGCATGCAACCAAACTTGCTGCCATATACTCGGCCTTTGCTGAACTGAGTGCCACGGATCTTTGCTTCCTGCTGTACCAAGAAATTGTTGTCGACCCGATACTGAAGATCCCTCCAGATGTGCTCTTTCTGTCCGTTGGGCTCCCTGCCCAATCTTCATCTGTGAAGCCACATAGCTTCACCTCATCCTCCTGTCTATACCACAATCCATATCCTGATGTGCCTTTTAGATAACGCAATACATGCTTGCCTACCTTCCAGAAGAGCTTGGTTGGCTTAACCATAGCTTGTGAAAGCTAGTTAACAGCATAACATATATCGGGTCGTGTATTGACCAGATACATAAGCGACCCCACCCACTGCTGATAAACAGTGGCATCCACTACCTCCGCTGAAGTAGCATCCTGCTTCCTCCAACCTTTAGGAAGAGGAGTATCAACAGGCTTGTAGCCATGCATGTTGAACTTCTCCAGTATCTCCTGAGCATACTTACCCTGAGAAATAAATAGTCCATCACTGCGCTGCCAAATTTCCAATCCCAGGAAATAATGAAGGAGGCCCAAGTCCTTCATCTCAAACTCTCTAGCAAGATCCTCCTTGCATGAAAGTATCAAGAGCTCATCACCTGTCAAAATCAAATCATCTACATAAAGTACAATGATAAGCAACTTACCCTCCACCACAATCTGGTATAGGTTAGGATCTGCCTCACTCTTGGAGAATCCAAGTCCGGTGAAATAACTGTCTATATGTGTGTACCAAGCATGAGGTGCTTGTTTCAACCCATACAGCGCTCTCTTGAGCATGCACACATGCGACTTGCTGCTGAATATCTCGAAACCTTCGGGCTGCTCTATGTACACCTCCTCCTCAATGACTCAATTGAGGAACACAGTCTTCACATCCATATGATGAATGTGCCACCCCATCTGCACTGAGAAAGCAAGAATCGTCAGTATGGAAGAATACCTTGCGACAGGTGCAAAGGTCTCCTCATAATCAATCCCCTCTATCTGTGAGAAGCCTTGGGCAACAAATCTTGCCTTTTACTTCTCCACACTCCCATCAGCTGCCTGCTTCACTTTGTAGATCCATCTCGAACCCACCACTGATTTCCCTTCCGGTCTTGGGACAATCTCCCATGCACTGTTTCTGACAATCGAATCATACTCTTCCACCATGGCATCTACCCATGCGGGATGCTTCACAACTTCCTCGAAAGAGGATGGCTCAGTCACGACACATTTTCTCACAAGAGCCATGTATCCAGTGTACCAATCAGGTGATTGTCTCTATCTGCGCTGTCCTATAGGTGGTCCTACAACCTTCTTTGCATCTTGAGCCAGTCGCTCAGCTTCTGTAGTGCGCTTTCACCCTCTGATGGTTGGCGCTGCATGAGTGGTCTCTTCCACTCCATGAACTTCATTTTGTGGCTGATCCACGTCCTGAAGCTCATCCTTAGGAACTAATAGCTCCTCATCTACATGCAAGTGTGGCTCCCTCTCAAGCAAACACTTCATGGCTTTCTCCTCCTGAAATTTTATATCCCGTCGCACAACAGTCTTGCGACTGTTTGGAAAATACACACGATAGTTGTGGGGCGTATCAGTGTACCCCAAAAATATCCCAACCTCTGCAGTCGGCTCCAGCTTCTTCCTGGCATCATTAGTCACATGCATGTAAACAGGAGAACCAAAAATCCTCAAATGGGAAATATCAGGCCTCTTACCAGAATAGGCCTCCTCGGGTGTACTCATGCCAAGTATCTTATGAGGACAATGGTTCTACACATATACTGCAGTATTGCATGCCTTTGCCCACAAGTGAAGGGGTAGGCCTTGATCATGCAACATCACCCGTGCAACACCTATGATCATTCTGTTCTTCCGCTCAGCAACCCCGTTTTGCTGTGGGTTATGGGGAGCAATGAGCTCTCTTCGAATCCCTTCTGCACTGTAGAAGTCCTTGAACTCGCCAGAGATGAATTCACCACCATTGTCGCTCCTAAGAGCCTTCACCTTCTTCCCCGATTCCTTCTCGACCAGTGCTTTGAACTCACAGAACTTTGAATATGTCTCGCTCTTCTTCTGCATGAAGAAGATCTAGCACTTTCAAGAGAAATCATCAACAAAGATCACGTAGTACTTGTGCTTTGCTGTCGAAGCTACTGAGAAAGGTCCACACACGTCTGTGTGAATTCTCTCAAGGATCGTCGTGGCGCGACTATCCTTCCCGTGAAAGGTGGCTTTCATAAATTTTCCCAAAGTACACCCCTTGCACTGATCTGACTGCGCAAGAGTGCCTTTAGGAAGCCCAGTAGAAATCTGCTGCAGTATCTTCAAGGCTCCATGGTGAAGGTGGCCCAATCTCTGGTGCCACAGCTCGCCATCATCCCGGCTCACCAATCCTTCTGCCTTGCATGCCATTGCTGCGCAGTCATCTACATGCAACTGATAAAGGTTCTTGACTCGAACCCCTATCTTCCGGGTTTCTACAGTTGTCTTACTGCGTAGGAAAGCCTCTCCCTCGCTGAAAACAACATCATATCCCTTGTCTTCTAACATCGCCACAGAGATAAGATTCTTCTTCAATATTGGAACATGCATCACTTTCTTCAATACGAAGGGTTTACCAGACTCCCTCTCAAAGGAAATGGTACCAATACTGGTCGCACTGTATCTACCATCATCGCCCATCTCGATGTGCACTCCAAGATCTTTCTCATCTAGATCAGAAAACGAATCTCGATCTCCTGTCATGTGAAAAGACGCACAACTGTCTAAGAACCATACCGATCCCATCACACTTGATACCAAGCATGCAATCAATGAAAAATCCAGCTCAAACTACGAGGCTAAGGCCTCTCCCGTTGCAGATCCAGCAGCTTGCTTATTTTTCTTCTTCTGCGGACAATTCGTGGCATAATGTCCGTGTTGGTGACAGTGAAAGCACTTCACCTTGGACATGTCCTGCTTCTTGCCTTTCGCACCAGAATGAGAAGCTTTCTTGTTCTTCCCCTTCTTTGCTTTGGTAGCCAAAGTGAAATTTTCTTCATTAGATGCCTTTGATGAAGATCTGTCCCTAGTATTCCGCCTGATCTCCTCTTGCACAAGATCTGACCAAAGTCTCTCCCATCCTGGAAATTTCTCCCAACCATTGACAGAGTCCTGATAGGAATGCAAACTCTTTGAAAGACCAAGGAGAGCCAAGCTCACCAAGTCCTTATCATCGACAGTCACCCCCACACTTCCCAGCTCATCCCGGCATTGAATGAACTTCGTGAGATACTTGGGCATACTGTCTCCCTTCTCACACTTAATGTTTCTGAGTTTATCCTTGAGCGCCAACTTCCTCTGGTCACTCTTGCTTTGGAATAAATCTGTCAACACTTTCCACATCAAGTATGGAGAAGCCTTTCCATGCAGGCTGGATACAATGTGATCCTTCACGCCCTCCAACAAAATCCTTCGACACTTTGTTGTCTTCTTTTTCCAAGCCTCAACGTGAGCAGCATTAGTAGGCTTTGGGACATGAACATCTATGAACTCCTTCAACCCATTGTCATCTAACACCGCCTCCATCCTGTCTTTCCATGCAATATAATTCGAGCTGCCTTCAAGAGCATACTCCAATTGCAATCCGTTGAAAGACATTTCAACTTTGACACCAAGAAAACACTGCTGCAAATTCGAATTCCACTAGCTCAAAACTCAACCGCTTCTGATCTAAAATTCGTGAGAACAAAGTATTTCCTGTATAGAGATTGACTGTATGGGCATTCACCGGATATCTCACCTTCCAAAAGAAGGATGAATCCAGAGGCTACCTAGCCCGATTACAGACTCTACCTGAAGAAATAAAATGTAATCACTTCTTGAATAATAGATCTGATGATCAACTCTGCTCTGATACCATGTAGAAAGTTTGAATAATATAACACTTATTCACAGAGATTATCTTGATTATACACTATTTGTGGAATGCATGCATAATACATAACCTCCTATACATTGATCATCAATTTGTGGAATAAAAAACAATCGCATGCGCACATTGAAACATCAATCACACATATCAACACAGTATGTACTGGGGAAAGCATACAACTGAAAACACCCAACTATATGTATATTATAATGATAGAGAACATGTAACAATACGTAGTACAATACTCCTCACAAGTACTCAGTACTATCTCCACCTGTTACACACAAACTAGCTCAGATCCGAACAAGTCACAGGTTCAAATCTCCTCCACTGTTTGCCTGCCTCTACTGCACAATCCAAAGTGAGAATAGGAATGATCCAAGCTCGTTTCCCTTTGGCTTGTACTGCGCAATCCTCATTGGAAATATCAATCAATGATTGTGAAAATCTCATGCACAACTATAGTCACAACTGATAGTAGTCTCCACCTCTAACACCTGTCTCCACTGAACTGTCCATGCACTGAGTTAACTGATGTATTCTTTAGTTGATTTATGAGTTAATAATTAGTGAATTAATTAATAATTAATTCACATCACTCATCACTAGTGTATTTGGCAGTTAGACTAAATAAAACTAGTTCAACTAAGTCAAACTGAACACAACTCCATCAACTCCTCAATCAACTCCACCAAACTCAATCGCTTGAGTTCTAACTGAAGTCCATCATGCAATAGCTCAACTGACCCATAAGAAAAGCGTATTTCCTTCTGACAGTTGCATGTGCCACATCCGTAGCTCGAACTGAAGTGCTGCAAGAGGATAAGATAATGTTTATAGTCCAAATATTATTAAGAGCTAATAATATTTGACTGTTCTATTTTTAGACTTGCAATCTAAAAATAGACTCCGCCCATATGTCTAAAAATAGAAGTCCATCTATTTTTACCAACATGACCAATCATCCATAAACAGCATCTTGCAACTCATAGACCATGGTCCATATGTCTAAAAATAGACTTTGCGCCAAAAATAGCCTGCGGCCCACTTAGTGAAGGCGACTTCTTTTCACTAAGCTCCATCATCTTGTTGCATTTTCAACACATTTTCTTGAAAATGAGGGTGAATGGAAGATTGTAACTCCTAATTTCAAGGGATAAATTTACTTTTTTTACCCTATCCCTTAAAATAAGGTGGGCTAACCTCCATACCTAATTTTTTCATAAAATATATTTGAGGCGATTTGTAACAATGTACTATGATACAAAATATTCGCCCAATAAAAATATAAAACCCCTTAATTTATCCCAAGGGCGAAAATTCGCCCCTAAAATTTTCCATGTTGGCGACTTATTGCAGCAGTGTTCACATGGTAGTTAAGTCAGTGGGCTAACCCCCACGGGCTGGCCCAACCTCCAAACTGCGCGCTTGTCTCATTTAAATATAACCTGTAACATTAAGGGTTAAGAAACATTGTGTATGGTGTATTGGTGAAGACTTTGTACTGGTGTTGGGAGGTCGCGGGTTGTGTCAACCCGTGGTTGACCATCATTCCAACCAATCAAAACCACTAAAATATGACTAGTACAAATGTGCCACTTGGCATGATATAATTCACCGAGAAGCCCATTGACCAAGTCAACATCCACATACCCTGCCCAGTGAGCGCCATGTCAACAATACGGACTGCTGACTGGGTTGTCTTTTTTTTGAAAATTCACTTGTTCGGGAAAGTGAACGTAACTTGTTTCTAGAGTCATACAGAGTCTGTTTCACGCAAAACGAGTTGCGTCGGATTTAGGGTGATGAGAACTATGCAGCTGTCTAGGTTCCACACCAATCCGACAACTCTGAATTTTGAGCTATTTTTTGAGAAACTGATCATTCCTCCCCACTGGAAGCCTTTTGGACCCCAAAAGATCACTTTCAATTGTCCAGCAGGTGAGTGTACAGTTCCCTCACCTTTCCAAGCTCGATCCATTCATCACTGACTTGGAACTTGTGATCTACACGATGATTGTCGTGCATTGCTTTGTACTTGCCATTGCTCTTTTCAAGGTAATCTTTCATTGTTTGATGGACCATTTGGAGTCGTTCAATGAAGTCCTTGGCTTTGTCCATGTTACCATAGATAGAAAAATCCTTCTTACCAAGATGATACAACACATTATCATGCAAATGGTAAAGAAAATCCTCTACTTGATTCCTTTGACTCAAGCTTGAATATACATCTTGAAAGTATGTATTTTTCTGAACATAATTTTCATGCAAAACAAAATGATGCTTGAGGAAAATAGTTACACAAACAATAGGCCTAGAAAGTACATCAACAAACTTGTTGCTTATACCTTTCTTATTCCTTTTGATCAAGTGGAATAGTAGAAGAAAACCCATCCAATGAAAGTGCCTTTGTTGCTGCAACTTAAACACCGTACCATTGTAAATTTCTAAATGAAATGAAATGGACTTACCAAATTGCATAAAGACTGTGCCCATGGCATAGTCGCATACATCAACTTGAAACTCAAATGACTTTTTCAAGTATAAAGTTTGAACTGATCTTTTGTTTCAAAGCATCAAATGCCTCTTGATGTTTGCCTCCCCACGGGAAGACCTTTTGCACAATTGTCAAAGAATGCAAATGAGCTACAATAGAAGAAAAATTAACAAAATCTTTCCCCCAACATTGGGCTGCTCCCAAAAAATCTCTTATCCAAATGAATATCTTGAGCATTGACCAATCCATAATGGCATCAATTTTGGAGAGGTCTAACTTCATCTTACCTTCTCCAATATTATGGCCCAAGTACATCAAAGAAGTTTTACCCAAAATTTACTTTGACATCTTCAATAACAAATGTTCTTCACATACAACATAAAGTATTTTTTTCTTACACATGACATGCTCATAATGAAATTTTCTGAAAATGAAAATGTCATCCAAGTAGACTATCATGTCTAGAAATGGCTTCAATACATCTTTCTTCATATGCATGAAAGTAGTAGGAGCATGGAAAAGACCAAAAATCATAACAAGCCATTCAAACAAACCTTGCTTGGTTTGGAATGTTTTCCTCCACATCTCTCCTTCAACAAATCTACTTTGATGATCGCCACTTCTTGAGTCCCATTCAATGAAATGCTATCCATTCTTCTTAGGCACCAAAACAATAGGCGCACCACATGGTGAAGGAGATGGTCGAATGATCCTTTTGTTCAACAACCTTGGATTCACTTTGTTATTTCTGCACTTTCCCTTCTTGACATCTAATGCATGTCAATGTTAGAAAGAAGACACTTTTGCTGCAATGGTATTTCATGTTGGCTTCTCTTCTTGAAAGGAAATCCATTTGCTTTCTATAACACCTCATAATCATGGTTAATAACATCAACCAAATCAGTTTTCAATTTTGAATTACAACCATCAAACACTTCATAATCAACATCAACATTGGGTTTGAACATAAGAAGCACTGAATTCTTGCTTGAATTCACTAGTCTTTTCATTTTCTGTGCATTAACTAATGAAAGGTTTAGTTTCTTGTGATGAGATCTCATAATATACTCCACACCATCCATGAACAAGTGGTACTTGTTTTCATGACAATAGAAGATTTATTTTCTATCATAGAGGTAAGGACTACCCAAAATAATCCTGATATATCAAGCGATACAACATCTAATTCAACTTCGTGAATGAAGTTTGCTGTGATTGAAAACTGAAGAATACATTTTCTTGTAACTTGTAAGTTTGTGTCCTTGCATATCCAACCCAATGAATATGGCTTGGGATGTAAATGTTGGCATTATGATACAAGTGTTGTCCTTGATGGCAACTCACTTAGAGGTTTGATACAGGTGATGGCAACTTAATGAGAGGACAGATCTTAGTACAACAGGTCAAGAGAGAGATATACGCAGGTTCATTGTGACAAAGCCGCGTATACACACAGGTTAGATGTTCCGAAGATGCGTATGCGTATACACGCAATTTCACGCAAGGAAAAGTGCATACATGTGGGAGAACTTATGTTTTGGTCCGTGGTATTTAGTCCTTGGTATTTGAACCTATGGTTGTGGACCATGGTATCTCGTCAAAAGTGTTGATCCCAAGTATTGGGTCCATGGTATTGTTTCTACATGGTTTTGGACCATTGTATTGAGAGAAGCCTAACCTATATAAGGAGAAGATCATTAGGCAAAGGGGAATGCAAGGAATGGATGTCTGACGAAGTGGGAAGATCTAGTTATGGGTTTGTGATGCTTGGCTCAGGTTGGATATGACAGCGAAGGTATAAGTAATTATCTTTAGATCTGTACGCGGGTTGTCTCTAGTGAAAGCACGTATACACACGGTTTTAATATAGTCAAGTAGTGTGTGCATTATGAGATTTGGTGTTTCAGGTTGCTGTTGGTTCTAGTGGTTGTTGCAGAGTTCTGGGCTCTGGTCTGTGTTCTGGTAACTGTGTTTTGATGACAGGGTTTCAATGATTCAGTATTGGGTAATTTATGATACAGGTATAAGTTGATGATTGTATTGCAGCAGCGATTGTTTTGTACTTATGGATCCAGTCTGAAAATGTATGAAACATGGTCCCTGGAAGAAAGAGAAGGTTGTAGCCTTCTGTAGGTCAGCACCTACCTACTAGTATCTTGGCTAGTGCAAGAGCTAAGGGGGTTGTAGCTCCCTTCCAGGAGAAGCTGGAGAACGAGAGAGGGTTGTAGCCCTCTGCAGGTTGCAGCCTGCGTGCTGGTAAAGGACTGCACTAGTACATTGTAAAAGAAGTTTCTTATTAAAGGAAGATAGAAACAAATTGCAGCAGTGGTTTTCACCCACATTGGGTTTCCACCTTATATCATGGTGTTCATGTGTGTTCTTTATGTGTGATGATCTGTTCTGTTTACTGTTCATATGATTGATAATGTTTTGATGCATTCACTGAAGATGAACTAACTAAATCATAAAGTTTACTGGAAGTACGCTAGTTGCTTTTAACAAAGTCGCGTATATATGCAGATATATTTAACTAAAGTAGCGTATATGAATCAGAATATGAAAATTGAAAAGTGGTTGATTTGCTAATACTGATTCACCCCCCCCCCCCTCTCAGTATTATTTCCAACAATTGGTATCGGAGCAGGTGTTATAGACATTTTTGGGCACTACAACCCCAATCATAAATGTCCATAAACCAAGGGCTCTTAAGTCCCTAAAAGTGTTGTTCCAACCTCTAAAAGAACAAGGTCAACTGATTACATCTTCTCCCAGAAGTTCTCCATGAAAAACTACTCAAAACTGGTCAAAACTCGACCATCTCACCTGCTCCAGGGTGAAAGTGCGCTGCATCCCACCTAAATACACACGGGAGGTGCAATGCATATTGAAAAGCCCTTCTATGGGGTGCGATGGGCGAGAGTGGACAAATGGTAGGGTCAATTTGCAAGGTGGAGGACCATGGAATCTTCCAGAAACTTCTCCTGTGACACTTGCCTCTCTGCATTCGCTCAGGGATGAGTAAGAGATCATCAATCTCCAAGTGGAATCAAGAACTATCAGAGAGAGGACACTAATCAAATCTCAAAAGCTAACTCACCCCCCTTGCAAACATCTATATATGGATCGCTCATCCCAGAGATCCAGAGGCTGGAATTTTGTATCTTGTAAGGAAGCGTTGTTGGTTTCTTGGTGTAACATCATAGTGTTGGGTGATCTAAGCTTTTCATGAGGTGAAGAAGGGCTTTCTTGCTGAGAGGATGACGCTGGGTCAGAACAATTGGTTGTAATCCTCTTTGCTATTCTTGATTGTTAATAAAGCTATTCAAGTTTTCCTCCACATTCTTGTATGATTGATGATATATGCATTTGTGTGGTCAATATATATCTGGTCCTATATTGTTTATGATAGTAGATATATTTTCTTGGATAGTGTTATGCTGCTTTGATTCTACAGGTGCTCTTTGAAGCTGGGTAGATGAGGAAGCGAGTGGCAAAGATCTATCAGAAGGGAGAGGAATCAAGCAAGGAACCAAGCGCCAAGACAAAGGTTGGTCTCCTTTGTTCCCCCTCTTATCTACTTCTCATAAAGGAAAACGAAAGTGGTTTTAGTTTCTTTGTTTCTAAGGTAGCTACCAGCCTTAGTGGGACTAGCAGCTCTGCATAGACACTAGATTTCCCGATAACAGCAGGTCCTTTAGAAGAAGCTTGATCGCTTGAAGGAAAGATCCATCAGAATGGCTAATCTAGAAAGAGAGGCACACATCAGGTCACCAATCTTTGACGGGAACAACTTTACCCACTGGAATATAAGAACCACGACATATCTTCAATCACTTGGAGTAGAAGTTTGGGGAATCATGGAAGGAGGATACAAATACCCATCAACAATTCCTATAGATACAGCAGAGAGAAAGCAATATGAGCTCAATGCCAAAGCTGTTACTGTCTTATTTGGAAGTTTGACACAATCAGAATTTATGAAGGTCATGCATTTCAAATCAGCTAAGTAATTATGGGACAAAATCATTCTAAGCTACGAAGGAGATGAACAGGTAAAAAGAGCAAAGCTTCAAACTCTCAGAATCTGGTATGAAAATCTTAAGATGCATAGTAATGAAAGCATAGCTAATTACTTCCTGCATATAGATGAGATTGTAAATTGTATGAGGAATTTGGGTGAAGAATTTAAGGAAGTTGTCTTAGTTGAAAAGGTTTTGAGATCCCTGTCTGCTAAATTTGATTCCAAAGTGTCTGCCATAGAAGAAAAGGAGAATCTGCAAAAAATCACCATGTCATAGCTTCACGGAATCTTAACTGCTTTTGAGATGAGAAAAGAGGGACCATCAGAAGCCGCATTCGAAGCATCAAGATACATGTCAGAAGAAGAAGATGAGGTAAATTTTGTCAAGAATCTTGAACGGGGAACTGGACGGTTCGAAGGTAAGCTACCTTTCAAATGCTTTTCATGTGGTAGAGTTGGTCACTACGCTGCTAGATGCCCCCATAACAAAGGAAAGATGTCTGAAGAAGGTAATAGAAGCTATTATACCCATGTTAAAAGTAATGACTCATTCAATGGTAGTGAAGACATTAGAAGTCTCATGGCATATGAAAAGAAGGATGCAGAAACTGAAGAAGTTACCAAATTAAACGAACAATTGGAGTCAGTAACCAGGGTAAGGGAGAAATTGCAGGATATAGTAAAAGATCAGAGCATAACAATTCAGAGACTTGAATCAAAGATCCTCTCTCTAAAAGAAGATCTTGAAAAATCAAAGAAGCAGAACAGAGAAGCTCTTGAAGAACAAGAACATGAAGTGATCAAATTAAAGCAGCAAGTGGAAGAAGGAAGAAAAGCTGAAGAAGACCTAAGGAAACAGTATCTAGAAAAGGAAGAACAACATCAGGTTGAGGTAAATATCTTAAAAGGTAAATTAGAAGAAAAGGATAAATTGTTGCGATTTCAAGATAGTACTAAGATTTTGGATGACATTCTTGGTAGTCAAAGATCCCCTATTATCAAAACTGGTCTTGGCTTTTATGAATATGTTGAAGGTGAATCTAGCTCACAAGGTGAGGCAAGAAACTCTAATGAGAAATCTGAAATGCTCAACAAGGAACAACCAAGGAAAGAAATTCCTCAAATAAAATCCTTTGCTCCTAACTATGGAAGTGATAGACGATAATTTCCTCCACGTAATAATGTTGAATGTTATGTATGTCATAATCTTGGACATGTTGCAGCCAGATGTAGAAGTAGAATGGTTCAAGACCATCACAAAAGATCATCACATTCCAGGTATTTTAGAGGATATTGTTTTGCCTGCAATGCGTTTGGACACAAAGAAATTGATTGCAATAGAAGGAATATGAAATATGTAAGATGTTATACATGCAAAAAACTTGGACATAAAGCAAGGGAATGCAGGAGCAAATTTCAAAATTCAAAACAAGAGGACCATACATCATCACAGTTAGAGGAATTGAAGAAGACAGAATTAGAGACAGAAAGGTGTGACATAACTCAGTTAGCTGACATAACAGACACAGGGGAAACTGAAAGTGAAGAAATTTAGTATTCCATCTTGCATATGCTGATATAATGAAGTTAAGTCGCGTATATACGCGAGTTACAGGCTGCAGAGTCGCGTATATGGAGATCAGAAGAAAAGGCAGCAGAACAGACTCAGGAAATGATTCGGTCATGATATGTAATGGTTGGCACAGGCTCAGGGGGAGCATATACTATGCATTGCTGGCATTATGGTTAGAAGTTGTTGATGAAGTTTATAAAGCTAAATGATACATCTTACTGTTTGATCAAAGGAATGGTATTGCAGGTTTGGATGCTGATGCTTATGGTGCAGATCATATATGATGATAGTCATGGTCTTGAATGGATTGCTGGTATTAGAACTTGCATCTGCTCAGGGGGAGAATGGATGGATTGATACAACTTGGCATATACAAAGGGGAGCCCAATCAGAGATTTCAACAGGTACTCAGGGGGAGTATGAACAACAGAGGGAAAGAAATTCTTGGTCTGCCCTTTGCCCTTGATGTCAAAGGGGGAGAGTGACTTGGTGTGGTGGTTGCCATCAAGTCCAAAGGGGGAGATTGTTGGCATTATGATACAAGTGTTGTCCTTGATGGAATCTCACTCAGAGGTTTGATACAAGTGATGGCAACTTAATCAGAGGACAGATCTTAGTACAGCAGGTCAAGAGAGAGATATACACAGGTTCATTGTGACAAAGCCGCATATACACGTGGGTTAGATGTTCCGAAGACGCGTATGCGTATACACGCACTTTCACGCAAGGAAAAGCACTTACATGTGGGAGAACTTATGTTTTGGTTTGTGGTATTTAGTCCTTGGTAATTGAACCTATGGTTGTGGACCATGGTATCTCATCAGAAGTGTTGATCCCAAGTATTGGGTCCATGGTATTGTTTCTACATGGTTTTGGACCATGGTATTGAGAGAAGCCTAACCTATATAAGGAGAAGATCATTAGGAAAAGGGGAATGAAAGGAATGGATGTCTGACAAAGTGGGAAGATCTAGTTATGGTTTTTTGATGCTTGGCTCAGGTTGGATATGACAGCGAAGGTATAAGTAATTATCTTTAGATCTGTACGCGGGTTGTCTCTAGTGAAAGCGCATATACACGTGGTTTTGATATAGTCAAGTAGCGTATGCATTATGAGATTTGGTGTTTCAGGTTGCTGTTGGTTCTAGTGGTTGTTGCAGAGTTCTGGGCTCTGGTCTGTGTTCTGGTAACTGTGTTTTGATGACAGGGTTTCAGTGATTCAGTATTGGGTGATTTATGATACAGGTATAAGTTGATGATTGTATTGCAGCAGTGATTGTTTTGTACTTATGGATCCAGTCTGAAAATTTATGAAACGTGGTCCCTGGAAGAAAGAGAAGGTTGTAGCCTTCTATAGGTCAGCACCTACGTACTAGTATCTTGGCTAGTACAAGAGCTAAGGGGGTTGTAGCTCCCTTCCAGGAGAAGCTGGAGAACGAGAGAGGGTTGTAGCCCTCTGCAGGTTGCAGCCTGCGTGCTGGTAAAGGACTGCACCAGTACATTGTAAAAGAAGTTTCTTATTAAAGGAAGATAGAAACAAATTGCAGCAGGTGGTTTTCACCCACATTGGGTTTCCACCTTATATCATGGTGTTCATGTGTGCTCTTTATGTGTGATGATCTGTTCTGTTTACTGTTCATATGGTTGATAATGTTCTGATGCATTCACTGAAGATGAACTAACTAAATCATAAAGTTTACTGGATGTACGCTAGTTGCTTTTAACACAGTCACGTATATACGTGGATATATTTAACTGAAGTAGCGTATATGAATCAGAATATGAAAATTGAAAAGTGGTTGATTTGCTAATACTGATTCACCCCCCCCCCCCCCTCTCAGTATTATTTCCAACAGTAAAATGGTTTCAAGATTAAGTTTTTGACTGAATTATCAGATGTCAAGTTGGCTTGAGACCCACTATCAAATAGTGTGTTGATTTTTGTATGTTTTGAGATTACCCTCACATGAAATAATTCAATCCTTGTTTCTTCATTTGGAGTACTAATGTGACAATTTGATATACTAGTGCTAGCAATGAATTCTTTTCCCTTCACACCCATGGTTGTAATTTTAGTTTCATCACCCAAATCGAATCCCAAATCCTCTTGAATGACGACATCTGTCTTTTCTTTTTCTTTATTGTTGAATTTATTTGGTTTCATCTCGGGATGAAGCTTCCAACAATTGGCTTCATCGTGATCCTCTTTGGAAAATGTTTAGATATTGCTTTCTCTTATTCCTTCTTGATAGATGCATTTTTATTTCCCTTGAAACCATTTTCTTGTTCTTTACCCTTAAATGACTTTTTACTACCCTCTCCTGGAGTGTTTTTCCCTCTTACCTCAAGATGAGTGGCTTGCACACACACATCATCTAGATTATTGGGATTAAAAATTAAGATAGTATGCCTAAGGTAACTGCGTAAACCCCCTATGTACTTCAACAACGTGTCTTATGATTGCAAATATACACCTAACATTAAAGACCTTTTTCTGAATTCTTGGGTGTAATCTTGCACATTTTGACCTTTAATTGGTCTAAAGTTTTGCCAATTCATGATGGCTTTTTGCATCTAAGCTAGAGGGTAGAATTGTATTTTAATTGCAACAACGAAATCAGACCAAGAAATTGAGATCTTACCGTGTTTTTTTATCTCACCTTGTGTCTTTGATTCCCACCATACTAATGCTACACCCTCCATCCTCAAGGAAGCTAACTGAATCTTTATGTCATCCTCTTGAAGGTTTTGGATTTTGCAATAGATCTCCAACTGACGAATCCAATTATCAAGCTTCTCTGCATTCACTTCACCATTATACACGAGCAGTTCAAATTTAACATCAAGTTTCAATAAGGGTGATTTACCAGTTCCTTTTGAGGTATGTTGATGAGTATGAGTAAGGGTTGTGTTAGTGGAAGAGGGTGAAGATGCCTGTGAAGAAGAAGATGAAGATGGTGGAGAGGTTGGAGGTTTACCTCCATTTCCATTACCTCCTCCTAAAGAACCTTCTCCTTTGGGAGGTTTGGAGCTTTCACCTTGCAGCCTGGTATTCCTCTCTTCATAGAGGACCTTCACCATCTCGGTCATATCAAAGAAAGCCTTCTTGAAGACCTTCTCATCCTCTATCATTGTAGGCTCTCCTTCGTGAGACACGCTCACTGGTGTTGTTGGGAAAAGTATCTATTCAAAACGCCCCTATCCCACTTTAAGGTGTGATAGTGCCTTAGCAACAAACAAGGAAACTTACTTGAGTATTCTTCTTTATGAAATGTAAATGAGGAGGAAGGATGTAACTAACTTGTGTCTTCCGCTAGTTTGTTGATCCAATCACTCCTCTCTTCAATAGCTCCCAGCTCCCTGCTCCCTTACCGGTCCAGCTTCACCGAATTCCTGCAAGATCACAAGAGAGAGAAACTACACGAAGATACAGATATACATTCATAAAAAGCTCAGGATCAGATTAAGCTAAACATGCAAATATAACAAAACATCATTGGTACACAGCATGTAGGAGAAACTCAAATAGTTTATTGATAGAATAATAAAGTCCAAGAGGAGATACAACCAAGTGAGTCCCGATCCAGCATCTACCTCCCAGCAAAGGAATCCCTTCCTCTCCTCCAACAAAGCATAAATCACCCAATGTACTAATCTCAATCTCAAACCAACAGCAATTCTCTGCAAAGTACAAAATTCCAGCCTCTGGATCTCTGGGATGAGGGATCCATATATAGATGTAAGCAGAGAGGATGAGTCAGCTTATGTTTTGACTTGTGGCTTCTCTCTGTCAGTTCTTGCTTCCACTTGGAGACTGAGAGCCTCTTACTCATCACTTGGTCGAATTCAGTGAGGCAAGTGTCATTGGAGAAGATTCTGGAAGCTTCCATGGCCTTTCCACCTCGTTGAATGACTCTGCCACTTGTCCTTTCCTGCTCAACGCACCTAGGTAGTGCATTCAAGTGCGTTGCAACGCACCTAGACAGTGTACTGGGGTGCTTTGCAACGCAGGCAGCTAGTGGAGCACTTGAATTGATCCTGAATTGACTGTTTCTGAGTGGTTTTTGGTGGAGAACTTCTGGGAGGAGCTGTCATTGGTTGACCTTGTTCCTTTAGGAGCTGTAACAACATCTTTAGGGACTTTGGATCCCTTGGATTATGGACATTTCATGCTTATAGCTGTAAGGCACAAAAATGTCTATAACAGTTGCCCCCTAAAGTATGAGGCCGTTTATCGGGTGAAATGCTTTATTAGGAGGATCCGAAGTTCATTCAATGCTGGGAGGAGACCTGTAATAACATACAATACAATACATTATTCTACTGTTTTCATGATCTAGCTGAGGCGGGCATTCCCATGCTCAGCTTTATAAATTCATTTTTTGTACATAGGACAGACAATCGTCTGATGGTAGACTAATGATCCTGATGAAATCATCATCCTTTTGATAGGATGATTATCTGTTCTGCAATGCTGTACATGTCAATGTCTTTATTTTTCCTGAATATATATCGCAGCCCGGATGGATGAAACTAGATCCGGGGTCTTCAATCTCATCCGATCTTCACTCTAAGTACAAGTCGATCCATGTGAGAAATGTTTTGAAGTTGAACATGGAAAGACATCGCTTGATTACCAGTGAATGATGTAAACTGTTAACAAGCGCGAGAGGAATCACCGATAATGATGATGACCCTCAAGGTACTGCAGTACAATTCACGTGGTGTGAATAAAGGACTTGGCGTCGAACACCACGCAAAATCTTTCGGTCAAAGGTCATTGATGTATACCTGTCGCCGGAAGTGAGAAACTTGCCATTGAGGCATGCAAGCTTCAAAGTACTGAAGGGGGTGTTCCTAGATCAACTTCTTGGATAATGAGCTGATGTCGACAAGAAGCGATCCATCAAAGGAGGGCCTTAATGTATCCCACATCAGTGACACGGAACGGAGCAAATGATTCTGATGGAGGTGAAAACGATCTGATGATATATGGTTCAGGGTGGTGGTCATGAAAGAATGAAGTATAATGTATGGCAGTGGATGGGACACGGTTGACTTCTCTGGATGACTTCTCTTGAACATATCGGCAACACTTATGTGATGGATTAGTAGCATTTACCCCAAAGGTGGATGGTATGGCGAGACCATGGTGATGTGACCGGTGAATGAAACAACCCAACCCGACTCAGGCACGGAGTGGAAGTGTCATGTTCAAGAGCGACTTGCTACCAATAAAGGTTCTTTGAGTTTCTTCCCAATTTTTCCCCAGTCATTGCTGACCAGTACCTCTTTATTTTTGTCAAGCTTGAGGAGGATAACATATGCTTGTTCTATAATTTTCCCTTCGGGCAAACCCATCGCTATGTTTTAACGAGCCTAGCGATAGTGAAACTCGTTCTCGTCTAAAGACAAGTTTGTCGCTATTAATGTTTTTAACGAGTCTAACGACAAAGATAACTCGGTCCTTTTCATTTTTAGAGAGTCTGAAAAGGTACGTAAAGTTAACTCCAGAGTTCCTTTTTCATCATCTAATCCCTTAAGCCCGAAAAAGTATAAAACAATACAGAAGGGATGAATTTTCGATAGTTTTAACGAGCCGAACAAAACAAGCGCTCGATCTTTTTGTGCAATAATCCCTCAGGTCCAAAAAGATTAAAATCTAGAGGAGGGATAGCTCTTTCGGTCGCTTTAACGAGCTGGAAGGCCAAAACTCGGCAATCTTTTCATATTTTACGAGTCAATTGAAAAGAGCTTAAAGAAGACTCGTCTTTTGAGGAACGAGTGATAAAAAGGGTAGCATCTGATTCCAGGTAAGGGTTGGAATTTTCCAAGCACAGCAGTGTCACAAGGATGGCTAGTGAAATCACTGTTCGCAGCTGTTCCTCAAAATGGGTAAACAATCAAATGGAGGTGAATGATCGGCCAATGGAAAAGTGGAGGTGACGGTGCAAACATGACCAAGGCTTTAATGGCTGATAATGTTACATTCACGGTGGTTACTTACCGGAGGATAGTTAATTTTTTAACGAGCTTAAATGCGGGTTGAAACACTTGCTTGATCTTATGTTTATTTTTTAACGAGCATGAACTATGTGCTAAAACTGCTCGATTATCCAGTCATATGATAAGAATGTCTCATGTAAGATGCCATTTTTTATGGAGCTTGCGCCTTACAAAGTTATGCCCCGCATCCTTTCTTTATGCAAGTTCGGAAATGACTAATCCTACGAGTTTAAAGGGTTAGAGGTCCTAAAAATTTAAAAAATAAATAGCCGCCCCTTGCTTGCACTCCAAAAGGTTTGCATGCCCCCAGGTATAAAACAGAGTTTCGAGGTCTCCCTCTATTCGAGCTGACAAAACATTCGTCTTATCAGGAAGGGTCACCCTTTATTCGAGCTGACAAAACATTTGTTTTATCAGGAAGGGTACTACCTCTTACAGGCTACCCAAAGATTGTTCTATTTGCGCAGCAAACAAAACACTTCTTCGGCGATGTCTACCGAGATAAACAAAGGTGAGCGACGATGCCCGCCAACTCACATAACTTTGACAAAAGAATCTTATTCTAGAATAACCCTTATCTCAATCACGGACGGGGTATAGACTAGTCATATTCTCCCGCGGAAACCTACCCTATACCCGAAGTTTTCCTGTCGAAGCAGACCAGGACGCATGCCCCCTGGGTTCCAGTCATATCCTTCTGAATTACTCGCGCTCATCAGGAGGACGGACCGTGGGTTGAGACATTTCTTGCGTGAAGAGACCATTTAGGGATGGTATATGACTATTTGCGATGCGTGATCCGGGAAATGAAAGCTGGTCTATGAGCTTGACCACTCTTCCTTCGTGCGGAAAACACATTACTCTAAAGAGTGAGGAGACGATGGCTCCCATGCAATATATATAGTCTCGTCCAAGGAGTAGGTTATAATCCAAGGGTCCTTGAACGACCATCACGTTCATTTGAACGGTCTTCCCTTTCAATGTTATGGGCACATTGGGGAGGATCCCTAAAGGTCGACTGGTTCCTTTATCGAAGCCTGTCAGATTTCTCATTTCAGGCAAAAGCGATGGCGAACCAAGCGCTTTCCAAGCAGTAGAGGAAAGGATACTCACAGAAGCCCCCTCATCAATGATGGTACCAGCCATAACCATTCTATATATTTGGACGATAATTCTGAATGGTATGCTTGCTGGCAAACGGGGTCTACCTAGTTGGTTCCAGTCGAAGGATACAACTAGGTTGCTTGGTGGTGGGACCGAGTAGATGGCCGGGTATCGCTCTGACGAACTTCCTTCTTGCGATAAAGGAATGGGTGGGTTGCCCCCGTGTTCGTCGGAGTCTGTGTTGATGAAGAGAATTTGGACGGTGTCATCCTTATTCTCCTTAGTAACTGTGTCATTCGAAGATAAATCCTCTGAAGGCAAGACCGGGTCAACTTCCGCCTCGACCTTTTGACTTTCGTCGGGTATGGATTCAGCTGGTTCATCTTCAATGACCAGTGCTTCGGCTGACCACTTGAGCGGGCCAGCTGGATTTTCAACTAACGAAGGACTCGGCAAGAGTTTTTTATATCCAAGAGGGAGTCGTAACGGTGAAACCGGACGATCATCCAGAACTCTTTTAGCTTCGTCTAAGAAGGGACAACGGTGGATGGCGTGGTTGCCTTCGCACAGTTTACAGGGAGATCTAGCTCTCCCTTTTTGTCCTGGGACTTCACTTTCGCTAGTTGACGGTGTGCTTTCAACATGGCTATCAGAGGTTGATGCCACCGGATTGTGCAAATGGGGAGACCAGTCCCTTAGTATCCGAGGGATGCAGGGACAATCTCTGTGAAAGTGGTCTCCCTTGCAAATGACACATGGTGATTTAGGCCTGGTCAGTGTAGTGTGTGGATTTTCATTAGATGACACTCGTTTGCCCCCAGTCGCTTTTGGCTCCTTCTTCTTCTTCTCTTTCTTCTTCTTTTCCTTCTTCTCATTAGGAACTTGGTTTTTAGTTTTACCAATTCCGTCAAGCGAAGAGGAAGGGAGAGAGGAAGAATTAGAGGAAGTAGAAGGCTGGTGGGTAACTCTGTATTGGTCTAACTGCTGATTCGACTGTTCAGGAATAGTGGTGTTCTGAACGACATTGGTTGAGAAGAGCCAGACCGGCAAGCCAATTGTCAGTCCTGGAAGCGACAATGTGGCCATATGGGGCGCACCAACATCTCCCCAAGAGGAGAAGGGACTAGGATTTCCACCAAGGGGAATTCGTTGGTTGGTAGGCTCCATTTTCTCAACCTAAAGATCAACACAGGAAAAAGGGTATGAATATTCCGTTTAAAATAAATTTTAACGACGCTTGGACACAACTTGCTTTTTTCAATTTTAAAGAGTCGAGAAAAAGCAAAAGATGACTCTAGTCTCCTTCGATGTTTTAACGAGCCCGAAGTGACAAATGCTCGGATGGACTTTTTCCATTATAGAGTCTGAAAAAGGCCAAAAGGAACTGCTCTGGAGATCTAGGTAGAGGGTGTGCCAAACCAATCGCAAAACCGCATAATACTTTTTAAGGTACGAGCGGTCAATCTTCCCGAATGCTGTGTTCAGTGCATTGCGATCAGTAGGGCGGCTGACACGGCTTCCTATGGATAAAGGTTTTATGCCTATAGGGGTCTCCCAATATATACTCGACGGTACATGGGAGCACAATCCGTACTGGCACTTATCGGCTCTCAGGAGGAATCACCCAACCATCAGCGAGATCGACAGTCACCAGGTTTTACGACGCCAGAACACGTCTCTAGCCTAGACCTCTATGTTGTGCGTTAAGTTACAAAGCGTTGTTAAGTTCATTAAATTTATTTTAGGTTGATCTTTCTTAGAAGTTTGCCTTTTTGGATCACCACGAGATGTAGATACAATTCCTAAATGCAGTCTAAAGATGATAAGCAAGCATTTATCTCTTTTCAACAATGAAAATCCTAGCTACAAGGGGAAAACAAAGACACAAACTTTTCTCAAAAAGCATAGAGCACACTGTAAATGCACTTTTTCCTAAATCAAACCATACAAACGATCAATATGCAAATGCACAAATGCATGTATTTGTTTTCACTTTCTTAATATTGATGCCTAAAAAGAAAGCTGTTGTACAAATTTGAATTCGATTTCAAGTGAAAACACAAACAAGTTTCTTTTTGAAATCCAAAAAGACGATTACGACACTTTATGATTTTGAAGTAAACACTTGTTTCGACACTAGAAATTCACAAATTCAAACCAAAAGACAAGAGTAAAAGTGCAATCAACTGTCAACAGCAAACAAACTTACTCCTAAGATCAAAACGACACTTACGACAGGTCTAGATCTAAGGGCGACAGTATGACTAGTTTACTTTTGTAATGGGAAACTGCAAATGATGTAACAAATACACAAAAACAAATAAAGTTTCTTTTATACAATTGAGGCGGAATCAAGGCAGAGAAAAGGGGTTTTCAGATAGGTACACACACTGATAACAGGCTGCAAAAAACAGAGATAAAACTGAACACAAGGATGCAAAGAACCACAGCTGCACAGGGCAAAGGATGATCAGCGCACCTGCAGAACAGAGAAACTGAACTGCAGCGCAGGTAGCCCTCTCGGGACCTGCATTGAAATGCAAAGTCTCTTCACAGAGCCTGCGCTGAAGCAGAAACGAGAATTGCCTCTGGGTTCTGGGTCACGGTTTGCAGTTTGATCTAAGGTTTTTGGCCGAATAAAAGCTATCAATAAGGTACAATTAGAAGGATGATTTAAAGGAGGACTAAGAGCTATCACAAAGGGCAGTTAGAGCATTTGTGGATCAGTTTGTTCAGATCATAAACAGGCCCAGTGAGTGGACTAGAGTGGCAAATCTCTACTTTGCATTTGTAAATGGCAAATGCAGTTCGATTCTCCACTCCTAAGTTTATGAGAAGAACAACAATAGAAACACAAATAAACTAACTAGATACGATTCCCAACGGAGTCGCCAATTTGTTGTTGGGAAAAGTATATATTCAAAACGCCCCTATCCCACTCTAAGGTGTGATAGTGCCTTAGCAACAAACAAGGAAACTTACTTGAGTATTCTTCTTTATGAAATGTAAATGAGGAGGAAGGATGTAACTAACCTGTGTCTTCCGCTAGTTTGTTGATCCAATCACTCCTCTCTTCAATAGCTCCCAGCTCCCTACTCCCTTATCGGCCCAGCTTCACCGAATTCCTGCAAGATCACAAGAGAGAGAAACTACACGAAGATATAGATATACATTCATAAAAAGCTCAGGATCAGATTAAGCTAAACATGCAAATATAACAAAACATCATTGGTACACAGCATGTAGGAGAAACTCAAATAGTTTATTGATAGAATAATAAAGTCCAAGAGGAGATACAACCAAGTGAGTCCCGATCCAACATCTACCTCCCAGCAAAGGAATCCCTTCCTCTCCTCCAACAAAGCATAAATCACCCAATGTACTAATCTCAATCTCAAACCAACAACAATTCTCTGCAAAGTACAAAATTCCAGCCTCTGGATCTCTGGGATGAGGGATCCATATATAGATGTAAGCAGAGAGGATGAGTCAGCTTATGTTTTGCCTTGTGGCTTCTCTCTGTCAGTTCTTGCTTCCACTTGGAGACTGAGAGCCTCTTACTCATCACTTGGTCGAATTCAGTGAGGCAAGTGTCATTGGAGAAGATTCTAGAAGCTTCCATGGTCTTTCCACCTCGTTGAATGACTTTGCCACTTGTCCTTTCCCGCTCAACGCACCTGGGTAGTGCATTCAAGTGTGTTGCAACGCACCTAGACAGTGTACTGGGGTGCTTTGCAACGCAGGCAGCTAGTGGAGCACTTGAATTGATCCTGAATTGACTGTTTCTGAGTGGTTTTTGGTGGAGAACTTCTGGGAGGAGCTGTCATTGGTTGACCTTGTTCCTTTAGGAGCTGTAACAACATCTTTAGGGACTTTGGATCCCTTGGATTATGGACATTTCATGCTTATAGCTGTAAGGCACAAAAATGTCTATAACAACTGGTGCCTCAACTAAAAATTGAGGAAGAACTGGTGGTGGAGATTGTCGCAACCTTTCCCTTCTTCCCTTTGACCCAATTTCGAGGCTTTAAACCAATTTCCCATCTCCTCTTTTGAGTTTTAACCTTGTAAGCATGACATAAAATTGCCAACAGTTAAATCCTTCTTGCGCAAAGAAAACCTAGTGCTCTGATACCAAAATAATTTGATTAGGAATATTAGTTTTGCTGTGCTAAGATCCTCCTAAGAATATAAACAAAATGTTATTCATGTGCTTAAGGATTCATGAGTTTATTGCAAGTGAAAATGAGTTTTTATGTTAATTTTATGAGCAATTTAACATAAATAAGAAACTGAACAACATCGTATAAATGTACAGAACATCACCAACAACACATCACAACAGGAACATGATGAAGGAGTTCACCCCTCCTGGGGTGCATCTCCTTGGTCCAGCTTCCAATGGCTTGGGCCTCTCTATTGTGCTCAAATTTGTAAAAATATGTGTTTACAATGCTCAAATGCTTCTACAACCTGCTCCAATGAGTACATAATGTCCAAAAATGGCTGTGTAGCCTATTTCTGCTCCCAATTTGGTCGAAAACTGGAGAAGTTATGACCTCTCCTAGTTTTTCCACTATTCGCTTCACAAATTTCCCAAAATCTGGCACTGAACCCTCATTTTCACCCAAATTCCTGCTAGCTAGCCACCAAATCTACCGAAATCTGGGCGATTTGTCGGACGGATAATTTAGCCACAAAGGCCTAAAAATCAGGAGAAAGGTCATATCGAGGGCCATGCGCCAAGGGGCTAGCCCCCGACGCTGGCCCCTTTCCTTTGATGGTCACATAACTATTGGCGGCTTAGTGTGGCAGTGTTCACATGGTGGTTAAGTCTGCGAGCTGGCCCAACCTCCAAACTGCGCACTTGTCTCATTTAAATATAACCCGCAACATTAAGGGTTAAGAAACATTGTGTATGGTGTATTGGTGAAAACTTTGTATTGGTGTTGGGAGGTCACGGTTCGAGCCTCACTGCCTCTGCCCAGACTATAGCCAAATTTTTGGTGGCCTCCCGGGCTGCCACGTGGCTGCCTCCGACTGGTCCACGTTTCAGCCAATGGTTGGCCATCATTCCAACCAAACAAAACCACTAAAATCGACCAGTACAAATGTACCACTTGGCATAATATAATTTGCCGAGGAGCCCATTGACCAAGTCAACGTCCACATACCCTGCCCAGTCAGTGCCACATCATCTGTATGGATGGCTGACTGGACTGTTTTCTTTTTTTGAAAATTCACCTGTTTGGGAAAGTGAACAAAACTCATTCCTGGAGTCATACAGAGTCTATTTCGTGCGAAACGAGTTGCATCGGATTCAGGATGACAAGCACTACGTGGTTGTCCAGGTTCCACACCAATCCGACAACTTTGAATGTTGAGCTATTTTTTGAGCACCTGATCATATTTAGGCTCCATGATGTCTTTAGACATTAGAAGGTTACTCATAATGTCTAATAGTATGGTTTCAAAAATTTTATTTTTGACTCGTTAGTTATTTATTTTTTATTAAATACGTTGTTGGGAGAAAAAGGTTTTCAAGAGGAGAAATCCCTTTTGGGTATTTTTTATACTGGAGAGAAATAATCTCCTTAGCAACAAGCTACCCCTGGATGAATGAACAAATGCTTTCATCATTTGAGAATACTTGTCATTATTCTTCGTTGTTAGGTAGATGAGGTTATTATAATTATTATATAATGCAATCAAGCATCTCGAATAAAAGTTACCTTTGGGGGCTAGAGGTATACACAACTAAGTGATCTAACAAAGAATTTAATTCCCTACGAATATGAGTGATATTAAAAGAGAGAAATTAATATAGTTTTCCATGCGGCTTGAGTGTATCTCTTGATTAATTTGTTGGAAGGATAATAGACCCTTTTGATTAAGTTAAAAATAAGTTGAGAATCACCAAAAGTGTTCAAATGCTTACAACCTAGTTTGAGGGTTTGCTCAATTCCTAAAAGTAAGGCTTTGAATTTAGCAATGTTGTTTGTACATTCAAATTCAATTTTGAAGGCAAATTTGTAGGTATTAATCTTGTACATAAATTACGTACAAAGGAATTCTTAAAAATAGAAAAATAAACAATGGCGAGAACAAAAAATATACACAGAGATTTTCTCTTGGAACCCAAAACGGGAAAACCAGATTTATTTTTCATTATATTCCTTTCATTTTTACAATACATATATATACATATTGAAGCATTTATAAACCCCAATCCACTAACCCTGGATTAAGACATAATCGTACTTCCCTTGGTCATATCTACAAAATACCATGGGCAAAAACCATCATGTCCAAAACCATGCGTGAAACCATGGGTAGGTCCGACCACTATCTTTGTGGTTACCCCCCATCCTTGGGTCTACCCAACTATTATTGGGTACACATAAAAAAAATCCTGGGGCATTTGCCTCAGACCCCGTTCCCCCCATTGCACCTAACATAATGTAACAACGCACGGTGCTAGTCGTGCAAAGAATATAACACACCTAACAAAACTAGTGTATCTTACCAAGAGGCAAGTATAGCATGACACCATCACCATTTCCTTCACTAGAGGATGCACCATCAAAGTGCATATGCGAGACTTGATTGTCTTGGTTGACGGGGAAATGAGGGGGAGATTCCTATTTAGTAAATCTTCTATATAATTAACATAGGGTTGTGGCAAATTTTCAATGTAAGGTGAGATTTTACCCTCTCTTAATACAATGATGTTCTTTTTATCTTTGGGAAGGGTCATGTGCGTACCATCGTACCATCCAATGACAATTATCCACCTATCCTAGTTTGCCAATATCTAATAAGAATAATTGAATAATTTATTATTGGCATATCCATAACTTAGACCTTACTTTTGAAAATAGCAACAAGAAATGCTAAAAAATAGAAGTGCTAAAAATAGCACTGCTATAAATATAATTTCGGGATACATTCCAATTTTAGTTAGTTCCTAAACTAAAATTGAGAATTAAAATTCGAATTTGATCTTAGCAGCTGTTTGTAAAATAATTAATTAATTCATCTTGAGTTAATTAGTTGTAAAAAATAAAACATGAAGTCTATGAGAAGACATGCAATAGTTTTCCTTTGATTGAGGAAGTTATCCCTTGATTAAGGAGATCAGGATGAATTGTAATTAGTTAGCTGACTTAATTGAGTTAAGTCCAGTTAAATTAGTTCCAACAGTTTGTGGAACTGATTGTGAGTTCAGTTAGCTAATGCATGCATGCATGTAATTGCTACACTTCAGATAACTGTATATTCTCTCATAAATAACTCATGCATGTTAGTTCAGTTAGAGATCCAGTTGAGATTAGATGATGGGGCAATGTACTATCAGTTGCAGAAATATTCCATTTAGGATATCTCTTGCATGCAGAAGGAATTCATTCCTTGGAGATTGCACAGTTACTTCTGAGTTTGATGAGTGTGTGATGAGGCCAATTCACACAGGTGGCAACATTGGACCCCAGGAGAAACTGCGCAAGGAAATAGGAGGCTTGGAGGATTGGAGGAAGGCATATGTTGTGTCTATTCAGTCTACGAGCTGTATTGAGGGATTGTACTAAGAGCTGGATAACTTGTGAGCTAAAGATTTGTGTAATCCAAACATATTTCCACTTGTATGATAGTACAAAGATCAGGTTTTTTAGCTGAGGCTTTCCCCAAAGTATTCTTCCGTGTTCATGTGTGATTGCTTTCTCATTCTCTGTTATATGTGTTCTATTTGATCTTGCTCAAAATCGATTAAGCTTCCGCAAGTTTGTTTGTAGAAGTAGATCAGGTATTTTGATTTAGTATATTGCATTATCAGGTGATCTCCAGTGAGAACTTCTACATGGTATTAGAGCAAAGGTGATCAAAGCAAAGAAAAATATACAAAGAAGGGAGAAGTTCAAAGTTTCAAGTTCCTGATTATAGAATTCGAATTCTTATCACATCTCAAATTTCACCAATGGCGTTCAATGGTTTAAGACTTGAGTATGCCCTTGATGGCAACTCCAATTATATAGCCTGGAAGGATCGCATAAGCGGTATTAGAGGACAGCGGTTTGAAGGACTTCATTGATCAAGAAGTCCCCAAGCTAGCTACAGCTAATGCCCACGAATTGGTGGAATGGAAGAAATGTGTGGCTAGAGTGAGGAGAATCCTTCTAGAGGGAGTTTGAGACCACATAGTCTCGAGTCTCCATGGGAAGGAGACACCATTTTCAATGTGAAAAACATTGAAAGATCTATATTAGAACAACAATGATCAGAGGAAGCTGGCGCTGAAAGACAAGCTTCCAAAAATCAAGTGTGAAAAGGGCGACACAATCTCTACATATCTGAACAAGCTCACCACCTGCAGGGATGAGCTTGGAAGTGTAAGGATCACAACAGCCGATGATGACATGGTGAGTCTTGCTCTCCTCGGTCTTCCTAAGAGCTGGCATAGCTACCAAGACTCGGTAAATGGAAGAGAGAAACTTCCAAATTGGGAACGACTTTCATCGGATTTGATGTAGGAGGAGATAAGGAGAAGCACCGGAGATGGATCTTCATCAAAGCAAGATGAAGAAGAAAATCTAGCCTTAGCGAGTAAGGTGAGGAAAGGGAAAGGGAAGGCGTCCCATCCCAAATCCAGTTCTTCCCATGGTGGGAAGAAGTTTGACAAATCGAAAGTGTGATGCTTTCATTGTCATGAGGTGGGCCATTATGCTACAAATTGTCCACAGAAGAAATCCAAGAAGGGATCCTCGAAGCAATCAGATGGTGAGGCACTGGCCTCATAGTTAGAATTGGATTTCTCTCTCATCACATGCATGGTTTCATCCATGGTGGGATGTGTTTGGTACCTGGACAGTGGAGCCTCTTTCCACATGTTTGGCGACAAGAATCTTTTCAGTACCTTGGAGGAGAAGGATCTCTAGATGCGGATCGAGATGGGCGATGATGGAAAGTACCGTGTTTCAGGTGAAGGTACAGTTGTGTTTCAGAGGAAGCGTGGAGCTCCCTCACCCTAACTGATGTAAAGTATGTACCGGGTCTAAAGAAGAATAGTGTGCCCATTGATATGCTGGAAGACAAAGGCTATGATGTAGTTTTCAGTAAAGGGAAGATATTCCCGAGGCATATCAGCAATGGACATACCAAGAGGATTGGGATACAAGTTAATAATCTCTACAAGCTAGAGGTAGACGACTGTGCTGCATTGAGTCCCAAAGCAGAGTTGGTGCAGAGCCAAGATGTTGGTGAGCTATGGCATAGAATATTGGGCCACTTGCACCATGGGGCCTTGACAATCGTGCAACAGATTTCTACCGGACTTCCCAAGGGAAAACTAGAGCAGATAGATACATGCAAAGGTTGTACCTTGGGTAAGTATGCAAAGTCTTCCTTTTAGGATCGAGACAGTAGAGCTGGAGCAATCCTGGAGCAAGTTCACACAAATGTGTGTGGACCATTCTCTACAGCCTCCACTGCTAAATAAAGGTACTATGTTATTTTTATTGATGATTTTTCTCGTAGAATTTGGATCTACTTTATGCAAAAGAAGGATCAGACCTTCTTAAGATTTTGTGAGTTTAAAGCCTTGGCAGAGAAAGAATCTTGAAAGAAAATAAGGGCCTTGCGTAGCGACAATGGTGGACAGTATGTCTCCCAATAGTTTAAGGACTTATCCATAGCAGAAGGAATTAAACGGGAGTTGACGACACCCCATAGCCCATAGTAGAATGGGGTGGCCGAAAGGAAGAACAGATCGATTGTGGGAACAACTCGAGCGATGTTACATGACCAAAGCCTACTACTTCATTTGTGGGCTGAGGCATGCAATACAACAGTATACTTGCAGAACAAAAGCACACACCATATATTGGGGATGAAGACATCAATGGAAGCCTTTTCTAGGAAGTGACCAGATGTGAGTCACTTCAGGATCTTTGGATCATCCGTTTATTGCCATGTGACCAAAGATGCCCGGAAGAATCTAGATCTAACAACTGAGTTGGGGATACTTGTGGGGTACACTGATACACCCCACAACTGTCGGGTGTTCCTGCCTACCAGTCAAAGGATATTGGTACACAAAGATCTGAAGTTCGACAAGTAGAAAGCCATGCGAGTATCACTTGAGAGGGAACTCACGTTACATGCAAAGGAGGAACTTTTAGTTCCTAAGGAGGAGGAGCCTCAGACTGATGTGGAGCAGCTGCATGCAGAGGATCCGGGAGCAGAGACATCCACTCATGCTAAGTCTTCCAGAGATGGGTGGAAACGCTCAAGGGAAGCTGACATGTTGATGATGGATGCGCGAGAGAATGTGGGACAACCATCTTCTCAGCGCAGACAGAGGAGGTCACCCGAGCGGTACACTGGTTACATGGCCTTGGTTGGGGAGTGTGTAGAGACCAAACCTTCTTCTTTTGAGGAAGTAGTGCAGCAACCAGTCTGGGTTGATGCAATGGTGGAGGAGTACGACTCCATCATTTGGAACTATGTTTGGGATGTTGTCCCAAGACCTCAGGACAAGTCAGTGGTGAGTTCCCGATGGCTTTACAAGGTAAAGTAGGCAGCTGATGGTAGTGTTGAGAAACATAAGGCAAGGTTTGTTGCCCGTGGTTTCTCACAGGTCGAGGGGATCGACTACGATGAGACTTTTGCTCCTATAGCAAGGTACTCATCTATCAGATCGATGTTGGCACTATCAGCTCAGATGGGTTGGAAGATCCATCAGATGGATGTGAAGACTGCATTCCTCAATGGGAAGATTGAGGAAGAGGTGTACATTGAGCAGCCGGAAGGTTTTGAGACCTTCGATCATGAGTCGCATGTGTGCTGACTCAAGAGGGCTTTGTATGGGCTGAAGCAAGCACCTCATGCTTGGTACACCAGGATCGATAGCTATTGCACCAGGTTGGGCTTCATGAAGTGTGAAGCAGATTCGAACCTTTACCACATCATGGTAGAAGGTAAGCCATTGATCATTGTTCTTTATGTGGATGATCTGATTTTGATAGGTGGTGATCAGTAGGAGGACCTTGCAAGAGAGTTCGAGATGAAAGACATGGGTCTTATGCACTACTTTCTAGGCATGGAAGTTTGGTAGAAGGATGGGGAAGTGTTTGTGTCTTAAGACAAGTATGCCAATGAGATACTCAGGCGATTCCACATGGAGAAGTGCAATCCCATGCAAACTCCTCTAGCTAGTAACTGGAGGAAGGAGGATGCTACTTCAGGTGAGGTAGTAGCTGCTACTATTTATTTGCAGCTTGTGGGTTCATTGATGTATCTAGTGAACACACGACTAGATTTGTGCTTTGCGGTGAACCAACTGAGTCAAGCTATGGTTCAGCCTGTTGTTCCTTAAGAAACCAATTTCTTGGCTGTAGGGAAATTGTGCTTAAGAAATTAATAAAGATTATTTACTGTCACTTATTGTTTATTATATTCCCAAATGAAGGACTTGGAAAACTTGGCCTTAGACTCTTAATACATGTATGACCATAACATCTCAGAATTCCAGTTTGTTGCTAAATATAAATGATGAATGAGGAAGGTTTGAAAGGTAAGTTAAAGACAATATGCTAATCTCTCACAGGAACTATTATTTATAACTTAGAGGAATTATGATCATGAGAAATAAATCGTAGGTAATATGCTGGTCTTTCACAGAAACTACTATCTATAACTTAGAAAGGAAGTGATGACTTTAAGTATAGGAGCGCTCTTTAACGGATTTTACCCTACAGCTTCATTACTATACTTAAAAAGAAGAAAACATTGCATGACACATGATAGTGAAACTTACAAATTATATGTAACAACTCCTGGAAACTTCTGGTTGTTTCATTAATCAATGATGTTATCAAAAATACAGTGGCTTGGTTCTCCAAAATTCCAACCCTTTCTTAGTAAATGTTTCCACTTTTTATACATTGTGGAACAATTATTGATTTCTGAAACCTATCTAACTGCTTTCTAACTATATGAAATAAAACTGTTACAGAATTTACAGAGGGTAAAAAACACCTCGAAGAACAAGAAATAACAAAAACAAAACTGAATTTAGAAGGAGATGGTAATTGCTGGCTTGTTCTATTGGTTTGCTACCGAATTCCTCTGTAAACACTTTAATGATGCTTAGTTCCTCTTAGCCGTAATGCAATGTGTTTAGTTTGTATAATCTTGGGCATTCTGATTGGTCAAAATGCCAAGAAATATATATCGGATCTGTTTTCCTTTTCAACCTTGGCTCTAATCCCTGATTTTCCACATTACAAAGCGAAATTAACATTTCTTATTAATCTAGAACTCAACAAGAGTAGATCTTGCTTTATAACTATCAAGTCTGCTCGTTCAACACTCTGTTGACTTCTATCGCAAATCGCTATCGGATCCAGCCCACAATTGGCATGTCATATATATATATATATATATATATATATATATATATATATATATATATATATATATATATATATATATATATATATATATATATATATATATATATATATATATATATATATATATATATATATATATATATATATATAAAGTACTACATAATGATGGCGGACCCGCCGAGCTTTAAAATATAACAAATATATGCTTTCAAGTCCGACCCTTCTATTATAATCCATTATAATAAAACTTCATATAAAACCGCGTCAACAAAACATATACGAATATCACATAAAATCTTTACGACCCATAATATAACGGATGCGAGGGATTATAAAATATAATACAATCAAATATCGGGTCCGATCATATAAGTCGCAATCAACGTTTATCAACATATATGTATAAAGGGCGGACCCGCCAGACTTTAAAATATGATATATACGTTTGGGTCCAGCCCTTATCGCATATCGCGATTGGCGGGGTCATATGCATATAATATAAGTGTTTTATATTATTTTGGACCCGCCGATGTTATAAAATATACCATATAAATTTTCGGGTTCGGAACCCAATCGCTAATCGCAATCGGCACTTATTTGCGGAGCCAACCATCCATATTGCAGACCTGCCAAACTTTTAAACGCAACATATAATATTTCGGGTCCAGTGTTAATGTTTTAACACTTGTTTTCTTTTGTAAATCTGATCTTTTCCTTCATTTCCTTTGTATTTTGATTTCCGATATACTTGTATTATCTCTTTCCTTTTGCTTTGTCTCCCTTTTTAAAAGTATTTTCAAAAAATGAAAGTTATACACAATAAAAAATGCATGTTACAACATTTGGTTCTACCTGGTGATAATGCTTTTGCCACGGAAGCACTAAGAACAACAGATTAGTTCCTTCACCTTGGGCATGGAGTCATATATTGCTATGCATAAACTGAAATACTATGGCATTTGTACAATGGCTTCGCTCCGGTATTCACAATGAAATGATGCTTATTCTTTAGAATTGGAAGTAGTGTTTTAAATATTGCCCATTAAAGGCAGTTGTAGAATCTCACCATCAAGATTTTCAAGGATGAAGGTGTTATTGGATCTCACTTCAGAAATTCTAAAAGGACCATACCAGAGAGGATCAAACTTCCCATGCTTACCCTTATCCTCTCTTCTAGTATCCCATCTCAATACCAAGTCTGCAACTTTAAAATTGATTTCCTTGGCTTTTCTATGAAAAATATTTTTCATTTTGGATTAATATATAATCAGATTGTCCCTTACCTTATCCTTGTTTTCGCTAAGCTCTACCACTTTGTTCATTCTTCTTACCAAAGCATTTGGCTCTTCCTTCGCCTCCTGAATCATCGCAATCACTGGTTTCACAAGTTGACTTGGAAACAGAGCCTGAGTTCCATATACTAATTCAAAAGGTGATTTCCCTGTAGATCTTCTTGTAGTTACTCTTGCAGCCCACAAGGCAAAGTTTAACTTAGAGTCCCAATCTCTTTGATTTTCTGCAATGGTTTTCTTAAGGATCTTCATCAAAGTTTTGTTAGTAGACTCAGCTAATCCATTTCCCTGAGGATGGTAAGCTATTGAATGAGACAAAATAACATTATACTTTTGACAAAAAGCGATGAACTTACTTGAGTTGAAGACTTGAGCGTTGTCTGTTATAATTTTAATGGGACATCCAAATCTGCTGAAAATATTTTCTTCCAGGAATTTCATCACTATCTGATCGTTTGCTCTCTTAGTAGGAATTGCCTCTACCCATTTGGTGAAGTAATCTGTTGCTGTGAGAACCCACTTGTGTTGTCTGCCTAAGGGTGGATTGATTTCTCCAACAAAGGCGATGTCCATAGCCCTTTGAAATGTAGCTCCTGCATTCATCAATCCGAAATGCATTCTGGCATACATAAATGTTTCGCAGGGAGTTGTGAATGTTGTTTTCTTCTGATCCTCCTTGTCCACAACCACCTGGTTATAACCAAAAAGTCCATCTAGCATTGACATTCTAAAAGATCCTGTTACCTATTGTAGTACATGATCCATTTTAGGCAAAGGATAATTATCTTTCAAAGAAGCTCTATTTAGATTTCTGAAGTCAACACACAACCTTATTTCTCCATTTTTCTTTCTCACAGGTACCAGATTAGCCACCCAATCAGAATATCTAAGTGGGACTATGATTTTAGCATCAAGCAACTTCTTGACCTCCTTTTCAATTGATGGTATAAGCAGAGGATTTATCTGCCTAAGCTTCTGTTTATAGGGTTTAACCCCCTCCTTCAAAGGAATTTTATGTTGAATAATATTTACATCATAAGTTTTGAGACCTTCATAGGACCATGCAAAGACATCAACATAATTCTTGAAAAGTTTAATATATCTTTCTTCAAAATTAGGTGGAACTCCAACATATAATTTGAATAACCTGGGATTCTCCTGAGTTCCAATGTTGTGATCCTAAATATGTTCATCATGTGAGATTTTCCCTAAGTCCATAGCCACATCATTGGAATTAAAAAGCATTTCAAGAGGAACAAGTTCCTTTGGCAGAAAATTGTCTTTTAATTGAAAGATTTTCTGATATGTTATTGAATCTTTAAAACCACTGGCTCCTACAATTTCTGTTGTATCTTCTTCATCCTAATCAATTTCTGTACCCTGGAACTCCTCAACCATAGTCAAAAACTCCTTAATCTGCTGGTCATCTTCAAAAACTTGCCAGTTCTTAACATTATCAGGAACAGAAGGTCTATGTCTCATTTCTACCTCATATCTTAATCTTGGATTAATAGGAGGCTTGAAAGTGCTAGCAGCCACAACCAATGAATCTGCCAATCTATTTTCATCCCTTGGAATGAATTGAATGTTAAAAGCTTCAAAGAAATTTTCAATCAAATCCCATACCTCATTTCTGTATGCCTGGAGTCTAGGATGCTTTGTTTGGTAGTGATCTTTTATCTACTTAATAATTAGCTCCGAATCTCCAAAAATAGAAATTGACTTGACTCCCATCTGTTTGGTTGTTTGTAGAGCAATAATCAAGGACTCATATTCTGCCACATTGTTAGTTTCCTCGAACTCTAATTTGAAAGAAAAAGGAAACAGATTACCTCCAAGTGCAATTAGAAGAAAACCAACACCTGTTCCTTCTTTCGAATAAGCTCTGTCAAAGAAAAACTTCCACACTTCTTCAATTTGTAGCTCTATAATTACATTGGTTGAAGCAAGCTACTTCTGATTATCTTCAACCAACTCTGCATTATCATGCAGTGTGAAACAAGCAAAATCATCCTTCTCCTGACTATACACAGGTGAGTTGCTTGCTCCATTTTTTGTAATTGTTTTTACAAACCTAGTTTCTTGGTGCAATCTCCTCTCCTCCCCATCAAAAACTGGTATAATATCATATGTAAAATCCAACTTCAAAGCACTTCCCAATTTAGCCCCCCAGGACCTAGATAGAAGCATTCCAAATCTAGCAGGGATATCTGCTACTACAACATCCATGACCAAGCTTCTAGCTGGAATTTGGGCTAATGACACTGCCAAATCCTTAATAACCCCAGACACTTGACCTTGTTTGAGTCAAAAGAATACAAATCCCTGTAAGGTTTGGTCACTTGTAAATTTAGTTGCTTCATCACTGATAAAGGCATAAGATTATGTGAAGCCCCCAAATCAAACATGCAATTATGTAGAAGGAAATCATGAACCAATAGGGAAATATAAAAAGGAGGTATTGAAGAATCTACTTCCTCTACATGCGGGCCAAAAACCACTACTGGTTTATCTTCCTGCAGATTTACAGTATCACTCTCACTCTCTTTTAAATTAACAAACTCAACAATCTCCTTTTGATAAGTAGATGTTTTTGCCAATTCTGTAAGGGGAACTTGTATTCTTACCTTTTCCAACTCCTTGGTAAGACTAAACAAGTGACCCTGTTTAGCAGTCTTTTCATTCTCATCTTCACCTTTCTTTATGACTGGAATTATTTGAGGAATTGAAACAAATTTCTTCAAAGGAATTTTTCTAGTTTAATCTTGGGAAGGCTCACCTCGAAGTATCTGTGTCTTGCAATTTGCAATTTGCTACTATTTTCCTTTATCTACTTGTTTTGTAGGCTGATATTCTTGTGGAGTCGCCTTTGGTGAGGAAGTTGAAACTTGCTGCTCACTTTCATTTTCCTGATTTTTGGATCGTTTCCTAGATCTCAGGTCATATTTCTTGTGTAGTTCAGCCTACATAAAATCAGAGAATTGTTTCCAATATTCATCAATTTCATTTCCATTATGAATAGCATCTGCTTCATCATACACATACTCTTCTCCTTCAATGCTGAGTTCATCTTCATCAACTGCATATAATGTAGAAATTTGATCTTTAGATTGTTCTTCACCAGGATCTGCTTCTATGTACAATGGTGCTTGAATTTGATTTTGATCTTTTCTTTCCTTTTGCAAAATTTGCAAAGGTTGTCTTCTGAATTGGGGATTAAAGTTCTTATTAAACTGTGTTTGTCTCTGAGAGTTCTTATTTTCTAACTCTAACCTATTTAATTTATCTGACATGGTCTTAATTATATTACACATATCCTCCAATGGTTGACTTTGAGAGGACTCTATCTTTGTCTTTCCCTTATCTTGGGAAAGTTGTGTTTTTGGTGCTTTTCTTGTAGCCACTAGATTCACTTCTATCTCTAAAGCATCTATTTGGATTTGATCAAGGGTTGATGCTCTCCATTCCCTTAATGTAAATCCAAAGTTTGATTCAAAATCCCCTGCAAAAGTTATTTTCACACTAGCAGGAGGAGGCTTAATCTCTGCTGGGAGACTATTGTACAATTTGTTGAATCTTCTGACAAATTCAGCCACAGTTTCATTAGACTTCTTCTTTATGGCATTAAATTCTGTTAATGAATATCCATGGTCTCTTTTTTCTCCCCATCTCAGAATAAACACACGTTCCATCTCTTCCCAAGAAGGAATAGAATTATTGGGAAGTCCTTTGAACCATTTCCTTGCTTCTCCATCCAGAGAATGAACAAAAAGTCTTAAAACAACATCTAAATGTTCAAAATTTAGGCTTTCTGCAAAATTACAAAATACTACTACATGATTTTCTGCTGTCTGTTCATCTTCTCCTGAAAAACGTGGAAGAGTTTTAAGGTAATCTTGTGGCATTTGATTGTAGGGTTGTGGTAATTGAAGAGGTGCATACCTATTCACTAAGAATGCAAGTGATGCCATGTTTACAATTTTGATTAACAATAGATGTGGAACTTGATTGAGAGGTAAATGGACTGTGCAAAGGAGGCAATGTGGTTATTGGTTGAGGTTGAATAATTACAGCAAGTAAATGAAAAGTAACAGACTCAAAATATTGTTCTTGACAACTATGTTCCTGAAATGAAGATGATGAAAAAGATGATTCTTTACCAAATGAATGTTCAAGTGAATTTCTCCCTGATGCAGACAATATAGGAATTGGTGTAATTAGAATCTTAGACCTTTCAACCCTCTTAGAAAATAGCTTTTCAGGGTCTAAAAGAGCTTGAACTTTCTTTCGTGAAGTGTCCGATCTTGTATGGGTCCTTCCTGAAGCTAGAATTATTGCTTTGATTCAAATAGCCAAATATTTCCTCCTCACTGAACAACCAGAGGAAAATATTGAAACCCAGGGAAAAATCTTCTTATCTTCTCTCCCCGGCAACGACGCCAATTAATGTTGTTCCTTAAGAAACCAATTTCTTGGTTGTAGGGAAATTGTGCTTAAGACATTAATAAAGATTATTTGCTGTCACTTATTGTTTATTATATTACCAAATGAAGGACTTGGAAAACTTGGCCTTAGACTCTTAATACATGTATGATCAAAACATCTCAAAATGCCAATTTGTTGCTAAATATAAATGATGAATGAGGAAAGTTTGAAAGGAAAGTTAAAGACAATATGTTGATCTCTCACAGGAGCTATTATCTGTAACTTAGAGAAATTATGATAATGAGAAATAAATCATAGACAATATGCTGGTCTTTCACAGAAGCTACTATCTATAACTTAGAAAGGAAGTGAGGACTTTAAGTATAGGAGCGCTCTTTAAGGGATTTTACCCTACAGCTTCATTACTACACTTAAAAAGAAGAAACATTGCATGACACATGATAGCGAAACTTACAAATTATGTAACAACTCATGGAAACTTCTGGTTGTTTCATTAATCAATGATGTTATCAGAAATACACTGGCCTAGTTTTCCAAAATTCCAACCCTTTCTTAGTAAATGTTTCCACTTTTTATACATTGTAGAGCAATTATTGATTTCTGAAACCTATCTAACTGCTTTCTAACTATATGAAATAAAACTGCTACAGAATTTACAGAGGGTAAAAAACACCTTGAAGAACAAGAAATAACAAAAACAAACTGAATTTAGAAGGAGATGGTAACTGCTAGCTTGTTCTGTTGGCTCGCTACCAAATTCCTCTGTAAACACTTTAATGATGCTTAGTTCCTCTTAGACGTAATGCAATGTCTTTAGTTTGTATAATCTTGGGCATTCTGATTGGTCAAAATGCCAAGAAATATATATCAGATCTGTTTTCCTTTTCAACCTCGGCTCTAATCCCCAATTTTCCACATTACAAAGTGAAATTAACATTTCTTATTAATCTGGAACTCAACAAGAGTAGATCCTGCTTTATAACTGTCAAGTCTGCTCGTTCAACACTCTGTTGACTTCTATCGCAAATCGCTATCGGATCTAGCCCACAATTGACATGTCATATATATATAAAGTACTACATAACGATGGCAGACTCGTCGAGCTTTAAAATATAACAAATATATGCTTTCAAGTCTGACCCTTCTATTATAATCCATTATAATAAAACTTCATATAAAACCACGTCAACGAAACATATACGAATATCACATAAAATCTTTACGACCCATAATATAACGGACATGAGGGATTATAAAATATAATACAATCAAATATCGGGTCCGATCATATGAGTCTTAATTGGCGTTTATAACATATATGTATAAAGGGTGGACCCGCCGGACTTTAAAATATGATATATATATGTTCGGGTCCGGTCCTTATTGCATATCGCGATCGACGGGGTCATATGCATATAATATAACTGTTTTATATTATTTCGGACCTGCTGATGTTATAAAATATACCATATAAATTTTCGAGTCCGGGACCCAATCGCTAATCGCAATCGGCGCTTATCTGCGGAGCCAACCATCCATATTGCGGACCCACCGAACTTTTAAATGCAGCATATAATATTTCGGGTCCAATGTTAATGTTTTAACACTTGTTTTCTTTTGTAAATCCGATCTTTTCCTTCATTTCCTTTGTATTTTGATTTCTGATATACTTGTATTATCTCTTTCCTTTTGCTTTGTCTCCCTTTTAAAAGTATTTTAAAAAAAATGAAAGTTATACACAATAAAAAAATGCATGTTACAACACAGCCTACCAAGCTGTTTTGGAAGGCAGCAAAGCATGTGCTGAGATACCTCAGAGGCACATCTCAGTATGGATTGTGGTACAAACAAACAGAGGGAGTGAAGCTGCAAGGCATCACAGATGCAGATTGGGCAGGGAGTCCATCAGACTGGAAGAGCACCTCTGGAGGAATCTTAAACCTTGGTTTAGCTGCAGTTTCCTGGTACAATAGGAAACAAAGGTCAGTTGCACTTAGCTCAATAGAGGCTGAATACATGGCTACCAGTCAGGTAGCATGTGAGGCCATTTGGATGGGGAAGATTCTAGTGGGATTGTTTGGTCAAAGGATGGATCCAACTGTGATCTATTGCGATAATAAGAGTTGTATCAAACTCTCTGAGAATCCAGTATTTCATGACAAGTCCAAGCACATACATATCCAGTATCATCATCTTCGAGACTACGTGGTGAAGAGGATCATGTTGTTGATGTATGTTTCGACCGAGGAATAGGATGCAAATATTTTGACTAAGGCATTGTCAAAATGCAAGTTCGAGTTCCACAGAGACAAGATTGGGGTGACTATTAATCCCTTTCTTGTTGAGAGGGAGTGTTGAAAATAGCAACAAGAAATGCTAAAAATAGAAGTGCTAAAAGTAGCACTGCTATAAATAGCATTTCGGGATACATTCCAATTTTAGTTAGTCCCTAAACTAAAATTGAGAATTAAAATTTGAATTTGATCTTCAGCTATTTGTAAATTAATTAATTAATTCAACTTGAGCTAATTAGTTGTAGAAAATCAAACATCAAGTTTATGAGAAGACATGCAACAGTTTCCCCTTTGATTGAGGAAGTTATCCCTTGATTAAGGAGATTAGGATGAGTTGTACTTTGAGTTGTAATTAGTTAGCTCAGTTAACTGAGTTAAGTCCAGTTAGATTAGTTCCAACAGTTTGTGGAACTGATTGTGAGTTTATTTAGTTAATGCATGCATGCATGTAACTGCTACACTTCAGATAACTGAATATTCTCTCATAAAAAACTCATGCATGTCAGTTCAGTCAGAGACCTAGTTGAGATCAGATGATGGGATAGTGTACTATCAGTTGTAGGAATATTCCATTGAGGATATCTCTTGCATGCAGAAGGAATTCATTCCTTGGAGATTGCATAGTTACTTCTGAGTTTGATGAGTGTGTGATGAGGCCAATTCACACAGGTGGCAACATTGGACCCTAGGAGAAACTGTGCAAGGAAATAGGAGGCTTGGAGGATTGGAGGAAGGCATATGTTGTGTCTATTCAGTCTGTGAGCTGTATTGAGGGATTGTACTGAGAGCTGGATAGCTTGTGAGCTAAAGCTTTGTGTAATCCGGACATATTTCCACTTGTATGATAATACAGAGATCAAGGTTTTTAGCTGAGGCTTTCCCCAGAGTATTCTTCTATGTTCATGTGTGATTGATTTCTCATTCTCTGTTATATGTGTTCTATTTGATCTTGCTCAAAATCAATTAAGCTTCCGCAAGTTTGTTTGTAGAAGTAGATCAAGTATTTTGCTTTAGTATATTGCATTATCAGGTGATCTACAGTGGAAAATTCTACATGGTATTAGAGAAAAGGTGATCAAAGCGAAGAACATTATACAAAGAAGGGAGAAGTTCAAAGTTTCAAGTTTCTAATTATAGAATTCGAATTCTTATCACATCTCAAATTTCACCATTGGCGTTCAACGGTTTAAGACTCGAGTATGCCCTTGATGGCAGCTCGAATTATATAACCTGGAAGGATCGCATGGAAGCGATATTAGAGGACAATGATCTAAAGGAATTCATTGATCAAGAAGTCCCCAAGCCAGCAGCAGCTAATGCCCAAGAATTGGCGGAATGGAAGAAATGTGTGGCTAGAGCGAGGAGAATCCTTCTAGAGGGAGTTCAAGACCACATAGTCTCGAGTCTCCATGGGAAGGAGACACCATTTTCAATGTGGAAAACATTGAAAGATTTATAGCAGAACAAAAACGATCAAAGGAAGCTGGCGTAGAAAGAAAAGCTTCCAAAAATCAAGTGTGAAAAGGGCGACACGATCTCTACATATCTGAACAAGCTCACCACCTGCAGGGATGAGCTTGGAAGTGTAGGGATCATGACAGCCGATGATGACATGGTGAGTCTTGCTCTCCTCGATCTTCCTAAGAGCTGGCATAGCTACCAAGACTCAGTAAATGGAAGAGAGAAACTGCCAGATTGGGAATGACTTTGGTCGGATCTGATGCAGGAGGAGATAAGGAGAAGCACCGGAGATGGATCTTCATCAAAGCAAGATGAAGAATAAAATCTAGCCTTAGCGAGTAAGGTGAAGAAGGGGAAGGGGAAGGCATCCCATCCCAAATCCAGTTCTTCCCATGGTGGGAAGAAGTCTGACAAATCAAAGTGCGATGCTATCATTGTCATGAGGTGGGCCATTATGCTACGGATTGTCCACAAAAGAAATCCAAGAATGGATCCTCAAAGGGATTAGATGGTGAGGCACTGGCCTCATAGTTCGAATTGGGTTTCTCTCTCATTGCATGCATGGTTTCATCCATGGTGGGATGTGTTTGGTACTTGGACAGTGGAGCCTCTTTCCACATGTCTGGCGACAAGAATATTTTCAGTACCTTGGAGGAGAAGGATCTCCAGATGCGGATCAAGATGGGTGATGAATGAAAGTACCGAGTTTCAGAGGGAGCATGGAGCTCCTCTCACCCTCACTGATGTAAAGTATGTACCAGGTCTGAAGAAGAATCTTGTGTCCGTCGCTATGCTGGAAGACAAAGGCTATGATGTAGTCTTTAGTAAAGGAAAGGTATTCCTGAGGCATATAGGAACTGGACAGACCAAGCGGATTGGGATTCAAGTTAAGAAGCTCTACAAGCTGGAGGTAGACGATTGTGCTGCATTGAGTTCAAAAGCAGGGTTGGTGCAGAGCCAAGATGTTGGTGAGCTATGGCATAGAATATTGGGCCACTTGCACCATGGGGCCTTGAAGATCATGCAACAAATTTCTACCGAACTTCCCAAGGTAAAACTGGAGTAGAAGGATACATGAAAAGGTTGTACCTTGGGTAAGTATGCGAAATATTCCTTTTGAGATCGAGACAGTAGAGCTGGAGCAATCTTGGAGTGAGTTCACATAGATGTGTGTGGACCATTCTCTACAACCTCCACCACTAAACAAAGCTACTATGTTATTTTTATTGATGATTTTTCTCATAGATGTTGGATCTACTTTATGCAAAATAAGGATCAGACCTTCTTAAGGTTTTGTGAGTTTAAAGCCTTGGAAGAGAAAGAATCTGGAAAGAAAATAAGGGCCTTGCATAGCGACAATGGTGGAGAGTATGTATCCCAACAATTTAAGGACTTCTGCGCAACAGAAGGAATTAAACGGGAGTTGACGACACCCCATAACTCTCAACAAAATGGGGTGGCTGAAAGGAAGAACAAATCGATTGTGGGAGCAGCTCGAGCGATGTTTCATGACAAAATCCTACCACTTTATTTGTGGGCTGAGGCATACAATACAATAATATAATTGTAAAACAGAAGCCCGCACCATATACTGGGGATGAAGACACCAATGGAAGCCTTTTCCAGGAAGTGACCAGATGTGAGTCACTTCAGGATCTTTGGATCATCGGTTTATTTCCATGTGACCAAAGATGCCCGAAAGAAGCTAGATCCAACAGCTGAGTTGGGAATACTTGTGGGGTACACTGATACACCCCACAACTATCGGGTGTTCCTGCCTACCAGTCAGAGGACAGTGGTATGCAAAGATCTGAAGTTCGATGAGCAGAAAGCCATGCGAGTATCACTTGAGAGGGAGCTCAAGTTGCATGCAGAGGAGGAAATTTTAGTTCCTAAGGAGGAGGAGCCTAAGATTGATGAGGAGCAACGACATGCAACGGATTTGGGAGTGGTGACATCTGCTCATGTTGAGTCTTCCATAGATGGGCGGAAACGCTCAAGGGAAGCTGCCAGGTTGATGATGGATGTGTGAGAGAATGTGGGACAACCATCTTCTCATCGCAAACAGAGGACGTCACCCGAGCTGTACACTAGTTACATGGCCCTGGTTGGGGAGTGTGTAGAGACCAAACCTTCTTCTTTTGAGGAAGTAGTGCAGCAACCAGTCTGGGTTGATGCAATGGTGAAGGAGTACGACTCCATCATTCAGAATTGTGTTTGAGATGTTGTCCGAAGACCTCAGGACAAGTCAATGGTGAGTTCCCGATGGCTTTACAAGGTAAAGCAGGTAGCTGATAGCAATGTTGAGAAACATAAGAAAAGGTTTGTTGCCCGTGGTTTCTCATAGGTCGAGGGGATCGACTAAGATGAGACTTTTTCTCCTGTAGCAAGGTACTCATCTATCGGATCGATGTTGGCACTATCAACTCAAATGGGTTGGAAGATCCATCAGATGGATGTGAAGACTGCATTCTTCAATGGGAAGATTAAGGAAGAGGTGTACATTGAGCAACCGGAAGGTTTTGAGACCTTCGATCGTGAGTCACATGTGTGCCGACTCAAGAGCGATTTGTAAGGGATAAAGCAAGCACCTTGTGCTTGGTACACCAAGATTGATAGATATTTCACCGGGTTGGGCTTCACGAAGAGTGAAGCAGATGCGAACCTTTACCACATCATGGTAGAAGGTAAGCCATTGATCGTTGTTCTTTATGTGGATGATTTGATTTTGACAGGTGATGATCAATTGATCAAGTCTTTCAAGGAGGACCTTGCAAGAGAGTTCGAGATGAAAGACATGGGTCTTATGCACTACTTTGTAGGCATGGAAGTGTGGCAAAAGGATGGGGAAGTGTTTGTGTCTCAAGGTAAGTATGCCAATGAGATACTCAGGCGATTCCACATGGAGAAGTACCAGCCCATGCAGACTCCTCTAGCTGGTAACTAGAGGAAGGAGGATGCTACTTCAGGTGAGGTAGTCGCTGCTACCGTTTATCGACAGCATGAGGGTTCACTGATGTATCTAGTGAACACACAACCAGATTTGTACTTTGTGGTGAACCAGCTAAGTCAAGCTATGGTTCACCCTACCAAGCTATTTTGGAAGGCAACGAAGCATGTGCTGAGATACCTAAGAGGCACATCTTAGTATGGATTATCGTACAAACGGACATAGGGAGTAAAGCTTCAGGGCTTCACAGATGTAGATTGGGCAGGGAGTCCATGAGACTGGAAGATCACTTCTAGAGGAATCTTCAACCTTGGTTCAACTGCAGTTTCCTAGTACAATAGGAAACAAAGGTCAGTTGCACTTAGCTCAGCAGAGGCTGAATACATGGCTGCCAGTCAGGCAGCATGTGAGGCCATTTGGATGCGGAAGATTCTAGTGGGATTGTTTGGTCAGAGGATGGATCCAATTGTGATCTATTGCGATAATTAGAGTTGTATCAAACTCTCTGAGAATCCAGTATTTCATGACAAGTCCAAGCACATAGATATCCGGTATCATCATCTTCGAGACTGTGTGGTGAAGAGGATCATGTTGTTGCTGTATGTTTCGACCGAGGAACATGATGCAGATATTTTGACTAAGGCATTGTCAAAATGCAAGTTCAAGTTCCATAGAGACATGATTGGGGTGACTGATAATCCCTTTCTTGTTGAGAGGGAGTGTTGAAAATAGCAACAAGAAATGATAAAAATAGAAGTGCTAAAAATAGCACTGCTATAAATAGCATTTCGGGATACATTCCAATTTTAGTTAGTCCCTAAACTAAAATTCGAATTTGATCTTCAGCGCTGTTTGTAAAATAATTAATTAATTCATATTGAGTTATTTAGTTGTAGAAAATCAAACATAAAGTCTATTAGAAGAAATGCAACAGGTTCCCCTGTGATTGAGGAAGTTATCCCTTAATTAAGGAGATCAGGATGAGTTTTACTTTGAGTTGTTTTTAGTTAGCTCAGTTAAATGAGTTAAGTCCAGTTAGATTAGTTCCAATAGTTTGTGGAAATGATTATGAGTTCAGTTAGTTAATGCATGCATGCATCTAACTGCTGCACTTTAGATAACTGAATATTCTCTCATAAATAACTCTTCCATGTTAGTTCAGTCAGAGACCTAGTTGAGATCAGATGATGGGACAATGTACTATCAGTTGCAGGGATATTCCATTGAGGATATCTGTCGCATGCAGAAGGGATTCATTCCTTGGAGATTCTATAGTTACTTCTGAGTTTGATGCGTGTTTGATGAGGCCAATTCACATAGGTGGCAACATTGGACCCCAGGAGAAACTGCGCAAGGAAATAGGAGGCTTGGAGGATTGGAGAAGGCATAGTTGTCTCTATTTAGTCTATGAGCTATATTGAGGGATTGCACTGAGAGGTGGATAGCTTGTGAGCTAAAGCTTTGTGTAATCCGGACATATTTCCACGTGTATGATAATACAAAGATCGGGGGTTTTTAGCTAAGGCTTTCCCCAAAGTATTCTTCTATGTTCATGTGTGATTGCTTTCTCATTATCTGTTATATGTGTTCTATTTGATCTTGCTCAAAATCGATTAAGCTTCTGCAAGTTTGTTTGTAGAAGTAGATAAAGTATTTTGCTTTAGTATATTGCATTATCAGGTGATCTACAGTGGGAAATTATACATGGTATCAGAGCAAAGGTGATCAAAGTGAAGAACAATATACAAAGAAGGGAGAAGTTCGAAGTTTCAAGTTCCTGATTATAGAATTCGAATTCTTATCACATCTCAAATTTCACCAATGGCATTCAACAGTTTAAGACTCGAGTATGCCCTTGATGGCAACTCAAATTATATAGCCTGGAAGGATCGCATGGAAGCGGTATTAGAGGACAATGGTCTAAAGGACTTCATTGATCAAGAAGTCCCCAAGTCAGCAACAACTAATGCCTAAGAATTGGCAGAATGGAAGAAATGTGTGGCTAGAGCGAGGAGAATCCTTCTAGAGGGAGTTCGAGACCACATAGTCTCGAGTCTCCATGGGAAGGAGACACCATTTTCAATGTGGAAAACATTGAAAGATCTATATCAGAACAACAGTGATCAGAGGAAGTTGGCGCTGAAAGACAAGCTTCGAAAAATCAAGTGTGAAAAGGGCGACACGATCTATACATATCTAAACAAGCTTACCACCTGTAGGGATGAGCTTGGAAGTGTAGGGATCATGATAGTCGATGATGACATGGTGAGTCTTTCTCTCCTCTGTCTTCCTAAGAGCTGGCATAGCTACCAAGACTCGATAAATGGAAGAGAGAAACTACCAGATTGGGAACGACTTTGGTTGGATTTGATGCAAGAGGAGATAAGGAGAAGCACAAGAGATGGATCTTGATCAAAGCAAGATGAAGAAGAAAATCTAGCCTTAGCGAGTAAGGAAAGGAAAGGGAAAGGGAAGGTGTCCCATCCCAAATCTAGTTCTTCCCATGGTGGGAAGAAGTTTGAAAAATTGAAAGTGCGATGCTTTCATTGTCATGAGGTGGGCTATTATGCTACGAATTGTCCATAAAAGAAATCCAAGAAGGGATCCTCGAAGGGATCAGATGGCAAGGCACTAGCCTCATAGTTCGAATTGGGTTTCTCTATCATCGCATGCATGGTTTCATCCATGGTGGGATGTGTTTGGTACCTGGACAGTGGAGCCTCTTTCCACATGTCTGGCGACAAGAATCTTTTCAGTACCTTGGAGGAGAAGGATCTCCAGATGCAGATTGAGATGGGTGATGATGGAAAGTACTGTGTTTCAGGTGAAGGTACAGTTGTGTTTTAGAGGGAGCATGGAGCTCCTCTCACCCTCACTGATGTAAAGTATGAACCGGGTCTGAAGAAGAATCTTGTGTCCATCACTATGCTGGAAGTCAAAGGATATGATGTAGTCTTTAGTAAAGGAAAGGTATTTCTGAGGCATATCGGCACTGGACAGACCACGAGGATTGGGATTCGAGTTAAGAATCTCTGCAAGCTGGAGGTAGATGACTGTGTTGCATTGAGTTCCAAAGCAGAGTTGGTGCAGAGCCAAGATGTTGGCGAGCTATGGCATAGAAGATTGGGCCACTTGCACCATGGGGCCTTAAAGATCATGCAACAAATTTCTACTGGACTTCACAAGGGAAAACTGGAGCAGAAAGATACATGCAAATGTTGTACCTTAGGTAAGTATGTGAAATATTCCTTTCAGGATCGACACAGTAGAGATGGAGCAATCATGGAGCGAGTTCACATAGATGTGTGTGGACCATTCTCTACAGCCACCACCGCTAAACAAAGGTACTATGCTATTTTTATTGATGATTTTTCTTGTAGATGTTGGTTCTACTTTATGCAAAAGAAGGATTATACCTTCTTAAGGTTTTGTGAGTTTAAAGCCTTGGCAGAGAAAGAATCTCGAAAGAAAATAAGGGCCTTGCGTAGCAATAATGGTGGAGAGTATGTCTCCCAATAGTTTAAGGACTTTTGCACAGCAGAAGGAATTAAACGGGAGTTGACGACACCCCATAACCCACAACAGAATGGGGTGGCCGAAAGGAAAAACAGATCGATTTTGGGAGCAGCTCAAGCGATGTTGCATGACCAAATCCTACCACTTCATTTATTGGTTGAGCCATGCAATACAACAGTATGCTTGCAAAACAGAATCCCGCACCATATACTGGGGATGAAGACACCAATGGAAGCCTTTTAAGGGAAGTGACCAGATGTGAGTCACTTCACGATCTTTGGATCATCGGTGTATTACCATGTGACCAAAGATGCCCGGAAGAAGATAGATCCAACAACTAAGTTGGGGATACTTGTGGGGTACACTAATACACCCCACAACTATCGGGTGTTCCTACCTACCAGTCAGAGGACAGTGGTATGCAGAGATCTGAAGTTTGACGAGTAGAAAGGCATGCGATTATCACTTGAGAGGGAGCTCAATTTGCATGCAGAGGAGGAACTTTTAGTTCCTAAAAAGGAGGAGCCTCAGACTGATGCAGAGCAATCGCATGCAGAGTATCCGAGAGTGGAGACATCCACTCATGCTGAGTCTTCAAGAGATGGGTGGAAACGCTCAAGGGAAGTTGACAGGTTGATTATGGATGTGCGAGAGAATGTGGGATATCCATCTTCTCAGTGCAGATAGCGGAGGTCACCCGAGCGGTACACTGGTTACATGGCCCTGGTTGGGGAGTGTGTAGAGACCAAACCTTCTTCTTTTGAGGAAGCAGTGCAGCAACCAGTCTGGGTTGATGTAATGGTGGAGGAGTACAACTCCATCGTTTGGAACTGTGTTTGGGATGTTGTCCCAAGACCTCAGGACAAGTCAGTGGTGAGTTCCCGATGGCTTTACAAGGTAAAGCAAGCAGCTGATGGCAATGTTGAGAAACATAAGGCAAGGTTTGTTGCCCGTGGTTTCTCACAGGTTGAAGGGATCGACTACGATGAGACTTTTGCTCCTGTAGCAAGGTACTCATCTATCAGATCAATGTTGGCCCTATCAGATCAGATGGGTTGGAATATCCATCAGATGGATGTGAAGACTGCATTCCTCAATCGGAAGATTGAGGAAGAGGTGTACATTGAGCAACTAGAAGGTTTTGAGACCTTCGATCGTGAGTCGCATGTGTGCCAACTCAAGAGGGATTTGTACGGGTTGAAGCAAGTACCTTATTCTTGGTACACCAGGGTCAACAACTATTTCACAGAGTTGGGCTTCACGAAGAGTGAAGCGTTTACCACATTATGGTAGAAGGTAAGCCATTGATCATTGTTCTTTATGTGGATGATCTGATTTTGACAGGTGATGATTAGTTGATCAAGTCTTGCAAGGAGGACCTTGCAAGAGAGTTCAAGATGAAAGAAATGGGTCTTATGCACTACTTTATAGGCACGAAAGTGTGGCAAAAGGATGGGGATGTGTTTGTGTCTCAAGGTAAGTATGCCAATGAGGTACTAAGGCGATTCCACATGGAGAAGTGAAAGCCCATGCAGACTCCTCTAGTTGGTAACTGTAGGAAGGAGGATGCTACTTCAAGTGAGGTAGTAGCTTCTACTATTTATTAGCAACTTGTGGGTTCATTGGTGTATCTAGTGAACACACGACCAAATTTGTGCGTTGCGCTGAACGAATTGAGTCAAGCTATGGTTCACACTACCAAGTTGTTTTGGAAGGCAGTGAAGCATGTGCTGAGATACCTCAGAGGCACATCTCAATATGGATTGTGGTATAGACGGACAGAGGGAGTGAAGCTTCAGGGCTTCACAGATGCAGGTTGGGTAGGGAGTCCATCAGACCGGAAGAGCACTTCTGGAGGAATCTTCAACCTTGGTCCACCTGTAGTTTCCTGGTACAACAAGAAATAAAGGTCAATTGCATTTAGCTCAGCAGAGGTTGAATACATGGCTGCCAGTTAGGCAGCAAGAGAGGCCATTTGGATGTGGAAGATTCTAGTGGGATTGTTTGGTTAGAGGATGGATCCAACTGTGATCTATTGTGATAATCACAGTTGTATCAAACTCTCTGAGAATCCAGTATTTTATGACAGGTCCAAGCACATAGATGTCTAGTATCATCATCTTCAAGTCTATGTGGTGAAGAGGATCATGTTGTTGCTGTATGTTTCGACAGAGGAACATGATGCAGATATTTTGACTAAGGCATTATCAAAATGCAAGTTCGAGTTCCACAGAGACAGGATTGGGGTGACTGATAATCCCTTTCTTGTTGAGAGGGAGTGTTGAAAATAGCAACAAGATATGATAAAAATAGAAGTGCTAAAAATAACACTGCTATGAATAGCATTTCGAGATACATTCCAAGCTTAGTTAGTCCCTAAACTAAAATTGAGAATTAAAATTCGAATTTGATCTTAGCAGCTGTTTGTAAAATAATTAATTAATTCATCTTGAGTTAATTAGTTGTAGAAAATCAAACATGAAGTCTATGAGAAGACATGCAACAGTTTCCCCTTTGATTGAGGAAGTTATCCCTTGATTAAGGAGATCAGGATGAGTTTTACTTTGATTTGTAATTAGTTAGCTTAGTTAACTGAGTTAAGTCTAGTTAGATTAGTTGCAACAGTTTGTGGAACTGATTGTGAGTTCAATTAGTTAATGCATGCATGCATGTAACTGCTTCAAATAACTGAATATTCTCTCATAAATAACTCATGTATGTCAGTTCAGTCAGAGACCCAGTTGAGTTCTAACTTTTGTGTTCATGTGTGATTGCTTTCTCATTCTCTGTTAGATGTGTTCTATTTGATCTTTCTCAAAATCGATTAAGCTTCTGCACGTCTTTTTGTAGAAGTAGATCAAGTATTTTGCTTTAGTATATTGCATTATTAGGTGATCTACAGTGGGAAATTCTACATGGTATCAGAGCAAAGGTGATCAAAGCAAAGAACAATATACAAAGAAGGGAGAAGTTCGAAGTTTCAAGTTCCTAATTATAGAATTCGAATTCTTATCACATCTCAAATTTTACCAATGGCGTTCAATGGTTTAAGACTCGAGTATGCCCTTGATGGCAGCTCAAATTATATAGCATGGAAGGATCGCATGGAAGCGATATTAGAGGACAACGGTCTAAAGGACTTCATTGATCAAGAAGTCCCCAAGCCAGTAGCAGCTAATGCCCAAGAATTGGCAGAATGGAAGAAATGTGTTTCTAGAGCAAGGAGAATCCTTCTGGAGGGAGTTCGAGACCACATAGTCTCGAGTCTCCATGGGAAGGAGAAATCATTTTCAACGTGGAAAACATTGAAAGATCTATATCAGAACAACAACGATCAGAGGAAGCTGGTGCTGAAAGACAAGCTTTGGAAAATCAAGTGTGAAAAGGGTGACATGATCTCTACATATCTGAACAAGCTCACCACCTGCAGGTATGAGCGTGTAAGTGTAGGGATCATGACAACCGATGATGACATGGTGAGTCTTGCTCTCCTCGGTCTTCCTAAGAGTTGGCATAGCTACCAAGACTTGGTAATGGAAGAGATAAACGGCCAGATTGGGAATGACTTTGGTCAGATCTGATGCAGGGGGAGATAAGGAGAAGCACCAGAGATGGATCTTCATCAAAGCAAGATGAAGAAGAAAATCTAGCCTTAGAAAGTAAGGCGAGGAAAGGGAAAGGGAAGGCATCCCATCCCAAATCCAGTTCTTCACATGGTGGGAAGAAGTTTGACAAATCGAAAATGCAATGCTTTCATTGTCATGAGGTGGGCCATTATGTTACGAATTGTCCATAGAAGAAATCTAAGAAGGGATCAGATGGTGAGGCACTGGCCTCACAGTTCGAAATGGATTTCTCTCTCATCGCATGCATGGTTTCATCCATGGTGAGATGTGTTTGGTACCTAGACAGTGGAGCCTCTTTCCACATGTCCAACGACAAGAATCTTTTCAGTACCTTGGAGGAGAAGGATCTCCAGATGCGGATCGAGATGGGCGATGATGGAAAGTACCATGTTTCAAGTGAAGGTACGGTTGTGTTTCAAAGGGAGCATGGAGCTCCTCTCACCCTGACTGATGTAAAGTATGTACTAGGTCTGAAGAAGAATCTTGTGTCTGTCGCTATGCTAGAAGACAAAGGCTATGATGTAGTCTTTAGTAAAGGAAAGGTATTCCTTTGGCATATCAGCACTGGACAAACCAAGAGGATTGGGATTAGAGTTAAGGATCTCTACAAGCTAGAGGTAGACGACTGTGCTGCATTGAGTTCCAAAGCAAAGTTGGTGCAGAGCCAAGATGTTGGCGAGCTATGGCATAGAATATTTGGCCACTTGCACCATGGGGCCTTGAAGATCATGCAGTATATTTCTACCGTACTTCCCAAAGGAAAACTGGAGCAGACAGATACATGCAAAGGTTGTACCTTGGGTAAGTATGCGAAACCTTCCTTTTAGGATCGAGATAGTAGAGATGGAGCAATCCTGGAGCGAGTTGACACAGATGTGTGTGGATCATTCTCTACAACCTCCACCGCTAAACAAAGGTACTATGTTATTTTTATTGATGATTTTTCTCGTAGATGTTGGATCTACTTTATGCAAAAGAAGGATCATAACTTCTTAAGGTTTTTTGAGTTTAAATCCTTGGCAGAGAAAGAATTTGGAAATAAAATAAGGGCCTTGCGTAGCAACAATGGTGGAGAGTATGTATCCCAACAGTCTAAGGACTTCTGCGTAGCAGAAGAAATTAAACGGGAGTTGACGGTGTTATCACTCAGGTTGTCCTTAAGCTCCGGAAAAGGATACGACCGAGGTAACCACAAACCAACTTTGGACTGCAGGTTCTAGCCCACCTGCAATCAGAGAGGGCTCTCTCTTTCAGATTTAGCTTTGTTTAAAATGATTTTAGGCTAGTTATTGAGTTCAGGGGTTTTTGTTTTGTTTTTGGTGGGAAGGATGATGTTTTCAGGTAGAGAGGCAAAACATAGTCTGGTAAGTTTCAAACCATTGGGCGTGGAGTCAAGGAGTCGGACTGCTGGTGCATTTTCTTGGTCACAAGAGAAATAAGGAGCAAGGTAGCTGCTCATGAAACAACACTTAAGCTTAAAAGGATGGAATGAGGGATAAGGAATGAGAGGCAACAAAGAATCTCTCACTCAGCTTAAAAGGGGGAAGGTGAATGAGCTCTGTCTAGGAGCAATTAAGAATTCCTAGACAACTGTCAAAGATGCATGGATTAGGGGAAATATGAGCCAGAGGGAATTCATATTTATGACTGATCCAGAGGAAAACATAAAGAAATAGCAGAAAATGAGCATAGAGGGCAGTTAAACCAATTCTAGACTATTCTTTCTTTCTGCTATTTTAGATGGTATATTAATGGAAAAAATAGAGGTAGGAAAACTTATTGAGTCATGTTGCAGCACAAGAATTCCAAATTCACTTCTTCAAACCTTCAGACACAGAGCAGACAGTCTTTCCTCCAAGCCTTTCAGCAGTCTTTGATTACAGAAAACATATCAGGTATACAGTGCGAGTCTCCAATGAAGACTATCAACCAACCGACCCTTTAAAACAATACAGAGGGTGGTATATATAGGGAAGATTTATCCAAAATTTATCTATTACAGCCGACCTAACAGGTCTGACAGAAAACTGATTATTTTTAACCTAATCTTATCCAGAAATAAATGCCAGAAAATATCTTTGAGCTATGCTGGGGGCAGCTGTATCAAAATGAGTTAATGTCTGTCCTGGTGGCTCTGTGCTGTTCATCTCTTATAACTGTGCATTGGTCTTTGCACCCTTGCTGTTCGGCGGCATTGAATGCTTCTGACTGTGATTTGAGAGCTAGGATGGGCTTACTCTTCTTGATTTGACTTTCTGGGGGGCTCATCAATGTTCAGGTGCTTTGAGCCCCTAAAAAATCTTGACTGATACTCCTTGGCTCTTCTTTTTCCTCTGATACTCTTTGGCAATAAGTAGATGCTGTTCTGATGTGCTGTGGGTCTAAATCATCATTTAATGGCCGCTGTTCGGCCTCTGTTTCCTTCAAAACTGTTTTCTGCTCCTTCCGGCAAGCTTCGCGAAGAAAAATGGGTCATTCGGCGCCTTTCGGGCTTGCTGGGGGCCGTATGATGAGAAGATTCCTCATTCAGGCCCAAAAAATCCTGCGGCGCAAATCGCTCATCAAAAACTACCTCAGAAACTGATTCTGGGGCCCCGAAGTGCGATTTTCGCCTTTGCGCCAAAAAACTGATGATGACGTCAACATGACGTGACGTTGTACGCTGGGTGACGTCAGCATGATGACGTGGCGGGATGACGTCAACATGACGTCATTATGTACGGACGGTGACGTGGCATGTACGGTGGCAGGGACACAGTGGCAGGACACGTGGCAGATGACTCGGCGGTACGATGGCGGGGTAAGGGGGGTGACGCGGCGGATGACGTGGGGCTTACGTCACAGGGGAGAGGGCGGTAAGCGGTTTCAGGGTGCACCGCCTTTGGGCACGAGCGGTTTTGTCAGGGGGGCCTCCGCCACAGCCCAACACTTGACGTGTGGCGGGAGGTACGGCGGTAATACCACCCATCTCCCGGACGCTAAAGCTCGGGCACTTAGGAGATGGGACGGCCCACCCACCGTTGATCTGCGGGGCGGGCAATCCAACGGTTGGCGGCAGACGCGAGGTGGCGGGTAGTTAGGGCAGGGAATATTCACAGGAATATTCTGTTTTTAATGTATGCGCGAGTGGGTTTAAACTATGGTAATGGCGGAGTTTGAGAGTTAAACGGGTTTGATGAGCGCGGGTTAGTGTTTTAGACTTAGGAAATGGGGCTTCATGGGTTTTTAAATGAGTGGGATTAATATTTTATGCACAAAACTTTGGTTTGGGGGCGAAGTAGGGGGTTTTTTGAGGGTTTTCGGGCTAGGGGAGAGGTTATTAGTCTGACCAGGTGTCAGATTAATCCCTGTTACGACTCAGATGGGCTAAAAACAGCCCCAGATGGACCATTTTTGCCCCAGACTTAGAAAAATATGGCTATATTGCCAAGGGAGGGAATATTTACATAGGGGAGTTTCATATACATAGTTTAATAGGGGGATGGGAAAACTGATAGGGAGTTATATAATACTGTTAATAGTTAATATGAAGGTGACCAGCAAGCGCTTAGGTCAGGGACCTTAGGCTAAATTTGGGAAGAATAACTTGAAAGGAACTGAGATCCTTGAGTGAAGGAGATCTTCACCAAGGTGACTGATATGGATGATGATGAAACTAAGAGGCTCAAGCAGATCTTGACCTCTTTGGGAGTTAGTAAGTGACTTGGGGAATTAGAAGAAGGGGAAGTTAGTGATGTCCACCTTTGAGCCCTTTTGCATGAAAACTGCCTGCACTGTGATCTGAAAAGATAAAACACTTTGTACCACAAAATTGATCACAAATTATCATTCTGCAACCACACAGCTACCTACCCAGCCTACTTTCCTAACATTTTTTCTTCTTTTCTGATTAGGGTGCATTTAGACTTGCAGACCCAGAATTACAATTTTTCTTTTGAATGTTTCCTATCTAAATCTGCACTTATTTCTGCCAGGGCCCAGATTAAACAGTTGGGTCCCTTTGATACTCTACCTATCTACAAAATCTGCCAAGATTAAACTGTTTGGACAGATACATTCTCTACATTCTAAAACAGGAAATTGAAATCTAGGGAGGCCAAGATTAAGCTGTTTGGCCTTTCCTTTAAAAAAGAACTCATCAAAAATGGAATACAGCAGTGGCCTTTGGACTAGCACACTTCATGGCATTGTGGAAATATGGAACACTGCAGCTTGCAAAGTATGACATATTTGGCATGTAAAAATGTCAATCATGAAAGATGAATACCTGCTGCAGCAGGAGGCTAACAGACGGCACCCCATAACCCACAACAGAATGGGTTGCCCGAAAGGAAGAACAGATCGATTTGGGAGCAGCGCGAGCGATGTTGCATGAGTAAATCCTACCACTTCATTTGTGGGCTAAGGCATGCAATACAATAGTATAATTGCAGAACAGAAGCCCACACCATATACTGGGGATGAATAAACCAATGGAAGCCTTTTCGGGGAAGCGACCAGATGTGAGTCACTTCAGGATCTTTGGATCATCGGTTTATTGCCATGTGACCAAAGATGCCCGAAAGAAGCTAGATCCAACAGCTGAGTTGGGAATACTTGTGGAGTACACTGATACACCCCATAACTATCGGGTGTTCTTGCCTACCAGTCAGAGGATAGTGGTATGCAAAGATATAAAGTTCGACGAGCACAAAGCCATGCGAGTATCACTTGATAGGGAGCTCAAGTTGCATGCAGAGGAGGAACTTTTAGTTCCTAAGGAGGAGGAGCCTCAGACTGATGCGGAGTAGCCACATGTAGACGATCCGAGAGTGGAGACATCCACTCATTCTGAGTCTTCCAGAGATGGGTGGAAACGCTCAAGGGATGCTGACAGGTTGATGATGGATATGCGAGAGAATGTGGGACAACCATCTTCTCAGCGCAGATAGAGGAGGTCACCCAAGCGGTACACTGGTTACATGGCCTTGGTTGGGGAGTGTGTAGAGACCGAACCTTCTTCTTTTGAGGAAGTAGTGCAACAACCAGTCTAGGTTGATGCAATGGTGGAGGAGTACGACTCCATTGTTCGGAACTGTGTTTGGGATGTTGTCCCAAGACCTCAGGACAAGTCAGTGATGAGTTCTCGTTGGCTTTACAAGGTAAAGCAGGTAGCTAATAGCAGTGTTGAGAAACATAAGGCAAAGTTTGTTGCTCATGGTTCCTCACAGGTTGAGGGGATTGACTACGATGAGACTTTTGCTCTTGTAGCAAGGTACTCATCTATCAGATCAATGTTGGCACTATCAGCTCAGATGGGTTGGAAGATCCATCAGAAGGATGTGAAGATTGCATTCCTCAATGGGAAGATTGAGGAAGAGGTGTACATTGAGTAGCTGGAAGGTTTTAAGACCTTCGATTGTGAGTTGCATGTGTGCTGACTCAAGAGGGCTTTGTACGGGCTGAAGCAAGCACCTCGTGCTTGGTACACTCAGATTGATAGCTATTTCACTGGGTTGGGCTTCACGAAGAGTGAAGTAGATGCGAACCTTTACCACATCATGGTAGAAAGTAAGCCATTGATCATTGTTCTTTATGTGGATGATCTGATTTTGACAGGTGATGATCAATGGATCAAGTCTTTCAGGGATGACCTTGCAAGAGAGTTCGAGATGAAAGACATGGGTCTTATGCACTACTTTCTAAGCATGGAAGTGTGGCAGAAGGACGGGGAAGTGTTTGTGTCTCAAGGCAAGTATGCCAAAGAGATACTCAGGTGATTCCACATGGAGAAGTGTAAGCCCATGCAGACTCCTCTAGCTGGTAACTGGAGGAAGGAGGATGCTACTTCAAGTGAGGTAGTAGCTACTACTGTTAATCTGTGGCTTGTGGGTTAATTGATGTATCTAGTGAGACATGACTAGATTTGTGCTTTGCGGTGAACCAATTGAGTCAAGCTATGGTTTAGCCTACCAAGCTGGTTTGGAAGGCAGCAAAGCATGTGCTGAGATACCTCAGAGGCACATCTCAGTATGGATTGTGGTACAAATGGACATAGGGAGTGAAGCTTCAGGGCTTCACAGATGCAGATTGGGCAAGGAGTCCATCAGACCGGAAGAGCACTTTTGGAGGAATCTTCAACCTTGGTTTAGTTGTAGTTTCCTGATACAATAGGAAATAGAGGCGATTTGCACTTAGCTCAGTAGAGGCTAAATACATGGCTGCCAGTCAGGCAACATGCGAGGCCATTTGGATGCGAAAGATTCTAGTGGGATTGTTTGGTCAGAGGATGGATCCAACTGTGATCTATTGCGATAATCAGAGTTGTATCAAACTCTCTAAGAATCCAGTATTTCATGACAGGTCCAAGCACATAGATATCCGATATCATCATCTTCGAGACTATGTGGTGAAGAGGATCATGTTGTTGCTGTATGTTTCGACCGAGGAACATGATGCAAATATTTTGACTAAGGCATTGTCAAAATGCAAGTTCGAGTTCCACAAAGATAGGATTGGGGTGACTGATAATCCCTTTGTTGTTGAGAGGGAGTTTTGAAAATAGCAATAAGAAATGCTAAAAATAGCACTGCTATAAATAGAATTTCGGGATACATTCCAATTTTAGTTAGTCCTTAAACTAAAATTGAGAATTAAAATTCGAATTTGATCTTCAGAGCTGTTTGTAAAATAATTAATTAATTCATATTGGGTTAATTAGTTGTAGAAAATCAAACATGAAGTCTATGAGAAGACATGCAACAACTTCCCCTTCGATTGAGGAAGTTATCCCTTGATTAAGGAGATTAGGATGAGTTGTACTTTGAGTTGTAATTAGTTAGCTCAGTTAACTAAGTTAAGTTGAGTTAGATTAGTTCCAACAATTTTTTGAACTGATTGTGAGTTCAGTTAGTTAATGCATGCATGCATGTAACTGCTGCACTTCAGATAATTGAATATTCTCTCATAAATAACTCATGCATGTTAGTTCAGTTAGAGACCCAGTTGAGATTAGATGATGGGATAATGTACTATCAGTTGTAGGAATATTCCATTGAGGATATCTCTTGCATGAAAAAGGAATTCATTCCTTGGAGATTGCACAGTTACTTCTGAGTTTGATGAGTGTGTGATGAGGCCAATTCGCACAGGTGGCAGCATTGGACCCCAGGAGAAACTGCACAAGGAAATAGGAGGCTTGGAGGATTGGAGGAAGGCATATGTTGTGTCTATTCAGTCTGTGAGTTGTATTGAGGGATTGTACTGAGAGCTGGATAGCTTGTGAGCTAAAGCTTTGTGTAATCCAGACATATTTCCACTTGTATGATAATACAGAGATCAAGGTTTTTAGCTGAGGCTTTCCCCAAAGTATTCTTCTGTGTTCATGTGTGATTGCTTTCTCATTCTCTGTTATATGTGTTCTATTTGATCTTGCTCAAAATTGATTAAGCTTCCATAAGTTTGTTTGTAGAAGTAGATCAAGTATTTTACTTTAGTATATTGCATTATAAGGTGATCTACAGTGGGAAATTCCTCTACCAATTAGAAATGCTATTTTTAATCACTTATGAGTTTGATGAGTGTGTGATGAGGCCAATTCACACAGGTGGCAGCATTGGACCCCAGGAGAAACTGCGCAAGGAAATTGGAGGCTTGGAGGATTGGAGGAAGGCATATGTTGTGTCTATTCAATCTGTAAGCTATATTGGGGGATTGTACTGAGAGCTGGATAGCTTGTGAGCTAAAGCTTTGTGTAATCTGGACATATTTCCACTTGTATGATAATACATAGATTGGGGCTTTTAGCTGAGGCTTTCCCCAGAGTATTCTTTTGTGTTCATGTGTGATTGCTTTCTCATTCTCTGTGGTATTTATTCTATTTTCTACAACTTGCTAATTTCCCATCTGAGATCTACTGCTGTCCTCTAATACCGCTTCCATTCGATCCTTTCAGGCTATATAATTCGAGTTGCCATCAAGGGCATACTTGAGTCTTAAACCGTTGAACGCCATTGGTGAAATTTGAGATGTTATAAGAATTCGAATTCTATTATCTGGAACTTGAAACTTCGAACTTCTCCCTTCTTTGTATACTGTTCTTCACTTTGATCACGTTTGCTCTGATACCATGTAGAATTTCCCACTGTATATCACCTAAAAATGCAATATACTAAAGCAAAATACTTTATCTACTTCTACAAACAAACTTGCGGAAGCTTAATCGATTTTGAGCAAGATCAAATAGAACACATATAACAGAGAATGAGAAAGCAATCACACATGAACATAGAAGAATACTCTAGGGAAAGCCTCACCTAAAAACCCCGATCTCTGTATTATCATACAAGTGGAAATATGTCCGGATTACACAAAGCTTTAGCTCACAAGTTATCCAGCTTTTAGTACAATCCCTAAGTACAGCTCACAGACTGAATAGACACAACATATGCCTTCCTCCAATCCTCCAAGCCTCCTATTTCCTTGCTCAGTTTCTCCTGGGGTCGAATACTGCCACCTGCGTGAATTGGACTCATCACATACTCATCAAACTCAGAAGTAACTGCACATTCTCCAAGGAATGAATTCCTTCTGCATGCAAGAGATATTTTCAATGGAATATTCTTGTAACTGATAGTACACTATCACATCATCCAATCTCAATTGGGTCTCTGACTGAACTGACATACATGAGTTATTTATGAGAGAATATTCAGTTATCTGAAGTGCAACAGTTATATGCATGCATGCATTAACTAATTGAACTCACAATCAGTTCCATAAACTGTTAGAACTAATCTAACTGGACTTAACTTAGTTAACTGAGCTAACTAATTACAACTCAAAGTACAACTCATCCTGATCTCCTTAATCAAGGGATAACTTCCTTAATCAAAGGGGAAACTGTTACATGTCTTCTCATAGACTTCATGTTTGATTTTCTACAACTAATTAACTCAAGATGAATTAATTAGTTATTTTAAAAACAACTGCTAAGATCAAATTCGAATTTTAATTCTCAATTTTAGTTTAGGGAATAACTAAAATTTGAATGTATCCGGAAATGCTATTTATAACAGTGCTATTTTTAGCATTTCTTGTTGCTATTTTCAACACTCCCACATACAAATGGCCTCGCATGCTACCTGCCTTGCAGTCATGTATTCAGCCTCTGCTGAGCTAAGTGCAACTAACCTATGTTTCCTACTGTACCAGGAAACTGCAGTTGAACCAAGGTTGAATATTCCTTCAAAAGTGCTCTTTCGATCTGATGGACTCCTTGCCCAATCTACATTTGTGAAGCCTTGAAGCTTCACTCCCTCTGTCCGTCTGTACCACAATCCATACTGAGATGTGCCTCTGAGGTATCTCGGCACATGCTTCACTGCCTTCCAAAATAGCTTGGTAGGCTGAACCATAGCTTGACTTAGCTGGTTCACCGCAAAGCAAAAATATGGTTGTGTGTTCACTAGATACATAAATGAACCCACAAGCTGCTGATAAACAGTAGCAGCTACTACCTCACCTGAAGTGGCATCCTCCTTCCTCCAGTTACCATCTAGAGGAGTCTACATGGGCTTGCACTTCTCCATGTGGAATCGCTTGAGTATCTCATTGGCATACTTGCCTTGAGACACAAACACTTCTCCATCCTTCTGCCATACTTCCATGCCTAGAAAGTAGTGCATAAGACCCATGTCTTTCATCTCGAACTCTCTTGGAAGGTTCTCCTTGCAAGACTTGATCAACTGATCATCACTTGTCAAAATCAAATCATCCACATAAAGAACAATGATCAATGGCTTACCTTCTACCATGATGTGGTAAAGGTTCACATTTGCTTCACTCTTCGTGAATCCCAACTCGGTGAAATAGCTGTCGATCCTGGCGTACCAAGCCAATACAAAGCCCTCTTGAGTCAGCACACATGTGATTCACGATCAAAGGTCTAAAAACCTTCTGTCTGCTCAATGTACACCTCTTCCTCAATCCTCCCATTGAGGAATGCAATCTTCACATCCATCTGATGGATCTTCTGACCCATTGAAGCTGATAGTGCCGACATCGATCTAATAGATGAGTACCTTGCTATAGGAGAAAAGGTCTCATCGTAGTTGATCTCCTCGACCTGTGAGAAACCACGGGCAACAAACCTTGCCTTATGTTTCTCAACACTACCATCAGTTGTCTGCTTTACCTTGTAAAGCCATCGGGAACTCACCACTGACTTGTCCTGAGGTCTTGGGACAACATCCCAAACACAGTTCTGAATGATGGAGTCATACTCCTCCACCATTGCATCAACCCAGACTGGTTGCTGCACTACTTCCTCAAAGGAAGAAGGTTCAGTCTCTACACAATCCCCAATCAAGGCCATGTAACTAGTGTACCACTCGGGTGACCTATTTTGTCTGCGTTGAGAAGATGGATGTCCCACATTCTCTCGTGCATCCATCATCAACTTGTCAGCTTCCCTTGAGCATTTCCGCCCATCTCTAGAAGATTCAGCATCAGTGGATGTCTCCACTCCTGGATCCTCTGCATGCGGCTGCTCCGCTTCAGTCTGAGGCTCCTCCTCCTTAGGAACTAAAGGTTCCTCCTCTGCATGCAACTTGAGCTCCCTCTCAAGTGATACTTGCATGGCTTTCTGCTCATCAAACTTTGGATCTTTGTGTACCACTGTCGTCTGACTGGTAGGCAGGAACACCCGATAGTTGTGGGGTGTATCAATGTACCCCACAAGTATCCCCAACTCAGCTGTTGGATCTAGCTTCTTCCGGGTATCTTTTGTCACATGGCAATAAACTGATGATCCAAATATCCTGAAGTGACTTACATCTGGTCACTTCCCGGAAAAGGCTTCCATTGGTGTCTTCATCCCCAGTATACGGTGTAGGCTTCTGTTCTGCAAGCATACTGCTATATTGCATGCCTCAGCCCACAAATGAAGTTGTAGGCTTTGGTCATGCAACATCGCTCGATCTGCTCCCACAATCAATTTGTTCTTCCTTTCAGCCACCCCATTCTACTGTGGGTTATGGGGTGCCATCAACTCTCGTTTAATTCCTTCTACTACACAGAAGTCCTTAAACTGTTGGGAGACATACTCTCCACCATTGTCACTACTCAAGGCCCTTATTTTCTTTCCAGATTCTTTCTCTGCTAAGGCTTGAAGCTCACAAAACATTAAGAAGGTCTGATCCTTCTTTTTCATAAAGTAGATCCAACATCTACGAGAAAAATCATCAATAAAAATAACATAGTACCTTTGTTTAGCGGTGGAGGCTTTAGAGAATGGTCCACACACATCTGTGTGAACTCGTTGCAGGATTGCTCCAGCTATACTGTCTCGATCCTGAAAGGAAGATTTCGCATACTTACCCAAGGTACAACCTTTGCATGCATCCGTCTGGTCCAGTTTTCCCTTGGGAAGTCCGGTAAAAATCTACTGCATGATCTTCAAGGCCCCATGGTGCAAGTGGCCCAATCTTCTATGACATAGCTCGCCAACATCTTGGCTCTGCACCAACTCTGCTTTGGAACTCATTGTAGCACAGTCATCAGCCTCTAGCTTATAGAGATTCTTAACTCGAATCCCAATCCTCTTGGTCTGTCCAGTGCTGATATGCCTCAGGAATAACTTTCCTTTATTAAAGACTGCATCATAGCCTTTGTCTTCCAACATAACGATGGACACAAGATTCTTCTTCAGACCCAGTACATACTTTACATTAGTCAGGGTGAGAGGAGCTCCATGCTCCCTCTGAAACACAACCGTACCTTCACCTAAAAAATGGTACTTTCCATCATCGCCCATCTCGATCCGCATCTAGAGATCCTTCTCCTCCAAGGTACTAAAAATATTCTTGTCGCCGGACATTTGGAAAGAGGCTCCATTGTCCAGGTACCAAACACATCCCAATATGGATGAAACCATGCATGCGATGAGAGAGAAATCCAATTCAAACTGTGAGGCCAGTGCCTCACCATCTGATCCCTTCTTGGATTTCCTCTGTGGACAATTTGTAGCATAATGGCCCACCTCATGACAATGAAAGCATCACACTTTCGATGTCAAACTTGTTCCCACCATGGGGAGAACTAGATTTGGGATGGGACGCCTTCCATTTCCCTTTCCTCGCCTTACCCGCTAAGGCTAGATTTTCTTCTTCATCTTGCTTTGATGAAGATCCATCTCTGGTGCTTCTCCTTATCTCCTCCTGCATCAGATCCGACCAAAGCCATTCCAAATTTGGCAGTTTCTCTCTTCCATTTACCAAGTCTTTGTAGCTATGCCAGCTCTTAGGAAGACTGAGGAGAGCAAGAATCACCATGTCATCATCGGCTGTGGTGATCGCTACAATTCCAAGCTTATCCCTACAGGTGGTGAGCTTGTTCAACATTCGAGGATCCCTTCTGCATGGGCGATGAAGTGTTGAAAATAGCAACAAGAAATGCTAAAAATAGAAGTTCTAAAAATAGCACTCCTATAAATAGCATTTTGGGATACCTTCCAATTTTAATTAGTCCCTAAACTAAAATTGAGAATTCAAATTCAAATTTGATCTTAGCAGCTGTTTGTAAAATAATTAATTAATTCATCTTGAGTTAATTAGTTGTAGAAAATCAAACATGAAGTCTATGAGAATACATGCAACAGTTTCCCCTTTGATTGAGGAAGTTATCCCTTGATTAAGGAGATCAGGATGAGATGTACTTTGAGTTGTAATTATTTAGCTTAGTTAACTGAGTTAAGTCCAGTTAGATTAGTTCCAATAGTTTTTGGAATTGATTGTGAGTTTAGTTAGTTAATGCATGCATGCATCTAACTGCTGCACTTCAGATAACTGAATATTCTCTCATAAATAAATCATGCATGTCAGTTCAGTCAGAGACCCAGTTGAGATCAGATGATGGGACAATGTACTATCAGTTGCAGGAATATTCCATTGAGGATATCTCTTGCATGCAGAAGGAATTCATTCCTTGGAGATTGCACAGTTACTTCTGAGTTTGATGAGTGTGTGATGAGGCCAATTCACACAAGTGGCAGCATTGGACCCCAGGAGAAACTGCACAAGGAAATAGGAGGCTTGGAGGATTGGAGGAAGGCATATGTTGTGTCTATTCAGTCTGTGAGCTGTATTGAGGGATTGTACTGAGAGCTAGATAGCTTGTGAGCTAAAGCTTTGTGTAATCCAGACATATTTCCACTTGTATGATAATACAAAGATCGAGGTTTTTAGCTGAGGCTTTCCCTAGAGTATTCTTTTGTGTTCATGTGTGATTGCTTTCTCATTCTCTGTTATATGTGTTCTATTTGATCTTGCTCAAAATTGATTAAGCTTCCGCAAGTTTGTTTGTAGAAGTAGATCAAGTATTTTGCTTTAGTATATTGCATTATCAGGTGACCTACAGTGGGAAATTCTACATGGTATCGGAGCAAAGGTGATCAAAGTGAAGAACAATATACAAAGAAGGGAGAAGTTTGAAGTTTGAAGTTCCTAATTATAGAATTCGAATTCTTATCACATCTCAAATTTCACCAATGGTGTTCAACAGTTTAAGACTCAAGTATGCCCTTGATGGCAGGTCGAATTATATAGCCTGGAAGGATCACATGGAAGCGGTATTAGAGGACAACGGTCTAAAGGACTTGATTGATCAAGGTGTCCCAAAGCCAGCAGCAGCTAATGCCCAAGAATTGGCGGAATGGAAGAAATGTGTGGCTAGAGGGAGGAGAATCCTTCTGGAGGGAGTTCAAGACCACACAGTCTCGAGTTTCCATGGGAAGGAACATCATTTTCAATGTGGAAAACATTGAAATATCTATATCAGAACAACAGTGATTAGAGGAAGTTGGCGCTGAAATACAAGCTTCGGAAAATCAAGTGTGAAAAGGGCGACACGATCTCTACATATCTGAACAAGCTCACCACAAGCAGGGATGAGCTTAGAAGTGTAGGGATCATGATAGCTGATGATTACATGGTGAGTCTTGCTCTCCTTGGTCTTCCTAAGAGCTGGCATAGCTACCAAGGCTCGGTAAAATGAAAAGAGAAACTGCCAAGTTGGGAATGACTTTGGTTGGATTTGATGTAGGAGGAGATAAGGAGAAGCACCAAAGATGGATCTTCATCAAAGCAAGATGAAGAAGAAAATCTAGCCCTAGCGAGTAAGGCAAGGAAAGGGAAAGGGAAGGCATCCCATCCCAAATCCAATTCTTCCCATGGTGGGACGAAGTTTGACAAATCGAAAGTGCGATGCTTTCATTGTCATGAGGTGGGCCATCATGCTATGAATTGTCCATAGAAGAAATCCAAGAAGGGATTAGATGGTGAGGCACTGGCCTCACAGTTCGAATTGGATTTCTCTCTCATCGCATGCATGGTTTCATCCATGGTGGGATGTGTTTGGTACCTAAACAATGGAGTCTCTTTCCACATGTTTGGCGACAATAATCTTTTCGGTACCTTGGAGGAGAATCTCCAGATGCGGATCGAGATGGGTGATGATGGAAAGTACCGTGTTTCAGGTGAAGGTACGTTTGTGTTTCAAAGGGAGCATGGAGCTCCTCTCACCCTGAGTGATGTAAATTATGTACCGGGTTAGAAGAATAATCTTGTGTCCATCGCTATGCTAGAAGACAAAGGCTATGATGTGGTCTTTAGTAAAGGAAAGGTATTCCTGAGGCATATCGGCACTGGACAGACCAAGAGGATTGGGATTCGAGCTAAGAATATCTACAAGCTGGAGGTAGACGAATGTGCTGCATTGAGTTCCAAAGAAAAGTTGGTGCAGCGCCAATATGTTGGCGAGCTATGGCATAGAAGATTGGGCCACTTGCACCATGGGGCCTTGAAGATCATGCATCAGATTTCTATTGGACTTCCCAAGGGAAAAGTGGAGTAGATGAATACATGTAAAGGTTGTACCTTGGGTAAGTATGCGAAATCTTCCTTTCAAGATTGAGATAGTAGAGCTGGAGCAATCTTGGAGCGAGTTCACACAGATGTGTGTGGACCATTCTCTCAGCCTCCACCGCTAAACAAAGGTACTATGTTATTTTTATTGATGATTTTTCTCGTAGATGTTGGATCTACTTTATGCAAAAGAAGGATCAGACCTTCTTAAGGTTTTGTGAGTTTAAAGCCTTGGCAGAAAAAGAATCTGGAAATAAAATAAGGGCCTTGCGTAGTGACAATGGTGGAGAGTATGTATCCCAACAGTTTAAGGACTTCTGCGTAACAGAAGGAATTAAACGGGAATTGACGACACCCCATAACCCACAATAGAATGGGGCGGCCAAAAGGAAGAACAAATTGATTGTGGGAGCAGCTCGAGCGATGTTGCATGACCAAAGCCTACCAATTCATTTATGGGCCAAGGCATGCAATACAACAGTATACTTGCAGAACAGAAGCCCGCACCGTATACTGGGGATGAAGACACCGATGGAATCCTTTTCCGGGAAGCGACTAGATGTGAGTCACTTTAGGATCTTTGGATCATCAGTTTATTGCCATGCGACTAAATATGCCTAGAAGATGCTAGATCCAACAACTGAGTTGGGGATACTTGTGGGATACACTGATACACCCCACAACTATCGGGTGTTCTTGCCTACCAGTCAGAGGATAGTGGTACACAGATATCTAAAGGTCGATGAGTAGAAAGCCATGCGAGTATCAATTGAGAGGGAGCTCAAGTTGCATGCAGAGGAGGAACTTTTAGTTCCTAAGGAGGAGGAGCCTAAGACTGATGCGGAGCAGCTGCATGTAGAGGATCCGGGAGTGGAGACATCCACTCATGCTAAGTCTTACAAAGATGGGTGGAAACGCTCAAGGGATGCTAACAGGTTGATGATGGATGCACAAGAGAATGTGGGACAACCATCTTCTCAATGCAGACAGAGGAGGTCATCTGAGCGATACACTTGTTACATGGCCCTAGTTGGGGAGTGCGTAGAGACCGAACCTTCTTCTTTTGAGGAAGCAGTGCAACAACCTGTCTGGGTTGATGCAATGGCGGAGGAGTATGAATCCATCGTTTGGAACTGTGTTTGGGATGTTGTCCCAAGACCTCAAGACAAGTCAGTGGTGAGTTTCCAATGGCTTTACAAGGTAAAGCAGGTAGCTGATGGCAGTGTTGAGAAACATAAGGCAAGGTTTGTTGCCCGTGGTTTCTCACAGGTCAAGGGGATCAACTACGATGAGACTTTTGCTCCTGTAGCAAGGTACTCATCTATCAGATCGATGTTGGCACTATCAGCTCAGATGGGTTGGAAGATCCATTAGATGGATGTGAAGAATGCATTCCTTAATGGGAAGATTGAGGAAGAGATGTACATTGAGCAGCTAGAAGTTTTTGAGACCTTCGATTGTGAGTCACATGTGTGCTGGCTCAAGAGGGCTTTGTACAGGCTGAAGCAAGCACCTCGTGCTTGGTACGCTAGGATCGACATCTATTCCTCGGGTTGGGCTTCACAAAGAGTGAAGCAGATGTGAACCTTTACCACATCATGGTAGAAGGTAAGCCATTGATCATTGTTCTTTATGTGGATGATCTGATTTTGACAAGTGATGATCAATTGATCAAGTCTTGCAAGAAGGACCTTGCAATAGAGTTTCAGATGAAAGACATGAGTCTTATGCACTACTTTCTAGGCATGGAAGTGTGGCAAAAGGATGGGGAAGTGTTTGTGTCTCAAGGCAAGTATGCCAATGAGATACTCAGGCGATTCCACATGGAGAAGTGCAAGCCCATGTAGACTCCTCTAGCTGGTAACTGGAGGAAGGAGGATGCTACTTCAGGTGAGGTAGTAGCTGCTACTGTTTATCGGTAGTTTGTGGGTTCATTGATGTATCTAGTGAACACACAACCATATTTTTGCTTTTCGGTGAAACAACTAAGTCAACTATGGTTCAACCTACCAAGCTATTTTGGAAGGCAGCGAAGCATGTGCTGAGATACCTCAGAGGCACATCTCAGTATGGATTGTGGTACAGACGGACAAAGGGAGTGAAGCTTTAGGGCTTCACAGATGCAGATTGGGGAGGGAGTCTATCAGACTGGAAGAGCACTTCTGCAAGAATCTTCAACCTTGGTTTAGCTACAGTTTCCTGGTACAACAGGAAATATAGGTCAATTGCACTTAGCTCAGCAGAGGCTGAATACATGGCTGCCAATCAGGTAGCATGCGAGGCCATTTGGATGCAGAAGATTTTAGTGGGATTGTTTGGTCTAAGGATGGATCTAACTATGATCTATTGCGATAATCAGAGTTGTATCAAACTATTTGATAATCCAGTATTTCATGACAGGTCCAAGCACATAGATATTCGGTATCATAATCTTCGAGACTGTGTGGTGAAGAGGATCATGTTGTTGCTGGATGTTTCGACCGAGGAACAAGATGCAAATATTTTGACTAAGGCATTGTCAAAATGCAAGTTTGAGTTCCACAGAGACAGGATTGGGGTGATTGATAATCCCTTTCTTGTTGAGAGGGAGTGTTGAAAATAGCAACAAGAAATGGTAAAAATAGAAGTGCTAAAAATAGCACTACTATAAATAGCATTTCAGGACACATTCCAATTTTAGTTAGTCCCTAAACTAAAATTGAGAATTAAAATTCGAATTTGATCTTAGCAGTTGTTTGTAAAATAATTAATTAATTCACCTTGAGTTAACTAGTGGTAGAAAATCAAACATGAAGTCTATGAGAAGACATGCAACAGTTTCCCCTTTGATTGAGGAAGTTATCCCTTGATTAAGGTGATCAGGATGAGTTGTACTTTGAGTTGTAATTAGTTAGCTCAGTTAACTGAGTTAACTCCAGTTAGATTAGTTCCAACAGTTTGTGGAACTGATTGTGACTTCAGTTAGTTAATGCATGCATACATCTAACTGTTGTACTTCAGATAACTGAATATTCTCTCATAAATAACTCATGCATGTCAGTTCAGTTAGAGACCCAGTTGAGATCAGATGATGGGACAATGTACTATCAGTTGTAGGAATATTCCATTGAGGATATCTCTTGCATTGAGAAGGAATTCCTTCCTTGGAGATTGCGCAGTTACTTCTGAGTTTGATGAGTGTGTGATGAGGCCAATTCACACAGGTGGTAGCATTGGACCCCAGGAGAAACTATGCAAGGAAATAGGTGGCTTGGAGGATTGGAGGAAGGCATATGTTGTTTCTATTCAGTCTGTGAGCTGTATTGAGGGATTGTGCTGAGAGCTGGATAGCTTGTGAGCTAAAGCTTTGTGTAATCTAGACATATTTCCACTTGTATGATAATACAGAGATCGAGGTTTTTAGCTGAGGCTTTCCCCAAAGTATTCTTCTGTGTTCATGTGTGATTGCTTTCTCATTCTTTGTTATATGTGTTCTATTTGATCTTGCACAAAATCGATTAAGCTTCTGCAAGTTTGTTTGTAGAAGTAGATCAAGTATTTTGCTTTAGTTTATTGCATTATTAGGTGATCTATAGTGCAACTTGCTATTTATAAGTGATTGAGAATATTCAGTTATCTGAAGTGCAACAGTTACATGCATGCATGCATTAACTAATTGAACTCACAATCAGTTCCACAAACTGTTGGAATTAATCTAACTAGACTTAATGGGAAAGTCTTAATTTCAAGATGAGCAGATAATACCAATGTAACATCTTTAATCTCACCTATGGTTGTTTGTTGGGAATTTTTTTTTGTTTTTGTTTTTGTTTTTGTTTTGTTTTGTTTTTTTTGTTTTTTGTTTTTTGTTTTTTTTTTTAAATTTAACTACAATGAGAACAATTTTGTATTAAAGTTGTTCCTATTCACAACAAATATCTAAGAGGTTTATACATTTGTTCATTTGATTAGCTAACATGTTGTCCCATTGTACAATAAATCTTAATACATCAGATGGCCTATGATATTTCAAAATTCTCTACATGTTTATAGGAGTACATCCTACAAAACTTTCCTAACAAAAAACAAAACTTACAACATGTATACATCAATTTAAATTATTACTTTCCTCTTCCAATGATTGGTTGAGATCATGGATTAATCCTGCAACGCTCTGGCTTGCAGCATTGGTTTCTTTTTTACTGAGTTGCAAAGAATTATTTTTCTCCTGAACAGTGACAATCCAATGAAATAAGGCATCAATTTCATCCATCTAGTGAGCCAATATTCCTTTCAAATATTGGATTTTCTCCATAAGATTAACCATTGTTGACATTTGTCCTTGTTTCTTCATATTGAGAACCATCATGTATAATTTCACAACATCCAATTGTTCTAGTAATTGTGTTCCTTTCCCTTGACATTTGCAATTTTTGCACTTGGATTTGTTGGTGGAATTATAATTGTTGTCTTTACCTGACTGCATGGTTCTCCTTGCTCATTTAAGAGGGCATTGTTGGACTACCGTAACTCGTAGGGTTTTCTCGCTCACCCATTGTTGAATTGTTCCCTCCCTTTCAATCACAATTGGTGGCCACCTTTGCGTTAGTAGGGTCTCTTGGTCCACGATGATATTCCCATATTGGCGAAGGGACTCAACGCCTAGTCGATATTGTGTTCTGACATAATCCTGAGGAGGGTTATCCTTATATTTTCCCACTAGCGTGACAACGTTACCTTTCATGTGATGCCCTCCACAACCCCCTTTTGAAGTCCAATTTAGAACATAGAGAGTTTGGTTATGGTTGTCGACCTCCATTTTGTGCTTGATGACTTCCAACCTTCCACTTCCAAACCAAGGGCTCCAATTTTGTGTGCAGTATTCTAAAGAGATTAAGGAAATCGACTGCGATGAAGAAGTTACCAAATGAGCCAGACATAGGTTATGGAACTTGCCAAGTTCTCTTGTAGAGAACTTTTCATTTCCAATTGCGGTGATGCTCCATAGTGGCAAGATAAATCTAGGCATAGGGTGGTAGCTTTGTTAGGCTCCTATGTTATAGGAATCTTTGTCATTTCAGTATTTCTATTCATTTGAGGAAAAATTTTAAATGTCAATTTGCTTTCATGAGTGTTATGGTCTAGAGAGGTCTGTTGTGAATAAGAGGTCTAATTTTGGATGGAGTGTCATGTAAAGTTTTGAGTAAAAAAGGTATATTTTCTAAAAATCCAAAGTGTAATGTCATGAATGATCATCATTAAAAGGGTAATCATAGTAGTCAAGTTGTATCAAGTAATCATGAGAAATATTTTGCTACCATGATTTGTCATCATGGGAACACAATTATAGGTATCATCTTATGTGTCAAATCATGATTGGTCATGAAATCAACAAGGGTACAACAATAAGGAGTACAAGTGTTGTCCTTTTGCCAAATGTTGCACTTTTGTTTTCCAAATTAAAAATCGTGATTATCGCTATCAACTCCACTTCAGGCTGCTTTGGGAGGCTATTTGAATGGTTTCCTTCATCCAAGATCGCTCGGCTCCTTTTCATTCTCATCGGAAGCTTGTGGTGTGATCACGTTTTGTTTTTGCGTAAAGGAAGTAGGGGCACTGTGAATCCACACCATGTTGCATTTCTCCTAACCCAGTGATCGAATCTCTCTCACAAGTGCAGATTCAAGTTTGTTTTAGTTTCTTTCTTTTCAATGGTTACCCAATTACATGCATGAGCTAGCCAAAAAGCATAGAAAACCTACAAGATAGATAAACTCATCCTCACTGTGTTTTGAAATCATTGTGCTTTTCCCATTTCGCTGTGTTTTCTCCTAATCGTTGTGTTTCCACACAATGCTCCATCTTTTGCATTTTCCTTTGCTAAAATGTAAAAAAAAATGATTTGCAACCTTCAATACAAAGTTAGCCAAGAAATTACATTGAATTTAAGCTCCTTGTCATAGGTTTTGTGTGTTGTAGAAGTGTTTAAAATCCATTTTCTCATGCGTTGTGCATGTCCCTTGAATTTATGCCACCAGTATCAAGAAATTGTGAGTTGCCTTAGGGTTTTTCTGTGCTAATTAGTCTCTTGTATAGAGTTTCCTTCTTAGTAATCATCAGAGGTTTAATTTGAATCATTTTTTTTATTGCTCTAACATTGGTTGCACAAAACAAGTTTGCATTAAACCCTAGATCATCCCTGCTGCAAAACAAAAATCATGTCAACTCCAAAGGAAAGAAAGCACAAGGGAGGTGCTATTGTCCATTTTGAACCACAAGATCTCTCATATATCAATGTAAGCCTAGCTATCAGAATGGATTTTGAGCAAGCGGGTATGAGATTTTGTGAAAAGATTCAAGGGTACAATGTACAATTGACTACAAAGCTTTCCAAGAACTTCAATGGATTGGATGTTAAGGTTGGAGCACTCATTTTTCTAGTTACAGAGGTCACAATAGTAGCTGCAACAAAGATTCCCCTCCAAGGAGAGAAATGGTTCAAGGGCATGCCCCTTGATATTGCCCATTACAAAGATTTTTTGAAGCCTGAGTACAGAGACAAGGAGTATGGGTCCATTGTGCCTAAGGAGTATTTACTAGAAAGTCACAACAAGCTTTTGCAAGCTATTCAAAGGTATTTCACATGTGAGGGAAGGTTTGGGAGAATTTATCAATACCATTTCAGACTCCTTATGCATTTCACTAGAAAGAGCTCCTTAAACTTTCCCTTTTACCTATTTAGAAGTCTCAGTAAGATGGTTGACAAAGTTCAAGGAAAACAAAGTCAATTGGAGCCTAGCCTATTCCACTTTTCCTTAATTAAGTTGTTGGTTTTAGAGGAGATAAATAAAAGGAAACAATCATGGCAAACATTTGTTGATTCTTCAAAACTAGTGGATGATGTGCCAACTAGTCCCTTGAGCAAGAAGGAAACACCCTCAGTAGTGGTAAAGGACATTCAATCACCAGCTGGAAGCTTAGTGAAGAGGCCCTCAGCTACAATGAAGTCTATAGGAAAGAAGAGAGGTAAGAAGATACAATTTTCTCTATAGGTGGTGGCTGCCCCTAAGAAACCTCTCACTAGGTTTGCTACCAAAAAGTTGCCCTTGGAGCAAACATTTGAGACCATGTAGACCATACCAGAGGATGAAGTGGTTGATGATAAAGTCAGGGAGATTGCATAATTGCAAGAACAATTGAAGAAGGCCCATTTCATGATTGCACAGTTGCAACAGGAAAATAGGAAACTAAAGAAGGCTATTCTAGAAAAGTCAACTCAACCTAGTGAAGATGTGCCAATGGTTAAAGCTACACCAAATGCTATCAAATCCAAGGGAAAAGAGAAGGTAATCAAAGAACATGTTAAGAAGGCAGAAGTTCCAGCAGCTAGGATTACTAGATCCTCATCTAGGAAGCTACAAATCTAAGAGGAGAAGATAGAGGTAGATGAGGGGAAGCACACTTTTAACAAGTTGAGAAGGAAACTGAAGGAGGCTCATAGAGAGATCTCTGAACTCAAGCAACAAGATGAAAGGATGAGGAAGAAATGGAGTGATCTTATGGACATCTATCAACCAGCCATGGATGATGCCAAATACATGTTGAGAAAATCCCTTCCACTTCACAAGAAAATGAAGAATGTATGCAAGCAAAATCTATCTATGAGGAAATAACTAAGAGCCACCAAACAACAATTAAGGGAGTTGCAGGAGAAAGACAGAGGCAAGTTAGACCTATTGGCTGAGGCAACCAAGATTTGAATAATGGAAGGGGTAAAGTAACACAATTTTGTTTTTTGAATCTTACCTAAAGTATGCATATTTATAGGGTTGAGGTTCTAGGTGATATTTTTTTGCACAAAATTCCTCTAGCAGTTACATCTAGTCAGAACTCTGAAGACATTTTTGAAGAAACAACTTTATGCATTTGGTGCCCTACCTAGTGTTAGGGTTTTTGGGTGTGGAGTTGACTTTTTGGTATTTTGATGGAGAAAGGATTGTAGGGGGTTTGTAATATGTTCATTGTAGTGTTAGCATCATCATCAATGTGTGCATCTTGTCTACAAACATCACTGATCACTCAAACTATGAAAGGGATGACATTGCACTTCTAAAACTGGCGCTGCATTCTTGGCTAGAGAAGAGTTTGCTGAATTTTGAGTTTTGGTACGGTAAGGGAAGACTTTCAAAGGGGAAAGTATCCATATGTAGGTTCATTTGCAAGTGTTGGATCCATCAATCAGTTCAATAATTGACCAGAAACACCTCAACCATCAAGTGTTGCACTTTTGCACTACGTTTCTGGAGTTTTACGAGTTTCACTGTGCTTCCAGACAAGCTTCTTTTTGAGCAAGTTTACCTGCTCAAAATTTGATGTATTTTGTTTTTATGGTTGTATAAATTGTAATAAAATAGTTAGTGACTAATAGTCTCTATTTTGAGCTAAGGAATTAATGTAAAATGCTTTAAAAAGATCTAGTTATGCAGTCCATAGTCTTTAACAGTCTACTCTATTTTTGTTGCTGAAGTTAGAAACAATATTCATAATGAGGAATTCAACCCCTAGAGGTGAGAACTGACTCATTTCAATCTATTTTATGATTTGTATGTAATGGAAAAATTGTTGCTCAGATTGGAGAGGAAAGGATTCGGTGTTGTTGAAGTTAGAAACAATATTCCTAATGATGAATTCAACCCCTAGAGGTGAGAACTGACTCATTTCAATCTATTTTATGATTTGCATGTAATGGAAAAATGGTTGGTCAGATTGGAGAGGAAAGGATTCGGTGTATGTTGTAGGTTTTTTTTTTTTTTTGAATTGTTTGCCAGTGAATGAAAGACAAAAGGTGATTTGCAGGGATTCCTATGTCAGATCTTGATGGTGTTGTGCTTCTTTCATGTTGTAAGTTTTCTTATGTTATTTTCATCTCTTGAATGTATGTCTTCATGCTTGGATGAACTAGAATTTTATCTTAGAATTCATATAAAAGTTGTTATGTTTTAGTTTTCCAAGTAATCTATGTTTTCTTCTTAAAGAAACATTTAGAATTCATCTACAATTTTGATTCTCTATGTGTTGTTTCCACTTTTATTACACTCACCCTCCTACAACGATTTAACTTTATTTCATCACCATGACTACCTACCTTTCCCTTGTAGAAGACCATTTTCTCTTTTCATCCTATCACTGGACAAAAAATAAATTTGACATGACTCCATGCCCAATGGAATTGTCTCCTTTCTTACCAGCAAACCTTTAAAAATTAGACGTTATTGAGCGCTATACCTAGCCTAAGACCAGAGTAGCTAAACATCTTGACAAAGAGAGCCCTCTCTAAAACCAGAAGGGCTAGATTCTAGCATACAAATGGTTTTGTGGTTACCTCTGAGTTTATCTCCTCATCCTAGGGAAATTATAGACTACTAACAGGGTTCATCAACATGCAAAATTTTGTCCTTATCCCACATGCACCTCGCCAGGGCTAACCATACTTATTCATTAATGCATGCATCTGAGATGTGATTAAGACCATGTCTATGAGGTTTGAGATGAGATTACTATGTGTCTTGTGCACCGTGTGATTCTAGTGAGGTTTATATAGGAGAATTTTTGCATGCATCCAACGAGCGTGGGTGGCCACAACAACCATCCCTCCTCCTTTTTGAACTATCATGCTCATGGCAAAAAAATTATTCCACCCTTTCTATTTAAATCTATGGGTGTTTTCATAAGAATTTTCATATGTGATTATATGGTCTCTAGTCTCTTTCATTAGCATTGAAGAATTCATTAGAATTACAGGATAGTCCACCATCTTAGCTCTCCATTCAAATCTAATAGTCCAGATTGGAGTTGACAAGATTTATTGGTGCATTGATCAACTTCATTTTTTCTGCTTCCAAGGATGTGGAAATATTGTTTCCTTGGGATGTCTTCCATAATACTACTTACACTTTCCATTAAATTTTCTAGATGATTATCCTTAAGCCAGGTTCCTTTATATAAGTGTTGGATGATTATAAGAAAATCCCATAATATTTTGATGTTGGTGACCTATAAGCTTTTGGCTATACTTCCTCCTTGTAGTAATCCATACAATTATGCTTGATTATTTGTATTATGGCCTAACCCCCAACCATACTTTTTGATTATTTTTTCTTCAGGGCTAGTATAATAAACCTCCCCCTCCTGTCACCCTTGAATTTTTTTGGAAGCTCCATCAAATTGGAGGAATCAGTTATCTTAGTATTTCTTCCATTCTTGAAGGGCTTGATCAGAGAGTCTTAATTTCCAACCTTTTTTGTCTTTGTTTTCTTGCTAGGAGCATTTGTAATTCCATTCCCTAAGATCATGAATTTGACAAGCCATTCTTGCTATGATGAATCTTATCTTGTTCCGATTTGTTGAGCTTTTGTCCTCTAAATTCTTCACACATCATTAGCACTTTCATGGCTATTGACTTTGCAGACTAATTATAATCTTTAAATGTACCATAATTTCTGGAAAGCCATATGTGCCAACAAAGAAATTTTAGGATGGTGTCCCAAAACGATTTGAATCGAGGCTTGCTAGAGAAAAAAATAGTGTAAGATTTGGACTAGGATGCAAAGAAAGCTAAGATGTCATTGGGCCAATGAACACAGTTATATATTAGGGACAATGATTTCACCCAGACATGCTTGATATATTGGCACCAACAAAAAAGGTGTGGGATAATTTCTTCATCTTTCCTACACATTGGGCATCATGAGGGTCCTTGGATTCCTCACTTCCTGAGGTCTTCAAAGGTTATGATTTTCTTGTGTTCCAATAGCCAGCAAAAGGTATTGGTTTTTGGAATTGCATTAGCTTACCATATTTTTTTCCATAAACTGGATTTTGGGAGTAATTGATCTGATAACAACATAGTTTCATAGCCAACTTTGATCATTTATGCTGAAGCTTTCTACCCCACTCGATCATATTCTTATTAGTGCCAATGAGCACAACCTGCAAGATTATTCTTGAGGAGTGCATCCATATATGTGAGTTTAGATGGTATATCTTGAATATTCCATCCCACCCAGTGGTCGTCATTATCCCAGATCAAAATGTCTACCAATGCATATTTATTTCAAGCTTCAAGAATTTTTTTATTGGTTGTAATTCCGCTCATCTTCCCATGGGAACCTTATCCATGATATGATCCTTCCAAAGTCAATTTTTATACCATTGCATGGGATCTAGTAGAGTTCATTACTATTGAATTTTGTAGCTATGGTCAATCTTCATAACTAATATTTTAGTCCTCGAAATATATATAATAAAAAATAGAAGACATATCCTTCATGTCCTTTTATCTTAGTCCTTGAAATAATTAATATAAGACATGCTCTTCATGTCAGTTTCAACAAAGAAAATTTTGAATTTTTGGCTCCAAACTTGTTAAGTCATCCACAGTGAAGAGACACACATTCGGCCAGCTCACACATTATATATAAGGCACTTGACCTCCTTCTTCAACCACAATTCAATCTCTCACAAGACAAGACATCTTTCAGGCATCCATGCAAAAGAAAAGAAGAATAAGGATGAAGACATCTCAATTATATTTTCTATCTCTCCTTGACTTTGCACGTGTGGTTCTCTCTCTTGCAGTTTCACGTGTGCACGTTTTTGGGCATATTCTAGGCAATAGGTCAAACTTTTGGGTAGTATATTCTGGGCAGCATAACCAAATTTTATGGGTAGTAGGGCCGAGTTCTAGGAAGATTTTGGGAGGCCAAATTTCAGCATAGGAAGATTAGACATGGTTGGGTTTGTTGGGAAAAATATTGACTTGAAAAGAGGGAAGTTTGACCATAGCATTGTTCGTAAGTTTGACCATCATATTTTATTAGTAGAATTAGATGTATCTCTTGTTGAACTAAATAATTTCCTTAAGGGACAGGTTGTTGGGTTTTCCCCCTAGGTGGGTTTTCCTAGGTTAAATATTGGGTTATCCTTGTGCATTGTGATCCCTACTATCATTGGGAATTTATGGTTGAATTTCTGAAGTGTAATTGTTTAACATTAAAACTGGAAGTGCTAAAATAATATCTATATCGTTAAAAGTAATTATCATTTTTTCAGAAATTAGTGCTTGTATCTATTGCACTTGAAAAATCAACAATCACTAATGAGAGGAGAAACATTGGAAAGAAGCTACCAAAGTCTCTATCCTATTTGAGTGGGTTGTATTTTTCCAAGACTATTTCCCAATTAGGCAGGAGGTATTTTTCTTTGAGAATTGATTTCCACCATTCTTCTTTCTTTATCACAAACCTCCACACCAAATTTGCTCCAAGAGCTTTGTTCATTAGGATGGGATCTTTGCTTCCTAGGCCTACATATGCTTTGGGTGCCTTAATAGTAGCCCCCTTTATTAGGTGAATTTTTTTTGTGCTTAATTTTCCCCCTTCTTAAGGAACATCTTGATTTCTTTGGCTAGTTGATCTAATACATTTGAGGAGACATTAAAGAAAAGAATTGGTAGAGGGGAAGGGCTAAGAGTACAACCTTATATACAACCTACCAATTAATTTAACCATTGTGCTCCCCATGCACTGAGTTTATCTTTTACTTTGGAGAGAAACCCTTCCCATGTCTGCTTTATGTGAGTTTTTAGGCATATTAGGATCCAAAGTATTTGAATTATTTCAATGATTCCATTTGTTGGAATATTAATATCTCCCCAATTTTCTTTTTCTTAACAACATAAGTGTTCCAAAACTCTATTGTTTTCCCTCATGATGCTAGAAGGAAGTTATCCATTACTGCCTTGAATCTTTTGGTTATGATTGTTTATGCACCACCTAAAAGGAGTGTGTCATCCACAAATTGTGAATGATTGGTACTTCTAACGCCTCTTACATATATTATTCCTTGGATACTCGCATTCCTTCTCTCATGTTCCAACATGTGGATAAGACTATCAGATATTATTATGTATAGGAAGGGTGACAATGGGAAGCCTTGTTTGAGTCCTCTGGAGGCTGCAAAGAACCCTGCCACCATGCCATTGACTAGTGGGGCTATTTAAGGAGAACTGATGCACAAGCTCACCCATTTTATAAATTTTGCATCAAATCCAAATTTTGTCCTTAATTCGTATAGGAAACTATGTTGAACATGGTCAAATACATTTTCCATGTCTAGTTTGACTATGATTCCTTTGTCCCTAGGCGTCTTACTAGAATATATTTCTTCTTGAACCAAAGATATATTGTCCATAATTTGTCACCGAGGGAAGAATCCACATTGTTTTCAAAAATAATAGCTGGGAGAATTTTCTTGAGCCACTTAACTAGAATTTTTGAGATGATTTTGTAAGAAACATTGCACAAATAGATTGGTCGAAAATGAGAAAACGAAGATGGGTTATATTCTTTAGGGACCAAGGCAAGTAATGAGGTATTTATGCCCCCTCCCATGCAATTTTATTTTAAATAATATCCCACCATTCTACATAAATTTGACTTAATGACTTCCCAAAATAATTGATAGAAGTGAGCAGAGAAACCATCTGGTCCCAATGCTTTATCCATATTGAAGGAGAATACTCCCCTCTTGATTTCTTCTTCTAGGGGGGGTGTCATTAGCCATCAATTTGATTCTATTGTAATAATATTAGTAACGTGTTCGAGCATGTAGTTTTTAGATTCCACGTGAGGGACCTATGTTTGGTTATACAAGGCTTGAAAGCAGTGCACTTCCTTTTCTTTAATCTGCTAAAGGTCGTCAACTAAATTTACCCCTATCTTGATCTCATGAATGTTGTTTCTCCATTTTTCTACTTTTGGTCTGTTTGTGGGAGAACTTTGTGTTTCTATCACTTTCTTGTAGTCACAAACTTTGTGATTTCAGCTGCAACATATCTTCCTCTTCTTTCATAAGGGCATGGTATTTTGCAAAGGTTCATTTTATTTTTGGAAGAACCCGTTTGTAAGTAAACCCTCTTTCATTTTAGTCTATATTTGATTCATCTTTGGTTCATATTATTGAATGGTTTCCTACCTTTCTGTCCTTGATGCATGAAACCAAGACTTAATCTTTTCTTTTAACCTCTCAATTCTTTGCTCCCAAATCTTAATGGGGCTTCCCGTGATCCACTCTTGTCATGTAGATGCCATTAATTTGGTAAAATTTTGCTTTTGAATGAAGAGAGGGTTGAAGCTAATGGGAAGTAGGCCATAGTCGATGCTCTCTAATAGATCCAATACAATTGGTCGATGATCTAAGCCACTCCAAGGAGAATGCGAGATCTAGATATGATTTGTTGGAGTAAGAGGGAATCTGAGACTAAAAACCTATCCAAACAGGCAGTGATATGTCCTAGCCCAGAAATTCTATTATTCCATGTATATTTGTGAGTGATAGTTTTTATGTCAAGGAGAAGGAGTTTCTGGATGAGATCTTCCATGTTTTCTTGGAATTGGTCTTTAATATGGGTGCCCCCTTTTTTCCCACAAATATAGGGTGGTATTGAAATCACCTCCCAAAACACAATTGTATTGTAAATAGATTCATTTATTGGCATTAGAGAAGCCCAACACTCCTGCTTCTATTGAAATTGAACAGGCATATAGATATTGAACATACATCGTTTGAGGGAAGGTGAAAAATTGTGTCGCCAACCAATGGAGAGTTGAGGGTTGGTGCGACAACTATAGTTGTTGGGGATTCCACATTATGCATAAGCCTCCTTATGCTCCTCACGAGTTGTTTGATGTTATTTTGTTTCCTTTCCATAACTTATGTTGTCTTTGGAAGACCTCATGGTCTTCCATTTTTATCTCTTGGGTCAGGGTCTGTGGGCCTCTCCTTTTTTATTAGGGACTTTATGTCTTTCATTTTATGTTCTAACCCTAATCCCCTACAATTCCAAGAGATTATCTTCATCATTTATTTTTTTTCTTGTGTGTCCGCTTGAGATGGAGCATTGCAATTCCTCTTTCTTGTGCTTTTTGGCCCTTGCATTTTGGGGAGCATGGTTTGGATCCCCATTTCTTTGTATTTTTCTCTCTTTTCTAGTTGGATCTCTCTTATTGTTTTTTACCCTACTCTTATGTGTTGCCACTCTTGCCCTTATTATTTTTCTGCTTCAGATTTTTTGTTGATAAAACTAGCATTGATCGATCTAGCATTTACACATATTGGAGAGTGGGTGTCCTCTTCCCCAACTAAGAGGTCCTCAAGGTTTATGTCTTCTTGATTATATTCCAATGGTGACATATTTTCGTCTCTATTTTCCATGCCCTTTTATTGATGTAATGTCAGATCTAAGGAGGGGGGTAGGTTAGGATTGAGGTATTTCCCCCTCCACTTCCAAATTTAGAGCTTCAAATCTATTCCCTCTTTTCTCTTCACTTCTTGTCTTTCTAGTGCCTTCACCAGATCTTTGTCCATATCTCCATTGAGAGCTTATTCCTTTCCCTTTACTATCAAGATGGCCAGATTTATTTGGTTGTATGTTTTTTTGTCTTGAGGGATGCCTCCTTCTCTTAGCTTATTTCCATTTTTCTCCTACTTCATTTTGTTTGGGTTGATATTTTTTTTTTGTGCAACTATAGGAAAAATGGCCATATTCATGGAAAATATTATATTTGTAAGGGAGTTGGTCATAGTATACCTCATGTATATGAAAATAGTTGTCTAGATTCAAGTTGATTGTAGCCAAGAGGCCTTTGTCGAGATCTATCTCTACACAGATGTGAGCAGGGGAGAGAAGACCTTCATTAGGATCAACAAGATCAACCTACTTTCCAAAGGGTGTTTATGATGTTTCTGAAGGTGGATTCATTCCAATAGTGCAAAGGGAGGAAGGGGAGCTTTACCCAGATTGGGATAGCCAAAGGAACATCACTATCTAGATTGAAATTGAAGCTCCATTAATCTAGATATAATCCTTGAGATCCCATGAAATATGGCCTACTCCTGAATTTCAGGTCATTGTTTGCTTTATTTTCAAATTAGAAGGTCAAGAACCCTTCTCCATAGAAGGAAGAGGAAACATCACCTTTGATTAAGGGTTTCCAGCTCTTCTCCACCCACAAATGCACAATGCATGGAGAGGGCCAAAGACCCATGAATTGACCCATAAGCCCTCATTATGCAAGCTAAAGAACCATTGATCTATGATGAGGGGCAAAGAATTTAAATTTTGGGATATCCTCCAGCTTTTTAAGAAAGTGGGAGGGTGTAGGCTTATAATATTTAGGGCCATTTGATACGAGCATATTAAATGCTTCAACATCCTACATAGGGGTAAGGAAGCCTAGCCATGCGAGGCATATGACATCCCAACCCACACGCAGAGTAGTAGGTGTTGAGTTTTGTAGCTTGGGAGGTACTCCAAAACCCTAAGTACTAGATTGGTGTGAGTTGGAACCACAAAATCTCTTTGTGGGTTAAGTAACCAAGAGATGGGTTTTGCACCAAAAGTTGTGGGCGTGAAACTAGGACCTATTTTGATGGATGAGCCCTTGTATTATGTGTGACAACCTTAATGGAGAAAGGGTCCACTAAGACAACCAAAGGAGGCCTTGCCAAATGACATAAATTAATGTTTATTTATGTGTGTGGGCTAAATGAACAAGATGACCGGTTGTTTGGCTTATAGAGGTGCCCTAGAAATGACTAGTCATTGAACCTTAGAAGCATAAAACCAAAATATGGATGAGACCTCATTTGGCATCGTCACAAGTGTGAATTCATCACAAGAAGGAGGATGTATAAAATAAAGGAGTCATAGCCTCTATAAGAGTCTATCCAAAGAAGAGAAGGACAAGTTTCTTGGGTTTCTTTCCGTGTTGGAGCCGGTCAAGTTAGAGGATGTTGTTGGAAAAGTATAAAGGGAAATTTTGAGCATAATTGAGGTTGGTAATTATTTGTGAACAAGCCACAAATATTTATGTGTTATTGCAAGTGGAGCAGAGATCTACTTGGAGTTGATTTTAGGGTTGGAATAGCAAGACAAGGGGCTACATTCCCCTATAGTGATGACGTAAAAGATGGCTTGTTAGAGGAGGGTTAGTGTAGGTCTAGAAGGGATTTTCGGCTAAGGAAAGAGTAGGCTTGTAGTGTCACATGGTTCCCTAACCAAAGGGCCAAAATTCCTGAGGTAAGTGCACAAGCCAAGGTGTTTTGGAGGGAAAAAAGAAGGTGTCTTTTTGAGGTAAATTATGTCTTATAGTTGATGGTTTCACAAGGTTGATGGTCCAGGTTTGGGATAGATTTGGACGCAGTTCATGTATAGATTGAAGGTTGTTAGGTAACTACTAAAATAACCATAAGGTCAACCACTTATGAAGGAATACAAAAGTTGTAAGGAGGGAAGGTTCATTGGAGCTCAAGGGCCAGTATTTGAAGGAAAAAAGCACAACCAAGAGAGCTCACTCTTTATCCCTAGCTCACTATGATTACAAAATTCATCTTCAATGGAAAGTGACTAGCCTCCATTTCCCTAGACATGCCATCTTGAATCAATAGTGTGACAAAAGTGGGCAGTCTTGTGGAAGACCCTATGTGTTTCATACCTTGAATGACAAATGAGAAGCTACATGGAAGAAGTGTTTGGGCCTATATTCAGTGACCTAAATGAGCCACATTGATTGATAGAGGCATATTTTTGAGTTGTAGATTAGGAAGAAAAAGGACCTATGAATGTGTTCAAGATATGTGGACTGAAAGGAGCTTAGGAGTGCACTACATCAACAAGTAGGTTAGTTGTATCTTGTTCAGTCTGATTGATTATCATAGTTTTTATTGATATCAAGCCCTAGTTTTCTTGTATCAAGTGCCACTAATCCTCGTGTGGGGGCCCTAGACTGTTGTATTAACGATTTTTAATATAATGAAGTTGGGCTGAAAAAATTGTGTCTTGTGTACATGTTGATTCACTGCTATTGTTTTCCACTGTGAAAATTAGTATTGTTGTGACATTTGTGTGTGTTTTTGTTTGAGATTCTAAGACCCAAACCAGATTATCAAGTGTCATGTAAATTCAATATGATTTCAAAGCTATTTTGAAGGGCTAGTGAATCATAGTTTTCACATCACGACATAAAACTCAAGAGGGAGTTGGTTCCATTGTTGTTGAAGGACTAATAGCAATGGTGAAGTTGTTAGTTGGTCTACGATATGAGGACAGGTTGGATGGGTTGTCTAACTATATTCCATGGAAGGAAAGGATCAAGTTGGTCTTGATGGTCAACAAGATCTACGACTTTTCCAACATGGAGATCAAGAAGCCAACTAACCCTAAGGAGTTGGAAGTGTACAAGGAGTTGGATACAAATGTGAAGTTGATCATCCTAGATGGTGTCAAAGACCACTTGACACCTCATCTTTCTAGGAAGAAAACTACCCATGAGATGTGGAAAGCTCTTTAGGATCTTTTCCAGAATAAGAACAAGAACTGGTTTTTGGTATTGAGGGATAAGTTGAAGAGTACAAGGATATTGGATGGAGAAGTGGTAGCAATGTATCTGACCAGATTGTCTCATATTTGACATGAGATTTCCGCCATCAATGATACTATTACAGATTCTAAGATGGTGAGGGTTGCTTTAAAATGGTTCACCCAGGAATGGAAGCCCTTCATCAAAGGGATCGTTTCCAAAGAGTGTTGGAAATTTTGGCATTGATGTCAAATGATCATGTTAAGGACGCTTGATGTCATTAATTTTATTGTTGTTGATTGTGTTATGGTTGATTTATGTTGATTTCTACACTACCATTGTTGCAAGATTGCTTGAAGAGCAAAGGCTGATAAAGTGATGTGAAGTTCAAAGGCTTATCATTGTTAAATATGTCTATTGGTATATGATATCTTGAGACATAAGTTGGAAAATGTATGCTTTTATTAAACATAAATACCCAAAGGCAGTAACATTTGGCTGGTACAAATCTGAAACATGTAGCTAATACAAATTTAAAATGTTTTTAAGATTTATCTTTTGTAGTAATTTTGTTGGCCTATATTATTTCAGCTATATTTTTTATGTGAAAAAATTTTGAAGCTCTGATTTGAAAATGAAGAGGAAGATTATGAACAACCTTAGAAGACCGAGAGACAACTCATCATTTATTATTCATGCATAGAATATATGCAGTCAATAAGTTATGCTTATAAAAAATACATTGTTGAATGAAAAAAAAAATGGAGTTGAGAAGTTTATATGAGAGGGTTCATGAGTAGCATCATGATGAGGAGAAGAAGAGAAAACTAAGCAAAAGAGGAACAAAATTGAAGAATATGAGTAATAGAATCGAGAGCAGAAATTAATATCAGGTAACCAAAAAACTTGAATTTGTATTGTGATTGGGAGATTGTTGTCTCCTTTCAAGTTGGAACTTGATAAAGAATAGGTTGTAGCCTATTGAGGTAGGAGCCTCTTGTGGGTTGAAGCTTGCACAAAATTTTGTGGGATTTGGAGCTTCCTTGAGGTAGCAACCTCCTATAGGTTGGAGCCTACATAAAATTTGATGTAATAGGGGAGTAGGAGCTTGCCTTCACATCACTTTCAGCCAAAAAAATCATGGTTTTCTCTTGTATGGGTTTCCACTTATATTTGGTGTCTTCATGTGTTGCTGGCTGAATGTTGTGTGCATGCTCTTGAATTATGAATAATTATATATGCAAATGTCTCTCCATAGTAACTACAAAAGAAACCATTAATAATTGAATATATACAGAAGTCATTAGCTGCATATTTTGAGATAAAAAGTTGGAAATATACAATTATTGATTCACCCCCCCTCTTAGTAATTTCCAAGCATATATCCATTGGTATCAAAGCCAAGTTCCTTTAGTATCAGACAAACAACTGGAAGGAGTTCTTGAATCATTAGAATGGCTATTCAAGAAGGATGCTCAACAAATAAGGCCCCTTTGTTCACTAGTAGAAATTATGCATTCTGGAAATTGAGAATGAAGACATATTTAATGTCTCTTGGAGTAGAAGTATGGGATGTTGTGTTGGCGGGATATGAATAACCAAAGATGATGAGTAGTGAAAAAGATGGAAAACTGGAATTCATAGCCAATTCAAAAGCTATAAATACACCTCTTAGAAGTTTAAGTGAGTCAAAATTTATTAAGGTAATGCATTGTAAAATAGCTAAATATATCTAGGATAAAATACAAAATATCCATGAAGGAGATAATAAAGTAAAGATAACCAAATTACAAGTATATATAATGCAATTTGAGACATTAAAAATGAATGAAGATGAAGATATTGCTAAGTTCTTTCTAAGAGTAGATGAAGTTGTTAATGTCATGATGGGTCTAGGAGAAACAATCAAAGAGAGTGTAATAGTCCAAAAAATATTAAGGTCATTACCTTCAAAGTTTAATCCTAAGGTTTCAACTGTAGAAGAGACAACCAACTTTGAGACTCTAACCAGGGATCAACTACTTGGTCCCTTGACAACATATAAGATGAGAATTTCAAGAGGAAAGTCAGCTACCAGAGATGTAGCCTTTAAGGTAGACAAACATACAAAAGATAAGGAATGTTCATGCTCAAACTCTGATGAAGAAGATGTGAAATTTGTTAGAAGATTGAAGAAAGGTACAAGTAAGTATAAAGAAAAAATCGCATTTAAGTGTTTCAATTGTGGGCGAGTGGGGCACTATGCCCCCAAATTTCCTTATAAGAAAGAATAAAACCAATCCAGAGTGAAAGAAAAGAATAAACCTAATAAAATGCAGAAAGAGAAAAAATTCAAAAATAAAATCTTCTATGCTCAAGAAGATAGCAGTGTATCTGAAATATATAATGAATCCTCTAGTGAAGATGGAAGTAGTGAATTCATGTTGATGGACTTAGAAGATCTGATAAATGATTCCAAAGAATATGAAGAAGAAGAGGAAGGTGAGATCGATCTTAAGGGAGAGTTGATTAGTGCCCTGAAGAAAATAGATAGACTTAAACAAAAGAATAAGAAGCATAAGTAGATTTTGCTTAAATATGTAAAAGAAGAATCAAATTCAGAGGAAATTATCGAGTTGAAGGTTGAAGTTAAATAAGCATAGAAGATGGAAGATATTTTTTTGTAGCAAATAAAGGAGAAAATTTGAAAAGTCAAGAGTGTGAAAGATTGGAAGAAGAGGTGGTAACTCTGAAGAAAAATATAGACAAGGCATAGATTGATTTGAACATGAACATTCAACACATAAAAAGATCTAAAAAATTGGATGTGATATTAAATGCTCAAATCTCTCCACTTGTGAAGGTTGGGTTAGGCTATGAAGGAGAATCCAATGAAATTGAGACAAAGGACAAAAAGACAAATATTTTTGTAAAAGTTGTCAAGGGAGACAATGACAATCCACATCAATCTAAGAACAAGAAGTTGAGCAACACTTTAGTATCAAATGAGCAACAACAAAGAAGCACTTCCAACAAAGTGCAACAGATAAAAGGAGTGAAAAAACAAACAACAAACTATCAGAGACCATACTTCTTCAGGAGACAATATTATCAAATGTCAAGACATTTATATTCTCAAGTGCCATCGACTACCAGGTACCAAAATATTTTCTATGGGTATTGTTACTGTCATAAAAAAAGTGGAAACAAAGCTATAAATTGCAAATCTTATGTTAGAAGAAATGAGTTGAGGAATCTTAAGAGAAGTGAGGATAACAATAGATTTGCATACACCAAAACAAACATGAATCTAGACAAAAAAAAACATTTTCTCCTATTTTTGATATCACTGAGTGTTTCTACTGTCACAATTTGGGGCACAAGTCATATGAATGTCAACTTAAAAATAATAGATCACAATATTAGAACAATTGCAGAATAGATGAATGCATGTAGTGGAGAAATAAGAAAGAAGAAAAGAAAGTTGATAAGTGTGGCCAAGTTATGTATGCTTAAGATCAAAACAATAAATGGTATGTGGATAGTGGATTCTCTAGACATATGATAGGAGATGAAAGAAAGTTTGTATCCGTAGATGAAAATAAAAGTAGAAATGTCACATTCAGAAATGATAAAATAGGAAAAATTAGAGGAAAGGGTACATTCAATCTAAAAAATGGAAGAGGAAAGGCTCACAATGTACTATTTGTAAATGGTCTGAAACATAATTTTTTGAGTGTAAGTTAGATGTGTGACAGAGGTTGTGATGTTCTCTTTAGAGCTCAGGATTGTGAAGTCGGGTCAACAAATATTGGGAAGGTCTTGGCTAAAGGAGTTTGAACAAAGAATAATGTATATATTTTTAAGGAAGATAATGAAGAGTGATACATCTCAAGCAAGATGAGTCTTGGATATGGCTTAAGAGATTGGGGCATCTCAATTTTGATCACATCATTAGGCTTAGTAAGAAAAGAGCAGTCATAGATCTACCAAAGATAAAGAAACCTCAAAACCCTACATGCAAGTAATGTCAAATGGGAAAACGAACTCAAACTTCATTCAAGTTCAAGGACAATTTATCAAGTAGTAAGCCTTTCTAGTTAGTATGTATGGATTTGTGTGGTCCTTCTAGAACAAAAGAACCAGGAGGAGAAAAATATTTTATGTTATTAATTGATGACTATTATAGATTGACATGGGTATCATTCCTTAGAAATAAGTTAGAAGAATTTGAGAAGTTCAAAATATTCAAGGAATTAACAGAAAATCAAACAGGGTGCAAGATAAAGTGTATAAGGTCAGACAAAGGAGGTGAATTTAATTCATATGAGTTTACAAACTTGTGTGATGAACTTGGAACAAAAATGAAATATACTATTGTAGACACACCATAGTAGAATGGAGTTGCAGAGAGACATAATAGACCTGTTCAGCAAATGGCTAGATCCATGATTCAAGAGAGAAACATTCCCTAGACCTATTGGGTAGAAGAAGTACACACAACAATTAATATTCTTTATAAGTTACATATCACACCGAATTGTGACAAGAAACCTTATGAATTGTGACATGGTAAGCCCTCTTCAATCAAACATTTTAAAGTATTTGGAAGTAAATTCTATATAAAAAATAATGATGAAAAGTTAGGAAAGTTTGATGCTCAATCAGGTGAAGCAATATTTTTGGGATACTTATCAAAAATTAAGGGATATAGGTGTTATAATAAATGATTACATAAGATTGTGGATTTCATAGATGTAAGGTTTGATGAAGAGCTACCTAATAAGAATAATAACACTAGTTTTATCAATCATCCATATCATCACCATGACAATGAAGAAAATGAAGTACAAAATGAAGAATCAGAAAAGATAGAGAGTCATTCAAAAGGTCCCTTGAGGCATGTTCAAAGGAATCACCCTAATAATCAAAATATTGGAGATAAAAGTGAAGGAGTTCAAATAAGGAGGCAACTTGCAAAGAAAATGAACCAAGCTCATATTTCTATGTTGTCACGGATTGAACCAAAGAACTTGAGTGTAGCAAGTAAAGAAAAAAATTGGATAGATGTTATGAATGAGGAGTTCGATCAAATTTAAAAGAACAATACTTGGGAACTAACACCAAGACCAAATGGAAAAAATGTCATTGGTACAAAATGGGTGTTCAAAAATAAGATGAATGAACAGGGACAAATTGTTAGAAACAAAGCCAAACTAGTATGAGGTCTGAAATTGTTTCCTTTTTTACTACCTCTTTCCCTCTCCCTTATCTTTTTGTGACCATTTTTGTAGCAGTCTCAACATACTCAAGGTTACTTCAACTTATAAAAGGTACTAATCATCCATGTTTTAGAATCTATTTTTCTTTATGATTTATAATTACAATAATATTGATTCAAAAATAAGATGAATGAACAAGGACAAATTGTTAGAAACAAAGCCAAACTAGTATGAGGTCTGAAATTGTTTCCTTTTTTACTACCTTGTTCCCACTCCCTTATCTTTTTGTGACCATTTTTGTAGTAGTCTCAACATACTCAAGGTTATTTCAGCTTATAAAAGGTACTAATCATCCATGTTTTAGAATCTATTTTTCTTTATGATTTATAAATACATTAATATTGATTCTATCCATCTCTACAATTACATAATATTGATCATTCCGCAAATAATGTTGAATTCTGTAGCCATATCCATGATTAGACGGGTCACAATGCATCAATAAAGGGATGAAATGTATCTTAAGATGACAAATGTTCACTACATGGAAGAGCACCTATCAGCATGACTTGGCAGGCTACAAAGATCAGGAGATCTTAGAGCCAAACTCTAAGTATGATGGTGTAGTGGTTAAGTGAAGAGAAGCAGGAGAGCATGACAACATTAGGTGAGCATGCAAAATACCTGTTCAATCACGAGGATATGATCCAAGAATAATCTCACATGATTTTCTCTCCCAATACCAAATCGTGAGGAGATAAAGTTCTAATTTAAATCTATTTCTTAGATGGCAGAACAATTCCATTTCTTATCGACATAAAACTCTTGAATTAGTTTTAATGAAAATTATATAAAAGCCATAAGGCGAAACCCAAAAGACAATTCGAAAGTTAAGTACGTTGTGGTTCATTTCCAGTATTTGTGAAACTCTGTTTTGAATTAATACAATCCTTTGTTTTCAATGCGTGACTAAGCAATCATTTGATCAGTAGCATACTTACACTCACGGGAGGGCCCCCTAGTGAGTTGTAAGGATATTTGGTTTTGTTTCCATTTTCTCATAACACGATAGTTTCTTGAAGTTTATCTTCTCCTTGAGTAGTTTCATTACAGTTATGTTTTGATCATTTGTTATTTTGGTTTCAGAGCGCTCATAAAGGAAAATTACCAAAAAGATTTTGATTTTCATATGCATTTCCTTTTAAGTTTCATTACTCAGTTAATTTCGTAGATGGTAAAAGAAATGCCTTTTAGAGTTAATTGTGCACATCAGTAATCATTTGGAGTTACAAGTTCTCATTTGATTTTTTCTTCTGCAAGTAGATTCTTTTTTTCCAAGGAAAAAGGCGCAATTTTATTAATGAAAATAAAATTACATATTGCATTTGCTAATAACCAAGCATCACCAGGCCATTGGCTGATGATAAGCATAAACATACAAAGGAAAAATGAACTAATATAAAATGGGCGAAAATTCTGCAAGTAGTTTCATTAGCATTCCTTTTTGCAATTGTAGTTCATTTCTTTTCTTTCTGCAACTAGGAATTAAGTTTTCTTTATGCAATTTTATTTTGTGCAGCTAGTATAGAGGTTCCTTTATGAAAAGTTTTGTTTTCAATTCTACAAGTAGCATTAAAATATTTTTCATGAAATCCAATGTTAGCATTTCCTTTTATGCAAATAGTGTTGGAAATAATACTGAGAGGGGGGGTAAATCAATATTTACAATCTATAACTTTTTCATTTCCATAATCAGATTTATATACGCTACTTCAATGGAGGGAATTTTCACATGAACGCAATTGTTCTTGAGGAAACCAGCGTATATCCAGTGAACTTATGATTCAGTTAATTCATCATATGATGATCTTTAATCAATGCATCGATACTTTATTAAACATTAAATAGTAACTATGTGCAGTATTAATAGAATAAACCATCACACATAAGCAACAAACATGAACACCAAGATTTAAGGTGGAAACCTAATGTGGGTGAAAACCACCTGCTACTATCGTCTCTGTCTTCTTTTAATAATAAGAAAATCTGTTTACAATTTGTACTGGTGTAGAATCATACTAGTACACAGGCTTCTCGTTCTCTAGCTTCTACTGTAAGGGAGCTACAAGCCCCTAGCTCTTTACTTAGGCGCCGGCCTACTGAAGGCTCCAACCTTCACTCGTTTTCCAGCTACTACCGGAAGGGAGCTCCAACCCCCTAGCTCTTTTACTAGCCGATATGTTTAGCAGTACATAGGTGCTGACCTACAGAAGGCTACGACCTTCTCTCTTGCTCCAGGGACCACGTTTCATTAATTTTCAGACTGGATACTCCTGGAACAACATTGAAGATCAAAATCATAACTGCATCAACCAATCACTGAAACTCAATCATCACTCTCTGAATTAGCCATAACTCAATCAATTACTGACAACCTCTAAACCTCTGGCACAACTGAATCATTCATTCATACTTAATAAACTTTAACCAATCTGTTATCACTCAGGTTGTCCTTAAGCTCCGGAAAGGATACGGCCGAGGTAACGACAAACCAAATTTGGATTGCAGGTTCTAGCCAACCTGCAATCAGAGAGGGCTCTCTCTTTTAGATTTAGCTTTGTTTGAAAGGATTTTAGGCTAGGTCTTGGGTCCAGAGGGTTTTCGTTTTATTTTTGGTGGGAAGGATGGTGCCTTCAAGTAGAGAGGCAAAACATAATCTGGTCAATTTCAAACCATTGGGCGTGGAGTCAAAGAACAGGACTGCTGGTGTGTATTCTTAGTCACAAGACTAACATGGAGCAAGGTAACTGCATATGAAACAATCTTTCAAGCTTAAAGAATGGAGTGAAAGCTAAGGCATGAGAGACAATTAAGAATTTCTCAAACATGTTTAGCAGAGGGAAGTTGAATGAGCTTTGCCCAGGAGCAATTAAGAATTCCTAGCTAACAGTCATTCATATGTGAAAAAGGTTAAACATGAGCCATGAAGGAATTCATATCCATCCCTAAATCAAGAGGAAAACATTAAGAAACCACAGAAACTGAGCATAGAGTGCAAGCATGCAAATTCTAAACCAATCTTTCTTTCTGTGATTTGAGCATATATGAGATGAAAATAACAGAGGCGAGGAACACTTATTGATTCATACAGCAGCGCAAGAATTCCACATTCACATCTTCAACCATTAAACACAGCGCAGACAGTTGTCCTCCAAACTTTTCAGCATTCTTTGATTATAGAAAAAGTTTCAGACATACAGTGCGAGTCTCTCTTGAGATACATTAGCCGACCAACCCTTTTAACAATGCTGAGGGTGGTATTTATACAAAAATTGGATACAAAAATATCTAGATGAGAAGTTAATAGCTAATAACTTCTCTAACAACTCTTAAGAAGTGGTTGATGAGAAGTAAATGCAGAAATAAATGCAAATGCAACAGCTGCCCTTTCTGTCAGTGAGTGTTGACTTCTGTGCTCATTTGAGTCGGCTGAACTGCGCTTTCAAAAATTCGCGCCCTTAAGCTTATTGTCCCAACGTCTTTGCTTTGCGACCGCGTCAACCTGTTCGGCGTGCTCTGTAACAGCTATGTCCGGTCCCTTGTGCCTTACCTGTGCCTACTGGTGACCTGTAGCTGATTGTGACTTAAAAAATGAACAAAAAAGGGGTAGAAGTGACGCTACCTGGGCAAGAAGGCCAGCATTGCCCGCCACCAGTTCTCAGAGGGTAGCTGATGCTTTTGTATTTTGACAAGTGTTTCGTCGGCCTCAGTGTACTTGTAATAACTAGGCAGCATCTCAAACAGATGATTGACCTCATGTTCTAGGTAAAATAAGCTCTCCAGCTTGTCGTAAAGTGTATGTCCTGTAGGCGGCCCTGTCTCTGTTGCGGAACTTGATGCAGCAGTAAGCTGATTAGTGACAAAATTATTGAGTCTGGTAGAATATTGGTCACATGTCAATAATTTCCCAGCACTGGTCAGCAGGCTGGGCAACCCTCTAGCCTGTAATGCTGCAAGCCTTACGTCAAAACTATCCACATCCCTTTGTATATCCCTGCATCTTGCCTCCAGAGTTTGCACAAAGCTTCTCAGGGTAAGCACACTTTTTGCTATGAGTATGGCATCTGTTCTGTTCATGATATTGAGTGCTGCCAGCTCTTCCCTAGTCTGGTGATTCAGAAAATTGATCATTCTGTTGGCTTGATCAGGCATATTACCTAATGCTGCCTTGGCCCTTTGGCTTTCAAACTTAGCACGGCCAAGCAGTCCACCTGTTCATATATTGCTTGAATCGACCTCCATTGGCCAGTGATAGACTGATTTACTCTGGCCCACAGAATTCTCTTTATTTTAGCAAAGGCCTTATCTAATGACAACTCTTTTTCCAATGATTTGATTCTGTCTTTCAGGGCTTTGATTTCTCTTGATTGCTCACCCAGTGTCATTTTGGACTTGTCATACTTTGTTTCTAGCTCAGCCAATTTTCCTCTGGCCTGTCTAATCTCCGTTGCCTGAAGCTCTACCTCTTTGATAGCCCTTCTTAATTCGTCCATACTCATACTAGACTCAGGGATTGTTGTTGTTGTTGCTGCAGTTTCTGTAGCTATTGTGGTTGCTGAAATAATTGGAGGGGTGGTCATTGCTTGTACTGGAGGAACATCAACACCTGTTGGAACTGTTTGAGGTGGCTGGGAAGCCGACTCTCCCTCCTTGCTTTGTAGTGCCCTCTCCAAATCTCCTTCTAAATTAATTACTTTCTGATTTAATTTCATTATCAAATCCCATTGATCCTCAGCTTCTTTTTCCTTTTGCAATTCACCTGTTTGAGGATGCTCAGTAGGAAGCAACCTCAATCTTTTCTTCAGTGCAGCAATGTCATCATCTTTCTTTTTGAGAAGGGTCCTGACACCCTTAGGATCCTTAGGATCATGACCCAAGTCCACAATGATCTCCTCCAATGTTTTGATTCTATTATCCTTGGCTGTGGAGGACAATCTTTCAAAATCCAGTTGAGTGTTGGTATTCTTCAAAGATTCACCTAACTCATGAGCCAATGTGGCCTTTTCTGCAAGGGTAGCATAAAGCATTTCAGCTGTCTGCTTGTGTACCTCTATTTGGTCCATAGGGTGGATGTCTTTGGACAGGACCTCTAACCTCGTCTTGACGAAATCTGCAGCTGACTGCGGCTGCGGAACCTTGGGTCTGAAGTGGGTCAGGAACATCTTTTCTTGCTTTATATCAAATGCTGCCATTAGTCTTTCCTGTTTGGCAGGTGTTGCTTTTAGGAATTGCTCATAAAATTGCGCTCTTAGTAGCTCATTTTGAGCTTTGATTTCTTTGAAGCTGGCTTTGTGCTGGTTGGTTTTTTGCCTCGCTGAGTGGAGGATGACACCTCCATGCCGTGTTGTCTATCTTTCTCTTGCTGAAAAGAGCTTGTTGGTGTATGCAGGCTCGTTTCCCTTCTCGGGCTTTCCACGATTTCTTCACTGACTTCTTCCTCGACCGGAGAATCAACCCTTTGTCTTTTTTATTCAGGCTGCGGTACAGACCCACTAGCAGGTGTGGAGTCTTCCCGGTCCCTTTTCTTGCCTCTCTCTTCATGGGCAGGTGTCTGCAAAACTGGTATTTGGGCTGCCTCTGTTTGTTGTGGAAGGGCTTGCCCTCGAGCTTTTTCTGTTGAGGTGTCCGGCTGCTCAGTAACTATCTCCTGCTCTGTCTCCATTGGTTCTTTTCCCTTGGCTGTTCCTGCTGCTGATGTAGAAGCTCCTTGGGCGGTTTGTGAAACTGCAGTTGTAGATGGGCCCTCTTCCATTTGATATGGCAGCCTGAAATTTACCTGGTCATCAGAATCCAAGTCAAGAGTTTTTTCAAGATCTCTAGCAGTTTGTTCCAAAATTTCCTCTTGAGTTAATTCTTCAACCAAAGTTCCTTGTGCCCATGCATCTTGGTTAGCATATCGTTCAACTTGAGGGTTTTTGCAATGGTCATATGGTGTCAGTCTATACTTGACCCTTCTGGCATTAATAAAACCAAGCGGGTCATAAGGGACCCACCAGAAAATCCTCTTCAATTTAAATTGATCTTTGAGTATCAGGTCGACCTCTTGCCAACCATCCTTCTTATTCATGATGAAGGGGCCTAGGCAGTCTCTGAATTTCAGTTGTGCCCTTTTCTTAGTGCTGTGGAAGTGAGTCAAATCTGAATTTATAAGTTGCCTGTAGTATTCTAATGCAAACAGCCTCATCGGCACATATCTCGGGAGCCTGTAAGGGCACAGCTCACAGCCATAAATTCTGATGACAGTATGGTTTTCATATAGGTACCAATCACCTAATTTGAAATTCTTAGACAACTGTAAGATCTTTTGCATTTCATAGGTTATTCTGGGAGGAGGAACCTTCATTAAGAGGCAGGACACAGGATATACAAACTGGTCAATGAACTCAGAGTATGAATAAGGAGAGTCTTGGACTTGGTGAAATACAGCTGACCAGAAGACAACAAACCTCCTTTCTCCCTTTGAATCCAGTTTCTTGATGGGGCATTGAAATAATTTAGAATGATAAAACATGAACAAATGATAGATATAGGAGGAATATTTGAAAATCCCCTGCCTATCTAGTCTTGTGAGCTGGTCATGGATTTTGTCTGATATGAACCTGGCATAATTATACTTGATAGCAGGAGGCTGTCCTTGGCTGAAAGAAGACAATATAACCAGCACTGTCTCGTCTACAAGTTCAATCGATGTGAAGCCCAACACATAGGATATCATATCTATCAGTAATTTTCCCACCTCATTGAAATGGCCATAAGGAAATGGAGGTGGTTCCTTTGGCTGGCAATCTGCTCTCATAAATGTCTCAGCAATCATTTCCATCTTGGTACCAAGTAACCAAGAGGTCTCTTGCAGCAAACTGTTTATGGAAAAGGGCAATAGCATGTAATTCGTTTTGAAATTCAGCATCTGGTTGATGGAGTCAGGAGTAGTATAGAAAAGTATGCTTCCAGATGAAGACTTAACGGCCCTTTGACTCGGTTCATAATTTGCAGCACAGAGATGAATAATCTCATGAAATATATTCACAGAAGGGAGGAAATAATAAGGCAGATTGGATTCCCATATGCAATACTTGTCAGTTTTATCCAAGAAGCTGTTTCTCAGCTGGCAGTAGGTGCGTAGATGATTCCTTTTGGCAACAAAGTCTTGAATGAGATAATCTGTATCGGCCAAAGGCATGGACTCCAGTTCTTTACTTGGCGGGTTGATGGGAGTAACATTCAGAGCAGATGGAGCGGCCATTGTGCAGCTTTGAGTGCTTGAGCTGAAAGGAGGGCTAATGAAACAAATGGCTATCAAATTTGCTTGCAATAACTAGCACTAGAAGGCAAACTGAACTTCAAATGTGATAGCAGTTGAACGGCTTGAGAGCTTATGCTGTAAGAGACCAACTTGGTGGAGTTTTGAGTGAACCTCCCTTTTCTTGGTGAATTTTCTGGAGTTGAAGACTGCGAGGAACAATGCAGGGGAGCAGAGGGCAATTACAGTTCTGGTGAATGGATTTGGGCAAGAGAACAGGGAAAAATGGGCAATGCCGAGCTACCACAAGATTTTTGCCGGGGGTCGAGATTTTAAAGAGAATTTGCACGCAACAAGGAAAATGGGCACAAGGCTTCTAAGACTCCTTCGTAGTAAAGGGTTACCAGCAGGTTTTATGGGGTCTCAAGTGCAGCAGCGTTACAAATTGGGGGATTTTCACAGGTTGACAGTGTGTGCAACAGATAAAATACAAACACAGGGATGAAAAGATGAAAATATGGCAAATACCTGGTTCAAGGCGCCGAAAACGGACGAACTGGCGCGCAGGAGGGCTATGAACTCGAAATGCAGGACGCAACAGCTTGTTTGGTTGATTTCCAGCTTTGGGAGTGAGAAAATGGATGAAACAGGGAGCCGGAGCATTCAAATGAAGCAATAAGAATGAAAAACAACGGTCGTCCGCGCTCTTTTAAGCAAAAATTGACAATTGGCGCTTTTGGCGCTTTTTTGGGATGACGTCAGCGTGACGTCATCGGCGGGTCCCGGGTACGGACGGACGACGTGGCGGTGCGGTGGCAGGGACACGGTGGCAGTGCGCGGGTACAATGGGGTGATGTGGCAATAACGTGGCACGGGAGCGGAGCGTGGCAAGTGACGTCAGAGGGAGGGATGTAGCGGTGACGCCACGCAGGCGAAGGTGGTAAGCGGTATCGGGTGCACCGCCATAGCGCCTGGGCGGTTTTGGGGGGAGGGGCTCCGCCACACCCCAGAGCTTGACGCGTGGCGGGAGTAGGACGGCAAAACCACCAAAATCCCGGATGCTAAAGCTCAGGCTGTTGGCGCACGGAAAGGCCCGCCCACTGTAGATCTGGGGCGGGCCAGATCTAACGGCTGGCGGGGCAACCAAAGTGGCGGAGGGTTATAACAGGCCCCGCGCGGTATTATATTGGATTATTAATACGGCCCGGGGGGGGAAGGGATAAACATTGATAAACAAGGTTTAAGTGTTATGTGCCGGCGGGGATTTAAACTTTGGAACGATGGGTTTGGGTTTATATGCGCGGTTTAAACGAAAGTTTAATGTTTTAACATAATATGTAGACATTTAAACTTTTTAAAACAGTGACTGCGGGGGAAAAGGAATGGTTATCAGCTCAACGGGGGGTTGACCGATTCCAAGGGGGGAATGGGGGAATGGTTAAATATAAGTCCCGGATGGACTTAATATTTCCCCAGATTAGGAACATATGGCTATAGTGCCTAGGGAGGCTATTTAATATTTTTGGGGGTTTTTGTATAGTTTTAGTAATGAATAGGGATAAGGGAGAAATTAGGGAGCTACATAGTAGAGTTAGGAATTAATATGGATTGCGAGGTGAAAGAAGAGCAGGAGGCTAAGTTTCAACAATAAAACTTAGATATAGGGGCAAATGAAAGTGAGAAAGTGATTTAGACAAGAAATGTGGCTTCTTCTCAATCAAGAAAACCAACTTTACCTTGATGTTTCACAAAAATGAAATGGAATAAGGACTTGTTGGGCAGATCCCAAGGTCCTTTAGGGGGATGTTAGTAAGAGGGTTTGAGAGGGAGGAGAAGGGAAGTTAGACATGCTTCCAAAATTCTGCCAATTGGAGCCCACTTTGCTACCTCTGCCACCGATATGCTAAGTTTCCTTTGTGAGGCTCGAACTGGAGATGACCTTATTTCTACAACCCCAAGATACCTACCCTTTTTACAACACCTAGAATTTTTTGCTTCTTGAGGGAGGGTGCACTTAGACTTGCAAACCCTGATTTCCTTTTCTTTTCAACTACCTTCCTATCTAAAACTACCCTTATTTCTGCCAGGGGCTCAGCTTAAACTGTTGAGTTCCCAAGATTCTCTACCTATCTGCACATCTGCCAAGCTTAAACTGTTTGGCCAGATACATTCTCTATATTCTAAAGCAAGCAAATTTAAACCTAGGGAAACCAAGCTTAGGCTGTTTGGCTTTCCCTTAACTGAGAAATCATTCAAAAATGGAACTTTTGCAATTTGAAAAAGATGAACATTTTAAGTACTTCCCCTGTCAATCATGAAATATGAAACCTGTTGCAACATGAGGCTAACAGTGGCTCCACTTGGGGATGGCCTTCCCTTGTGGAAGGCCAAGAACAGCAGGTCAGACTGCCTTGTTTTTCAACTGCTTCTGTACTCTAAACTTTTCCTCTTGCTGGCTGCTTTATTTATATACATGGTAGCAAACTCGAGAAGCCTTAGGGCCTTCACTTCGGGCATCAACTACATCAAGCTGCTATCAAACAGAAAATTGAAATCCTACCTACCTACCCTAATCAGCACTTGTTTGCTGGTTAGGTAAAATGAAACAACCAGTGCAACCATTTTAGCATTTGTAGAAGAAAACAAACTGCTTGACTGATAGTTGGTGAAATCAGAAACATTGTCAGGTCATGTGCTCTCAGAATCCAGATTGTAACATATGAAGGTATTTGCTGAATGTCTTGGCCTTCATAGAGAAAATATGTTAAAGATTTTGAGTTGAAAAGATCCTCCATATAATCAGCTACAGGATCTATAAAATCATTATGTGGGAGAGTTTCTTCTGAGCTTGCTTTGTCTGATGGAACAGCTGTATCCTTAATAATCACCCCTGCAACCAATACTTCATTCTTTCTCTTGAAAGGATGATCATCTTTAATCTGTAGGTCAGAAGGTAATACAATTTCCCTATGACTAGGAGAAGGAAGATTTTGGAAAAACTCTTTAGGATTAGGAAAGTCATATAGCTGAATTTGAGAATGCAAAAATTCAATCTCTTTCTCATGCTCTTCAACCACTAGGTTCAGAAAAGATATTCTGATTTGAGGCTGCTCTATTATTTTGACCTTCAGCAGCACAGATCTAACAAAATCTTCATCAAGCTCATATTGGGATAACAGCTTCCTGAAATCATCTAAAGCTTGCTCTACTGCAAGATCTTCCACACGTCTAGACATCCTGTCTCACTATTAGCCCTTTGACATGGAATTACTTGGCCAAAGTGGTGTTCTGAAACTTTGAAGCTTTAGATCACTAAAGAAAAATTTTAGGCATTCTCTTTTCAGGCTCGCTCCTCCAGCGGAGTCTTGTTTGAAAATAAGGTGGAGTCGCCAGGTGGATGACTCAACTCTGAAGTGCCTGATCTGTGTCCACCATCATAGATCAGAACTGAACTTGTAATAATACTCCTGAAGGTCTGGTTCTCTCAGTGGAGCTTTCCAACTTTCTTTGTGAAACTTTGTAAAATTAACTGAGGAAAGTCCCCAGCGGAGTCGCCAACTGTTAGCCTCTTTTTGCAACAGGTTTCATATTTCATGATTGACAGGGGAAGTACCAAAAATGTTCATCTTTTTCAAATTGCAAAAGTTCCATTTTTGAATGATTTCTCAGTTAAGGGAAAGCCAAACAGCCTAAGCTTGGTTTCCCTAGGTTTAAATTTGCTTGCTTTAGAATATAGAGAATATATCTGGCCAAACAGTTTAAGCTTGGTAGATGTGCAGATAGGTAGAGAATCTTGGGAACTCAACAGTTTAAGCTGAGCCCCTGGCAGAAATAAGGGTAGTTTTTAGATAGGAAGGCAGTTGAAAAGAAAAGGAAATCAGGGTTTGCAAGTCTAAGTGCACCCTTCCTGAAGAAGCAAAAAATGCTAGGTGTTTTAAAAAGGGTAGGTAGCTTGGGGTTGCAGAAATAAGGTCATCTCCAGTTCTGGCCTCACAAAGGAAACTTAGCATATCAGTGGCAGAGGTAGCAAAGTGGGCTCTAATTGGCAGAATTTTGGAAGCATGTCTAACTTCCCTTCTCCTCCCTCTCAAACTCTCTTACTAACATCCCCCTAAAGGACCTTGGGATCTGCCCAACAAGTCCTCATTCCATTTCATTTTTGTGAAACATCAAGGTAAAGTTGGTTTTCTTAATTGAGAAGAAGCCACATTTCTTGTCTAAAATCACTTTCTCACTTTCATTTGCCCCTATATCTAAGTTTTATTGTTGAAACTTAGCCTTCTGCTCTTCTTTCACCTCGCAATCCATATTAATTCCTAACTCTACTATGTAGCTCCCTAATTTCTCCCTTATCCCTATTCATTACTAAAACTATATAAAAATCCCCAAAAATATTAAATAGCCTCCCTAGGCACTATAGCCATATGTTCCTAATCTGGGGAAATATTAAGTCCATCCGGGACTTATATTTAACCCTTCCCCCATTCCCCCCTTGGAATCGGTCAACCCCCCGTTGAGCTGATAACCATTCCTTTTCCCCCGCAGTCACTGTTTTAAAAAGTTTAAATGTCGACATATTATGTTAAAACATTAAACTTTCGTTTAAACCGCGCATATAAACCCAAACTCATCATTCCAAAGTTTAAATCCCCGCCGACACATAACACTTAAACCTTGTTTATCAATGTTTACCCCTTCCCCCCAGGTCATATTAATAAATCCAATATAATACCGCGCGGGGCCCGTTATAACCCTCCGCCACTTTGGTTGCCCCGCCAGCCGTTAGATCTTGCCGCCCCAGATCTACGGTGGGCGGGCCTTTCCATGCGCCAACAGCTCGAGCTTTAGCGTCCGGGAGTTCGGCGGTTTTGCCGTCGTACTCCCGCCACGCGTCAAGCTCAAAGGTGTGGCAGAGCCCCTCCCCCCAAAACCGCCTAGGCGCTATGGCGGTGCGCCCGATACTGCTTACCACCTTTGCCTGCGTGGCGTCACCGCTACATCCCTCCCTCTGATGTCACTTGCCATGCTCCGCTCCCGTGCCACGTTATTGCCACATCACCCCGTTGTACCCACGCACTGCCACCATGTCCCTGCCACCACGTCGTCCGTCCGTACCCGGGACCCGCCGATGACGTCACGCTGACGTCATCCCGAAAAAGCGCCAATTGTCAATTTTTGCTTAAAAGAGTGCAGACGACCATTTTTTTTCATTCTTATTGCTTCATTTGAATGCTCCCGCTCCCTGTTTCATCCATTTTCTCACTCCCAAAGCTGGAAATCAACCAAACAAGCTGCTGCGTCCTGCATTTCGAGTTCATAGCCCTCCTGCGCGCTAGTTCGTCCGTTTTCGGCGCCTTGAACCAGGTATTTGCCATATTTTCATCTTTTCATCCCTGTGTTTGTATTTTATCTGTTGCACACACTGTCAACCTGTGAAAATCCCCCAATTTGTAACGCTGCTGCACTTGAGACCCCATAAAACCTGCTGGTAACCCTTTACTACGAAGGAGTCTTAGAAGCCTTGTGCCCATTTTCCTTGTTGCGTGCGAATTCTCTTTAAAAGCTCAACCCCCGGCAAAAAATCTTGTGGTAGCTCGGCATTGCCCATTTTTCCCTGTTCTCTTGCCCAAAGCCATTAACCAGAACTGTAATTTCCCTCTGCTCCCCTGCATTGTTCCTCGCAGTCTTCAACTCCAGAAAATTCACCAAGAAGAGGGAGGTTCACTCAAAACTCCACCAAGTTGGTCTCTTACAGCATAAGCTCTCAAGCCGTTCAACTGCTATCACATTTGAAGTTCAGTTTGCCTTCTAGTTCTAGTTATTGCAGGCAAATTTGATAGCCATTTGTTTCATTAGCCCTCCTTTCAGCTCAAGCACTCAAAGCTACACAATGGCCGCTCCATCTGCTCTGAATGTTACTCCCATAAACCCGCCAAGTAAAGAACTGGAGTCCATGCCTTTGGCCGATACAGATTATCTCATTCAAGACTTTGTTGCCAAAAGGAATCATCTACGCACCTACTGCCAGCTGAGAAATAGCTTCTTGGATAAAACTGACAAGTATTGCATATGGGAGTCCAATCTGCCTTATTATTTCCTCCCTTCTGTGAATATCTTTCCTGAGATTATTCATCTCTGTGCTGCAAATTATGAACCGAGTCAAAGGGCCGTTAAGTCTTCATCTGGAAGCATACTTTTCTATACTACTCCTGACTCCATCAACCAGATGCTGAACTTCAGAACGAATCACACGCTATTGCCCTTTTCCATAAACAGTTTGCTGCAAGAGACCTCTTGGTTACTTGGTACCAAGATGGAAATGATTGCTAAGATATTTATGAGAGAGGATTGCCAGCAAAAGGAACCACCTCCATTTCCTTATGGCCATTTCAATGAGATGGGCAAATTACTGATAGATATGATATCCTATGTGTTGGGCTTCACATCGACTGAACTTGTAGACAAGACAGTGCTGGTTATATTGTCTTCTTTCAGCCAAGGACAACCTCCTGCTGTCAAGTATAATTATGCCAGGTTCATATCAGACAAAATCCATGACCAGCTCACAAGACTAGATAGGCATGGGATTTTCAAATATTCCTCCTATATCTATCATTTGTTCATGTTTTATCATTTTGAAGTCTTTTAATGCCCCATCAAGAAACTGGATTCAAAGGGAGAAAGGAGCTCTGTTGTCTTCGGGTCAGCTGTATTTCACCAAGTCCAAGACTCTCCTTATTCATACTCTGAGTTCATTGACCAGTTTGTATATCCTGTGTCCTACCTCTTAATGAGGGTTCCTCCTCCCAAAATAACCCATGAAATGCAAAAGATCTTACATCTGTCTAAGAATTTCAAATTAGGTGATTGGTACCTATATGAAAACCATACTGTCATAAGAATTTATGGCTGTGAGTTGTGCCCTTACAGGCTCCCGAGATATGTGCCGATGAGGCTGTTTGCATTAGAATACTACAGGCAACTTATAAATTCAGATTTGACTCACTTCCACAGCACTAAGAAAAGGGCACAACTGAAATTCAGAGACCGCCTAGGCCCCTTCATCATGAATAAGAAGGATGGTTGGCAAGAGGCCGACCTGATACTCAAAGATCAATTTAAACTGAAGAGGAGTTTCTGGTGGGTCCCTTATGACCCGCTTGGTTTTATTAATGCCAGAAGGGTCAAGTATAGACTGACACCATATGACCATTGCAGAAACCCTCAAGTTGAACCATATGCTAACCAAGATGCATGGGCACAAGGAACTTTGGTTGAAGAATTAACTCAAGAGGAAATTTTGGAACAAACTACTAGAGATCTTGAAAAAACTCTTGACTTGGATTCTGATGACCAGGTAAATTTCAGGCTGCCATATCAAATGGAAGAGGGCCCATCTACAGCTGCAGTTTCACAAACCACCCAAGGAGCTTCTACATCAGCAGCAGGAACAGCCAAGTGAAAAGAACCAATGGAGACAGAGCAGGAGATAGTTACTAAGCAGCCGGACACCTCAACAGAACAAACTCGAGGGCAAGCCCTTACACAACAAACAGAGGCAGTGAAAATACCAGTTTTGCAGATGCCTGCCCATGAAGAGAGAGGCAAGAAAAGGGACCGGGAAGACTCCACACCTGCTAGTGGGTCTGCACCGCAGCCTGAATCAAAAAGACAAAGGGTTGATTCTCCGGTCGAGGAAGAAGTCAGTGAAGAAATCGTGGAAAGCCCGAGAAGGGAAACGAGCCTGCATACACCAACAAGCTCTTTTCAGCAAGAGAAAGATAGACACCACGGCATGGAGGTGTCATCCTCCACTTAGCGAGGAAAAAAACCAACCAGCACAAAGCCAGCTTCAAAGAAATCAAAGCTCAAAATGAGCTACTAAGAGCGCAATTTTATGAGCAATTCCTAAAAGCAACACCTGCCAAACAAGAAAGACTAATGGCAGCATTTGATATAAAGCAAGAAAAGATGTTCCTGACCCACTTCAAACCCAAGGTTCCGCAGCCGCAGTCAGCCGCAGATTTCGTCAAGACGAGGTTAGAGGTCCTGTCCAAAGATATCCACCCTATGGACCAAATAGAGCTACACAAGAAGACAGCTGAAATGCTTTATGCTACCCTTGCAGAAAAGGCCACATTGGCCCATGAGTTAGGTGAATCTTTGAAGAATACCAACACTCAACTGGATTTTGAAAGATTGTCCTCCACAGCCAAGGATAATAGAATCAAAACATTGGAGGAGATCATTGTGGACTTGGGTCATGATCCTAAGGATCCTAAGGGTGTCAGGACCCTTCTCAAAAAGAAAGATGATGACATTGCTGCACTCAAGAAAAGATTGAGGTTGCTTCCTACTAAGCATCCTCAAACAAGTGAATTGCAAAAGGAAAAGGAAGCTGAGGATCAATGGGATTTGGTAATGAAATTAAATCAGAAAGTAATTAATTTAGAAGGAGATTTGGAGAGGGCACTACAAAGCAAGGAGGGAGAGTCGGCCTCCCAACCACCTCAAACAGTTCCAACAGGTGTTGCTGTTCCTCCAGTACAAGCAATGACCACCCCTCCAATTATTTCAGTAACCCCAACAGCTACAGAAACCGCAACAACAACAACAACAATCCCTGAGTCTAGTATGAGTATGGACGAATTAAGAAGGGCTATCAAAGAGGTAGAGCTTCAGGCAACGGAGATTAGACAGGCCAGAGAAAAATTGGCTGAGCTAGAAATAAAGTATGACAAGTCCAAAATGACACTGGGTGAGCAATCAAGAGAAATCAAAGCCCTGAAAGACAGAATCAAATCATTGGAAAAAGAGTTGTCATTGGATAAGGCCTTTGCTGAAATAAAGAGAATTATGTGGGCTAGAGTAAATCAGTCTATCACTGGCCAATGGAGGTCGATTCAGGCAATATATGAACAGGTGGAACTGCTTGGCCGTGCTAAGTTTGAAAGCCAAAGGGCCAAGGCAGCATTAGGTAATATGCCTGATCAGGCCAACAGAATGATCAATTTTCTGAATCACCAGACTAGGGAAGAGCTGGCAGCACTCAATATCATGAACAGAACAGATGCCATACTCACAACAAAAAGTGTGCTTACCCTGAGAAGCTTTGTGCAAACTCTGGAGGCAAGATGCAGGGATATACAAAGGGATGTGGATAGTTTTGACGTAAGGCTTGCAGCATTACAGGCTAGAGGGTTGCCCAGCCTGCTGACCAGTGCTGGGAAATTATTGACATGTGACCAATATTCTACCAGACTCAATAATTTTGTCACTAATCAGCTTACTGCTGCATCAAGTTACGCAACAGAGAGAGGGCCGCCTACATGAAAAACAACTTTACGACAAGCTGGAGAGCTCATTTTACCTAGAACATGAGGTCAATCATCTGTTTGAGATGCCGCCTAGTTATTACAAGTACACTGAGGCCGACGAAGCACTTGTCAAAATACAAAAGCATCAGCTACCCTCTGAGAACTGGTGGCGGGCAATGCTGGCCATCTTGCCCAGGTAGCGTCACTTCTACCCCTTTTTTGTTCATTTTTTAAGTCACAATCAGCTACAGGTCACCAGTAGGCACAGGTAAGGCACAAGGGACCGGACAAAGCAGTTACAGAGCACGCCGAACAGGTTGACGCAGTCGCAAAGCAAAGATGCTGGGACAATAAGCTTAAGGGCGCGAATTTTTGAAAGCGCAATTCAGCCGACTCAAATGAGCACAGAAGTCAACACTCACTGACAGAAAGGGCAGCTGTTGCATTTGCATTTATTTCTGCATTTACTTCTCATCAACCACTTCTTAAGAGTTGTTAGAGAAGTTATTAACTATTAACTTCTCATCTAGATATTTTTGTATCCAATTTTTGTATAAATACCGCCCTCAACATTGTTAAAAGGCTTGGTTGGCTAATGTATCTCAAGAGAGACTCACACTGTATGTCTGAAACTTTTTTCTATAATCAAAGAATGCTGAAAAGTTTGAAGGACAACTGTCTGCGCTGTTTTTAATGATTGAAGATGTGAATGTGGAATTCTTGCGCTGCTGTATGAATCAATAAGTGTTCCTCACCTCTGTTATTTTCATCTCATATATGCTCAAATCACAGAAAGAAAGATTGGTTTAGAATTTGCATGCTTGCACTCTATGCTCAGTTTCTGTGGTTTCTTAATGTTTTCCTCTTGATTTAGGGATGGATATGAATTCCTTCATGGCTCATGTTTAACCTTTTTCACATATGAATGACTGTTAGCTAGGAATTCTTAATTGCTCCTGGGCAAAGCTCATTCAACTTCCCTCTGCTAAACATGTTTGAGAGATTCTTAATTGCCTCTCATGCCTTAGCTTTCACTCCATTCTTTTAGCTTGAAAGATTGTTTCATATGCAGCTACCTTGCTCCATGTTAATCTTGTGACTAAGAATACACACCAGCAGTCCTGTTCTTTGACTCCATGCCCAATGGTTTGAAATTGACCAGATTATGTTTTGCCTCTCTACTTGAAAGCACCATCCTTCCCACCAAAATCAAAACGAAAACCCTCTGAACTCAAGACCTAGCCTAAAATCATTTTTAAACCAAGCTAAATCTAAAAGAGAGAGCCCTCTCCGATTGCAGGTTGGCTAGAACCTGCAGTCCAAAGTTGGTCTGTGGTTACCTCGGCCATATCCTTTCTGGAGCTTAAGGACAACCTGAGTGATAACATAATGGCGACTCAACTGGGGTCTTTCCTCAATTAATTTTACAAAGTTTCACAAAGAAAGTTGGAAAGCTCCACTGAGAGAACCAGACCTTCAGGAGTATTATTACAAGTTCAGTTCTGATCTATGATGGTGGACACAGATCAAGCACTTCAGAGTTGAGTCATCCACCTGGCGAGTCCACCTTATTTTCAAACAAGACTCCGTTGGAGGAGCAAGCCTGAAAAGAGAATGCCTATAATTTTTCTTTAGTGATCTAAAGCTTCAAAGTTTCAAAACACCACTTTGGCCAAGTAATTCCATGTCAAAGGGCTAATAGTGAGATAGGATGTCTAGACGGGTGGAAGATCTTGCAGTAGACCAAACTTTAGATGATTTCAGGAAGTTGTTATCCCAATATGATCTTGATGAAGATTTTGTTAGATCTGTGCTGCTGAAGGTCAAAATAATAGAGCAGCCTCAAATCAGAATATCTTTTCTGAACCTAGTTGTTGAAGAGCATAAGAAAGAGATTGAATTTTTGCATTCTCAAATTCAGCTATATGACTTTCCTAATCCTAAAGAGTTGTTCCAAAATCTTTCTTCTCCTAGTCATAGGGAAATTGTATTACCTTCTGACCTACAGATTAAAGATGATCATCCTTTCAAGAGAAAGAATGAAGTATTGGTTGCAGGGGTGATTATTAAGGATACAACTATTCCATCAGTCAAAGCAAGCTCAGAAGAATCTCTCCCACATAATGATTTTATAGATCCTGTAGTTGATTATATGGAGAATCTTTTCAACTCAAGTTCTTTAACATGTTTTCTCTATGAAGGCCAAGACATTCAGCAAATACCTTCATATGTTACAATCTGGATTCTGAGAGCACATGACATGACAATGTTTCTGATTTCACCAACTATCAGTCAAGCAGTTTGTTTTCTTCTACAAATGCTAAAATGGTTGCATTGGTTGTTTCATTTTACCTAGCCAAAAAACAAGTGCTGATTAGGGTAGGTAGGTAGGATTTCAATTTTCTGTTTGATAGTAGCTTGATGTAGTTGATGCCCGAAGTGAAGGCCCTAAGGCTTCTCGAGTTTGCTACCATGTATATAAATAAAGCAGCCAGCAAGAGGAAAAGTTTAGAGTACAGAAGCAGTTGAAAAACAAGGCAGTCTGACCTGCTGTTCTTGGCCTTCCACAAGGGAAGGCCATCCCCAAGTGGAGCCACTGTTAGCCTCCTGTTGCAACAGGTTTCATATTTCATGATTGACAGTGGAAGTACCAAAAATGTTCATCTTTTTCAAATTGCAAAAGTTCCATTTTTGAATGATTTCTCAGTTAAGGGAAAGCCAAACAGCCTAAGCTTGGTTTCCCTAGGTTTAAATTTGCTTGCTTTAGAATATAGAGAATGTATCTGGCCAAACAGTTTAAGCTTGGCAGATGTGCAGATAGGTAGAGAATCTTGGGAACTCAACAGTTTAAGCTGAGCCCCTGGCAGAAATAAGGGTAGTTTTTAGATAGGAAGGCAGTTGAAAAGAAAAGGAAATCAGGGTTTGCAAGTCTAAGTGCACCCTCCCTGAAGAAGCAAAAAATGCTAGGTGTTGTAAAAAGGGTAGGTAGCTTGGGGTTGCAGAAATAAGGTCATCTCCAGTTCTGGCCTCACAAAGGAAACTTAGCATATTAGTGGCAGAGGTAGCAAAGTGGGCTCTAATTGGCAGAATTTTGGAAGCATGTCTAACTTCCCTTCTCCTCCCTCTCAAACCCTCTTACTAACATCCCCCTAAAGGACCTTGGGATCTGCCCAACAAGTCCTTATTCCATTTCATTTTTGTGAAACATCAAGGTAAAGTTGGTTTTCTTGATTGAGAAGAAGCCACATTTCTTGTCTAAATCACTTTCTCATTTTCATTTGCCCCCTATCTAAGTTTTATTGTTGAAACTTAGCCTTCTGCTCTTCTTTCACCTCACAATCCATATTAATTCCTAACTCTACTATGTAGCTCCCTAATTTCTCCCTTATCCCTATTCATTACTAAAACTATATAAAAATCCCCAAAAATATTAAATAGCCTCCCTAGGCACTATAGCCATATGTTCCTAATTTGGGGAAATATTAAGTCCATGCGGGACTTATATTTAACCCTTCCCCCATTCCCCCCTTAGACTTGGTCAACCCCCCGTTGAGCTGATAACCATTCCTTTTCCCCCGCAGTCACTATTTTAAAAAGTTTAAATGTCGACATATTATGTTAAAACATTAAACTTTCGTTTAAACCGCGCATATAAACCCAAACCCATCGTTCCAAAGTTTAAATCCCCGCCGGCACATAACACTTAAACCTTGTTTATTAATGTTTACCCCTCCCCCCCCGGGCCGTATTAATAATCCAATATAATACCGCACGGGGCCCGTTATAACCCTCCGCCACTTTGGTTGCCCCGCCAGCCGTTAGATCTGGCTCGCCCCAGATCTACGGTGGGCGGGCCTTTCCGTGCGCCAACAGCCCGAGCTTTAGCGTCCGGGATTTCAGCGGTTTTGCCGTCGTACTCCCGCCACGCGTCAAGCTCTGGGGTGTGGCGGAGCCCCTCCCCCCAAAACCGCCCAGGCGCTATGGCGGTGCGCCCGATACCGCTTACCACCTTCGCCTGCGTGGCGTCACCGCTACATCCCTCCCTCTGACGTCACTTGCCATGCTCCGCTCCCGTGCCATGTTATTGCCACATCACCCCGTTGTACCCACGCACTGCCACCGTGTCCCTGCCACCGCGCCGCCACGTCGTCCGTCCGTACTTGGGACCCGTCGATGACGTCACGCTGACGTCATCCCAAAAAAGCGCCAAAAGCGCCAATTGTCAATTTTTGCTTAAAAGAGTGCGGACGACCGTTGTTTTTCATTCTTATTGCTTCATTTGAATGCTCCGGCTCCCTGTTTCATCCATTTTCTCACTCCCAAAGTTGGAAATCAACCAAACAAGCTGCTGCGTCCTGCATTTCAAGCTCATAGCCCTCCTGCGTGCCAGTTCGTCCGTTTTCGACGCCTTGAACCAGGTATTTTCCATATTTTCATCTTTTCATCCCTGTGTTTGTATTTTATCTGTTGCACACACCGTCAACCTGTGAAAATCCCCCAATTGGTAACGCTGCTGCACTTGAGACCCCATAAAACCTGCTGGTAACCCTTTACTACGAAGGAGTCTGTTGATGCCTCGAAAATCGCTGCAACAACATTGGGGGATAACCACCCGGTCCGGACCTTAAAGCAGCTCCTTTTCCGTTTGGTGTGGTGGCTCCGACTGTTCAACTAGGTCCAGTTACCTTCTCCCTATTGCTATTGGTTTATGATGTATCTTTACCTACCAATAGACAGGGATATCAGATCACTTCTTCTTGCTGATCAGGCAAGAGAATGACCCTTAAGCTGATTTTGGGTTCAGCCAAGCCACAACTAAAATTTTGCCTCTTTGAGGAGAGGACTTAAAAGAATGTAGAATTTACTCTAAATGCAAGCTTATTCTATGATGCAAGCAAAAGAAACTAATCTAAATCCTATCTTAATTAGGTAGATATAGATCTAACCCAACTAAGAGCAAGATAATTGAAATATTGGGATTTAAACATGCTTTGCTTATAATGAATATCATGTTAATGAAGTAATTCAATTAACTGATATTATGGATATCAAAAACAAATTCTATTGAGACCTTTTAACTGAAATAATAAATCAATAACATTCAGGAAGTAGTTCACAAAAATGATATTAATTATTAAATCAGTAAATCCAATAATTGAATAATGATATGTGAAAATAGTTCACAACACAACATCATTCAATAAATCAGTTTTATAAGACAGATTTCTGAGTAAAAAGTTACTCAAAAATGAGAAATTAATCCATAAAAACAGAGATACATGATAACAAGATTGAGACAAATTACCCATTTTGACAATAGTGCACAAACATGAATAAAATGACACATTCATATTACCACAAAAATAAAATTGATATTTGAAACAATAGTATTAGAAATACCAATTTATTGCATCCATTTCTCTGTCCTTGGTCTCCAACAGCCCTTTACATTGCTTGAACTTCCACTTTCAAAGCTAAAGCCACAATAGTGCAAACTTTGCCCTTCATGTATAATTCAAAATACAAAGGGAAAATCCTCAATAATCCCCAGATCTGAGATTTTCTCTCCTCTCTCCTACAACTCTGAATTCCTATTACAGTAGTGCTTTCAGAAGTCTGAAATTGCAGAGGAGAGCAGCCCCTTATTCCATTTTGCAATCTATTACTTATACTATTGGTGAAGGAATTCTTGAGAGAAGAGTTTGTTGAAGAGAAATCTGCCAAATCCAATTGCTGGAGCATTCTCATTGATTGAGATCCTTTTCTCCATATTTCTTCCACTGTTTTCCTGCAAAAAGAAATCAAAATAAATTAAAATGCAACAATAAAATCAACATGGCATCGCTGGCATTTAAATCAAATCCAATCAAATTCTATCAAATATAAATTCTCTATTGATGCATGGGATGATTTAATTGGCCAAGAATATCATTGACGAGTGAATCTGCAATTAGAAGAGGCCTGGACCAATGAAAATAAAACTCAGAAAAAATGATTTTGTTTTCAAAATTCGTAGCTTGATCTTCTGCCTGATTTTTGACCCAATAAATGACCAAATCTGTCAATGAAATCTCCTCAGAAATATTCTCCTTGATTTTCTCTTTCCAATGAGCCGTCCTGGGCCTCATTTGGCCAAGTATAACTCAATTTATGAGCCTCCAAAGTTGATGAGTCAAATCTGGCATGAATCTGGAAATTCTGTTGCTGGGCTAAAAAATTGTAATTAAAAACTAATCCTAAATTAATCTCTAATTAATTCTAATTTAATTACTAATTATAAACTAAACTAATTATTAGTAAACTATTTATTAATTTAACTAACTAATATTTAATTAACTATTTATAAACGAATTTAATCTAATTAAAAACTAATCAATCTTAATCTAAATGATATTTAAATTTTAATTAAATATTACATATTAATTTAAATAATATAATATATTACATATTATTAATTAATTTAATTAATATAATACATATTAATATTCAAACTAATATACTAACCTACCTTTCATTAACTCCACTCACACGTATGAGTTAGTTGACCAAAAAAACAAATGGAGTATAAGCCTAAGTTAATGAATGCCCCATTGAGTTATGAAGCGATCGGCAAATCGCATCGGGGATGACTAATGGGCTTATCGGGGTTCTTTATAATTTGTTGCGAATAGAACTCCCGACCCGATATCGTATCGGGGGATGGCTAATGGGTTTATCGGGGTTCTTTAAAATTTGTTGCGAATAGAACTCCCGATGCGATTATTTATTTATTTTTCATATTTTTATTTTTTTGTTTTAAATTTTAATTTAATTAAATTAATTATATAATATATTAATTAATTTAATTAATTTAAAATTTAATTTTAAACTTAAATTTTTATTTTTTGTTTTATTTTTTATGAACATAAGTTTCTAACCTACAACTACTTGGAAAATAAACGAAAAATAAACTGCAGCCACTTGAATGTTTAGATTTTTGAGATTAGGATTTGATTTGGAAATTGGAGTAAATTTCTTAAATCTCGATAATTAATGATTTGGCCGCATAACTAAAAATGAAAAATGTTAGTAAAAACTCGCTACAGGTTAATATTTAAAATGAATGCTTTATTGAACTAATTTATTTACAAAATGCAATATTGTACATTTTATGCATTTTTAACCCAGGCTAGATAAATGATGAGACTTCAAAGGAGTGCCATTTTCAAACCAATTGACCAAATGAGGCGAAACTGTTGGACACCTAATCCTAAGTGGGTTAGTGTGGAAGTCGAATGGGCAAAAGCAGTCCAAGAGACCTTGGGATCTGAAACCCAAGAGTCACATATTTGTACTATAAATGTATATCTATTGTTAATAAAAAATGTACTCACATGATTTATCTTTCCTATTCTATGTTTCCCATGTGTGTTTAACATGGTATCAGAGCCACTTGTGTTTCTGTGGCCTTTTATGTGCATGTCAGTGCTGCACCTCTACCCATAATCCTGAAATAGTAAAATTGGCGTGCTAGATCTGCAAATTCAAATGTTTTATATCAGCGTGGTCTTCATTACCTATCTCTGAGCTGCCTTGAATAGCGCTGGCTTGGTATTCATTATCTGTAACGTTTCCACGCATACTTGACACTACTGAGCACCTTGCCTTCCTGCGTGTCAGAACTGTCATTGCTATTCCGGGAAAGACTGATTCCAGTGCTAGCAGAATAGCGCAAGAAGAAATCTTCATTGGATATACAAGACATTTTTCTCCGCCTGAATTTTGATATCATATGTTTTGCTATAGTCGTTAAAGGCGCCAGATTCCTGCTACGGGATCATCGAGAGGTTCCTTTTGCCAGAGCCGTTGATGAAGGCCCTCTGTTAAAAGACCTGCTGCAAACACTGTGTGAGTGTCATAGACGTTTTATATTCTTTGTAACTCCTGTTTTCCTGCCGCATATTCTGTGCTGAATCTTCTGGCTGCATTACTTCTCTGCGCTGAAAATTCAGAGGCCACCCGTCCTTTTTCGGCATGAAAATAGAGATTTTTTGAGACGTTTTTGAGAAAATTTGAAAGATGGACAAAAGCCTAAGGGATTTTGCCTATGATCTGCATACCTGGAAATCGTGAAGTCTTTCTGTGAGCATATTCCACATATCTGTCTTGGAGCTGAATAAATTTTCCCACCAAAGCATTTGAATCTTTTTCTTCTTCTGCCTGCTTTGCTATTATTCTTCCTTCTGTGGTCACTTGTTGCATTAAACAACTTGCAATTGTGTCCACAGCCTTCGATACATTAGAAAACAGCCTGTACATTCTGGAAAGATCATCTTTCTTGTGGTCTCTCAGCAAGGCGGGACAGCCTGAATGCTCATTTTGTATAAGCTGCGTTGGATGATGGGAAAGTAGTTCATTTCGTACTATTTCTAATAGTTTCTCTTTGGTGGTGGAGTGCAAATAATGGGAAACTCTCTCCTCCTCTTGTTTCAAACACTCTTCGGTTTTGCTGACATAGTCAGGAAGAGAGAAGAATGAAATCCATAAAGCAACCTTTGTGGAGTAATAATTTCGAGTATCTTCCAACATCTGTGCTTCAAAATCATTTTGATACAAACCCATTCCTTCATCGTGCATTCCAATGTCCACGAAAAAAAGTTTAAAACGTTTTTCAGCAAAGACCAATCTGCAATTCGCTCTCCCTCAACAGTAACGTGCGAAGTTGGATATTGAGACAACAACAACATTGACGACTGATAGCTCAAATCCTGGAGGGAAAATGGCGAGAAGTTGACATTCTCGAGACGCAGGCTAGTTTGAAGCGGTACGCATTATTGCATGAGGAATGCACTGCTCATCTTGAATCGATGAAGACAACAGGAGGCAATTCCAGTTCCTAGCATTCACATCCTTTATCTGTATCCATATCGCAACCAGGGTGGCTTTGACATTATTTGCAGCGGCCGAGACAAAATTGAGACTCCCGAACAGTTCAAGCAAGCGGAGGAGACTGTACTGAAACGTGATTTAGATGGTCTTGTTGTCATTGGTGGAGATGATTCAAATACAAATGCCTGCCTTCTTGCAGAAAAATTCAGAGAGAAAAAGTTAAAACACAGGTAATTGGCTGTCCAAAAACAATTGATGGTAGAAGGAATTGTTTAAGCAGAGGCTCAGGGCATTCAACTTGGCCTTTGATCAGATATATGAAACACACCAACACTGGGTTATATCCGATGACGAGCTTCGAGTAGGCACCTTCATAAAAATTACTCAGTCTCTGATCCCTGCTTATAGAAGCTTTGTTGAAACTTTTGGTCATTTGTTAGACAGTACTGGCAATGGAAATAGGTATATGAGGTATACCCCAGAGCAACTCGAAGATTTGCTGGCTGATCTGTTCACTGAGAAACCAACAAGAATGTCAAATTGAGCCGGGAAAGAACATATAGAGACCAACTCTTTTTGGTAAACAGGATTCCAAGAGTTGATTTCAATTCTTTTTCTATTTTGCAGCTTGTAGCATCTAGGCTTGCCTGATTTGAAAATCATTTTTTAAATTTGAGTTGGGAAAGCTCAGGACTCAAATGTAATTCCAATTCCATTCTTACTAGGCACGCAGTGGCTTGGAAGGTCCACAATGAGCAGAAAACCATTGCTTACGTTTAGATGCCCTTGCCGGCATGGCTCACCATAGCTAGTAAATTATTAGAGTCGAAACAAAGCATTTGACCCTTTTCTCTAGTCAGAACATAATGCCAAGCAATCAGGCACACCAGAATTTCCTTTAGTTCAGAAACTTAACCTGCATATATGTGGCTATTCCCAACTGGTTCACCATTTCAGAAAAAGGATTTCTTATTTCTGGTCGGCAGCTTGAGTTTGGAAACAAGAGCTTACTTAATTCAGGCTATACGGTTGATGAACTTTTCTAACAGAGGCTACACAAATTTTGGAGCTCTACAAGTCAGATTTCTGGTTTGGTACGAAAGTAGGAAACGTGGTCATTTATTGATTTGATTGTTTAAATAATGGAGAAAATTCATGGATTATTGGAGTTTTTAAACACTCTAATATTATCTGCTGATGGAAGCACAGTTAAAGTCAGCAAAGACACTCTCAAAGATATTCAAACATCTTTAGAACATGCACAAGAAAACATTGATTTTTTGCAGCTTGAATCACAGCTACAACAAGAAGAGCTACATCAAAATAGACACCATTCTGAACCTGTTTTTGTTCAGAACATTGAGACAACCACCCATCAGCAGCATGTTAATAATGTTACAGTTCATTCAAATAAAGCAGCAGTTGTACATGCAGATGCAGAAACTCAGTCTGCACTTCCCAAGCCCATCATCAGACCTTGGGAACAACTTGTCCACAACAAGCACAGAACTGGTCTTGGATATGACAAGGACTTGTCCTTTCATATTCCAGACTATGCCAAGCCCATTCAGTTTCAGAGTGCTGGATTCATTTATGATAGTTCACTTGCTCCTCATGACAGCTCACCTCCAGCTGTTCCAAATTCTGCCCCTCTTCCACAGCAACAACAACAACAAAAACAACAGATCGTGAAATGCCAACACTGTGACCGAGTTGGCCATTTGAAAGATCACTGTTTTGATCTTCATCCATGTAAGCACTGTCATAAAACCACTCATTCTTCAAACAGATGCTTCAAAAACAAACGTCCTGCAAGAACAAAGATTCATCTTGGATGGATCGCTTCTTGGCAATGGGCATCAACAGCCAAGAACATATTCCAAACACATGTCAGAACTTGTTCCAGAGTATTGAACAGTCTTGCAGTTGAGTTTTCTCCATCTTCTCACCTTGTATCTGACAGGGGGGGAAATGATGGTCATCTACAAGCTTCAAAGTCACATCAAGCGAGCCTGAGCCACAACCTGCCACACCAGTTTCAGAGTTGTAGCCAGAGACAAAGATGCCTGAACATGCCTTCAGTTGGCAATCTGGGACACTTCCTCTAGCAGAAGACTTCAGCTTCTTGCCAGTTTTGGAAGAGTTCCAGGAATCGCAGAGTTGTTGGTCATCCTTAAACCATCACAGATTAAGAACACTTCCTTTAGCAAAAGACTCCAGCTTCTTACCAGTTTTGGAAGAGTTCCAGGAATTGCATTAAGCATTCCAGAGTTGTTGGTCATCCTTAAACCATCACAGATTGAGAACACTTCCTCTAGCAGAAAACTTCAGTTTCTTGCCAGTTTTGGAAGAGTTCCGGGAACTGCACTAAGCGTTCCAGTGTTGGTGGTCATCCTTAAACCACCGCCCTTTTTTTTACCAACATTTCATAGAGCACATTCAGCCTAGTGCTGCCATGCATTTTTGCACATTTTGTATTACAGCTCTCTTCTTGGACTCATACATAACCCTTCGGATTAAGGGGAGGAATGTTGGACACCTAATCCTAAGTGGGTTAGTGTGGAAGTCGAATGGACAAAAGCAGTCCAAGAGACCTTGGGATCTGAAACCCAAGAGTCACATATTTGTACTATAAATGTATATCTATTGTTAATAAAAAATGTACTCACTGATTTATCTTTCCTATTCTATGTTTCCCATGTGTGTTTAACAGAAACAAGCGTCAATGGGAAGCTTGTAAAAAATCGATTCTAAGAAAACAGTGAAAACAAGAATCTAAAGAAAACTAAAAATTAACAAAAGCGTAGGGCAATCAACTAAAATAAAAATCCAAAAAGGTGTTTAGCCAAAATTTTATAGAAAGGGTCCCCATTATTTGAAGTGAACACATCAATAATGGGGGGGTTGTGTTTTTACCACAAAAATGGCGACACACGGGAGAAGAACCAGTTATCTCTGTTATGAATGAGATTTTCCTAAAATTAAAGCAAAAATAATTAAAGAAGAGAAAATTATGCGTGAAATGCTTGACTAGGTTCGTTAGTCTGAATAAAAACCAGAATCATCTAACTGTAATTTTTCTTAAAATTTCTCATAAATTAAAATATTTCAAAACTCTATATCAGTCGTTAATTAGTTGTAGAGATAAAGCAGGGGTCACTTTACAGCTTAGCTTTTAAAATATACTCCTTTGTCATAGGTAGAGCCACTGCCGCCAGCAAACATCTATAGTTTCAATAGGGTTACCTTTTAATCATAAATGATTCAGAATCCTATCTGTTTAAGAATTATTGATCTAGGGATAAATCCATTTATATATGTTTATTTTCTTTGAATTTATTTTTTTTTTATTTTTTTTATTTTAAAAGCCATTGTCCTGGTTTGGTGGCCAGATAGTTGACAATGCCATTCACTGGTTATAATCGGACTGAACAAGCTGGCTCGTGATGAGACCCCTTGTCTTATAATTGTTTGCAATCATAAGCCATTACCCTGGTTTGTTTAGCAATGTTGGCAATGTCAGCCTATTTTTCCCCTATGATCATGGTAAGCAGGCTCACGATGAGACCTCTTATCTTTTAAGTTTAAATATATTTCTGGATTATACTCTAGGAAAATAAGACTCTTTGGGATAGGGAGAATCATTGACTCCTTAAGAGTTAAGAATGACAATTTCAGAGTTGAAGGTGCTTTGCTGTAACGTGTCTTTACTTGGTTAAAAATAACTTTTCTTGACTGACAATAGAACTTTGAAAGATCCTAATGAAATTTTGAAATCTCAAAATGATTACAATTTGATGAAAAAGGAATTTTTCAGATTTTATGATATTTTGCCAACTTCTCTTGATTGGTAATCTCTTCCTTAAGTATGTCTACCTCTATAATAAGAAAATCAAACTTCATTAAGAGATTTAAGAAAAAGCTAATAGGTGACTATTAACAATTTTTCTCCACGTATCCTGACCATTGTTAGGTAACAAATAGGCTTTCCATATAAATAATGGGAAAGTCACCAAAATCAAAACTGAAATCCAAAGGAAAAGAATTCTTATGCTAAAATGAGAAAAGAAATCAGCGAACAAAAATAAAAACAAAGAAATCTCTAAAAAATAGAAAGGAAAATCCAAGTTTCGCAGGATAAACTCAAACAAGAATGTTTATACCAATGTCTCCAACAATATGAAGAAAAAGAAAATAAGCATGTAATCATTCCTTCTTATGTTGAGATTTTAGAAAAACATACCTTGTAGAGTTGTGAATGCTTTAGGCTTTTAGATAACAGTGATTGTAAAATTCAGCCACAATGAATACTTTCTGTCTGATATGAATCTTCTTGTTTCCAAGCATCATCTTAATCATTTTCTAAAAAGGAATGCTTAAAGAAACAAACTAAAGGTTCAGAAAATTCCTAGTGTGGCTGTTTCAATGAGGATTATTGCTGCCTCTTGAAATAAAGCCAGTAGAAGAGTATGGACTTCAAGAATATGATCCGGCAGAGGATTAAAAGTTTTTATGAAGCGCTGCAAAACAGATTTGTATATTAAAAAAACAAAACTGAAACTAAAGCAACGAAATGGAAATTAATGAAAGTGGGTACATGAATCTTACCATTGGATAATTTCTTTTGATCTTACCTGAAAATATAAGTTTCTCCAAACTAGCTGACTTCTAGTTTTAATTAGCATTCAAAACATAAAGAAGTCAAACTAACCAAAATCCTGTAACCCAAAATCATTATTTATTTTATTTATACTAAAGCAAGCAGTAAAATGTAAAAATGGAATGCTTAATGCTCAAGGGAGTTGAAATTAAAACAAATGCATCAGAAATGAGAATGAGAATTTGCAGTAATGATTGTTTCTCAAAATATTAGAAGTTTCATATAAATTCCATGATTTTATAAAATCCAAAATCAAGACCAAATCGAAGACAATAGAATTCAAATATAAAGATAGAGAGGTCTTGAATTCCATTTTTAATTATGAAATTATATATTTAAAACTAAAATGTATGAGAAATTGAAATGATTTTTGTATGCTGCAATTTTGTCAACAATTGTTTTTTTTCGATAGTGGTTTCCCAAGCTTGCTTTTAAAATAACATATCGCCGTATCGGATGATTCACATAACATGTTTCTTCACCATGCTTCAATTTTAATTTGCAAGACTTCATTTTTGTTGCTATGCCATATACATTAAATGTTAATGGCTTAGAGGCATGCATTTGAAGTTCTCGCATCAAAGGTTGCAAGGGAAAATCGCTGATATGAAAGCATGCGATGAGAAGTTGTGCTATGAGATGGAGTGATCGCATCTTTAAAGAAATATTATATCGGGGGTCGGGGCATATTTACACTGTGCTTCCCATATCGCGCATCGCACATCGCAGAGTCAGAGATTTGATGTAAGCATAAATAATAATGTGACGAAGCGATTGCGATATCGACGATTGGCAAACTTTTGGTACCCGATATAACACGATATGATTGTTGCGATGCCGATATGCGATGAATGACGTGGCTAGTCGGCAATTGTGATCGGCAATCTTAAGTGTATGATGTAACAATTCTCAATACGCCGATATGCGATGAAAAGTGGACCCGATAACTTTATGATGAAAATTTGATAACATATCGGATCCGAGACATCGACCCTTTAAAAGTTATGCTCTTACCATTATTGCGATTAAACGGACGCGATAATTTTATGACTTTGATTTGAATTTCATATCGGGTCCAGAATTATGTGTTTATCGCAATATCAGTAAAGTCGATTATCAGAGATCGGCGATTCACGATAATGGAAGTATATGTCAACTGCAAAGCTCCGATATGCGAAGTGCGATATGGCATATGAGTAAGATAATACATCGGAGGTATGCGCAATGTTAAGAATTACTTCTAATGAAATCTTTTGATGCAAATGGTCTTATGATATTCCTTGAAATTTCAATTGGGTTTTCTAAGTGAATAAAAGCAAAATAAAAATAAAAATGCTTAAATTCTAATGCATCACAAATAAAATTTCCCTGAGCCTATTGCAAATTTGAAATGGGTTTACTGCTTACTTCAAGTTTTTGAAAACAAATGAAAACCTGTAAATAAAACATAACACGAATCAAAAATAAACTAAGGAAAAAAAAAACTAATAAGAGACGAGGACGAACTTGTAAATGCGTATCTGGAAGGAAATTGTCTGCAGATTTTACCTCATAAATCTTTAAATTCTTCCTTTGATTTATCAAAAATTTTCTTTGTTTAAACTCATCTCATTATTTATTCTAAATCTAAGTGTGCAATCAGCCTAAATAAAATCTGTTTATTCATGTTCAGGAAATATAAAATTTACCAGAAATAAATATAAAAATAGGCTCCCCTTTCGAATTGAAACAACAATTTATTATCTCTGCTTATTCTTAATAACTTGAGAAGAATCCGTATTGTTATAGCGACTGTTCAATAATACCTTTAGTAAATGAATATGATGCGTATTACAGCATCAAATAATCAACTAAAGATTAGAATGAGATTAAGCCACTAATTGTGGAAAAATATCAAAACAGATTTGAATGTGTGTACTTGGCAAAATGGACATCCTTAAGGTCAGCTTTTAGCAAATTCCGAGGAAGATAATATGAACTTCATATGATTACCATGAAAGGTTGGACTGACTAATAATGATGGAATTAGAATTAAGCTTATCATAGACAGTCATACATTTCATGGGATAATGGGGTCATGAAGCTTTTTTATCCTCAAATCCTTACCATATAAATTTCAAAAGAAAATCTTTGAAGGAAATCCTGAAATGAAGAAAAGTGGCTTTGAGGCAATCGATACCAAGTGCAACTTTAATTGAATTTAATCAAGACATTATTCAAAATAGGCAGAGTAGAGATATCGCTATACGAAATTTCAAAAAGGAAAGCAAGAATTAAAATTTTCTGATAAGGAAAAATGTTTCCATTGAATATGTATGAGAAGGTTGATTGCTTTGTTTTATTTTTTAATCTATAGAACTATTGCAAATAAATTAACTACATAAAACAAGCTAACTAAATTAATTCTACTCCTATTCTAACCATATGCATGAAAATGACTAGGTATAGTCATATTTCCAATGTAGCCATTTTATCATTTTAATTGTTGCGTTTATGTAAAATTCAAATGTTAGTAATAAAAATACAAATCTAAATAAACTAAGGAAAATAAATATGAAATCAAAATGTACAGTTATTGTTAGGAACTTAATTAAAATCTCTTTCTCTTGAAATTTCCTTTTCAATTGACTACCAATTGGATCATAAAAATCTGGATGGATTTCCATTAATGATTGGGAAACGTTCAAAAGAGGAGATAACAAGCTGAATTGTGGATATGAGTTTTCAAATTCAAAGGCCTGGAAAAAATTGTTAGTGTTATGTACAAATGTTAAGCTATTAACAATTTCCTATGAGAGAAAAATTTCCAAATATTTTTCAAATGAATTAATGAAAAATGGATGGAAATCTTTTAAATGAAATGGAAAATTATTAATTGAATTGAATTGCTGGCCAGATTGCAAAAATACATTCTCTTGTTGACATTTCCTTTGAAAAAATAGAAGCTTTTGATGAAACATTAGCATTGATTGAAATTGAAATATTGATATCTTTTGATGCTCATGATTATAATATGAAACTTCAATTTCCCAATCGGGCAATGCATCAATTGAGTGTTTGATAGTAAGGTGTTCAATATGCCAGCGAAAAGTGTGAAAATTTTGCAAAATAAAATCAGAAAATAAATCTAAGTTTAAACAAAATAACTGTGAGAGAAAAACTAAAATGAAATCACTATTTGTACAACTAATGTTACAGCACAATTAGGATTGTTTTGAAATAATTTCTCTTTCACAAGGATTGGCTAGAATTATGAAATTTGGATAATTTCGAATTCCAACTTGTGAAATAGAAAACGAATTATGATTATGAATAGGAATGGGAGCTTGATCATGATATGAATTATAAATTGGAATGTTTTCTTGAATAGTGAAATCATGAAGATATTTTGCTGCTCTAAAATGAGGATTGGTTGGGATAATTTCTAAATTGAAGCGTTCCCCATTCTCAAATGTTAACCGAAATTTATTATGAGGATTCTCTTGAAAAGAATAGAAATCAACATCCTCATTGTCAGAGTAATTATCATAAATGACTTCACAATATTCTCTACAATTCCCTTCTATCTCATCCAATATATCCAAACAAGGCGGAACAAGAATTTCATGTTCATTAATGGCAAAGGAATGACCATTAATTGTTTCTCTATCTTGATAAAAATTAATTGGTATTTCGTTTAGATCAATCTCTGTATTTTTTGAAATATCATTAATATCAAGAAGGGAAAAATTACCATCATTAAAAATATCAGGATAAAGGGAAAAATGTGAACCTGAAACAATGCATTTAAAATTGTCTCTGTTCGAGAACTCTTGTGCGTTATGCTCATTGTAAATTTCAGATTCTAAATCATTCCTTTGCGTACTCATGCTTTCTTGAAGAAGGCTATTTTGCTGTTCTGATTTTGGCCTTTGCTCATCATGGAAAAATTCAGAAATTTGTACAGCAGTCTGCATGTTATTATTTACTTTGATTGCTGCTTGTACTTGTTGATTTGCGATCTGATTTTCTGAATTGACCGCAGAGTAATTTTCATATTTCAAAGCAGTTCTTTCTCCAAAATTGTTGTTGTTGTCTTCTTGCATTTGATTAGAAATATTTTCCAGGCTTTGTGAAACCACTTCATCACAATTTATTTTCACATCCAAATTGGGATTCTCATTTATATTGTAATGGGATGGAACAAAGCTTGAATTAATTTCATATGGATTGAGAATGGGTGGAAGAGAACAAATATATTCAAACCAATCTAATGATTCTTTTTCCGTAGGTTTATCTTCGTCTTTAAATCTTAAGCAATTCAAATGAAATCGAATATTAAAATCATTAACAGACTCATTTTCAAACCTTCGTAGATATTCAATTTCTTCACATACCTGTTCATAATCATAGCCGTCAAATTTACAAATGAAAATTGTAACAAATTGATCCCAGCTGTGGATTGAAGCAACTAGAAGAGTTCTACACCAGCTTCTGGCTTTTGCCGCAAATGTGAGAGTAAAAATTCTGCATAAAATGCCTTCATCAATTCCTTTAAAATCATAATTTAAAACATTTTGAATAAATTGAAAGACATAGTTAAAAGCAGAAGAATTTCCCTTACCATTAAACTTTACCTGAGACAAGAGTCTTACCACTTCGGGTGGAGTATTGGAGGATGCACGTCCATGGATACAACTCCAAATTGGAAGCTTAAGAGGAGCCATCACAATAAATAAAATATTAAAATTGAAAAGACTCCATCAAACAAAAAGTCTCAGGCCCTCCTTCTAGCGCCAAAAATGTTGATGCCTCGAAAATCACTGCAACAACATTGGGGGATAACCACCCGGTCCGGACCTTAAAGCAGCTCCTTTTCCGTTTGGTGTGGTGGCTCCGACTGTTCAACTAGGTCCAGTTACCTTCTCCCTATTGCTATTGGTTTATGATGTATCTTTACTTACCAATAGACATGGATATCAGATCACTTCTTCTTGCTGATCAGGCAAGAGAATGACCCTTAAGCTGATTTTGTGTTCAGCCAAGCCACAACTAAAATTTTGCCTCTTTGAGGAGAGGACTTAAAAGAATGTAAAATTTACTCTAAATGCAAGCTTATTCTATGATGCAAGCAAAAAAAACTAATCTAAATCCTATCTTAATTAGGTAGATATAGATCTAACCCAACTAAGAGCAAGATAATTGAAATATTGGGGTTTAAACATGCTTTGCTTATAATGAATATCATGTTAATGAAGTAATTCAATTAACTGATATTGTGGATATCAAAAACAAATTCTATTGAGACCTTTTAACTGAAATAATAAATCAATAACATTCAGGAAGTAGTTCGCAAAAATGATATTAATTATTAAATCAGTAAATTCAATAATTAAATAATGATATGTGAAAATAGTTCACAACACAACATCATTCAATAAATCAGTTTTATAAGATAGATTTCTGAGTAAAAAGTTACTCAAAAATGAGAAATTAATCCATAAAAACAGAGATACATGATAACAAATTGAGACAAATTACCCATTTTGACAATAGTGCACAAACATGAATAAAATGACACATTCATATTACCACAAAAATAAAATTGATATTTGAAACAATAGTATTAGAAATACCAATTTATTGTATCCATTTCTCTGTCCTTGGTCTCCAACAGCCCTTTACATTGCTTGAACTTCCACTTTCAAAGCTAAAGCCACAATAGTGCAAACTTTGCCCTTCATGTATAATTCAAAATACAAAGGGAAAATCCTCAATAATCCCCAGATCTGAGATTTTCTCTCCTCTCTCCTACAACTCTGAATTCCTATTACAGTAGTGCTTTCAGAAGTCTGAAATTGCAAAGGGGAGCAGCCCGTTATTCCATTTTGCAATCTATTACTTATACTATTGGTGAAGGAATTCTTGAGAGAAGAGTTTGTTGAAGAGAAATCTGCCAAATCCAATTGCTGGAGCATTCTCATTGATTGAGATCCTTTTCTCCATATTTCTTCCACTGTTTTCCTGCAAAAAGAAATCAAAATAAATTAAAATGCAACAATAAAATCAACATGGCATTGCTGGCATTTAAATCAAATCCAATCAAATTCTATAAAATATAAATTCTCTATTGATCCCTGGGATGATTTAATTGGCCAAGAATATCATTGACGAGTGAATATGCAATTAGAAGAGGCCTGGACCAATGAAAATAAAACTTAGAAAAAATGATTTTGTTTTCAAAATTCGTAGCTTGATCTTCTGCCTGATTTTTGACCCAATAAATTACCAAATCTGTCAATGAAATCTCCTCAGAAATATTCTCCTTGATTTTCTCTTTCCAATGAGCCATCCTGGGCCTCATTTGGCCAAGTATAACTCAATTTATGAGCCTCCAAAGTTGATGAGTCAAATCTGGCATGAATCTGAAAATTCGGTTGCTGGGCTAAAAAATTGTAATTAAAAACTAATCCTAAATTAATCTCTAATTAATTCTAATTTAATTACTAATTATAAACTAAACTAATTATTAGTAAACTATTTATTAATTTAACTAACTAATATTTAATTCACTATTTATAAACGAATTTAATCTAATTAAAAACTAATCAATCTTAATCTAAATGATATTTAAATTTTAATTAAATTAATTAAATATTACATATTAATTTAAATAATATAATATATTACATATTATTAATTAATTTAATTAATATAATACATATTAATATTCAAACTAATATACTAACCTACCTTTCATTAACCCCACTCACACGTATGAGTGAGTTGACCAAAAAAACAAATGGAGTATAAGCCTAAGTTAATGAATGCCCCATTGAGTTATGAAGCAATCAGCAAATCGCATCGGGGGATGACTAATGGGCTTATCGAGGTTCTTTATAATTTGTTGCGAATAGAACTCCCGACCCGATATCACATCGGGGGATGGCTAATGGGTTTATCGGGGTTCTTTAAAATTTGTTGCGAATAGAACTCCCGATGCGATTATTTATTTATTTTTTATATTTTTATTTTTTGTTTTAAATTTTAATTTAATTAAATTAATTATATAATATATTAATTAATTTAATTAATTTAAAATTTAATTTTAAACTTAAATTTTTATTTTTTGTTTTATTTTTTTATGAACATAAGTTTCTAAACTATAGCTACTTGGAAAATAAACGAAAAATAAACTGCAGCCACTTGAATGTTTAGATTTTTGAGATTAGGATTTGATTTGGAAATTGGAGTAAATTTCTTAAATTTCGATAATTAATGATTTGGCCGCATAACTAAAAATGAGAAATGTTAGTAAAAACTCGCTACAGGTTAATATTTAAAATGAATGCCTTATTGAACTAATTTATTTACAAAATGCAATATTGTACATTTTATGCATTTTTAACCCAGGCTAGATAAATGATGAGACTTCAAAGGAGTGCCATTTTCAAACCAGGCGAAACAAGCGTCAATGGAAAGCTTGTAAAAAATCGATTCTAAGAAAACAATCAAAACAAGAATCCAAAGAAAACTAAAAATTAACAAAAGCGTAGGGCAATCAACTAAAATAAAAATCCAAAAAGGTGTTTAGCCAAAATTTTATAGAAAGGGTTCCCATTATTTGAAGTGAACACATCAATAATGGGGGGGTTGTGTTTTTACCACAACAGAGTCTTAGAAGCCTTGGGCCCATTTTCCTTTTTGCGTGCGAATTCTCTTTAAAAGCTCGACCCCTAGCAAAAATCTTGTGGTAGCTCGGCATTGCCCATTTTTCCCTGTTCTCTTGCCCAAATCCATTCACCAGAACTGCAATTGCCCTCTGCTCCCCTGCATTGTTCCTCGCAGTCTTCAACTCCAGAAAATTCACCAAGAAGAGGGAGGTTCACTCAAAAACTCCACCAAGTTGGTCTCTTATAGCATAAGCTCTCAAGCCGTTCAACTGCTATCACATTTGAAGTTCAGTTTGCCTTCTAGTGCTAGTTATTGCAGGCAAATTTGATAGCCATTTGTTTCATTAGCCCTCCTTTCAGCTCAAGCACTCAAAGCTGCACAATGGCCGCTCCATCTGCTTTGAATGTTACTCCCATAAACCTGCAAAGTAAAGAAATGGAGTCCATGCCTTTGGCCGATACAGATTATCTCATTCAAGACTTTGTTGCCAAAAGGAATCATCTACGCACCTACTGCCTGCTGAGAAACAACTTCTTGGATAAAACTGACAAGTATTGCATATGGGAGTCCAATCTGCCTTATTATTTCCTCCCTTCTGTGAATATCTTTCCTGAGATTATTCATCTCTGTGCTGCAAATTATGGACCGAGTCAAAGGGCCGTTAAGTCTTCATCTGGAAGCATACTTTTCTATACTACTCCTGACTCCATCAACCAGATGCTGAACTTCAGAACGAATTACACGCTATTGCCCTTTTCCATAAATAGTTTGCTGCAAGAGACCTCTTGGTTACTTGGTACCAAGATGGAAATGATTGCTGAGACATTTATGAGAGCAGATTTCCAGCCAAAGGAACCACCTCCATTTCCTTATGGCCATTTCAATGAGGTGGGCAAATTACTGATAGATATGATATCCTATGTGTTGGGCTTCACATCGACTGAACTTGTAGACGAGACAGTGCTGGTTATATTGTCTTCTTTCAGCCAAGGACAGCCTCCTACTGTCAAGTATAATTATGCCAGGTTCATATCAGACAAAATCCATGACCAGCTCACAAGACTAGATAGGCAGGGGATTTTCAAATATTCATCCTATATCTATCATTTGTATATGTTTTATCATTCTGAAGTCTTTCAATGCCCCATCAAGAAACTGGATTCAAAGGGAGAAAGGAGGTCTGTTGTCTTCTGGTCAGCTGTATTTCACCAAGTCCAAGACTCTCCTTATTCATACTCTGAGTTCATTGACCAGTTTGTATATCCTATGTCCTGCCTCTTAATGAGTGTTCCTCCTCCCAGAATAACCCATGAAATGCAAAAGATCTTACAGCTGTCTAAGAATTTCAAATTAGGTGATTGGTACCTATATGAAAACCATACTGTCATCAGAATTTATGGCTATGAGCTGTGCGCTTACAGGCTCCCAAGATATGTGCCGATGAGGGTGTTTGCATTAGAATACTACAGGCCACTTATAAATTCAGAATTGACTCACTTCCACAGCACTAAGAAAAGGGCACAACTGAAATTCAGAGACCGCCTAGGCCCCTTCATCATGAATAAGAAGGATGGTTGGCAAGAGGCCGACCTGATACTCAAAGATCAATTTAAATTGAAGAGGAGTTTCTGGTGGGTCCCTTATGACCCGCTTGGTTTTATTAATGCCAGAAGGGTCAAGTATAGACTGACACCATATGACCATTGCAAAAACCCTCAAGTTGAACCATATGCTAACCAAGATGCATGGGCACAAGGAACTTTGGTTGAAGAATTAACTCAAGAGGAAATTTTGGAACAAACTGCTAGAGATCTTGAAAAAACTCTTGACTTGGATTCTGATGACCAGGTAAATTTCAGGCTGCCATATCAAGTGGAAGAGGGCCCATCTACAGCTGCAGTTTCACAAACTGCCCAAGGAGCTTCTACATCAGCAGCAGGTACAGCCAAGGGAAAAGAACCGATGGAGACAGAGCAAGAGATAGTTACTGAGCAGCCGGACACTTCAACAGAACAAACTCGAGGGCAAGCCCTTCCACAACAAACAGAGGCAGCCCAAATACCAGTTTTGCAGACGCCTGCCCATGAAGAGAGAGGCAAGAAAAGAGACCGGGAAGACTCCACACCTGCTAGTGGGTCTGCACCGCAGCCTGAATCAAAAAGACAAAGGGTTGATTCTCCGGTCGAGGAAGAAGTCAGTGAAGAAATCGTGGAAAGCCCGAGAAGGGAAACAAGCCTGCATACACCAACAAGCTCTTTTCAGCAAGAGCAAGATAGACAACACGGCATGGAGGTGTCATCCTCCACTCAGCGAGGCAAAAAACCAACCAGCACAAAGGCCAGCTTCAAAGAAATCAAAGCTCAAAATGAGCTACTAAGAGCGCAATTTTATGAGCAATTCCTAAAAGCAACACCTGCCAAACAGGAAAGACTAATGGCAGCATTTGATATAAAGCAAGAAAAGATGTTCCTGACCCACTTCAAGCCCAAGGTTCCGCAGCCGCAGTCAGCTGCAGATTTCGTCAAGACGAGGTTAGAGGTCCTGTCCAAAGATATCCACCCTATGGACCAAATAGAGCTACACAAGCAGACAGCTGAAATGCTTTATGCTACCCTTGCAGAAAAGGCCACATTGGCCCATGAGTTAGGCGAATCTTTGAAGAATACCAACACTCAACTGGATTTTGAAAGATTGTCCTCCACAGCCAAGGATAATAGAATCAAAACATTGGAGGAGATCATTGTGGACTTGGGTCATGATCCTAAGGATCCTAAGGGTGTCAGGACCCTTCTCAAAAAGAAAGATGATGACATTGCTGCACTGAAGAAAAGATTGAGGTTGCTTCCTACTGAGCATCCTCAAACAGGTGAATTGCAAAAGGAAAAAGAAGCTGAGGATCAATGGGATTTGATAATGAAATTAAATCAGAAAGTAATTGATTTAGAAGGAGATTTGGAGAGGGCACTACAAAGCAAGGAGGGAGAGTCGGCCTCCCAGCCACCTCAAACAGTTCCAACAGGTGTTGTTGTTCCTCCAGTACAAGCAATGACCACCCCTCCAATTATTTCAGCAACCACAACAGCTACAGAAACCGCAGCAGCAACAACAACAGTCCCTGAGTCTAGTATGAGTATGGACGAATTAAGAAGGGCTATCAAAGAGGTAGAGCTTCAGGCAACGGAGATTAGACAGGCCAGAGAAAAATTGGCTGAGCTAGAAACAAAGTATGACAAGTCCAAAATGACAGTGGGTGAGCAATCAAGAGAAATCAAAGCCCTGAAAGACAGAATCAAATCATTGGAAAAAGAGTTGTCATTGGACAAGGCCTTTGCTGAAATAAAGAGAATTCTGTGGGCCAGAGTAAATCAGTCTATCACTGGCCAATGGAGGTCGATTCAGGGAATATATGAACAGGTGGAACTGCTTGGCTGTGCTAAGTTTGAAAGCCAAAGGGCCAAGGTAGCATTAGGTAATATGCCTGATCAGGCCAACAGAATGATCAATTTTCTAAATCAACAGACTAGGGAAGAGCTGGCAGCACTCAATATCATGAACAGAACAGATGCCATACTCACAACAAAAAGTGTGCTTACCCTGAGAAGCTTTGTGCAAACTCTGGAGGCAAGATGCAGGGATATACAAAGGAATGTGGATAGTTTTAACGTAAGGCTTGGGTTGCCCAGCCTGCTGACCAGTGCTGGGAAATTATTGACATGTGACCAATATTCTACCAGACTCAATAATTTTGTCACTAATCAGCTTACTGCTACATCAAGTTCCGCAACAGAGACAGGGCCGCCTACAGGACAGACACTCTACGACAAGCTGGAGAGCTTATTTTACCTAGAACATGAGGTCAATCATCTGTTTGAGATGCCGCCTAGTTATTACAAGTACACTGAGGCCGACGAAACACTTGTCAAAATACAAAAGCATCAGCTACCCTCTGAGAACTGGTGGCGGGCAATGCTGGCCGTCTTGCCCAGGTAGCGTCACTTCTACCCCTTTTTTGTTCATTTTTTAAGTCACAATCAGCTACAGGTCACCAGTAGGCACAGGTAAGGCACAAGGGACCGGACAGAGCAGTTACAGAGCACGCCGAACAGGTTGACGCGGTCGCAAAGCAAAGACGCTGGGACAATAAGCTTAAGGGCGCGAATTTTTGAAAGCACAGTTCAACCGACTCAAATGAGCACAGAAGTCAACACTCACTGACAGAAAGGGCAGCTGTTGCATTTGCATTTATTTCTGCATTTATTTCTCATCAGCCACTTCTTAAGAGTTGTTAGAGAAGTTATTAACTATTAACTTCTCATCTAGATATTTTTGTATCCAATTTTTGTATAAATACCACCCTCAACATTGTTAAAAGGGTTGGTTGGCTAATGTATCTCAAGAGAGACTCGCACTGTATGTCTGAAACTTTTTTCTATAATCAAAGAATGTTGAAAAGTTTGAAGGACAACTGTCTGCCTGTGTTTAATGATTGAAGACGTGAATGTGGAATTCTTGCGCTGCTGTATGAATCAATAAGTGTTCCTCCCCTCTGTTATTTTCATCTCATATATGCTCAAATCATAGAAAGAAAGATTGGTTTAGAATTTGCATGCTTGCACTCTATGCTCGGTTTCTGTGGTTTCTTAATGTTTTCCTCTTGATTTAGGGATGGATATGAATTCCTTCATGGCTCATGTTTAACCTTTTTCACATATGAATGACTGTTAGCTAGGAATTCTTAATTGCTCCTGGGCAAAGCTCATTCAACTTCCCTCTGCTAAACATGTTTGAGAGATTCTTAATTGCCTCTCATGCCTTAGCTTTCACTCCATTATTTTAGCTTGAAAGATTGTTTCATATGCAGCTACCTTGCTCCATGTTAGTCTTGTGACTAAGAATACACACCAGCAGTCCTGTTCTTTGACTCCATGCCCAATGGTTTGAAATTGACCAGATTATGTTTTTCCTCTCTACTTGAAAGCACCATCCTTCCCACCAAAATCAAAACGAAAACCCTCTGAACTCAAGACCTAGCCTAAAATATTTTTTAAACCAAGCTAAATCTGAAAGAGAGAGCCCTCTCTGATTGCAGGTTGGCTAGAACCTGTAGTCCAAAGTTGGTCTGTGGTTACCTCGGCCGTATCCTTTCCGGAGCTTAAGGACAACCTGAGTGATAACACAATCAACTGGATCATATAGATCACTATAACCAGTACACAAATCTGAACCTAGAACACTGCATCATCATTCAGAACGAATTGTAACCTCAAAACCATGCATCAGAGTGTATACACTACTTGGCTGAACCCAAACTGCATGTATACGCTACTTCCTTTAGCCCAACCTGCGTATATCTCTAAAGATACTGAATCATAAAACTTCTGAACCACAAAGTATACCAATTAGTGACATTTTGAAGATCTACTATCATATTAATAAGTTCTAAACTGATAGGAAAAAGGATCACCCTTCCTTCTCAATCAATCAATCAATTAGACTCAATTTCATGTTCTACTTTCAGATCTAAGAAGACATCATTGACAAACAGCAGTAAAACAATAGTACTAATCTGATAGATGAATCATCCTTGAACATCAAGTTTTTCTTTTGCATGCGCTATTTGGAAGAGCCAAACCAATGTGTATACGCAATTTCACCAAAGCGAACCAGCGTATAGATCTACAACTACTTACTTATAACTTCGCTGCACTTCCCGACTTCAGATATACCCAAATCATCATATATAAAGGATAAGATATGTGTTAGCAATTAGATCTAGCCCATCCATTATCAGATCACATAATGATAAGTCATTATGATCCTGGTCCATCATTAGATCTCATCATAATCAATCAATCTGAACATTCAGAACACTGTCACCAGAATGTAGTCACCAGAACACAAAGCATAACCTAGAACTTTGCATCAACAACAAGAACCAACTGCAACTTCAAACATCATAGTTCATAAGGTATATGCTACTTTGATGTGTCGAACCAGCGTGTATACGCGCTTTTACCAAAGCGAAACAGCGTACATATATGCAAATACTAACTTAAAACTTCACAACTATTCCAGACTTCGGTCATACCCAGATCATAACGTTTACAAAATAAAACATGTGTCAGTATTCAAATCTAGACTGTCCATGGTCAAACCACATAATGATAATTCATTTCATGCGTTATGATCCTGATCCATCATCCATCATCAACCACATAGGTGCATCCTTAGTTCAGATCAAGAAAAGAATTAGAATCTCATAACCTGCATATATGATCTAACATTTCATAAGATATTCAATACTTTAGCACCTTGGCCTAATGATCTTCTCCTCCTTATATAGTTTTAGGCCTTTCTCAATACCTTGGACCAAAACCACTTAGGACCAATACCTTGGACCAAATACCTAGGGTCAATACCTTGGACCAAATACCTTGGATCAATACCTTGGACCAAATACCTCAGACCAAGTACCTTGGACCAAAATACCTTGGTTTTCCAACATGTATGTGCTTTTCCTCTTGTGAAAGTATGTGTATATGTATATACTCTTTTTGTTTTTTGGACCAGCATGTATATGCTGTTTTGACTAAGTGGACCTATGTATACTTCTTAAACTGCTTTTCATCAACCTTTTCCTTTACCTTCTTTATTCTGATCAGTAGACCTTAGTTCCATCTTCCTGTTCTTCTGTGCCAATGCCCTGTTACCTCTGAATAGACCTATTACACTGTAATTTTCCATATTACTTCTAAAATGATTCCTTTGAATTTCCCTGCATTTTGTCACATCTGTAAACACAACTTCCATACATTCTGTCACATCTGATATTTCTCTTGTAGATTCATATAGTTACATAGATTCATCTAGTTACCATATACAAGTGATTTGTTCTGCTATAAGTGGGTTGCCATCAAGTACAACACATGTATCATAATGCCAACAATCTCCCCCTTTGGACTTGATGGCAACCGTGTTGGGGTTGATTACTGTGCGCTGTAGAAACTGTTAGATATAATAAGCAACATCAAAATACTCTCCCCCTTTGACATTAAGGGCAAAGGGTGGACCGAGATATTCTCCCCCTTTGATATGAAGAATGTCATATCTGAACAACTGAATATAAACATTGATCATGCTCACCCTAGGCACATGCTAAATTCTCTGATTAGACTCCATATTTGTGCATGTTCTGATATCATTGTACATGTTGTGATGCACTAACCGTCCATGCTCCCCCTGAGCACATGCAGAGTCTGCAAAAATATTTTCCAAAAGAATAACATGACTCTATAACTCAACTATGTGAGTTTTACCTTCCTGTCACCAATGACTCATACATACATCAATCTCCCAATCAAGTGGGGATATACCAAATTTGATTCGACTACCCAACCAAGTGGGGATATACCAAATGTTTATACATGACTGAAATATAGCAATTATTACGTCATCCTTCCCATGCATAGTAGGGGTACAAATTACATCATATGACCAAAAGGGACTTATTAACAGACTACGATGGACAAAGACATATTACATCATGGGTCTTTATATGACCTTTACATCGAATGATGACATTTATAACAAAGACCAAAGATCTAAACAAGACCATGATAGTCATCAACAACTATCATACACCATGTATGATCTGCACCATAAGCATCTATCAATCAACATCCAGACCAGCAACTTGTATATGTCCATCATTAGTTCCCAAGATATGACAATGTAATTACCATCAACCTGTGACAAAGTATGTTGCATATAGATATCAATTCATCCTCTTGATCTCATCAATAACAACTTGCTTCGTTTCCTTAGTAGAAAGAGCCTTATCATAACCTTCCATGAATCAACCTAGCATATGTCATATCTCCAATTATTCACATCATATCATATGTATGTGAAAACACCATAGTCATCATCTATGATCATAACATCATCATCTAGAACTGCATGATATTTCCACAAGAACCCTCAATATATCAACCATGTATCATCACTAGGGAACATCCCACATCTGATAAGCATCAACCATGATAATCAACATATGTGAATATCAAACCTATCATCATAAAGTAAGAAGTCATCATCATTATGTGAATAAGTAAGCCATGTCTTCGAATATCCATGTCTTCAAATGGCTATGGAACCTGTAACAACACCATTCTCTTGGCTAACCAACAATATCTATCAATATGAAGCTTAATTAATCATCCATGTATCCAATCATAATGTATATCCATCAAAGAGATAGAAATATGTATCTAGAAAACCATGAGCTCATAGTCATGCGTCAGGCTTTCTTGATACCATCAATAGCAACAATCCTCAACCATGTGAGAGCCAAGAACTTGCATCATAGCTGCACCATATGAACTTTATGCATTTTTGAAGACATGATGACAACAACATAAAAGAAACGAGTGACTCATCATCAAATAATGAATTTGTGTACTCAATATTTTCACTTCTCCTTGTCCATTATGTACTGTATGCATTATCAAAGAGTCATCCACAATCATCCATAAATCTGATCTGAATAACAACTATGTAACCCCAAGCAATACAAGTATTGTCATCATAGGAAACTTATAACCACACCATAGCATGATGTATCAAAACACTTTCATTTGGTACCAATGACTTATAATGCTAACAATGCAATATTAGAAGCCTAACATATTCTCCCCATGAACCTGTGCCACATGTTCACTGTTATATATGATCATTGCATATATCAGTAAGAAATATCAAGGCATCATCATCAATCAGATATACATCAACTTTTTAATAGCTTATGAGCACTAACACATTTCCACACATCATCAGTAGATTGTAACTATCATTAAACAAAGCAGATAATTGTCTAAACCATATCAGACCCCTTTTCCTGAGTCTGTCCCACTTCTTTTTCTTCAAACCAACATATACACGATTGTGCAGCTTAGATCTCACGTATATACATGACTTGTCTTCATGAAAATTGCGTATGAGATTTAGAACACTGAAGTTTCACACTTTCAGCTTCCCCTGAGTCTGTTATGTCTGTACACTATGCTATGCCACATCTTTCTGACTGTACTTCCTTCTTCTTCCATATCTTCGAGTGTGATGATGTTTTCTCCTTTTGGTATGGTGCTCGAAATTTTCTCTTGCAATCCTTTGCTATATCTCCAAACTTGTTACATGCATAACATCTTACATGTTTCATATTCCTTCTGTAGCAGTCAATGGCTTTGTGACCAAACATATTGCAAGAAAAATTATATCCCTTAAAGTACCTGGAAGATGATGATATTTTTGTGTGATGGTCTTGAACCATTCTACTTCTGCATCTCGTTGCACCATGTCCAAAATTATGACATATAAAACATTCAACATTATTAATTAGAGGAAAGAACCGATTATCACTTCCATAGTTAGGAGTAAATGATTTTCTTTGAAGACTCTCTTTCCTTGGTTGTTGATGGGGTTGACCTCTTATCTCCTTGTTGAGCATTTCAGATTTTGCACTAGAGTTCTTTGCTTCAGTTTGTGAGCTAGATTCTCCTTTAACAATTTCATGAAAACCAAGACCATATTTGATGGTAGGAGACCTTTGACTACTAAGAATATCATCCAAAATCTTAGTACTATCTTGAAATCGTAAAAGTTTATCCTTTTCTTCTAATTTACCTTTTAGGATATTTACCTCAACCTGATATTGCTTTTCCTTTTCAAGATACTGCTTCTTCATGATTTCTTCAACTTTTTTTTCCTTCTTCCACTTTTTGCCCTAATTCAAGAACTTCGTTTTCTTGTTCTTCAAATGCTTGTAGTAGTTCTTCATTCTACTTATATGATTTTTCAAGATCTTATTTTAGAGAGAGGATCTTAGCTTCAAGACTTTCATAGTAACTGGATCTATCTTTAAGTTTCTTGATTGTTGTACTCTTTTCACTTACTTCATTTCTTAATGATGTCACTTCATCCTGCAACTTTTGACATTGATCTTCCTTTTCCTTGTACTGCTTCCTTACCTTGTTTCCTTCCTCCAACTGATATTTTAATCTAGTAACTTCTTCTTTGTAGGAACATTCCCTTTTATCAATTAGATCTTCTTGATCTCTAATTATATCTGTGAGCCTTTTAAATTCTACTTCTATTTGATTTCTTTCTCTTTCACCCATAAGAGAAAATTCAGTTGTTTCGCTATCACTTTCATTATCTTCAAATGAACAGAGAAATGTATCACCAGAGGACAACAAATTCATACCTGATAGTTCTTTTGCTTGTTCATCTTCATTCTGAGGTGATTCTAAATCTGAAGAGTTTCTTCCACATAATCCCCAATCGTCTCTCCCACTATCATAGTTCCTTTGGGATGCCTTCTTCTTTTGAGGTGCTTTATTCTTTAGCTTCTTTCCCATTGTTTCTACGGATCTCCTTCAAGCGATCAAGCTTCTGCCAAAGGACTTTCTCTGATACCAATTGTTGGAAATAATACTGAGAGGGGGGGTGAATCAGTATTTACAATCTATAACCTTTTCATTTCCATAATCATGTTTATATATGCTACTTCAGTGAAGGGAATTCGCGTGTGCATGCAACTGTTCTTAAGGAAACCATCATATATCCAGTGAACTTATGATTCAGTTAATTCATCATATGATGACCTTTAATCAGTGCATCAGTAATTTATTAAACATTAAACAGTAACCATGTGTAGTAATAACAAAATAAACCATCACACATAAGCAACACACATGAACACCAAAATTTAAGGTGGAAACCCAATGTCGGTGAAAACCACCTGATGTTGTCGTCTCTGTCTTCTTTTAATAATAAGAAAATCTGTTTACAATCTTGTACTGGTGCAGACTCATACTAGTACATAGGCTTCTCATTCTCCAACTTCTACTGGAAGGGAGCTACAACCCCCTAGCTCTTGTACTAGCTGATATGTTTACTAGTACGTAGGCGCTGACCTACTGAAGGCTTCAACCTTCACTCATTTTCCAGCTACTACCCGAAGAGAGCTCCAAACCCCTGGCTCTTGTACTGGCAGATATGTTTACCAGTATGTAGCCGCCGACCTACAGAAGGCTACGACCTTCTCTCTTCCTCTAGGGACCACGTTTCATTAATTTTCAGACTGGATACTCCTGGAACAACATTGAAGCTCAAAATCATAACTGCATCAACCAATCACTGATACTCAATCACCACTCTCTGAATCAACGATAACTCAATCAATTACTGACAACCTCTAAACCTCTGGCACAACTGAACCATTCATTCATACTTAATCAACTTCAACCAATCAACTGGAACAGATAGATCACTGTAACCAGTACATAGATCTGAACCCAGAACACTACATCATCATTCAGAACCAACTGTAACCTCAAAACCATGCATCAGAGTGTATATGCTACTTGGCTAAACCCAAACTGCGTGTATACACTACTTCCTTTAGCCCAACCTGCGTATATCTCTAAAGATACTAAATCATAAAACTTCTGAACCACAAACTGTACCAATCAGTGACATTCTGAAGATCTACTATCATATTACTGAGTTCTAAATAGATAGCAACAAGGATCACCCTTCCTTCTCAATCAATCAATCAATCAAACTCAATTTCCTTATATATTCAGTTCTACTTTTAGATCTAAGAAGACATCATTGACAAATGACAGTAAAACAGAAGTACTTATATGATAGATCAATCATCCTTGAACATCAAGATTTTCTTTTTCATACACTACTTGGAAGATCCGAACCAGCGTGCATACACAATTTCACCAAAGCAAACAATGTATAGATATGCAAATACTTACTTATAGGTTCGTTGCACTTCCCGACTTCAAACATACCTATATCATCATTTATAAAGGATAAAATATACGTTAGCAATCATATCTAGCCCATCCATGATTAGATCACATAATGATAAGTCATTATGATCCTAATCCATCATTAGATCTCATCACAATCAATTAATCTGAACATTCAGAACACTGTCACCAGAACACAAAGCATAACCCAGAACTCTGCATCAACAACCAGAACCAACTGCAACTTCAAACATCATAGTTCATAAGGTATACGCTACTTTGATGTGTCGAACCAGCGTGTATATGCGCTTTTACCAAAGCGAAACAACGTACATATCTGCAAATACTAACTTAAAACTTCACAACCATTCCAGACTTCAGTCATACCCAAATCATAACATTTATAGAATAAAACATGTGTTAGTATTCATATATAGACTATCCATGATCAAACCACATAATGATAATTCATTTCATGTTTTATGATCCCGATCCATCGTCCATCATCAACAACATAGGTGCATCCTTAGTTCAGATCAAGCAAAGCATCAGAAGCTCATAACCTGCATATATGATCTAACACTTCATAAGATATTCAATACTTGCACACCTTGGCCTAATGATCTTCTCCTCCTTATATAGTTTTAGGCCTTTCTCAATACCTTGGACCAAAACCACTTAGGACCAATACCTTGGACCAAATACCTAGGGTCAATACCTTGGACCAAATACCTTGGATCAATACCTTGGACTAAATACCTCGGACCAAATACCTTGGATCAATACCTTGGACCAAAATACCTTGGTTTTCCAACATGTACATGCTTTTCCTCTTGTGAAAGTGCGTGTATACGTATACGCTCTTTTTGTTCTGTGGACCAGCGTGTATACGTTGTTTTGACTAAGTGGACCTGCGTATACTTCTTAAACTGATTTTCATCAACCTTTTCCTTTACCTTCTTTATTCTGATCAGTAGACCTTAGTTCCATCTTCCTGTTCTTCTGTGCCAATTCCCTGTTACCTCTGAATAGACCAATTACACTGTAATTTGCCATATTACTTCTGAAATGATTCCTTGAACTTCCCTGCATTTTGTCACATCTGCAAACACAACTGCCATGCATTCTATCACATCTGATATTTCTCCTGTAGATTCATCTAGTTACCATATACAAGTGATTTGTTCTGCTATAAGTGGGTTTCCATCAAGTACAACACATGTATCATAATGCCAACAAATAGAAATATGTTTTGAATTCTGCAATTAAAAATAGATTTTCAATTCTGCAAGCAATAGATTTCAATTTAGTTAAGTATTTGGGTTTTGATGTAACTTTGAATAGAAAGAACGTGTGCATGATTACTCTCTAAATATCATTAAAAAATTGTCCATATTAAGAGCAATTTCATACTTAGAATAATTTAATACAAAAAATAATTCCTAGCATATATGGTGCACATACACTTCATAAGTACACAAACCTTGGTTGACAATTAATGAAGTAATTTAAGAACAATTAAATTACCCAACATTTTGGTGTCATTTTAGATATGTTTTAGAACCTATGTTTCTACAATTACATAATATTGATAATTCCACAGCTAATGTTGAATTCCGTAGCCATATCCATGATTAGACGGGTTGCAATGCATCAATAAAGGAATGAAAGGTATCTGAAGATGACAAATGTTCACTACATGGAAGACCACCTATCGTCATGACTTGGTAGGCTACAAAGATCAGGAGATCTAAGAGTCAAACTCTGAGTATGACGGTGCAATGGTAAAGTGAAGAGAAGCAGGAGATCATGACAACATCAAGTGAGCGTGCAAAATACCTGTTCAATCATGAGGATATGATACAAGAAGAATCTCTCATGATTTTCTCTCCCAATACCAAATCGCGAGGAGATAAAGTTATAATTTAAATTTATTTCTTATATGGCAGAACAGTTCCATTTCTTATCGACATAAAACTCTTGAAATAGTTTTAATGAAAATTCTATAAAAGCCATAAGGCGAAACCCAAAAGATTGTTCAAAAGTTAAGTATGTTATGGTTCATTTCTAGTATTTGTGAAACTCTATTTTGAATTAATACAATCCTTTATTTTCAATGCGTGACTAAGAAATCATTTGATCAGTAGCATACTTACACTCATGGGAGGGCCCCCTGGCGAGTTGTAAGGATATTTAGTTTTGTTTCCATTTTCTCATAACATGATAGTTTCCTGAAGTTTGTTTTCTCCTTGAGTAGTTTCATTACAGTTATGTTTTGATCATTTGTTATTTTGGTTTCAGAGCGCTCATAAAGGAAAATTACCAAAAAGATTTTGATTTTCATAAGAATTTCCTTTTAAGCTTCGTTACTCAGTTAATTTCATAGATGGTAAAAGAAATGTCTTTTAGAGTTAATTGTGCACATCAGTAATCATTTGGAGTTACAAGTTCTCATTTGATTTTTGCTTCTGCAAGTAGTTTCTTTTTTTTCCAAGGAAAAAGGCATAATTTTATTAATGAAAATAAAATTACATATTGCATTTGCTGATAACCAAGCATCACCAGGCCATTGGCTGATGATAAGCATAAACATACAAAGGAAAAACGAACTAATATACAATGGGTGAAAATTCCGCAAGTAGTTTCATTAGCATTCCTTTTTGCAATTGTAGTTCATTTGTTTTCTTTCTGCAACTAGGAATTAAGTTTTCTTTATGCAATTTTATTTTGTGCAGCTAGTATAGAGGCTCCTTTTTGAAAAGTATTGTTTTCAATTCTGCAAGTAGCATTAAAATATTTTTCATGCAATCCAAGGTTAGCATTTCCTTTTGTGCAAATAGAAATAAGTTTTGAATTCTGCAATTAAAAATAGATTTTCAATTCTGCAAGCAATAGATTTCAATTTAGTTAAGTATTTGGGTTTTGATGTAAATTTGAATAGAAATAACTTGTGCATGATTAATCTCTAAATCTCATTAAACATTTGTCCATACTTAGATAAATTTCATACTTAGAATAATTTAATACAAAAAAATAATTCCTAGCATATATGGTGCACATACACTTCATAAGTACATAAACCTTGGTTGACAATTAATGAAGTAATTTAATAACAATTAAATTATCCAACATTTTGGCATTGTTGTCGAGGAGGTGTATATAGGATTCCATTCTTGGTTTGCATATTATTTTAAGTGCATTAAATTTTGTAGATGCATAATTAAAGCATGGTAAAAATCATTTATGCATAGAGAAAGGGATTCTATGGGTAAATTTGTAAGTAGAGGTAGAAGTTCAATTCCAACATCACCACTCACCCTTGCTAGACCTTGTAGTGCCACACCATCCACTCATACTTGAATTCCATCATTTTCATGTAGACATAGACATCCTGAGGTGCATAGATTTGAAATCCAACCAAAAGATTCACCAACTTCTTCTACCGAAGTTGTAGTTGAAGAACCTAAATCCCCAACAAAAGGAGTAATTTTCCTCTCTTCGGCAGGAGAACAAATTCTAGGACAAGAACTAGAAGTTCATAGTGAAGAAGAAGAAGAAGAAGAAACTTATTATAATATACCATCAGTATAGGAACTGAAAGAAGAGCTAGACAATTTTATAACATTATATTAGCTCTAAGGAATCTACAATTGCAGGGGAAGGAGAAGGATAAGTACACAATGTAAATGGTGAAGTTAGGATTGGAGGTGGAAGAGGCAGAGGAGGAAATAGAGGAGGAGGTGGAATACGAGGTGGTAGGGAAGAACCGGATCCTTATGGATTTCCCATTTTTTAGGAAGATACCATAGCCACATTGAAAAACATATCACCTTCCATCCTTCTTAATTTCCATGGTTTGAGAAATGAGGACCCTGAAAAATTCCTTTTTGATTTTGAAGTTTTATGTAGATCTTATGACTACTTACTAATCCTAAAAAATTGAAATTATTTCCATATACTCTAAAATATGGAGCACTTTAATGGTTCATGGGGTTAGGAACACATACTATTAGAACATGGGAAGAAATGAAAAATGTTTTCTTAGAGAAATATAAGGATTATTGCACACCCCATAACCTTAAGGATGAAGTCTTTAAGATAATGCAGAAAGAGGATGAAAGCCTTGAAGACCTAGTTGAAATATTTGCTTACAATATTAAAAGGGCTAAGATGCATAATTTAGATGATGAAACATTACAAGCTCTTTTGATAAAATCCATCAGAGATGAATGGATTGACCTTCTCAATTTAATGGGAAAGGGAGATGTTTCACAACTTTCATTTGGAGAAATATGTGATTTGTGTAAGCATATTTCAAGGGGTAAGGCTAGAACTGGTAAAAATCTAAGAGATCCTATGATGTCCAAAATTAGTAAATCTGCAACTGGAACAATAAGTAGAGCTTAAATAGGAATTTTCTTGACAAATTCAAAACAAATATCCTTGGGAGTCTTAGTGAACAACTAGATACCCTTAAGATACAAAACAAGAAAAAAATCGAGAATGTTGCATTATCTATTTTTTTCCCAGATGTAGGAATAAGCATGCCTTGAGAGAATGTCCCCTTGATAGTATATAAATTTGTGTCATATGTGCTAAAAATCATAATACAAATGAATTCCCCTCAATACCTGGTCTTAAAGTTATTTTTCAGTATGAGGTTGGAACAAGCCAAGCTGAATCACTCTATTTTATCACTAAAATACCATGGCAAAATCAACAAGCATATGCACAACCACAAAACAATTGGACTGCACCCATGCCTTGGAAACCTTGGCCCCCACAATCTCAAAATCCATCTTGGGCACAGGGTTGGCAAAATCCTTATGGAAAATATCCTCAATACCCTCAATTCCAACAACCTTATCCTTCTTTTCCACCACAATATTATCCTCCTCAACCAACCCAACCCCCTCAATTTCAAAATCCAAATCAACAACTTTCATTACCATTTCCTCAAAAACTCAATAAACTACCTACTAAATCACTTCCAAATCCAAATCCAAATAATAAGAATCAAATAGCTATTTATAATGTTGAAGGACAAAATTTTCAAGCTTGTATGATTACCCCATTAGGTCTAAATTATGTTCAACTTAGATTTGGTAGGGTTTTGCAAAATAAGTCACCAACAATTGCCATCCAAAAATCTAAAGAGGATGAAGTTCATGAAAAAGATGCAAATCTTGATCAAGAAAATATTTCTCTAAAGGAAGATGTTCTTATACAATCAAAGGATGAGAAAATAAAGCAAACTCCTATAGTTCCTCTAGTAGAACAACCTTATATTTCTTTGCAGGATCCACCCTTCCCTAAAAGGCTCAAAATTGATAAAGGAATAGAAAGGCAAATTGTTTTACCATACTACAATATGCTAGATGAAATTAAGAATTTTTGCATCAAAATTCCTTTACTCCAAGCTATAAAGGAAATACCAATATTTGAAAAAACTATTAAGAAGTTATACATTAGAAAACCGGGAAGAAAAAGTAAAGATGTTCAAAAGATCGAATTGGTAGGAAAATTTGTTGATATCATGATGGGGAAACCTATTTTTCAAAAGTATCTAGATCCCGTAATCCCATTGTGAAAATTCATATCAATGGTATTGAAATTCAAAACACTTTGATTGATCTATAAGAGCAACCATCAATATTATGAGTAAACAGACAATGGAGCAACTTAAGCTTCATAATCTTCAATATACCCCTACATTATTACAATTAGCATATAGATTTGTTATCAAACCAGATGGAGTATTAGAAGATGTGTCTGTTTCTCTAGATTCTTGGGAATATCCTGTAGATTTCATGATTTTAACTCCCAAAAATAATTTAGGAGGCCATCCATTAATCCTTGGTAGACCTTAGCTAGCTACAATTGATGCATTCATAAGCTCTAGATTTGGTGATATGTATATTTCTAATGGGAATTCCACTAAGAAATTTACATTGTATCCTCCTACAAAAACAATAACTAAAGTAGAAAGTGAAATTTGGATAGATGATGATAATGAAGACTTTGATGATATGCAACCAGTTTATACTCTTTCACAATTAGATGAAGAGGATCAATTGATAAATTTAATGAATAAAATTATTCTTCTTCATACTGTGAGCAAGATCAATGTTTTCAAGAGATGCAATATTGAATATCTATCATCTCACCAAATAGCTTTACATTCTATGGAAAAGTTTGGCAATTCTCAAGTAGAATTTTTTCTAGATAAAACATTGAATATTAATAATAATTTGGAAGAATTTCAAAAGAGGAAATTGATACAGATGCTACAAAAACACTCTTTTTCTTATGCATGGGAGTATACTAATATGAAAGGAATTGATCCTAAAACTTGTATGCATCATATTTATATTTAGGAAAATGTCAAACCAGTTAGACAACCTCAGAGAAGGATGAATCCTAATCTGAGAGAAATTGTTAAGGAGGAATTACAAAAGTTACTTAATGTGAATTTCATCTATCCAATATCATATAGTCAATGGGTGTCACCTTTAGTGATTTTTCCAAAGAAAAATGGAAAATGGAGAGTGTGTATTGACTATAGGGAATTAAACAAAGCTACTTTGAAAGATTATTTTCCACTACCATTTATAGATCAAGTATTAGATACCTTGGCAGGAAAGAAGTATTTTCCATTTTAGATGGTTTTAGTGGATATAAACCAAATTCAACTAGCACCAAAAGATTAAGATAAAACTACTTTTACATGTCCATGGGGAACATATGCCTATAGGGTACTTCCCTTTGGAACATATTCCTATAGGATAATTCTCTAGGGAACTACTTTTACATGTCCATGGGAAACCATGTCCTATTGGCATATGTTCCTATAGGTTATGCTCATTTTTGGCATTTATGTGTTATAATGACTTCAAAGTGTAGCAAAAGGATGTGAAATCTGCATTTTTGAATGGATAACTCGAGGAAGAAGTCTATATGGAACAACCTGAGGGATTTTTATTATTGGATAATCCTAATTATGTATGCAGGCTAAAGAAGTATTGTATGGTCTTAAACAAGCACCGCATGCATGGTACTCTAGGTTGGACAAGTATCTTCAAAAAAAAGCTTCAAGAGAGGAGGAGATCAATGTAATATGTACATAAAGGCTAGTGGAGATGAATTACTAACTGTGGTTACTTATGTGGATGATATTATGTTTGGTAGTAATATATATCATCTAGTAAAATGGTTTGCTAAAGAGATGAAATCTGAATTCGAGATGTCAATGATTAGAGAACTACCTTTTACCTAGGGCTGGAAATCCTACAAAAGTCAAGAGGTATATTCATTTCTCAAGAGAAATACCTAAAAGATATGTTGAAAAAGTTCCAAATGGAAGATTGTAAACCTGTCTCAACCCCCATGGAAATGGTTGTAATTTATGTGTAGATGATGAATCACTTGATGTTGACCAAAATATTTACAGATGTATGATAGGGATTTTGTTATGCCTAACAACTTCTAGACTAGATATAATGTTGGCAGTCAGATTAGTGGCAAGATATCAATAAACACCTAAACAGAGTCATATATTACCAACAAAGAGGATATTCAGATACTTGAAAGTGACTACAGACTATGGACTATGGTACCCAAAATGTAAGAAATTTACATTGACAACATACACAGATGTAGAATGGGCCAATTGTGTGGATGCTAGAAAAAGTACAAGTGGTGGTGCATTCTACTTAGGAGAATCACTGGTTGCATGGTTAAGAAAAAAATAATCATCAGTATCTCTATCTATAACAAAAGTTGAATACATAGAAGTTGTTTCTTATTACACACAGATGTTGTGGATGAAACGTACTCTACAAGATATGAAGGTAAATTTTAGTAAACCTATATTTATTAAGTGTGACAATACAAGTGCAATAAGTATTTTGAAAAATCCAGTGCTTCACTCAAAGACTAAACATATCCCTATAAAGTACCACTTCCTCAGAGAACAAGTGGCTAAGCAAACAATGAAGATGGAATACATACCCACAAAAGAACATATAGTAGATATATTTACTAAGCCACTTGCTAGAGAACCATTTGAATATTTGAGGAGCAAATTAGGGATAGTCCATGCACACTCCTCTCACTAGTTTGACTTCAAAAGAAGAGCCTAAAATAATGTAGAGAATATGAAAATGAATGCACTATCTAAGGGGGAGATTACAAGAGTAGCAAGGAGTAAATAAGAGGAGAAAGAAGCATATGATTGTGTCAATATTTTGAAGCAGTCAAGAAGCAACAAGAACAAAGAACCATCCTACAATTGCAATGTCAAGTCATCTTCTTGATGAATAGACAACATCAATTAGGTTCATCATTCAGAGGTTCATTCTTTGATACAAAATTTTATGCCAAAATGTGTGTGTGTGTGTGTTTGTGTGTGTGTCTATATATATATATATATATATATATATATATATATAAGCATTCTCAAATGTACATAGTCTAGTTAAACATTTGCATATCTAGTCAAAACATGTTGAAGATGAGCCTAGCTCAATGTATATTTGCATCATTATAATTTCTCAAAAAAATTCAACCTCTAACAAATTTGAATACATATATCCTATGCATCAAAGTATATTATGTTGACTCATGTATTCAGTTGATAACCTCTGAATCATGAAGAAAGCAAAACCTGAGATCTCTTCAAATATACAAAGTGAAAGAAAATGTGTTGCCATCAAGCCTAGAGGAGAATATCCTATGCATCTTTATGTCTGGTTTCTAGAAGCTTTCATCATGAAGCACCATGAGATTGACATTTGAACCATATTATTTGCAAGTTATATATGAAGACATCTAGTCCAGCAACTAATCTATCACGTTATTTGGTGTAAAGGATCATTTCACGCAAATATCAATCAAGAAATCAAATTGGTTCTATGATTGCAAAAGACTGTTATTGAAGAAAACTATGAAATTGGTTCTATGATCAAAAGGCCAACATTTGACTAAGCTACATTGTTGCATTTCAATGCATCACTAGGATCCCTCTAAATCCTTCAACATTGTTATTATAATCACAAAGAATTGAATGCTCTATTTATTGATGATATATTTTTTACCTAACCTCATGGTGAATGCATAAAGAGATGAAGTGTATTTATCATCAAATGAAGAAATACCTTGAAGCGCTTCAACAATATAGTTGGACTGAATATAAAAAAAATTGTTGATCAAATGAATATCCACAGTCTCATAAAGATTTGAGCGTAGAATCAATTCATCAAGATCTAATCATTGTTCTAAAACAAAACATTCAAACTCAAAGAGGTCTATTATTAATATGAGAATATGTTCAAAAATCTTGAACCAAAGATCTAAATGCAAATGACAGTCAATGAGTCAGTGCAGAAATTCAAGAAAATAGTTAAGAAAAATTCAAAGAAATATTATTATTGCAATGACATTTCATTGGCAAAGGGGACTACATGCAGTGTTAAAAAAAAAAAACCACCAGCACATACCATTGAAAAAGACATAACCAACATTGAATAACTGCAAAGACATACATTGAAAATTTGCAAATGAAAACAAAGCAGAACCCTAAAAATCAAGAACTGATCTAGATCTACTTTGTGTGAATTGATCACAAGAGAATACTAAGAGAGTAAGCAAGCATTTCAAGGAAGAAAAATGGTAACCCAAAGAGAATTGAGTGCTCAAAATAATATCTATATGTAATGCTAAGGAATGGACGGTGGCAGAGAAGAGAAACGACAATGTGATTAGGAATATAATTATGGCTATTTACAACTGACAGGAGCATCAATGACAATAGAGATAATAGAAGACAAAGAGTCAGATAATGAGTGTTGTGAATATAAATTCATTGGATATCCTTGTATCCTATGTGCTTGTTACAATTCTCTTGGAATGAATTAATTGGACAACATTATGCGTTGAGGAGAATATTTACAACATATTTTAAATGATTAATATTCAATGGCAGCATTATTTTTAATGGAATACCATATGCTATTTTCAACAACTAGAAATCCTAAAGGAGTCAGGCTTACTTTCAATGCAATGCATTCATTATAAAACAATGCATTACAAGATAATTCAAATGGTGTGTATTACAAATGTTGTGTTATAAGGTATTTCAAATGGTGAATATTACAAGATAATTCAAATGCACTAATGGTATCAAAATGCATTAAGGTTGATAATTCAAATGTGTTATACTAGAGTGCGTTGGTTAATTCAAATGTGTTATACTGGAGCATGTTGGTTAATTCAAATGTGTTATTGTTGGATTTGTGTTCTTAACACCGTGTTGTTACAATTTTGGAGTTGCAATGTTAATACCTTATTGGATGTGTTGTTATAATTTTGAAGTTGCATTGTTAATACTTTATTGAATGTGTTGTTATAATTTTGGAGTTGTGTTGTTAATGCAACAATGAGCAGTGCATTATGGATGAGTAGTGGTTAATACTTTTCTTACAACAGTAGAGTTAATACTTTATTAGAGTTGTGTTATTGTATTCAATGCAATTGTATCAAATATACAACAATGTTGGTAAATGTTGGAGTGTGTTGGTAAAGGCTGGAGAGTAGCATTGAGTAGCAGTGATGAGAAACAATGTTGAGCACCATAGCTCTTCATTATAGCATTGAAGATGGATACAGTGGGTGAGTTTCAATTCACTAAAGCATGGTTTTGTGTCGCAAGGTTTTGTACCCTAATTAGCATTCTCGACGGGCTACACTGCCATTACGACATGTAGACAGTGTTGGATCAATATATGGAAATCTATTTTATGGCATGATATAACATGCAATGCTTATATGAACGCATATTTGTAACCAAGGGAGGACTTTCCAAATGAGAGAAATTATTTTTTATTTATGTGTGTGGGATAAATGACCAAGATGACAGGTCGACTAGCTTGTAGAGGTTCCCTAGAAAGGGTTGGTCATTGAACCTTAGAAGCATATAAATAAAATATGGACGAGACCTCATTTTGCATCATCACAAGTGCGAATTCATCACAAGAAGGAGGATGTTTGAACTAAAGGAGTTGCAACCTTTATAGGAGCATATCCAACGAAGAGAAGGACAAGTTTCTTGGGTTTATATATGTGTTGGAGTAGAATGAGTTAGAGGATCTTGTTGGTAGAGTATAAAGGGAAATTATGTGCATAATTGAGGTTGGTAATTCTCTATGAACATGCCACATAGATTTTTGTGCTATTGCAGGTGGAGTAAAGCCATATTTGGATTTGATTTCAAGTTTGGAACAATAAGAAAAGGGGTCACATTATCCTATAGTGATAATGCAGAATAGAGGGTGATTAGAGGAGGTTGGTGCAGGTCTAGAAGGGATTTTTGTCGAAGGAGACAACATGCATGTAGTGTTGTGAGGTTCCCTAACCAGAGGGTCGAAATTCCTGACGTAAGTTCACATGCAGTTGGAAATTGGATAAACCAACACTTCCCGTGTGTTTTGTGACATGGACTAACCATATCTCATGGATCCTTATCTCTGGTGATGTGATCTTTAACTAACACTTGCGGGTCTTGGTCTAACGATAATCATGATTCCCAACAAGTGGTATCAGAGCGTAGGTCACGATTTTGATACACACCCAACTCGTGTTGGGGGGATTGTTGGACATTGGATAAACCAACGCTTCCCATCTGTTTCGTGACATGGACTAACCACCTCTCATGGATCCTTATCTCTGGCGATGTGATCATTGACTAACACCTACGAGTTTTGGTCTAAAGACAATCGTGATTCCCAACACAAGACAAGGTGTTTTGAAAGGCAGAAAGAAGGTGTCTTTCTAAGGTAAAGTATGTCCTTCTATGGTTGATGGTTTCACTAGGTTGATGATCCAGGTTTGGAATAAATTTGGATGCAGTTCATGTATAAATTGGAGGTTGTTAGATAACTGTTAAAATATCCCTAATATTAGCCTCTTATGAAGGAATATAAGAGTTGTGAGGAGGGAAGGTTCATTGGAGCTCAAGGGTTGATCTTTGAAGGACAAAATCACGGCTAAGAGGGCTCAATATTTAGCCCTAGTTCACTGTGAATGCAAAAATCAACCTATGTGGAAAGTGGGTAGCCTCCATTTCCCTAGACTTTTCATCTTGTAGAAGCAATGTGATAGAAGTGGGCAGCGTTGTGGAAAACCATGTGTTGCATACCTTAAGAAAAAAGGAGCTACTAGAGGGTAGAAGTGTTTGGTCCTATGTTAAGTTACCTAAAGGAGATGTATTAATTGATAGAGATAGATTGTTGAGTTGCATATTGGGAAGCAAAAGGACCCGTAGTTGTGTTCAGGATACGTGGACTAAAAGGAGTTGAGGAGTGTGCTACATAAGTAAGTAGGTTAGTTGTATCTTGTTTATGGTTGATCGGTTATCATAGTTTTTGTTGATACCAAGCCCTAGTTGTCTTATATCGAGGGTCATTATCCCTGGTATGAGAGCCCTAGACTATTGTATTAAATATTGTTAATATACGAAGTTTGGTTGAAAAAATTGTGTCTTGTGTACATTTTGATATACTATTATTGTTTTCCGTTGTTCAAAGTAGTATTGTTGCGGCATTTGGGTGTGTTTGTGTTTAAGATTTTAAGTGTTGAATATGTTGTCATTGATGTCAAAGCGAGCACAAGTGCAAGATGTCAAAGCAGGTGCAACAGATGCAAGGTGTTGTCATTAATGTCCTCAGTGTGTTGGTTGTCATGGATGAGATGATGTAGTGATGAAACCCTAGCTATAGTATTTGGTTTCCTTGGAGGATGATCATACCCCGCACTTTTTGATGATTTTGATGATGTATATCATTTAATTTGTCTTAGATACCCTCCCCATTGATTTCTATTCGTTATGTTGATTCCAACAATATGTGGATTGTCACGAGAGGCCTCACGGTTGAAGAGATATTCTTGGTCAAAGGTCCAAGCCCCTTGATGTGGGAAAAAACCCCAAAGGGTTGTTGATGTGGCAATATTCAATTAGCTCCAGAAAATGATGCAATTGTCATGGAATAGAAGGATTTATGGCCTCAACACATTAAAGATGTGGAAGCACATATTTGTTGAAGGAATGGTCCAAAGAAAAGAAAATTGTGGCCCTAAGTCAAGTCAAAATCAAATTGGTTTGTAGTCTTTAGGTGGGAATTTTATTTGAACTTCAAATTTAAATTTGGTTGGTTTCCCTCCTAAACCCTAAGTCAGCCTACTCTAAAATATCTCCAAAATATATATAAATCAAAGGAATTTGGATACCTTGATGCATCAAATAAGTCAAGGTTTGTGCATTTCACTCCCTACCTACGACCTTGAAAATTTTTGGAGATCTATGGATTTGTGAAATGTGAATGGCTTGAACATTTTTTTTGGCAAGGGTTTTGGTTTTGGATTTTTGCTTATGGGTTTTGTTGGGGATAGGTTTTTGTGTGGGTGGTCTCTATCTCTAAGCTTTGCAACCTAGTTAGATTATTGTGAGACATCACAATAGATGGTGGATGTGCTCATATTTTCTTGACATGAACTATGGTGAACGAAGTCATTGCCTCTAAAATTTCAGCCTATTACAGTCACATGGTTCCTTGTGGCCTTATTTCTTTATATGAATGGTATCTAAAAGTCTAAGCTTCTAATATTTTAACTCTAAGGTTCAAATATTCCAAAGCTACCTCAAAACTTGATCTCTTTATGAATGAATTTTCTTAATTAAACTAGAACAAGGCATATCAACCTAATCAAGCATAGGAATTCTTTGTCAATACATTTGATCTGGAGCGCACACACCACATTTGAAGAGATAATTTCAAAACTAATTTAAGAATAGCATTTTTGGTATTTTCATTCCATTGAAGCATGAAGAATCCAAAGTTCTGAACAATGAAACTTCTGGGACAAAATTCCTTGAATTCTTGCCTTTTTCAGAGATATCTATTGGTAATTGGGCTTATTATACTTACAATCTGATGTCTAATTTGTTGTTTCCATGCTAACTTGTTGAAAGGAATAATTCATTAGTGAATTTGTGGAGCATTGTAGGAGGTATACAAAATTTTTTCAAGATAAACCTTAGTGAAAAATTTGGTCCAAAACTCACACTTAGCCATTATAGATATCATTATGTCCAGGTGACCTATGAAAGCACAATTGGAGGGCATCTAAACTTTGAAATCTAATCTTGTACTCAAAGTTCTAAGATTCTATGACTTTATAATAAACATAATCTCTGGCCTATCTCATATGAAACCTTACACCTACAGAAACACCAACATTCTTGGCAGTAGTAAACAAGTTTTTTCTTCTTTAGTAGCTTATTATCATTGTCCTATAGCAGTTGTTTAAGAAAAGAAGTCTTGTTGATTGTATTTCTTACGCATTAGCAGAAATCTAGCTATAGTTGTTGTCATAATGACAAAGGACTTAATGTACACATTGTCATTATGCCCAGGGTCTGTTTACATACACAACTGATGGGGTTCTTGTGCAGGTTATTTGTTATGTACCACAAAGAACTATTATGACTTCCAAATATTGATGTTGATTGAGTATTGAGACATAAAGACATTGATGTTTTCTGTATGACAGTGTACTTTTTGACAGAACCTTTATGACAATGTGGTGATGTCCTTATGACAACATAGTATTTTGTGACAATATTATATATTCTTAGATGGAAAAATTCTTATGAAAGTGAGTGGAAGTGAGTGATACACGACAAAAAGGTATGGCAGTGATAGTTGGGTTACATACAGGATGACATACCTAATGAGAGTGTGTTGTATGAAAGTGAAATGATGACATTCTATAGGAGATTATTGACGGTAGTGACTTTGATGATAGTATTTTCCTTGATATACATAACTATAACAATAACCTTGATGAAAGATGGTGACCATGTTAACAGTGACATTGTTGACAGTGGATCAGTGACCTTGTATGGCAGTATAACAATGACCTTCACAAACATTGATATGTCAGTGACCTTGATGGTAGTGACTTCAATGTACATGACAGTGTAGTGCCTGAGTGACAATGAATTTGGAGATGTGATTGTGATCTATATGAGAGTGATACCCATATCTAAATACAGATCTATATAATAGTAAGCCAGTGATACAATGACATTTATGACAATGATAATTTGACAGTGACTCCATTACATAACATTGATCTTATTACATAACAATGTGGCTGTTGGGCCGCCAAATTAGCATACACTTTGACCCTATTTTCACCTTTATCCTCATTTTGTTACCTCATTTCATCACATTATCATTATATTTCCATTACCATATGGGTTCATATTTTCATTTTCCAAAGTTATTTATTTTATGTATTTAAAGTGAATTTATGATTAAAAGTTAGAAAAATAACATGTATTTGTTTATACCTAAAGGTGGAATGAGTTTGGTGACATGTGTAGGTGATTTGGAAGGTTCCAAGACACTCTTATGTGGCCTCCAAGACTCAAATTCGAATTCTCTTGAAGATTTGAAGGAGATTTTGGATAGGGGTCAAGCATATCTCATGGAGAAAAATCATGGATAAAGGAATATGTGTCTCATATTGGTTGTAACCATATGAGGGATTAGTGGATCCCCATTAATTAGTTAGTTGCTTATGTTTTTGTATAAATAGGAGTACCTCCTCCATTCCAAAAGGGAGAGGACTCTTGGAGCATGCATCCAACTTATGATGGAATAGAATAAAGCTTCATTTTACATAAATTTCCATTCTATAGTTTTAGATATAAATTGTCTTAATGTAGTATATGAATTTATGGAATAGTTTGTCACTTTGTTCTTAAGAGAATTGAGCTCACTCTAAAAGGATCAAAGAAACATTTTATTTCATAAATAGATCTTATTTCATTTAATTTCCTATATTTTTGAGGATTTGTTTGTGATTGATGAATGTGTTTTAAATTAAAATCTTATCAGCATATGAGGGAACAACCAAGGGTCTAAGTTAGGCTCTCTCTCTATTTGATTTGCATGATAATTGAAATTCATTCTTTTGCTTTTAAGTTTCAAGTTATTTCATTTCTTATGCTTATGAATGAATCTTAGTTTAGTTTGGATTAGTATACGAGGGGACAATCAAGGGACTAAGTTAGTCTCTCTCTCTCTATTTGAATCTAAACAACAATTAAAATTCATTCTCTTGTCTTTATTTCAAGTTTCTGGTTTTATGTAATCAATGATTTCTTTTCAATCCATAATATTGTAGGGAAGGACAACCATGACCTCCTCAATTAGGAGCCTCTTCCCTTGCATATTATATTGAATCAGAAATCATTTCGTTAGTCATAGAGTTAGTTGCCTACTCTTGCATATATTTTGTTGGCATCATCACAAGCTTACGAGTATCCCTGGTTGATAATTTAATGAAAGCAATTTAAGCAATTGAATTGCCCAACATTTTGGCACCGTTGCCGGGGATGGTGCTAAGGGATTAGGCATTAGGAATTTAATTAAGTACCAGTATTTTTCTTTGGAAAAGCTAACTCATGTTGAAAGGATGACTTGGTGATAATAAGATCTTAGTAACATGGGGAAGTATACATAGGTTTAACTTTGAATCTCATTTTTAGCTGCATATATAAATCATGATAAATAGGATGCATAAATTTCAATCAATCTTTTCACTATGAGAGTCTCGAACTAATCCATTTATAGACAAGAGATCTAGAATGATATTCAAGCATTTGGAGGAGAGACAAGAGAATGAGGACTACATTGAAGATTGGTTTCAAAAGGTGACTAGGCCACAACATTCTTCCATTCTTCAACGAATCCTAGCATTTAATCCAAATGTGCAATTGATCTCTCATATCCTTGTAAACATTAATGTATATTTTTCACATTTGGATGTGAGCATACTAAATATTTTGATCCGTAAATGGTTTCATTGGAAATACTCCTACACTTAAAAACAAACAAACAAAAAATCTCGTTCTTATAATAGAATAGTATAGAATAGGAAAATAAAACCAAGCTTGGAGAGGTTTTTTTTTTTTTGTTTTTGTTTTTTTTTTTTAAGTTATTGATTTTAAAATTTGATTTCATTTATTTCTTGGAAATTTTGGTGGTGCAGTAAGAGCCACCTCATTCACTAACCATTGGTAGGAAGATATACAATCAAAGAGATATTTGTGAAGAAGGAAAACGAATGGAGTTTAGAGAGCTAAAATGTGAGGTTTGAAGATCAATTCTTCTTGCGCCTTGTTGCGACCTAGAAGATCAGAAAGGAAAATTGAATAAGTTAGCTTTGAAATTTTGCAATAAAATTCATAAATCTAAAAAATGACTAAGAGATCTAAAATTACTATTCATTCTATAATTTACTTAAATTTTGATCTCAAACTCACATAGATTTGTCTCAAAATATCTAAATCATTTATTTTAATGAAAAAGAAAAAGAAAGAAAAATCCTAATTAAGTTTTTCTAAAATTCCTTAAAAAACCATATAGATTTTTCACAAACAAATTTTAACATAAATGATTTATTTTTAATTAAAAAATAAAAAAAAAAATCAATAAAACAAAATATTAAAAAAAATCAAAACAAAACAATATAAAAAAGCCAAAGCATAAAAAAATAAATTAACAAATAAAACAAAAACAAATCAAATAAAATATACTAACCATAAAATGCACCCTGCACCATATATGAAATACAATTAAAAAAAACCCTAATAAAAAAAAACAATAAAAACAAAAAAATAAAATAAAAATCAGAAACTAAATCTATTAAGGTTAAGAACCCACGTTACCATAACAAATAAATCAAGCCACACATGTAATAACTACAAGGCGTAAGAATCAAAGGAGAAAATAAAGGAGTCGTCTAACGAGGCGGAGGAATTACTTGGACGGCCAAAAGTGGCCGGAATCTGGGTAAAAAAATTTCAAAAAATCTTGTAGAGGCCATGTTTGAATTGTATTTTTGATGGTAGAAATGGATTCAGCACCATCGAAAACATCTAGGACAGCTGAAATTTTGAAGGTTAACAACTATAACTTGGATTTCAAAAATCGTTGCAGGATTTTCTCTAAATATGACTGGAATTTCCATAACTTTCCGGGCAACTCCTCCGCCTCATTAGACTACGTGGAAAATAAAAGTTAAAAAAAAGAATGGATGAGGCTTGAGAATAACAATAAACAAATAGTGGTATGATGCGCTGGTTGGAGCCAAATCAAAAGCCTCGAATCCAATTTTTTCATTTCACTTCGCTTTGATTTTAAAATCTGCAAATAAAATGATTTGTACATGTTGGAGCCTTTGCGTTATCTTTACAGCAACGAACGAAACCAGGCCTCAAACCACGGGGCAGAGTTGGTTTCTTGGCTGGACAGTAAGGCAGGGTGGAGCTCGAGGAAATGAGGCGGTAAAAATCATTTTATGGTGATGAGCAGAACCGCCTGGGACCTGAGCATGACTACCACGACAAAGGAGTTGCCTAGGGAACCAGTCTTTTGGAGCTTTAGGCAATGGCGAATGTCAGGACGCTTTTGGTGGAGAGTCGAACCTGGATTGACAGAGAGCAGGCCGGGCCGTATCTGACTTCTTTTCATCCGAATTCGCAGAGGGAATTGAAAGAATGGACCGATACTATATGTATACCAGATTTTTTTTCATAAATGACTCTGCATATGAGAAATACACATGGCACCTTCCTTCTGACCCGGAAACCTATTTTGTTTTTATTGAAGAGGAAAGATGGGTGAAAGCCTTAGTTTAACTAGGCGGAGGAATTGTCTGGAAAGTTATGGAAATTCCAGTCATATTTATAGAAAATCCGGCAAGGATTTTTGTAAATCCAAGTTATAGTTGTTAAACTTCAAAATTTTAAGTATCCTGGACGTTTTTGATGGTTCTAAATCCATTTCCACCATCAAAAATACGATTCAAACACTACCTATACAAGATTTTTTGAAATTTTTTTGCCCAAATTCCGGCCACTTTTAACCATCTGGGCAATTCCTCCACCTCAGTAGACGACTCCTGACCACAAAAATCCTCAAAATCGAGGACGTATTGAGCAGTTATTCTCGAGAAAATAAAAAAAATGCGGGAAAATATTGTTGAAATAACTTAGCACGTTGATTTTAAAATCGGGTTGTTTAGATTATAGTGGCGGATCCACAACAATTTTCCATGCTATAGTCACAAAGATCTGTACAAAATTATCTTACTGAAAAAAAAGATCTGTACAATGAAAAACAAAAGGAAAGGAATTCGCAGAATTCCTTGCTAGAGCTTCTAATTTGCTTAAGTTTCGAACGTTTTTTGTGGTTGTGAAACCTTGTGACTCCTCATAATATCACAATCCTCCCTTCTGGCGGTGGTGCCCTTGCTTGGCGCACATCCTGCCATACGAAGCAACGCATTGCCTTATCATAAAAAGAAATGGAGTTTGAAAATTTTAGCATCTTCCCCGGCTTCATCATCTCGATGGGTTTGACTGCTCCACATTACTCTGTGTTGGTATGCCACGTTTCTACTTCCACTGTTTTAATTTGTGTAGATAAGATCATGAGTTAGAATTAAATTGTGCAGTGGAATTTTATAATTTAACACGTTGCTTTGACGGTTAGACAGGTGGATTGTGGTTGCTGAAATAATTGGTCCAATTACAGCTGGTGCATGGCTCTTAGTTGTGATTTGAAAATTTTAAATTAAAAAGAAATATTGTTACATTGTTTCATATGTCTAACGTATGGTGTAATGGTAAGATAGTGGGGTTCTAGAATATTGGTTAAAGTTTGAGTCTTGTAAGATCCATTACATCGTGGATAAGTCTTTTTTGGAAAAAGGTGGATGTCACTTTGTAACTCACAATTGGTCTATAGGTAAACTATTAACCAATTTCAATCATTTCCTAGTGAGCATTCTGCCACTTTAGCTACCATATCAACCATGAATATTCAGGCCATGTTTTTGCCACATCATTAACCAGTCATCTATCCAGTAAACATTTGTATAGTGCATGTGGCATTTCCTGGTGTCACCACGTGGCATCCATGCAGCGTATTTTTTTAACCATTTTGCTAAAACTTCAAACATCAATAACTTTCTCATATGACATTCGTTTAAGGAAATTCAAGTGTCGTTGGAAAGAGCTTGGCGAGATCTACATGATGAGATAGGTTTTAATAACATTTGAGACAATAAAAAATAATCATTTTTTATGGAATTTACAGCAATTGGACTTGGAAAAAGCATTAAATCATTAAAAACATGTTCCTAATATGAGTTTACTTTAACTTGGTTTTTGAATCACTGAAATTTGATATCAAACGAAGAATTTATCAACGAAACACTGGTGGGAAGTCCAAGATGCATCACTTCCCAACAGGTAAAAAGTGCATTTCATTTTTATTTATCTTCCTTGAATTTGTTTTATTAGCACTATTTATGAATTTGTTGCGTATATATCGTATGAAGAGGGACTGATCACCTCTCTCCTTCGAGAATCTTACGTTTTATTGCAGATTAGTGCTAAGTTTTTGCAGGTTCGAGGAAGATAAACAAATGACCACAAGCAAACAATGTCTTTTAAAAGACCCCATTTCAAGCATGAGGACATGCTTTTGGGTAATCCAAGGGGGAGAATGTCATCATATCCATCACATCAGCCTCTCAAAGATGACATTTCTTTCACAAGAAAATGATCAAAGCAGCAACAAAGATGAAACATCAATGCATGAGCACATGATGTCAGATCAGATCCATCACTTGCAAGCCTTTCAGATGCCAGTGTCTCCATTGCATCCATGATTCTTCAGTCAATAAACATTCGCCTCATTTCCCTTTACATTCGCCATTATATTTCTCCTCCTTTTTCAGTAAATAAAAACTTCATTGCATTCCCACTTCTTTAGTCAATAAATTTTCCATTCCATTTTCATTTTCATGTTTTCAAATAAAACCTTGATCCATTGTTCATTTTCCTTCACAATCATTTTCCTATCCCTTCACTAACCTGTAACCCTGCAATAAAACATTCAGCTCCTCTACAAAGCTGATTCATTACATTTGCTTTCCATTTTTTTAAAATAAACCTTGATCCACTGCAAAACTTTTTCATTCATAGTCCTTCAAAATCATTGTTTTATGCTCGCGTTAGATGATGGAGGATTCCTTAAGGCCTCCCTTCTAACAAGTCTTGGCCTATCGACGTCAGCACATTATCTAGGTTCAAGACTAGAGTCCTTAATAGTACCTTGAAGCTTGTATGCCTTAATGACAGGCTCTCTCGCCAACAATCATGGGAATACACCAATGTCCCTTGATCGTTGGATCTTGCAAGTGGCTCGACATCAACTCATCTATTCACCCTTCGCAAGATGTACTTAGGTACCTTGGCACTCATTGACATTAATGGTGAGTTGCCTCGCATTGGTTAACAATATGCATCAATAGTCGATAATCCAATGACTTCTCTTCATGCTCGACATCGACACATTTATTCGCATGATTAGAATTGTACCATCAGGTGTTGTAACGATTGAAGACTATATCATTTTAATAGTTTGCAGCAGATCAATTTGTTATAGCAACAATAAAGATTCAAACCTTGTCATCAGCAAAGAGAACACAGAAGAAGATCCAAATTCCTTTGTTTACATACTCCATGATCCAACAACATCAACAACCACACTCTTCAGCATCCACAACTCATGTACATTGAGGGTAAGTGAAGATATGTGGTTTTATAATTTTTAGTCACGCAATTCCTTAAAATGCTTAAAATTATAACTTTGGAAATTTCCTCATTCCTTTTTCACATTGTCATATCTCTAGTTGGAGGGGAACTTCATGTTCATACCTCATATTCACATTTCGCAATAAATCACCTTTCATATGTCATATATGCCCTTTATACACATGCCATCCTAACCAACATATTTTTCCAAACAACTACTATTTCATTATAATTCAAAACGTTACATGTTTTTCAAATGATGATCATAGAATGAATGGCTAATTAAATGTTTTCGAAAGTCTTTTGATGCAACACAAAAATAACAAAAATATTGTTACACAAGAACCAATACTAATAAAAATTGATTGCCACACAAGAACCAACCAAAATAATATGTTGCAATCAAATATTTTTCAAAAGGACACTTTGCAAAAGGAACAAAGTATGTGAAGATGAAAGAAGAATTAACATCAGCCAAAGTTCATATAAAAGGAAGACAATTCAAAAGATCAAATCATGATTAAAGTGAATCAATGCAATAGATTGCATGAGGACATGCAATAAATTAAGTTGGGGGGTATGTTGGGCCGCCAAATTAGCATACAATTTGACCCCATTTTCACCTTTATCCTCATTTTGTCACCTCATTTCATCACATTATCATTATATTTCCATTACCATATGGGTTCATATTTTCATTTTCCAAAGTTATTTATTTTATGTATTTAAAGTGAATTTATGATTAAAAGTTAGAAAAATAACATGTATTTGCTTATACCTAAAGGTGGAATGAGTTTGGTGACATGTGTAGGTGATTTGGAAGGTTCCAAGACACTCTTATGTGGCCTCCAAGACTCAAATTCGAATTCTCTTGAAGATTTGAAGGAGATTTGGGATAGGGGTCAAGCATATCTCATGGAGAAAAATCATGGATAAAGGAATATGTGTCTCATATTGGTTGTAACCATATGAGGGATTAGTGGATCCCCATTAATGAGTTAGTTGCTTATGTTTTTGTATAAATAGGAGTACCTCCTCCATTCCAAAAGGGAGAGGACTCTTGGAGCATGTATCCAACTTATGATGGAATAGAATAAAGCTTCATTTTACATAAATTTCCATTCTATAGTTTTAGATATAAATTGTCTTAATGTAGTATATGAATTTATGGAATAGTTTGTCACTTTTTTCTTAAGAGAATTGAACTCACTCTAAAAGGATCAAAGAGACATTTTATTTCATAATAGATCTTATTTTATTTAATTGCATAGATGTTTGAGGATTTGTTTGTGATTGATGAATGGGTTTTAAATTAAAATCTTATCGACATATGAGGGAACAACCAAGGGTCTAAGCTAGGCTCTCTTGTAGGTTTTAACCCTGTAGAGAAATTACCTACATACGAATTCTAAAACACAAAAAATAAACAATGGGAGAGCATAACACATAAAACACATATACACAGAGATTTTCCCCTGGATCCCAAAACCGGGACTACCAGCTTGATTTTTCATTAGGTTCCTTTCAATGTTATAATACATATGTATACATGCCGAAGCATCTAATACCATGGACCAAAAACCATCGTGTTAAATACCATGGACCAAAAACCATCGCGTCCAAAAAACATGTGCAAAAATCATGCACAAAACCATAGGTGGGTCAGCCCAACCTAACATAGGGTCCAAAACAAAAATCCCCATAAAGAGGGGTTACAGGTACACCTCAAACCCCCTATGACCTCCCCCCCTCTAACCCCCAATTAACTACGTGGGCTAGTTGTGGAAAGAATATAACATAACCCAACATTCTCCCACTTGTTTTTTTCTTTCCATAGGGGGCCACAAGAGAGCTTAGTCATTTATCCAGCCCTGAAATGCCCATTGTCTCTCTACACCAAGAGAACTTCTCAGAACTCACATATTTTGTTAATGCATCTGCAGTATTCTTCAAAGTGTCCACCTTTACCAGCAACACCTTTTTGTTTTCTATCATATCCCTCACAAAGTGATACTGAACATCAATGTGCTTTGTCTTTGAATGATATGCAGGGTTCTTTGCCAAGAAGATTGCACTTTGGCTGTCACAGTCTATCCTTATAGCTCCCTGTACTAACCCCATACTTGAACACAATTTCTGCAATCAAACTGCTTCCTTGCTTGCATGAGTGGCTGCCATGTATTCTGCCTCTGTAGTTGATAGTGCCACTACAGATTGTTTCTTACTCATCCAACTGACTGCACCTCCAAATAGGTTAAACACATACCCACTTGTAGATCTTCTCTGATCCAGACCTCCAGCCCAGTCTACATCAACAAAGCCACAAATATCCAACATTCTGTCCAATACTGATCTTCCTTGGTAGCACAAACCATAATCACTAGTGCCATGCAAATACCTGAAAACCCACTTCACTGCTGTCCAATGCTCCTTCCCTGGTTTTGAAATAAACATGCTCAATACTCCCACTGCATGTGCAATGTCTGGTCTAGTACTGACCATTGCATACATCAAGCTACCTACTGCACTTGCATATGGAACACGGGACATGTCCTCTTCCTCTTCTTGTGTGTTGGGACACTGTTCAACAGATAACCTCACACCTACAGGAATAGGAACCTTCACCGGTTTACTATCCTGCATATTAAACCTCTTCAGTATTGTCTCGACATACTTCCTATAGTTTAACCAGAGCTTCCTCTTTGCCCGATCTCTTTTAATTTCCATGCCCAAAATATAGTTTGCAGCACCAAGATCTTTCATGTCGAATTTGGAGGACAATTGGGTCTTCAAATCCTGGATAATTTCTTTGTCATTTCCAACCAGCAACATATCATCCACATACAAGACCAAATAAATAACACGGTCACCAATTGATTTAAAATACACACAGTGATCTGCTTTACTTTTGGTGAAGCCAAGTCCCCGTATAAATGTATCAAATTTCTGATACCACATCCTTGGTGATTGTTTTAACCCATACAAAGACTTCTTTAACTTGTATACTAGTTCTTTTTTACCCTTCACCGCAAAGCCTTTAGGTTGCTTCATGTAGATCTCCTCTTCCAGATCCCCGTGAAGAAATGTTGTCTTCACATCCATCTATTCTACCTCAAAATAAAAAGCAACAACAATAGATAAAAGTAATATAATAGAAGTTACCTTGGCAACAGGAGAAAAAATATCACCAAAATCAATTCCCGGCGCCTGGGAATAACCTTTTGCTACCAACCGAGCTTTGTATTTCTCCACTTTTCCTTCTACATTTGTCTTCTTTTTGAACACCCATTTGCTGCCAATGGGTTTCTTTCCAGCTGGCAACTCCACCAGATCCCAAGCCTCATTTTTGTGCAAAGATGCCATTTCATCAACTATGGCCTCTTTCCAGAGTTTTCCATCCTCTGAATACACTGCTTCCTTCACAGTTCTGGGATCATCATCAGTAACAAATAAAGAAAAATTTGAACAGAAAGCAGATGGATGATACCTTTCTGGTTGCCTTCTTTCTTGAACTGATCTGCTCACAACCGGAGTTTGTGGCTCTTCATCTTCTGATTCCTCCTCTGCTGTAGAGTCTAATTCTTCCTCCTTTAGCTCAAACTCTATCTTCTCAGGTTCCTTTGCTTGGAATTCATGTTTAATAACATATTTCACCTCTCTAAACACCACATCTCGGCTGTACACAACCTTCCTTGTTACTGGGTTCCAAAGCTTATAACCCTTTAAACCATCCTTATACCCAATAAAGATGCATTTTTCGGATTTACTATCCAACTTGGTTCATTTCTCCTTTGGAACATGTACATATGCATCACATCCAAATACCCTCAGATGTGAAAGAGAGGGTTTCTTACCAGTCCATACCTCTTGTGGAGTTTTATCCTCCAACACTGATGAAGGTGATCTGTTGACCAGGTAACATGCTGTCTCCACCACCTCTGCCCAGAATTCCTGTCCTAACCCGGCACCACTGAGCGTGCTTCTTGCCCTTTCCATCAATGTCTTTAATAACATATTTCACCTCTCTAAACACCACATCTCGGCTGTACACAACCTTCCTTGTTACTGGGTTCCAAAGCTTATAACCCTTTAAACCATCCTTATACCCAATAAAGATGCATTTTTCGGATTTACTATCCAACTTGGTTCATTTCTCCTTTGGAACATGTACATATGCATCACATCCAAATACCCTCAGATGTGAAAGAGAGGGTTTCTTACCAGTCCATACCTCTTGTGGAGTTTTATCCTCCAACACTGATGAAGGTGATCTGTTGACCAGGTAACATGTTGTCTCCACCACCTCTGCCCAGAATTCATGTCCTAACCCGGCACCACTGAGCATGCTTCTTGCCCTTTCCATCAATGTCTTGTTCATTCTTTCTACAACTCCATTTTGCTGAGGTGTATATGGAGTAGTCTTCTGCCGTGCTATACCACACTTCTTACATAATTCTTCAAATTCCTTACTGCAAAACTCTCCACCATTATCTGTCCTCAACACCTTTATCTTCTTCTCTGTCTGGTTTTCCACCAGAGCCTTGAATTCTTTAAACCTGTCAAAGACTTCAAATTTCTTCTTAAGGAAATATATCCATGTATTCCTTTAGAAGTCATCTATAAATGATACATAGTACACAGACATACCTAGTGATGGAACCTTCACAGGTCCAAACACATCACTATGCACAAGCTCTAATATCTATTTTTCCCTCTTATTTCCAGAGGGGAAACTCACCCGATTCTGCTTCCCATATGCACAATTTTCACAGAAATCAAAATCCAGAGAGCTACTACTCATACCTTCTACCATTCTTTTACCATGAAGTATTCAAAGGCCCTTCTCTCCAATATGTCCAAGCCTTTGATGCCATAGCATGGTCCTCTCTCCAAAGACCACTAGATTTTCTGCTCCACTTTCAGGAACCACATAACTGTTGCACCCATCAACAACAGTGCTACCTTGTAGTTTGTACAGAGTTCCAGTCTGAACTCCCCGCATCAATACTAGTGCTCCCCAAACCATCCTGCAGGTATCCTTCTTGAACACTGTTTTTACACCTGCATCATCTAGCTTGCTTACAGAAATTAGATTTTTGGCCAATGCAAAAATATGTAGAACACCCGGAAGTGTTCTAACCCTTCCACCTTGTAACTTCAACTTTACTTTTCCACGACCAATGATTCTAGCCTTCCTGTCATCCCCCAAGAAGACATCACCACCATCATATTTCTCATACTCGCAGAACCACTCTCTATGGGGAGTGAAGTGAAAGGATGCACCTGAGTCAATCAACCATGCTTCATGATCTACATGTGTACTTGAAGAAGACAAGTACGCATCCCCACCTTCATCTGAGGTGGTTTTCACCTCTGTAGAAGGAGCATCATCAGATCCCTTTCCTTTATCAGGAGCTTTAGATTTACCGTCCCTTTTGAAGTGCCCTTCCTTTCCACATTTCCAGCACACCACCTTTATAGGTTTTCCTAGAGATTTAGATCGCCCTCTAGATTTAGATCTCCCACTCGATGACTTATTTTTGTTTCTGTTCTAGGACTGTCCTCGTACAGACAAGGCATCACCATTCTGGCTCTTTATATTTTTCTGTCTCATCTCCTCCATCAGCAAGGATAAGACTATTTCATCAAAATACAAGGCGGTTGCATTGCTACCTATTGCAATAACTAGACTATCCCACGAATCTGGTAGAGAACACAACAAACTGATGCACTTATCTTCATCTGAAATTTTAATATCAATAGATGCTAACTGACTTACTACAGTATTAAACGCATTCAGATGCTCTGTCACCAAGTCTCCATCTTTCATCCTCAGGTTATACAACTTTTTCTGCAGGAACAATTTATACACCAGAGACTTAAATTGGTACAAAGTCCCTAACTTGTCCCACAAAACCTTTGCCGTAGCTTCCCCTGATACATTCAGCAATACTGAATCTAAGACACACAATTGTAATGTGCTCTTTGCCTTCCGATCCAACTTCTTCCATTCTTCATCGGTCACTCCTGTTGGTTTAGTAGCTGGATCTACTGCGATCCACTGATCTTTATCCACCAACAGATCCTCCATCTTGAGTTTCCACAACTCAAAACTCTAACCATTAAATTTCTCGATCTCTATCTTTCCACTGCTCACCATCTTCTTTCACCACCAGAATCGATCTCGCAGATCTCCCACTGAGCAGAGTCTACCACAGGCCTGAGCGAAACCCCTCAGCAACAAAGGCGTCCCCTTAAAGCCAAAATTGCTCTGATACCAAATGTAGGTTTTAACCCTGTAGATAAATTACCTGCATACGAATTCTAAAACACAGAAAATAAACAATGCGAGAGCATAACACATAAAAAACATATACACATAGATTTTCCCCTGGATCCCAAAACCGAGACTACCAGCTTGATTTTTCATTATGTTCCTTTCAATGTTATAATATATATGTATACATGCCGAAGCATCCAATACCATGGACTGAAAACCATCGCATCCAAAAAACATGTGCGAAAATCATGCACAAAACCATAGGTGGGTCCACTCAACCTGACATAGGGTCCAAAACCAAAATTTTCCGGGACGTTGCCCTGGACCCCATAAAGCGGGGTTACGGGTACACCTCAAACTCCCTGTAACCTCCCCCCCTCTAACCCCCGGTTAACTATGTGGGCTATTCGTGGAAAGAATATAACACAACCCAACATCTCTCTCTATTTGATTTGCATGATAATTGAAATTCATTCCTTTGCTTTTAAGTTTCAAGTTATTTCATTTCTTATGCTTATGAATGAATCTTAGTTTAGTTTGGATCAGTATACGAGGGGACAATCAAGGGACTAAGTTAGTCTCTCTCTCTATTTGAATCTAAACAACAATTAAAATTTATTCTCTTGTCTTTATTTTAAGTTTTTGGTTTTATGTAATGAATGATTTCTTTTCAATCTATAATACTGCAGGGAAGGACAACCAGGACCTCCTCAATTAGGAGCCTCTTCCCTTGCATATTATATTGAATCAGAAATCATTTAGTTAGTCATAGAGTTAGTTGCCTACTCTTGTATATATTTTGTTGGCATCATCACAAGCTTACGAGTATCCCTGGTTGATAATTTAATGAAAGCAATTTAAGCAATTGAATTGCCCAACAGTGGCTCCTAGAATTGAATTGTTTTATGTATTATGATCATATAGGGTTTGTAAGCTTGAAACAATGACATTGTTATGCAAAACAAATTGTATGATTGTTTATCACGAATGATTGATGACAGGAGGTCAGGGTTTGATATCTTGAGCAGAGACAAGTACAACAATATTGTGACCTTTCTCTTATCAAGCAAAGACATTGCTATTTTAGAGGTTGGGCAATGGCATTGTTAGGTAGTAGTTTGGAGTACAAAGAATGCAATTGATTGATGTATCTAGATACTAAGAGTCAGACACATATATTCATGGTAAGGAGAGTTTATTAATACATTAGATATAGGTATGCTGGCAGCTAGGGTGTATTGTAAGGAATTGTTGATCTCGTTGAGAAGAGGTGCGGCTAGGATTTGGCATTTAAAGCAAGACAATCATAGTGTTGGCTTTGTTTGAGTATCTACACTATAGCACTAGCAGTAGTAGGTAGTTGTGGAATGCTGAAAAAAAGCAAGGGCAACGATATGGTACTTTGGCAACAAGAGGAATAGTAGTAGCAGTGGCAGGAGTAGAGGCAATGGTAGCAAACAATGGTAGTGTAGAAGCAGTAGCATAGGGAGTGGTAGTGGATAGCAACAACAACAGTAGCAGAGGATAGTTGGAGTAGTAGAAATAGTGGACAGTAGAAACAATTGTACTGGTGGATTATAGTTAGTTCATTGTCCCTGGTACGAGAACCCAAACCCATTAAGGGAGAATTTGCTTCTCTCTAGCATTATTGGTAAAACCTTGCAAAGTCTTGTACTTCCTTCCAGTTCAACTGCTAAATGTGTATGTAAACCATATATAATGAACAAAGATTGTTGAGACAAATCTATTGTGTATTGTTTATTGATGTGATGATGTTTCATGTGTTTTTTCTGATGCTTTGAATGTTTTAAAAGAATAAACTAATCAATTGTGAAAAATAAGAGAAATATTGATTCACCCCCCTCTCAGTATTTCCAACATTAAGACCCAAACCAAATTCTTGAGTGTCGTGGAAATTCAAAAGTAGGTCGTTGGATCACTATCCTCCAATCAAACAAGTTGAAGATATGAGTCAAAAAGTTATTCGAGTTTGCGAGGGGATGGACTCAAGGACTTTCTCAGGTCAGATCTGATTCATCACAGTCGGGGCCTTAAGCCTTAAGTCAGTAACAAAAAATTGGTGCCTTTGCTCGCTAGGAGTTATTATAAGTGACCATTTTCTCGGGTTTCTCATTCAGAATATTGTAGACCTAATTCCTCCGTAGTCACTTTAGGCATAACATTGGTCCTTGACCCACCATCAACCATACAATCATGAGTGATTTTATCGCATACCTTCATCGATACATAAAAAGGAGGGTTTGTAACAAATTTTTGAGAATTATTTACAGCAAAGGTTTTATATTCTGGAGGATCCTCTTCAGGATGGTTCTCAAAGAAATTATTAGGAGCAAGTATTTTCCCTTCAAGAAAAAATTTCAAATGTTGTTGTTGGTCGAGAATTACAACCATATCAAGCAATGTAGTGTCGACCTTGATTCTATCCATCTACTTTAAAATATTAAAAAAAGAGGCCATCGAAGAAGGAGAGGTGGAAGAATTTACATTCAAATGTGATGAGGTGACATCTAAGGTTTTTTCGTTGTTAGCCTCCCTAGATGGTTGAATTTTGGCATTATGAGCTCTAAAATTGCATCTAGTTTCAACCATCATGATTTAATTGTCATCTGATGAGCCTCATCATTGGGTAACTATATGGACCTTAATTCAGCTCCTAGCTTAGTCAAATCAACTCTTCTCACAATTTATTACATGTTTTGATTATATTTTGTTTAATGAGATGAGTCAAAGTGAGATATTATGCCTAGTGGACTAATGTGCATTAAATGCAGGTTTGTGAGAGAAAATCATGGAATTTTGACAATATTAAAGGCTGAAACTCGAATGGGACAAGGAAGAGAGCTTGTAGGAGGTAAATTCTCCTCATTTACTCCTCCCTCATTCAAATATTCCTCCATCAATCATGTTGAAATATGGCAACAAGAATATTCCAATTTAATTTGTCCTTGAATTAAATTGTGAATTAAAATCAAATTTAGTCTTAACAACGACTTGGAAATAGTTAATTAATTTATTTTAAATTAATTAGTTGGAGAAATTCAAGTTAGAAGTCTTTCTGAAGTCATGCAAGAGTTATCCTTTAAATTAAGGAGATAAGATTGAGTTATATTTGAATTGTAATTAGTTAACTCAATTTACTGAGTTAAGTCTAGTTAAATTAGTTCCAAACTATTTGAGGAACTAATAGTGAGCTAACAGTCAGTTGATGCATTAATGCACTCAACTAGTGCTACTCCAGTTAACTGAATATTCCCTCACCAGAACCTCATGCATGTCTATTATGAGAAAGACCCAGTTGAGATTAATGTTCAAGGACAATGTACTATCAGTTGTATGTGTTTTCTCATGGAGAAAACTCATGCATGCAGTCAAGGATTCATCCTTGAGGATTGTGCAGTTTTGAAGGTTGGTTTTCCACTTGGTAATAGGCTAATCATCCACAAGGAAAATCATAAGGAAATAGGAGCTTGGAGCACATAGAGGAAGGCTGGAGAGAAGCCAAGATTTCCTGCGAGCATCTGTGAGGATTGTACTAAGAGCTGGCTAGCTGTGAGAGCTAAGGCTTTGTATAATTCCTATGTATTTCCACCATGTATGATAATACAATAGTGTGGGGTTTTTTGCTGATGCTTTCCTTAAAGTATTTTCATGTGTATTGTGCCATTGATTCTTCTTCTTTTGGTTATATTGTTCAGCTCGATCTTTAAGCTTCACAAATTGATAGTAGAAGTAGGTTATAGTATTCTACTTTGATTTATATTGCATTATTGGGTTAACCTATCACAAATTTTCTACATGGTATCGAAGCTGTGAATAGCATACTGAGAAGAGAATTTGAAGTTTGAAGTTCGGGGTTGCAGGTGCAAATCAAATTCATATCATACTTCAAGGTTGGCCAATGGCATTCTATGGCTTGAGACTCGAGTATGCCTTGGAAGGTAGCTCGAATTACATAGCATGGAAAGATAGAATGGAGGCTATATTAGAAGACAATGGCTTGAAGGAATTCATTGATCAAGAAATCCCAAATCCAGCTTCAACTAATGCACAAGAGTTGGCTGAGTGGAAGAAGTTTGTGGTGAAGGCGATACGGATCATCCTTGAGGGAGTTCGAGACCATATTGTCTCGAGCCTTCATGGGAAGGATACTCCATTTTCAATGTGGAAGACATTGAAAGACCTCTACCAGAACAATAGCGATCAAAGGAAATTCGTGCTCAAGGATAAGCTTCGAAGAATTAAGATGGAGAAGAGCGATACTATTTCCACATATCTGAACAAGCTCACCACCTGCAAAGATGAGCTTGGCAGTGTGGGAATAACTACTTCCATTGATGATATGGTGAGCCTCGCTCTCCTTGGCCTTCCAAAGAGTTGGAATAGCTACAAGGACTCTGTGAATGGAAGGGAGAAACTGCCGGATTGGGAATGACTGTGGTCGGATCTTATGCAGGAGGAGATCAAGAGGAGCACACAAGATGGTTCTTCATCCAAGAATGATGATGAAGAAAATCTGGCCTTAGCAAGTAAGGCAAGGAAAGGGAAGGGGAAGGCTTCCCATTTCAAATCGATTTCTTCTCATGAAGGGAAGAAGGGTGACATGTCTAAAGTAAGATGCTTTAATTATCACAAGATGGGACATTATGCGACTAATTTCCTATCAAAGAAGTTCAAGAAGGGATCCTCGGAAGGATGGGAAGGTGAGGCATTAGCCTCTCAGTTCGAAATGGAATTTACCCTCATCATATGCATGGTGTCATTGATGATGGGTTGTGTCTAGTATCTTGATAGTGGAGCCTCATTCCACATGACTGGTGATAAAAATTTATTCAGTGCCTTGGAGGAGAAAGACCTCAAGATGCGCATAGAGATGGGTGACGATAGAAGGTATAATGTTTCAGGAGTGGGCATGGTTGCTTTTCAGAGGGAGCATGGAGCTCCTCTCACCTTGACAGATGTGATGTATGTGCCTGGACTAAAGAAGAACTTGATATCAGTCACAATGTTGCAGGATAAAGGCTACGGTGTTGTCTTCAGTAAAGGAAAGGTGTTCCTAAGACACATAACCACGGGTCAGACCAAGAGGATAAGGATTCAAGTGAAGAATCTCTATAAAATAGAGGTAGATGATTATGCAACATTGAGTATGAAAGTAGAATTGGTGCAAATCCAAGACATTGGTGAGTTGTGGCACAGGCGGTTGGGCCATTTGCATCATGGGGCTTTGAAGATAATGCAACATATATCTACAGGACTTCCCAAAGGTAAACTTGAGCAAGTTGACACATGAAAAGGTTTTACCTTGGGAAAGTACACCAAGTCTTCCTTTCATGATCGAGACAGTGGAGCAGAGGCTATCTTAGAGCGAGTTCATACTGATTTGTGTGGACCATTCTCGATGACATCCATAGCGAAGCAAAGGTATTATGTAATTTTCATTGATGACAATTCTCGTAAATGATGGATTTATTTCATGCAGAAGGATCAAACCTTCACAAAGTTTTGTGAGTTCAAATCTTTGGTCGAGAAAGAGTCAGGGAAGAAGATCAAGGCCTTGAGAAGCGACAACGGTGGAGGATATGTCTCTTAAGAGTTTAAGGACTTCTGTGCAATGGAAGGAATTAAACGAGAGTTGATGGCACCTCATAACCCACAACAGAATGGGGTGGCCGAGAGGAAGAACAAAACTATTGTAGGGGCAACACGAGCAATGCTACATGACCAAGGCCTACCACTTCACTTGTGGGTTGAGGCATGCAACACAATGGTCTATGTGTACAATAGAAGTCCACATCACATACTTGGGATGAAGACACCAAAGGAAGCTTTCTTCGATAAGAGACCAGATGTGGGTCACTTCAGAATCTTTGGCTCATCGGTATATTTCCATGTGACAAAGGATGCACAGAAAAAGCTTGAGCCGACAATAGAGTTTGGGATATTTGTGGGGTACACTAATACACCTCACAACTATCGGGTGTACTTGCCTACAAGTCGGAGGATAGTGGTTCGCAGAGATCTCAAGTTTGATGAGTAGAAGGCCATGTGAGTTTCCCTTGAGAGGGAGCACCAACTACAGGCTATGGAGGAACTGTTGGTTCATAAGGACGAGGAGCCTCAAACTGATGCAGAGCAACCGCATGCAGAGGTTCTAGGAGTGGAGACATCCACTCAAGTAGAGTCTTCCAGAGATGGACAAAAGCACACAAGAGAAGCTGACATATTGTTGGAGGATGTGAGAGAGAATGTGGGAGCACCATCTTCTCAGTGTAGACAGAGGAGCTCACCTGAGAGGTACACTAGATACATGGCCCTTCCTAAGAATGTGTTGAGACCGAGCCATCTTCCTTTGAGGAAGCAGTGCAGCAGCTGATTTGGGTTGATGCTATGGTGGAGGAGTATGACTCCATTGTTCGTAATAGTGTTTGGGACGTGGTTCCGAGACCGAAGAACAAGTTAGTTGTGAGTTCCCGTTGGCTTTACAAGGTAAATCAAGCTACTGATGGTAATGTGGAGAAGCATAAGGCAAGATTTGGTGCCCATGGCTTTTCACAGGTCGAGAGGATCATGTTGCTGCAGTATATTTTGACAAATGAGAAAGATGCTGACATTTTGACAAAGGCATTGTCAAATTGTAAATTCTAGTTCCATAGAAACAAGATCAGGGTGGTAGATAATCCCTTTCTTGTTGAGAGGTAGTGTTGAAATATAGCAACAAGAATATTCCAATTTAATTTTTCCTTGAATCAAAATCGAATTTAGTCTTAACAGGTACTTGGAAATAATTAATTAATTAATCTTAAATTAATTAGTTGGAGAAATTCAAGTTAGAAGTCGTTCTAAATCATGCAAGAGTTATCCCTTAAATTAAGGAGATAATATTGAGTTATATTTGAGTTGTAATTAGTTAACTCAGTTTACTGAGTTAGGTCCAGTTGAATTAGTTCCAAACTGTTTGAGGAACTAATACTGAGTTAACAGTCAGTTGATGCATTAATGCACTCAACTAGTGCTACTCTAGTTAACTGAAGATTCCCTCATCAGAAACTCATGCATGTCTATTCTGAGAAAGACCCAACTGAGATTACTGTTCAAGGACAGTGTACTATCAGTTGTATGTGTTTTCTCATGGAGAAAACTCATGCATGCAGTCAAGGATTCATCCTTGAGGATTGCGCAGTTTTGAAGGTTGGTTTTCCACTTGGTAATATGCTAATCATCCACAAGGAACATCACAAGAAAATAGGAGCTTGGAGGGTACAGAGGAAGGCTGGAGAGAAGCCAAGATTGCCTATGAGCATCTGTGAGGATTGTACTAAGAGCTGGCTAGCTGTGAGAGCTAAGGCTTTGTATAATTCCTATGTATTTCCACCATGTATGATAATACAATAGTGTGGGGTTTTTAGCTGAGGCTTTCCCCAAAGTATTTTCATGTGTATTGTGCCATTGATTCCTCTTATTCTGTTTATATTGTTCAGCTCAATCTTTAAGCTTCTGCAAATTGATAGTAGAAGTAGGTTATAGTATTCTGCTTTGATTTATATTGCATTATCGGGTTAACCTATCATAGATTTTCTACAAATCACACTAGCTCGGAGTACAAGCAACCAAGTCAAGAAGATCAAAAGGCAGCTGAGCAAGTGATAGTCAAAGAGTTAGTTCATCTCAAGTTTGGGCGCTGAGCCTCCTTAGATTTAAAGAATTCATTAGAGACTTCAGTTGTATAAATAAAGAGGCCTAGAGCCTTATTAGGATTTGAATTTATGTTGTAAAACACTAGTTATTTTTGAGCTCCAGTCTTGTGGAAGACATTGCTATGTAATTTTCTGTTGTGATAATGAGAATGAGTTTTTTCTTGATCCAGTACTGAGTTAACTCAGAGGGCTGAAGCTCTTGGTTTAGGGCCCAACCCTAGTAACAAAGTCTCCTCTTCTCATATCTATATGCTTAGATTAATTTCATAGATTCATGGTTCAATTGTCCTTAGAAGTATTTCATTGCAAGTAGTGTAGATTTGATTAGTTTGCTTCCATTTGTGCTTTACTTCAATAGTAGGTTAGAAGGGGTAAAAGGGGCATCAAAAAGCTGTCAGTAGGTGTCTTTGCCTCACTTCTTCCTTCAGGGATCATGATGTGAGGAAAGGACCCCCATACAGCCCCAAAAAGACAGAATTCTACTTTCTTATAGAATTTAGAGTTTACTGTGCTTAAGCCAGCATTTGATCAATTTGCAAGTGTAGGATTTAGCCATCATTTCTTCCATATTCAGTCTTATAGTAGATCTCATCAATGACTTCATCTTATTCTGAAAATTTTCCTCATGCATGAAGTAGACAGCTAGCTCATTAAACTATGTTTTTCTAGCTTATTGAAATTCTTCTTGTTTACATGATTTTTGGGCAAATATCATTGTTTAATGTAGTGCAGGTGTTTCAAAAGTAGAGAGATATCTCATAGCAAGAAACCTCCTTCCAACTTCATCCATCCATGATCATTCCTCACTTTCACTAAGACCCTCACCAATTTCATCATTCTTCAAGGAAACTTCTCCAAGCATGTTGAGCAAATCCAACCATCTCCCAACCTTGGTTTTGAGTTCTAAGTGATCCTAGGAATTTTCTCACTCCATTCCATCCACCAACCACCTTCCCTAAGCCTTCCATCACCTTTAGCACCCATCATTTTTCTCTCGGCTGTATCCTATAGAAATACAGGGAATCCTGTAGGTTTTCCTGTAGTGGCCTGTTTTGAGGCTAAATTGAGGGGAAACCTTTAGAAAGCCACACAAGGTCATATAAAGGTCTTCCAAACCTTCCAACCATCCACCAACATCCCTAAGCCACCTGCCACATCACCAAAAGAGATTAACTTTCACTTGTTTTTCCATAAAAAGATAAAAATAAAAAACAGATTTGTTGTAGCTATTTACATGCACAGTAGTAGAATGTTGATGCTTTGAATTTACATGCTTAAGATAGTTGAATTTAATCCATGTTAATATAGCATTCTTTCTTAAACATAGTCTCTTAGCAGTTAGGCAGGAAATGGTGTGTTTTAGCATTGGATTTCAGTCTTTTTCCTTACTGTAGTAGACAAGCTTTCTCTTAGAGTAGATTTATCTTTCCCTCATCAGTAAGCAAGCTTCTTCTGAATCCATAGAAGTCTGGCTTGAAAACCCTAGTGGTCTCTCGCCAGCTGAACAGTGACAAAAGGTAGAACCATCACTTTTACTTGTGTATACAGCAATGTCACCTCCAAGTTTGTATGAACCTCGGGTTGATAAAGTAAAGTTGGTAGCCCCAAGAGTTGCAACATTCTTGCTGTAATACTAGTGCTCATCACTTTTTGGCGCCATTGCCGTGGAGGTGTATGAGTAATATGTGATTACTGCTTTCTTTCTTCCATTTCTTGTTTCTAATATTCTTCTAGTAGTTTCATTTCTGCAAGAGTAATTTAGTGGTTTTCTTTTCCATTCTACATTCTTTTCTTTCCTTTCCATTATGTAAGTAAGATTTCATGCAATTAGTTAGTTTTCATTCAGTCTGCAATTTCAATTCTGCAATCACTTTCAAAGTTTGAAAAAAAACTCAAAACAAAGCAGAAACATTTTTTTCATACCTCGTAGGAATATGGATAACTTAGGGAAATTTTTGCCAAAAACCCCCACTGCTTCAAACATCCAACCTTCCCTCTTCTTCGGTGGCTGTGAATTGGAGGAACCCTTAGGTGAGAAACCTAAAATATTTGAAGAACCTACAAGGGAATAAGAAGTCAAGTGTACACCTGAGTTGATGCATGCATGCAAAAAAGGGCCAGTTGGACACTTGACCCTGAGTCACTAAAGCTAGTCCTGATTAGAGGAGTAAGGGAAGATCTTCTGGATACCCTAAACTTGTTAGCAGGAGGGGACATCTACTAGTTACCCTATGAGGATATCAAGGCTGTCTTTAGAAACCATTCTAGGGCAGCCAGGAAAAAGGGTAGGGGTAGTCAACCTATGGTCAGTCCATCCTCTTCCAATACATCCATCAAGGGTGAAATTGGAAACATGCAGGAGGATTTCAAGAGTGAGATGTTGCAAACCCTTGCCCTTCATATGGACACTATGCACATTAATAGAAAACAAGAGGAAATAGAGAGAGCCTTAGTCATTTTCTGCCCTAGATGCACCAAGAGGCACCCTAGGAATGAATGTCCATTGAATTCTATTGAAATTTGCTCAGTCTGTGAAGAAAACTACTCCACAGACAAGTTCCCTTCTCTCCCTAGACTAAAAGCTATATATCAAGGAGCTGAAGGGGTAACTAAACAACTCTACTACATAAACCAAAGGAGACCTCATGGGCCTAGGCCATATCAGCAGGGCATGCAAGGGTCATCCCATGCATATTACAACCCCAACCAGACCACATCCATACCTTCTTGGGTCCCTCCTGCTCATCCTTCTTGGTCTACACCTCCTCCTTGGTATTTTGCACCTTAGTATCATTCCTAGCCAACCAGCCAGTCATTTCAACCATATTCTCTGCCACAACCTCAATGGAATGCACTGCCCCAGGGGTGGAGGCCCCATACAACAATGCTCCAACTTTATTGCCTTCACCAACTGCTCAACCACAAATTTTACACTCTACTTCACCTAAACAACCCTATATGCCTGCCCAACCAAATCCGAACTCGAACAATAGACATGCACAACAAGTATACAGAGGAGAGACATCCTATCTTTCATATGCTGTGGAGATTCAGGAAATCAACCTGAGATCTAGGAGAGTACTCCTAGACAACCAACCTCTACCTCCACCTAGGGAGGTTGAGGAAGAAAGAGAGGAAAGCATGCCTAAATTAAATCCACCACCCTTTCCTGAGAGATTAACCCAACCACTCCATCCGACCCCAGAGGAGACTGAACTTCTGGAATAATTGAAAAACCTTTGTGTCAGAATTCCACTTCTCCAAGCTATAAAATATGTACTTATTTACAACAAGTTGATTAAGGAGAAGTGATTCAAGCATCCAAGGAGTCGAAGAATAGATGCCCCTACCATTAATGTCATTGGACAACTGTCCGACTTAATGTTGGGGCAAGTAATCTGTCCAAAGTATTTGGACCCTGGAAGCCCTGTAGTAGATGTGCACATCAATGGCACCATTGTCCACACACTTTGATTGATCTTGGGGCTGCCATTAATGTGATGACCAAGGACACCATGCAATGCTCCTGCCACTTTCCAAAGAGCAGTCCTGAGTATCTTTGCCGAGTTAGTCCATGATGCAATAGAGATCTATATGGACGATTTTAGGCCTTATGGATGTGATTTCCAGGAGGCTCTGTCCAACTTAGGTAAGGTGTTGAACAAATGCATTGAAATGAACCTGTCCCTTAGTCCCGAAAAATGTGAGTTCTTGATGACTGAAGGGACTGTGCTAGGTCATTCAATATCTCAGCAAGGACTACAGGTGGACACAAACAAAATAGTTATCATCCAAAGGTCCCACCTCCGCAAAAGTAGAGAGATGCCAGAAGTGTCTTAGGATTAGTTGGATACTATCGAAGGTTTATAAAAGACTTTAGCAAGTTAGCTTCTCCTTTATTTGGGTTGTTGGCCAAAGACTCTGAGTTTGTATGATCAAAAAGTTGTCAAGAGGCCCTGGACACCCTGAAGGACAAGTTAACCACTACACTGATTCTCCAAGGCCCAAATTGGGCCCTTCCTTTTCATATACATGATGATGTCTCACAAAGCCATAGGAGCAACTCTAGGCCAGATAGATGAAAAATTGCCTTATGCTATTTACTTTATCAGTAAGAATCTATCAAAGGTTGAACTAAACTACACAATGACTGAAAAGGAACTTCTGGCTATTGTGCATTCATTGAACAAATTTAGGCATTACATTACAGGTTATCAAACATTTTGTTGGACATGGAATCCCCCCAAGGCATGTTTTGGGGCTCAAAGCCCAAGTTTTGACCGAATATTGTTGTAAAGCTCCGCGAATTGCGAGCGCAAGGCGCGAAATTATGATACAGTCACAAGGTTGTCCGCCCTATTTTTGTAATGTAATTTCGGCTGGATAGACCTACCCATGGTCCGTGGACCATGGGATTGTATAAATAGAGCAAGGCTCTAAGTGTATAAACTAACTAAGAATAGAAGATGAGGAAGGAAGAAGTCTAAGGGACTAGGTCGAAGTCAAGTGTGTCTTTGGGTCGTAGAGTAGGAGAAGGCTCTGCAATTGAGTGCGCAGAGGCCTAGTAGTCCGCAGCTGAGTGCGCGGACCCTGCAGCTGAGTGCCCAGGGAGAAGTTGAGTCTATAACCGAGGAAGGAATTATTAAAGAGAAGTTTTGTTATAATTCTGTGTACCTGTTCTTGGATTAATGAAGGATTGGTATAATTTGCAAATATATTGTTTATTTACTGCGCGCACCTGTATGAATGGTTTATGTTGTTAAGTATAACTTAAAGCACTCAAATAGGCAAAGCTAATTAACTAACGTTGGAATACCATTGAGGTCTTGGGCAATAACGCAAGAGCGCGACATTCAGCCCCTGGGCAGGGCTGTGCGAAGGTAGTATATTAGGTTGCGAAGTACAGGAAGGTGCGTGAAGAAACCTACGTGCAAGGTCAAACTGCAAACCAGTTGAACTCATCAAACATCTCCAGGGTGCGGAAACCTGGTTCTAGCATCCTCCCATACTACTTCGGGTGAGACCTCAGTCTGCGCTCCACAGACTATTGCCGAAAGGGCCAGTAGTACCGGGATTTGTTTGGCTAATTAACTCCGAACCTGGGTCAGGCCCCAATAAGCCAACACATTTGTACATACTGACCATGCTCCAATCAAATATTTAATGAATAAATCTTATGTGAATGCCCAGATTATTAGATGGTTACTTTTATTACAACAGTTTGATCTAACTATTGTTGATAAGCCTGACAAGGAAAATGTTGTTGTAGATTTTTTGTCCATATTAACTTTGCCTGCAGGTGAGGAAGGAATGGTTGATGATTAGACTAGATGAACACTTATTTTCCATTTTAGTTCTCTCTCCATGGTTTTCTGACATAAAAAACAATTTGGTATTTGCACAGTTCCCACCGAACTTGTCTTCCAAAGAGAAATGCAAGGTTGTGAGGAAGAGCGCCCCATTCACTTGGATTGGGGGCAAACTCTTAAAACTAGGTCCAGATCAAATTCCCAGTAGATGTGTCAGGGAAGAGGAAGTATTTGACATCCTTCTGACCTATCATGTTGGACCTTTTGGGGGTCACTTTGCAGCAAAGAGGACAAAATTCAAGGTGTTACAAGCTGGTTATTATTGGCCCACTCTTCATCAGGATGTGAAAAGATATACTAGTTAGTGTGATCGATGCTAAAGGATGGGAAAGCGTACTCCAAAGGATGAAATGCCTCTGCAACCTCAAGTGACCTTTGAGCCATTTGACAAGTGGGGCATCGATTTCATCGAGCCTATTGACCCTCCTTCCAAGCAAAAAAAATATTTGTGTGCACTAACTATCTGACTAAGTAGACTGAAACTAAGGCAATCAAGGGAGAAACAGAGGAGAAGTTGGATGAGTTCTTAAGGGAGAATGTGTTCTACAAGTTTGGGTACCCTAGATAACTGGTCACTGATCAAGGTAGCTAGTTTACCTCCAACATGATTGAAGGCTTGTTAAACCAGCACAAGATTAAGCATAAAACCTCCACTCCCTATCACCCACAAGCTAATGGGAAAGTGGAGGTGACCAACATAGCGCTGGAGGGAATTCCAACAAAAGTAGTTAGCAGCAACAAGAAAGATTGGGCAAATAGACTAGTTGAGGCCACCTAGGCCTATAATACCACCTAGAAGACCACCACTAGATTCACACCCAATGAGCTGGTCTATGGGAAGAAGGCCCTACTATCCATTGAATTTGAGTATAATACATTGAGGATGGCAGCCCAACTAGATCTAGATCTTAGCAGTGCACAAAAGGAGAGATTTCTCCAGTTGAATGGTCTAAATGAGTTCAGAATGTAGACCCTCCTACACACAGAGGTAACTCAAATTCAGAGGAAGATCTGGCATGATAAGAACATCAGGGATAAGAAATTTCAAGAAGGTGATTGGGCTTTGTTATATGATTGCAGATATAAAAAATTTAAGGTCAATTTAAGGACTAGATGATTAGGACCTTATGTTATAGAGTGATGTCAGGATAATGGTTCAGTGCAGATCAAAACCATAGATGAAGAGGCCATTCCTTTACTTGTTAATGGGGACAGATTGAAAGTTTATAAAAGGCCAGTGTCAAAGAAATAGTTCATAGATGGTATCAGAAAAACAATGATGGTGGTGGAGAAAGTCTCAGCTCCTGCCTCATCAAGTCACTAAAAAAAAAGGAGACTCAAGTGAAAACCTCCATGAGGTGCCTGAGTCCCACTATTGGGTTGAAAACCTCTTGAGGCGGCCCATTGGTGTCAAAAAAAAGGGCAGGGAGGGGGTGGGGGGGGAATAAAAAGATCTCTGGGTGAAAACCTCTCTTGAGGCACCCAAGGCAAGCAACTAGGATGAAAACCTCTTGGAGGCAGACTAGTTGTTTTCAAAAAAAAAAAGGGAAAAGAAAAATATGAAAATGTTGTTTGCAGATCAGCAGGAGGATGATCAGAGCAGTCATAGAGAATCAAAAGGGACCTATTCAACTCATATTTTTATTTCTCCATTCGTTATCCTTTACCATTCCACCATTCCTTTCATTTTTTTTACTCATTTGACTTAGTTTGCAAGGGTTCTATGTTTTCTACAAGATTCCCTACAAACCTATAGGATTCCCTAAAAACCTACAAGATGATCTTGTAGGAATTACAGTGGCTTGGGAATCCTAAAGGAAGCAACCCTAGGGAAAGGAAATGACCTACCCATGTCAAAAAAATAAATTCCTACATCATCATCTCATTACCATACCACTCTCCACCTTGATCACCCCTGCATTCATCATTGAAAAAAATCAGTTTTATTTTTTTTTACAGTTTTTAGAATAAAACACAGAGAAAAAATATGAGACAGAGAGCAAGGGGACAACATCTAAAGGTTATTGGTCATTATTCACTCACCCCTAGACCTCCTCTATATCCATGTTCATTGTCCTCAGGTCCCAGTAGTGGAAATTGATTAACAATTTTGAGGGAGAAGCAGTTACAAGACATCCTGTAGCAGCCTATCCCACCAAATAGAAATCATAAAGTTGCACCAAGTTTCAAGCTTGGAGATCCAAGGGCAGAAGGAGTTCCTCCAGGGAAGTAGTAGCATCATCACCCTCAACACCAGGTATCTTCACATCAAGCAAATCATCAAAGGTCTATATATATATATATATATATATATATATATATACACACACACACACACACACATATATAAAGGAGGGAGAAATCATATGCAACCAACATACAACAATCACCTCATTTCTTCAACAAACTGTAACACGGTATTGTCACCACAGGTAAGTATCTCGCTTCACTCTCTCATTTGCATAATGTAATCAAAAGATGTAAATATTGTGAACGAGTTGGTTTATAAGTGAAAGGTGGCCAATTAACTTGGCCACCTTCATTCAATCAATGAGGACAAAACAATTAGTCCTCACACACGTGGCAACGGTCAAGTCAAAGAAAAGGAGGATGAGGTCGAAAGCAGTTGATACTATGGATGCTCGAAGTGGGAGTTGACTATGACGTGAGGGGAATGATGATGTGGTAGTGGGGGCCAACAGTCCAAAAATAGAAATTCATACCTTGGCTGCCAGAACACCACCTCACTCAACTTGACCATAAGAGGAAACAAACGTTGATCCCCATGCATTCATGCATTCATCTTCTCGAGGCTCACTCTAGCAAAGTCGCTCTCAACCTTTGAGAAACCTACAGGAGAGGGAAACTTCATTTTTCCTACGCAGGACCTCCTACAGGATCCCACAGGAATCCTACAGGATACAGCCATGCAGTCTACAAGATTGGTAGAGAACAATTTCAGAGGAGGAAACATAGGGGTTGGCTACATCAAACATTGTAAGGAGGTAGGATCTACATTTCCTCCCATTTCTCCAAGTGAAAGGAACAATAAAATCTTCTAGTTTGATTGAAAGTGGTAGTTGTGTAAGGGAATTGTATCCACAAAAATTTCAGTCCCATTTCTTCCTTCATTTAAATTTTGTATCATACATCTCTGCTCCATTCACCAGGAAAAATGATAGGGGGGTTTAATAGAAGGGAGCCCATCAACATTGTGAGGATTCACCAACACCCTCCTGTGCTAGAAATATTCACAAGGCATAATTGGATGGGGTACTTTGAGAAATTGAGGGGGTATGATGATGAAGTGGCCAGAGATTTTGCTCTCTCCCCATTCCATTGAACAGGACCCATGCCACTGTTGTGGTCATAGGCCTCCCCATAGATCTCACCCCTGAACTCATAAGTAGAGTTACCACACTTCCCTTAGGAGCACCTTAGGGAAAGGAAGACAAGGGAAATAGCCAAACTACAAAGAATAAATTCTTTCTAGAGGGAGAGGAGGCCATGGAAGACAAGAATGGAGTGAGAAGAGCAAGCCTACCATACCCCTAGAATGAAATAAGCTACCACCTTATCAAATACATATCATGTGAAGGTAGGTATAGTGTGGTATATGGATACCACTTTAGGCTTTTTGAAGAATTGAGGTTTGGAGCAGATACACCTCCTCACCAAAGACTCAGCATACCCTACTTCCTTCTTCAATCCATGATAGATATGAGCATAAAAGTGATGGAGGGAAACTACTAGCAGTTGGCCCATCATGGGTTAATTAGACTCATCATAGAAGATTCCCTCCATAACCTTAGAATTCCTATCACTTGGGCAACCTTCATAGACATACAGACAGAGGAGGATATAAAATCCCTCACATATGAAAAAATCCCTACTACCAGCGAAAAGGATGAAGAAGAAAATGAAACAGATGAGGATCTAGAGAGGGATGAAGAGGAAATAGATGAGGAAGAAGAGGAAGAGGAAGAGAAGGAAAGTGGTGAAGAAACAGAGGAAGATGCCAAGGAGGAAACAGATGAACAAGGTGAAGAAGAGGAGAAAGACAAATATGAAAAGGGGAATGGAAAAGAGGAGGCAAAAGACAAGGAGGAGTCACCCAGGGTGTCTCCAGAGCCCACTAAGAGAGAGGTAGCAGCTTCCCTCACTGCCCTTAACAACCCTATCAAGCATAAAGGCAAAAGATAGAGAAAAAACCCATTATACTTTAGAACAAGCAAGAGTACAAGGATAAGGTAGGGAAACCTCAAAATCCCACCAAGGTTCCCATTCTTATTGAAGACTCACCTAAGCAACAGGAAAATATGGTTCCTCTTATTAAAACTCAAGGAGAAGGATCCTCAGCACAAACCTCCCCTAAGTCTCCTATCACTTATGAGAGAAGCCCTGTGACTAGATCTACCTCATCCAAGGGAAAGGACATCCTACAGGATACATAGCAGGACCTACAAGAAGCAAAGGAAGTCCTGCAGGAAACTCTGCTAAACCTACAGGAAACTCAAAAATTGGATAAGGAAGGGAGTATGCAACAAGAACCAAAGAAGGAGGACCCAGAGCTAAGGGAACCTAGCCCTCAAACCAACCTTGACTCCTACTATAAATTTATTGAAGGGGGCAGGGTCATTCCACAAAAATTTTCCATCCCATTATTCTCTGAGCTTGATAAGGAAAGAGCCAGAACACATAGATGGATGCAGATTTCCAAGTCCAAGGGAGTAGAGGACATAGGTCACATGGAGGAAAAGTTCAAAGAGATGGGCAGAGAACTAAGTAGCTTGAGGGATAGAGAGGCCATAATGAAAACTCAGTTAGAGGTAGAAAATGCATGGTTGAAAGGACAACTGCAAGAAAAAGAGAACCAATTGGAAACCATGGCCAATCTATCCTTAGAGGCAGTCCAATGTAGGATGCCAGCTAAGTCCTATGCATTATACCTTAGGGAACAGTGGCTACAGTTCCAAATCAAGACCCTAGCACAGAGAGGCACTATGCCATTCCAGGATTATAAATAGTTCATTGATCTTTGTGATCAAAGCACATTGGAGGATAGGGCTAAGATGTCTGAGTTCTACTTGCATAACATGGCCTTGATAGATCTGAATGTATGGGACCCTAATGCAAAATTAGGGGATTTACAGTTAATGGCCTTGGCATCATGGATGAACCATGAGGAAGCAAGGGCTGCAAAAATGAAGAAGATATTGGCAAGGGAACAAACAAAGCCTCTCATGATAAGAGCTGAGCAATCAAACCCAATGGCTGTCATCAGCACACATAATTTAATTGCAAATGATCCTCAACTTGCACCTAGGTATCTTGCTGCCCAAGAGCAAGCAATTACACATTTTGAGGATATGTTCAGGCTATTAGGGGATGACAGCATGCAAGATTTCCAAAGGAGATGGAATACTCTGTTGTACAGTTTGAAACTCAGAGAGTACCATTCTCCTCAAAGAATGAGAGACACACTAAACAGGACACCCATGTACAAGAAAACCATCCAAAGGCTCAAAGTCAATTGGATTGGCTTGAGACTCAATCCACCACTGCTCTTGGGGATGTTAGAAGGAAGGAAGGAAGAGGAAGAAAGAAATCAGTGGGAGGAGATAGAAAGGAAGGCAAGATTCTATGCACAAGAAGAAGAACCCACAACAGAAGCATGGGATGTCAGGGAAGCCACCAGGGCTATGAAAGATATGGATATTGATTGAGTTGCTCAGAGGATGAGCAACACTTTCAATAGTGAGGTGATGATGAGCCTCATCATTGGGTAACTATATGGACCTTAATTCACCTCCTATATTAGTCAAATCAACTCTTATCACAATTTATTACATGTTTTGACTATATTTTGTTTAATGAGATGAGTCAAAGTGAAATATTATGCCTAGTGGACTAATGTGCATTAAATGGAGGTTTGTGAGAGAAAATCAGGGAATTTTGGCAAGAGTAAAGGCTGAAACTCAAATGGACAAGGAAGAGAGATTGTAGGAGGTAAATCCTCCTCATTTACTCCTCTCCCATTCGAATATTCCTCCATCAATCACACTAGCTTGAAGTACAAGCAACCAAGTCATGAAGATCAAAAGGCAGTCGAGAAAGTGATAGTCAAAGAGTTAGTTCATCTCGAGTTTGGGAGCAAAGCCTCCCTATATTTAAGGAAGTTGTTGGAGACTTCAGTTGTATAAATAAAGAGGCCTCGAGACTCATTAGGATTCGAATTTTTGTTGTAAAACACTAGTTATTCTTGAGCTCTAGACTTGTGGAAGACATTGCTATGTAATTTTCTGTTGTGATAATGAGAATAAGATTTTTCTTAATCTAGTATTGAGTTAACTCGGAGGGTTGAAGCTCTTGGGTTAGGGACCAACCCTAGCAGCAAAGGCTCCTCTTCTTGTATCTATATGCTTAGATTAATTTCATAGATTCATGGTTCAATTGTCCTTAGAAATATTTCATTGCAAGTAGTATAGATTTGATTAGTTTGTTTATTAGTTTTCTTCCATTTGTGCTTTACTGTAGCAGTAGGCTAGAAGGGGTAAAAGGAGCATCAAAAAGCTTTCAGTAGGTGTCTTGGCCTCACTTCTTCCTTCAGGGATCATGATATGAGGAAATGACCCCCATGTAGCCCCAAAAAGACAGAATTCTACTTTCTCATAGAATTTAGAATTTATTATGCTTAAGCTAGCATTTGATCACTTTGCAAGTGTAGGATTTAGCCATCATTTCTTCCATCTTCAGTCTTACAGTAGATATCATCAATGACTTCATATTATTCTGCAAATTTTCCTCATGCATTAAGTAGACAACTAGCTCATTAAACTCTATTTTTCTAGCTTATTGAAATTCTTCTTGTTTACATGATTTTTGGGCAAATATCATTGTTTGATGCAGTGTAGGTGTTTCAGAAGTAGAGAGAGATCTCATAGCAAGCAACCTCCTTCCATCTTCATCCATCAATGATCATTCCTTTCTTTCACTAAGACCCTCACCAATTTCATCATTCTTCAAGGAAACTTATCCAAGCATGTTGAGCAAATCCAACCATCTCCCAACCTTGGTTTTGAGTTCTGAGTGATCTTAGGCATTTTATTACTCCATTCTATCCACCAACCACATTCCCTAAGCCTTCCATCACCTTCATCACCCATCGTTTTTCTCTCGGTTATATCCTGTAGAAATACAGGTAACCCTATAGGATTTTAGGACATATTTTAGGTTTTCCTGTAGTGGCTTGTTTTGAGGCTGAATTGAGGGAAAATCTCTAGAAATCCACACAAGGTCACCTAAAGGTCTCCCAAACCTTCCAACCATCCACCAACATCCCTAAGCCACCTGCCACATCACCAAAAGAGATTAGCTTTCACTTGTTTTTCCATAAAAAGATAAAAAGAAAAAACAGATTTGTTGTAGCTATTTACATGCACAGTAGTAGAATGTTGATGCTTTGAATTTACATGCTTAAGATAGTTGAATTTCATCCATGTTAATCTAGCATTCTTTTTGAAACATAGTCTCTTAGTAGTTAGGTAGGAAATGGTGTGTTTTAGCATTGATTTCAATGTTTTTTGTTACTGCAGTAGACAAGCTTTCTCTTAGAGTAGATTTATCTTTCCCTCATCAGTAAGCAAGCTTCTTCTGAATACATAGAAGGCTGGCTTGAAAACCCTAGTGGTCTCTCGTCAGCTGAACAGTGACAAAAGGCAAAACTATCACTTTTACTTGTGTATACAACACTGTCACCTCTAAGTTTGTACAAACCCCAGGTTGATAAAGTAAAGTTGGTAGCCCCAGGATACTGATTTTCATCATCATCCGCCCAATCTAAGGTTAGCAATGTAAACTTTGAAACAGGAAATGTAAACTCAAAACGAGAACTCTAGCCAAAAAACCCCAAAAACATGAAAAACAGTCCAAAAAATGAAAAGTGTGTATTCTGGAATGAAATTTTATTTTTTTTAGGGTTAATTTCAACATATTTAAAAAATGGCACCAAAACCATTTTTTTTTGGTGCAAAATAAATGAAAAACACACTAATGTTTTTGGTAGAATAACATTTTTCTTTCTTAGATACAATTTCAACATTTTTTAGTAATGGCGTTAAAGATAAATTCCAAAACACATTAAAATTCCAACAGTTTTCATCCATGTTGTTAAACATATAATAACATGACACTAAAGATAGCTAAAATTCTAATTGTTTTCAACCATAACATTAAAGATAATAAAAATTTGAAAATTTTGCAACTATAGTATTAAAAAACTCACATTTAAACCATGACATTATGAACAAATTACATGACTAAATTAATCAAAATATCAATACTTGTAGATTGAATTAAACATAAATTATATCTCTAAGTTATTGTTGCATTGTGCATATTCTAAACAAATAATTTCATCATAATTAAAATATATAATCCAACAAACATAAAAATGAATCATAACTTCATGTAACATCATATGGAAATTAAAACTTTTATTTCAAGATACCATGCAAACATCAGTTATATAAATTGTCTTAGGAAATTATTCAAAATCACTCGTATCTTCTTGCACACCATCAAAATTCAGATCTTCAGATGAATGAATGGATGCAGATAAAAATGTTCCATATTCTCCTCTTTCATCAACTAGTGCCACATCTGAGTCCACATGCATGCCCACCATTTTAGGTTTCAAAATTCTTCTAGATCTACGAAAGGGTTCAGCAGACTCCCATCTCAACATTGTTTCTTCTAGTAGCAACCTCTTTAGAATCTCTATTATCTTGAAACAAGGAGTTCCTCTCTTTGTTAAATTGAATTCATAAACAAGTATGTCAACATCCTCTAATTTTAAGAGGTCTATGTGGCAGCAATTATATTTTTACCCTTTATTTTTCTTTTTTCCACCAATTTTTTTTATCAACTACCATCTCTGGCTTGTACACACCATTGAATGGGTGTGTATTTGTGGCATACCAATGTACTTCAACACCTGCAACATCTTCATTTTATGTAGTGACCTTTATAACCTTGGCAACCCAAAATGGATATCCATTGGCATCTCCATCTGCTAACACTGCGATCATGCAACCCTCCTTAATATTTTGTATTGAACCCCTGTAAAGGTCTTCCATGGCTTCACGTTGTGCATGAGATCTTCTGGAACCAATATACATTTCTCTTTCCTCTACCTGTGAAGAATTAATAGTACCTTGAGATTGTTGTTGTTCAACAATGTTTCTTTCCTCATGTTCATTTGACACATTTTGTAGCCAAATAAATAGATTTTTCAAAAGTATATCTTCATTTGTTGTTCTTGAAATGATATCACTCTGATTATTGAAAAATACTCCCACCAAACTGAATCCACAATATCAAAGTACTCATATGTATATCTAATACATTTTTTAATTTCTCCTAGGGAATTAGAATAATTTATATCTCTCTTCTGTCTGCGTGCATTATGGACTTCAACAACTAATTGTAATAACAATATAGTTGACGCAAATATTGGATGATCTGGAATGAATTTCAGAAATTCCAAACCTGATGACGACACTCATTCTACAGTAACTGAATACTTCTTGCCCCATATTAGTGCTTTCCCGTCAATTTTTTTGATACGAAATTGATGTTGGGAGCTAATGTAATGAAGTTGTTCAACGCATTTCTCCTCACCATGCGATCCCAAAATAAACCTTCACATGTCAACAATTTATTACAACACATGAAAAATAGGCTCTGGGATGTATGATTTCTTAATACATTCAATTAATGATGGCAAGCTCCCAATATCCTTCCTCCTCAATGTGACTGAAAAAAGACTGAACATTTGATCAATATGGTCATGCGTGTGACCAACAAGCAGGGAACCAACCTTTACCTTCTGAAAAATTATCAATTCAACAAGCATGTTTAGATATCCAAAAAAAATCTGATTTTTGCTTGCACGACAAGTGTTGTCCAATTGTAGATACAAAACTTTAGGAAGATTACCAGACCAATGAGAAAGCACATCATGAATTATGGTTATTGTCAGATTTGCATCATTATGAATATTTGGAGTTGTGAAGTATACCCTTGGCAACATTTTCCCATTGAAGACCATACAACCGACCAAGTGAAACTGAATAAAATTTCCCCCCTATAAATTTTTGGGTGTGCGAAAAAAATGTGGTAGAAGTGTTTTCTTTTGGTCCATACCATCAATTATCAAACCCAAATATTTATTTGGATTATCATAACACTTCTTTCGATGCTTGTACAACTTTTTCCTTTCACTTGTTTGTTGTTCATGATGCTCTTGAAGCACTTTGACAATGGAATCTACACATAACATAAAAGAAAACCATTAATAAATATGTTTTCATAGTTGATGACTATACAATTTTTAAAAATAATGTTATGAATGCTTACCTCTTTCTGCCCCTTGACATTTATCCCTTTTTTATTTAAGAGAGGCACTTGTACTGCAAATCCCCATCCTTGTCTTCTTAGGAATATGGACATTGTGTTGAAGAATCTAGGGCATCTAGGTTAGGATGAGATTCTTCTGATGATGATAACTATTTGTGAAGAACTTTTACTTTTCTTATTAGCACAATCTTCTCTTAGTATTATTAGTGTGTGTTTTCTTACTTCATCAAAGAGTTACCAAAACATAAGAGACAATAACACAAGATGTTGGCTCTCAGCCAAGGAAAAACCTCTCTCCTAGAGAGGAAAACCCTTCTACAAATTTCTCTTATTGAAGCTTCAATTAACAAATGCCAAACCCTAGACCCTTGACCAGTAGATTTTCCAAGCACAAGACATAGTCTCTGTTTTGCAACTTCCTTTTTGTCCTTCAATCAATGCCTCCTTTTGTACTGCACCTTGATCTCTTCACTAACACTTCTTATGGCAATTGGTAGCACTTTTTCGGGCAACTGCAGAAACCCTAGGTTTCCTTAGAGACCACTTCTTTGGTGTCTTCCTTTCCTTCTCTACCTCGCTTGGAAATCTTCCTTTTCTTTGATGCTTTGGCTAGAGAATGAGGCTCTTCTTTTGGTATATCTCTGAGTTAGAGGTTGATCCTCCTAACCCTACTGCAAATCTGATTTATTCGCACGTGTGGTTGATCTAAGGCTTGTAATAAACTCGTTTACTTGCTCCTTTCCTTCGCTTGAAGTGGGAACTACTTTGCTTGATATAGATATCTATTTGGCGCCTATTTTCCACCCAATCGAAACTTCTTGTAGAGTTGTGATTTCTGAGTTGTTGCAGCAACATAATGTCCTCTCTTACCTTCACACGTGTGATAGAAAAGAGCCCTAAAACAGTCCCAAAAACTCATATTTCTTTCTTCTCTTCTTCGCTGCCCTAGAAGAACTTATCTGCTCCTTTTTCACACCTCTTTCTTGACTCTCTTCTTCACTGATTTCAGAGATTGCTTGATGTTTCATTTGTGAGGTCGAATTGCCCTATAAATAGGATTCTATCCCTCCTCTTTGGGCCGACTTGAGCCATAGAAGCCGACTTGTCCTTAAGTGCACCAAAAATTAATTTGAGCCGACTTCAAGAGGAGACTTGTCTTTGCTTTGGAGGATCATCTTTGACATATTTCTTTGACTCATTTACATAGTGTAACTTGCCCTTAAATGGGTCTTTCATAATTACATTGACTCTTTGACTTTCCTATAGCACTTCAACATGTGCTAGACCTATGCAATGAGCAAGAAACTCATTTTATAAATGACAAAAATAATAATTCTTTTCTTCTACAAGTGCAAAGATAAAAATTACATTTATTGATATGTAATAAATCGATCATTTCCTTCAACACCCTCTGCATATTCTTTGTATAAGTTGTAGATTTCTCGTCTTGACAAATTATCTAGAATATGTATTGTATCTCTGTTTGGAATACACTCTCCATTATTTGAAAAGAATTATTTCATCCATGACATTGTAATATTTGATAATGGCCCAAATTATCATTTATGACATATTTCTGAATAAAATGTGGGACCCTTTTTCGAATTTTCTTGGATTCTTGATAGATGAAAATAACCAATTGAATGAAACATTTTGAAAGCCTTTCTACAGATAAATAAAGACCCGATATGATAATCATAACCTGACAGTGTATATTGCATGCACCCCACTAAATATGAATTTTGCATGTTTTTATTCATTGACAAATATATCTTCCTTTTATCCAATGCAAACTTGAAATCCGTATGTTTCAAGCAATCCTTTTGACAAAATTCACTTGAAATAAGAGCACTGATAGAACTTCTTTTCGTGAGATATTATGCTATACCCCTTGTATAACTAGAACATCTTAAATTGATACGAAAAGCTCTACTCCTACTCCTCGATACAATATTTGTTGGCAATGTCTCCGTCATTGAATCATCATCACCTGTATAAGGATTTTCATCATCATTAGGAGGAATATTATTCTCACTATGATCATTTATGCTTTTGAAACACTAACTTTGAGGATATTCTTCATCTTTCCCTTCGTCAGTGCTACCCTCATAGACCTTAGAATTAGGACTAAATGGAAAATTTGACTCTGTTTATTAGATATTCTTCATCATGTGGATTGTTAGTGCTGCTCTCACAATCCTTAGGACTAGGACTACATGGAAAATGTAACTCTTTATTTACTGGAAATTCTTCATCCTGCCCTTTTCACTGTTGTTTTCATAGTCCTTAGGATTAGGGCTAAGTGGAAAACATGACTCTCTATTTACTAGAAATTCTTCATCCTGCCCTTCATCACTGCTACTCTCATAGTCCTTAGGATTATGACTAAGTGGAAAATGTGACTCTCTATTTACTGGAAATTCATCACCCTGCCCTTCGTCACTACTGCTTTCATAGTACTTAGGATAAGGACTAAGTGGAAAATGTGACTCTCAATTTATTGGAAATTCTTCATCCTTGCCTTCATCACTGTTGCTCTCAAAGTCCTTAGGATTAGGACTAAGTGGAAAAATTTGACTCTCGATTTATTGGAAATTTTCCATCCTGGATTTCATCACTGTTGCTCTTATAGTCCATAGGATTAGGACTAGGTGGAAACTATGACTCTTGATTTATTGGAAATTCTTCATCTTGGCCTTCATCATTGCTACTCTCATAGTCCATAGGATTAGGATTAAGTGGAAACCATGACTCTATTTATTTGAAATTCTTTAGCCTGCCCTTCATCATTGCTGCTCTTATAGTCCATAGGATTAGGACTAAGTGGAAACCATGACTCTATTTATTTGAAATTCTTCATCTTGCCCTTCATCATTGCTGCTCTCATAGTCCATAGGATTAGGAATAAGTGGGAACCGTGACTCTCTATTTATTTCAAAATTATTCATCATGCCCTTTATCATTGCTGCTCTCGTAGTCCTTAGGATTAGGACTAAGTGGAATATTTGAATCTCTATTCATAGTGAAAGAATTTTCATTATATTCATCAATATGAATAGAGTTGTTACGTGACAAAGATGTTGATACTTCACAAAGTGAAACTTCACTATTAAAAGAATCCATGGCTTTCAAATAGAAGAGGTTGAATGATACAAGTGCACTCTCTCCTAATGATAATATATAGCTTAAAGAATGGAAATTTCCCTCCAAATTCCTTCCCCCCCCACCCACAAATTTTTGTTGAAAATTTTCCCTCCAAAATTTTCTTTTAAATTTATTGAAAAAAAATCTACTAAAATTTTCTTATGAAATAAATATTTTAAACTAAATCTTTAAAGTAAAATTTTAAACTAAATCTTTTACTTAAATTATATAGCATTTAATAGACAAATTGATTTTTTTTAATTATATCTTTTATCCCACATTTAACATAAATTAATATATCGCCATAACACGATTTATATATTAAGTTTTTATAAAAAAATAAAAAAATTAATACTACATTCAATAAACGATAAAACAATTCTGTAATTACCGCTATATAATAAATTTCATTATCACTATTCCTCACATCACATCAAGACTTCTTGAGGTTTCGTTAAAAGACTTGGAGCGATTTTGTGGAGAAGCTACATTGTCATCAACAACACATTCAACGAGAGATTATTGCATTTGAAATCTTAGTTTCCCTTTTACTGAGTGCAGGTCTTAAACTCTCACAGGTTTACTAGTAATTATTTGTCAGTTGGGTTGTTATGTTCACGCATGGGATACCAGAGGAAAAAAACATTCTAGTAAAAAAAAATAACATTTAATTAATGAAATTTAGATTCATTTTAAAATTAAAAATTCACTTGAGCCAGACTTACCCAACCCCCTAGCAGGCAAGGGGCCATTATGTCACCGTTGGGCACGATGGGCCCGGCTGTGGGCATGCCCGCCCAGGGCAGAGCAGCCCCCTAGCCTGCCAGTGGGCCACTCTGCCCCGAGCATGCCCGCCCACAGGCAAAGGCAATGCATATGCCTGCGGCGGGCACGCCCAACCGTGGGCGTGTCCTGTCATGGCACAACAGGCATGCAACACATGCCCGTTGTGCCGCGAGCAAGGACGCCCATGAGCGAGCACGCCTGTTATGCCGCAGGCAAGTGCGATCGCCCACATGGATATGATACAGGGATGTTCCATGCCCGTTGTGCCACGGAAAGGCATGCCCACAGCCAAGCTCGCCCACCCCAGGCATAGCCGGAATCAACTCCCTAGCTTGCCATTGTGCCTTAGGCGAGCACATCCGGCTGTGGGCGTGCTCGCCCGCAACACAGCGGGCGTGTAAGTTTGCATGCCCGATGTGTCGCGAGTGTGGATGCCCACCGCCAGGCATGCCCGCATAAGGCACAACAACCCCCTACTTGCTAAGGGAATCGACCCCTTGAACAAGCAAGGAGTTGATTCTCGGAATCGACCCCTTGATAGGCAAGGAGTCGATTCTCGTAATTTGCCCCTAGCCTACCGAGGGACCAAGGACAAATGTAAAATAAAAAGGAAAAAATTCTAAGGAATCAATTTTTTTTTTACCCTGTATGAACCTAACAACCAACTTTTCATGGGGGTCGATGTGCATGTTTCTAGTCCTTTTTTGTTTTTAAATTTTGTTTCGCTTTGTTTATTTATTTAAGTTATTGGTTTTTTTGTAATTTACTAATATATATATATATAGCGAGAAAATGGTATCAAGGAAGACTTATGTGAATATTTCTAGACCAAAGACAGCTAAAGATGGAAGTGGATCCTCAAAAAACACTGTTGAGCAAACCCTGCCTAAGCTAATAGCTATAAATCTAGCAAGTGTCTCTAAGGATAAATCGCTGGTTTTTTACTAGAAGAAATCACAAGAAGTGAAACATACAAAACTTGTATGGTTTATGAAAGATAGAGAAGATGAAAAAGATCTTCATATATATCTATATGTTGATATCCCTAACGATAGTGGAAGTTATGAGGTACTGGGAAAAGTATAAACATGTGTCTGATACCGAACACTAAAGTTATTTATGTACTTACAAAATCACCCAAGTCATATGACAAGATTAGATATCAGTTTGCATTGTCAATGTATGACATGACGGATGATTCTACAAAGATGTGTAAACAAATCATAAACAAAATTTCATAAAATATCGTAAGTATTGTTATTTATATTTATGTGTTTTGTGTTATTGTAATTATATCATTATATCTTTTATAACTTAGTTTTTATTGACATATGATATTTTGTTTGACAAAATTTTATTGAAAATCTTTCAATTATGTTGGGAGGAATTTATTTATAGAGCAAGATATTATGAATGTTGTGAGCAATTTCTACTGAGAGGCAAAAGAAGATATGGAAAACAAGAAAAAAAATATTTCATGATGCTACAAGACTAGATCCAAGGGATCAACAAAGAATGCCTTTAGTGGATAAATTTAGCAAAGCTAGACATGTTATTTTTTAAGAAGAGGAAGTTGAAACTGAAGTTGACGCTAAAAAATATGTTGCCATTACTAAGGATGAGATTAGAACTGATGTTAGAAAGGAGAAGAGCCATAAAAGACGAAAAGAAAAAATGCACAAGAATGTCTTTGTTCTAGTTTATGATGAGGTTGTTACTTATGTAGAAGAAAAGTTGATAACCGAGAGGAGGAAGAAATTAAAAGTTGATCATTCTAAAAAAGTCATGGCCAACAGTGAAGATCATAGTGAAAACTCAAAAAGAAGCATGAAAATCATTACACCAGGAGTTGATTTAGAAGATGTCATTATTGAAACAAAACAAAATACCACTTGACATCACTTGACGAAGACAAACTTAATTGAGGGTGGTTGTACGTTTCAACTCAATGTCAGCCGAATCTATAAGCCAAGTGAAGGAAAATTTAAATATAAAATTAGAAAGCCACACCACTTGCATGTTCACAATTTGAAGACATTGATGAGGTATAATCCATATGCTCATGTGGTTGATTATGTGCTTCTTATTGATCTATTTTAAGTTCCCAACAATGAAGCATTTGATAAGTCAAAATGTTTTGATTACAACTATTATGTACTTGGGGAGAAACATTCCGTAGAAGCTCAAAGGCAATTGATGAAGGAATATCCCAATAACCCACATTTTGAAACAATGAAATGTATCATTTATGTTGGTTTATCAGACACAGAAGAAAAATTATTGGCATGGGATCATAATACATATAATGAGTATAAGATGTCTATGACTTTCATCCAAAGGGTTAGATTCATTCATAATGAATTTGAAGAAAAATGCGGTGGGGATAAGACAAAGGTTAGTAAATGTTGTATAGAAATAAGTTATCAAATTGAGGAAAAAATCAATTCAAAAGGCAACAAAGTAAATTCTGATATATTTAGAGGTATGGATAACATTTTCCAGTTGGCATTTAGAACTTGGGAGATATGGAAATTGATTACTGAGATTTTTAACATGTGGGAAAACATTGACATTAAAATTCAGAAGGTCAAAAAGTCTAAACCATTGATATGTATCAGTAGTAAATCAAGTCTTGAAATAAAGCACCTTCCAGAAAATATGATTATCACACCTTGGAGAGCATTGTAAGGAGTGAAGGATGAAAAACTTGCCAAAACAATATTATTTCGTGTGAAGTTAGGGGAATTATCATTGGACGAAACGCGTGAAGAATTTCAAAGTTTGTTGAATTATTTTTACTTATTTCTAAATTATAATTTTATTTTAAATATAACATATTGTTATTGGTAGTATTTGTTATACATATCATTATATTACTTTTTTTTACTTTATCTATTTAGTCACAACGTTTACATGAGAATAGAATAAAAAATGGGTAAATTGTTGAATAAAGATAGTTGGGATGATGTTGTATGCAACTACTCAGATTCAAGTTCTACATCAATACTAAAATATTTTTATCTCGCATTCAAAAAGGCATGTTGATTTATACATTCATTTTTATTCATCTTTATATTATTTTTCTTTTATAACTTATACATATATTTGTTTATTTCATTAAAATTGAAAAATGATGCAAATGGAGCACTAGATAGTTTTAGAAACTTTATTGAAAAAATTAAGATGGAAAAATTGAGAAAGCAGTGTCTTAGTAATGTTGAAATTGATCAGTCTTATTCATTTCATTTGGAATGGGCTTGAGACTATCCAATATCAAATAATACAAGGTGATTGTGAAAACATTGCTAAACTCATATTTCAAAGGGATTATTCCCTAGTTGTTATAGATATTCCTCATAGTTTCAATATATCAAACATTGATTATGATAGTGACCCTTATACTTATCAAGCTCTTAGTAAAGTGGTTGCGGGATTTGTAAGAGTCACAACATTATCATTATAGAGATTTGTGACATTTCATTCAGACACAGAATTTGCAATGTTATTGACAAGTTTCAAGGGAAAAGAAAACTCAAGGATGCAACTTACTTAGTAGGATGTTGAAATTGTATGTTTGATTAAAGTTAAAAAAAAATCATTTGTGTACAAGTTAATTGAACTTTTACTATTTCATGTTACAAACAAAAGTCAAATCATATTAACCGTGGAGATCAACCAATTATAAGTGATTGTGAGAACATCCAAGTTGAAAGTTGGACAAAAGATGATAGTTATAATTCTATGCTTCTTAATCAGGTAGATGGAAAGACCCATAGCCAAGTATTGGTTTATGATTTTATTGTAAAAAACGAACATATGAAGATAAAGAAGCAAAATGAGAGATAGTTGACATTTATAAAAAACCACGGTGTTTAATTAACTATCTTATAGACTTATGTTCAAATGAAGAACATTGGGTTCTGGATTTATTCTCAAGCTAAGGTAAGTTTTATTATATAAAATTGAATTTCAATATATTTTTTCTTTATTTATATGTGATTATACTAATTTACTTCATTATTTCTTTTGTGCTTGATAATTAAGTACAACACTAACATGTTGCCTATAAAAAGGAAGAAATTGCATTGCCATTGAAAAAGACCTAGTACAATGCAAATTTATTCAACAAATAATTAATGTTATTCGATTTCTTCCAGATGCAATGCAAGAAGTCGAGGTGACGAAAGAGGATTTTAATGAAACACGTGTGGCAAAAAAGACAAAAGAACCTCAACGACCATTAGATAGAATGATTTGAAAGATATACATTGGGAGATTCGCAAACATCAGAAATCTATCAGAAGACAGTGATGAAACTCTAAAAGATGAAGTGTATCGATTACATGATATTATTGCTTAAATTTATGTTTGGAAATCAAACTCACTTTTTGTAACTATTAATTAATTATACTTTGACATTTTATGAGAAGAATAAGTATTCAATTAATGTTGTTATATGTCCAATATTTATATTATGTGATTTTCACTTTAATTTTTATGTGAATTATTATTTTTTGAAAAAAAAACTGAAAAATATTATTTTTTGACATGGATTTCATTATATATATATATATATATATATATATATATATAAACCAATTTTTGTTAATTTTTTCCTATAAAAATTGTGATTATGACACACCACCTTTAATGAAAAAAAAGTCTCAAAATGTGTAATTTGTTTGTTATATTTATGTTCAAAATGTGTATTTTTATGTCAATTGTTAAAAATTATTGTTTTTCTGGAAACAATTATTTGATGTGCATTGAAAAATTAATTAACAATATATAAATATAAAAAAGATCAAAACTTTAAAATATCAACCTTTTTTTTTACTATGCAAGAAAATACATATCTCACTACCAAACAAAACAAAAACAAAAATTAATAAAAAACACAAAAATATATGTCTCCAAATGCATATCAGTGAAGGAAATCTCCTTCCTTCCCCCTCGTTCAGTCGTAGGGATGTTAGAGAGAGTCTGAGATGAGGTGGCCTCACAAGGAGAGTGTACATGCATAGCAGGTGCGTGAAGTTTTCCTACTACTGACTGCGTAAGAGAGTAAATAGGTTGTTATGCATGCAATGATGTAGCATGAGATAGAGCTAAGGGCATCTGAGGAGAATCTATGACAGGATGCACTGAGTGATGAGAGAAGGTGGGCCAATGAGCAAATCCGGAGGTAGGCCTAACAGGGTTAGCCTCTCATCCATCATTTTGAACTAGTTGTTGAGGAGTCTGAGGTTGAGAGAATTTCACTATGCTTGGGTGAGGCAAAGGCATGCTTTGAGATGCACGTGGTGTAGGAGGTGGAGGAGGAGGAGGCCCCCCAAGGTACAAATGGCCAATATAAGTTAACTGGTTAAATTTCTCTGAATTGGCATCAAAATGAAGAGAAAACCGGATCTTCTTGTCTCTATTTTCTCTCCATGTCATGTTGGTTCATTTATTATTTCACTTCCTATTTCCCCTTTCATGTTATATTGTAATCAAAACAATTGGTTATGCAACCATCAAATTTCTAATTGTGCAAATTTCTAATTGTGAAATTGCACAATAGAGATTTTTAAAGTCAAGTCGTGTTTTTTATGATGTTAGAGTCCTTGTATACACAGTCAAGGGAAACATGTAGTAAAAGGGGAGGAAGTGTACATGCATGCATTTAAGACAGACTTAACAGAACAATTATGTGGGTACATGAACATGGTAAAGAGATAAATTACAATGATGCTTGTACCAACTACTTATCAAGACAACATGGAAATCAACGAGGTAATAAAAACACCGATTATTTTACTATTTATGACATAAAAAGAAAGACAATGGGTATATGAAGCATAGCATGTATCAAATTTTACAATATGCCTACGAAAACATTTACAGCTCAGTGGAAATAGCAATATTCTGAGTTTTCATTCTTTGACTCCATAATAAAGGCTATAGACACTAATATATAGAGCAACCATGTGTGAGACAAAATATCAATAATCAGTGGATGAGTGGGTAGAAATAATAACTTGCTTGCAGATAACCATGCCTAGTTCTTGATCTCAAATGATAATGAAAATGAGCAGGTGGGGATGCCATGGTAGCTTGGGAAATGATGAGTGTAGTATGGTGTTGAAGGATTTTTCGTGCCCGTATATATGACTCTATTGAGTTGTATATAAACAAAATATTTTATTAACAGGTGAACACGAATCATAGAAGCGTCGATCCCTCAAGTCTACAGGGGGGAAAAAAATTATTGTATAGTGGGCTATCACATATTATAAATGAGCGAGTGGATACGTACCTGAGAGGCCGAATGAAAAACAAAGTACGAAAATATTTTTGAATGTGAATTGACACACATTTTTGGAAATGATAATAAAACGAGCAATGTATGACTTAGTCTAAACAAGATTTGTATGGGCGCGTGAGTCAAAACGTGGCCAATATCATTACTTAACCCCTGCTATGTGGGTTGGCTCTAATAACATTTGCAATATGACATAGTTGGAGTCATGGGCTGCATTTACACAGATTGCTATACAAAATACATTACCGGTGACTTGGGTTTGCTACGACGTGCATCAGGGCCGCCATGCAGTAGTCAGAACTTTACCAAAAAGATTGATTGTTGGTGACATTTGACCCTACCTGGGTTCTCATGGCCCCACGTGAAACAAAGCAACTAGCGAATACATTGACCATTGGCCCATTGTTACATATGACCTTTCACCATGTCATTGGGATCGTCTTTGCTACAGGTCATGCAAGATAAGAAAAATGAAGCTTAATATAAAGTTATTTTGTTGTACAGCGCTTTGAAAGGGACACCAACGACCATGGCCGCAACATTTGAGGATGACCAATGGTGAAGCTTGGGGCCATGGTCTGTACAAATAATTTGCCCAGTGTGCATGCGAATAACGAAGTTTAGAGTGCCGAATTCAACATGGATCGAAGGATTGATTATACTGTGTATGCGAGCAAGCAAGGCATTCTCAGAGAGAAATGACAAGAATAAATGACAAGTCCAATGCATACAGCCAGTAAATAAAGAGAGGGACGACGGAAAAACAGAGATATGTGAGGGATTAACTCAGTGTATTATGTCAGACAAACCAGAACGAATCAGAACTTTCCAATAAGAGCTATAACTGGAAAAGAGAAGCCATTTATCTCATACATGTAGCGGCGAGCTTTGTTTGCTTAGATTCGGTTGGTAACGACCTCCTTAGTAACTTCTGAGTGTGAGCTGAGGGTTTCAGGGAGCCCTTGTGCTTGTCGTTGCAAGTTTGTTTTCTTGTTCTACACAGAGATCAACTGCCTCCTCTCAGTTGGCATCACGACGTGATCCTCAAGCTTCAGAGGCGCGTCATGTCTCCATTACTAATGGCAGTGAACAAACTACTTACTATGCGGCTCACCTCAAGGTAAATACGGCCATGCATTTACAATTCCATCGAATGCAGATTTACCCTCTACACCATGATGACAGACGAGCATCCAACAAAGCAATATCACGTGGCTCGCCCGAGATTTTGGTGTATGTTTTGTGCCACATGTATGGTACATGCAGTCGTGATGGTGTATAGATCACGTCGTAGGCTAGGCTTCATAAGTATGTAATTTAATAATCTGCACAAGGGCGGCTTTTTACAACCTATCACATTATAATGTTCTCCATGGCAAGCATTTGATGGTTGGTAACCATTGCATAATAGATCTGTGGGTAAAATTACCTCTTGAACCCAAAAAAATTTAAATAGTCGCGAGCCTTTGAGCACCCATACCAGTAGGGGCTTGGGTACCATTTATATGCCCAATGCTTAAAACAATCATAATTTTATAGCCATGTATTCATATATATCTAAGCTTTTGATTTGCAATGTGTCAGCACAAAATATCATAGGAGTATATATATATAAAAAGAATGCTCATTTTTTGTGTTATGCTCAGACTGAACATAGCATGCTAACAAAAATGTTATGGCTCTCAGACTTGTAGGTGTGCTAATATTATCAATAGTAATCAAACCCTTCAATCATATATATGTTGTAAACACAATCTTATGTAGAGTACTATAAAGCTTTCTTGTGACGCCAAATGTCGCTGTGAGGAAACAAACTGTGCAAGATGTTAAAATTGCTTATTTCCACTAGGGACCCCACCTACTTATTTAGGATTTTAAAATCATTTTTAAGTTTTCTTAGGAGGGATTGTGGTAATAGAGCAATGATTTGTGTGAAAATTTTTTGTAAGTGGCTGAACAACATACTAGGACACGAACTTCTTGTTTGACCCTTTCCATTGCTATTTTCTCACTTTCAGCTAAACAGAGAGCTCTTACAGTTTCTCATTGTGTAGGAGAAACATAAAATTGAGATTTGATGGGACTCCAAATGTTTTGTAAATGTTCTGTTTTCTTAAAAAAAATGGATCTTTATGTCGATATTGCATTTTTATATTCACAATTCGTAAATTTTTTAAATGTATAACCTTTTAATATGTGTGTACACATGTCCTCCATGCCTGTTTCCAGAGTTGACGTGTCCCATGTCAGACAATTGTATTTCCATGTCTCTATGCCCCGTGTCCTCATGTCATGTGACTTAGCTTATTGACAATACAATAAATCCCCTCCATCTTTTAATGCAGAAGAATTAGCTCCCAGCTTCTGATCTTCCAGTTAATTGTTAAAAACTATCTCAGCAAAGCAATGCTACCCGTCAGAAAATAACTTTAAATGATGAGTTAAAACTTAAAACTATCTCAGAAAAGCAATCCTACCTATCATAAAAATAGCTTTTATTGATGTGACATTGTATGTTTAGTTGATGAGGTATAAATTGTGAATTCTGTCCTGTTTACGATGTAGGTATTATCAACAAGCATTAAATTATGTTGGAATTCAGAGATCTGTCTTCCAAATCCATCACATAAAATATTTAAATTGCTGATGCGTTTCAAACAAGCTAATGTGGTTCATCCCTAGGATGATTAGCTGAGGATGAACCACATTAGCTGGTTCGAAATGCGTCAGCAATTTAAATGTTTTATGTGATGGATCCGGAAGACAGATCTCTTAATAACTCTACTCACAAAAGCCTCCATTCAGATATGTTGGAATTGTGAGATTGTTGAAGCTGGTATATCCTTGAGGATGCTTCCTCGAAAAAGAATTGCTAACAAAAGATATTGTACATCAATTTACTCTCCGCCTCGAAGTATTGAAATATGCAAAGTTTTATTATTTGATGCATGCTCAAAATCAATCAACATTTAAGCTTTAGAATGGCTTTTATGCCCTTGATTATTTTCAGTAGAAACTGATGCTTGCACCCATTCACCGACAAATTGTTTTGATCAGTAATAACTACAAAATCATAATGCAAGATAACTGCCTGTAGTTGAGCCCCTAGTACTTGTAGATTGAATTCGACAACAAAAACTCACAACTCAGTAAACTGCGCCATTGACATCAGCACTAACTGTAAACGAAGAACATAATGGAGGTATGGATCTTAACCTGGAGGAATTCTGCATTGCTTTTGCATATATCCAAGTATAATCTTTCTCCAGTACAATGTAATCTAATTTAGTCATTTAACTCATCACTCCGTGACTGCTCGAGGAATTTTTATACCTCCAGAAGATTCTGTTGTGGGTATGGAAGATCCATGTGAGTATTAGTTCCAGCATTGCAATCTTATCTAAAATTTGTGAGAACACTTTGACCACCTTGTTTTGAAATCCCATGCAGAGACTTCAATAATGCTGGAGATGGCTTCCTTGTTGCATGTAATAACAGGATCATCATTGTGAACAGTGTCAGTGCTCCTGCTTGGTGTGCAGTGCCGAGGGAAACTGGAACGTAAGATAGAAGTGTTGATACTCCTAGTGTAACCTGGTACGGCATCAAACAGACAAAAAAGAACTGTTACTAAGGAATCCATTCATTGGTGGAAGCAGGCAAGCCAGAACAAATTAATACTGCCTAGTTTACAGACTAATCTAAACCTTCATCGTCCATGTCTATTTGAAGAAGCAATTTAGAACAGTATCACATAACAACACATTATGGGATAAATAATGTACACGTCTATGTGTTTATCTGGAGTTAACAAAACTTCATAGGATTAGAACTTTGAATGCCTTAAACAAGTATGCTTCATAACATTGTTATGAACACAATACACAATAAAGCATGATAAACCTGCATACACACATTGTAAACTAGATATTGACATGCAGAACAGTTTCCAAAATAAGTATTATGATAAATTACACAATAACTCCTCAAATTTAGGTAAACAACTTGCAAATACCCCAATACATCCAAGTACCATACTCATAAGCTAATGCCTGTAATAATGCCTCTATTGACCTCTTATATATACTAGTTCTCTCTCATTGCCCATGTAGGCCCATGTCTAGACCAATCTACTATTTACATATACATCTGACCCCTTTATATAACCACCATAAGGGTTGTAACAACACATTATGGGATATAAAAAGTACACATCGTGTTTCTCTGGAGTCAGCATATAACAATACTTCATAGGACTATAATGCCTTAACGGTTAAACAAGTCCGCTTCCTGACATTGACTGTTTCACAATCCTTGATTCCAAAATATAGTAGTAATATATAGTAACTTGCCGAGTAAAAATACTAATAATAATAAAGGAAATAACAACAAAGAAAGGCACAATCCAAGTTAGAGTGGTCAAAAAAGGATTACCATGAAATATCACTGATGCAATGTTTTTTATTTTTGAAATAAGGATATTACAGTGAGGACTACAAGGTTATTGAAACGAAGAAGACATTGCTGTTTAAATGGTGCATATGGTGATGACAGCTGTTCAACATAATATTACTTTATATTTCTTGCTCCCTGAATATGCCCCGATATGTCTGTGATTCAAATCCTTCTCAAAATTGAATTGAATTGAAGGATTTTTAATGGCATCCATGAGACTAAAATGGTCTAGGGGACCCAGATATCCAATCAACAAAACATTATATAATCAAGTTTCTCTCCATAACAATCAAATGCAGCTTTGTTCCTTCATGGATTCATATTTGGGAGTGATACATGAATTTGTATCAGATCCATACACGATCCAAGGAAGTACAAAATGAACAGAGAAAGAAAAAAAAATGAAAAAATCAATATTAACAAAAAATTCAACTAGATAGAAATGAAATGAAGAACAGCAAATACATCCATCCTTCAAATAGAGCTCTTGTTCTGTGTCAATTGGGTGGTTGGGAAGAATGGTTGTTGTCACCCCCACCTAAGTTCAATTCCCTGTGAGTAACATGATGATGAGAAATATTGTTGTAATGGCTGCAAGCCTATGAATATTGTTGTATTTGTTGAAAAGTGTAACTAGGTCCGGTCTTTGTAATGACATGTAATTATGATTTTATGTAATGATGTAAGGAAGAAAAATTAAATTATTGTATTGACTTGCTTCATGGGTTTCATGAGCAAGAGATTTTATTTTTGAGTCAAGACTCTCATTGAGAGTCTTTAGGATTTATTTGTCATTTAGTCATAAAATGTCATTGTCATGTAATGAAGTCATGTTACACTTTGTAAAAGGTCAAACTTGTCTATGTAAAGTATCCTCCAAGACCTTGTCACTTATCCTCTTCAAGTCGGCCTACAACGATGGAAGAACATGCTAGAAGAAGTCGGCCTAACCCTTGAGATCATGTCGGCCTAAAGGACATGAGAAGAAGTGTATAAATAGCCTAACTCAGCCTCACTTTAAGGCAAGAAACTCGACAAGCATTTGATCAAGAAGAAGTGCAAAGTAAAGTCCAGAAAAGAAGTATGAAGAAGGTATAGCGAAGGAAATTCTTCTGGGTATTGCGAAGTAGGGTTTCTTCTAGGATCAATGAGGAGAGATTCTTCTGGGGCAGCGAAGAGGAGGTTTCTTCTAGGATGAATGAAGAGAATTTTCTTCTAGGGCAGCGAAGAAGATTTTCCTTTGGGCAAGTGAAGAAGAGGTTTCTTCTGGGCAAGCGAAGGAGAGATTTCTGTTGATCAGTGGTTGTCATTGATGTCAACCCAAGCAACACCAGGGGCTACCCCGATCTTGCAAGGGCATTTTGACTTGACAACTCATATTATTTTGCATCAAAGATCTTCTCGATGGATTCTACTCGTCGAGATGTTTCCATTGATATATGGTACGCCTCCCAATTCTTCACGGTTTGAGAGTTATTTGTGTTTGAAGTTAGTAACCCCAGTTAGTGGGCTAAAACCCTATGAGGTTGTGGCATGGCACTCATAATTGATTGTGGTCATTGAATAGTCAATAATTAATAATATTTTTTTGCTCCTAAAATCCCTCCAACGTTCACTTGTTGAGGACCCTCTCAACTCAAGACATTCATATAAATAATGACCCTCATATCCTCCTCTTGTAGGGATTTTGTGGCTTCAAATAGGTCATCGTGGCATTTTCGCTATAACTTTTTTTTCTGCGAAGCTTCAGAAGTTGAAATTAAAACCCATTTGAGCCGAAATCTTGATGAACCTCATGACCGAATTTTAGATCTTGGTTCGCTATATTTTCGGAGATATGATCTGAGGAAGTTAGGGTTTTTGCAAGCTCCCGAATTCCATGTCAAACAGGTGACGTTGGAAAAATCGTCATAACTTTCTCTCTGAGCATTGGATTCAAATTTCGTAAATAGTCATAGAAAGAGGACGGACTGTAGTTTGTTGAGTAGCATTTTCAGGGCCGAAGGTCGCAACAGTGACACGTGGCACTTCATACAAGTTCGCTCTACTGAACCAGGCTATAATTAGGTCATCATGGGAAATTGGGCATAACTCTTTCTTGAAGAATCCAATCTTGATCAGACCTGTGGGGTTGCAAAGAGAACTCAGAGGGCTACCACAGGACAAAATTTTAGACCTTGGAGATCTGAAATTACATAGATACAACAGATTCAATATCGAGCTCCTTGAAGGCAAGAAAAAGCATTCATTCAAGAATCACTACACTAAGGACCACACATCAACAATCAAGGGTAAGTCTCCTACAAGGTATGTATGATTAAGTGTTTACATTTGAATTTTGGTTATCATCTCTGACATATGTTTTTGCAGGACAACGCAAGTATATACAGGGTCTTGGTTATATCTCTCTGTCTCTGTATGTCACAGTTAGTTTAGATACCACATTTCGGATGTCCTGCTCTTGATACTACACATTTTATGCTACACCAAGTCTGCTAAATCTATTTGATGTTGTAAGTTCATGTTACTTGTCTTGTCATAGTTGATAGAATGGTCTTCGTTGTTGTACTTAGAACTTGGTTCATCACAATTCTAGGGTCTATCATGAGTTTCTATTGTATATATCAGTGTATATAATATCGCCAAAATATCGCCGATTTTCGGAAATATCGCAATATTTTCAGGGAGAAAATATCGCGATATTTTGTCTACCAGAAAATATCACGATATTTCCAAAATATCGGCGATATCTCAGGGAAATATCGTGCTACGACCTAAAATATCGCCAGGAGACAGCAAAAATTGCCGTCAGGGCTATAAAAGTCCAATTTTGTTTTTTTTCAATCATTTTCGTTTCTGATTGCTGGAGAAGGGGAGAGCTATGTGCTTGCTACCAAGGAGGGTTTGAGTGTTGAATAGCTATTATCGCCACCAACAACGAAAATTTTGTTGATCTAAGCTTGAAGAACAATGGGACAATTTCATTTCTTCCATTAACAAATATGTTCAAATAAACCCCTATGTTAATGAATTTTTTGATAGTTTTAGGATTATTCTTGCTTGCCTATTTGCCTACAATCATTTTTCTTGTTTTTTTTTCCATTTGCTATGATTTTTATGCCCATGAGCAAATGCAAGGGTTTTTCCATATTTGGAGAGCAAACTCCATTTTTTTTTTAAACTTTCAAATACACCCTCTTATTGTCATTTATGGTTTTTCATTGAATTCACATTGCAAATAATGTAGCAAAAAAATTATTTTGTAAAATGATGTGGTTATTACTTATTAATTCCAATTTTTTTTTTGGTGCCCTAGGTTTGAGTTAGCTCACTACAAAATTCAAATATGCCAAAAGCCTTGGACCCATTTTGGGAGTATGGGGACCCTGATGGTGGGACAAATCGAGCATATCTTACATGCAAATTGTGTGGGACCAGGATGACAGGAGGGGTTACACGACTGAAATACCATCTGGCTAGACTCACTGGACATGATGTTGGGATTTGTACAGTTTCTAGTTCGGAGCTTATACAAAAAGCTCTTGAGGCAATTGATGAAAAAGACAGAAAGAAGGAAGAGACAGAAAGAAACAAGGCTGAACGTGCAGGTAGATCTTTCGGGATATCTTCTCCTGATTTTGATGTTGAGGGTAGTGGGAGGGGCTCCACAGCTGGCACATCATCACCTACTACTGCTAGTGCAAGGTCATCATTTTTTGTTCCACAAACAGGACATGGATCACAACTTGGCATAAAATTGCTTGTTAAAAAAAAGAAGCAAGAAGCAGATAGAGTCATGGGGAGGTGTCTTTTCTAAAGCGACTTACCTCTCAGCATCACCAAAACCAATCCATTTTGGCAGCCAATGTGTGATGCTATTGCTGTTGTGGGCCTAGGGTACAAAAGTGCTACATATGAGGAGTTGCGGGGGCCAATTCTTCAAGCATAAAAGTAGGACATAAACTCTAGATTGGCGGAGTTGAAAAAAACATGGGAAGTTACTGGATGCACAGTGATGTCTGATGGTTGGACAGATAGGAAGGGTAGGACCCTTCTAAATTTCTTGGTACATTGTCTTAAAGGTACCATGTTTATTAAATCGGTGGATGCATCAGAACATATCAAAGATGCAGCAACGATATGTGAGTTGTTAGATGGGTTCATTCGGGAGATTGGTGTGCAGAATGTGGTGCAAGTCATAAAAAACAATGCAGCTAATTATGTGTCTGCCCGCAAGATGCTTATGAAGAGGCATCGCACATTGTTCTGGATTCTGTGTGCAGCACATTGTTTCGATTTGTTGCTTGAGAATATGGGGAAACTCTCCCTCATCAAGGAGGCGGTTGATATGGCTAGGAGCGTCCCCAAGTTTATTTATAACCATGCTTTTGTTCTTAGCCTCATGAGGAAGTTCACTAGAAACAAGGAGTTGCGACGTCCTGTGATCACACATTTTGCCACAAACTTTATTACTCTTCAGCCTTTGCTTCGATGTTAGTTCGAGTTGAAGCAAATGTTTGTGTCTGATCACTGGCGTAATTGTAGATACAACAGGAGACAGGACGGGAAAGCCATTGCAAAAATGGTGTACTCTGAGACGTTTTGGCGTGGAGTAGAAGAAGCATGCTCAGTTAGTGAACCTATAGTAAAGGTTCTCAGAATGGTAAATGGGGAGAAGCCTGCAATGGCTTATTTGTATGAGGTCATGGATAGGGCCAAGGAGGCCATTCGTTCTTATTATGCAGACAAGGGTTCTGCTGGCCTTGATAGGCATATGATGTTATGGGATGTGATTGATAGTCGGTGGATAGGGATGCTTCATCAACCCATTCATGCAGGAGCACTCTTCCTCAACCCCGCATTTTCATACAAATGCGGCTTTGATTTTGATGGCGAGGTGATAGAAGGGCTCCATTCCTGTATTCATAGGATGGTACCTGATCCTGAGCTTTGTAGCAAAATCAATCGCGAGATACAGTATTATCGGGATTGTGTTGGCCTATTTGGCTTTGATGATGCTATTAGGGAAAGGACCCTCTTCATGCCACGTAAGTGACAAGTCATCACTCATTAGAAATTAGAATTTTCAATTTAGAATTTCCTTACTTATAATTCTATTTTTTTTAAATTCAATTATGTAACTTTTATTTGAAAGTTTAATTATGTTTTAAGTTTTTGAATTTTTTATTTCTTTATTTTGTTGTAGATATTTGGTGGCGAAGCTATGGTGCAAGGGCACCAAATTTGCAGAAATTGGCCATAAGAATCTTGAGTCAAACATGTAGCTCTTCAGGATGTGAGCACAATTGGAGTGTATTTGAGAAAATACACGCAAAAAAGCGCAGCAGGTATAACTTTGAGCTCCAGCCTTCAGTTGAGCAATTACACTTATTGTAATTTTTAATTTTTAATTTATGACCTTCAAGTGTCAAGAGTCATTAGTTTTTTGGACACTCTTACAGGTTGGAGTTCGCACGCCTCAATGATTTAGTGTATGTGCATTACAACATCCAACTTCGAGTGAGGCAAACAGAAGCACCAATGGATCCAGATGTCATTTCCTTAGACAATATTGATGTATTGTCTCAGTGGAGGGTGAAGTCTAAGGAGCCCATCTTGGAGGAGTCACCTTCATGGTTAGAGCTAGATGATCCATTAGAACAGGGGCAGCAAGAGGAGGAGGACTCAGAGGAGGAGCAGCACTCGGAGGAGGAGGAGGAGGAGGACACTGTGGGAGCATCAGCATCAACACCATCTGCTATAGATATAGGAGAGCACAACTCCATACCTAGCACTCATTATTTGACATTAGGTGCAGAGGCAGGGTCAGGGCCTTCTACTACTAGGGGCAGGCCTGGCAAACAACCCATCATGTTTTCTCGTAAAAGGGGAAGAGGGCAGTGATTTCAGATAGATAGCTGCTAGTTTTATTTGTTATGCTACATATAACTCATGATGATGAGATACTTTTATATATGTGATGTTATTTTGTATTGGTTCTCCACATTTGAGTCCTTGAATGGACAATTATCAGGGATCAACAAGATTTGGTATCGCCTTTGATGTATCATTTCTATTTGACATCATATATATCAGTGCTTTCTTCATATTTATGTGCTAATGTGTTTATTTCATGTTGTTATTGCTTTATATGTTTAAAAATTTGAAAAAAAATGAATATATTATGCATTTTTTATGCTTGCCGATATTTGCCGATATTTTCGCCGATATTGCCAATGAGATATTTTCTAGACCCTCGCCAATATTTTGCCGATACCGATATTTTCAACACTGGTATATATCTTTAGGTCAATTTTGGATATAGTCTTGCATAGAGTCCAGGCCTATATCAAGAGTGGAAGTCTTTGTCTACCGCTGCAACAAGTCAACAACAAAAGTGACAAGAACATTTTAGGTACGCATTGTAATTGTAATTTTAATTTATTTATTATTATGCACTTACATGTGTTTTGCAGGTAGAGGTAAGTTGAAGGGTATTTTGTTTTTCCTTTTGAGATTGGGTTTCGCTGGGCAAATTTGCATGCAAGTAGAAGAAGATTCAAGGACAGCATCAAGCGAGCATTCAAGAGTTGAAGTATCAAATCAAAGGAAGCATTGCAGCAAGACATCCTTTAAAGACATGACAACCATCCGTGTATTGTGAAGAAGTGTCAAGGCCAAGAGTCATCATTGTAAAGTTGTAAAAGTGTCATCATTCGAAAAGTCATTATCATAAAAGAATCAATTTGCCTAGAGTCGAAAAGGCATTGTTGGGAGGTAAAGGAGTCTCTGTTGGGATGATGTCATGGTTGGGTTGCAGGTCATAGTGTGATTGGGTGTTCGGTCAAAATCATTGTAAATCATATTGTATCGTGGATCGTTGTCCTTGGTATGGGAATCCACACTCTTGTCTCATTTCAGTGATTATAGGGTGGCAGGGAGGTGCTAGGCTAGTGCATGAAGTCGCCTACAGGTTGGAGCCTATGAACACTTCAGGGTGGTAGGTTGGTCTAGTTGGGGCATCCATTCAATTGACTACTGAAGAAACCAGGGCATTGGGGCATCCTTCCAGTGGGAGCTGGAGAATAATGCTTTTCTAGATTTCTAGGAAGTTGTTGCTTTCATTTCAGTTGGGGCTGAAGATTAAAGAATTCATTAGAATAGTGTTCGGTGGTTTTTGACCCGGAGGGTTTTTTTGTTAAAATTGGCAACTAGGGCCAAACTCCAGGTGGGTCATCTTATTAATGGCAGTTGATATTTTTCTTGGATCCCTCTCATTGAGAGGTGTAGGATTGATCTAAAGATCATCCAATTCCGATAAGTATTCATAGAGTTATGAATTTATTTGTGTTATAAGACAATTCGTCAAGGTCGGCCAACAACTAAATAACACCCACATGTGCTCAACGTTTTAGTATAAAAGGAGATGACTTGAGAGTCATTTCACACACACTTCTCTCTTGATTTCTCTCCACTTGTTTTGGGTTTTAGTGTGAGAGAAATCTAGGAGGAAGTAGCCCTAAGACGTAGGAGGAAAGGAGGCTTAACAATCTGCCCTAGCCGCAGTCCTAAAGAAGCCCTAACGCAGTCCTAAAGAAGCCCTAGACGCAGTCCTAAGGAAGCCCTAGACATTGTCCTAAGGAAGCCCTAGCCGCAGTCCTAAGGAAGCCCTAGCTGCAGTCCTAGAATACCCTAGACAGTAATCTAAATGAGGTCTGTTCACACTAGGGTAGGCCACATTTCATAAGGGAAATTCTGGGCCAGATTTGAGGATGGTTAGGGACTGTTGTGTGCCCTAACCAATCCCAGAAATTACAACAGTAATGAAGTGACAAACAACAACATTTGTATGGTGTGTTGGAAGCAAAGGAAGATGGGACAACAAGGTCACATGGTGCAGCAAAGTAAGATGGGACAGCAAGGTCACATGGTGCTGCAAAGGAAGATGGGACAACAAGGTATCTAGTGTCCCAAGGTCACATGGTGCTGCAAAGGAAGATGGGACAACAAGGTATCTAGTGTAACAATGTACATGGGACAACAAGGTATCTAGTGCAGCAATGTACATGGGACAACAAGGTAACTAGTGCAGCAATGTACATCAGACAGCAAGGTAACTAGTGCAATAATGTACATGGGACAGCAAGGTAACTAGTGCAGCAATATACATGGGACAACAAGGTAACTAGTACAACAAAGATACATGGGACAGCTGGGCTACATAGTGCTGCAAAGATACATGGTGCTGCAAAGATGCATGGGACAACAAGGTCACATGGTGGATAATATTGATGAAGCATTACGGTTGGCTACAACAGTTGATGCAACATGTTAAGATACAACCTATGAATGCAGCTACATATCTAGATGCAGCATGGTGTTAGAGACAACAGTATAGTGTTGCATAATGATCGAATCCAGCCCAGTGATGGGAGCATGTGATGAAGTGCAGCATAGTGATGATGGGTGCAGCATGGTGCAGCACAGTGAGGTGCAGCATGATGAGGAGGAGCAGCACAATGATAGGTGCAACAAGGCGATGGAGAATCAGTTGAAGCAGTATGTCTTCAACTGAGTTCAGCTACCTCATGTATCATCTACTTAGAGATGATCTATGCTCTTATTTAGATAAGTCAAAATGTTGACTTCTATTGTATATGTACTCTCTCTCTCCCCCTGCTGAACTATTGAAGAACATATAAGAAGAATTAATCAAGGGTTTCCCCACATTGGGGTTTGTCCCTGGCTAGCACCACATCTTGTGTCCTCTTGTCTTGACTTGTCTTCTGCGATCTATGTTTATGTTCTATCTACAATTTACTTAAATTTTGATGTGATTGCTAATCTGGAAAAGATATTAAGTTAACTATGAAAATTGAAATAAATTACTCTAAGCATAGAACATACCTTAAATTAACAGTTTTCCACCTAAAATTCTTGTGTCTACTGTGTTCTTTTATTTACTGTTATTACTGCATAAACATTAATAATAATTGAAGATTAACTAATGCTCTGAAAAGATTCAAAAGTGCTAATTGCTAAGGAATACTGATTCAGCCCCCCACAGTATTCCACCTAAAATTCTTGTGTCTACTGTGTTCTTTTATTTACTGTTATTACTGCATAAACATTAATAATAATTGAAGATTAACTAATGCTCTGAAAAGATTTAAAAGTGCTCATTGCTAAGGAATACTGATTCACCCCCCCCAATATTTCCAACAATTTCTCTGGGGCAGCAAAGGAAGGATTCTTCTGGTGACCGAGATAGAGATCTAGAGACCGATTTTCTCTTGAGGAGACCAGTGAAAGCCTAGAGACCGAGATTCTCTAGGAGAAGTCGAGAAGAAGCACTGTGAAGAAAAGAGACCGAGTTTCTCTAGGAGTCGAGGAGAGCAGTTCCAGATCAAGTGTGAAATTCTATCACTGTAGTAACTGATTTATCTTACCTACTTATTTTCGAATAAGTTATTTACAAAAACCCTTCAGTAAACATTAAAATAAATTCTACTGCAGATATCACACCATAATACAAAACAAATACATGCACAAGAATCAAACACATCAACACAGATATTTTTGGACAATTGTCCTCGGAAAAACCCAATGCAGAAAAAATGGTGCCGTAGAGGATTTTTATTATTATGGAGCTTTTCTTAGTACACTGGGTGCCAAACTGGCTCACCCGACAAAGATAAATTCTCTGACGCCTCTCCTAGGCTCAACATCAAACCAGCTAGCCTCTACGCAGCTCCCAGACCCTCTGCGTCAGCACTAGGCCTCTCTGCGTCACCCACGCAAGCCCTCCAGTGACTGCGCAGTCCTGTTGCCTCTATGTCTCCCTGAGTGGCTCTGCGTCTGCCTTTCTGAACTTTGCACTGATCCTCTGACCTTGTCCCTACCTCTCTGCTCAATATTCACTACTTCTTGCAACAATCCAGACTTCTAGTTCGAATTTCTCAGCAAACCTTGCTCCAGAAATCGAACTGACTGGTCTCCCTCAATATATCTCCCACTGACCCTCAAGCCTTTTGTTAAACTTTTCCTGTTGATGAATCAACGACTGAGATTAAGTCCCTAATCAATGGCTAATATTAAAATAGACTTGATCTTCGTCTCTTAGAAGCTTCTCATCCTTATCTTTATTAATACCCATTAATATTTTTATTTTCCTATGTTTAGACTTAGGAACACATTAAAAATATTAATTATTTTAATAACTCTTCATTCAGATGGAGTTTTCCAAAACGATTTCTGGGTCTTGGAGATCTCATGTGCTTTAGCCTCTCCACCAATTTTCATGGATGAGCACATCCGATGCTACCCCAAATAAATACTCCCTCTTAGCGAGGAATGTGCTCTAGTAATGCTCCACAACTGAGCATCACCCTGATCATCCGGCACCGGTACCTATGCTGATGTTTGGCCTTCCTGCCCAACATCCTCTGCACTACTGCATCTTGTATTGTTGCCCATGGCTTTACTACTGACACTGCTACATCTGTACTACAGCTCCTTCTGCATCCATGCTGCTGTTGGTCCTTCCTCCCAACACTGCATCTGAACTGCAACTCCCTCTACATCTGTGCTACTACTGGTCCTTCCCAACACTGCATCTACACTGCAACATCATACCCATTTCTGCTACTGAAATGGATTCTTTATCATCCCCATCTTCTCCCTGAAATAATCAAACTTTGTTCTTCTAGGGCCTTGGTAAGGATGTCTGCCACCTGTTCTCCTGTAAGAGTGTAACTCAACTTTACAGCTCCTCATTGGACACAGTCTTTGACAAAGTGACACCGAATATCAATGTGCTTTGACCAATCGTGAAATACTGGATTCTCAGAGAGCTTGATGCAACTTTGATTATCACACATGATCTTGGTTGCTTCAATCTTTCTTCTGAATAGGTTCACAAGCAATTTTCTAAGCCATATGGCTTCGCACAAAGTTGTGCTTGCAGCCATATATTTTGCTTATGCTGAGCTTAGAGCTACGGATTTCTGTTTTCTATAAAACAATACCCAGAGGTACTTTTTCGATCCACTGAACTTCTAGCCCAATCCGCATCAGTAAATCCACTCTATTTGATATCCTTACTCCTAGTGTACAAGAGTCCATAATCAACCGTTCCCTGTATATATCTGAGAACATGTTTGGCTGCTACCTAGTGTACCCTCTTCGGTTCCACCATGAGTTGATTGAGGGTGTTGACAACATAACAAATGTCTGGCCTGGTATTGACTAGATACATCAGGGATCCTATGAGTTGTCTGTATAGGGTGGGATCAACATCCTTGTCTTCTGCTACATCAATTTTCTTCGAGTTGGTGATCATTGGAGTAGCCATGAGTCTACAATCCTACATCCTGAATCCCTTCAGAATTTATGTAGCATATCTCCCTTGTCCAAGGAAGATCTCCCCCTTTTGTTGCCAAACTTCCAACCCCAGGAAATAATGCATCTGTCCCAAATCCTTCATGTTGAATTCTGTGGCTAGATTCTTCTTGCAGTCCTCGATGAACCTAGATGATCCAGTCAAGAAGAGATCATCCACATATAATACTAGGATTAGAGGCTCATTCTCTACAACCAGATAGTAGAGATTTGGATCTGCATCACTCTTAACAAACCTTAATACTTAAACCCTATCTTCTGCAAGTAGCCATCAATTCGACTGTACCACGCTCTAGGTGCCTGTTTAAGCCCATACAAGGCTTTCTTCAATCTCAATACATGAGACTTCTTCTCATGTGTCTCAAAGCCTTTTGGCTGTTCAATGTATACCTCCTCTTCTATTACCCCATTCAAGAATGTCGTTTTGACATCCATCTGATGAATCTTCCATCTCATCCGTGCTGCAAGAAATATCATGGTTCTAATAGATGTATCCCTGGCTACTGGGGCGAAGATCTCTTTGTAGTCAATTCCTTCCTTCTGAGCATACCCCTTAGCCACAAACCTGGCTTTGTATTTTTCCACACTGTCATCTGTAGTGTATTTAATCTTACAGATCCATCTCGAACCTACCACCAATCTGTCTTGAGGCCTAGGCACTACCTCCCAGACATCGTTCACCATTATAGAGTTGTATTCCTCTACCATCACATCCAACCAAACCTGATGTTGAGCAGCCTCCTAAAAACTGGAAGGCTCCCCATCTTGAGCTACTAATGCTTGATATCTATCTGGTTGTTTTCGCTCCCTTTTATTGTTTCTTGGTGCATCGATGAAATCTTCTGCATCTCACAGAATTTGTCGAAGTTCCCTGCTCGTTCTTCCTCTAGTAGCAGGTGCTTCTGTTAGCTCCTCCTCCTCCTGTGATTCTTCCTGTTCTGAGGAAGAATTCTTGGCTTCCGTTGGTTGAAGTGGTTTGACCAACGGCTCATCTTTCGACTACTCCTCGGAAGGCATTTCTCGATATTTTCTGAAGGCCCTATCTTCCATGAACTTCACATCTTGTCAAACTACTACCTTCCTACTCCCTAGAAGATAGATTCTATATGCCTTAGCGTTCTTGTTATATCCCACAAGATATCCTTTCTCTGCAGTTTGATCTAACTTCTTCCTTTTCTCCTCAGGTATATGGCAATATGCTAAACTCCCAAATATCCTGAAATGGGTGACTTTAGGAGTCTTTTCAATGAAGACTTTCTCTAAAGTAATCTTGTCCAATGCCCTATGAAGAGTTCTATTCTGGACATAGACTGTCGTGTTGCATGCTTCTGCCCACAGGAATTTTGGCATATCCTGATCATACATCATGGCCCTAGCTACTTCCACAATAGCCATGTTCTTCCTTTCTGCTACTCCATTCTGCTCCAAATTGTAAGGAGTTGTCCACTCTCTTCTGATGCCCTCCTTAGCACAAAAATCAGTGAGGTCCTTATCGCCATATTCTCCACCATTATCTGATCGCAAAACTTTATTTTCTTCCCTGTCAAGTTCTCCACCAAAGCCTTGAACTCTTTGAATCGATAGAAAGCCTCATCCTTGGTTTTCAGAAAATAAATCCAAGTTTTCCTTGAGTGGTCATCAATGAAGTTGATGAAGTATTCGACACCACTAAGAGCTTTAGTGGACATCAATGTTGCACGAAGCGGGAGCGAAGCGGAAGCGCGGAAGCGGAAGCGGGAGCGCGAAAGCGTCATTTTCCAAAAATCTAGGAAGCGAAGCGTCCGCGGAAGCGTCTGCTATATATATATATATATTTTTATATTTTTTTGCATTTATACTCAAAACAAACATCCCAAATACCAAATTAATTGTAGAAGACATGAAAACATGCATATTTTTGCATAAATCAAGATAGATATGGCATCCATGATTCCATTGTAGTTACTAGTATGTACAACAATCATCTATATTCTAGCTATTACAAACATACATCAAATTTTTAAGCATATTATAAAACATAAAACATTTAAGCATATTATAAAACATAAAACATAGAGCATATTATGATTTATCTAGCAAGTGAGCAACTGTCAACATTTGTCATGTCCAAAATTCAAATAATAATGTTTACAAAATATGTCACTTGGTCACCGCCAAGCCAAAAAGGTTCAAAATTCAAATTCACAAGTCTACAAGTCTAATGAGTAATCTATGACAAAAAGTAGTAGATTGTGAATATATCTACTAATCTCTCCTCCTTCCACCACGAATAGAACATGATGGCGGGCCTCCACGTGGTGGCAATGAAGAAGATGGTCCCTGTGTAAGTCGTGGCACTGAAACTGATGAAGAAGAACCCCCTGCTGTTGGTGTTGAACCATGGAACCTAGGAACCAAGGGACCAGATGGGGGTGGGGGTGGTGGCATATCAACACGGTCATCATCATCCTAGAATCGCTCAAAAAATTCATGCAAAAAAAAAAAACACTAGTTAACAAAAAAATTAAAAACATGAATTAGAGAAATGCTTTATAAGGGAAAATTGGAAAATTCATACCACAATGGACATACCTGGAAAATACAATTTTTTTTTTCAAAAAAACAAGGGAGTTTGGGGTTTGAACTTACCTCTTTAGCTCTTGTAGATGAAGTCCTCCAAGCTCTTGCTCCAAGCTCCTCCTCCTTCTCCTAGCTCCTCCTTCTTCACTCCTCCAAGCTCTCCTCTCTTCTCCTCTCCTTTCCTCTCTTCTCTTCTCCTCTCCTCTCTTCTCTTCTCCAACTCTCATAAACTCAAAGTGAGAAAATGAGGAATGAATGGGAGCTTTATGCTTTTCATTCCTCACCTAAACTCACCCTAAACTCACCCTAACCCACCCCCTCATTGCAAGTTAAGTTAACTTTTAAAAAAAATTAAAAAAAATTTAAGTTTAATTCCTTGCCCGCGCGGAAATTTCCGGAAGCGCTCCGAAGCGCTCGTGAAGCGTGCGCTTCCGGGCCCGAAGCGTGGCGCTTCCGGAGGCCCGAAGCGCCCTCCGAAGCGCGCTTCGGGGGCAACGCTTCCTAAAAACCAGGAATCGCTCCAAAAACTCGGAACCGCGCTTCGTCAAAAATGGAATCGCGCTTCTGCTGGCGCTTCCGGAACGCTTCCGTATGGGACGCGATTCCGGCCTAGGATCCGGGGGGGGGCGCTTCCTGCAACTCTGGTGGACATAGATCCACAGATATCTGAGTGTATCAGTCCTAATACACTCTTGGCCCTGTTTTTACTTCTAGGAAATGTTGCTTTGGCATACTTGCCCAAAGCACATCCTCTGCATACATCATCTCGTTCTGTACTAAGATCTGGAACTCCTGTTATAGTTTTCCTGAGAATTCTCAGAGCCCCATGGTGCAACTGTCCCATTCTTTTGTGCCATAGTTCATTCAAATCCTTGTCTCCATTACTGCCTATCAGTGGCATTGGTGATTCTAGTTGTAACTTGTACAAATTGTTACATCTGATTCCGATCTGCACTTTCTTTTTCGAGCTCTGGTGTTTGACGTATACTTTCTCCTTGATGAAGAAAACGTCATAGCCCTTGCCTTGAAGTTGCGATACGGAAAGTAAGTTCATCCCTAGTCCTGGTACATGCAGCACATTGGTAGCACGAAACCGCTCTCCCGTTTTTGTTTGAAAAACTATGGTACCCTTCCCTACTGGAGTACACTTTGCCTTATTCCCCATGGTGATCTGAAAATTCATCCTTTCCTCCTGATAATCTAAGAAGCATTCCCAGATTCCTGTCATATGCCAGGAGGCTCCACTGTCTATATACCATACCTCTCATGATGCAGATCTTGTCACACAAGCAACGTCTTCTTCCAACCTGGAAGCTAGCATAGAGAAATAGAAATTACTTTCTCTTGTGCCATTTTCTAAAAATCTACGCAAGTCTCCTGACGTAGATGCCTCTGCCTCATGATCTCGACCCATAATTGATTTTCTCTTCCTATCTCTGATTACTTGCTCTGATACCATGTGAAAATTCTATCACTGCAGTAACTGATTTATCTTACCTACTTATTTTCCAATAAGTTATTTACAAAAACCCTTTAGTAAACATTAAAATAAATTCTACTACAGATATCACACCATAATACAGAAACAAATACATGCACAAGAATCAAACACATCAATACAAATATTTTTGGACAATTGTCCCCGGAAAAACCCAATGCAGGAAAATCGACGCAGCAGAGGAGGATTTTTATTATTATGTAGCTTTTCTGAGTACACTAGGTGCCAAACTGGCTCACCCAACAAAGATAAATTCTCTGACACCTCTCCTAAGCTCAACGTCAGACCAGCTAGCCTTTGCGCAGCTCCCAGACCCTTTGCGTCAGCACTCTCTCTCTGCGTCAGCACTGGGCCTCTCTTTGTCACCCACGTAGGCCCTCCAATGACTGTGCAGTCCTGCTGCCTCTGCAACTGCCTTTCTGATCTCTGCGTTGATACGTCGGCCCTGTCCCTGCCTCTCTGCTTAGTATTCGCTACCTTTTGCTGCAATCCAGACCTCTAGTTCGAATTTCTCAACAAACCTTGCTCCAAAAATCGAACTGACTGGTCTCCCTCAATGTATCTCCAACTGGCCCTTAAGCCTTCTCTTATACTTTTCCTGTTGATGAATCAACGGCCGAGATTAAGTCCCTAATCAATGGCTAAGATTAAAATAGACTTGATCTTCGTCTCTTAGAAACTTCTCATCCTTATCTTTATTAATACACATTAATATTTTTATTTTCGTAAGTTTAGACATAAGAACTCATTAAAATTATTAATTATTTAAATAACTCTTCATCCGGATGGAGTTTTCCAAAACGATTTCTGGGTCTTGGAGATCTTATGTGCTTTAGCCTCTCCACCAATTTTCATGGCTAGAGCACATCCAATGCTACCCCAAATCAACATCAAGAAGGAAGTCGAACGGAAGAGGCAGAGCATCAAGGATAGTGACAAAGTTCTTGGGAGCATACTAGAGTCAAGGGTCTATGTCATGGTTGTTGAAGAATCTAGAGCAATGGGGTATAGTAGGATTCTTCTAGACTTGATAACAATTTGTGAAGTACTTTCCCAATTTATCTTTGTTAGCTTGATGATCTTCTTCTTATTATTAGTGTGTGTGTTTACTTCATCAAACTGCTACCAAAACACAAGATGTTGGCTCTCTACTAGGGCAAATCCTCTCTCTCTTAGAGAGGAAAACACTTTCGTAAATTTCTCTCATTGAAGCAATGTTGTTAAAAGCGCGATCGGGATTAAATCGGCGCCGGGAAAAAAGCGGAAAAAATCGGCAAAAGCGGGAAAAAAGCGTTTGGCACAAAAATATTCATTTTTTTTCATTTTTTTTCAATTTTTTTAATATCTAAACCATCTACAACATAAAATAAATACATTGACACATAAATATGATAAAAAAAACTAACATATAAGATGTTTAATATCATTTCTAGCGCTAAAATCACACATAACATTGAATCATGTCCTGAATAGTAAGTCCTGACTCCTGAGTCCCAACTCAGCCTCAAAATATCAACAAAAAATATGATAATGTATCTCATCATGTCATAATGTCATATACAATAAAATGAAAGTCTAATCCTATTGATTTCCTCTGCCCCTCTTGCGAGAAAATGCCACAACTTTCCCTTTCCCTCTAGATGTAGATGCTGGTGCCCGTGCAGGTGGAAATGGCAGTGGAGTCTGATGTGCTCTAGACGTTGAAGAACTAGAAGTAGGAGCTATAGGAGGTAGACCACGTCCTCTACTGGTGGCAGGGGTAGCCCGGGCAGGGGGTGTCACCTGGAAACATTACAATCTCCCAATCCTGAAATCCTGAAAAACTGATAAGTCTGCTGGATTTTAAATGAAATTTAAAATTCTACTTTCTCCATATGAAATCCAATGAGGCTGGAACCACTCTCAAACATCCTGAGTCATTTCATGGTAATGTTAAAAATTTAAGTAAAAGGATGAAAATGAAGATTAAGGAGAATGTCACTTTTACTTTAAGAATTTAACATTACCATGAAATTTGAATAGCATATCCATACTAGGGCCTAGACTTGATCATTAAGCTACCCCACTCAAAAATTATTTGTTTCTTTCAAAAAACATTGCATGAAAAAACCCAAAAAAAGTTATAAAACTATGCTGTCCTGAGCCCCCACGATTTTTTCGTTAAAAATCGCGCTTTTTTCGAAAAAATCGGCAAAAAAAAAGTAGGCGATTTTTTCGTATAAAAATCGTGATTTGATCGGCAAGATGAAAAAATCGCGATTTTTTCATTAAATCGCGATTTTATCGCGATTTTAACAACACTGCATTGAAGCTTCTATTGATCAATGTCAAACCCTAGACCCTTGACAAGAATATCCTCCAAGCACAAGTCAAGTCCTTCCTTCTTTCGGCACTTTATTTCTCGGCACTTCGTTCTTCTTCCAGCAACTGATGATAGATCTTGTTGTGCTAGCTCTAGATCTTCTTGATCCTTAGTGAACTCTTTCACATATGAGGAGTCCTTTCTCCCTTGCCCAACCGAGCTCTTTCTTGAGATATAGTTGCAGACTTGTTATGACAGTAGTGCAGCCTTATTTCTTCGCATGTGTGAGGGGATTCCTTGTGAGATTGACCTCTTCCTTCTTCGCTTGGGAGAGCTCCTTTTTCACTTGAGTGAGAGGCCTTATAGGCCTACTTTGATTGCCCAACCAATGAGATTATATGACTGTGATAGTAGTGTTGTAATGACCACAGGAAGAGGCTCCTTTCTTCGCACGTGTGACTGTAATAGGCCTTAAGACAACCCTATTACACTTTGGTCTTCTTCCTCCTTTCTTTGCTGCCCTTGGAGACTCTTCTTTCGTCCTTCTATTACCTTCGCTGCCCTTTATCTTGCCTTCTACCTTTGCTGATTTCAGAGGTGAAGAATACTTGTCATTGGAGGAGTGGACAACATCTATATATAGAAGACTGTCCCTCCCTTCGGCCGACTTGGGGCCGATTTGAGAACAGTTGACCGACTTGAGTTTTCATCATCTTTTTTGCTCCTTTTGGTGATGTCGTTGCATGGAGAGGACTTGTCTTTGCTTAGAGGGATATTCTTTGACTCTTATACAAATATATACATGGTGTAACATGCCCTTAAGGGTCTTCAACATTTTCTTTTGACTCTTTGACTCACCTATAGCATTTTGACATGTGCTAGACCTATTTCAATGAGCAAGAAATTCATTGATAAATATAACAAAAATAATCTTTCTTTTCTTGAATAAACACAATATCAAAAGTACATTTATGAAGACCAAACCTAATTACACTTTCTTCAACACTCCCTCTTAACTAGGGAGGCATTCATAGATCATTACAAGGTGCTTGGCTATTTTTCAATCTTGAAGAATTCATATAAGAGAAACCGGATTGGCAATCCATCTGTTATAGCATCATAGTAACCAACATTGTTCATAGCAAGGCCTTAACTAACAACTCTATCTCTCATAAGATCAGAGCACAATGTTGGCGAGACCAATGGCTTATAGACACCTTAGTCATTGTCTCTTAAGGTACATACCCACCCAGGTGTTCACTAAGTATAACCTTCTAGGACTATTATTGTCTTGGGTTCCCAACCCTCAAAGAATATCAATCCTCTTGCCTACTCTTGTATTGGATGTGTTGACCCTGCCGCCTACACCTACCTACAAGTCAGTGAGAAAAGCCTTCAACCCCACAAGGTGTGGTTGGTGGCAAGGAACTCAGAGAAGGGGTTGTCACACTAATCCCGACTCTCTCTATTTGAGCTATCTCCTAGGTTAGCTGGGGGGGTGGTCCCTAATGAAAAGTTAAGTTAAAATATGTGAGTTTTTAGGAGAGTGTTATAGTGAAAATGGATTACTTTTAAGGATTTATGAGCAAATATGAAGTGAGCAACTTGAAATAACAATGCCAATCATTAATATGATTAAAAACCATAAAACCAGTGCCTTATATGGAATTTGCTCAACAATTTAAAGATATATTTCCTCAAAGTAAAATGCAATGCTCTCAAAAAAAAACAAAGTAACCCTGAAATGTAAATAAGAATTATTAGCACAAGATATGTAAGATACAAAATGCTTTTGAGGTAATCAACTTTATAAATCAAAACATGTGAAACATATCTTTGCCAAAACCCAAAAATTAGTAATTAACTTGGAAATGTAAAAGAAAGAAAGTGTTAAACCAAGACATCCATATGCAATTAGACTTGAAACATGAAAATAAAACACTTGTTTGAAATGATTACAATACTTGCTTTTGGAATAGACTTTGCATATGAAAACTCAAACCATCGAGAGACAAGTAAATGTGATGGGAAGCGCTCTTGGTTAATTTTATTAATTAGCTCTACAACAAGATTACAATTTAACTCTTCAATCCTTAGACCTCCCCCTCACCTAATGATATGGATATCATAGTGAACAGTCAATAGAGGAGTAGAGGATCCCTAAGATGTCTACTTCAACCAACTTATGTTGGAGGTAAAATTTTAATGAGGCTTGGGGCCTTCCTACACTAAAATGCCTAGATAAAATGCAAATTGTGTTAATTCCCCAAATTAAAATAATGATACATGCAAATTGTGTTAATTCCCCAAATTAAAATAATGATACATGCAAATGCTTCAAAGAGATTGATTTGCAATGCTTGAAAATGAAAGTGTTCAACAAAAGTTGCAATTATAACTTCAATTGGAGGAATAAAATTAGCTTACGAGTGTTGCATGTGTTTCATCAATGAATTAAAATGATATAAGTAATTTGCTTGAAAGTAAAATTTGTTTCAAATAGAGAATGACAATAAATTGCTCCAATATTCAAGATAACAATGTAGCATAAAATTGAAGCGTGTATTCAAGTGCTCATGAAACAATTTACGAAGGTAAATGGAGACAAATCAAAGTTTGTTAAGAATATAAAATGCTTGCATGTAAAGGATGAATTTCCCAAACTAAAGTGTAAGCTTGTGGCTCCAAGCAACAATGAGAAAGAAAATGCAAAGCTCAAATGAAATTGTAACAAACTTTAACTTAATGAAATGTGATAGTGAGGTTGTGTTAATTCCCAATTAAAGCATACATGTAAGTGAATGAAGTATGAAAGCTTAAACCATGCAAATGTCCATCCACCCAAGAGAAGCCTTCCCCTAAATGGGGAGATAGGATACCATGGGAGAAATCCCAAGCTCCCACAAGCAAGTTAAATCTTTTATTAATATTACAATGAGAAGAAGACCCTTCAAAGTTCTCAACTATACTTCAAGGAGAGTCCTCACAATAATTGCTTGAAACTTGGACACTAGACCGCCTTTCTTGAGAAAATAGTGACAAGATCTCACAAAACTTATGCAAGGGAAACAAGGTGTGAGCTTCCTCCAAATGCCCAGGTTTAAAGAGGAAAATGGACAACCCTCTAGTGAACTCGACTTGGCGAAAATAAGCCTGAAAAGGGCTCACGACATCCTTGGAAATCGAACCCCCAACACTTGCCAAAGGTCCTGCAAACACTTGTTAGATGTTGTGGGAAGTTGCTCTTCAAAATCTGCCACACAAGAGTTAGCAAACAATCCAAACAATGGCTGCAAAATAAGTTAAGTATTAATGGAAAAATCAACAAGATAAAATGTATATGTACAATTATAATTTACAAAAGGCTAAGCTAAAGAGTGAGAGTAAACTCTCGTCTTTGCTTAGCCATCTTCAAGCTCTTAGATAGCAAATGAAAGAAATGAAGTACAATGTTTTTTTTAAAAGAGATTTAAATTTAGAAGTTCTCAACTTGTGTACAAGCTATGTGCCGAAATCCCTGCAAAACCACTTTGTAAGATAAGACTATGAAGGTTCAAAGAACAAATGAGAGCTCCTTTAAAATGTATCAAGGGTGGGTTGGTCTTTCCAAAGACTTCCCCTCACGCTTGATTCTGTAATCCCAACAAGATGTTCCCTCTAAAAAACTTCAATCAAGATTTAGTTCCATATAGATTTAGCAATAAACAATGATAAGAAACTCTAGAGATTTATTTAAAACCAACTAGAGCATTCTATACCTAGAGCATACTTCTAAATCAAATGTCAATGCAAGATAGCTCTACATTAACAAATCTACAAGAGCATATGGAAGCAAATTAGATCAAAGCATGAGTAAAAGGAATTATACCAATGCTCAACAATTCATTACACTCGAAAAGGAGGAACATCTCATGAATGAAACCCGAAAGTCTTTATTGATATTTCTGAAAATGTACAAGGCAACAGCGCTTTCGCAAGCACAATAGCTAGTAACAATCTTTTCACAATGTGAGAGCCCATGGCTCTATTATATAGAGATTTGGGACCAAATCCCAATGAAGAATGACAATGACAAATGGCATTGGAGCCAATTCCAATGTAGAAGTGATTAAACAAGTGGCATGAGGTGACAATCCCAAAGAGAAAATTGAATTTGTTGAATGGAACTCCAATGCCAAGTGTAAAAATCGAATTCTAACAAGTGAACATCATTTTCTTCTTCCCTTATGTGCCAAATTCGGATTTTATGGTGGAATGACAAGTGTATATGAGTGGTAACCCACGTAGGGACAATTTCCCACAAAAATTTCCACCAAATATTCTCCCAAATCCTCCCAAATGTGCATTAACTTCACAAATTCGAATTTCCAAGCAGCATTTTCATTTAATGCCAGAAATTCAATTTTATTTGAGCACATGTCCTTTCCTTGATTTTAGGCTATGTTGCAGGAAACGTGGTATAGAGGTTCGTTTCCGTACGGAAACGGGTACGAAACGCGGAAACGCATTTGGTACGGCCGTGAAACGCGTTTCCGGCCGTACTGCCACGTTTCCCGAAACGAAAACGTGGCCAGTACGGCCGGATACGCGTTTCAGGGCCGTACAACCCACGTTTCCTCATTAACTTGTGTGTGTGTGTGTGTGTTTTTATATAACTTTTACTTTTAGGGTATGTTAGTGACTTCTTGTTGCTTCTAGATGCGTGTCTAAAGTTATAAAAGTGAATTTTTGCCCTAGTGTTGATATGCAGTTCATCAAGAAGTTTGAGGGATATGCAGTTCATGGTAATGTTAAATTCTTAAAGTAAAAGTGATATTCTCCTTTATTTTTCATTTTCATCCTTTTACTTAAATTTTTAACATTACCATGAAATGACTCAGGATGTTTGAGAGTGGTTTCGCCCTCATTGGATTTCATATGGAGAAAGTAGAATTTTTAGATCTCACTCAAAATCCAGTAGACTTATTTGTTTTTCAAGATTTCAGGATTGGAGGGATTGCAATGTTTCCATTGGATTTTATCATGTACTAGGGTATGGAACTTGTATTTAATCAAGAGAACCAAGCCCTCTATGCAGGGGAAACTCCCAATAATCAAGATCATGTAGGGCACTAGGGTATGAAACGTGTATTTAATCAAGAGCACTAAGGTCGTTCGACTATGTAGGAGGAGACTCCCAATACAATAGTGGTCCTTCTAAAGAATGGGATGTGGATGCAGAAAATTCTGATTTGGATCTCTCTCTTGCAGCCTTATAGTCTTTATTGTACTTGCAGCCTCATATATTAATATAAATAAAGACTGATTTTGAGATTTGGATATATAATAAAGGTTGCTTTTGAATATTCCGATATTTTTATTTTCATTATGTGATCATTCATGAGTAAATGTGATGTAAATTAAATCTTAATGTTTAAGTGTAATAGATTATAATGTATCATTTATGCTTTATGATTGCACACACACACACACACACACACACACACACATATATATATATATATATTTGTGTTTCCCCGTTTCCAAAATCTTGGGGAGGTCGCGTTTTGGATCGCTTCCCGTTTCGGAAACTCGTACCCGTTTCCCCGTTTCATGCAACTTAGATTTTAGGAGTCCACATCACCTTGGGACTTCACTTTAACTCCTCCATAATTTTCCACCTCATTTCCACAACATTTAGCATGTGTAGATATTTATTTTTCTCCATTTATTTAATTTTTGGCTTAATTAATTACCAGATTTCCCACTAAACTTAGGAAAAGTGGGTTTTGAGGGTCCAAAACACATTATTAACCCCTCAAAGTGTGTCACGGTAGAAAATTGAGGGTGAAAGGTGTAATTTTGATTACTCATACCCCATACAACTTCTCTAGACTACACTTATTACAATTTAAATACAATTTTATTTGCAATTTTTGACCTGCAGTAAATCTAAAAAATTAAAAAATCACTACCTAGACCTAACCAAATTCCATGAAATTTTTTGTGTGATTTAGTATGATAATATACATCGACTCTAGACACTAGGATGTGTCAGAGGTTCAACCTTCAAACCGTCACCCCGGCTTTGGGGTAAAACGTGAGTGAAAAAACCTAGAAAATTATCCGCCTCTGAAAAGGAAGGGATAATTAACCAGATAAAAAAAACACTCCAACGTGTACTCATTTGCTGATCGAGTCCCAATATCCTAGGCCTGTTACAGACTCAAAACTCATCATTACTAGTATCAATTATTTCAATTCCCCGTAGGGTGTGGAATCTGGGTACAAGAAAGATGATGAGAAGATAGAAGTATAGTTAAAAAAATCTGTTGACTGACGATATCTGATGGTACAAGTGTCCTCTAGATCATCTTTGGGCATGGAGTCTTCATATAATCATCAGGTGCCACTCCAGTGGTCAACAGGATGCCCTACACATCCTCAAAGAGTATTGGATGTTAAATGATTACCCAATCCTCCCATTCTTTCTTCCCAAGTGAAGACAAGAATGTTGTGTCTATCTCTTCCTCTTAATTGAGGAAGACATGCCCAAGTTTCCTCTGACAAGGAACTTGCCCAAGCTCCTTTGTAGTTGGGAACTTGTTAGAACTCCCTCTTAGCTAGGGACTTGTCCATTCATCAACAACTTCTTCTTCGTGGGTCCTTCAGTTGCTTGATCTCCTTCTTTCCTTCGATGTCATGAAGTCTTTGTTTGAACTTCTTCTTGGTAGGGCACCGACCATCGATCACTTTCCTTCCTGATTTGTCATGTCATTGCTCCCTTCGTGGAAAGTGGCCTTCTTGATATATATCAGGTCCTTTTGTCATCTGGCTACTCCTTTGTCATCTTGTCTATGCTTCAGAATACTTATCACATGGATGCTTAGTTGTACTTGCTTGTTCCCATACTTTGATTTAGTAGCCCTTCATGACTTCATCCTGATATTGCTTCAACATCAAATGGTGCTTTTGTTGGATGGCTTCTTCATCATGACATCTTTGTAGAGTTGAATCAGTTATCTGCACCTTACTATCTCCAAGGCCTTCATAGGTGTCAAGGGTCCTTTGATCTTTTTCTTCCTTTGTCAGAGTTGTCATGCCTTCTTTCGGGAGATGTTAATGAATCTTGTCAGATAGTGATTCTTTGTGACCATGGTGTTCTTCACATGCTTGATCTCTTTCTTCATTTGCTCCTTCATGATCTCTTTCTTCATTTGCTTCTTCTTGGATTGATTAGTCAACCACCTTATACTCCTTATGAGAGCACTTCTTCATGTTGACCTTTATTGCATTGTAGTACATGCCTTCGAGCATATCATTGGTGAAAGAGATCCTTTTATTCTTGATCATGCTTCTAGAACTTTTCCCATGACCCAATATATATGATGACATGACTTAAACTTCATACGTACCTCATCATGATTCTTCCTTGATCATCTCGCTTCATTTGATGGTCCTTTTTTATTTGTGTAGCCTTTCTTGCTTCATCTTTGCTTGCCTGCATATCATCCTTCCTTGTATTCCATGAATGGAATTCCCATTGATACACCTACTCTTATTTATGAATCTTCTTTTGAAGATTCTTGTCATAGGATCTTGAAGACCCTCATCCTGCAAATGTTTCTTCCTTTTAGTGATGGATGTCTTCCATGATTTTTTTTTAATCATGATCAATTATTCTTTTATCATGGATGATGTCCTATAATAGGTATGCTCCTTCTACATGAGTATTTTGAGCTATATGTACACCATGCTCCTACATTCTAGAAGATATTTCTAACCATGCATTTTGTTCTATTTCTACATGCTCCTATACTACTCAAAAATTTGAAAGAAGATTTTAAGTAAAGAAGTAGACTTAGTCATAGTAGAGATCTAGAGGATCTTCCTTCTTTCTTGTCTTCTTCTTTCACCTCTTGAGTTATATGAGCTTCTTCTCTTTTTCTTTTGTTGTTGTTGTCCCTCTTACGTTTAGGACAATTTCTTTTGTAGTGTCCATATTCTTGGCATCCAAAACATTGGACTTTCGACATATCTCTATTGTTCTTCGTGGACCAAATTTGCCAAATTTTCCCTTTCTCTTGGCCATGGTTGCAAATGCTTGCTCCTTTGATCCCACATCATCTTTTGCTTTGAGTCTAGTTTCCTCTATCTTGCATAGAGACCATAATTCACTTTGTGGGGTAGCTTCCTTCTTAGCATATATAGTTGATGTGAAGTTGCCCCAATCCTCAGGTAGAGCATTGAGTACTACGGTTGTCATTTCTCTGTCAGACATGACTTCTCCCAGCTCTTGAAGTTGATCCCTCATCTCAGAGATCTTCATGAAGTATGGAGCTATTCCTTCCTTTGATATCTTCATCTTGTACAAATCATTTCGTAGAGATATCACTTCTCCAGTTGTGCTTACCGAGAATAGCTCTATTAGCTTGTCATAGATTTCTTTTGATGTTTCAAATTTGGAGACATAAGGAATGAGAGTCTTTGATGGATTCTATTAGAATCCTTTGAGCTCTTGTCTCATCCTTATTGTACTTGGCTAAGGCTTGAGTTTGTTCCTTAGCAGGGATAGTGATATTCCCTTTGATGTGATCTAGAAGTTCATTCTCTTTGAGAAGTAAATCAATCCTCTTCTTCCATGCAAGGAAGTTAGTGGTCCCAACCAATTTGTTGCTTTCTTTGCAAAAATACATTGAGGTATATTCAGAAGGGGACATATACTTACTTGATAGAGTTTGAGATGTAGTGGACTTGCTTTCTTCTTGAAGACTTGATGGCTTGCCTTCCTTAGATCTTGATGTTCTTCAAGTTGCTTTCTTCAAATGGACTTGTTTGATGATGAGATTTGCTTGATGACTTGGCTTGTAGTGCTTTTCCTTTTTGAAGATGGTGTAGCTTGATGTAGGTCCCTCTTTGATTTGCTCTTCTTGTAGGTGCCTTTATAGAAAAGGCTTCTCCTCTTGCGTTGTAGTCTTCTTGTTATTGATGTGATTGACACTTCTTGACTTGATGCTTGTGGTTGTCCTTGAGATGCTCTTCCTTGATGAGTCACCTTATGAGCGTTCTTGAGATGCCCTTTCCTTGATGTGTCACCTTAACTCTGATACCATGTTGAAGAATCTAGGGCAATGGGGTATAGTACAATTCTTCTAGACTTGATAACAATTTGTGTAGTAATTTTCCAATTTTCTTTGTTAGCTTGATCTTCTTCTTATTATTATTAGTGTGTGTGTTTAATTTATCAAACTGCTACCAAAACACAAGAACAGAAGATGTTGGCTCTCTGCCAAGGAAAAAGCTCTCTCTCTTAGAGAGGAAAACCCTTTCGTAAATTTCTCTTATTGAAGCTTCTATTGATCAATGTCAAACCCTAGACCCTTGACAAGAATATCCTCCAAGCACAAGTCAAGTCCTTCCTTCTTTCGACACTTTGTTTCTCGGCACTTCGTCCTTCTTCTAGCAACTGATGATAGATCTTGTTATGCTAGCTCTAGAAGAGATATTTCTCCTTGATCCTTAGTGAACTCTTTCACATATGAGGAGTCCTTTCTCCCTTGCCCAACCGAGCTCTTTCTTGAGATATAGTTGCAGACTTGTTATGACAGTAGTGCAGCCTTATTTCTTCGCACGTGTGAGGGGATTCCTTGTGAGATTGACCTCTTCCTTCTTCGCTTGGGAGAGATCCTTTTTCACTTGAGTGAGAGGCCTTATAGGCCTACTTTGATTGCCCAACCAACGAGATTATATAACTGTGATAGTAGTGTTGTAATGACCGCAAGAAGAGGCCCCTTTCATCGCACGTGTCACTATAATAGGCCTTAACACAGCCCGATTACACTTCGGTCTTCTTCCTCCTTTCTTCTCTGCCCTTGGAGACTTTTCTTTTGTCCTTCTATTACCTTCGGTACCCTTTATCTTGCCTTCTAACTTCTTTGATTTCAGAGGTGAAGAATACTTGTCGTTGATGGAGTGAACAGCCTCTATATATAGAGGATTGTCCCTCCCTTAGGCCGACTTGAGGCCAATTTGAGGACAGTAGGCCGACTTGAGTTTTCTTCATCGTTTTTGCTCCTTTTGGTGATGTCGTTGCTGGAGAGAACTTGTCTTTGCTTGGAGGGATATTCTTTGACTCTTATACAAATATATACATGGTGTAACATGCCCTCAAGGATCTTCAGCATTTTATTTTAACTCTTTGACTCACCTATAGCACTTTGACATGTGCTAGACCTATTTCAATGAGTAAGAAACTCATTGATAAATATAAAAACAATAATATTTCTTTTCTTGAATAAATACAAATATCAAAAGTAAATTTATGAAGACCGAACCTAGTTACACTTTCTTCAACAATGGTCTTGGTACTCATCAATTGAAGATCTAGAAGAAGAATTTTGATCGAGTTTTCCTCTCAAGATGTGAGAGGTTTTGGCCCTAGATGACAAGGCTATATATTGTGTCACTTGTCTTTTATTGTGCATACTGGTAATTGTCTTGATGAAAAGAACACAATAATAACATAACGAAGAAAAGACTATAAGCTAATAAGTAAAAGTATGTTGATCAGTGGTTGTCATTGATGTCAACCCAAGCAGCACCAAGGGCTACCCCGATCTTGCAAGGGCATTTTGACTTGACAAATCATATTATTTTGCATCAAAGATCTTCTCGATGGATTCTACTCGTCAAGATGTTTCCGTTGATATATGGTACGCCTCCCAGTTCTTCACGGTTTGAGAGTTATTTGCGTTTGAAGTTAGTAACCCCAGTTAGTGGGCTAAAACCCTATGGGGTTGTGGCATGGCACTCATAATTGGTTGTGGTCATTGAATAGTCAATAATTAATAATATTTTTTTGCTCTTAAAATTCCTCCAATGTTCACTTGTTGAGGACCCTCTTAACTCAAAACATTCATATAAATAATGACCCTCATATCCTATGTCATAAGGTTCGCCGAACTTTAACCTTTTGGCTCAAATTTGGGCGAACCTTAAAAAAAAATTGAGGTTCGGCAAACCTCATTGAACCTCATAGCCATTGACCAAGTCCATAAGATCAAAACTCATAACTTCATGTCACAACTCAAGCTTGTAATTTATCCCCGTAGTTTCCATGTCCATGATAGCATTTTTGATGTTTACTTATGTTGATTTCTTACTATTTTATCCTATAATTCATTATATATATATATATAGATATATATATATATACACGAACCTAATGACGAACCTCATCCGAAAATTCGAACTCAAACCAAACCTAATCATTGTCGAACCTGAACTCAAACCCGAACCATGTGACATTGCTCATGTCCTCCTCTTGTAGGGATTTGGTGGCTTCAAACAAGTCATCGTGGCATTTTTTCTATAACATTTTTTCGCGAAGCTTCAGAAGCTGAAATTAAAACCCATTTGAGCCGAAATCTTGATGAACCTCGAGACCGAATTTCAAATCTTGGTTCGCTATATTTTCGGAGATATGATCAGAGGAAGTTAGGGCTTTTGCATGCTCCCGAATTCCATGTCAAATAGGTGACGTTGGGAAAATCGTCATAACTTTCTCTCTGAGCATTGGATTCAAATTTCATAGATAGTCACAGAAAGAGGACGGGCTGTAGTTTGTTGAGTAGCATTTTCAGGGCGAAAGGTCGCAACAATGACACGTGGCACTTCATACAAGCTCACTCTACTGAACAAGGCTATAATCAGGTCATCATGGGAGATTGGGCATAACTCTTTTTTGAATAATCAAATCTTGATCAGACATGTGGGGTTGCAAAGAGGACTCAGAGGGCTACCACAGGACGGAATTTCAGACCCTGGAGATCCGAAATTACATAGATACAGTAGATTCAATATCAAGGTCCTAGAAGGCAAGAAAAAGCATGCATTTAAGGATCATTGCACTAAGGACCACACATCAACAGTCAAGGGTAAGTCTCCGACAACAAGGTATGTATGATTAAGTGTTTACATTTGAATTTTGAGTATCATCTCTGACATATGTTTTGGTTATATCTCTATGTCTCTATAAGTTTTGATACCGCATTTCGGATGTCCTATTCTTGATACTACACATTTTATGCTACACCATGTCTGCTAAATCTATATGATGTTGTAAGTTCATGTTACTTGTCTTGTCATAGTTCATAGAATGGTCTCTGTAGTTGTACTTAGAACTTGGTTCATCACAAGTCTAGGGTCTGTCATCAGTTTCTATTGTATATATCTTTAAGTCAGTTTTGGATATAGTCTTGCATAGAGTCCAGGCCTATATCAAGAGTGGGAGTCTTTGTCTACTACTGCAATAAGTCAACAACAACAATGACAAGAACATTTCAGGTATGCATTGTAATTTGTATTTGTATTTATTCATTATTATGCAATTACATGTGTTTTGCAGGTAGAAGTAAGTTGAAGGGTATTTTGTTTTTCCTTCTGAGATTGAGTTTCGCTGGGCAAATTTGCATGCAGGTAGAAGAAGATTCAAGGACAGCATCAAGTGAGCATTCAAGAGCTGAAGTATCAAATCAAAGGAAGCATTGCATCGGGACATCCTTTAAAGACATGATAGCCATCCATATATTGTGAAGAAGTGTCAAGGCCAAGAGTCATCATTGTAAAGTTGTAAAAGAGTCATTTGTAAAAGTGTCATCATTGAAAGAGTCATTATTGTAAAAGAATCAATCTGCCTAAAGTCGAAAGTCATTGTTGGGAGGTATAGGAGTCTTTGTTGTGATGATGTCATGATTGGGTTGCAGGTCATAGTGTAATTGGGTGTTTGGTCAAAATCATTGTAAATCATATTGTATCGTCGATCGTTGTCCTTGGTACAGGAATCCACACTCTTGTCTCATTTCAGTCATTATAGGGTGGCAGGGAGGTGCTAGGCTAGTTCATGAAGTCACCTACAGGTTGAAGCCTGTGAACACTTTAGGGTGGTAGGTTGGTCTAGGATGTTGGAGCATCCATTCAATTGACTACTGAATAAACGAGGGCATTGGGGCGTCCTTCCAGTGGGAGCTAGAGAAGAATGCTTTTCTAGAATTCTAGGAAGTTGTTGCTTTCATTTTAGTCGGGGTTGAAGATTAAAGAATTTATTAGAAAAGCATTAAGTGGTTTTTGACCCAGAGGGGTTTTTCCACCTAAAAGTCTTATGTCTACTGTGTTCTTTTATTTACTATTATTACAGCATAAACATTAATAATAATTGAAGATTAACTAATGCTCTGAAAAGATTTAAAAGTGCTAATTGCTAAGGAACACTAATTCACCCCCCCCCCAATATTTTCCAACAAAGTATATCACAAGCAATTATCAAACACATAAATCTTTTAATTATCCTTGCCCTAGGTTTCTCAACATATTGACCCTCCCTCTCGCCCTTGGGCTGAGAGAGAGGATAATTTCCCTTGAAAAAAAGAGCTCTTGTTCTGTGTGAATTTTCATCATGTACAATCATGTCAACTAATAGCCTCAAGTTTGAAGAAATCTATGTAACTACTTTTAGGTCTTATTTTCCTAGAAAGCATTTGATGTGTTTCATAGCCATTTTACTGGATATTCAAGAAAACCCTTATGGTAAGGCAACAATTCATAGTGATCATTTCATGGAAGGATCAAATCATGTTCGCCTACCTCATCAAGGGGGAAACCTCTCAATGAGCAAAGCTCCAATACAATAATATTGTAGTGAACTAGGGTAATTCTGCCTTAGGGTTTCTTGCAACAATAAATTTATTTCTCTAGTATAACAATTTAATCTAATACAATTGTAGCATCCTTCGATGAACAATACTATTCTTTCCAATGATGCAATAATCCCAACAAAACAACGTATCCTTCAACCAGTTTCAATCCTTTGATAAAACCCAACAGTACAGATAATCTCAACATAGCAATGTATCATTCAACAGTTCAGTCCTTTGGTAAAACCATCAATACAATTAACCTCGATAAAACAATCATTCATTCCCATGTTAAGCCCAACAATGGTGTTAGTTTACCCAACAAGTCCATACAATACATAATCCAAGTCAGAACAACATTTGATTCCACGCAATAGATTCGAGCCACATTTAATAATGACATATTAGAGATCAAATTGACAGCCAAAATACTCTAAATAGAAATCATATTAGCTAAAATAATAAATGTGAGTTCTAACCAGACAACTACGTCGGGACTGTACTGGATCTCTGCTTGCTTATTGTGCCCAATCTCAAGCTTGCTACAAACCTCGTCCTCCATTTTGTTACAGGATCTGACTACAAGAATCTTCAACTACAAGAAAGCACTTTGCACTTCTTTGAAGGGTTGCACAGAAGATTATTTCCCAGAGACAATGTATTTGGACTGCCCACATTTGTTATAAACCAGTTTCGGGAGTCTCTCCTGGCTTGAGGGCTCAGGGTACTTGTCACAGATTTTGTTCCAGCCACAGAATTGACCTTCATTTGACCTCAAGGTTTTCATCCACCTCAGGAACTACACTTTTGTTGTCACAGAGCAGTGCGTAGGGATTCTATCCAAAATTCCAGTATCGGTTTAGACTCGTTTGACCTCAAGAAGGAATCGACCATCTATATTCAGGGGTTGCTTGGAAAGAATTCATTTGACTTGCCACTCTTCCTCATACCATAATTTCCTTCAATGACCTGTGCCAGAACAAGTAGAAAAATGGTAAAAGAAGGACTAACTAGGGTGGAATCTTTCATTGCAGAAATTAGTAGAAGGGGTCTTAAAACCCTCAGAGCTATAGCTCAAAAAAACAAATGATTTGATCCACAATGATGATGATGATTTGATTTCAACTCCTCTCTATTTATAGATTCCTCCATGGGCTTCAAGATGTGAGGGGTTGTGGGTGTTATTGACCACTCAAGTGTCAGCTACCCCATGAGCAGAGTACATTTCATATTTTTCCATCATATTCAGGGCAGTGGGAATTTTTCACACTTCACCATCATCATGTAGCTTCTCGTCTTAAATTGTAATCCAAATTCTGCAACCCTACGGAGTCATGATGTAAAAAAAATATTCTAGTATGTTGAATATAAAGCCATGTAACACATCTAGGTAACTTAAGATTTTTGCTAGAGATTTTTCACTCTAGGTAGTTTTTTTCCTTAGCTAATTAATTGTGTTTATCAAAAACTAAATAATTGGTTAAGTTTTTCTCCCAAATATACACCAAAGTTAGAGTGAGGCTTGATGGTAAAGTCTTAGGTAAGTCCTAGTGCATAGTGTCGATTTAAAATGGCATACTCGATCATGGCTAAAGTTTCGCAAAATTTGGCTATGTCTAGGGGTCAGTTTTTGAATTGTCAAATTTCCCCCAATGAATGGGATTTTCATGTAATATTTTATGTAAAATGCAAAAAATTGATCTCTATAGAAGTTGTAGGGGGTATGAGTGCTTAAAATTACACCTCAACTTTTTATCTAGACACACTTTGTTGGAAAAATATGTTTATACCCCTCTACAGTCATATTTTCTATTTTCCGGCAAAAAATGGAAAAATAATTAGCCGAAAATTGGTCAGAAAATTAAAATGAGAGAAAAATAAAATTCTCTCCAAGTGAAAAATAATTAAAAATGGATGTGGACTTTCCCAAGAAATGAATCAAGTAAAACATTTGCGGAATCTCCACAAATCAAGCAAGGAAAAGTCACACAAGAAATTTGTTGGTCCAAAAAAGGAATTAATTTTCCATAAAAATAGATTTTTTAATGAGATGGTCCAGGTTGGTTAAGCTGAATGAGAAATTTTCGATGAGAAAATTGTTAATCTAGGTTGTCATCGATGTCAATAGTTGATCGTTGATATAGTTGTGACTGGATGGCAAATATTCTTGTATATGCCAGATGATGATGATGAAGATGTCAAAATTACTCTTGATGGAAGAAGTGCCAATCATGTACCTAATTATCTAGAAGCACTTGATGACCATTCTTGATGTACATAATTAGAAGACTGCCATTGTATCCCTATGACATACACTATCTTACCTCCAACACTCGTAATGAAAGAATACATGATGACATGTCCTACCTCCAATGATGTGAAGCCACAATCCTTGATGTCCTTACCTCTGGTGATGAAAGATGACATGATGTTGCATTTGATTGATGACATATCTCTGCACTATCTTGAGGACATGGTGACATTAATGGTGACATGTTGACCCTATGAAGTAGAAGGAAAAAACAATGAAGAAATCCATTCATCAAGGAGAAGCCCATTAATGAAAGAATATCGATGTCCTCCATTTCTGCACTCATAAATAATCAGTCACATTAAAAAATATTTTTTGCTACCTTAGAGGCAAAATTCCTTAATGATTTTACTCAACTCGAAACTCCAAGCAGTTTGAAAGTTATTGATTTTACAAGTTAATGGTGTAATTCTCGTCGGTAAGTTGACCTGAGCTTCTCTCCCATGTCAGCCTGCCCTTAAGAGACATGTCTATTCGGTTTGGTGATTGAATTGGTGTATAAATAATAACTTGTTCATCCATTTCTAGTATCACCTCATCATTGAATCAACACAGAAGCATCACAGCAGATCAGATAAGGGAAATATAAGGAGAAAGGAGAACAAGAATAATTAAAATGTGTTTGGGTCTGAAGTTAACTACAGGACAGCAAATATTTTAGGTTGCATATGGCTCGGACCTCTCCTAGACAGCTCAGATTGCTCCTTGGTGGACTGTGGTAAATTCATTACCTTGGACTGTGACCTTTGAGCTCGTTTGAGGCAACAAGATGGTGCATCTATAGGACACAGACTTCATTCCTGTGGAGAGGCTTAGACAATTACTTTTGTTTAAATCTCAGACCAGTGATAAGACTATATAACAGTCATTCTACAAGAGCTCGTATTAGCATATAAACATCTCAGATCTATGTAGCTCAAAACTAAAAGACATGGACTCTAATAACAGTCATTTTTGGAGCCTCCATTCAAGCTCGGACTTGACAGAAAACAGTCACATGTTTTTGTAACTCGGACTGCACAGTTGGACTGTGGTATCTCTGTTCTCGGACAGTCACATAACTATACTGTGGTGCAGCTCGGATCCACTTCATTACAGACTTCAGATCCTTGAATAAATGCTAGTGTGACATCTCTGTGCAGTAGCATTAGAACAGTGTGATAATTTGGCACCAGAATATTGATATGGTGGAAAAATCCTTTTATTGGATCAGTGTGATGCAAAAGTATTTGGTGCAGCAATATTGGTGCAGTATGGTGTATAAATCCTTGTGTAGAAGTATTGGAACAGTTTGAAAAGTGGTCTGGTGCAGCGTGGTGCAAGGACATTTGTAAAGAAGAATTGTCACAATCTAGTGCTGAAGTCTTGGTGCAGCAGTGGTCCAGTAGTCTTGAGATAATTTGGTGTTGAAATATTGGTGCAGTGCAGAAGTCATGGTGCAAACTTTGGTGTAGACCTTTGGAGGTAACTTGAAGTAATCTTTGCGACTAATCTTGGACCAGATTTGAAGAAGGTGCAGAACTATTATTAGAGATGGTGCAGAACTTGGTGCAATTCATTGAAGACACATTGAAGTGATAATAGAGATGGTGCAGAACTTGGTGCAATTCATTGAAGACACATTGAAGTGATAATAGAGATGGTGCAGAACTTGGTGCAATTCATTGAAGACACATTGAAGTGTTGTATTGAAGATCATAATGCAATGTTGATGTCATGATGAGGTAACTTGAAGAGATTGATTGGGTATTATGAAGAACAGTGGTGACACTTTCTGTATGACAAGGTTGTCATTGATGACGTGACATGGAGACTAAGTGAAGGGATAACTAAAGATTGACAGGGCTTGGTGAAGAAGACTTTGGGAGCCGTGAAGTACAACCAAACATATCTTGACAAAGCGAAGCTAGAGGATTGGTGTCCTTGGAGTTGGTGCTCCTAAACTCAAGGTTGGTGCCTTGGATAAGATAGGGTCGAAGCCCTAGAGGTCAGAGCCTCACTAAAGTCCAAGTTGGTGCTTGGCAACAGGTTGGAGCCTGGGAGATTGAAGATCAGTGTCTTCATCTAGGGTTGGAGCCCTATATATATTGTACTTGATTCATTGTAAAGATTATATTAATAAAATCATTTATTCCCATTCTTCATTTTGCGTTCTAAATATAAGTCATCTAACTGGCAAAAGTAACAATTGAAAAGAAACACTGATTCACCCCCCTCCCCCCCACCCTCAGTATTTCCAACAAAAATTTGGAGAAAAAAAATGGTCCAGGATCAAATTTTTTGGTCATTCCAACTCCATATTCAAGGAAATTGAATTCCTTCCAAAAGATCGGCGCATGCAATCAAAGGATGAGATTAATTGGACGTGGATCAAGCCTTCAACTAGCCGTTCTCTTTTGGGATCAAGTCAAATTTGTGCAATTCATTGAACCTAGCTGTTTTCACTTGGAGAGGGATCTAGATCTCTCATTTTTTCTATAAATTGAGCTCTAAGCTCCTCATTATAACACATTGTAATCGAGCTCTTAGCTAAGCTAAGCTCTGCTAGATCTGTAATATTTTCTGGAATAATATAAAGAAGTCTTTGGGGTTAATTCATGGTGGTGTTCCTCTTCTATCTTCTATGGTAACATCTTCTGAATTTTGATCTTAATGCTCTACTGGTTTTAAATCTAAATTATTGTTATTTCACTAGCCAGTTTGTGGATTTACTATTTGCACAGGTATCTTGCATTAGTATTTGAGTTTAGAGAAGCATTTTGAAATTAATCGATCTAGCAAGTATCTCTAGATCTTTTGTTTCATTGTGTTATCTAACTCCTCGTGATCTAACAATTTTATCTTAAGTGTGTAGAGATCAATTTGTGATTCAGATCTTGGGCATTAGGGGACGTCTTTGGTTGGACCAGCCAACTCCCAAGACATAGAAGTGAAGAGCCTACTTTGGTTGCTATCAAAGACTTATCTAACGAAATTTTGCAGGGGTTTCTTGGCTATTGCTCGTGAAAAAATTATTTATCTTTCTATTTTTCTAAATTATTGTGCTTTACTTAATATATTTGGCTAATATAGAACTTATTGTTTGCTAATCAAGGAGCAGAGTTGTACTCACTCCTTTGATTTAGCATTTGTAATTTTTTGTCAATAATAGATCTAACCCTTGCATAAATTTCTTTCACCTTGTATATATTTGCATGTCCCTTTGGCTTGCGCAGATCCAGCTGAAGGAAGGAAGCTTTCTTTTGGAAATTTTCGTTATTTTTATTTGCAAGTGGATTGGTTGGATATCAAAGAAAAATCGAATATTTTTTGAAGACAAATCCTCTTGCTCGTGGCTTTGAAAACCCTCTCTGAATTCCTTCATCTGCGTCTACCCTAGCCTCTAGGATTTGGAGGTCTTCATTTCAAATTTGGTAGAGAATGCATCATTTGGAGGCTTGGATTTTAATTCTAAATTTTTATTTGTGAAGGCCACACGCATTTGGACCATTTTTTTCCTTTGACCGAGAGCTAAAGAGGTCGTCGTCTTTCTCTGGTTCGAAAGCCTTTGTTGGCTTAGACATCTTGCACAAATGGCCAAAAATTTTAAGGGTTTAAGGCTTTGAATGTTAAAGAAATAATCATAAAACATTTTGCAAAATTTAATTAAAATTTTTGGCTATTTTTCCTACCAGGTCGTGAGCTTCAGAGGGCCATCCTTATTTAGTTCAAGAGCAAAAGGAGGCTTTTTTTAGCCTCTAAGACAAAGGGTTTTTCAGAGAATTTGTGCGGAATTATTTTTGGAGGAGCCACATGAATTTTCTCCTTGGCCGCAAGCCCTAAAGGGCTGATCTCATTCTCCTGGTGCAAAATTCTCCTTGGCCACAAGACCTAAAGGGTTGATCTCATTCTCCTAGTGCAAAATTCTCCTTGGGCAAGAAATTCGGATTTTGGGAAGGGATTTTTCATCAATTTTCGGAGGAGATCTGATTTTTTTAGGCTTGTATAAAATTTGTAAATTTTTTGGAGCCTTTTTCCTCCTAGGTCATGAAAAAATTTCTTCATCTTGAATGGCTAGGGTTTGAATACAATTGGTTTCAAATTTGTTGAGGAATCTTTTTTGTGATCCATTGCTAAAAGCCTTGTATAGTTCCTCATAAAATTTTGTAGCTTGAAGAGAGTTGTTAGTGCTTCAAAGTTTGGATTTGTTAGCCTCTTCGAGATTGTAGAGCCCTTCTCCCTGTCTAAAGGGTCTCTCTCTTTGTAATAATAATAAAAAGATCATGTTTCTTGAGGGAGCATGGGATTTATTCCCTTGGTATCCCACCTCCTTATTTAAAAGGGAGGATTTCTTATGGTGGTAACTAATATCTTAGATTAGTTTTCATTTCATTGTAATCTTAGTCTCTATATCTCAACTTCTAACCTGTTCTCTTGCTTTCATTGGATTAGCTTTATTTTCATGTCCATTGCATCTTGGACCTAATCTTTTGAACTGCTTCATTTGGTCATTATTAGATCTAGATCCTATTGTTAACTACTTGATCTAATTGCATTTGTAATTTTGTTGGCTACTTGGTCTAATTTACATTTGAGAAGTTCTTGTCTTTATCTCACTTGTGTTTTAGATTGAAGTATTATATCTCTAACAATTGGATCTCTTTAGCAATCTCATCTGCCATCACTTGAAATAATTGCTCGTGCTTTATTTCATAATTTGCATCTACTATATTTTCTCTTGAACACTCATAAGAATACACTATAAGTGAAATGACATTCATAAATTGTAATCAATAACTCATTTCACAATAAGAGCATTTTCTCTTAAAGCACTAGTATAACTACTCTAATTGGCTTTGTTTCATTGAGTAGTCTTGTTAATTTTTGGTATGTTCTATGCTAGAGTAATTTATTTAAATTTTCACAGTTAGCAATCACATCAGCATTACAATAAACTGCGAATAGAACATAAATATAATATGCAGAAGACAAGCCAAGACAAGAGGACACAAGATATGGCACAAACCAGGGACAAACCCCACAATGTGTGGGGAAACCCTTGATCAATTCTTCTTTTATGTTCTTCAAAGTTCAGCAGAGAGAGAGAGAGAGAGAGAGATAATACATTTACAACAGAAGTCAATACATTAACTTGTCTAGATCTAAGCATAGATCATCTCTTATAACGATGAGATCAGTTGAAGACATTCTGCTTCAACTGATACCTATCATCGTGCTGCATCTGGTCCTCTAGTTGCACCATGGCATACTGCATCATGCTGCTCTAATCATGATTATCATCATGTTGCCCATGTCCATGATCTTATTCATCATAATGCTGCTCAAACTAATGTGCATCATCATCATGCTGCTGCCCCTGCTAATGTATCATTGTACTGCCCATGCATATGATCTCATAGTGCTGCCCACCATGCTGCTGCCTCTGCCTTCTCGTTGCTTCATCATGCTGCTCATGATTACATACATCATGTTGTCATCACAGTTGCATCATTGCTGCACTTTTACTTGTACCTTTGTTACTGCTACATCTTCCAATGATCAGATCCATTGAGATTTTCACTGTGCTCTTTTCTTCTTCTATATCATGACAATTTCATCATATAAACACTAGGATCAGCTAGTAGGAGCACAGATCAACACACATATATATATACTGATATACACATACCTTTTTCATTCATCCGAGATGTCATCTGAGATCATACCTTCATTCATGGCATCCGAGATCTGCTCCTTTGATCGAGATCTCAGAGAAGGGGTTACTGTCAACAAAACTGCAGCTTACTGTCCATTTGAATTCTTGTCTATATGTGATTGAGCAGGAGAATGTCTGAGGCAGGTTTCCTTTGACTGCGTATAGAGGCTTGTCTCCATGACTGCGTAGAAGGTGACTTCCTGACAGCGTAGGAAGGTATCTCCATTTCAGCGTGTAAATATTGTTGTGTATATGTATTGCCATTGCTTGTGTGTATATGTATATCTTGCTGCGCTAGTGATCTGGGATTGACTGCGTGTAACAGGTGGCACCTTTTGACTGCGAATAATTATCTCTATACCAATGCGTATAAGAATCTTGTGGAAGGGGCCAACCCGCTGTTCTCCAGCATAGGACTTGAAGTTCTCCATAACCATTTCTCTGATGAAAAGCCTCGGCTGAGTGGACCTGCTCTTGCCATTGTTTCCGTTACAGTCCATGGCACTTGAATTGTCAGGTGTATCCTGCAAGCGTCCCATTCTTCTTGTTTGTTTGGTTACAGGCTGATGAAAGCTCCTTGGATCCGGACCGATTTCATCACCGTAAAAGATTAGGCCAGGGTTTTGTTATTCGCAGAGCAATTCCAGCGAAGACCTTCGTCAATGGCGTATCGATCTGTTGGCACATGTGATTATTGCGTTTATGGTCTCCTCATGTTATGACTGCGGCTCTTTTATTTGCTGCGCTACATTTATGCTGGACCGTGTATATCATCTGCGTGAACCCAACGTTAACATCCACACGTTGACAGTGATGATACATTCCACGAGCAACGTTTATCATTGACTGCACTGCGTTGATGCATTCATTGCCTGCACAGCGTATAGGGTTTCCATAGCTGTGCGAATATTGTTTTCATGACATCGTGTAATCCATTTGTGAGCTGTGTTGCGTTCCTCTCATGTACAGCGTGTAAGTCTCCATCATATTCTGCGTATAAATGGTCTCCATTAACTAAGGTCCAGCGTATAAGATCTCAGCGTGCATCCTCATAAGCCTGCGACTTATTGCGGCTAGGATATTACAGCAGTTAGGGCATCATAGTGGTTAGGGCATCATCTTGCAGCTAGGGCTCCTTCTAGGCCAGCGTCCTTCTCCAAAAACCCAAGACGTGGAGAGGAGATCACCTCAAGAATACATGTCCCAAATGACTTCAAGTCCTCACCAATTTATACTAAAATGTGGATGATGAATAGACACGTCTATTGGGCTTCTAGAGCCTACATAAGAGCTGGTCGGCTTGATAATAATTACATAAACAAAATAAATTCATATCTCCATAAATACTTATCGGAATTGGATGATCTTTGGATCAATCCTACACCTCTCGACGAGAGGGATCCAATAAAATTATCAGCTGCCATAAATAAGCTGACCCACATGGAGTTTTGCCCTAGTTGCCAATTTAACAATTGGATCTCTTTAGCAATCTCATCTGCCATCACTTGAAATAATTGCTTGTGCTTTATTTCATAATTTGCATCTACTATATTTTCTCTTGAACACTCATAAGAATACACTATAAGTGAAATGACATTCATAAATCTTAATCAATAACTCATTTCACAATAAGAGCATTTTCTCTTAAAGCACTAGTATAACTGCTCTAATTGGCTTTGTTTCATTGAGTAGTCTTTACATGCTTCATTGATCATTGTCTCATTATAATTTTGTGCTCAAAGTAATCTTCATCATAAGTGGATTGGTGGATTGACAAATCTTAAGCCATTTCATTTTTGAAGCATCTTGTGCATTGCATTAACATTTGCATTTCATTTGCATATTAGATCTAGGCTTGCATCTTTAAATTTTAGCTTCAAGCATAAGCTTAGTTGATAGAAGTTTTAGGACCAACTTCCCTAACTGTCATCAATTCAATAAATTTGAGTTTGGAGAAAAGGTTCAAACACTTGACCTCACAATTCTCGTGGTTGAGCCCTTGGAACGAAGGCACGTGGGATGTCAAGGAGCTTAGGTGAGTATCATTAATGATGGTCTAAGCACCTCCTCAACCTAGCCTCCTTGCAGTTCACCTCAGTCCTTACCAAGTTTTGAGGAATTGAGGGTAAGTTTTCACCATAGATTAGGCATTTAATTAAAATCAACCAAGATCACTTGCATCACACATAGTCTAATCTTGCATTCATTCATCTAACATTGTCTCATTTTTCACATTGTTGATTTGTGAGCATTTCATCTTACTTGCAACATTGCATTATATTTCTCTTGTACTTGTCATTTGAATTACTTGCTCATTGGCCTATGATATTGTTCTATCTTTTCTGAGCATCTCTTTAAAGTAAAAGTTTTATTTACCTTGCAAATCTATCTTATTGCTCATATTTCAATATTGTGCTATCTCTTGTACTAACACTTGCCTTGCAACATTGCTATTCTTGTAACTTGAAATATTATTTTCATTTGCAAGTATTATATCTTTATTTGAGCATTGTTTATAAGGAACTGTTCTCTCACACTATATCTTGTTGGATGTCATATTGATTTAATCGAATCTATCTTTTGATATCTACATTGCTCATTAATAATCATACTTGCTAATTAATCCTTAATTCAAGTTAGATTAAATGGTAATTGTCTTGCCCTTTGTCTCCTAGAATTTGTTGTCTTTAACAAGTTTTCCTTTTAAAATCATCTTTAGGGACTATTCCCCTTAGCTTACCTAGGAGAGAGCTTAAATGAAGAGAGTTGGAAATATATGACAGCCCCTTCTGTGAGCATTGCGCCTTAAAGACTATACATTGTGGGGTTGAAAACTTTTCCCACACTTAGGTGTACATCTTAGGCGACAACAGGTGCAACCCCTAGTTTTGGGTTCTTTTGCCCCAAATTGGGACAAGTTGGGTTTTTACCCCTTCATCAAGACTATAGCCTACAAGGGTTGGATAGGTTATTTCGCCCCTCATTAACCTTTAATTTGAAGAGAACATTACAAATATTCCCATACAAGATAACAAAAATGACTCCGCCTTTATTTATACCTACCTATCAAACCCTAACCATAGCCAAATGTGAACCATCTAGTGGACTTTCTTTAATGAAGCCACATTCAATTTATTCAATGACGACACTTTAGTGGACCTTATTTAATAATGGACCTAGTCCACATTACATTAGTTAGGCACTATTACCTTTAATATAGCATGAGGATTTGTCCCAAGTTGAAGACCCCACCCAAGCAAGCTACGAGTGGATTATGATATCTTTTCAGCCATATTTTTGACAATTTGGATGTACCTATCATTGATTATTAATCAATTGGCAGTTTCATTTCACATGTCAAAAAAACATAGGTTAATGGAGTGCATTGCTTGATGAGGGGCATATTACTTGTGCACACTCTCTTAGAGACTTCCCTTGTGATAGTTTATTTTTTGACAACTTTGTGGGAATTGAGGTGTCCTGTTGAGGCTAATCCACTTGTACACTTACCCATCTCTTATTATTGCCCCCTCTATTGTGATAGTTTATTTGTTGACAACTTTGTGGGAATTGAGATGTCCTGTTGAGGCTAATCCACTTGTACACTTACCCATCTCTTACTATTGCCCCCTCTAAGAGCTCTACTACTTTGGAGATTGGAATCAGTGGTTTACTGATTCAGTGCATTGGTGAGATGGTGTTTATTATCTTCATTGTTGGCTTCTTTATTATGGTTCATGGTTATTGCGCCAAGAGGCGCTCTACAGCTCAGTATGGAGGTAGATATCACATGTAAACGTAAACGTAAACATAAATGTAAATGTAAACAACCCAGTATGGGGTAGATCTCACATAAAAACGTAAACGTAAATGTAAATGTAAACATAATGCTTAACATTTAACATTTCTAATCTAATGTCGGCCCTATTTAAAAATCAATCTAATTATTAGTATGTATAAACACAATATAAATTTAAAATATAAAGAGGTTTACGAACAGTCAAAAAAAATATATGGTAAATAAATAAAAATATAAATACACTAGAGGTATGGTAAATAAATAAAACATTTTTTATATTTACTCCAAAGATATGGTAAATAAATAAAAATATAAATAAACTAGAGGTATGGTAAATAAATAAAACCTCATTTTATATTTATTCCATAAACCTCTTTATATTTAAGAAAACTCAAAAAATATGTTTTATTTAGGTGAAGCCTATGGGCCAAATACCATGGGACAAATAATTAATAATACCATGGGCCAAATACCATATTTATAAAAGAGGTATGGTAAATAAATAAATATAAAAGAGGTATAAAGAGGTATGATAAATAAATAAAAATATATCAAATAGGATTAGAAATCAACATATAATTATATACGAAACCTATGGGGCCAAATACCATGGTAAATAAAAGAGATATGATAAATAAATATAAATATAAATAAACCAAAGTATGGTAAATAAATAAAATCTCTTTTTATATTTACTCCATAAACCTCTTTATACTTACTAACACTCAAAAAAAGAGGTTTTATTTAGGTGAAGCCTATGGGCCAAATTATTATTAATACCATGCAAAAAAAAATTATTAACCCTAATATTAATATTAAAATATTATTATTATTATTATTATTATTATTATTATTAAATCTAATATTCATATTAATATATTATAATATTAATATTATTAAATTTAATAACTTTGGATTAATACAATATTAAATTTGTTATATTATAATATATATTAATATATCATGATATATATTAACTCTAGATATATATGGGAGGGAAGAACAAAGACACAGAGTGATAGAGGTGGAGAGATAGGGGGAGAGACAAGAGAGAAATGGAGATAAACTTAAGGATGGGGGAGAGGAGGAATGAAAAGAGAGAGAGGGAGATGAGTGTGAGAGGTAGAGAAGGGTAAGAGAGGGAAAGGGTGTTAATTTTAGGTATGTTCTATGCTTAGAGCAATTTATTTCAATTTTCACAGTTAGCTCAATATCTTTTCCAGATTAGCAATCACATCAGCATTAAAGTAAACTGTAGATAGAACATAAACATAAATCGCAGAAGACAAGCCAAGACAACACGACACAAGATGTGGCACTAGCCAGGGACAAACCCCAATGTGGGGAAACCCTTGATCAATTCTTCTTATATGTTCTTCAATAGTTCAGCATAGAGAGAGAGAGAGATAGTACGTTTACAATGGAAGTCAACACTTTGACTTATCTAGATAAGAGCATAAATCTGTTGGAAATACTGAGAGGGGAGGTGAATCAATATTTCTTTTTAATAGTTCTAGTTATTACCAAAAGCATATATATATATATATATATATATATATATATAGAACACAGAAATCAACAACTGAAATTAATGCTTTTATTAAACACAACACAGTGCAATGAAATAAATACAATATAAGTATATATCTAATTGTGATTAGTTTCCAAGCTCCAACTTGGACTTCAGTGAGACTCCAACCTCTAGAGCACCAACTTTGTTTTGCAATGGTTCTGCACTTAGGAGCACCAACCCCTAAGGACTTCAATCCTGTTCAGTTTTGAGGCTCCAACTCAACCTTGGTATAAACTGGTATGCTACTAATCTCTGTTCAGCTGAGGTTCTCCTTCACTCCTACCCTCCTGCCTCTACTGCCTCTGCTGCTAATTAAGTTCGATGTGATATCACTATCGGCAATCACAATGGACCGCTTGACATATTGTAGCTCCCGCTTCCAAAGTGTCGATGTGATACTCGCTATCGGCGATTGCAAGTCGCACAGGGTCAGGGCTCGACGTTAACGTAGACCCCTCATAGCGATGCGATGTGATGCACCCGATACAACTCAACACTCCCATGTATAGAGTTTCAAGTCCGCAATCCGCCTCCGATAGTGTTAAGCCTATGTATATGGGCTTTTTGTCCGGAAATAGTGTTAAAGCATGCATACATGGGTTTTACGGGCCCGATAGTATATATATATATATATATATATATATATATAAGGTTCTGCGCCTCCGATAGTGTAAAAACACATATGTATGATATATGCTCCTCCGCTTGTATCTTCATGCATATAATTCTTTTGTGGCACAATAGCTCCCAATAATATAAATGCACCCATTGCTCCTCTGATGGCTCTATCTGCTTCCTTATAGCTTTGATTGTTCTTCTGTTGCTCCGATGGTTGTCTGCGTCCTCTGTTAGCTCTGTTTGCTCCCATTGCTCCTCTGATGGCTCTGTCTGCTTCCTTATAGCTCTGCTTGTTCCTCTATTGCTCCGATGGTTGTCTGCGTCCTCTGTTAGCTCTGTTTGTTCCCATTGCTCCTCTAATGGCTCTATCTGCTTCCTTATAGCTCTGCTTGTTCCTCTATTGCTCCGATGGCTGTCTACGTCCTCCGTTAGCTCTGTTTGCTTATATGGCTCCTCTGTAGCTCCGATAGCTCTATTTTGGCATATATGGTCCTCGAACGCTGTTTATATGCATGCACATATATATGCATATATGGTCCTCGAACGTTGTTTAGATGCATGCACATATAGATATAGATATATAGATATATATATATATATATATATATATATATATGTAAGTTCTGCTCCTCTTGGCACAATCTGCTTCTCTTGGCTCCTTTTGCTCCTCAAATATTGCCATATTGACATCAATGGCAAAGGAATGCATATGGACTCCCCCTGTCAAACTGCTCCCCCTATCCTGCTACATCTTTATGAATGAACTTGAGTGATGATAAAGAAATAACCCCCATCTTTTGACGCAGATGTTCGAATGCTTCTCGAGGAAGAGGCTTTGTGAAAATATCAGCTATCTGCTCCTTAGTACTTATATATTCCAAGACGATGTTTTGTTCAGCTACCTGCTCATGGAGGAAATGATACTTGATTGGTATGTGTTTGGTTATTGAGTGCATCACTGGATTTTTGCTGAGACTGATAGCACTTGTGTTGTCACAATAGACAGTAATCAGTTGACCTGTACATATGTCGACATCTTTTAGAGCTTCCTTCATCCATAGTATTTGAGTACAACTGTCTGCTGCAGCAATATACTCGGCTTCGGCTGTGGATAATGATATGGATGACTGCTTTTTGCTGAGCCAGGATAATAAACAGTCTCCTAGGAAGAACGCATTTCCACTAGTACTTTTCCGATCATCTATACTTCCAGCCCAATCGGCATCGGTGTATGCAGTTATAGTCAGTGTTGGGCTCTTTGGGTACCAAAGATCGAAATTAGGAGTTCCTTTCAGATATCTATGAATTCTTTTTACAGCTAATAAATGGGATTGTTTGGGAGCAGATTGAAATCTTCCCACCATTCCTACTGCCTGCATTATGTCTGGTCTTGTAGCTGTTAAGTATAGAAGGGATCCAATTATTGACCTGTAATGAGTTGCATCTACTAGGGGGGAGTCATCATCTTTGCTCAATTTGCAGTTTGTGGTCATAAGTGTGCTCATCAGTGCACAGTCCTCCATTCCATATTTTTTGAGCATGTCTTTTAGATATTTGGTTTGAGATATACACAATCCTGCTCTGGTTTGAGATACTTGAAGTCCAAGGAAGTGAGACAACTCTCCTATCATTGACATCTCAAACTCTTTTGACATGTTTTGAGAAAATTCATGACTCATTTCATCATTATTACTAGCAAAAATCAGATCATCGACATAAACAAGAGTAACTAGTAACTTACCTTCATCTGTGTTTATGTATAGATTACTTCCAGCCACTCCCTTTTTGAAGCCTTCTTGTTGTAGATAGTGATCCAATCTTGCATACCAAGCTCTAGGAGCTTGTTTCAACCCATATAAAGCCTTTTTCAACTTACCCTACTGCTTCTTTCCAGAATTTCAACTGCAAGTCTGCTGCTAGTAACATTGTTCTTGCCATTTCTTGGATTGTTCAGTTTCTTCTTTCAACTACCCCATTTTGCTGAGGTGTTCTGGCAACAGAGAATTCCCTTTTAATTCCATGAATATTACAGAACTTACTAAACTTGTTTGATGTGAATTCCCCCCCTCTATCTGTTCTAAGGCACTTAATTTTTGAATCTTTTTCATTTTTTACAAGGGCTTTTAGATTCTTAGAACACTCAAAAGTTTCAGATTTATACTTTATAAAATATATCCATATCATTCTAGTATAGTCATCAACAAATAACACAAAGTACCTTTCTCCTTGGAGTGCCTATGTTAAGCCCCTATACTACTAGTGTAACCCCTTATTGTTATTAGTACAACCCCCTTATTATATTGTTGTACCCATGTAGTCCCCATATTGTTACTATTGTACCCCATAGAAGCCCACTATTGTTATTATTGTGCCCTTACATTATTATTGTTATGTCTGCTCTTATTATATTATGACCCCTTAGACTCCTATATATAAAAAGGAGGTCTTGTCATTTGTATCATCCAATAATTATTCATTTGTGTAATGTAAAGGAGATTGCCCCCTCGAAGAGGCTGAATTATAAGGCGTTGATCTATCTTTTCTATCTTTCTGTGAGCTGGTTTCATAACATTTGGTATCAGAGCTTTGGATTCTAGGATTTCGCTGCTCCAAACAAGTCATCGTGGCATTTGCGCTATAACTTTGTTTCTGCGACGTTTCAGATGCTAAAAAAAACTCATTTGGTTTGACATTGTTATGAACCTCGGGTCCAAATTTCAGAGCATTTCAAGCTATATTTGCGAAGATATGGTTTGAGGAAGTTGGCCTTTTTATAGACTCCCGAATTACATTCCAAACAGGTGACCTAGGGAAAATAGTCATAACTTTTGTTTTGAGCATCAGATTGAAATTTCGTAAGAAGTTACAGAAAGAGGACAGATTGTAGTTTCCTATGTATATTTTTCAGATCCTAAGGTCAAAACAGTGACACGTGGCACTTCATACAAGTTCGCTCTTCTAAAAAGGTATATAATCAAGTCATCTTGGGAGATTGTGCATAACTCTTTCTTGGAGAATCTAAATTCGATCAGACTGGTGGCATTGGAAAGAGGACGCAGAGGGTTACTGCAGGTCGCAATTTTAGAACTTAAAGATATGAAAGTATATAGTTACAGTCGTTTCAAGATCGAGCTCCTAAAATCAAGAAAAAGCGAGATGAGGAAGTTTGATGGCAAAGATCTGGTAAATTGGATACTACAGATGGAGAAATATTTTGATCTACATGGTGTACCACTATTACAAAAGGTATGTATTGCATCTTCATATTTAGAACAAGATCAATTTTTATGGTATAAAGGGCTTTGTTCTCGTAAAAAACTTGTTACGTGGTCAATTTTCACGGAGGAAATTATAGCACATTATGAGAATACAAAGAGCAACACCTTCTTTAGAGCAACACCACAACAATTGGAAAAAAATAGAGAAAAAGGGCCTTGTTACAAAGTGGAAAGCAAAATTATGGCAACAGGAATTCTACCCCTCACAACTATAAAAATGGAAGTATTGTTTCTCCTAGCCTTTCACAACCTACAAGGGTTACACAACAACAATTGGAAGAAAAGAGAGAAAAAGGGCTTTGTTACAATTGTGATAGAAAATGCACTAAAGTTCATAAGTGTGCTGAGAAGAAATTATTTTACATAGAGTACGAAGAAGAGGAAGAAAAGGATCAAGAGACGTAAAAAAAAGAGGATATATGCCAGGAACCAACCCCGGAGAAAGAAGAAATGAATCCGACCATATCTTGTAAAGCATTGGCAAGAATCACCACTCCTCAAACTCTCAAGATAGAAGGACATATCAAGAAGAAAAAGATTCAAGAAGTGAAAGATCACATCAAGAAAGAAGAAATGAATCCAACCATATCTTGTAATGCTCTGGCCGAAATTACCACTCCTCAAACTATCCAGATAGAAGGACATATCAAGAAAAAAAATGTTCAAGAAGTGAAAGATCACATCGAGCATCAAGAAATGAATCCGACCATATCTTGTAAAGCATTGGAAGAAATTACCACTCCTCAAACTCTACAGATAGAAGAACATATCAAGAAGAAAAAGGTTCAAGCAGTGAAAGATCACATCGAGCATCAACAACAAGTTCTCCAACTTTTAAAGGATAACGCCACTTCGGTGCAGAATCGAATGAAACAACAGGTAGATCAACATCGCAGAGAAAAAAATTTTGATGTAGGTGATTGGGTATTTTTAAGGCTACATCTCAAACAAGCTATTTATGAGAATGAAATGTTGGCAATACCACATGCACTTAAGAAACGGCGACCTTACCCAATGGGAAGGCACTTCAAGGTAAAAATGGATCATGATAGTCTTAAATACTTTTTAGAACAAATATTATCTTTAGAAGAACATATAAAATGGGTCACAAATATGTTGGGTTATGACTTTGACATCATCTATAGAAAAGGGAAGCAAAATTCTGTTGCAGATGCACTCTCAAGAAAGGATGAGGATGTGGAAGCATTGTTTTGTGCTATTTCTATTATCCAACCAGATTGGATAAATGAAGCAAGGGATGAATGGAAGATGGACGAAAAGTGTGGCCACTCATTCAAAAGTTGCAAAAGATCTCAATTCAAACAATATTGCGAAAACTTGAAGAGCAAGGAAAAATCATATTGGAACCTAGAGCGGTCACAGAAACAAGAACCCAACAGCTACAAAATCGAACAATTTCAGAGTATCTCATCAAGAGAAATAACTTACCCGCTGAAGATTCCACATGGGAGGACAAGAATTTTATACAGAAGCATCAAGAACTACTCAAGCGTTGAGAACAACACTTTTTGAAGGAGAGGGGCATGTTACGCCCCTATACTACTAGTGTAACCCCTTATTGTTATTAATACAACCCCCTTATTATATTGTTGTACCCATGTAGTCCCCATATTGTTACTATTGTACCCCATAGAAGCCCACTATTGTTATTATTGTGCCCTTGCATTATTATTGTTATGTCAGCTTTGATTATATTATGACCCCTTAGACTCTTATATATAAAAAGGAGGTCTTGTCATTTGTATCATCCAAGAATTGTTCATTTGTGTAATGTAAAGGAGGTTGCCCCCTCGAAGAGGCTGAATTCTAAGGCGTTGATGTATATTTTCTATCTTTTTGTGAGCTGGTTTCATAACAGCCTAATTTCTAGTTGGCCCACACACATCAGCATGGATGATCTCTACGGGCTTCGATGTAGAGAGCTCCTTTGTCTTGTGGTTGATTCTGGTTTGCTTTCCATGTTGACATGGACCACATACTCCTTGATTTGGTTTGAACAGCCTTGGGATGTCTCGTACAGCTTTGATCTTGCTGATATTGATCAGATTTTCGAAGCTTGTATGTCCAAGTCGCTTGTGCCACAGCCAACTTTCATCTGTCTGACTCAGGTAGCATTTATTTTCTTGAATCTTGTTCAAAATGTAAATGTTGTCTGGTGTTCTCACCCCTTTTGCCACAAGTTCCCCTGAGGCAGAGTTCCTTATTTCACAGTCTTTGGTGCTGAAGACAACCTTATGTCCTTGATCACAGATTTGGCTGACACTCAGGAGGTTGTGTTTGAGTCCGTCAACTAGCAGAGCATCTTGAGCTTTTCCTTTTCCATTGATCAGAGTAATAGTTCCTTTTCCTGCAATTCTGCCAGATCCGCTTCCAAAGGACACATTCCCTTCCTTTTTGCTCAGTGAGACAAACTTCCTTTTGTCTCCTGTCATGTGTCTGGAGCACCCACTATCCACAAACCAATGGTTTCCATTATTTTGAGCATATAGAGCCAAGCCACATTTATCCATGCTGGAGTTCTTACTACTCGTCTTTCTTCCTTTGAGTGGGCAGTCTTGTTCATAGTGTCCATTATTGTAGCAGAATGAGCAAATCAGATCAAATTTGGTCAAGGGATCAAATGAATTGAAGGTTTTGATTTGTCCCTGCCTTTTGGTGGCATATGAATTGATTATTCAGTCCTTTAGCTTTGGCGTTTCACTTCTGCGAGCCATGCAATATCTGGCTTGATGGCCAAAGTTTTTACAGTAAAAACAATGTCCAAGAAAGATGATTTTGTACCTGTTGAAGTAGCCACGATTTGAGTCGACTTTCTTCCTGGGAATTACTCCTCCCTCATTCTTTGGATTTGAGATGGGCCCTTGGTGGAGTACAGGTTTGTATTTGTTGTAGTGTCCATGATTCGACTCCACGTTCTTCTTTGGAATAATTCTCTCTTCATTCTTTGGCTCTAGGATGCGTTTTTGATAACATACTTTTTCTTCTTTTGGATTGCAAGAAAGTGCATCAGCGTAGCTTTTCACACTATTCTTAGTGCTTGAGGATTCTCCTTTGAAACCTCTTCCAGACTTGTCATGTTGAGGTTTTTGATTTTTCAGAATAGTCTCAAGTATTTAAGAGCTTTTACAACCCATTTTAATTTGCTCCAACTCCTTTCTTAGAGACACTATTTCGACATCACGTTCTTCACAAGTCTCTTCTTTTTCTTTTAGCTTTGCTTCCAAGAGATCTTCTCTCCTTCTTGTTTCCTCATTTTCCACTTGGAGAGAAATGATTTTATTCCGTAGTTTCTCATTTTATTCAATAGTGCTTATTAACAGTTCATCTACATTTCCTTCCAGCGCTGAGTCATCATCATCTGCGAGTGCCATGAATAATGTTTCTTGGCTTTCATCATGGTCACTTTCCTCATCTGATTTCTTTTTGATGACCATAAAATCATCCTCATCAGACTCATCTTGCTTAGAGAAGAAGTTCTTCTTATTGAACCCTTTCCTTTTATGTGCCATTCTGTTAGAATTTTCTTCATCATCACTGTCATGTTTATGAGGACATTTTGCTACATAATGACCTATTTTTCCACATTTAAAACAAATAAGAGGGTACTTGCCTTTAAGCTTAGATCCTTTCTTCAGCTTTCGTACAAATTGAGCCAATTCGGATTCCACATCTGACTCATCACTACAGTCATTCCTTTCTTTCCCCTTCTTTGACTTTGAGGCCTTGAATGCAACATCTTTGGAGCTTGGGCCACCTTTCCTCATCTCATAGGCAGTGAGAATTCCATGGAGTTCATCCATTTTGAGGGTATCTAGATCCTTTGCTTCTTCTATAGCGCTTATTTTGGAGTCAAATCTATCTGGAAGAGATCTTAATACCTTTTGGACAATGGTAATTTTTTCAATTTTTTAGTCCAATCCTTTCAAGGAGTTTACCACTTCAGCTACTCAGAAGAGGTATGCTGCAATATCTTCTTCATCTTCCATCCTCAAACTTTCAAATTATCTTCTATGAGTTTGAAGCTTTGCCTTCTTGACTTTTGAGTCTCCATCGTATAAGCCAACTAGCTTCTCCCACATTTCCTTGGCAGAGGTACAGTGCATGACTTTTGTAAACTCGGAATCAGTGATTCCACTAGTGATGGAGTTCAAGGCCTTTGCATTTGCAATGTAGGCTTTCCCCTCGTCTGGATCTGTTGGAAGAGTGGTAGTCATTTGGTATTCATTTTGAACAAAATGCCAGACTTCAAGTCCAAGGGACATTAAGTAGTAGGTCATTCTTTTTTTCCAGAAACCAAAGTTAGTGCCATCGAACAGAGGAGGTCTTCTTGATGCTTCGTGATTTCTCATCATGGCTGCGGATCCTTCTTCAAGTTGTTAGGCTAGTATGAAGAAGCCTGCTCTAATACCAATTGTTGGAAATACTGAGAGGGGGGGTGAATCAGTATTTCTTTTTAATTGTTCTAGTTATTACCAAAAGCATATATATATATATATAGAACACAGAAATCAACAGCTGAAATTAATGCTTTTATTAAACACAACACAGTGCAATGAAATAAATACAATATAAGTATATATCTGATTGTGATTAGTTGCCAAGCTCCAACTTGGACTTCAGTGAGGCTCCAACCTCCAGAGCACCAACTCTGTTTTGCAATGGTTCTGCACTTAGGAGCACCAACCCCTAAGGACTTCAGTCTTGTTCAGTTCTGAGGCTCCAACCCAACCTTGGTATAAACTGGTATGCTGCTAATCTCTATTCAGTTGAGGTTCTCCTTCACTCCTACCCTCTTGCCTCTGCTGCTTCTGCTACCTCCACTGCCTTTGCTACTTCTACTGCCTCTACTGCTTCTGCTGCCTCACCCTCTGGTTCTTCACCACAACGACTGCAACCACAGTTCTCTGTTTTTACTGTTTTATTCATTCCCATGCCTCTGTCCATTCGTTTCCGCTTACACCGCCTCTTAGGCTTCCTCCTCGGTCGCTGCAGCTTCCTCTGTGCTATGCAAGTTCACTGACTCTCTGGGGACGCGTAGATTCATTAGACAGGTCCAAACGATCCACGGAGAACACATCTTCCTGGTTTACCGTAACAGTGCTCCTTTTGGCAATGATTGCGGGCATACACAGAGTTCTTTCAGTTAAACGAAGATGTTTTGTCCCGATCGCAATCATAATCGCCATGATTCACCCCTGTTAACTGACGTTCAGCCTTCTGAACCATCGGAACAGCCATCGTAAGCCTTTCGGCTTAAAAACACCCCGCGCAAGCCAAATATTTCATTACACAAAGAATATGAGAAAAAACAGTCAAACAGAATAAAAAGCGGACTTTAGGAAATATTACAATCGCACCCTATTCTTGTATCGGGTCCGCGCTTAAATCGCAATCAGTGATTCGTGACTCCAAGGGGCCCTTTATATATCGGACCCATGACTAGGTCGATGGCCGACGTCCGATCCTCCACTGCTTTGATGGACTGGATGCGATATGGTATTAAACCATAAGTTAATATGCCCGTCGGGTCCACAGCCTATCGCAGACGGCGCTTCCAATGTGACAAGGCTTTACGGCTTGCGATATGTGACGGATGCGATCATAGATTAAGTCATATTGTAATGTGCGGCGGGTCCACGTGGATATGCATCGCAGTCGGGAGTTGCCCCTCACGGAGGTCCGATGCGATATCGCTATCGGCGATCGCAATGGACCGCTTGACATATTGTAGCTCCCACTTCCGAAGTACCGATGCGATATTCACTATCAACGATCGCAAGTTGCACAGGGTTAGGGCTCGACGTTAATGTAGAACCCTTATAGCGATGCGATGTGCCAAACCCGATACAACTCAACACTCCCATCTATAGAGTTTCAAGTCCGCAATCCGCCTCCGATAGTTTATTTGCCTTAGAGCCAAGTCTTCCGCCTCCGATAGTGTTAAGCCTATGTATATGGGCTTTCTGTCCGCTGATAGTGTTAAAGCATGCATACATGGGTTTTACGAGCCCGATAGTATAAATGTATATATATATATAAGGTTCTGCGCCTCCGATAGTGTAAAAACACATATGTATGATATATGCTCCTCCGCTTGTATCTTCATGCATATAATTCTTCTGTGGCTCGATAGCTCCCGATAATATAAATGCACCCATTGCTCCTCTGATGGCTCTGTCTGCTTCCTTATAGCTCTGCTTGTTCCTCTGTTGCTCCGATGGCTGTCTGCATCCTCTGTTAGCTCTGTTTGCTCCTGTACTTTGGCATATATGTATGGTATATATATGGCTCCTCTGTAGCTCTGATAGCTCTATTTTGGCATATATGGTCCCTGAACGCTGTTTAGATGCATGCACATATATATCTATATATATATATATATATATATATATATATATATCTGATTTCTGCTCCTCTTGGCTCCATCTACTCCTCTTGGCTTCATTTGCTCCTCATGGCTCCTCTTGGCTCCTTTTGCTCCTCGAATATTGCCATATTGACATCAATGACAATCTGTGTCCAACAAGATCATCTCTAAGAAGATGATACATGAGAGCAGTTGAAGACATGTTGCTTCAACTGATTCTCCAAGGTGACTCCTTCACCTATCATTGCGCTGCATTTCGTCATCATGCTGCACCTCACCATGTTGCACCATGCTGCACCCATCATCACTATGCTGCATCTCATCATGCTTCATTAATCATGATTGTACCCATCACTGTACTGCATTATGTGCCATTGTTGCACCACATTGCCATATTGACCTATGTGTTGGTTGCATATTGCTTGCTTGTTGTCCCTAGCTTGCTTGTTGTCCCTAGCATGCTTGTTGTCCTTTGCATGATTACTGTTGTATGCTAGTTATCCCTTGCATGCTAGCTGTAACATTGCATGCTTGGTGTCTTTGCTGCTAAGTACCATACAACTGTCCCAATGTTAGTTAGTTGTCCCTTTCATGCTGCTCTCCTTCGGAGACAGATGCTCAGGCAGTTTCGGCAATTTTGGTTGTTCCCGGCAATTCCAGTAGTTCCAGCAATTCCGGCTATTCCTGACAGTTCCGGCTTTTCCCGGCAGTTACGACTTCTGCCCTCTGCATCAGCTTTCTCGGCTGTTCTAGCAGTTCCGGCAATTCCGCCTATTCCTGGCAGTTCCCGGCAGTTCCGGTAGTTCCAACAGTTCCAGTTTTTCCTGGTAGTTCTGGCAGTTCCAGCAATTCCCAGCAGTTCCAACAGTTCCCAGCAATTTTGGCAGTTCTTGCTTTTCAGGGCAGTTCCGGCTTTTCCCGATAATTCCGACAGTTCCAGCTTTTCCCGACAGTTTCGACAGTTCCGGCTTTTCCCGGCAGTTCCAGCTTTTCCCGACAGTTTCGACAGTTCCGGCTTTTCCCGGCAGTTTCAACAGTTCCGGCAGTTCCAGCTTTTCCCGGCAGTTCCAGCTTTTCCCAGCAATTCCAGCAATTATGGCTTTTCTCGGTAGTTCCGACAGTTTCGGCTTTTCCCGACAGTTCCAGCAGTTCCAACAATTTCAGCGATTCCCAGCAGTTCCAACAATTTCAGCGATTCCCAGCAGTTCTGGCTTCTGCCCTCTGGATTAGGGCAGCTTTATCCCTTAGGATCTCTCCTCCTACTAAAACCCAAAGACAAGTAGAGAGGAAGAGATCCCAAGTGTGTTGAAATGACCTGAATGCCACCTCTATTTATACTAAAACGTTGAGCACAAGTGGGATTTATTTGGTTGCTGGCCGACCTTGATGAATTGTCCCATAACACAAATAAATTCTTATCTCCATGAATACTTATCGGAATCGGATGACCTTTAAATCAATCTTACACCTCTCGATGAGAGGGATACAAGAAAAATATCAGCTTCCATTAATAAGATGACCCACATGGAGTTTGGCCGTAGTTGCCAATTTTAACACTCCCTCTCAACTAGGGAGAACTCCATCCGCTGATCCATATGTCCGATTGTACTATCTCTACCATCAATGCCCTGCACTGCTCTGCTCTGCTTTGCTTTGCTCTGCTCCGCTGAACCATGAAGAAGAAGAATTGATCGAGAATGTCTCATACCATTCTCTATTGACCCGAAGTCAATTTCATCTGAAGAGAGTGTGTCACATCACTCTTATTGGCCCGAAGTCAGTTTTATTGATCCAAGATCAATATCACAAGAGAGTGTCTCAAACCACTCATACTGATCCCAGATCAATGGAGGTCATCCTAGCATAGGGAGTATGGTAGATACATCGATGCGTCCATCGATAGTACTACTATGGTCCCTAACCCCATTTCCCTGCTCATTGATCAGATGAGAAGTACTTCCCATGAGTCTTAGACTGCATGGGTAGGATGCCTCGACAAGAGAACTAATCATCTTGTCCACAAGAGAACGAATCATCCTGCCCCACAGTCGCCACAGGAGAACCAATCATCCCGGCCCACTGGGGAACTAATCACCCTGTTTCACAGTTGCCACGGGAGAACTAATCATCCCAGCCCACAGGAGAACTAATCATCCTGTTCCACAGTTGCCACGGGAGAACTAATCATCTCGACCCACAGGAGAACTAATCATTCTGTTTCACAGTTGCCACGGGAGAACTAATCATCCCAGCCCACAGGAGAACTAATCATCCTGTTCCACAGTTGCCACGGGAGAACTAATCATCTCGACCCACAGGAGAACTAATCATCTTGTTCCACAGTCGCCACAGGGTATCACAAGGGAAGGTTGAACCTATCATCTTGTACATAGCGCACCACTAGGGGAGGGTGAGTCACCCTGTGGTCGTATGTTGCTCTAGTAAGTACCCCAAGCCCCCCAGAGCTCCCAGAGCCCAATGCATGCAACATGCAGGACCCTTATAAGAAGGTCTCTCAACGACTCCAAGTCGTTCAGGAAAGTCACAAATTTGACCTTTCCCCGGGGCTTTGACAAAATCTCTGCGACCTGTACATCAATCCCAATGCGATGGAGCCTCCTCGCTCATCGACTTACCATATCCCAGATAAGGCAATATCTTATGTCTATTTGTTGGAGCAATCATCGAATACGGGATTCCTCAATAATCGAATCCCACCTCTGGTTGTCACAGAGAATCATAGTGGTATTCATCATGTGTACAAACAACTCACTTAAGAGCTTCTGCGACCATGCAGCTTCACACGAGATCATACTCGTAGCTATGTATTCGGTCTCAGCGGTACTTATAGCAACTGACTTCTGCTTCCTACTCATCCATGATATCGAAGCAAAATCCAAAGAGAACCAACACTGAGAAGTGCTCTAGTGATCCTCCACACTCCCTGCCCAGTCGGCATTCGAATAATCATGCAGTTTCATATTTTCGGCAATGTATCTTAATCCATGAGATATTGTGCCCCGAAGATATCTCAAAAGATTCTTGGCACCAGTCCAGTGAGGCTCAACCAAATATGAGCTCACCATGCTAACTGCAAAACATATATCCGAACGGAAGTTCACCAAGAACATCAACACGAATGAGTTTATGAAACTCAAAGGCATTTCCCAAATCTGGTCCGACATTACTACCATATAACTTCTTAAAGTTAAGATCCTCGAGGTAGTTACACACTTGCAGTTTATCATTCCACATCCAGAATCCAACTCCCTCTTACTTCTGCAAATGAGAGGGTCTACACCTGTCAGAAATAGGTCGTCCTCATAAGGTGCTGGTATGAGAGATCTATCATCCACAACCTTCAAACAATGGTTTGGATCGGCTTCACTCTTAGTGAATCTCAGCTTCATCTGACAGCTATCAATCCTCTCATACTACGCCTGGGGAGTTTTGCTTCAAGCCATAGAGGGCTTTCTTCCACTTGCATACGTGAGATTCCTGATCATTAATCTCAAACCCCTTGGGTTGTTCCAAACCTGTGGACCTGCTACATGAGGGGAATGGTCCCCTTGTAAGATTTTCCTTCGGTACATCTCAGACATGTACTTTCATGCTCTTTTTGAATTCAGGCATCCCTGTCACCATCTAACTCACAGACCTCCGGTGCTATGTGTCAATGGACATGGTCCCCAATGGACTTCCTGCAACTTGATACAACCCTGAACTCAAAAACATCTTTGAAAATTCTATTTTCAAACACGTACCTTTCCATCGATGAGTGCCACCTCGTAACCTTTGACTTCCATTGTTGAAATGGATACCAGGTTCTTCTTGCGATCAAGTACATAAAAGAGATTCTGTAAATGAATCAAGTTACCCTCATTCAATTGAGGGGTAACATTCCCTACATGCTTTCCAGGATAGGTGGCATCGGCTCCAAGTATAATCCCACGATTGTTTCCATCTCTACCAAATTAGAGAGTGCACCCTTCTATCCAATGAAGTGCCTTGAAGCCCTACAATCAATAAGCCAGATTCCCAAAGAATGTGAAGGAGATGGCCAATACAAGATAACACTTCTTTATCTTATCAAAAACAACATTTGATTCTTCATACCAGGGTTCCTTGCTTTCTTTGAAGAGTCGGCCATTTCCTTGACGACCTGCATTACCTGCCATTCCTTTCATCATTGAAGATGTCCCTGGAATGATTGTTATCTTCATCAAGAGATGTGTCTCTGCCATTTGGACACTCCTTCGCATAATGGCCGAACTTATTGCAACCAAGGTGTTGTCGCGTAAATTGACACGACAACCCTCAGACCGGGGGCTGTCACTCTGATCCCCAATCCCTCCGTTTAAGCCTGTCTCCCGTGGCTAAGGGGGGTAGACCCTGTGAGATGATGAGACCAACTGTCGACCAGTTGGTTGGGAGACACGAGACACGATGAGATAAGCACTAAAAGGATTTAATTGATTTGGCAGACCAGTGCCTTAAGAGATTGTTTTTAAAACGATTACTTGTTAGATGATATAGAAACATAAACCGTGAACAGCAATCATTTGTCATCTAAGGATATCAGCTAAATCACAATGCTCTTAAAATGACCAAAACGATATCCAGCCACTGAAAATTTCGAAAAAGATGAATGCTTTAAACCACCACGAGAGTCATGAATCATTAACCAGATATCATATTTCGTATCCCGACTTGAAAATTTAGATCTCAGCATGAAAGATATAACAGGAAAACAACTGAATCTGGCAAAAATAATTTTCCACAAAATTTTTATTTTTCAAAATATTTTAAAATCTAAAAAAAAAAGAATAAAACTTAAAGCTTAAAATCTATTCAAACTAAAATTTAAAACACTAACTATACAGAAATATAAACTTAAGCCTAAATTTTTAAATAAAAGCTTTTTACTATTTTTTATATTTTTTATATTTTTATATTTTAAAACCAAAAATAAAACAAAAGTTAAAATCTAATTAAAATCTAATTAAAGTTAAATCTAAAACATAAAATCAAAATCTATATAAAACCAAAACTATGCAAAATTTTAGATCTAAACTAACCAAAAAATCAAATTAAAATCTAAATAAATAAAAAAAATCTACGTTAGCTCTTAATCTGAAAACGATTGCATCTAAACAAAAATTAAACCCTAACCTAAGCGCTAAACAAAATCGCATAGAAATCTATGAAATGATCATTGTGTATAATACGATATACTATGGCGACTTGAGAAAGTAGGATCGATTTTAGATGTGCAGGTGTGTGGGTGAAAGACGTAACCCTCTTTTTATTTGCCTTACGCTCCGGGTGCATACAAATGGCTATTACAGTCAGACAAACGACGGATTCAACAAACAGACTCGAGACTGGAAAAGCTAATGGCGGCGGAAAAAACAAACGATACGCAGAGATTACCTGGTCACTGCAACCTGCGATGAGCCAATCCACCGATTTAGAAATTGACGAATGCCAAAGTCGTAACCCCTGGCTCAAACGAAAGAATTTAATGCAGGCAAAGGAAACGATGACAAAGTCGATGGCGAGAAAGAAAAATGCGAATCGGATCTCAGATGTTGCCTGTCGGCGGCCAAGAAAAAAAAATGAAAAAATTTCGAATTTGATTGCAGGGTTACCTGGATACGATGGCACGCAGAGATTTAAAAAAAATTACCACACCTGATGATGGATATCCTGCGTCTTTTAAATGTTTTTTGAAGGACCCACGTGAGAATGTAACCCGACAGCACATGCGTTTTCCAGTTTTAGGAAGAAAAAATGCACACACGCAATTTAAATCCCGCTTTTCCTCTATGTATTTGTAGAACACCACTGCGTTTATTGATTGAAGGTATACACAATAGTTTGCAAGTGTTAAATCAGATTGCTTGATCTCTATTCTGAAACAGTGTTTCCTCCGAAGCTTAGTTAAAACCCTTTGACTGGACTATATTCCTTTCAGTGCACGGTTTGTGGGACTTGATCCCTCGACAGCCAGCCCAGCAGATTGGCAGACAATCAACACAGCGCTAGAGAAAACCTCTTCCCGATTTTGTCTCAGTAACCTGCAGGAAAAGAAATCTGGCAGATATACACAAAATTTTGCAGTAAACCCTTCAAAAACAAAACTCACAGCTCTAGAACAGCTAGTTAATGTACAGATTTTGGCCCCTTAACAGCCAGATTCAGCAATAAGCACAGAGATATTTTAAAGAAAAAACTTTAGGTTTTCACTGTTAAGGACTTCAGAAAATCTCTCATGCAAATCAGAAAAATAAACCAAATGATAGACCCAGGATCAAATCCAACTGGGCTCAGCAAAAAATGCTTGCGGGAGTTCGCTGGTTCAGCCGAGAACTTCCCCGAACGCCCACAAAATTCCTTCAAAAAATGTTTTCTGCACAGCTCAAAACAACCGTCAATAAAGAGGGCAAAAATGCTGCTAGATCTCAAACAGTAATGGAGATACCTGCCATTACTTCAGAAACCCTAACAACACTCAAACCCTAGCAAGTGAACAAGATACCTGTGCCCACAATACTCTACAAAAAGCTATTATTAATGGCTGAAAATACAATATGCAGAAAATTAAACAATCTCACAGCATTTCCAGAGAGTAACACCAGCAAGATATGGACCCCAAAGTCTTCTTTTATTAACCAGAAACAGATTTACAAGAGAGCTTCTTCAGTACCAAACTCACAGATCCCATGATCTGAAATGACCCCTAGCACCCTATTTAAAGCAAATGATCCCAACGGCTAGTTCGAGTGATCCATGTCGAAATGATCTCGACCGTCGATGAGGATCAAGACATCTCTTAATCTCATCCGTCGAAATTGTTAACTTATTATTAAAAATAATATTTTGCATGCATTCACTCAAAATATTATTATTTTATTATTTAGGGTTTTTGCTTTATTTTATAATTTTTTATTTATTTCATTTTTTAATTTTTTTAATTTTTATTTATTTTATTATTTTATTTATTTTCTTAAATGGATCATCGAACTAAGCCTTTGGAAACATCACCTAGGACCTAGGACTTAGGACTCATGAGGGGATTTAAAACATTTTCCAACCCTCAAGACACATTACATCATGACTTTTTACAATTTACATCTTAAGGGGGAAAACCCCTTTATCATAGACCCTCATAAATCACCCAGTTTCTGCGACACAACTATAATCTAGCAGATTAACACACTAGGATTCTCCTAAAGTTTTAATAACAAAATGCATCCCGGCTTTGGGGTCAGGCTGAAGGAAAACTCTGCCGATCATAGATCGGTGAGACGAAAAACCTTCCGGGACGTAGATTATCATTAGAAAGTTAGGTCCACCTAGGCAATTCTACATAAACGACTCATATCTGCTAAGATTACTTACAATTCATACATGCAGACTTGGTTTACAATTAAAATGATCAAGCTGCTGATGACTGCAAGATGGCACGGACACGTCAATCAGGTGCTGCCCCTTTTTGCAAAGAAAAGGGGGTGTACTGCATGGGTAGTTGACCGATAGTGGTCAACACAAGGCATTTGCCTTTCCATCCACCCTTAGATCCGGACTTCCCAATGAAGTGATCTTTAGGTAGGCCATCAGAAACTTCTGTTGTGCTATTCTGATAATATTCTCTGCTTCGACTTCACCCTCGATGAATTTGAAGAGGGATGAGGAATCCACTGATCCTTTTGTCCTTTCCAAACTGTCTTCAGTGATTGCTCTTTCACTCTTTCTTGGGCATTGTCTTCACCTCAACTCCAATACCATGTTAATTTTAGGTATGTTCTATGCTTAGAGCAATTTATTTCAATTTTCACAGTTAGCTCAATATCTTTTCCAGATTAGCAATCACATCAACATTAAAGTAAACTGCAGATAGAACATAAACATAAATCGCAGAAGACAAGCCAAGAGAAGAGGACACAAGATGTGGCGTTAGCCAGGGACAAACCCCAATGTGGGGAAACCCTTGATCAATTCTTCTTATATGTTCTTCAATAGTTCAGCAGAGAGAGAGAGAGATAGTACGTTTACAAGGAAAGCCAACACTTTGACTTATCTAGATAAGAGCATAGATCATCTTTAAGAAGATGATACATGAGATCAGTAGAAGACATGCTGCTTCAACTAATTCTCCAAGGTGACTCCTTCACCTATCGTTGTACTGCATTTCGTCATCATGCTGCACCTCACCGTGCTGCACCATGCTGCATGCATCATCACTATGCTGCATCTCATCATGCTTCATTAATCATGATTGTACCCATCACTGTACTGCATTATGTGCCATTGTTGCACCATGTTGCCATACTGACCTATGTGTTGGCTACATCTTGCTTGCTTGTTGACCTTTGCATGCTTGTTGTTGTATGCTAGCTGTCCCTTGCATGCTAGTTGTAACATTGCATGCTTGGTGTATTTGCTGCTAAGTACCATACAACTGTCCCAATGTTAGTTAGTTTTCCCTTGCATGTTGCTTTCCTTCGGAGACAGATGCTCAAGTTGTTCTAGCAGTTTCGACAATTTCAGCTTTTCACGGTAGTTCTGGCAATTCCGGCTATTCCCGGCAGTTCCGGCTTTTCTCGGCAGTTCCGGCAGTTCTCGACAGTTCCAGCTTCTGCCCTCTGCGTCAGCTTTCCCGGCTGTTCCGGCAGTTTCTGGTAGTTCCGACAGTTCCGGCAATTCTAGTTATTCCTAGCAGTTCCGGCAGTTCTGCCTATTCCCGGTAGTTCCGACAGTGCCGACTTTTCCCAGTAGTTCAGGCAGTTCTGGTTTTCCTTGGCAGTTCAAGCAGTTCCCGACAATTCCAGCAGTTCCGGCAGTTCCAGCTTTTCCCGGCAGTTCTGACAGTTCCATCTTGTCCCAGCAGTTCTGACAGTTCAGGGTTTTCCCGGCAGTTCCAGCAGTTCCTAGCAGTTCTGGCTTTTCCCGGCAGTTCCAGCAGTTCTCGGCAGTTCTGGCTTTCCCGACAGTTCCAACAGTTTCGGCTTTTCCCGGCAGTTCCCGATAGTTCTGGCAATTTCGGCTATTCTCGACAGTTCCAACTTCTGCCCTCTGGATTAAGGCAACGTTATCCCTTAGGATCTCTCCTCCTACTAAAACCCAAAGACAAGTAGAGAGGAAGAGGTCCCAAGTGTGTTGAAATGACTTGAAGGCTACCTCTATTTATACTAAAACATTGAGCACAAGTGAGGTTTAATTGGTTGCTGGCCGACCTTGATGAATTGTTCCATAACAAAAATAAATTCATATCTCCATGAATACTTATCGGAATCGAATGATATTTAAATTAATCCTACACCTCTCGTTGAGAGGAATGATAGATTAAAGAAGTATCGAAATGTTGTTTAGGATAATATGGAATATTTTGATGCATTAGACCTTCAAGCAATTCCTATGAAAGGAAATAAACAAGTTGATGAGTTCGTTGTTGCTACATCTACATTACAACTTGGAGAGAACTTGGTGGATGATAAAATTAAGATGGAGATTATCTTTAGGCCATCAGTGCTTGATAATCTAGAGCACTGGCAAATCTTTAATGATGAAAGCCAGGTGGTTCGTTTTTTAAATAACATGGAGGAATTTTCTGAATTTAAGGTTGGCTACAAAGAGGAAGGATGTGATTATGAGGAGTGCAATGTGATGACAAATCCCACTCCTAGGGAACGTGTAGCCTTGGAGCAAGTGTTTGATAGACATGATGAATCAAAGAGAAAAGATTATAAGAAAATTGACCCAGGGGAATTTATTAAGTGAATATTGGTACCCCTCATGACCCAAAGATTATTAAAATAGGCAATGGTACCAATGAGCAAGAAAGGACGAATTTGATAAATTTACTTCATGAATATAGAGATATTTTGGATTTTTCATATGATGAGTTGAAAATTTATAGGGAAGATGTTATGGAACATACTATCCCTCTTAAGGATGAAAATGCCAAACCCTTTAGGCAGAAACTTAGGCAAATCAATCCTAAGTTAGACCCCTTGGTGCAAAAGGAATTGCAAAAGATGCTTCAGGCCGGTATTATTGCTCACACTAGGCATTCCACATGGTGTTCAAACTTGGTTATTGTGAGGAAGAAGAATGGATCAATCAGACTATGTGTAGGCTTTTGAAATCTTAATGTAGCCTATAAAAAAGATAATTACCCTTTACCTAATATGGAAACATTATTGCAAAGGGTAACAGAATCTGGAATGATGTCTTTGTTAGATGGATTTTCAAGATACAACCAAGTCTTGGTGAAGAAGGAGGATAGACATAAGACAACATTCACCACACCATGGAGTACTTTTGAAAATTTGAGGATGCCTTTTGGATTAACGAATGTTGGAGCAACTTTTCAAAGGGCTATGGATTATGCCTTTAAGGATCTAATTGGGAAATTTATTGAGATCTATCAAGATGATTTAACTGTTTTTTCTAAAAATGGAATTTCCCATATAGGCCAGCCACCTAAGGCAAATTTTTGATAGGTGTAGAGAGTATGGAATATCCTTAAATACTGCTAAATCTATTTTTGCAGTGACTAAAGGGAAGTTGCTTTGATCACATCATTTCAAATGATGGGATCAAGATTGACCCTGAAAGAGTTGAGGCTATTCAAAAGATTCCTTTGCTTCATGATATTAAAACCCTTCAATCCTTCTTAGGAAAGATTAATTTTCTTAGAAGGTTCATTCCACATTATGCTAGGATTGCCAAACCCATCCAAACACTCTTAAGGAAAGATGTTAAGTTTGTTTGGAGAAATGAGGGTAGAAAAGGTTTTCAAAAAATAAAGGATTCTATTGTCAAAGCACCTATTCTAGTAAGCCCTGATTATTCAAAGGAGTTTTTGATTTTCTCTTTTGCATCCGAAGATACTATTGCTGGGGTGTTGCTTCAAAAGAATAATGAAGGGCATGAGCAGCCTATTGCTTTTATGAGTAGGTCCCTTCAAGGGTCTGAGTTGAAGTATAGCACCATGGAGAAGCAAGCTTATGCTTTAGTCAAGTCTCTTAAACAGTTCAGAGTTTATGTGGGGTATTCTAGGATAATTGCATTTGTTCCCCACTCTGTTGTAAAGGATATTTTAGTCCAAGTTGATTGCTTAGGAACTCGAGCTAGGTGGGTCTCGAAGATTCAAGAGTATGATTTGGATATTAGACCTACCAAGCTTGTGAAAGGCCAGGGATTGGCCAAAATCTTGACTGAAGGAAATGAGAAAGCGATAGGAATGATTTGTCAAAATGATTTGGAATTAACTTCATCAGAACTTCAAAGATTGGGTCAACTTGAATGGTATAAAGACATTATTTATTATTTGCAAAATTTGTCATGTCCTAACCATTTAGTTGGCCATAAGAGAAGAGCATTAAGGCTTAGAGAAACTAAATATTGCATTATGAAGGATGGTCTAGGTTGGAGAAATCTGAAGGGGGTAATACTTAGGTGTGTTGATGAAGTTGAAACCAAAAAACTTCTATCTGAGTTTCATTCAGGATTTTGCGGAGGGAATTATGCTGCTATGCCTACTACATTATGAAGGATGGTCTAGGTTGGAGAAATCTGAAGGGGGTAATATTTAGGTGTGTTGATGAAGTTGAAGCCAAAAAGCTTCTATCTGAGTTTCATTCAGGATTTTGCGGAGGGCATTATGCTGCTATGCCTACTACCCATAAAATCTTGAGAGCTGGTTATTTTTGGTCTTTTATTTTTGTTGATGTGCACAAGTATGTTAGAGGTTGCCAAGCTTGTCAACTATTCACTGGGAAGAAGAAATTAGCTTCTTTGCCTCTTCAGCCTGTGGTTGTGGAGGCTCCCTTTCAACATTGGGGGCTAGATTTTATAGGGAAATTTAATGAAAATTCGAGTAATAGCTACTCATGGATTATAACTGCCACTGATTATTTTACTAAATGGGTAGAGGTCATACCTACAAAACACGCCACCGACAAAGTAGTGATAAATTTTCTTGAAGATAAGATTATCACTCATTTTGGTATCCCTGCCAAGATTACCACCGACAATGCCAAGGCTTTTAGCTCTGCTAAATTCTCATCGTTTTTCTTTAAGTATGGCATTGTTTTATCCCATTCATCAAACTACTATCCTCAGGGTAATGGCTTAGCAGAGTCTAGTAATAAGAATTTGATAACAATAATCAAGAAGATAGTAGGGGATAACAAACGGGTATGGGATAGTAAAATTAAGTATGCTTTGTGGGCTGATAGGATAACAAAGAAGAGTTCTACTAGGAAGAGTCCCTTTGAGTTAGTTTATGGCTTGGATGTTACCCTTCCTATGCATTTGAGGCTACCAGCTTACCAATTGCTACAAAGTTTTACATCTAATAAAGATGTTGTGGAATGTAGTATTGACCAAATTGTAAAATTGGATGAAACTAGAAGAAGAGCCTTTGAGCATTGTTGTAAAAATCAATCTAAGGTAAAAAGAAATTTTAACAAATCATCTAGGAATAGAATGTTTTCTAACAATGATATGGTTTTGCTATGGGATCGCAAGAATGAAAAGTTAGGTAATCATGGTAAGTTTGACAGCTTGTGGCTTGGACCATACATTATCAGGGAAGCAGCTGGACAAAGTTCCTACCATTTGAGCACTTTGGATGGCGAACCACTTGAGTTACCTGTGAACAGCCAAATGCTCAAATTGTTCTACAAAGAAAATATTTGATGCCATGGGGCATTTTTTTTATCATATTTAAAACCTTATCCCTTGTCATTTTTGTTTAATTAGTTTTATTTCAAGAATAAATTGCCATTTATGCTCTTGGAATAAATTTCCATTTCTTCATTTCTGTACTTGATTTCGTTTGATGATATGTTGAATGGATACTGTTGATATATGTCTTTTGTCAATGGATGCAAATTCCAAGTTCTTACACACTATCACATTGTATCTAGCATGCATCCCCATATGGAACCAAATGTTGACCACTGGAGTGGCACCTGATCATTATATGAAGACTCCATGCCCAAGGATGACCCAGAGGACACTTGTACCATCAGATATCATCAATCAACAAAGTTTTTTAACTCTACTTTTATCTTCTCATAGTCTATTTTGTACCCATATTCCACACCCTTCGGGGAATTGCAATAAGTGATACTAGTACTGATGAGTTTTTGAGTCTGTAATAGGCCTAGGATGTTGGGACTCGATCAGCAAATGAGTACACCTTGGAGTGTTTTTTTTATCTGGTTAATTATCCCTTCTTTTTCAGAGGCGGATAATTTTCTGAGTTTTTTCACTCACGTTTTACCCCAAAGTCAGGGTGATGGTTTGAAGGTTGAGCCCCTAACACATCTTAGTGTCTAGAATCGATGTATATTACCATACTAAATCACACAAAAAAAATTGTGGAATTTGACTAGGTCTAAGTAGAATTTTTTAATAATTAAAAATTTCCCGCAAAATGAGAATTTTTAATTATTTTCTGTGTAATGATGTAAATAAGTGGCCTTGGGAGATGTCTGGGGTGTGTGACCACTCGAAATTCATCCTCAGAGGCTCGGAATTGCCCTAGGACCCACTTTGGAGATCAAAAAACAACTTATAGTCCCTCAAAAGCTGATTTTCCTAATGACTGGCAAAAATGAGGAAAAAAAATGAATAATTGAAAAAATTTAGAATTTTTCCAAAGTCAAACTAAGTCAAATTTTGACATGGAAATATAAGGGAATATCAAAGGTGATGTAGCAGCCATGTCGGGCCCACCACATGGAGGAAAGTCAAAGTCAAAGTTCCAAATGCAAGTCAAAGGGAGTCAAAAAGGTCAATGTTGAAATATTACATATGGCTAAAGTTTAAATATTTTGATTTATTTCAACATGGTGGTGCACATTAAAGTTAGTGGGGGACAAGCAATGACATGGCAGCCACATTGGAAAATCATTAAGGCCAAGTCAGCAGTCAACACAACTAACCACGTGACTCAAATTGGAACAAAATAGTCCCCATCCCTCTCACTGCATACTTAGCATCGTTGCCAAGCTCCACATGAATATCTAAATCATTCTCTGTCAAACTGCTAAACAGCTCCCATGATACTATCATGTGACTAAATGCACCACTGTCCAGGTACCATGCACTTCTTGTGATTATGTAGGTAGAAAGTCAAGAGACTAGTGAGAAGTCCTTTTCAAACCTTGCAGCAAATTCATGTAGCTGAGTTTTCGTTGATGCTAATACCTGTTGCGATTTTCCCTTACCCTTCTTTTTCTCTAGAGACTCGGATGTATAATGCCTGTTCTTTTCTGCAATAATAGAAAAGGATGTGATTGATGTTGCAGATGAAAAAGTCAATCATATCTATCTTCTTACCATATCTATCTTCTTAATGCAAGGCTGCTAAAGATTTATATGCCACCTGATTTACCATATCTGATTTATTTTCTGTTAAATGTTGAGATGATAGTGTCCAGGTCTGGTGTTGTAGTTGAAAAGAGCTAAACAACGATTCGGAGGAGGCGGCAATGAACAGCTAGGGTTTACAATCGTTAGAAAGCGTTGAACTCCATGGAAGGGCGCAAAGGAGGGAGCTCCACTCCCTCCTACAAGCAGGTTGTAGCCAGCCGAGGTAAGAAGCCAATAGAAGAGGTCAGAGGTATTGCTGAAGTAGGGAAAGAAAGCATGGAAGAAGAGCAAGAGGGAATTACATCAAAGGAGAATAATAGCACAAAAGAAAAGGAGGAAGACGACAAGGAACAGGGGGCAAAAACCAAGGCACAGAAGGGTCCATGTAAACCCAAAACTGAAGTCAGACCCAGAGTAGTTCTGAATGATCTTGCTCTGCAGGCACACAGGGACCACATGTGGACATATGCTATCATTTGTAAATTCATGGGAGTATGGCCCACTGAAAAAGCATTACAGACATGGATTAAATATCATTGGAAACCAAAAGGAAGCATTGACCTACATCTTGGGTCAAAGGGATTCTTCACTGTGGTCTTCACAAATATTGAGGATAAAGACAGAGTGTTTGAAGGGGGGCCCTACTTCTTCGCAGCTGCTGGCCTCTATATGAGGCCGTGGATGATGAACTTTGTCCCGGAGCGGGAGACATTCACTTCGGTTCCGGTATGGGTAAGGCTTTACTCCCTTCCTCTTGATTATTGGCAAACAGAGTCGTTAACAGCCATAGGAAATAAATTAGGACATTTTGTCAAAGCCTCTGAAGCCACCAGAAGGGGAAAATACACTTCCTTTGCACGAATTTGTGTGGAAATGGATCTATCCGGAGCCCTACCGGATGAGGTTATCTTGGAAGTTTTTGATGAAGAATGGGTTCAAACAGTTGATTATGAACATATTCCATTTAGATGTCACAGATGCCATGAGCATGGACACCTTTTCAGGGATTGCCCTCTCAGTAAAATAGAGAATAAGAGCAAAGCTACCACTATGAAAGATACTAAAAGCTTTCATAAAGTGAGCCATAGAGGAAAAGGGGGCAAAAAGAGGACTTAAGCAACATCAAGCAGAAGGGCCTCAGGCTAGTCTGAACAGGTACCAAGTGCTCGAGGAAGAAGAAGAGAAAAAAAAGCAGATCAGGGAATGGAGGGAAGTCCAGAGGAGAAGGAGAAAGAGGAAGACAAGGAGCAAACAAAGGATAATAATAAACAGAAAGAGGCTATGATGAGCGATGTAGAACTAGATATGGACCAAGAAATGACCCAGAGCGAGATGGACATGGAGGATCATGAACTACAGGAGATTCTTGAGAGAGAAAACCTAGATTTGGAAGGGTTCTTGAAACAGGGAACCATGGGAGGGGTAGACTCGTTACCTCAAGAAGAGTTCACTAGAGTACAACAGCTATACTTATGGAAAACCCAGACCACAGGGATGGACAAGCAAAGTAACACTGCAAGACAGGGTAGCGAAGGGGTGAAAACTATGAAAAACACACCAGGATTAGCACCTAGATGCCCAGGAAAGAAGAGAGGCAAAAAAAAGCAAAATGAGCTATTGATGGAATGTGGAAAGCTAATGATAGATTCAGGTAAGATGAAAGACCTAACTAGTTACTCCTTCACAAATCTTTAATGATGAAGTTCACTTCTTGGAATATCAGGGGTCTAGGTAGTAAAAGGAAACAAAGATTAATTAGTAACAGAATGAAACAAGAAGCTCCGGATATGATTTTTATCCAGGAAACTAAATGTTCCATTCAGAAAATTAAAGAAATATATAGCAAATGGCTCAATCGTTTTGAGTTTTTAGAAGTCAAGGCAGAAAATATAGCAGGAGGCATTCTTACTCTTTGGAACCCCCAAAAGATTGGTATAATAGATGCTGAGGCTTCTAGAAATTATTTATCAGTGGTTATTCAACCTGTGGGGGATAGGGAGATCTATCTGGTCACGAATGTTTATGGCCCTCAGAGAATGGATGACAAACTTAGGTTTATAGATTCTCTTGTGGATCTCAGAGCGAGATATGTAGATATACCATGGATTTTGGGTGGCGATTTCAACATGATCAAATCACTATCGAAGAAAAAAGGGGGCACCAGAACTCTAAACAAAGACTCCTTAGCCTTTCAAACTTTTATGGATTCTATGAAGCTAGTTGACATTGTTTCGAGTAATGGTCTCTTTACTTGGAACAATAAAAGAGGAGGAGAGTCTCTAGTTGCATCAAAGTTAGACAGATTCATCATCTCAGAGGACCTTATGCTCAATAATAAGGAAATGGCAGTGAGCATTCTCCCCTTTGGAGGATCAGATCATTGGCCGGTCCAACTGGAGGTCAAAGGCATAGGTACCCCCAGGAATAGACCTTTCAGATTTGAAAATATCTGGCTCACCCATCCAGATTTCATCAACAACATTTCAGGTTGGTGGTCTAAAGATTTACACATTCAGGGTACAAGTATGTTCCTTCTTCACAAAAGATTAAAACATATCAAGTGCAGGCTAAAATATTGGAACAAGAATGAATTTGGTAATATTTTTGAAGGGAAAAAAGCTGTTGAAAACAAATTGCAGGAACTAAACCAAACCCTTATCATGGTTGGCTTTGACAAAGTCAGAAATGAGAAAGCTACCAAACTCCAGCAAGAATGGGAGAACTTTTGTAAACAAGAAGAAATATTTTGGAGACAAAAATCTAGAGTGCAATGGCTAAAAGAAGGAGAGCAAAACACCAGATTCTTCCACAGATCAACCTTGGCAAACAAAGCCCATAATAGAATCTCTTCGATCAAGGATGAGGGAGGGCAACTTCTCAGTTCCCACGAAGACATAGAAGCCGTGTTAGTCCAACACTTTCGTGGGATAGCAAAGGAAACCATTTCGGACAGAGAGCATTTCATCAAGGACTTAACAAGACATATACCAAGACTAGTGTCCAGAGAGGATAACTTCAACCTCAATAGGCCAGTGACTGAAGAGGAGATCAGTGAGGTCCTCAAGGAAATGCAGAATGGTAAAGCGCCAGGCCCTGATGGTTTCAATGTAGATTTCTTTAAAGCTTGCTAGAATATTGTTAAACAGGACATTCTGAATGTAGTAGAAGATTCCAGGAGGAATAGAACTATTCTAAAGGCACTCAACACCTCTTTCATCTCTCTGATCCCTAAATAGGATAATGCCCTAACTCCAGATAAGTTTAGACCCATAGCATTGTGCAATGTGGTTTACAAGATAATATCCAAGGTTGTAGCCAACAGACTCAAACCTCTTTTGCCCACTCTTGTGTCTGGGGAACAATCTGGTTATGTGGAAGGTAGGCAAATTCTCAATAATATCATTCAAGCACAGGAGGTGGTGCACTCACTGACTAGCAACAGGAAGGCTGGAATGATCATGCAACTAGACCTAGCCAAAGCTTATGACAAGTTGAATTGGACCTATATTAGGAGGGTTCTTATTGCTTTTGGGTTTAATCATAACTGGGTCAAATGGGTCATGGCCCTCGTAACTTCCCCCTATTTTTCTATTTTGGTAAATGGTTCTCCCTCCGAAACTTTTATACCTTCTAGAGGCCTCAGGCAGGGTGATCCACTCTCTCCCTTTCTCTTCATTCTCATGATGGAAGGACTGGGTCGGTCCATCAAGCAGGCAAAGGAAGATGGCAAAATCAAGGGTCTCCAACTTTCTGAGAATGGACAGTCCTTGACTCATCAACAATTTGTGGATGATACCATGCTGCAAGGAATCCCTATGGTCAAAGAGGCTCTAGCATACAAACAACTTCTAAGTGACTTTGCCATGGCTTCAGGTATGGAGGTTAATCTTTCCAAATCCAAGATTTTTTTCTTTAATACCAATATTGCTATTCAAAGGAATATCTCCAGAATTCTGGGCTTTCAAAGGGATTTCCTTCCTTCAAAATATTTGGGTGTTCCTCTAACTGCTAAACCTCTGCATAAGAGCATATGGGAGCCGGTGATTAACAAGATGCAGGATAAAATTAGGAATTGGACCATCAGATCTTTAAACCTGGCTGGTAGATTGGTGCTTACAAAGGTTGTTCTTCAATCTATCCCAGTTTTCATGCTTTCAGCTCTCCCTGCACCAAAAGGAGTCTTACAACAATTCAGAACCATTCAAAGAGACTTCCTCTGGGGCAAGGGGGAGAATAGAAAGAAATGGGCCTTGGTAGCCTGGGAAAAGATTTGCAAACCTAAAAATCATGGAGGTCTTGGTTTGGATGATCCAGAGGTTCTAAGCAGGGCTTTAGGGGCTAAACTTTGGTGGCGTTGGGTTAAAGAACCAAAGGCTTAGTGGGCTAGTATTTGGAAAGAAAAATATGCTAGTACTTGGCAAATTAACGATCATATAAGGATGTCTGGAAGTATAAAGGGCTCATATATCTGGAATAAGGCCTGGGAGAATAGAGGCTTAGTACAAAAGAACAGCTTCTGGGAAATCAAAGAGGGAGATCTGGCACTATTTTGGGAAGACAAATGGCAACAAGAACCGATACTGTTAAAAGAGGATTTTAAGGACCTCAAGATAGAGACAAACATCATAGGGTTATCTAAGGTTAAAGATTTTTGGGATCAAACCAATAATGCAGGAAAATGGAGAAACTAGAGGAATATTGTTTACAAGGAAGACAACCCCTTGAAAGCTAAAGGAGAGGCTCTTATGAAAATGTTGGAACAAAGGAAGATTCTAGTAATAGGGGGGCATGATCAGTTAAGATGGGGCAACAACAATGAGGGCACCTTTAATCTTAAGGAGGAAAAACGCATACTCCTTGAGCTGGATTCTCTTGCTCCAGATAGAATTTGGCAGAATCTATGGAGGCATCAAGGTTGGATGAAGATTAAACTCTTCATGTGGCTGGTTTACCATAAGAAAATTCTGACTTGGGACAACATTCGGAAAAGGGGGGTTCTGGGGCCTTCCAGATGCCAGCTCTGTGAGGCCCAAGAGGAAACTATGGAACACCTCCTCAACAATTGCATCTTCACCTCTAGATTGTGGGACTCTTTTGCCACCATCTTCCAAAAGACCGACAGGGATAGAGGGAGTATTATCAATACCCTAAACAAATGGAGGCAAAATTTTTCTGATTCTGAAATTCTTTGCTCAGCTTGGGCTCTCACACCTAGCTTCATTATTTGGAATGTCTGGAAAGAAAGGAACAATAGGATCTTTAAAAATGAAAAGGGACCCTTCCAATGTCTTTTTGAGCAGACCTTAAGACAACTTAGGGAGATGGTTAGTACGACTGTGAGAAATCCACCTTCAGATGCTGAAATGAGAATTCTCAGATAGTTGGGCATGCAAGGGCTTATTCCTCAGGGCCTGGACAGAAAGGTTAGGATAATGGAAACTGAGCAGGACTATTGGCATCCTCCCCCTCAGGGTTTTCTGAAATATAACATTGATGGGGCCTCTAAAGGCAACCCAGGTATTGTTGGCTTTGGAGGGGTGTTAAGGGATGAATTGGGAAATATCCTTTCCATCTTCCATTGCCATTTAGGCAGAGCCACTAACAACATGGCAGAACTAATGGCTATGGAGCAATGCTTAGAACTCCTAGTGAAGGAAAATCGGCAAAATGTGATTATCGAAGCTGACTCTGAGCTAATCATTAACTTGGTCAAAAGAATCAGTTGGGGCACGGGGCCGGAGAAGGTTTCAAAACATTGGAGGTTGATCCAGGTCTTTCAACGGATCCAGCTCCACCTCATGAGCCTACACACGGTAAGTTTTAACCATGTACAAAGGAAGGCTAACAAACTGGCAGATTTATTGGCTAACCAAGGAGTGAATTGTACCATTAGCAGAGTCATGATGGGTTGGCAAGGGTTGTCTCAGAACAAACTCAAGGAACAGTGTGGTTGCCAAGCAGATGAAGATATGATGGTGTATCGTAACAGAGCCATGGAGGTTGTGTCCAGATAATTTGGTTTCGACATGAGTTGCTACTTTTTCCTCATTCTGACCCTTCTTCGGTTGCTCGGCGATTTCTGCTGCCCGAGTAGTTGGCCGGAGGGATGGGACTGTACTTTACATGGGTTCATCAACTGGTGCAGAGGGGATGGAGTGAGAAGCCGGAATCCGGGCTTTCGTGGCAGTCGGAATACCCTAGATTCTCTTCACGGGGACGTAATTCCACCCGCAAAGTGGTTTTCTGGTCATCGGGCGCCTTTCAAGCAAAAAGTGGTTTTTAAGATTTGGGAGAGATTCCACTCAAGTCGCTACACGTGGCCGAGGGGTGGGTACGAATACCGCCCTCATTGCACGCTAACCAGCGGTGCTTTAGGCCCGTGCGATATGATCCTAGGCCGTCGGATCAAGCACGGAGGATCGATGGCTAGGAATCATCGAGCATGTCAGTGGGTCCATGTGGTTAAGCGGCGGGCTTTTTGGCATTGCGATATCTTCCTCTGCCGTTGGATCAAGCTTGGGAGATCTACGGTCAGGAACCTTCGAGCATGTCAGTGGGTCCATACGGTTAATCGACGGGCTCCTTGGCACTGCGATATCTTCCTCTACCGTTGAATCGGGCATGGTGTTTTGACGGTGGAGATTAAAGGCTTCAATGCTGATTTCCGTTTTGAAGATATTAGGTATTTCATTGGTATGAGTGTTAGTCCCCCATTCGGATTGTGGTGAGTCAAATGGCTGGCCTTGGTACGGTCTGGCAGTTGAGGGTTTTGCTGTTTTGTTGGTAGGGATCAGGGTTTACACCCTTAACTCGATGCCCTTGGTTGTTAGGTGGTAGTTTTTACCCAGTCCATGGATCCACTTGGATGGTTGTAATCTATGTAAATTATTTTCTGATTTATTGATAAAGAAGGTACGACTCTTGCTTTAGTAAAAAAAAAAAAAAAGTGTCCAGGTCTGACTTCTTCATATATATCTGTTACTTATTTTCTATTCAGCTCATTGCAGATTTAGCATGTTGATTTAGTTTTCCAGATCTATCATCTGTTTACTGCTGGAATGATCTAACCTCGTGATATGCAGAATCTACACTCTTGAATCTTACTACAGCATTTTGGTATATGCCGATATGATGTTCTGATAAGAGATTTAGAAATTTTCAGATTTAGCTGTAGTGTTTTATTTCTGCGAATGCAGATCCATTGTCATGATATGAAATATTTAAAAGGGTTTTCACAATATTCTACATGTACGCCTATTCCAATGGAAACCCAAATAATAAACACTAATCATGGACTGTGTGAACATGTAGCGTTGTTAATTCAAAAGATGAATGGAAAGAAAATGGTTGTGGTGAGATTTATGTTTGAAACAAAAATAAATGGCATGGGTATCTGTGGATATTTTCAGGGAAGCACAATTGTTGTGATCCCCTAGACACTTCTTTCAAATACTTAGTTGTGGGGATCCCCATATATAGTTTTCCCACATATTTATACAGTCCAGCATTAAAAGTCAATCCATGTCAAGATGAAGCGAAGAAAATGGTCATTGCTAAGTGTTATTTGTGCAAGTGTTTTATGTCATAGATGAAAGGGTATAAATATCAGGTGATAAATTATGCTAGATACATCTGAAGAAAAAATAATGAAAAATAGTTTTTTCCCACAAATAATAGAGCAGTCAAAAGGTTTAGAAAATGGGATCGACACGTTCAGTACCACTGGTAAGCACTTAAGGTATATCCACTCTGTCTAAAATTTAAAACTGTAAAGTACACACCGCCCCCATCTCATGACAGTAAAAGATGGCTTCAGAAAGCAACTTGTCATAAAATTTATTAATTAAATGCCTTAATTATTGTGCCTCTGCATATCCAAATCTGTCTAAAATCTAAAACTGTAAAGTACACACTACCTGTCTCATGATAGAAAAAATGGCTTTAGAAAGCAGCTAGTTATGTGATTTCTTAATTAAATGCCTTAATTTTGTGCCTTTGGATTTTACCTATGCAACAACTGTTGCAGTGGCATCCAAATTTCTAATTGATTCTCTTCTTCAGTAAGTATACGCAAGTAAAATGTTTGCTGACATCCTTTCAAGGCAATAAGAAAATTTTTGACAAAAGATGCCTCATGTTTGGATTTCTTTGAAAAAACATTACATCCATTTTTCAAGTGCACCATCAATGCATACCTGTAGAACCGTCATTCCAATAGTACATTTCACAAGATGCTCAACTGCAGGATGCATCTGAGCATTTCTCGCAGCAAACCACATACTGCCAATAGCGAATAATGTTGTTGAAGCAAGAATACGATGATCAAGCTGCTCAAAATAACAAGTATGAAAATAGAATATTAACTGACTATAAAGAAAATAGAACGCTTATGTCTCAATTCATTAACTTTGAGTTCAAACATGAGCAAGTAAATTATCATTTCTGCAGGAAGTACAATCCAATCAAAAGGGCTCGACAAACAGCAAGTGGACAAATAAATTACCAAGTCTGGAGAGAGTATACCCAAGCAAAAAAGCTGGTCAAATAAAAAAGCATGAAATAATAGCTACAGCAGAGGGTAAAACAAAGTGAGTAAGATGACAATAAAAAAAGACAAATCTTTGGATACTGAAGTGGCATCTTCAGAAGTTAGGAAGAACTGCCTGGTTAGGTCAGTTATCAGGTTGCAATAGATTGTAGACTCTCTTATTAATGAGCTTTCACAGTTCCCTATCTAAGATAAACAATGGCGAGAGTCGATCTAGGGATGCTTCTTTGGACTAAGACTGGAAATAGATTTTGAGAAAAGGCCTTTAACATAAATGCAATGTTACATTTATCATTATCGGCAATTTATCGCCAGGGTTCCAAAATTTAAATTATTGGCAATATTGGGGAGAATATAGGAAATTATCAGGAAACTTTAAAAAATACAAAATAATTGTTTTTTCTCAATGTTTAACTTCTAAAAAAGCATAAACATTAAACAAACACATTGCTACATAAATATGAAAATAAAATCAACATATAAGATGTATAAGATGTCAAGTGATACATCAGACTTCGACATTGAAATATGATATTTGTCTTTAGCCATAAATATGATATTTGTTCTGAGTCATAAGATCTAATAGAATGATACAAAATCATATCAAAACAAAAATAAATCTATCTCATGAGATGAATCATGGCAATGAAAATTAGAACAACAAATTTCCCTTTGTTTGTTTGATGGAAAATGGTCGCAATATAATTCATCGACCAAAAATTACATAAAATATTCAAATTTTGAAAACAACATATAATTCATGTGCATCTATATGAATCCAAATTATTATACACAAATATGCAAAATTTCTCATATATATAGCAAGGGTGCATATAACCAAAATATCATCGAATGCAAGCCATCTTTGAATCAAAAATATCAATAGAGAGGCTCTAAATGGCCTCTGAAATCCAAAGAAAATCATGCTACAACAAATTGCTACATAAAATCAAAGCCATTGCCTATATTGGGATCCTCCACATCAAGATCACCCTTTGAGCATTAAAATAAGATAGAAAATCTTAACATGCTAATCAATGATTTTGCTTGAGTGAAGTGTCCTTTTTTACTTGGATCGTGAATAACTGAGTTAAGTGTACAGTAATACTACAGTCATGAAACACACTCTCAGAAATCTTTTGGATGATACATTAATGATAAAAGCACAATTTCATTATATTTCCTGTCTACATATATACAGGGAAAGGAACACAGTATCTGATCAGCTTTCCAAAGAAGGTTCACAGCAGGACCATGGTACATGGATGATCATAGAACACATCAGAGCAGAACATTTTCGATTTTATCAATGTCTTTTTATAGATCGTGATGGCAGAGTTGAAGACATGGCATAACAAAGGATTCTGCAATTTTGTAGAGATAAGAGCACATATCTTTCATGTTTATCTCAGGCCTATGGTTTATTTTGCTCGATACTTTTTGGAAATTTTTTATGTATATATCTATATATATATAACTAGATACTTTTGATATGAAGTTATTTTGATGGACAGTCATGATCCGTTGAGAGGTCAACACACAGTTTTGGATATGCTTATCAGCATCTGCTATATGTAATTTTCACTATAAATTAATGAAAATTACGATTTTTCCTTTGGAAAAAAATAGTAGTCATGAAGGACGAGTTCAATAGTCAATGCCACCAGCATCGTGGTACATAGAGGGCTTGGTGATCTTGATTAAATGTTAGTTCCATTCTCTCGTACATCACAAAATGTAATAGAAACATTGCAATTCCACCAATCCTAAAGTCCTAAAAACTGTTAAGTTTGCTGGATTTTGAGTGGGATCTAAAATTCTACCTCCATATGAAATCCAATGAGGTCAAAACCACTCTCAAACATTCCAAGTCAATTATTGGTAATGATAAAAATTTAATTAAAAGGATGAAAATGAAAGATAAAGGAAAATGTCACTTTTACTTTTAATATTACCATTAACTATTAGGTTATGTATCTCATGAGATGAATCATGGGAAATTCAAACAATAGATTTCGCCTTGTTTGCTTGATGGAAATCGTCAGAATATCCCCATAACTCAATCCCCTAACTCACTTTTAAAAAATTAAGGTCAAAAGAAATATTATAACAAAAAAATTGTTAATAAGTTGAAATTGATAAAGCAGGGTGATAATTTCTAAATTATCGCAATAAATATTGGCGATAATATCGGCGAGGTGGTTTTCCGCAATAATATGGCAATAATTCTGATATTATCACGATATGTGCAACACTACATAAATGTGAAGGTAGATTCATCCAAATCTATTGCAATCTATGTCATAGGGTTCACTAAATTCCGAAGTTGTTGGGATTCGGATACGGATTTAGATACAAATACGTATACAGATCTGGATTCGCTAGATTTTTTAAAATCCAGGGTCTGAATACGGCAAAGATACATCAAGTATAAACAATATAATAATATTTTTTAAATTTTAAAAACACTTTTAGAGTTCAAAAATCAAATCCATTTATAAATCACAACATTTAAAACTGAAACCATTAGATATATTATAAATATGAAGACTGAAACACTGAAAGGATGCATCCTCCCTCATACAAAAAGGATAATATCATAAACGATAATAGTAAGTACAAAAATGAGTGTCTCAGCCATGATCAATCTACTAATATCATAATGTGCAGTAGGTTTAACTACACATCCTCAAATGGATCTACATTCTCTTTTGCATATTGCAACTCTACATCATGAATAGATGATGGGGGTCTTGGAATGTAGGAAGTTGCATCAGTAGACTGGACTAGTGGTGGAACAATATTCTCAAGTAGGTTGAGGTGAGTCATGGCATCCAGTGTTAGGTTCAAGTCAGAGATCTCAGGCTCCACATCCCACATTAGGCTCGAACCTTTTTTATACTTTGGTTCAGCATGTGATAGAAGACGGAGGTTGGAATGAACATACACAAGATCCTTAGCCTTTGCCGCTCCCAGCCTGTTTCGCTTCACTGAATGGATGAAGCGATATGTACTCCAATTCCTCTCAGATGATGAGGAACTAGCAACCTTTGATAACAACCTAGTGGCTAGTGTCGAGAGATGAATGCTATCCCCAACATGGAAGCTCCACCAAGTAATAGGATCAAGATTGTCTCGATCATCCATAGCTACTGGATCTAAAAAGCTACGATTAGATTGTACAAATCCTCCAAATTCTTGACGTACTTCCATCGCAACTACCACATCTCTATACATTTTCCTCAAACCTGTCCTGTATTCTTGTACCACTTAGGAATCCTTGTTTGGCACTGTTTTACCAGGTAAAGACAAAAGTTGGTAATGATAATATTTGGGGTTCAATGCATACGCCAAGAGGTGTAATGGTGTGGTCATTTTGTTCCACTTTTTGGTAACTGTACTTCACTAAATAATAAAATGTTTCAAAAGGGTCATTTTCACTTGCCTTGATAATTTCACTTAGCCTCTCTAACATACTATCAATGTTTTCATAAAATTCCCCCAAGCAAGGTGTATCTGTGTCAAATGTCTTGATCAAGGTCAGGATTGGTTCAGTAAACCATATAAGGTATTGGACCTTGTCCCACCATGCATCATCAAGAATGATGGACTTGATTTTTTGCACTCTATCAGAAGTGGAAGTCCTCCATGATTCCTAAAGAGGGTCAATGGTCATTGCTTGTAATATTTGTCTCACCTCCACAAGCCTGTTTATGACAAGGGTGTGGGAGGAAAAATGGGTTTCGGCAACCTGCAAGTTTCAAGAAGACAAATCTCAAATGAGAAATCATATATAAATATGTAATAAAAATTAAGAATTTCCAAATTCCAATACAAATAATATTGATTAAAAAAAGAGTACCTTCAGTAGCTTCAACTTTGCAAAACCTTGATATATGGCCTAGGACATTGAATGATTGGTTATGAACATTTGGATTTCTTTTGTTGCTACATATATTTCATTAATCCATTCAATCTCATCAATTTTGGCAAGCATAAGGTTCAATGAATGTACTGCACATGAAGTCCAAAAGATGTGATCATATCGACCCTCCATAATCAAACCTGCAACTCTACAAACTTGTGTGTTGTCTGAAATGACTTGGACAACATTATGTGGCCCCACACTTTCTATTACATCAATAAGAATTATGGATATGAAAGATGCATATTTCTCTATTCCCCTGCAATCAACAGCCTTCAAAAACATTGCGCCTTGGAGGCATATTGCAATAACATTAATTAATGGACAGTTTCTTTGGTCTCTCCATCTATCAGAAATGATTGACACCTCTGTTTCCGCCCATGTATCATGGATTGACTGTAGTTGTCTATCCACGGATTCTCTCAGATGCCAACAAAGCAGTGCGGACCTTTTCATATCCAGGGCTCTTGTACCCTTTTGGTGCTTCATTAACTATCTTAATCATTTGTTGCCAATAAGAAGAATGCACCAAATTGAATGTTAGCCCATTTGCATAGATGCAACGAGCTACATGTTCGTTGGTTGTGTCTCTACCCTGGTTATTGAAATTTGCTTCAAAAGGGCCTAGAGTGGGCCTTTTATTAGTTGTGGCAGTAGGCTTAAATGGCAATGGAAGCCTAGTTGTAGCGCTTTGCACAAGGTGTTTTCCCTTAGCAAGCTTCCTATTAGTAGCATCTTGCAAAGATGCATAGAATTTCATTTTTCCAGGACTCAAACCTTGGCCATGTTTGCCATTTGCATCTTTTGGCTCAATGCATACTTGCACCCCTGTGTTAGTGTTAATTTTAGGTATGTTCTATGCTAGAGCAATTTATTTAAATTTTCACAGTTAGCAATCACATCAACATTAAGATAAACTGCAGATAGAACATAAATATAAATCACAGAAGACAAGAGGACACAAGATGTGGCGTTAGCCAGGAACAAATCCCACGATGTGTGGGAAACCCTTGATCAATTCTTCTTTTATGTTCTTCAAAGTTCAACAGAGAAAGAGAGAGAGAGAGATAGTAAATTTACAATAGAAGTCAACACTTTGACTTATCTAGATTTAGCATAGATCATTTCGTATAACGATGAGATCAGTTGAAGACATTCTGCTTCAACTGATTCTCAAGGTGACTCCTTCACCTATCATCGTGCTGCATCTGGTCCTCTAGCTGCACCACTACATACTGCACCATGTTGCACTAATCATGATAATCATCATGCTGCCCATGTCCATGATCTTATCATGTTGCCCTTCATGTTCATGATCTTATCATGTTGCCCATACTAATATGCATCATTGTCCTTACAGATGTGTATTATCATTATGTTGTTGCCCGTGCAGATTTGTATTATCATTATGTTGCTGCCCTTACATCATGCTACTTTGTCACTTCTTCGAAACATGATGAGCTAGATCTGATTGTAGTGATGATACGTATGCCAAGGATCTTCTCATTGAATTCTTATAGCAAGACTGTAACAAGTCTGCTACAGGACTGCCACCGAAATCAGAACTGCTCCTAAGATTGCCATGTCTTAATTCATCCGAGTAGACTGAACTCACTACGGTTCCATGACCTTGTCTGTAAATCCATTTCACTGTGACTTTGCCTGACTGTAGCTCTTTGTGGCTTCATGCATTTACAGTGATTCCTCTTCATAACTGCGGCTGTGTATAAAGAGTTTCCATGACAGCGTATAGATTCCATGACTGTCCTTGCTGTGCGTATAGATTCTATAACTGCGTATTGTTTCCATTGTTGTGCATTTGGTTTCTATTGCAGTGTATAAGGTCTTCCAACGTATCTGCGTATGACCTGTGAATGAGTCTTCATAACAATGTGTTGACTGCATGGGATCAGTCTTCAAGACTGCGTTGGTTCATGACTGCGTTTCAATATTTCCAAGACCGCATATTCCATGGCTGCGTATAGACTGTGTCTCCAGGAACGTATAGAGTCTTCATGTTGTTGCGTATGTATATCTGCGTATTCTATTACACAACGGAGCAGATTCATCACGTTGTCATGAACTGCGTGTTTCATGAATAGCGTATATGGTCTTCTCTTGGATCATTACCATGGAGGCCCTAGAACTTCATAATATTTACTTGTCATGACTATGTCGAGAATACATCATTGTGGGATTACTGAGCTCCTTCTTAACCGAGACTGTGAGAGTATGTTGAGAGTGTGTACCCCTGTAATGCTTGTTCGAAACCACAGGGATCCTTCTCCTAACCGAAAACATTGTACTTCTTCATCCGAGATTTTTGTGCTTCTTAACATGACTGAGATTTCAGAGAGATATATGCAAAGTTGCAGAGGCTTATGTGAAGTTCTTTGCACTCCTGTAATGCAGATTTCAAACCCTATAACTGACCTCCGAAAATCTCAGACAAACCGAGTTCTTCACTGAGTTTTTGCAGATACCCCAGCTGGGTATAAATAGTGGTTATGTCTCCATTTTTTAGCCGACTTTAACAAGTGAACCGTTGTGTCTTTTATATGAGCCGACATGACATTTGTATATATATTTGAGGCCGACATGATGTTCTCCTTATCATTTTGCTTGCAAAATTCTTTGTGCTTGTTTTGGAGGATTGTGCTTGGTCTTGGAGAGTTGCTCTAAGCTTGTATACATTTTACATAGGCTCATGAAGAGCTCTTTATTCATGACTTTGACTCTTTGACCTTAAATATAAATCCTAAGGCTCTCAATGGGAGCCATCTATAAAACCTCTTGCTCATGAAACCCATGCAGCAAGGAATAATAAACTTATTTTCTTGTTTTACAAAAATCATAATTACAATGAAAACCAAAACCTAGTTATATTTTCTTCAACAATTTTTGTGAAAAGATGTCATTTCATCAACCATGGCCTCTTTCAAAAGTTTGCCATCCTCTGCAGCAAAGAATAATAAATTTATTTTCTTGTTTTACAAAAATCATAATTACAATGAAAACCGAACCTAGTTATATTTTCTTCAATAATTTTTGTGCCAAGATGCCATTTCATCAACCATGGTCTCTTTCCAAAGTTTGCCATCCTCTGAATCTACTGCTTCCCTCACAGTTCTGGGATCGTCGTCAGTGATAGATAAAGAAAAATTTGAACAGAAAGCAGATGGACTATACCTTTCTATCTACCTTCTTTCTCGAACTGATCTTCTCACAGCTGGAGTTTCTGGCTCTTCATCTTTTGATTCCTCTTCCGTTGTAGAGTCAGATTCTTCCTCCTTTAGCTCAAACTCTATCTTCTCAGGTTCCTTTGGTAAGACTTCATGTTTAATAACATCTTTCACCTCTCTAAACACCACATCGCGGTTGTACACAACCTTCCTTGTTTTTGGGTTCCAAAGCTTATAACCTTTTAAACCATCTTTATACCCAATAAATATGCACCTTTCAGATTTACTATCCAACTTGGTTCTTTTCTCCTTTGGAACATGTACATATGCATCACATCCAAATACCCTCAGATGTGAAAGAGATGGTTTCTTACCAGTCCATAACTCTTGTGGAATCTTATCCTCCAACGTTGATGAAGGTGATCTATTGACCAAGTAACATGCAGTCTCCACCGCCTCTGCCCAGAATTCTTGTCCTAACCCGACACCACTAAGCATACTTCTTGCCTTTTCATCAATGTCATGTTCATTCTTTCTGCAACTCCATTTTGTTGAGGTGTGTATGGAATAGTCTTTTGTCATGCTATACTACACTTCTTACAAAACTCTTCATATTCCTTCTTGCAAGACTCTCCACCGTTATCTGTCCTCAGTACCTTTATCTTCTTCTCTCTCTAGTTTTCCATCGAAGCCTTCAATTCTTTAAACCTGTCAAAGACTTCAGATTTCTTCCTGAGGAAATATATCCATGTATTCCTTGAGAATTCATCTATAAATGATACATAGTACACAGAATTACCTAGTGATGGAACCGACACAATTCCAAACACATCATTGTGCATAAGCTCTAATATTTGTTTCACCCTCTTAGCACCAGAGTGAAGCTCACCCGATTCTACTTCCCATATACACAACTTTCACAGAAATCACAATCCAAAGAGAAATTAAACATACCTTCTACCTATTGAAGAATCTAGGGCTATTAGAATTAATGAGATTCTTCTTGCATCATAACTATTTGAGAGGTATTTAGCTTTTTGCTTATTAGCATATTCTTTAGTGTGTCTTATTTAGTTCATCAAATAGCTACCAAAATAAAGAGACAAGAACACATTGTTGGCATTTTGCCAGGGCCAAAACCTCTCCCTCTTGGAGAGGAAAACTCGCACATAATTCTTGTTATAGAGATTCCAATTGACAAACACCAAGACCATGAACCTTGACTTCTAATGCCACTCCAAGACCAAGACAACAATCCTCTTCTTTGTCACTGTTGAGACCATCATCATCATAGCTGTGTTACAAAGTTAAATTCCATCATTGAGGTTATTGCACCTTCACCTTCATCATGATCATTATTGTTGCCTTTTTGTTAGATCTTCACTGAGCTCTTATTTCTGTGTTTTTCATAAGTTTGTCTTCATCAAATTGAGATCAAGTTCATGACTTCAACCAAATTGTATGTCATGCCAAGTCACGTTACTGTAGGATCTATTCATCGCAATTGATGAGATCATTGAGATCCTTTTTGCCACCCTTAATTCCAGACTGTAACCATGATTATATGCGAGATCACTTAGTGACTACGTTCAGATATCTACATCATCACTTAGATCATTCGATGTGTTTTTCTGTGTGCTCAGAGATCTAATGTATTACTCATTGAAGAACAATGATCTAAAAGTTGTGTATATGCCAAGAGTGTCTAACTCCATCCACAATTACAGTGACTGTGTTGGAGAGGACGAGACTGTAATTGCGTTGAGATCATGATCGCAGGCATAGAGTATCATTCTCCTTCACCGAGACAGAGTATCCACCGAGCACCGAGACAGAGAATTCATCGAGCACCAAGACAGAGCATTCATCGAGATAGTAAGATTATAGTCACGTTGTTATATTTCATTGTGTCGAGATTCTCTGAGGAGTTCAATCTTCTTTCTTTCAACGCTGATCTTTAGTCTTATATATATAGTGATCATGTCTTCCATATCAAGTCGACATTACAATAGATCGTTGTGACACCAATTTTGAGCCGACTTGACATCTGTAAGTGCTTTGAGGCCGACATGAGTGTCTTTCTCATTGTTTAGCTCGCAGACTTGTTTGGAGGATTGCGCTTGTCTTGGAGGGCTACTTGACACTAGGTTGACCCATATTCATTACATACATGCTCAAGAAGAGTTCTTTAACATGATCTTGACTCTTTGACTTTTCTAGACCTATGGAATGAGTAAGAAATTCATTCGTATAATTTACAAAAATAATATTTATTTTTCTTGATAGGTACAAAGATCAAAATTACATTTACAAATACCGAACCTAGTTACACTTTCTTCAACTCCCTCTTAACTAGGGAGGTATTTACAATGGTACTTGGTCATTCTCAATATGAAGAATTTCTCATAAGAAGAATCAGATTGATAATCCCATCTGTATAGCATCATATCAACCAGCATTGTCATAGTGCAAGGCCTTGACTAACAGCGCCATCTCTCCACGAGACCATCAGCTACAATGTTGGCGAGACCAATGATTATTACACACCTTCATCATTGTCTCTCAAGGTACATACCCACCCAGTGTTCACTGAGTATGATCTTCTAGGACTATTCTTATGTTGGGTTCCCAGCCCTCAAAGAATATCGGTCCTCTTGCCTACTCTTATCTTGGATGCTCTACACATCCTCAAAGAGCATCGGATGTGAAATGATTACCCAATGCTCCATTCTTTCTTCCCAGGTGAAGACAAGAATGTTGTGTTTATCTCTCCCTCTCAATTAGGGAGGATACATCCATCATGTGTCTACATTTCTCTTCATGGCCTTCACTAAAACCTACGGTTGTTAGTCCTGGTCTAGTGCATGACACATGAAATAGAAAAACACATTTGTCACTCCCTTTTAATCAGGGGTGACCCAATCCAAGCTCCCTCTTGTTGGAATTTCTAACTCTAACTGTTAGAAATCCTTCCTGTGCTTTCTGATTTATTTCTTCCTACTTGTTTTGTTAATTAACAAGTTATTTACCATGTAAATACTAAAAGTAAATACAAGTACAGTCACAACACATACAAATCATCAACTTTAGGAAAAAAACAAGCACACAAGTACACTGTTATTTTTGGACTAATGCCCCCAGAAAAACCCAATGCGGGAAAACCAGTGCAGTGATTTGAGGGTTTTATTATTAAGTAGTTTCATAATACAATCTAGGTGTCAGAAATGGCTCACCCAACAGAGAATGCCCTTGGCAGTAGTACCTCTCAGTCAGAGATAGATATCAGCCCCAATCTACCCCATGAAATCTCCCAGCATCAACCTCTAGGGTCTGCGTCAGCCTCTCTAGCCCAGCGTCAGCCTCCCTGGCCCAGTGTCAGCCTCTCTAGGCTCTGTGTCAGCCTCTGGAGCCTTTGCGTCTCCCATGCTGGCCCTCCTAAGGCTCTGTGCAGCTCCTGGCTGCCTCTGCGTGGCCTCTAGCTGCTTTTGTGTGGCCTCTAGCTGGCTCTAAATCAACCCTCTCCCGACTTCTGTGCTGATGCTCGCAGTACTATCTCTACCTCTTTGCTACTGCATTCACTGCCCCTCAGCTGCAACTCTAATCACTCCTTCAATTTCCTCAGCAAGCCCTACCCTAGAAAATCAAATTCTTGATCAACTCAGTGTGTTCTCCAAGTGACCCTCAAGCCTCCTCTTATACTTTTCTCATTGACATTTCAATGGCCGAGATTAAGTCCCTCATCAACGGCTAAAATTAGATCTGGCTTGATCCATGACTTTTGGACCATTCTAACTCAATTTATTTTAGTTCACATTAATATTTTATTTTCCCTAAGTTTAGACTTAGGGACTCCATTAAAAATATTAATTATTTTAATATCTCCCAAAACTGGTTAGATTCTACCCAAACCATTTCTGGGTATTGGAGATCTCATGTGCTTTAGCCTCTCCACCAATTTTTGTGGCTAGAGCACATCCAATGCTACCCCAAATCAACACCTCTTGATCAAGGACCTATCACAGCTCCCTCTGAGCAAGGGACTCTTCTTTTTCATCAACAAGTTCTTCTTCGTGGGTCCTTCGAACGCTTGATCAACTTCTTTCCTTGATCTCATGAAATTCAATTGAGCTTCTTCCTTGTAGGGCATCAGCCATCGATCACTTTCCTTCTTGGTTTGTCATGTCATTCCTTTCTTCATGGAAAGTGGCCTCCTTGATGCATAACTTGAACCTTCATCATATGGCTACTTCTTCCTCATCATGTTACTTTCAGGAATTTCCATCCACCACATGAATGTTGGTTGTACTTGTACTTGCAATTCTTGTTCCAGTAGCCCTGCATGAACTCATCCAGATATTACTCAAGAAATCAAAACATAACATTAAATCAAATCATACCTTTCGAGATGGATCTTCATCATGACATATTCATGTAGGTATCAGTATCCTGCATACATGTTGACATATCTCCAAAGATATCCATTGTCAAGGGTCTCCATCTTTTCCAGACTTTCATCAGAGTCTTCATATCTTTCTGGGAGATTTCTTAGTCAAATCTTCTTGGTCCTTTGGATGTTGATTTCCTTCATCATGCTTGCATATCTCATGATCTCTTCCTTCCTCACACATTCCTTTCCCAGGAGCTTTCAATCAGAGTTTCTTAATTGTAGTCAACCACCTCATACTTCATATGAGGACATATTATGTTGATTTCATCTTAGTGTGACTTTATGCCTTCCTGCATCCTTTCAAAGGAGGAGATCCTTTTTCTCTTGATCATGCTTCTTAAGATAGAAGTAATGATCCATGTTACCTGCAACCATACGACATGACATTATAAAATTAAATATAGGCATACATACCTCATTTTACCTTTAGGTCATCTAGGCTTCTTCCAGCAGCTTCCTTGATTGAAGTGTCTTCAATCCCTTAATTTGCTTCTTTTCTTATGTCATCATAACATCATCCATGAATTCCATAGGTTGGAGTTCTTGGTGAAACACTTGCTTCCTCTTCTAGATTAGTGAATCCTCCGATTAGGATTCTATCAGAGAATCTTGAGGATCTTGTATATCCCCATCTAGCAGATGTTTCCTTTTTGACTTGATGTATGATGAGACCTGTCCTGGATGACTTCTTCATTTCCTTCAATGTCCAATGAGGTTCCCAAGAGTTATATTCTGTGTTTGACTACCATGGATTTTGACCTTCATGATTCCCATGGTGATGCCACGAGCTCTTGCCTCTAATGCTCTCATGATGCCATGATGCATTTTATTATCATGATCATATCTAAAGATTTAGGAACTTATGATAGGACCCTTTTTGTGAGGGAGATCATTTTGATCATATTGGAGATCTGTTGCTCCCTCTTTCCATGACCCTTTCCTTCAGCGTCCTCCATTTTTCTGGTGATATGAGCTTCTTTCCATATTCTTCCATAGCATTGAATCTTATACTATTTGAGGACCAAACTTTCCTTTCCTTTCTGCACATGTTTGAAATACTTTTGTCTGCAACTTGTCTTTCTCTATAGAGACCACAAATTGCCGGATGAGGTAACCTTCTTGTTCATTGACATTTGTTACCTTGCTTATCAATGATGACTACCTTCTTATCATCTTTCCCAGACCTCCCAATTGAGATCTCATGAAGACATGACCTTCTTCATTGCATTTTAGAGAATATATCTTCTAGCATTTCATATATATCTCTTTATGTCTCCTCTTTTGCTACATAGGCATGGGAGGACCTTTGAGTGATTTCATATGAATCCTATGAGTCTCTTGTTGCATTCAAAGAATGCTTCACCTTCAGAGACCTTTCCATAGACATCACTGACTTCTCTTGAGGATTATGACAATCCTCCTTATTCTATGCAAGGACTTTCGATGACTCAACAAGCTATGGATCTCATTACAATCATGAAGTCATTTTACCAAATTAATTAATGAAAAATACTTACTTGATTGGTGAAGACAAAATCTTCTCCTTGATCAAGTTGATGATGGTTGAAAAAGATGTATGAGGGCTTCTTCTTGAATGATCTTCTTTCAAATGAGAAAGTCTTTCCTCAATAGAAAGGTTGCTCCTTTTCATGAGGATGATTTGTTGCTTCATCAGATGATCTTCTTTCGTAGTGTAGATCAGGATTGCTGCTAGGGTTTCAACTTTCTCCAAGCTAATGTGATCTTTGTTTTGAAATCCTTCGAGCTATCTTGATTTGTAGATATCTTGATGAGAGTCTTGGTGGTCTTCCAATGATGACTGTGGAGACACAAGTTCTTGTTGTTGTAGACTGTTGTTGTAGATTGCTAGGGTTTGATCACAATTAGGGTTTGATCCTGCAAGGTAGATCTTGATATCCTTCAACTTGCTTTGATGCCCTACTTGATCCCTGAATGTCTCCTTCTGCCCTTCATTAGACTACAAACATAGCTCTGATTCCATGTTGAAGAATCTAGGGCAATTAGAGTTAATGAGATTCTTCTTGCATGATAATTATCTAAGAGGTATTTAACTTTTTGCTTATAGCATATTCTTTAGTGTGTCTTCTTTAGTTCATCAAATAGCTACCAAAACAAACGGACAAGAACACAAAGTTTTCGCATTCTGTCTTCTTATAGAGATTCCAATCGACGAACACCAAGACCATGACCCTTGACTTCTAATGCCACTCCAAGACCAAGACAACAATCCTCTTCTTTGTCATTGTTGAGATCATCATCATCATAGCTGTGTTACAAAGTTCAATTCCATCACTGAGGTTATTGCACCTTCATCATGATCATTACTGCTGCCTTTTTGTTAGATCTTCACTGAGCTCTTATTTCTGCATTTTTCATAATTTTGTCTTCATCAAATTGAGACCAAGTTCATGACTTCAACCAAATTGTATGTCATGCCAAGTCACGTTACTGTAGGATCTATTCATCGCAATTGATGAGATCATTGAGATCCTTTTTGCCACCCTTAATTCGAGACTGTAACCATGATTATATGCGAGATCACTTAGTGACTGCGTTTAGATATCTGCGTCATCACTTAGATCATTCGATGTGTTTTTCCGTGTGCTCAGAGATCTGATGTATTACTCATTGAAGAACAGTGATCTAAAAGTTGTGTATATGTCGAGAGTGTCTAGCTCCATCCACAATTACAGTGACTGCAATTTATGTGACTGTGTTGGAGAGGTCGAGACTGTAATTGCGTTGAGATCGTGATCACAGGCATAGAGTATCATTCTCCTTCACCGAGACAGTGTATCATTCTTCCTTACCGAGACAACGTATCATTCTCCTTCACCGAGACAGAGTATCCACCGAGCACCGAGACAGAGAATTCACCGAGCACCAAGACAGAGCATTCATCGAGATAGTGAGATTATAGTCATGTTGTTATATTTCGCTGTGTCAAGATTCTCTGAGGAATTCAATCTTCTTTCTTTCAAAGTTGATCTTTAATCTTATATATATAGTGATCATGTCTTCCATATCAAGCCGACATTACAGTATATCATTGTGACACCAATTTTGAGCCGACTTGACATCTGTAAGTGCTTTGCGGCCGACATGAGTGTCTTTCTCATTGTTTAGCTGGTAGACTTCTTCTTTGGAGGATTGCGCTTGTCTTGTAGGGCTACTTGACACTAGGTTAACCCATATTCATTACATACATGCTCAAGAATAACATGATCTCGACTCTTTGACTTTTCTAGACCTATGGAATGAGCAAGAAACTCATTCGTATAATTTACAAAAATAATATTTCTTTTTCTTGATAGGTACAAAGATCACAATTACATTTACAAATATCGAACCTAGTTACACTTTTCTTCAACGCTACCATACCATTACCATGAAGTATTTGAAGGCCCTTCTCTCCAATATGTCCAAGCCTTTGATTCCATAGCATAGTCTTTTCTTCAAAGACCACTAGATTTTCTGCTCCACATTCAGGAACCACAGAACTATTGCACCCATCAACAACAGTCCTACCTTGAAGCTTGTACAGAGTTCCAATCCGAACTACCTGCATCAATACCAGTGCTCCCCGAAACATCTTGCAGGTATCTTTCTCGAACACTATTTTTACACCTACATCATCCAGCTTGCTTACAGAAATCAGATTTCTGACTAATGCAAGAATATGCATAACACCCGGAAGTGTTCTAATCCTTCCACCTTGCAACTTCAACTTGACTTTTCCACGACCGACGATTCTAGCCTTCATGTCATCCCCTAAGAAGACATCACCACCATCATATTTATCATACTCGCAGAACCACTCCCTGTGGGGAGTGAAGTGAAAGGATACACCTGAGTCAATCAACCATGCCTCATGATCTACATGTGTACTTGAAGAAGAAGCCAAGTACACATCCCCACCTTCATCTAAGGTGGTTTTCACCTCTGTAGAAGGAGCATCATCAGATCCCTTTCCTTTCTCAGGAGCTTTAGATCTACAGTCCTTTTTGAAGTGCCCTTCCTTTCCGCATTTCCAGCACACTTTTACAGGTTTTCCTGGAGATTTAGATCTCCCTCTAGATTTAGATCTCCCACTCGAGAATTTATTTTTGTTTCTGTTTTGGGACCGTCCTCATACAAACAAGGCATCACCATTCTGGCCCTCCGTATTTTTCTGCATCATCTCCTCTGATAGCAAGGATGAGACTATTTCATCAAACTACAAGGCAGTTACATTGCTACCTATTGCAACAACCAGACTATCCCACGAATCTGGTAGAGAATACAACAAACTGATGCACTTATCTTCATCTGAAATTTTCATATCAACAGATAACAACTAGTTTACCACAGTATTAAAGGCGTTCAGGTGCTCTGTCACCGAGTCTCCATCCTTCATCCTCAAGTTATACAGCTTTTTCCATAGGAACAGTTTATTCACCAGAGACTTAGATTGATACAAAATCCCCAACTTGTCCCACAAAGCCTTCGCTGAAGCTTCCCCCAATACATTCAACAATACTGAATCTGAGATACACAACCGTATTATGCTCTTTGCCTTCTAATCCAACTTCACCCAATCTTCAGCGGACATTGTTATTGGTTTAGTACTAGGATATACCGCGATCCACTGGTCTTTATCCACCAGTAGATCCTACATCTTGAGTTTCCACAACTCAAAACTCTAACCATTAAATTTCTTGATCTCTATCTTTCCACTGCTCGCCATCTTCTTTCACCACAAGAATCGATCCCGCAGATCTCCCACTGAACACGGTCTACCACAGACCCGAGCAAAACCCCTCAGCGGCAAAGGCGTCCCCTTGAAGCCAAAACTACTCTGACATCAAATAGGTTTTAACCCCGTACAAAAATTCCCTGCATATGAATTCTAAAAAACAGAAAATAAATAATGGTGAGAGCATAAAACATAAAACAAATATACACAAAGATTTTCCCCTGGATCTCAAAACCGGGACTACTAGATTGATTTTTCATTATATTCCTTTCAATGTTACAATAAATATATATACATGTCGAAGCATCCATAAACCCCAATCCATTAACCTTGGATTAGAACATAACTGTAGTTCCCTTGACTGGATCTACAAAATACCATGGACAGAAAACCATCATGCCCAAAAACATGTGTGAATTCCATGCACAAAACCATAGGTAGGTCCGCCCACCTAATACAGGGTCCAAAAAAAAAAATCTCAAGGCGCTATCCCGAACCCCGTGCAGGCAAGGTGGGCTGCCACCCCCCTTGTGACCCCCCTACTGTGCCCGTCACAACGTACATTGTTTGAAGAAGCGAAACCCTAAAATATAACACACACCCAACACTGTTTGAAGAAGCAAAACTCTAGAATCCAAAGCTCTAGTACCAAATGTTATGCAACCAGTTCACAAAAAGATAAATCAATGACTTAAAAATTTATCCTCTTCAACGGGGAAACCTCCTTTACATTACATAAAAGAACAACTTTTGGATGATACAAATGACAAGACCTCCTTTGTATATATAGGAGTCTAAGGGGTCATGATATAATCAAAGCCTACATAACAATAATAATGTAAGGGCACAACAATAACAATAGTGGGCTTCTAAAGGGCACAACAATAACAATATAGGGGCTACATGGGCACAACAATAACAATAAGAGGGATACACTAGTATGATAGGGACCTAACAATTTCCTTTCAGTGATGGGTACATTTTTACTAGGGTCATGACAGAGGAGTTCAACAATCAATGCACCTAACATCAAGGTGCATAAAGGGCTTGGTGCTCTTGATTAAATGCTAGTTCCATACCCTCATACATGAAAAAATCTAATGTAAACATTGCAATCCCCTAAATCTTGAAATGCTAAAAATTGTTAAGTTTGCTAGATCATGGTTGTTTGGGAGTGGAAGCGGGGAGCGACATTTTCAAAAGCTCCGAGGTCAGGATCGATTTTGGGAGTGAATATTATATAATATATATTTTATATATTTTGATGCATATATGTCAACAAAAGCATGTAGAATGATGAATTATTATAAAAAATATAAAAACATGGATTAAACCATATAACATCATTCACCTAGTAGTTATAATCTTCATCAACCACAGGTCTACAAATTACCAGTGTTCCACGGGGATGCGTCCCCCAGGGTGGGGTGCGCGCACCCCTCGTACCCCACGCACCCGGGACGGGGAGACTCTTGGGGGTGCGTTTCCCCACGTCCCCCTTTTGGGGAGACTCGGGGAGACGCAAGGGGGTGCGTTTCCCCAATGTGGGAGACTCGACTCCCCGAAAGGGGTACTTCTGGGCGTCCCCCCCAAAAATGGGGTTCTTCTGGGCGTCCCCCCGAAAATGGGGTTCTTCTGGGCGTCCCCCCTTCATTTTTGTCTAATTACCCTTTATAAACCAAAAAAAAAAAATAAAAAAATGAAAATTAATTTATTAAAAAAACATAAAAAATAAAAATAAACTAAATTAACAATTACAAATAAAAAATTACATGAACAAGTTAGGGTTAACTCCACTTTTCAAGTTTTCATTCTGCCGCCATTCATTATGCTCTTACCTCAACGCATTTTTTTCTTCCATCTGCTCTCACTGCGCCCACGAGAGCTTCAGCGCATCCTCACTCTTCTCCACGCAGCGGCTTGCTGTTAGCACTTAGCAGTCGTTGCCCAACAGGTGTTGGCAAAACAGAATTAGCTAAGGCTCTTGCATCCTATTTATTTAATACTGATGAAGCTCTAGTGAGGATTGACATGAGTGAATACATGGAGAAGCATGCAGTTTCAAGGCTAATTGGAGCACCACCAGGGTATGTGGGTTATGAAGAAGGGGGACAGTTGACTGAGTCTATACGTAGAAGGCCTTATGCAATTATTCTGTTTGATGAAATTGAGAAGGCACATACAGATGCCTTCAATATTCTACTTCAGATTTTAGATGACGGAAGGGTCACTGATTCTCAGGGTCGAACTGTAAGCTTCACCAACACTGTCATTATTATGACTTCAAACATTGGTTCTCAGTACATTCTAAGTAGGCTTGATGATGAACCTGGCTCAAAAGAGGAACTGTATGAGAGAATGAAGAACAGGGTTATGGAAGTGGCTCAAACGACATTTCGCCCTGAGTTCATGAATCGCATTGATGAGTATATTGTTTTCCAACCTCTAGACCATGAACAAATTAAGAGCATTGTAAGATTACAGGTATGTGGTTCATCTATCGTCATTCTTTTAGTGAAAACCAAAGCGAAATAGCGGAGGTTGGTCAGATATATTAGAAGTTAATTTATTTATAACTTTTTGATTTAATCATATAGAAACAACTGTTTGGAATATATGTTAGTTTCAGTTATTATTTTGGTTTTCAATGTAAATTATAGAATGATGATTGATGAATGATAATTGATATGGATCAATGTACATTGTATTTGAATATTTGAATTTCATATTGAATTTTATTATTGAATCTTATGGTATTGAATCTTGACGAATTAGCATTATTGAACAATGAATATGAACATGAAAATTTCAAAATTATATACATATATATAAATTTATAATATATATAATTAAAAATTATATTATATATACCTCGACGTCTCCCCGTCTCCCCTAAATTTCCCTAAAATTTCAGGGTTCTCCCACACGTCCCCTTTGTGCGTCTCCCCGCACCCGCGTCTCCCCGTCCCGGAGACTTGGTGGAACATTGCAAATTACAAGTTCTCATTTAGATAGCAAGGGAAACCAAAATAGCATCAAGTGCAATCCATCTCCGAACCAAAAATACATCAACAAATACGCTCTAGATGGCCTCTAGCATCCAAAAAAATCATCCTACAACAAAGACCTACGTATCATCAAAATCATTTCCTATCTTGGGATCTTTGTCATTAAATCACCCTCTAAGCATTAACATAAGATAGAAAAAATATAGCATGACAAGTCAAGATTTTGTTTGAGTGATGGGTACATTTTTAGTAGGGTCATGATAAAGGAGTTTGACAACCAATGTCATTAACATCAAGATACATAGAGGGATTGGTGCTCTTGATTAAATATGAGTTCCATACCCTAGTATATGACAAAATCCAATGGAAACATTGCAATCCTCCCAATCTTGAAATCCTAAAAAACTAATAAGTCTACTGGATTTTCAGTGAGATCTAAAATTCTACTTTCTCCATATGAAATCCAATGAGGTCGGAACCACTCTCAAACATCCTGAGTCATTTCATGGTAATGTTAAAAATTTAAGTAAAAGGATGAAAATGAAAGATAAAGGAGAATGTCACTTTTACTTTAAAAATTTAACATTACCATGAATTGCATAATAACACTAGGGCAATAGGCTTGAATATTAGGCTTCCCCACTCGAAAACTCTTGTTTTTTTGAAAAACATTTGCGTTTGGAACATCTTTGCAAAAAATAATTTGCGAAGAAAGCCAGGGAGCGAATTTTTTTTTTGCGAGAGTACGCTCCCGGGTCACTCTCAATGCACTCCCACTTGGAGCGCACTTCCGGAGCAGATTCGGGGGGCGCTCCCCCGCAGCCCTGTGCTAGATTTTGAGTGGGATCTAAAATTCTACTTTCTCCAAATGAAATCCAACGAAGTTGGAACCACTCTCAAACATCTTAAAACAAATAATAGTAATATTAAAATTTAAGAAAAAGGATGAAAATGAAAGATAAAGGAGAATGTCACTTTTACATACCATTGATTGCATAACAATAGTAGGAGCTAGGCTTGAATATTAGGTTGCCCCACTCAAAAATTATTCTTAAAAGAAAAATTGTGTTTGGAACATACTTGGTTGCATTGTACGAAACCGGCCAGTGCCATACATAACCTGTCGACTCGGTACTAAACTGGCCTTTTTCAGTTTCAACTTTCAAGCCTTGAGTCAGACCAGTTTGGGGGTTAAAATGGTCAAACCGAACAATTCCCCCAGTTTTGGTCTAGTTTCGATAACATTGATTGCAAAACAAATACCTAGCCTAGTGTTGACCAAATACATCAAGGACCCTATTGATTGTCTATACAACATGGGATCCACCAATGTTGACTTCAAAGTCAAAACCTTCTTCAGATTGTTGATCATAGGTGTAGCCATACGTCTCTAGTCCTCCATCTCGAACCTCCTCAAGATCTCTACTACATACTTCCCCTAACCAAGGAAGATCTCACCTGACCTCTACCATACGTCTAACCCCAAGAAGTAACGCATCAACCCGATGTCCTTCATCTCAAACTTTGTAACCAAGTCTTCCTTGTACCCTGTTATGAGCCTCTTTGCACCTAAGAGAAATAAAGCATCCATGTATAGCACCAAGATGAATGGATCATCTCCAGCAAGTATGAAATACAAGTTAGTATCCACTTCACTCTTGATGGAGCCCATGCTCTATAAATACCCATCAATATTGGAGTAACATGCCCTAGGTGTCTGCTTGAGTCCGTAAAGGCCTTCTTCAATCTACACACATGAGACTCCTCCCATGTACCTCAAAACCCTGAGGCTACTCTATATACACCTCCTCCTCAATCAACCCATTGAGGAATCATCTCCTAACATCCATCTAATATATCCTCCACCTCATGACTAAAGCAGTACATTAAGCAACTCGAATGGAAGTATATCTAGCAACTATAGCAAATGTCTCCTCGTAGTCCACTCCCTCTTCCTGGGAAAATACTCTCACCACAAAGTTTACGTTGTATTTTTTTATGCTACTATCTATAGCATGTTTAATCTTGAAGACCCACTTGCAACTCACCATTGAATTTCCCTCTAGTCTTGGCACTATATCAAATACATCATTCCTCATATTGGAGTTAACTCTCCTTCATCAAGCCATCCCTCCAAACTTGTTGGTCAACTGTCACCTAAAAATTGGAAGCCTTGGTATTAATAATGTTGTTCATAAGTGCCATGTAGTTTGGAAATTCCCTTGAAGGTCTACTCACCCTAAGTGTGCTCCTAGGAGCCTCAATATGCTCTTGAGCATCCCTCAATGTTCGCTCAAACCATCAAGCTCTCCTAATAGAACTAGTAGGAGGTGTTGTCGACTCCTCCACCTCACCTAGAGCCTGACTCCCTAAATTGGAAGTCATTGATGAACTTGCTCATCCTTCGAAACCTCTTGTTCCTCGTCCTCTATCACTCGAAGTGGCTCATAAGACTTTATAGATGCTAGGTTGTCCTTGAACATCACATCCCTTCTAACCACTGTCTTCCTTTGTGCTACAATGAAAATCATGTATGCCTTCAAAGTCTCATTGTATCCCACAAATATGCCCTTCTCCCTTGGGGGTTGCAACTTCGTCCTCTTATCCACAAGAACATGCATGTACATCAGAAAACCAAAGATGTGAAAGTGCTATATCCCTAGTTGCACCACTATAAATGCTTCCTCAGGATTCTTATCCCCCAAGATCCTATGAGGATTCCTGTTTTGCACATAAATTGTCGTGTTGCATGCCTCTGCCAAAGAAACAAAGGCAGATCCTAGTCATGAATCATTACCTTGGCAACTCCTATGATGGACCAATTCTTTCCCTCTGCAAGCCTATTCTATTGAGAGTTGTATGACATTGTTGTCTCCCTCTTGAGCCTTGCCCCTTTGCATAAATACTTGTAGTCATTGAAGGTGTACTCCCCCCCATTATTTGACCTCAAGACTTTGAACCTCCTCTAAAGGTAGATAAAGGGGTGATTGGGTGCAGAAGAAATTCCATCCATGTGTGCAAGTTTCAGCCCTTTAAAGGTAGATTAGATCATGCCTTGCACTAGATTTTGCCTGTACGCAATTTATAGAGGTGATTCTTAAATTATGTGCCACCCACATACAATCAAATGACACTAATGCATAAATCAAACCTAAAAATGCTAGCCACTGCCTTAGCTGTCTAGAAGAGAGAAGAAGAGAGATTTCATAAAGTTTTATGGTGATCAACACACTCTTAGACCGGTGCCTTGTCCTACAAGGGTTGAATGGAGTATTTATAGCACAAATTCGAAGGAAGGAAATTGATGGAGTAAGGGGGGTGCTTAGGGCATCCACTTCTACAAAACTCTATTTGTTGCTCTTATGAGGGGAGAGATTAAATATAGGGTCTACACAATAAGAGTTTCCCTACAGGCCCTAGAGGGGACAATTTTACATGCAATATTAAAGCAAAATTTCAACAATGATAAAGCATTTAGACATGGAACAATTGAAAACCTACAATATACATAAACGATGCAAAACATAAATAATAAACAACAAACTTACAAAATCTTCCATAAAAGGAACTTCTATCAATCCCATAACAACATCTCAATGCAAAAATCACATCCTCTAGCAAGTCACATCCACATATATCACACTTTGCCCAATGTAGCGAAAAAGACTAGCTTGCACTCTCTTAGAGGGGCGGCTCTATTTATATGAGACCTAAACCACTCGTTTTTACATTAAATCAACCAATGAAGTCATAGTGACAGGTTTACTTGAGGTGTTCCATAAGAAAGAGGTTACAAGTCAACCTCATAGCTCAAAAACATAACAAAAGTGTCATAAATGTCTAAACATGTGGGAGAAAATCCTCCTCAAGCTTGTAGGGTTCAATGAAGCATTTATAGCAAAAATTTAAAGGAAGGATATTGTTGGAGTAAGGGCGGGTGCCTAGGGCATCCACTTCTACAAAACCCTAGTTGTTGCTCTTGTGAGGGGAGAGATTAAATATAGGATCTGCACATTAAGAGTTTCCCTACATGCCTTAGAGGGGACAATTGTTACATGCAATATTGAAGCAAAATTTCAACAATGATAAAGCATTTAGACATGGAACAATTGAAACCCCACATTAGACATAAACCATGCAAAATATCAATAATAAACAACAAACTTACAAAATCTTCCACAAAAGGAACTCCTTTCAATCCCATAACAACGTCTCCATGCAAAAATCACATCCTCTAGCAAGTCACATCCACAAATATCACACTTTGCCTAATGTAGTGTAAAAGAATAGCTTGCACTCTCTTAGAGGGGCAACTCTATTTATAAGAGAACTGTACCACTCATTTTTACAATAAATCAGCCAATGAAGCCCTAGTGACAGGTTTGCTTGAAGTATTCCATATCAAAAAGAGGCTACAAGCCAACCTCATAGCTCAAAAACATAACAAAAGTGCCATATAAGCCTAGACATGTTGGAGAAAATCCTCCTCAAGCATGACATCATCCTCCAAATGAACTCTAGAAGCCACAAAAAGGTGTGATATGGGCTAATGATTGTTCCATACTCCAAGATGCATCTCAAAGATCATGTGCAAGCCTCCAAAGTGACTCTATGCCAACAAGTCATCTCCATGGTGCCCAACCTCACCCTTAAAAAAATAAGAGGGGTGACGTGGCACTCTCTAACTCAAGTGTTGGGGCTCCAAAGTGATGTGCAAGCCCTCCCTTGTCATCTCAAGGATGACCATCATCATCTGAGCTCTAGAACAAGTAATGTCCATCAAACAGTATCAAGGCCATCCTCAAGGCATTCTCAGTCCATTGGGAACATCATCAATATCTCCAACACCAAGCTTCATGGGCTCAATGTTTCAGCATCTAAGGGTCCCTCGATGTGTCAAGCATCCTGTGGGATCATCAAGTAGCCCAACGCTTTTCTCTGGATAGCCAACTCTACATTAGCAAGGCCATACTTTGTCTCTGCAATGGATAACATGACCTTTACTACGCTAATGAGAAGGTGGGGCAATCATCTCAAGACACCTCTACTATTGTGATGAGAACCACTTTGACAAAACCCTCTCAAGATCAAGTGAAAATCAACAATCATTAGGTACAAAAACCATGGATGCATCATAGTGGACCATACTTAATGCTACGAGCACAGTAATACTTCACACAAAGATCACCTTCAAATATCTAATTAGACCAAGTCTCGCATAAGTGTTCCCTCCTTATGGTAGGGATGAATAGTTGGATAACCCTATTAGGTGTTTCCAGCGCCAAAGGGGAGTGACAGGTTCCAAGTTAGCCCAACAATCCATAGGTGTATATGTAGATGGTGGCAACTGAGTGGGCATGAATTCAAGCTAGGGTGTCACAACCAAGCAACCAACTAATGGTGGTCCAAGTTCCAACATCCTAAGCGTATAGATGTAAGGAGGGAGAAATCATGGAGGCATAAGTTACCCCTTTCCTTGGCCTACTTTTTCCACCCAATGGTGCATCTTTTACTTCTTGATGATCATGCTTTAATTTGGGTGCATAGCTCAGGTGGCCAAGCTTGCTTTTTGAGATTTAGCATTTAATACCCCTTGATGATGAGGTAGTTTATCGCTCATCAAGGTTGGGACAATACAAGGGTTCCCTTTTATAGATGGAGCATCATGTGCTTGAGGAACCAAGCGATGGGTAACAATGAGGGTAGAGCTCAAGCTAGGCTTTTTCCCACATGCTAATCAAATGTCTCAGACATATTTTGCAATTTATCATTTTCTTTCATTATTGTTTTCTTTTGCTTTTAACTTTCTTTTAGCTACATCAACCTCCAAGGCAAAGTTTTCCGACCCAAACTCAATGATGAGGATGAGAGGGTGCCAATCCCCATGACCAATGACCACCAACTCGAAGAATGGAGATGGAATAATGGAAAAGATGGAAATTGGTAAGGATGGGATACCATGGACATGTTCCTTCAATTAGAGTCTCCCCAGTAGTGCCCTTCCTACAACCCTAAGGCCTCAAAGGAGATCCCACTAAACTAGAGTCAAATACCAGCCTCCTAAGTGAAGTGAGGGAACAAGAATACAATCAAGATCGATTAATTATCCAGATCACCCCTTAATTCATATTAGTATCTCGAAATATCAAGTAAAAGCACATCATTACAAAATGGTTAAAGTACCTACAGATGGTTGACCCACCTTTCGTCAAGCAAGAATGCCTAATGGCAGAGAGGAATTTGACAGGATCAAGAAGTGGAGAATCGGTGACATCATGTCATGTGCTAATCAATAGGGTTGTTGATTAGCTAGTTGTCCAAGGAGGAGAAAAATTTCTCCTGCAAGTTACCCACTTTTGGTGGGTAACACTCACTAATGTGTATTCTCCCTTAACTTATCCTTCTTTTTATAAGTTTGAGTTATGACTAAATCATCAACCATAATCTCCAATTGATTGATGGTTGAGATTAAATCTCAACTTCACTTGAGATCAATGGTTGAGATTTATCTATTCAGTAATGCAAATAATCTTTGCATTTCATTAGATTAACTCATTTTCCTCATAAAAAGAAATATTTAATTAAGGTAATTGCTAATGTCAATAGTCAATTAGATGATTTTCACATGCCCAGACACTTAGGCTTGTGTAGAAGTACCTACCTAAGCTACAAACATCAACGATTTAACTATTTAACCATCTAGAAAAGACCACAAGCACCCACAAAGTCTCACTCTGTCCCCTTCATTTTATGATGCTGCCAAGCTCCAACATACTTGTAATTGCAAACCTCACTCAATCTATAACCTGAAAATTGAACTCATGTGTTGCAAAATACTGCTCAAGCTGAAAGCCTCAAACCTTGCTCAGTATATAGCTTAAAGTCAAAGTTTGTGGCCTCTAAATCAAAGTCTAGCCAATATATTAAGTTATTAACTAAGCCATGAATCCCAAATGCGATTTGGGGAAGAAAGAAGAGCCAGAGACAATATCAACTCTGTCAGTGCCCTTCTTGGCTTCTAGAGAATATGATTGGCTATATCAATTATATACACGTTGGTGTGTTAATCTAATTCCTCCCATAATGGCTTTGTGTTGTGTATGCCCAAATGCATCCTATAGTCGCCTAAATCCACACCTAGGCTAGCGTGGATAAAATTTTGAAATACACTTGTGGCCTTGGGAGCAAATATCGAGCTGGGCAGCTATAACTCAATTCTCAACTCCTTCGTCTAGGTTAACTTCTAGTGAAGCCAAGGGGGTTGGACCCTATGAGACAACTAAGGTTTGACAAGCTTTAGCAAAATAGAAATATTAGTTCTAGGAGTTGATTAAGATTGACCAAAACACATTCAACCATCAATATGTAGATTACAACATGTGAATTCAAAACATGTAAATAAACTCCACAACCACAAATAACCATAATCATTCATAAACAAGAGATACAACAATAATGATCAATGAATGAAATATTATTGAAGTAACAATGTAGCAAGTAGAGAACAGTGTCAAATAAAGAGTACTTGAATGTTCAAAGCAAGAGATAGTTGCTTGTAAGTAAAGTACTTGAGCTTGGAAATGTAAATGCCCCAAAGTAAATGTGCTTTGAAAATAAATGTGGCAATTGAAAATGACCACATACCAAATACTGTAAATGAAAGTGTTGTGAAATGTCTCTTGGTTGATTTTAGTTAAATTAGATTTCACTTGGGCTTAGGTTAGTTTAGTGTGTGGGTGCACAACATGAAATGTGTGATTGAAATAAATTAAATCTAAGTAAGGTTTGTGTCCTCTTCCAACCTTATCCTTGTTGGGTTAAGGAACGCTGCAAGGGGATTCTACAGGGGAAGCTTAACTTCAATGAGTACCCTCAAGAGCCCGCAAGTCAACCCATTTGCAAGGAGGTCCAACACTAAGGGAAACAAGCCCCTAGCCTTACTTCACAAGTAGAACGTTTACTGATTTCCCCCAATCCCACAATAAGAAGATGTAGAAGAGGTTTTCCCTATTTAGTCTAATTCAACCAACAACCCTTCTCTGATTGTGCAAGAAGATCAATCTAGGCCTGTAACTTGCATGAAAACATATCAAGACGTGAAGGACGTTTATTACTCTTTGCAAAATGGAAATCTAAATTAAAACGGGAATTGAAATCTAATCTAAAGCAAGAATTAAAATTTAATCTAATCTAGGAGCATAAATGAAATTAAATCTAGATTGTAATTAGATTAATCTAATGAAAAGAAAATTGAATTAATCTAGATTGGGATGTGTGATTAAGCTTCTAAGGTTAATTTTAGCCCAAAAGAAGTCACAACACGAAAAAGAGAACTCCACAACAAGAGATTCCCACTAGGTAGGGCCTGGGGGGATGCTTAGGAGTCTCTCCAAACCCCTGAGGTGATTACAATACTTTGATGAGATCCTTTGTGAATAAAGGGATCAAAAGAAAAAAGGACTACCTTGTGAATGAAGGGATCAAAAATGGATGGATGTAGTTATAATGGTGGTATATCAATGGTTTTACAAAGGTTTCAGCATAGGTTGCTTTCGGGTGCTTCAAATCATCAAAATCGAGTGAATTTCGGCAACACCTCCTCTGGTAAAAGTGTGGGTTTGCTAAAAACCAGCAAGCTAATTAGTCATAAAAGTGATGAAAATGAGTTCGAAACACATGAACAAATTTAGCATGTGAAAGCCAAAAATACCAAGTGAAATTCTATAGTTAAAATGCTAAGTTCCTACACTAATTAGCCAGGAAAGACCAAGAAAATTTGGTTTCTTCTCAGATAATATGATGGTTATTAGGACAGCAATCAATAGAAAGCCTCTAGATGCTAGATATGTCAATGAAATGCCTAAATAATAACCAATAATTGCTGATAGGGATTTTGTGAGGAGAGATGAGAGAACAGGGGCCCTTTTGAAGTCCTTTAAAACCTTTTGGAAATTCTCGATCCAAGTGGCACTAATGCTTTCTTTAGGTGCTTGAAGATGGCTGATTCAACCAAGAACTTCCTCAACTCCAAGCTTGAGGAACCTGTAACACACTTAATATCTTGTAAAGGAGATTAATAGATAGGTGTAGTTTGCACAATGAACAAAGTAAACATGCTATTCAACCAAGAAGTGCATGTAATACTAAGTTTTAGAACACAAACTATCAAGAAAATAGCAAGCACTTGCTATCTTCTCCTTTGGGCAACAATACCCCTATCAAAAACCTTAAGCAATTGAATTGAAAACACAAGAAGTTACCTCAATGGAGAAATAAGCAAACCACACAAAATTGCTAGATCATGGACCTCGAAAGTCTTCTTGGGGAGATTACAATTTATAGAATAAGAGGAGATCCCAAAAAGAGAATAGTTTCCAGGTGGAAGGGAGGAGATCCCAAGGCAATTCGAATTGCTCCAAGTGTCCAAGACTAGCTGCCAATAGGGGCTGCGTATTCCCCATGTGGCTGAGGGTATTTGTCCAAGAGTAAGAATGCAACATATCAAGGAAGATGCTTCCACAAGTGACTAATAACAATCCCAGTAGGTGGCTCAAGTTTTCCAAGTGGCAAGGGAATTATTCCCAAGGAAAAACGAGTTTCCACAACTGTCTAATAGTTTTAAGTGTAGTAACTGTGTATCTCTTCTAAGTCGTTGTGTAGGCTCCAAACAAAGGCAATGTATTACATGTGGAACAATGTGCTGGCATGTAGGGGGGGTGAACTCCCACTCACTCTCCCTTAATGTTCAAACTCAGCTTCCATAAATAAATGAACTCGGCCTCCTTGGATGAAGGAACTCGGTCTCTTTAAGTCGCATCCTAACTCTACTTGCTGGCAGCTACTTGTCTCCTCAACTCATGGGCCTTACTTGACCTCCAAATCAGCATTTAACTCACTCTTATTTGCCTTCATTTCACTTGAGTGCTTGAGTCATTCAGTCAACTAAAAACATCTTTCTGGGTTGTCCCCAGTTATTTAATAACTGAGTTTTCTCGTCTTTTTCCTCATTTTTTGAGTAAAAGTGAGTTTTGATGAGGAAAAATCATTTTTTGTACCCCAAAAGTGGGTTCTAGAATAACATTGGTAATTTGAGTATGAATTATGAGTACTCACATGTCATACAACATTTCCTAGTGGCACCTTTTTACTTATTGCATAGAAATTAATTAAAAATTCCAATTTTGCAAGAAATTTTTAATTATTAAAAAATCCTAAAAATACTCAGTGCAATTCTGTGAGACTTTGGATAATGCCTAGCATGGTAATATACATTGACCCTAGACTTAGAAAACACACTCAAGGCCCAGTTATTAAAACACACTCCAGCTTTGGAGGTTATGAGTGAAAAAACTCAATTAATTATTTCACTAAAAAGCGAAAATAATTAATTAAGTGACAAAAACTGTTAAAATTGACAACTAGGGCCAAACTCCACATGGGTCATCTTATTTATGACAGCTGATATTTTTATTGGATTCCTCTCTCCGAGAGTTGTAAGATTAATCCAAAGATCATCTGATTCCAACATGTACAAATGAAAATATGAATTTATTTATATTATGGACAAATTGTCAAGGTCGACTAGCAAGCTAAACAAGCATTCAAACCCCCAGCGCATCCTCAATGTTACATATAAAAGGAGGAGACCTCAAGTCATTTTATCATCATCTCTCTCCTCTTTTGATTGGGTACGCAAATCTGTGCAGCTGTCTCTCACACGTGCAAAGGAAGGAGGATGATTTTCTGTTTGATTATTTCACTACTTGACTGCGTTGACGTGCATTGACCGAACTGCAGGATTGTTGTTTGACTGCATTGACCTCTAGCATTGACTTGTTTTGACTGCGGATTGGGTGAGGTATCTCCTTCCTAGCAAGCCGCAGATCTGGGCACTAAAATCGAGGCAATCTGACCTCTCATTTGACCAGTGTTGATTGCCCTAGGGCTGGCCGCAGTTTGACTTTTGTTGACCAGTTTTTGACTGGACTTTTTCAGATTGTTTTGGGTTGATTGGGCTTGTTGTTGGAGGTCGAAGTTGACTGGGTTTGACCGAGTTGTTTAGAGGAAGAATTATGTCGTGTTTGACCAGCGTTGACTTTTTTGGTTAGGGCTTTTTGTTGCTGTCATAAATTATCAGATTTGTAATTCGTACTATCTCTCTCTCTGCTGAACTATTGAAGAATATAAGAAGAATTGATCAAGGGTTTCCCCACATTGGGGTTTGTCCCGGTTGGTGCCACATCTTATGTCCTCTTGTCTTGGCTTGCCTTCTACTGTTTATGTTTATGTTCTATCTGCATTTCACTATCATACTGGTGTGATTGCTAAACTAGATATTGATATTGGGCTAATAAAGAAATTGAAGTAAATTGCTCTTAAGCATAGAACATACCATTGTTACCTAAAATTAACATGGTATCAAAGGTGAGGTGAAGACAAAGCCCAAGCAAGAGCGTAAGAGCAATCACCAAAGACAGTTGAACAAGGACAAAAGGCTCAATGGGTTCCTCATCCCACTTCCCAGCTGAAGACAAGCTCCGTGAAAAGTCTGACTATCATGGATGGAAGATGTCCCTTGATTTGACCTTGGAAGAACAAGAAGTGTTGGATTATGTGAAGGGTAAAATCCCTAAGCCTCCTTCAAATGCACCGGCTGCTGCGAAGACCAAGTACAATTGGGTTGAAGTCAAAGCGAAAAAGATTATCAAAGATTCCATTGACAAGCGTCCGGTGGCCTACATCTCCGATTTAAACACCTCTAAGGAGATCTACGACAGGTTGGTCAGCATGTTCAAGGTTAGTGATGCTAATCAAATTTTATTTCTCAGAAATAAGTTGAAGGATATTAAGAAGGGCAAGACGAGGATATTCAATCCTACTTCTTAACGATCACTGGGATCAAGAATGATCTACTTTTGATTGGAGAGGTCATTCCTAACAAGGAACTCACTATCACTACCCTTGGAGGACTCCCACCCGAGTGGTATATATTTAGAACCACTATTCTCAATAATGATCGAATTCCAGGGTTTGAAGAATTGATGTCAAGATGCATTCAAGAAGAAACAAGAATGGTGGAGCAAGAAATGCCTTCTAATAGAAGCAACCCCACTACTTTCTCCGCTCATGCCAAAAGGAGAAATAATGCAGGGTCTAAAGGTCATTTCAATGGAAAGCCTGGATCTAAGGGTGGAAGGAAGGGCAGGTGCTTTGTTTGCAATAAGTTTGGCCACTATGCAAGGGAGTGTCCAAATAGAAGGGACACATCACATGATGATGATCACAATCATTCTAGGGGCAACTTCAACCACAAAAATCAAAGGAATGGTAGGTACAATGGCAAAGGAAAAAGGAATGTGAGACATCAAGGAAATGGTCAACCCTCCAAGAAAGCAAGGAACTCTAGGTATGAAGAATCAAATGTTGTTAACAATAAGCAAAAGGAGTATTATCTTATATTGGCCCTCTCCACTACCTCTCCTCCAGACACCTTGGGGAATTGGCTAATTGATAGTGGTTCCTCAAAGCACTTCACCGGATACAAGGAAGCTCTCTCTAATCTGATAGAGAAGGAGACAAACTTGGAGATTATTCTTGGAGACAATGCCACCTATCCCGTAAAGGGAGTAGGGAATGTTACCCTTCAATTGAATCAAGGTAACACGATTCATTTACAAGTTCTATATGTACCTGGTGTCCATTTCGACAATGGAAGATAAAGGATTCAAGGTGGCTTTTATCGATGGAAAGGTACGTGTTTGGAAAAGAAATTTCAAGGATGCTTTTACTCTTGGGTTCAGGGTTGACACTTTGTATCAAGTTGGAGGAAGTCCATTGGGAGCCATTCCTTGCGACACATCTCTACAATCTGAACTATGGCACTGGAGGTTCACCCATCTTCATTATAAGGCCCTACCCAGTGTGAGACAAATGGTGACAGGTATGCTCAAATTCAAAGTAGAACATGAAGGTGTATGTTCGGCATGTGTCGAAGGAAAATTTACAAGGGGACAATTCCCCTCTAGTAATAGCAAGACCACAGACATATTGCAATTGATCCACTCCGACATATCTGGTGTGATGCCCATAAACTCCTTGGGAGGATACTTATATTATCTCACCTTTGTGGATGATTATTCTCGCAAGACCTGGATCTACTTCTTGAAGAAGAAGGATGAAGTGTTCTCCTGGTTCTGACACTTCAAAGCCTTGATCAAAATACCAATTTGAGAAGAAAATCAAGATATTGAGGACTGATAATGGGACCGAGTATGAATCCAATGAATTCCATGATTATTGCAGAGAAGCTAGCATTAAGAGGGAGACTACAACGCCATAAACTCCCAAGCAAAATGGTGTGGCTGAAAGGAAGAATCACTTTATTGTAGAAGTTGTTTGTGCCATGCTTCATGATCAAGGCCTTCTGAAGTTTCTATGGGCTGAAGCTGCAAATATCGCCGCGTATGTTCAAAACCGATGCCCTCATCAAGCATTGGACTCCAAGACTCCCACAGAAATGTTCACTGGTAAGAAACCCGATGTCTCTCATTTTAGAATTTGTGGAAGCCACGTATATTTTCATGTGCCGAAAGAGAAAAGAAGCAAATTGGGTGCATCAGGGAAGAAAGGAATCTTTGTGGGCTATAGTGAAAATTCTAAGGGTTATAGAATTTGTGGTTGGTCAAAGGGAAGTTGAGGTAAGTCATGATGTCACCTTTGACGAAGATATGGCCCTCGGCAAGATCAACAACCTTCCTATCCCAAGGAAGGACAAAGAAGCTGACATCGGAAAAAAGGGTGAAAAAGAGGACAAAACGATGCCTGATATTGATGAACCTATGGATCTTATAGATCCTATTGATCCTCCTCCCCCAGAACCCTCCTCCAAGAGGAGAACCTCATGGCTTAGGGAGACTCTCGAAGATGCCAAGAGACATATTGCACCAAGGGGGACTTTCTATGAGAGCAAGAAGTTGAACAAGTATCAAGGAAACTTGACCATCATGAGCACTATCATTCAAAATGAGCCTTCATCATTTGAAGAAGTCGTGAAGCAACAAGTATGGAAGGATGCTATGAATGAAGAATATGAGTCAATTATGAAGAATCATGTCTGGGATGTGGTCCCTAGACCCCAGGACAAATCAGTTATCACCTCTAAGTGGCTCTACAAAATCAAGCATGGAGCTGATGGAAGTGCAGAAAAGTTCAAGGCTCACTTTGTTGCTCGAGGCTTCTCTCAAAAAGAAGGTGTAGATTACAATGAGATATTTGCACCTATTGCCCGATACACCACCATCAGCTCCATCATAGCCCTTATTGCCTCGCAAGGATGGAACCTACATCAAATGGATGCCAAGACCGCTTTCTTGCATGGTTTGATCAAAGTGCAAGTTTATGTGGAACAACCCGAGGGGTTTGAGGTTCATAACTGGGAATCTCATGTATGCAGGTTGAAGAAAGCTCTTTGTGGCTTAAAGCAAGCACCTCGGGCTTGGTATGAGAGGATTGATAGCTATCTGATGAAGCTGAGATTCACTAGAAGTGAAATCGATCCAAACGTTTACTTTAAGGTTGAAAATGATAAACCTCTCACACTGGTACTTTATGTGGACGACCTCTTTCTGACAGGTGCAGACCCTCTCATTCACAAATGTAAGAGGGAGTTGGCTTCTGAATTTGAGATGAAGGACCTAGGACTGATGCACTACTTCCTAGGGTTGGAGGTCTGGCAAAAGCCAGGATAAATTTTCCTATCTCAAGGAAAATATGTTGTGAAAATACTGGAAAGATTTGGGATGGTGGACTACAACCCTGTGACCACCCCAATGGAACTTAACTTCAAGAAGTTATGTGGTAGTGTTGTCGGACCTAAATTGGGAAATGCTTTTGAGTATCGTCAACTCATAGGAGCACTGATGTTCTTAGTGAACTCCCGTCCGGACATATGTTTTACAGTTAATATGTTGAGCCAATACATGGTTGAGCCTCATCATACACATTGGGTTGCCACCAAGAATCTTTTGAGATATCTTCGGGGCACGATCACTCATGGACTGAGATACACTGCCGAAAATGTGAGGTTGCATCGTTATTCCGATGTTGATTGGGCTGGAAGTGTGGTGGATCGCAAGAGCACTTCTAGATGTTGTTTTTCTTTGGGTTCTGCTTCGATACCCTAGATGAGCAGGAAGCAGAAATCGTTTGCCTTGAGCATCGACGAGGCCAAATACATAGCTGCTACTAGCTAGTATGGCCTCCTGTGAAGCTGTCTAGTTGAGGAAGCTCTTTAGTGAGTTGTTTGGACATGTGCTGGATACCACCGTGATCCTCTGCGACAACCAGAGTGGGATCTGATTATCAAAGAATCTTGTGTTTCATGATCGCTCCAAGCATATAGATATCAGGTACCACTTTATCCGGGATATGGTACAACGAGGAGCAATAAGGCTCCATCACATTGGGACTAATGAGCAGGTCACCGATATTTTGACAAAGCCCCTGGGGAAGGTCAAATTCTTGGCCTTCCGAGAACGACTTGGAGTCGTGGAGAGACCCTCTTATGAGGGTCCTGTATGAGATGGACATTGAGCTTTGGGAGCTCCGGGGGGCTTGGGGTACTTCTTGGAGCAGTAAGCAACCATAGGGTGAGTGGTTCAACCTTCCCCTAGTGGTTTGCTGTTTACAGGGTGAGTGGTTCATCCTTCCCCTGTGATACCCTTGGCAACAGGTGAGTAGGACGAGCGGTTCATCCTTCTCCTACCGAGACATCCTACCCATGCAGTATGGGACTCATGGGAAGTACCTCTCATCTGGCCAATGAGTAGGGAAATGAGGATAGGAACCATAGTACTACTGATGAACGCATCGTGTACTATCGTACTTCCTATGCTAGGATGTCCGATATTGATCTGGGATCAATGGGAACTAAGCTCAGGTCAGTAAGAGTGGTATGAGACACTCTCTTTTGATTGGAACTGACTTCGAGTCAGTAACAGTGGTATGAGACATTCTCTTTTGATTGGGACTGACTGTTAGGGTCCAACCCTAACCCCCTTATTTATGTAATAGGATCGAGTCATAGTTATAGTTAAGTAAAGAGTCAATAAGGCCCATATTAATAATTGTAAGTGGTTGACCCGCATTTAAAGAAGGGACCACTGTTAGTTGCAAATGGGCCATGGTATTAGATAGATGGTATTAATAAGAACCATGGTATTGACCCATGGTATTGCATGTATGAATCCTACATAAAGGATAGAGATTCCCCTCGATGAGCGTCGCATCTTATTTTGTAATTGAGCCTAGCTCTATTGGAGGTTGCCCCCTCGAAGAGGCAAGTGAACATTGCTTTCCTTTCTAAATAATAAAATACTTGCTATTATTTCTTATTGTTCTGTGTTCTGGGTATATTTCTTCGCATATTTGGTATTCTGGTATCTTCTTGCAGGTCAAGAGCATAACAAGTGGTATCAAAGCACTTTCCAGGGCCGATGGGATCTCCATTTTTAGCAAAAAAAAAAAATTGGCTAGAGACGTGTTCCGACGTCTTTAAACCACGGGATCTGTCGTTGAGCGCATAAACCTGCAGATTTGGGGAGGCATGCACGTAGGAAATACAAGAGGTGGTCACACTTGTTGGACTCCCTTATAACCCCTGTGGGTACCCCTTCGAGTAGTAGCGCATTAGACAGAACCGCGCATGGACTGTCTTCCAAGTACCCTCTGGGTATATCGAAAGCCCCCTAGGCTCTCTTGAAACCTCGCCATAGATAAACCATCGGTTGTCTTGCTGCTACAGTACACCGAGAACAGCACTCAGGGAGATTACTCGCGCATACGATAGGGTAGTCGGGTTGTACAGCTAAGGGTATGGTTGATCCTCCTTGGTTAGTGCCCTAAAAGATTGGGCCGAGTACTACTGTCAAACCCTTGTGTATATTGCGATCTTTAGCACTTGACACTCCTTGAGACCATAGTTCCCTTGTCTCTCTCCAGATCACGCATCATCTTTGCCAGATTAGATCTAGCAGGTGGGGTTCTGTCGCAGCCGCAACAATCAGTTCCGCCATTCAAATCTATCAGATCAGCCAATCAGATTTATCAGATCCGCCATTCAGATCTAGCAGCAAGGGTTCGATCACTGCCACATTCCTACTCATACTCTGTAGTTGAGGGTTCGCCGACAGATCAAAGTATTTGTGTGGGCCCTGATACCTAGGCGTGATTCTCGCAAGACATTGGGCAGCATTGACTTTTCTGGGATTCGACTACTGCAGTATTCCTAAGCGAGGAGTAAAACTTAGTCTGAGACCCTCCCGAAACGCTTATAGGAGACTTAGCCCATAAGAATCAGGTCGACAAGCTGAGCAAGGTGGTACCATTCACTTGTTAGTGTCAAAAATTTCGGGTGGTCCCAAATTTTAAGTGCACCGGATCGGTGCATGGTACAAACTAGAGCTCAAGCTATGGCCAATGAGAAGATCGACACCCTTGAACACAAGTTGGACACAGTACTGACGTCGCTCAAGACCTTAGCTGACACACTCACAAAGGGCAAGTCGGAGGAACACTCAGAGGCATATGCTTTCAATGAAAACATTGAGGGCGAGTCTAGCCATTCTCTTCACCTCTTTGGCAACCACCAACAGTCCCAGACGCGACCACCCAAGCTGGACATGTATAAATTTGATGGCTCTCATCCGACCACATGGCTAGCACAAATGGAGCAATATTTCACACTGAATCACATCAGAGATGATGCAACTCAGCTTAGTGTGGGTAGCATGTACTTGGACAATGAAAGATGGCAATGGTGGCAGTGGCATCAACGTTGCTATGGAAGGCCCGTGACTTGGCAGACATTCGCAAAAGCTCTTACGGATCGCTTTGACCATGAATCTAACTTTTTGGGTCGTCTCACTAAGCTCCGACAGACAGGAACAGTGAACGAATATATTACAGCCTTTGAAGCCTTAGCCTTCCGCACAGGAGGTCTACACGATCAGTTCTACTTGGAATGTTTTGTCAGTGGTCTCAAAGAAGCCATACAAGCCCACGTCCGACTGCAACACCCAACCTCATGGCTGGATGCTTGCAAGATAGCTCGTGAAGTAGAACGTGTGTTAGCGGCCCAGTCCAATCGCCCAAATTTCATAGCCAAGGGTCGCCCCACCTAGGCTCAAAGCACTACCCAAACACTCAAGGTTCAAAAGGTGTCACCAGCGAAAATGGCGGAAAGAAGAAAGCAAGGATTGTGTTACTACTGTGATGAGAAATACTCCCCCAAGCATAAATGCAAGGAGCCCAAATTCTTTCAAATTGATGCTACTGATCACAGTTCATCGGAGGAAGCCCCACCACTTGAGGAACCAGAGGAGGAAGATGAGGACAACCAGCCGAACAATGTACCTGAAGAACCAGTTATCTCGCTTCATGCTTTGGCAAGGATTTCTTCTCCCCAAACTCTCAAAATCAGAGGTTTTATTAAGCATCGCCCTGTAGTAGTCTTGATTGATAGTGGCAGTACGCATAACTTTATCCATCAAAGAGTCGCGGAAGCAGTGCATTGTTTTGTCAGAGCAGTCTCTAACTTCCAAGTCCAAATTGCTGATGGGGGGACAATGAAATGTGAAGGCCGCTGTGAAAATGTCAAACTTCAAATGGGGGATTATCAGTTAAAGACCCACATGTTTGCCATACACATGGGAGGGTGTGACATTGTCTTGGGTGCTGAATGGCTCCGCACACTCGGCCCAATCACAATGGATTTCCAAGAGTTATATATGAGCTTTAAGCAGAACAAACACACACATACCCTCCGCGGACTCCAGGCGGTGATCCCTCTATCATCAGCTCGCATAGGATGGAAAAATTATTAAAAAGGGGAATGATACATTCTCGATCATTTCTTCTTCTTCATAGTTCAGCAGAGCAATGCATGGATGGCAGAGGTAGTACAGATTGGCAAATGGATTAGCAAGTGGAGTTCTCCCTAGTTGAGAAGGAGTGTTAAAATTGGCAACTAGGGCCAAACTCCACATGGGTCATCTTATTTATGGCAGTTGATATTTTTCTTGGATTCCTCTCTTCGAGAGGTGTAGGATTGATCTAAAGATCATCCGATTCCGACATGTACAGATGAAGATATGAATTTATTTATATTATAGACAAATTGTCAAGGTCGGCGAGCAAGCTAAACAGTTATTCAAACCCCCAGCTCATCCTCAACGTTGCATATAAAAGGAGGAGACCTCAAGTCATTTTATCATTATCTCTCTCTCCTCTTGTGATTGGGTACACAAATTTGGGCAGCTGTCTCTCACACATGCGAAGGAAGGAGGACTGCGTTGACCAGCGTTGACCGAACTACAAGATTGTTGTTTGACTGCGCTGACCTCTAGCGTTGACCTGTTTTGACTGCAGATTGGGTGAGGTATCTCCTTCCTAGCAAGCCGCAGATCTGGGCACTGAAATCGAGGCAATCTGACCTCTCATTTGACCAGTGTTGACTGCCCTAGGGTTGGCCGCAGTTTGACTTTCGTTGACCAATTTTTTACTGGACTTTTTCGGATTGTTTTGGGCTGATTGGGCTTGTTGTTGGAGGCCAAAGTTGACTGGGTTTGACCAAGCTGTTTAGAGGAAGAATTTTGCCATGTTTGACCAGCGTTGACTTTTCTGGTTATGGCCTTTTGCTGTTGTCATAGATTATCAGATTTGTAATTTGTACTATCTCTATCTTTGTTGAACTATTGAAGAATATAAGAAGAATCGATTAAGGGTTTCCCCACATTGGGATTTGTCCCTAGTTGGTGCCACATCTTATGTCCTCGTCTTGGCTTGTCTTCTACTGTTTATGTTTATATTCTATCTGCATTTTACTATCATGTTGATGTGCTTGTTAAACTGGATATTGATATTGGGCTAATAAAAAATTGAAGTAAATTGCTCTTAAGCATAGAACATAACATTGTTACCTAAAATTAACAAAAACACTCTAGAGAAACTTCTTTACTAACCAGGTCCCAAGGGTCTAAGTCTATTACATAAGTTTATCATGCTAGTGTCATTTTATACAGTTTCCTCATAGGGGCACGAAATTTGCATAGAAGAAGAGAAAGAAGATAAAGAGGGGCAAAATTTCCCTGATGCCTTCTGAACTTCAAAAAAATTGATCAGCGTCTTGTCCATCGAGCAATGGAATCTTTGTTTCCTGCTAGGTACATCTGAGCAGGTAACACATCCTATGTCAAGTTCTTTGTAATGTCCTAGGGTAATTTTGGTCATTAGGGTTTTAAAATCATAAGTTAATCTCTAGTAATTGCACAACACTCTTCACTTTAGGCAAAAAGATAATATAAATCATACAATAATGCAAATGACAATAGATTTTACCACACAATAATTTGTTCACATCTATCAGATCTTTACAACAGCTACTAGGACTGTTATACCAATATATTTGAAATGTAAATTGTCCACTTCAATGTTTACAATAGCAATCAATATCTAAGCAATAGTTCCAACTTCCGACTCCACGTGGCACTGACCAATTTAACTAGCTTACTATAACGTTATTATTCTAATTGTTGTTCTTTCAAACTTATATCCACTTACAAAATTAGATGACTAAGTATCTTCTATACTAGTGATACTCTACTAACTAAAAGTTTGATTGCCCTTATAGTCTTGTTCCTTATATTTGTTTGTTGGAGACAGTTATGGTAACTGCAAAATTTGTGTTACACAAAACCCGAACAAAATGTTGTAGAAAAGGTGTTATAGATGCCCCTGTTCAGGGAAGAGGGGACCTTGTTGTCCTGGCAAACATTCCTCAATATAATAAACTCCTGTAGCTGAGATCCAGACTCAAGAAAACTCTTTTTCTTTTGCAGACCTAATCAACTTTGCCTGACTTCGAATGGCCTCTAATGGGTGTTCGTTGCCTTAGAGTGGATTCGAAACTTCCCTATTAGACCGCAAGCCTATAAAGGGAGCCAAGAGGACTCTAAGCCTTAGGAAATAAGGTTGAGGTGTCTCTCTATTGTAGAAAGGCCAGCGAAGAGTCTTGGAAGTTGTTGTTCATGAAAGGAGACCAAGTTTAGGATTGGTTGAAAGGATTATGTTGAGGCTTGTATCAAAGCTTTCTTTAGAACTGCTGCCTTGTATTACAAAAGCAGAAGCTGTACATTATCACGAACCGTGAATGGTTAAAGGGGTCCTTGACAAGCATGTGTAGACGAAACCTTTGAATAAGCATTGGAGGATAGTCTGTAGGAATTATGAAATTGTATGCAATGGAAAGTTGGAAGTTGCTCCAAAGCAAGAGGGAGCTCCTTCACCTATTTATGTAAAGCAATAAAATTCCAGTGATGAGAAATTGTTCTGACATCTAAAACCATGCCAGATGACTGAAAGAGCTTCTAGTTCAGAGGGAGCAGGCAGGGAACAAGTTCGAAGGATGCCATGATGGAGGAAATTGTGTCGAAGAGAAGTCAATGGTGATTCCAAGAGAATCTATGAGATCAAGTATGCGGTAGATGGCAACATAGAGAAGTACAAAGCGAGATTTGTGAGGATTCTCCAAGAAAGAGGGAGAGGACTATGAGGAGACACTTGCTCCAGTTGTTAGGTACACTTCTGTTAGAACTATTGTTTCTATTGCTTTTGTTGGAGGTTACATCAAATTGATGTATAGATTGTTTTCCTCAATGGATTAATTGAGGAAGAAGTGTACATATAGCAACCTCAAGGCTTTGAGGTACATGAGGAGTCCCATGTTTGCAAACAAAAGAAATTTTGTACATGCACCTCAGACTTGGTATTCTTGGATTGATAGATCAAGGTTGAACTTGTTATTATATGACTTGTTTCCAATGGGAGCCGAAGGACTCATGTGACAGAGGGAACAGTAGTGGCAGGAGGATTTTCTTATGTGATAAAGGGAACAGTCAAGCCTTGCTTCAATGTCAGAGGGAGTTGACCTCTGAGTTTGAGATGAAGGATCTTGAGGATACATTACTTCTTGGGACTAGAAGTGTGGCAGAAGCCAAGTGAGATATTCCTTGGTCAAAGGAAGCATATTATTATGATCCTTCAGAGATTTGGGATGATGGATAGCCAGTCCATGGCCAGTCCCATGGTAACTAATCTGAAGAAGTTGAGTGGCAGAGGGAGCAGCCAGGATTGCCACAACAGGATATGTTTTAGTGTCAAAGTGAGCACCCAATCAAGGTGACCATAAAGTAGTTGTGGCGCAACATGTGTTGAGGTACTAGCATGGTACAGTTGAATATGGATTAAGATATGTCTCAAATGGTGAAGTACAGCTGCAGGGATTCACAAATTTTGATTGGGCAAGAAATACTGAAGATGAGAAGAGCACATCAGGATGTTGTTTCAGTTTGGGTTCGGCTATGATATCATGGATGAGCATGAAGCAAACATTTGTTTCACTAAGCACTATTGAAGTTAAGCATGCTGCAACTTGTTTGGCGAGTTGTGACACAGTGTGGCTTTGGAAGCTACTCACAGGATTGTTTGATTAGGTGCAAGGGGCAACCATGATGTCAAGCCAAAGCACATTGAGATCACAGTACCACAACATTCGGCCTAAGTTGCACGAAGCACCGAAACGTTTCAGAGTTTCTGAAATGGGTACGTTTAGAAACATCACCTACCAAAAATGGAAATGTCAACCGAAGCATCGGTCGAAACGTCATACATGTTTATATATATAAGTGAATAATACATTATCTTGCAAGAAGAAAGGGAATAAGACTCATCTATGACAATTTAGAAGGAAAACCAAGTCTATATTAACTCTCATTGATGATTACATGATGGTTGAGTTTCGGAGTTCCAGGTATGGGTATGTCCCGAAACGCCGAGTTCGTAGAAGTATCGTGCAACATAGCATCCGGGACATGGCACAAAAGGGAGCAATGAGGCTCCAATGCATTTCTATGGATGGGGAGGTTGTTGACATTCTCACAAAGCCTCTGTTCTAGGATGAAGTTTGTATACTTCAGAGGCAAGCTTGGAGTGGTTGAGAATGTTTCTCTTGGTTAAAGGGCATGTTGATGTTGTAGCATCAAAGGGTGGAGATTCTCCCTAGGTCAAGGATATTGATCAAGAGCCATGTAATATGGCTAGGGAGATTGGCCCAAATAGCATCAAGGCCCAGAGTGCTCCCTCGGTCACCGATTACCTAACCATATTGCCAAGGGTTATTTGGCTAGCAGGTTGAGTGAGTGCCTTATAGCATCGGGCAAGTGTTTTGCCATTCAGTAGCATGTGACCACATGTGGGAATGGTAAACAGACCAAGGGTTTCATCACTGGTCAAGGGGTTCCTGACATGGCTCCAACTCACAACTTATTGAGCTGGTGACCCAGGACTAGTCTTATTGACCCCGGTCAAAAGGTTCTGATCATATTGCCAAAGGGTTTTGGCTAATGGGTGACTAGATCCATTTGCAAAGGGTACGTGGCTAGTGGGTGATTAGATCCCTTTGCATGATGTTGATGCAAGATGCTTCCCACGTGGTTTTGGAATAGAGCATGAGGTGGATGGATTCATCAACATAGTTGAGCTCATTCAACCTTTTCTTGGGATGGAGAAACTTTTCAACAAGAGAACATCTAAAGAAGTCAAAGAGAATAACTCCCTAGCTAAGAGGAACTGTTGAATTTTAGTAGTTGCGGTCAATATTCTTTAATTGTATTAGCCCACAAAAGAAAAAGAAAATGAAAATACAAATTTGAATTCAGGTCGGCTCCAACTAAAAGAGGTAAAGGTTAAACTTTGAAATGAAAAATTTGCCTCCAAAAGTCAAGTCAGCCCAACTAAGGGACACACCTATTTGGGCTCCTTCAACCACTATAAATATACATTCAACCTCCCTTGGAGAAATTTGAATCATCTCCTACATGTCTATTCTTCTATTCACACATGGAAGTAGTTGAGGAAAGAAGTTGAGTTTTTCTGTGGAGGATAATCTTCTATGGCAGCCAAGTTTATCTTATATTTGACTAGTGTTGACCAGCAGGCTAGCTCGCACGTGTGGTACCAGGGATTGATTGTTTAATCGAGATTTTCTGAGAAGTTGACCACAGCTTGACTGAATTTCATAGGAGTTGCATGATGCTGAAATTCGGCCTTGTTGACAAGGGTCGACCAAAATTCTGAGGCCACAACAGGAAGGCCGAAATGTTGGTCTATTTGACCAGGTTTGACTCATTTGTTTATGTGGTCAGTTTGATCTAAATTGATTGGAAAAATCAGATTGTATCTCTTGTTGAATTGGACAATTTCTCCTAAGAAAAGGTTGCTAGGTTTTTCCCTAGTTAGGGTTTTCCTAGGGTAAAAATTTGTGTCTCTTGTGTTTGGCTGTCTCTTTATGATCCTACTATCATTATTGCATTTATGGTTGAAATTTCTAAAGTATAATTGCTTAATGATAATCTGGAATGTGCTAAAGTAATAACAATATCATTGGAAGTAATTATCAGTTTCATAAATTGTGTTTGTATATTGCACTTGAAAAATCAACAGGCCTTAAGAGGGACATTGTTGTCCAAAGGAGAAGACAAACAATTGTTTGTTTGTCTTCTTGTTTGTTTGTATTATTGAATTGAATATTACATGTGTTTCTCGGTTGAATAGCATGTTTACTCATTTCATTATGCAAGCTACACCTATGACTACTGATTTCTTGGCAAGATCATAAGTTTTTACAGGTTCCTCTAGCTTGAATATTGGGGACCTCCTCGGTTGGAGCATCCATCTTCAATCACAAACAAAGCATTATTCCCACTTAGCATCAAGTGCCTCCAAGTGCCTTGAAAGGCCCCAAAACTCTCTCTTCTTTCCTCATCAAAGTTCTAAAAATTTCCTCAATATTTCTTGGTTAAATTCCTAAGAGTTTCATTGATAAATCTAGCATTTGAAGGTTTCATTTTACTGCTGTTCTAACAGCAGTAAAATCAGCCAAGAGAGGTTGCCTTAGTGTGACATTTCTTGGTTGTGTTAGAGTAGGAACTTGTACATTTTACATAGTAATTTTTTGGGTTTTGTACTAACAAAATTTTAGTGTTCCAAAGTGATTTTGGGCACTTTTCACTTGGATTTGCTTGCTGGTTTTTAGCAGGCCAGCAATTTTACAAGGGAATGTGTTGACAAAATTTCACCAAATTTGAAGATCTAAATCACCCAAAAAAGGATATTTATGACCATATACTTTGTAAAACAAGCATTTCTTACACCTTTGTAACTTCACAAAACCATTTTTCTCCCTTTATTCACAAGGGATACCATCACTACTAAGCATTGTAATCTTGAGGGAGCTAAGAGAGTCTCTTAGGCATCCCAATCCCCCTTACCCAGCAAGGGGAGCCTCTTGTGTCTTGTGTCTCATTTCATGGTGTGTTCATTGGGCTAAAATTTACTTAACACTGCAAAACATTAGAGTAGATTTCAATTTCATAGATTAGATTTTATTTTATGCTTTAGATTAGATTTCAATTTTGCAAAGAGTAACGAACCCCATCAAGCTCTCTTATGCTCTCTATCATTGCAAGCCTAGCTTGATCCTTGCACGGTACCCAGAAAGAGCTTGTTGGTTGATCTAGTTTAATAGGGAAAACCACTTTGTCTTTATTGTAAGATTGGGGGAAAAGTAAAGGTTGACCTATGAAATCAAGATAGGGGATAGTTTCCCCTATTGTTGGATCTCCTAGAAACTGGCTGACTTGTGAAATCAAGGGAGTACTCATTGAAGCGAAGTTTCCTCCTGTTGGATTTCCTTGCAGCCCTCTCTACCTCATTTGAAGGATAAAGATTAAGGGGAAACACACCTTAGATTAGATTTATTTTTCTTGCAATCACACATCTCAATCGTGCACTCATACAAATCACCACATATTCGTCATCTCACTTCACTAATTTATCTAAATCCAAGTGAAATCTAACTTAATAAAATTTACCAAGAATATTCTCCACAACATTTACTTTTATAGCATTCGGTTGATATTTCATTTGCCAGATTTACTTTTGAGCAACAAGCAACTTCTTTGGGCATTTCACTTTCAAGCATAAGCATTTACCTTTTGGCACTAGTCTATATCACTCTTCATTTTTGTCATTTGATCATTTGCTTATCTATCTTACTCATCTTGTATATTGATGGTGAATGTGATTATTTACTCATCTATCTTTCATATTAATTGTTGATGGTTGAATGTATTCTTGTGTTATTCAATTAACTCTTAGAACATTTCTTATTTTGCTATAGCTTAGTTGAGCCTTAGTTATTTTCTTAGGGACTACCCCCCTTGGCTTCACTAAGAGTTAGCCTAGATAGAGGAGTTGAAAATTGAGTCACACTTGCTCAACTTGAGACTTGCCCCCAAGGCCACACCAAGTGGATTAAATATTTTCTCCACGTTAACCCAGGTGTGAATTCTGCGACAACAAATTCCAAATATACCATTATTTTTTACATGCGAGTCTCCAAACCAAACCTGTTAAAAATAGAAAGTACCATGCATGTCAATCGAAGAAGCTTCACTTGAATTCTAAGTCCATAAGGACTCTGAATATGTAATCAATACCACCATACAAACCCTAGAACTTTATCTCCTAAAAGGTAAGGGAATTAGTAAAATAGTAAGTCCCTCCAACTTGTGCAAAAATTTTGTCCAAATCATCATTGAAACCATCCAACAACCAATCTCCATGGGAACCGACCCCCAACCTAAGCAAAATTGTATATGAATCTCCAACTTGATGAAATATGTTAGTCATCAACCCCCTGAATTTGCAAGGGGAAAATTTAGGGGTTAACAAGACAACAATTCAATCTTCTGGTTAACGATCCAAATTAGTGTGCAAGCGGTTTTGATTCCTACAACTTTGCATTTCAGGTTTTCAGAAAACTAGGATTCAGCAGCTACCTAATGCATAATTTCAATACCAACTAGTCATGGGTCTGCTAATATAAAAGAAAATGCTAACCTTTATAATAGTGTTTTACTAGATGTGATAGGTGTTGATGGTTGTAGCTCGAACAAGAACTTTTGCACGAGTTTTGTGTCAACTATGCATGAATTCTTCTGAAGTCTTTTCTATTTTCTAATTCATTTTATCAAAGTAAATTATTAGAGTGAAGAGCCTTTTAATTTTAAGCTATGAAAATTCTAATAAAGTATAATTTAGTTACACTAGTGACTTAGAGAAATCTCCACCGTTGATCACTAGTAAGATTGGGATTTAATCTCAACCATTTTATGTAGCGGTTAATTTACTTCCTCTAATACAGTCACTTAATTTAATGACATTAATGGGCCATTCAATAATGCAATCGATACTATGCCATTCAATAGCTCACTAACAGTGCAGTAACTTTCATAGAACAATATATATTGAACATCGCGTAGTTCAATTCCAACAACTATAGTTCCAAACGATATAGTTCGTGCCAAAGAATGTTACGTCCAAAATAATAAAGCCAAACAATATTATAGATCCACGTTATGTCCAAAATAATAATCCATACTAATTAAAAATGTCAAATCATTCTAATCAGAATCCCATTCAACGCACGAACTGGAAAAAAATCAAACCCACACTCTATTCTTGCCTTCGTAATTGTAATGTTCGGGTTGCTCAAAAGTTGTATCGCGGAGTATTCAAGAATCTATTGAAGCATGGTTTCATAAATGTCACGTCTGAATGCTTCAACCTAGCATAATCACCACAAAATTGGTTTAAAGGTATTTTACCACAGTATGAACTCGGATGTCCCTGCACTGAAATGACCTCAGCTTCGGGGGATCTCCCTCATCCACAGTTCCAAATTCTCCAACACAGAATTAAAGATAGAACTCAGATTTCCAATCCACGGACCTTCAGACTTCACCACAACTCCTCACGGAATAGTCAATGAGTTCTTGAATCAAGCCACAGAGCACAAATTCCAGCCTCAAACCCACAGGCTCAACCGCAAAACTTTGTTTCTTTTAACCCAGAAATCCTAATTTTTGCACAAAAATTCGTGAGGTTGCCACAGATAGAACCAATATCCTCCCTTGTTGATCTACCAGTTTTGCAACTTCAATTCAGGACTCGTCTTCTTCAAAAATGCTACTCCTTGTTGTGCCATGTTAAAATTGGCATCTAGGGCCAAACTCCATGTGGGTTATCTTATTTATGGCAGCTGATATTTTTCTTGGACTCCTCCCATCGAGAGGTGTAGGATTGATCTAAAGATCATCCGATTCCAATAAGTATTCATGGAGTTATGAATTTATTTGTGTTATAAGACAATTCGTCAAGGTCGGCCAGCAACCAAATAAACCCCACATGTGCTCAACGTTTTAGTATAAAAGGAGTTGACTTGATAGTCATTTCTACACACACTTCTATCTTGATTTCTCTCCACCTGTCTTGGGTTTTAGTGGAAGAGAAATCTAGGAGTGGAAGCCCTAGACGTTGGAGGAAAAGAGGTTGCCCTAGCCGCAACAAAGAAGGCAGCCCTAAACGTTGTCCTAAGGCAGCCCTAACGCTGTCCTAAAGGCAGCCCTAAACGTTGTCCTAAGGCAGCCCTAACGCTGTCCTAAAGGCAGCCCTAATGCTGTCCTAAAGGCAGCCCTAAACGTTGTTCTAAGGCAGCCCTAAATGCTGTCCTAAAGGCAGCCCTAAACGTTGTTCTAAGGCAGCCCTAATGTTGTCCTAAAGGAAGCCCTAAACATTGTTCTAAGGCAGCCCTAAATGCTGTCCTAAAGGCAGCCCTAAACGTTGTTTCTAGGTATGGTTTAGAGTTGCAAAGATGCATGGACAGCAAGGCTACATAAGTGCTGCAAAGATGCATGGACAGCAAGGCTAGATAGTGCTGCAAAGATGCATGGACAACAAGGCTACATAAGTGTTGCAAAGATGCATGGACAGCAAGGCTAGATAGTGCTGCAAAGATGCATGGATAACAAGGCTACATAAGTGCTGCAAAGATGCATGGAAAGCAATGACATTGTGACATGGCAGCAAAGGTACATGGTGTTGCAAACTCATTATACAGCACAATGATGGGACAACAGCTTGTTGGGGCAGCACAATGATCAATGACATGGTGACATTGTGCAGCAGAGATACATGGGACATCTAGTATTTAGTGCAGCAAGTTCATGGTCCTGCAATAGTATGGTACATGGAACAACAACAACAAGGTGCAGCAAAGGTACATGGTGTTGCAAACTCATTATACAGCAAAATGATAGGACAACAGCTTGTTGGGACAGCACAATGATCAATGACATTGTGACATTGTGCAGCAGAGATACATGGGACATCTAGTATTTAGTGCAGCAAGTTCATGGTCCTGCAATAGTATGGTACATGGAACAACAACAAGGTGCAGCAAGCATAGCGCTGCAAGCACATTGGGACAGGAGTATGGTACTTGGTGCAGTAAGCACATGGGTGACAGCATGGTGCTGCAGTGGCATAACAGTGCTAAACATTGGGACAACAATGCAGCATAAGGTGCAGCAGTATGATGTGTACAACATGGTCATAAGGTCCAGCATTGTGATGATGGGTGCAGCATGGTGCAATGAGGTGCAGCGTGACAACGAGATGCAGCACAATGATAGGTGAAGGAGTCACCTTGGAGAATCAGTTGAAGCAGCATGTCTTCAACTAATCTCATGTACCATCTTCTTAGAGATGATCTATTCTCTTATCTAGATAAGTCAAAGTGTTGACTTTTGTTGTAAATGTACTATCTATCTCCCTCTCTGCTGAACTATTGAAGAACACATAAGAAGAATTGATCAAGGGTTTCCCCACACTAGGGTTTGTCCCTGGCTAGTGCCACATCTTGTGTCCTCTTGTCTTAGCTTGTCTTCTGCGATTTATGTTTATGTTCTATCTGCAGTTTATTTTAATGTTGATGTGATTGCTAATCTGGAAAAGATATTGAGCTAACTATGAAAATTGAAATAAATTGCTCTAAGCATAGAACATACCTAAAATTAACATGGTACCGGAGTTGAGGTGAAGACAAAGCCCAAGCAAGAGTGAAAGAGCAATCACCGAAGACAATTGGGAAAGGACAAAAGGATCAATGGATTCCTCATCCCTCTTCAAATTCGCCAAGGGTGAAGTTGAAGCAGAGAATATTATCAGAATGGCGTAGCGGAAGCTTCTGATGACCCACCTAAAGATCACTTCAATGGGAAGTCTGGATCCAAGGGTGGAAGGAAAGGCAGATGCCTTGATAGTAATAAGTCCGACCATTATGCGAAGGAGTGTCAGAATGGTAGGGACACATCACTTGATGAAGATAACAATCATTCCAGAGACATCTTCAATGATCAGCGGAATGACAAGTAATGCAGGTCATCAAGGAAACAGGCGACTCTTCAAAAAAGCAAAGAACCCCAGGTATGAAGAATGAAATGTTGTTTCTGATAAGATAAAGAAGCGTTATCTTGTATTGGCCCTCTCCTTCAGATTCTTTAGGAATCTGGCTTATTGATTGTAGTGCTTCAAGGCACTTCATCGAATAGAAGAGTGATCTCTCTAATTTAGTAGAGATGGAAACAATCGTGGGATTATACTTGGAGCCGATGCCACCTATCCCGGAAAGGGTGTAGGGAATGTTACCCCTAGATTGAATGAGGGTAACTCAATTCATTTACGAGAATCTCTTTATGTACCTGATCGCAAGAAGAGACTGGTGTCCATCTCGATAATGGAAGTCAATGTTTTTAGGGTGGCATTCATCGATGGAAAGGTACATGTTTGAAAACGAAATTTTTTAAGATGCTTTTACTCATGGATTCAGGGTTGGAAATTTGTATCAAGTTGCAGGATGGTCCATTGGCGACCATGGCAGTTGTCACATCTCATCTATAGCACTAGAGGTCTACTTATTATGGGGCCCTACCCGATGTGAGTCAGATGGTGACAGGGATGCCTGAATTCAAGAAGAGCATGAAGGTACATGTCCGAGATGTACCAAAGGAAAATCTTACAAGGGGACCATTCCCCTCATGTAGCAGGTCCATAGGTTTGGAACAACCTGAGGAGTTTGAGATTCATGATCGGGAATCTCATGTATACAGGTTTTAGAAAGCCCTCTACGGCTTGAAGCAAAACACCCCAGGCGTAGTATGAGAGGACTGATAGCTGTCTGATGAAGCTGAGATTCACTAGGAGTGAAACTGATCCAAACCATTTCTCGAAGGTTGTGGATGATAGACCTCTCATACCAGCAACTTCTAAGGATGACCTATTTCTAATAGGTGCAGACCCTCTCATTTGCAGAAGTAAGAGGGAGTTGGATTTTGGATGTGGAATAGTAAACTGCAAGCCTGTGACTACCTCGTGGATCTTAACTTTCAGAAGTTATATGGTAGTGATGCCGTACCAGATTTGGGAAATGCCTCTAAGTTTCATAAACTCATTCGCATTGATGTTCTTGGTGAACTTTTGTCTGGATATATGTTTTGTAGTTAGCATGGGGAGCTCATGTTTGATTGAGCCTCACTGGATTAGTGCCAAGAATCTTCTGAGATATCTTCGAGGCACAATCTCTCATGGATTTAGATACACTGCTGAAAATATGAAGTTGCACGATTATTCGAACGCTGACTGGGCAGGCAGTGTGGAGGACCATTAGAGCACTTCTCAGTGCTGGTTCTCTTTGGATTCTGCTTCGATATCATGGATGAGCAGGAAGCAGAAGTCGGTTGCTATAAGCACTGTCAAGACCGAATACATAGCTACGAGTATGATCTCGTATGAAATTATCTGGTTGTGGAAGCTCTTCAGTGAGTTGTTTATACACATGATGAATACCACTGTGATCCTCTGTAACAACCAAGGGGGGATTCGATTGTTGAGGAAACCCGTATTCGATGATTGCTCCAGGAGATAGACATCAGATACTACCTTATCTGGGATATGGTAAGTCGATGAGCGAGGAGGCTCCATCGCATTGAGACTGATGTACAGGTCGCAGACTTTTTGTCAAAGCCCCGGGGAAAGGTCAAATCTATGACTTTCCTGAACAACTTGGAGTCGTTGAGAGACCTTCTTATAAGGGTCCCGCATGTTGCATGCATTGAGCTATGGGAGTTCCGGGGGCTTGGAATACTTACTAGAGCAACACGCGACCATAGGGCGACTCACCCTCCCCTAATGGTGCGTTGTGTACAGGGTGAATGGCTCAGCCTTCCCTGTGATATCCTGTGGCGACTGTGGAACAGGATGATTAGTTCTCCTGTGGGCCGGGATGATTAGTTCTCCCATGGCAACTGTGGAACGTTCTCCTATGGGCCAAGATGATTAGTTCTCCCGTGGCGACTACAGGACAAGATGATTCGTTCTCTTGTGGATGGGATGGTTAGTTCTCTTGTCAAGGCATCCTACCCATGTAGTCTGGAACTCATGGGAAGAGTACCTCTCATCTGATCAATGAGTAGGGAAATGGGGTTAGGGACCATTAGTAGTACTATCCATGGACGCATTGTTGTATCTACCGTACTCCCTATGCTAGGATGACCTCCATTCATCTGGGATCAATGAAACTAATCTGGGATCAGTATGAGTGGTTTGAGAAACTCTCTTGTGATATTGATCTGGGATCAATGAAACTGACTTCGGGTCAGTAAGAGTGGTATGACACACCCTCTTCATATGGAACTGACTTCGGATCAGTAGAGAATGGTATGAGACATTCTCGATCAATTCTTCTTCTTCATGGTTCAGCAAAGTAGAGCTCAGTAGAGCAGAGCAGAGTAGAGCAAAGCAGTGCAGGGCACTAATGGCAGAGATAGTACAGTTGGACAAATGGATAAGCGGATGGAGTTCTCCCTAGTTGAGAGGGAGTGTTAAAATTGGCAACTAGGGCCAAACTCCATGTGGGTCATCTTATTTATGGCAGTTGATATTTTTCTTGGACTCCTCTTATTGAGAGGTGTAGGATTAATCTAAAGATCATCCGATTCTGATAAGTATTCATGGAGTTATGAATTTATTTGTGTTATAAGACAATTCGTCAAGGTCGGCCAGCAACCAAATAAGCCCCACATGTGCTCAACATTTTAGTATAAAAGGAGATGACTTGATAGTCATTTCTACACACACTTCTACTAGATTTCTCTCCACTGTCTTGGGTTTTAGTGGAAGAGAAATCTAGGAGTGGAAGCCCTAAACGTTGGAGGAAAAGAGGTTGCCCTAGCCGCAGCAAAGAAGGCAGCCCTAAATGTTGTTCTAAGGCAGCCCTAACGCCGTCCTAAAGGCAGCCCTAACGCTGTCCTAAAGGCAGCCCTAAACATTGTTCTAAAGCAGCCCTAACGCTGTCCTAAAGGCAGCCCTAAACGTTGTTCTAAAGCAGCCCTAATGCTGTCCTAAAGGCAGCCCTAAACGTTATTCTAAGGCAGCCCTAAATGCTGTCCTAAAGGCAGCCCTAAACATTGTTCTAAGGCAGCCCTAATGCTGCCTTTAAAGCAGCCCTAATGCTGTCCTAAAGGCAGCCCTAAACGTTGTTCTAAGGCAGCCCTAATGCTGTCCTAAAGGCAGCCCTAAACGTTGTTCTAAAGCAGCCCTAAATGCTGTCCTAAAGGCAGCCCTAAACGTTGTTTCTAGATACGGATGCTGTCCTAAAGGCAGCCCTAAACGTTGTTTCTAGGTACGGTTTAGAGCTGCAAAGATGCATGGACAGCAAGGCTACATAAGTGCTGCAAAGATGCATGGACAGCAAGGCTAGATAGTGCTGCAAAGATGCATGGACAACAAGGCTACATAAGTGCTGCAAAGATGCATGGACAACAAGGCTACATAGTGCTGCAAAGATGCATGGACAACAATGACATTGTGACATGGCAGCAAAGGTACATGGTGCTGCAAACTCATTGGACAGCACAATGATCAATGATATTGTGACATTGTGCAGCAGAAATACATGGGACATCTAGTATTTAGTGCAGCAAGTTCATGGTGCTGCAATAGTATGGTACATGGGACAGCAACAACAACAAGGTGCAGCAAGCATAATGTTGCAAGCACATTGGGACAGCAGTATGGTACTTGATGCAGCAAGCACATGGGTGACAGCATGGTGCTGCAGTGGCACAAGTTACAACAGTGCTAAAGACTAGGACAACATGCAGCATAAGGTGCAGCAGTATGATGTGTACAACATGGTCATAAGGTCCAGCATTGTGATGATAGGTGCAGCATGGTGCAGTGAGGTGCAGCATGACGACGAGATGCAGCACAATGATAGGTGGAGGAGTCACCTTGCAGAATCAGTTGAAGCAACATGTCTTCAACTGATCTCATGTATCATCTTCTTAGAGATGATCTATTCTCTTATCTAGATAAGTGAAAGTATTGACTTCTGTTGTAAATGTCCTCTCTCTCTCTCTCTCTCTCTCTCTGTTGAACTATTGAAGAACATATAACAAGAATTGATCAAGGGTTTCCCCACATTGGGGTTTGTCCCTGGCTAGCACCACATCTTGTGTCCTCTTGTCTTGGCTTCTCTTCTGCGATTTATGTTTATGTTATATCTGCAATTTATTTTAACGCTAATGTGATTGCTAATCTAGAAAACATATTGAGCTAACTGTGAAAATTGAAATAAATTACTCTAAGCATATAACATGCCTAAAATTAACATGCCAGAACAAAAGAAAGTTAGAAATAGAATTTCTAACTAGTGTGGAATCTTTCACCACCGAAATTAGAAAAGAGCAAAGGGGTCTTAAATGTTAGAAAATCGAAAAGACAGAAAGATTTTCTTATGTTGATAATTACTTGTGATATTATTATGTTCTTCTTAACTTCTTTATGTTCTTCCTTTATCTTTTTCTCATCAAGCAATCATCAAAGCAAAAAACATGAATATCATGGACACCAAATGTAGGCACTCAGCCAGGGCTAAAACCCCTTTATAGAGGAAAACCTAGTCAAAACTCTTCCTTCAGTAAATTCAAATTGAGATATACCAAGACCCTAGACCAAAAGACCTTCCTCCAACAAGTCAACTCTTCCTTCTGATAGATGATCTCTTCCAAAGTTACCAAGTGCTAGCTTCTCAAAAGTAGCTTCAATCCAGAATTTCGATCCCCAGCTTCAAAACTTCGACCCAACTTTAGGACTGCAATTTCGATCTAGCAGCTTCAATAGCTCCATCCTAGTAGCTTCATGTTGAGAAATCTATGGCATCGAGATTAAGTGATTTCTCTTCTATTGATAACTGCTTGTGAATGCTTTTTACTTCTTAGATTAGGATCTTCTTTTACTTATGTTATTATAGTGTTATTCTTCATCAAACAACTACCAATGCATAAACCATAAAGAGACAAGAGACACAGAATATAGGCTATCAACCAGGGCCAAAACCTCTCCCACTTGAGAGGAAAACCCGAACAAATTCTTCTTCTTATAGAGACTTCAATTGATGAATACCAAGACCAAGACCCTTGACCTATTTGCCACTCCAAGACCAAGACACAAGGCTTCCTTGATGAGATCCTTAGTCAACGATAGTCAACCTTCTGCTCCTTCCTCCTTCTCGGCTTCTCTTCAACTTTGGCTTCCTTCTGCTTCAAACCTTCGCTTATTTCGGCCTCCTTGAATTAGGTCTGCAATCTTTGACCCTAATTCAAAAACCCTAACTCATGCATATGACCTTCTCTTATGCCTTGATTTCCTTTGCTTTAGTAGGAGGTCTCTTCCTTGGTAACTCGGCTTGTAATATACCTTGATCTTCTCCTTGTTATGACCTACAAGTATCACAACAAGAGCTCGGCTTATTTTGTAATGGACAAAGCCTCTTTTCTCGCACGTGTTGAATAGATTATCCCAAAAACAATGCTAGAGACTTCGCTCTACCTTCCCTTCTCTTCACTAGCTATAAGACTATCTTCTTTGACCCTTTCACACTTCTTGTTTCAGTCCTCTTCTTCACTGAAAATTTATTCTCCAAATGAAATCCGAACTACCCTATTTATAGTTGTTTCCCCATCAATTAGGCCGACTTGAGAGAGGGTGAGCCGACATGTCCTTTTGTGAAGATTATTTATTCCATCTTGTAGTCGACTTGTAGGAGGTGCCTTTGCTTGGTCTTGGAGGGCCTTCTTATACATTTAATGACTCATACAAAAATGTAACATGCCCAAGAAGGGTCCTTCATACATGACATTGACTCAATATGACTTTTATGACTAGATGACAAAACCTAAAGGCTCACAATGGGAACCTTAACTAAAAATAAAATTCCTTGATCATGAAACCCATGATTCAAGTACTTACATAAATAATTTTATTTTCTTCTTTTCATCATTTACATAAAATCACAATTACACATGTCATTATGAAGACCGAACCTAGTTACATTTTTCAACACTTCACAGCTTCAACCTTGATGCAGCTTCACAGCTTCGACCTTGATGCAGCTTCACAGCTTCAACCTTGATGTAGTTGCCCAGCTTCGATGTAGCTTCAAAATTTCATTACACGAGTGAGAGAGAGAGAGAGACCCAAAAACATTGATTTCAGCTTCCTTCTTGAACTTCGCACTTTTTTTGCTCCCAGCTACTGCAATTCGAACTTGTGAGAGATGTGTTCCCAAATGAATGGAGTTGCTCCAATATATAGTGAGTTTGTGAGGTTGAATTCCCTTGTTGAGGCCAACTTGGTGGAGGAGGCCTAATTGACCTATTTCACAATAAAATAAATTTTCTTTCTTGACAAATAAATCCCAAAAAGGGTTCTTTACATTATGACATGGACAAGAACACTTGACATAAAGCCCAGAAGTCTTCAATGGAGACTTTGACCTAAAAACAATTGACCCAAGCATGAAACCCATGCTTTAAAATCAATTTATTTAATAATAAAATGTCTTTTTCTTTCTTTTGACAAATACATTTTAAATATAATTATGAAGATCGACACTAGTTACATTCTTCAACACTCCCTCTTAACTAGGGAGGTATTCATAATTACCTATATTTATAGAGGTACATGGAAGATGTCCAAAATGAACTACAAAGAGTTCTGGCACACTCAGTGCCTCGGACTAGATACCTGACTAGGGTTATCTATCCGGGTGGGACTAAGATGGACTAAAGTTTTCAACCAGTCTAGGTACCATCAGGCTTACTAACCATCAATGTAGGGATCTAGGTGTGTATCCAAGGTCAGAGCTCTAAGACCAATGCCACCCTCCCTCTTCGGGATCTAGACATCAAACACACATAGGTCAACCAGATGTCCTCCCAAGCATCTGCCATTAGATGCTTCATCTCTCCCTAATAAACTAGATATATCCATTTGTCCAAGCATGCTTCCCAAAGTGTTCATCTTTCTTCATGGAGAGATTTACCTATTCAAACACAAACCCTAATTAATAATAAACTTTCAAATATACATATACAAGTAAACACAAACCTTCAGGGTCCTCAATCATCCTGATGCCACTTATTCATATGCAACTAGTCGGAAGCTTTTCTTCTTTCATTTCTTTAGCAACATCAAGACATTCTCAGTACATTGTAGTACTTTCATTCATTCTCCAATTACTTCTTCAAGGTATCCATCATGACTACTATAATATGCTCTCCCTCTTAATTGGGGAGATGTACTCTTTTCTACTAACCATGCCCCCTCTTAATTTCAGGAGATCAACATCTGAGAACCTATCATGGCTTCATTCCTTCCTTTATCATGCTCACCAATATTATCAAGTCAATTTTACTTAAGAACATCTCCAACATCTCGAAGATTATGTACCTACACAACCTAAATAGCAAGTACAACCAAATACAAAAGCATGAAGTTAACTATATCATAATCATGTCAATATAATGGAAGCAATTAGACTTTAGACATCAAACACCTAGTTAGGTTCATGATCAACAAGAAACACATACTTCTTGCTAGGGTTATTGTCATAAACCCTTTGACTACAATATAAAGCAACTCAATCAAGAAATCAGTCTCATTCTATCTAGGACCTCAATATTACTACTACGATTTACTGCAAACCCTAGATTCCAACTTTGAGACAAAAAGCCTTAGATATTAGCAGTTAATATTAATAACAATCCTACCATGCATTTATGATTTAAGGTTTCAACAATGTTTGACACCACTAGGGTTTGCAAAATGTTAGACAATACTAGGGTTTGTTTGCAAACCCTAGATCCTATCATCAAAACTAAATCATATCATAAAACAATATTATCATATCCTAGAATATCAATTACTAGGGCATTGTTACAAACCCTAGAATTCACAATCTATGAGCATCAATAATTAGGTCAGCATAATTGTAAATACATATCTAGGATTTCATGCACTAGCAATACACACCAATATCTACACAAACATCAATACATCAGAGTTAGACATATAACAATTTTGATCAGGCTAGGGATTTGATGAGACAGACGAACAAATACCTAGGGATTGATTCATAGGACCTTGTTATAGATATTAAACATGTTTAGTTCATAAATCCTAAATTACCAAACCCTAAAGATCTAGGTTTTCTATAACAATTCCAAAACATCAAACGAATAGGAATTCTATATTTCATCAACAACCCTAAGTAAACTAAGGGTTTCAATATTAGCATCGACATACCATTATGTTAAAGTTTTACAGTGAACCTTTCAGGGGTTCCACAAGAATGATAATGTAACGACGGTAGATTTAATCTAGTGATTAATCACCCTAACAAGAATCTTTATGATTCAAAACCCTAGACATGTCAATGTCAGTAATGTAAAGCAAAATTTAAAAGAAGAATGATCGTACCTTTTATATGAAGAGAACTTTATAACAAAGGTTATAGTTCGAGACATACCTTGAGTTGTTCCTTAATAAACCTTGTAGGACATCAATTCTTGAAGGACTTCCTTTGCAATAGAACTTCTACCATGCTTCAAGTCTATCCTTTGAAGTCTCCTCTATGACCCTTGAACATTTAGCAAGCTTTCCTAACTAAGGAAACTTTTTGGTAAAATGGTGGAGCCTCCCTCTTAATCTAATCTTGAGGGGAACCTACAACTTATCAAAATAAAAGGTGTTCTAATAAGACATGTCAGACCTACAAGTTCAAGAAATCAAAACATAAAGGAAAACAATTCAAAACTTAAACTAAAGACTAAGAGGGATAAGAGAGAGAGGACTTAGTAGTATAAGTCCTTGACTTTCGATTCTTCAGTCTTGCTCTTCTTAGGTGGCGCTTCATTGGCAATATTTGCTTGATCCCTATCTCTTCTTTTATTCCTTAGATTCTCCGGACAACGGCCTTTATAATGACCCATCTTATGGCAATTATAACATTCGATCTTGGATAGGTCAACCTTCTTCTTTGGTCCTTTGAACTTCTTGAAGGTTCCCTTCTTTTTGTGATGAGCATAATAGGCATTTGAGATGTTTTCTTCTTCATCCTCCTTGTTGTTAGTTAGCGAAACTCGAGCTTCTTCTTGACTGCATGCATTCCACATTTGCTCAAATGTTGGTGTATCTGTCCAATTGTTAAGTCTTGATGCATAGGCACTCCAAGATTTCGGTAGTCCTAGAAGAGCAATAATTACGGGCTCCTTTTCTAGGACAACTTTATCTATTACTTGGAGTTCATCTTTGATTCTAGATATCCTTATAAAGTAGGATGCCACAGTATCGTCTTTCATCATCTTTATATTTCTTAATTCATTCTTGAGACTTGCTATTTGACCAATATTCTTGATAGTGAACAATTTAGATAGAGCTTCATACATTTCTTGAGCGGAATCTATGTTGGATATGTATGGAATGAGGTTGTCCTTTACTCCATCCACTATTAGGTTCATGGCCAAGATTTTGGTTTCTCTAAACTTAGCTTTCTTTGCATCATATGTAGGCTTCTTGAATTTTCCCAGAACTAGATCCAAAACTTTGTTCTTCTCGAGGATGAGATCTATCCTCTTTTTCTAGGCACTGTAGTTGGAGGCTCCTTCTAATTTGTTTTCTCCCTTCATTGAGTTTGACATAGATCTTGTAGATAGTAGACTTATCTCCTTATATAATCCTTTTTCTTGATGACTCTTATTCAACTTCTTAAAACTCCTTATTCTCCTTATAGTAGATCTTCAGGCTGCCTTTTTCTTCCTTCTTCACCTTAGCTCTGATACCATGTTAGAAAATCGGAAAAGCAGAAAGATTTTCTTATGTTGATAATTACCTGTGATATTATTATGTTCTTATTAGCTTCTTTATGTTCTTCCTTTATCTTTTTCTCATCAAGCAATCATCAAAGCAAAAGCATGAAGATCATGGACACCAGATGTAGGCACTCAACGAGGGCTAAAACCCCTTTATAGGGGAAAACTGATCTGATAATGAGATCTAAGACAATTAATAAGGTATTACAGACTCATGTGCATGGATTTGCCTATGTTATTTTATGCAATGGATCGATCAGATTGCGAAATACATAGACTATGAAGCAGTAAAACACTACAATAGACAAACACATAAAAACACAGCAAGTTTAATAAGGAGTTCACCCAATGCTCCTGGGCTACATCTCCTAGTCCAGCCTTCAGTGCTGACCTCTCTATTATGTCTTCAAGCAAAGTTTTTACAACAGTATGAGCTCAATTTGAGACTCAATACACACAAATATAACAGTAAGAGTTTGCTTGAACCTCTCAAGCTTTCTCTGAGTACACAGACTCTCTGGATCACTCTCTGTCTCTATCTTAGCTCTGTCTCGGCACTGCCTACTCTGTCTTCTGTTTGCTATGGCTTTAAAGCCAATCTGGGCTGCCTGTTCGTTTCTCCTTCTCGGCTTTCTGTCTCCCGGGCCTCTGTCCGCTCGAATCCCTCTTCCAGCGTTACACAATCATTGCATAACGCCTAAAGGGGAGGTGGCCACCTATTCGGCAACGTAAGAGTGCCTCGGGCCCTTGAAATCCTTCAGAATCCCGAACGCGGTCGTTTTCTGCTAACACAGGAAAATGCATTCACGACTGTGAAATTCCACCAAAACACAGTTCATTTCAGACTTCAAAAGTCCTTAAATACGATCTATTCCCCTATCGGGTCCGTCCCCAATCGCTATCGCAAGTCGCTTCGGCCCTGCTCCAAGGTTCCCCTTTGTATTTTAGAAATACGTTAAAACTACGAAAATGCATTAGAAATGGCCTTTCTCCGGACTTGAAACAATATATAATAGCCTTAAGGAACCCTTTCGGGTCCGGCTTATCGCATCGGTGCTTCACCCCTTGTATTTCGTTTAATGAACGAAATACGAAAAATACATTAAAAATGCCCTTTCTGCAGATCTCAAATCTTATGAAATAATATTTATATAATCGTCGAGTCCGGTTCATCGGATCGCAGATGTGTATGTGTATATGCCCGCTCCTCTGTGTAGCCCCGATTGCGATACCGCGATGCGATTGATCGCAATCGCACATCGCGATAACCCCGGGCCGTTGTAAGTGCTCTTGTAATCTCCGATAGCGATCATGCGATGCAACGTGGGTCGTCGATCTGCGCGCTTGATCGACGGTCCTAGTTGACTCCGTCGGTCGCCGTCGCAAGTGGTATGTAGTCTGCGTTGATATCTGTTGTCTACCTGTGCCGATTGCGATTGTCGATCAGATCTGGACCGTTGATCGGCCAGATCTGACGGCTACTGTGCATTCATTGCTCACGCCTCCAATACTCTGTTTTTTCACAGTTTTCTCTAGTTTTTGCCTCCCGATAGTGTTTTTCAGCCATTCTAAGGGCTCTTGGCATGCGATTGTTTTGATCTTTGGCATGTTTTTAAGAGATTTCAAGACTTAGAGAGTGTTCTTGGATCCATTTGAATCAAAAACCCAGTCAAAACTCTTCCTTCAGTAGATTCAAATTGAGATAGACCAAGACCCTAGACCAAAAGACCTTGTTGACACCTAATCCTCTGCGATTGGGTGAATTTGGAATGTGAACAGTCATCAGAAGATGCACTGAGCAGTCACATTCTTTGTATATAACAATAGCTATCTAATGAAATAAATTGTATCAGTTTTCTGCCAAACTGGAGTTACTCCTGGCCTGACATGGTATCAGAGCCAGCTCCTTTTTTAGCTATTGTGCCTTGTAACTCCCTATTCTGCTCCTCTTCTCTCCATTCAAAAGCGCTGTCCATACTGCCATTTTCCCAATTGTTATTTGTGTAGCCTGAACACCTGTACGCTTGAATGACCTGCTCCACGCAGTGCCTGTACGCCTGAATGACCTGCTCCACGCAGTGCCTGTACGCTTGACTATAATTCGTTGTCCATATAATTCAGGTTCTGACATTTTCACTGTAGATATATTTTCGTTGTCAGTTTGCAGCCCAGGTTCAAATTATTCACTGTTTACACAGCTATCATGCTGCTACCTTAGTGGTTGCCGCTGCAATTCCCCACCTCCGCCATCCGAATGAGCCTGAGCCTGTCTTTACGTTTCTGACAATGGTATGGAATGCGATGGAGGTCGGTAATTGTACCGGTGCCACTCCAGCATCCTTTGCTGCTTCTCCATGAAGCTTTTCTGTTTGATCACTTCACCTCTGCGGTTGCTGTGTTCGACTTCCTCAGAAACTGTTTTGTTCTTGTTCTTAATGGTGAATAATCCTGGGAGATAGACTGCACTAGCAACGTTTTTCTCATAGTTTTGTTCGCCTGGAGCTTCAACACCTCTCGTCTCTTTTTATCATAGTTTTGTTTGCCTGGAGCTTTGGCGCCCATCGTGGGGCTCAACACCGCGACCTACCGTAACATCTTGAATGCAAAAACCTATGACAAATAATATCTGGGCCAAAATGTTTACAGATTCCCCCTGACGCGGTAAGATATAAACGTTTTTGTCTCAAATGCTTGCCATCTCGGTCGCCGGTTCGAATCCACCGGCCCACGTATTGAAGTTCCCCTAAAGTTGGAGAAGATTGTGGTTCAGAACGAGACGCGGCTCGACAATGACTCGCTGCAAAAGAAATGGATTTAGACAGAATTAAGATATATTCGAGGGTTCAGGCCTCTGGAAAGGAGAGGTTTTGTTGAAGAATGTCAAATGCGCCGTGCGCTCATGGTACTACGATGTTGCTGCGTTTTTTATTGTAAGAAGATGTAAACTTATCTTTGTTGGAAAGCTGCATATATATAGTGAACGCTGCCCACTTTGTGCATTGCATATTAAACAGTGAATTTATCCCTGAACTATATGTGCACCACATTGAGTTCTGTGTAGTTTACACTGATCAAGGAATGCGAAGGGTTTATTATGTGCATTAAATAGTCTATGCAATGGCGTGTTGAATTTGGGATGAATTCATGAAAAGCATTGGTCCGATATTTTTTTTTACATGAAAACATTGGTGCAGTGAGCGTGGAATGAAATTTTATTTTTATGGCGATATGTTATATGGTTGAGAAGTGGAAGGTATAACATATATATTGTTTTTCTATCAGCAGAAGTTTTTTTTCTTCTTACAGAATGCATTCAATCATCTCCATGGTAGGGATAGTTCTCACTGGCAAGGAGAACTATCCTGAATGGTCCCGGATGATAAAACACACCCTCATCTTCAATGAGTTGTGGAAAGGAGTGTGTGTCGGAGAAGGAGACAAAGACCCAGTACAGCCTACCTCAGACAAAGAGCTCGTCATTTGGGAAAACAAGAACAACAAAGCTTATGCATTAATCGCAGCATCTGTAAATGAAGAGGTGAGTCGCCATATTTCGTCATATTCAACTGCCTTTGAAGCCTTACAAAAGTTTAAAGAACTCTATGACTCACATTTTGCACTTGAAGTTGTTCAGCTCATGATTAAACTCTTCACTCTTGAATTGAAAAATAATGATCCTCTTGCTCTTGCATCTGAAGTAAAGTCTATAATGCATGATATCAATTCCACTAAGGTTGAGCTGGATATCCCTCTTATTGCTTTTCTCAAGGCACTCTATCCTACCTACTCCAATTATCTTGAGTCTTTACAAGCAAATGGAAATCTTAAAGATATAACCTTTGACTCTCTTGTGAAAAGGTTTGTTGAAAGAGAGAAAGCCTTTGGAAAGAAGACAGCCCCTGAATATTCTAAAGAGACTGTGTGCCTTGCCCATAAAGAAAAGCATCCTACTCAAGATTCTACAAGAGGAAGAGGTGGACGAAGAGGAAGAGGAAGATATTTCAGAGGGAGGGGGGGCAGACATTCTCAAGGAGAAAAGGCAGACTTACACTGCATTCGCTGCAAAAGAAATGGATCACATGATGCCTCTACATGCAAGCTACCATGGGACAAAATTGAGCAGAAAAGAAACCAACAGAAAGGTAAAACTGATGATACAGACAAAGGTAAAGCACCTGAATCCGCTCACTATATTGAGGCAAAATGTAACATTGGAGTAAATGAAGATTTGTTTAATGCTTCACTTGCATCTTCGAAAAATGATTGGTTGCTTGATTCAGGAGCAACCTGTCACATGACTCATAGAAAAGATTTTTTTGAAGATTTCACTATCAATGTTGATGGAGCAGTATACTTTGCAGATCAGTCAAAAATCAAGCCATCAGGGCTTGGCACAATCAAGCTTAAACTGCCTGGTCTTCCAGACTTTCTTCTGGATCATGTTCTATATCTCCCACAGCTCAAGAGAAACTTGTTGTCCTTGGTCCACATCCGCCAACAAGGTCACTCCATTCATATGTTTGATGGCAAGCTTGAGGTAAGAAAAGCATCTGACCACTCACTTGTCATGAGGGGAATAGAAGAAGAAAGGCTTCTCAAACTGCAAGGAACCTCTGCTCATGCACAACATTTCTCATATATTTCTCATCATGAAGAAGGTACACTTCCATCAAGTTTATTATGGCATGCTAGATTTGGACATTTAAACTATGACAGTCTCCGCTTATTGAAGAAAAATGGTGTTGCTGGTTTGCCTACAATTCCTAGGAAACATAAGCAATGTGATGCTTGCATTCTAGGAAAGCATAGCAAACAGTCTTTTCATGATTCACATTCAAGAGCACATAGGAAGCTTGAACTCATTCATTCAGATTTATGTGGTCCAATGCCTGTTCCTTCTGCAAATGGAAATAAATATATCATGACATTTGTTGATGATTACACCAAAATGTGTTGGGTTTATTTATTGAAGAACAAATCTGATGCTTTTCAAACATTCAAGAATTTTCATAAATGGATTGAAAATGATGCACAATCTCATATTGGGTCTATTCGCACTGATAATGGAAAAGAATATACATCAAATGAATTTGAAAACTATCTTCGCCAACATGGGATCAAACATCAAACAACTGTGCGTTATAATCCCCAACAGAATGGTGTAGCTGAAAGAATGAATAGAACAATCTTGAATATGGTACGATCCATGCTTTTCTTCAAAAATGTAAAGATAATGTTTTGGGTTGATGATGTTCTATGTGCTACATATATAAAGAATAGATGTCCATCTAATGCTATAAGAAACAAGACTCCTTATGAATTGTGGTATGGGCATGTTCCTTCGGTAAAACATCTCAGGATCTTTGGTTCCACCTGTTATGCTTTGATACCAAAGGTACATAGAAACAAACTTGGTGCTAGAAGTCGTAAGTGTATCTTCCTGGGGTATTCAAACACCTCCAAAGCATACCGCCTCTATGATGAAGCAAATAAAAAGTTTGTTGTATCTAGAGATGTCATTTTTTTTAATCATCCAAATCTGACAATGTTGTTGAGCGGCAACTTGATCGCTTGGATAGATTCGCAAAAACAAAATCATTTCAAGAATTTGATAATCAGATTCCACATCTTGAAGGGGGGATTCTTATACTAGATCAACATGTGGAATCTTCTTCTGAAGAACAATCTCCCCTGCATGAAACTCCAACAATGGATGATGCTTTAAGGGATGTAATTGATAGAATTGGGAGACTCAATCTTGATTCAGTCCCAACTCAATCAACAGAGCAGCCTGGACCATCTCAGAAAGGTCCCCCAAAGTGGCTGACAAAGACACTTGAAAGTGTTCATCTTGATGAAATTGGAAAAACAGGAACCAGAAATTCAAACCGACAAAATGGAGGTGATGTAGATGACTCTAATTCACCTGTTGATATGGATGTTTCTTATGATTGTGAATTGAACTTGTATACAGATTTTGAACCAACTTCCTTCAAAGAAGCTGCTTCTCATGATGAATGGAAAGAAGCGATGCAAAAGGAGTATGATGCCCTCATAAAGAACGGCACTTGGAAGCTGGTTGATCCTCCATTTGGAACCAAACCAATTGGCTGCAAGTGGGTCTACAAAGCTGACGGCTCACTTGACAATCACAAAGCTAGGCTTGTGGCAAAAGGTTTTGCACAGAAGGAAGGGGTCGATTATGAGGAAACTTTTGCCCCCACTGCAAAATGGGCCACCATCCGGACACTCTTTGCACTAGCAGCTCAGAACGGTTGGAAAGTCCATCAAATGGATGTAAAAACTGCCTTCTTGAATGGAGATCTAAAAGAGAATGTTTTTATGTCCCAGCCTGAAGGATTTGTTGTGAAAGGACATGAACAAAAAGTATGCAAACTTGTGAAGTCCTTGTATGGCCTCAAACAAGCACCGCGAGCCTGGTATGAAAAACTAATTGAGCATCTTCTGAAACTCAACTTCAATCATTTTGATCTTGATGATGCAACTTTATTTGTCAAGAAAGTTGGCAAAACAGTTGTATATCTTGTGGTATATGTAGATGATCTTTTAATGACAGGGAATAATGAAAGCTACATTGCATCCATAAAGAAGGAATTGGGGAAAAGTTTTGAAATGACTGATTTGGGCTATGTTCATTACTATCTTGGCATTGAAGTAACCCAACATCCAAAATCCATATTTCTTTCTCAAAAGAAATACATTGGAGATTTGTTAAACAGATTTGGCATGACAGAGTGCAATCCTCTTTCTACTCCAATGGAACAAAACTTAAAGCTCACATCTATTGAAGGAAAGGAATTCGAGGATGCAACAAAGTATAGACAGCTTGTGAGGGACATTGGTCTGCTGTTGGAATCCTCTCCAGGTTTATGCAAAAGCCTTGTAAGGGACATTGGTCTGCTACAAAAAGAGTTCTAAGGTACTTGAAGGGAACTCAAGACCTTGGAATCAAGTATACACAGGTGGACGACTTCAGCTTGATTGGATACTCTGATTCAGACTTCGATGGAGACAAAGAAACTGGGGTATCTACTTCAGGATATGCTATGAGTCTTGGATCAGGAGCTGTCTCTTGGAGATCACGCAAACAATCAGTTCCAGCAGATTCCACAACAGAAGCAGAATACGTGGCAGCAGCTGAAGCAACGAAAGAAATTGTGTGGCTTAGGAAAATTCTTGAAGATTTGCAGGTAAAACAAGTACAATCAACTCCACTCATGATTGACAACACCTCTGCAATAAAGTTGGCCAAGAACCCAAAGTTCCATGATCGTACAAAGCACATCAATACTAAATATCATCTGATCCGACATCATGTTGAGGCCAAAACAATCCATCTCCGTCATTGTTCCACAAATGAGCAAATTGCAGACATCTTCACCAAAGCGCTTGGAAGAGAAAAGCTTGAAAGATTCAGAACGATGCTTGGACTCACCAACATCCCTTCAGATTAAGGGGGGAATGTTGACACCTAATCCTCTGCGATTGGGTGAATTTGGAATGTGAACAGTCATCAGAAGATGAACTGAGCAGTCACATTCTTTGTATATAACAATAGCTACCTAATGAAATAAATTGTATCAGTTTTATGCCAAACTGGAGTTACTCCTGGCCTGACAGACCTTCCTCCACCAAATCAGCTCTTCCTTCTGATAGATGATCTCTTTCAAAGTTACCAAGTGCCAGCTTCTCAAATGCAAGTCCAATCCAAAATTTCGTCCCCCAACTTCAAAACTTCGACCCAGCTTTAAGACTGCAGTTTCAATCTAGCAACTTCAATAGCTCCAGCCTAGCAGCTTCACAGCTTTGATGCAATTTCCCGTCTTTGATGCAGCGTCGGAATTTCGTTGCACATGAGGGAGAAAGAGAGAGACACAAAAACTCTGATTCCAACTTCCTTCTTGAACTTTGCACTTTTTCTGCTCCCAACTACTGCAATTCAAACTAGTGAGAGATGTGTTACCAAATGAGTCGAGTTGCTCCAATATATAGTGAGTTTATGAAGTCAAATTCCCTTGTTGAGGACAATTTGTCCTTTCTTGAAGCTGACTTGGTGGAGGCCTAATTGACCTATTTCATAATAAAATAAAATAAAAATCTTGACAAATAAATCCCAAAAAGGGTTCTTTACATTATGACATGGACAAAAACACTTGACATAAACCCTAGAAGTCTTCAATGGAGACTTTGACCTAAAAACAATTGACCCAAGCATGAAACCCATGCTTTAATAAGTCAATTTATTTAATAATAAAATTTATTTTTCTTTCTTTTGACAAATACATTTTAAATATAATTATGAAGACCGACACTAGTTACATTCTTCAACATTAAAACCCTTAGAGTTAATGCTCAAGAAACAAAGAATTAATCCACACAACAATGCTCTAAAATGATTTCAATCCTTCTTCATTAATAGATTCCTAGAGGGGCTTCATCTTTCTTAAATGATTGAGTAAACCTTACTCCAAACCCTAACTTTGGGGTTTTTTACGCCCAACTACCCCAAAACTTGCCTAGTAATGGTTATTTTGGGGTTTTTTCCCCTTTTTTGGTGGACTATAGCCTGCGGGGATAGATAGGCTAATGAGTCTCATTCGTCCTCAATTCATAGAGGACATTACACTCCCCTTGCCCAAAATTGCTTGCCCTCAAGCAATTGCAAATTCAGGTGCTACAAAATCCGTTCTCCTTCCCACATTGCATCCTCCTCCAGTAAATTTTTCCATCTGATGAGATATTCCAAAATTACTCTTCCTCTTAACTTCTTTTCTCGCATGGCCATGACCATTTCCAGAATCAATTCCAGTTGCCCTTCTTCATCCAATGGTGGCAATTCGATAGAGGTAGTGACCTGCTAACCCACAGCCTTTTTGAGGCAAGACACATGGAATACATTATGGATTCTGTTGTCACTTGGCAACCCCAACTCATATGCCACCTCGCACACTCTACGGATAACTTTGTAAGGCCCATAAAATATCGGCCTCAATTTTTTTGCTTCACTCTTCTTGAGTGTAGATTCTCTATAGGGCTACAATCGCAAGAAAATAGGATCTCTTGTCTCAAAACTGCACTCTGTTCTATGTTAGTCGCGTACAACTTCTATCGATTTTCAGCAGCCTATATATTTTTCTTGAGTACCTTGAGAATGTCTTGACTCTCCTGTATCCAGTATTTGGCAAGAGGTGCCTTGTTGTCTCCAAAAAATTTGTCGATGAAGGATGGTGCATCATATCCATATAGAGCTTTGAAGGGTGTCATCCCAATGGATAAGTGGTAGGTGGTGTTGTAGCAATGCTCCCCAAGGTACAACCACTTAATCCATGCCTTCTGTTAACCTATCACATAGTTGTGTAGGTACCCCTCAATCCACTTATTCACAATTTCTGTTTAACCATCAGTTTGAGGGTGATAGCTAGTGCTAGGGGTCAATTCAATTCCCACTAGCCTGAAAATCTCCTGCCAAAATGCACCCATAAATCTATTGTCATGATCGTTGACTATATTCTTTGGCAGCCCATGCAGTCTAAAGACTTCTTTGAAAAACAATTTTGCCACTTGTTTGGCCAAGTAATCAGTTGAGATGGCAAAGAAGTGTGTGAATTTAGTCAACCTGTCTACCACTGTGTAGATGCAATCCTTCCCTTGTGCTTTGGGTAACCCTGTGATGAAATCCATCAAGATGCTCTCCCATTTTTGTTCTGGGATTGGTAGGGGTTGGAGAAGACCTGCAGGATGTGTATGCTCAACTTATTCTGTTGGCATGTCATGCATTCCCTAACGTATTTCATCACATCTTCCTTGATCCCTTTCCACGAGAATTGTTCTTGAATCTTTCGATATGTCTTGAAGAATCCCTGATGCCCAGCCAAGGGAATATCATGTGTAACCTTCAAAATATTTTCCCTGAGTGTAGATTCAGGAACCAGGTATACCCTGTCTTTATAATAAATGACTCCATCAATTATTTTGTACCTGTCATCTTAGATGATCTCGTCGATTAGTGCACAAGCAAACTGGTTCTTGGCATACTCTGCTGTGAGGTGTGCCTTCCAATCTTCTGTGAGTTCCATGAGGGCACATGTTGTTGGTTTCCTGGAAAGTGCATCGGCCACAACATTCTTCTTTCCCTTCACATACTCAATATCAAATTCATAAGCTTGTATCTTGCTTACCCATTTTTGTTGCCGCTTGTTTAGGTCCTTTTGCCCCAGGAAATGACGCAGGTTGTTGTGGTCTATCCTAACTATGAACCTATTTCCAACCAAATATTGCCTGAACTTTGCCAAAGCATGCATGATAGCCAACATCTCCTTGTCATATATGGAGTAAAGCTTCTTTGTGTCCTGAAGCTTCCGACTTTCGAATGCGATAGGGTGACCCTTTTGCATTAAGACAACCCCTATTCCTTCCCCTGATGCATCACACTCCAATATGAATGGTTGACCAAAGTCGGGAAGAGCCAAGACTAGACATGAGCTCATTATTTCTTTGAACTTGTTAAACATCTTGTCAGATTCCTTTGTCCACCTGAATGCTCCCTTTTTGGTTAAGTCTGTCAAAGGTGCACTTAACTAAGAGAAACCCTTAACGAATTGTCGGTAGTAGTTGCAGATCCCGAGGAACCCTCGTAATTCTGTTAGGGTTTTGGGTGTGTGGGCCAATCCAATATTGCTTGAATCTTTTCCTGATGAACCTATACTCCCTTTGCGTTGATTATGTGTCCTAAATAAAGAATCTTTGTCAACCCAAACTCGCATTTTGACGCTTTGGCATAGAGAGACTGCTCCTGCATAATGCTCAAAATTGTATCCAAATGCCTCAAATGATCGTCCCATGTTTTGTTGTAAATGAGAAGGTCATCAAAGAACACTAATAAAAACTTCCTTAGTTGCTTGTTGAAGATATTGTTCATACAGGATTGGAAAGTGGCGGGGGCATTGGTTAGCCCAAACGGCATGACCAAAAATTCGAAATGTCCATAATGGCATCAGAATGTTGTTTTCGGCACATCCTCTTCTCGAACTCAGATTTGATGGTACCCTGATCGTAAATCAATTTTTGAAAAGTAAATTGCTCTGTGAAGTTCATCCAGTAATTCATCGATCCTGGGGATAAGGTACCTGTTTTTGATAGTTTTATTTTTTATCACTCAGTAATCAATGCACATTCTCCACGTGCCATCCTTCTTCTTTACCAAGACCACGGATGAGGCGAATGGACTCAAGCTAGGTTTGATGTGGCCAATTTCTAACAGCTCCTGGATGGTATTTTCTATTTCATCCTTGAATTTCTTTGGGTAAGGCGTGGTGATCACAGGCTTAGCTCCCTCTTCAGTTCTATAGTGTGCTTGAATCCTCTCTTAGGAGGCAATCCTGGAGGAATATCACCAAACACTGAAGCATGCTTGTCTATTATTTGTTGAATATCTATATTGTATTGCGATTTATCGTTGTTGGGTACCTTTTGGCTCATGATCCTGCAATTTGTTGCATATGCGACATCGTCGTGCTTGAAGATAGCTTCCATTCTTCTAGCTGAAACAACCTGTGGCCCACCATTTTCCATACCTCTCAAGACTACCCTACTGCCATTTGGTGCTTTAAATTCCATCTCCAGTGTATGGTAGTCCATTGTGTGCTTGCCCAATGAATACAACCATTGAACCCCTAATACCATATTGAGATCTGCAAGATCTATTACATAGAAATCACTAGTAAAAGTATAGTTACCGAGAGTTACGCTCAAACCTAGGATCATTCGGGTGCAATCCAAGTTGTATCCATCTGCAACTATTACATCCAGGCCTTCGAACTCTTTGGTGGGAAGTCCTCTTTTGGCCACCAGTGTTGCATCAATGAAATTGTGTGTGGCTCCTCCATCAATTAGTGTTGTGATGCGTTGTCCCTTGACAACTCCCCTGACCTTGAAGGTGTAATACTTGGGTGTACCGGAAAGGGTTGCAATCTTGACTTGGGGACGAGACTTCTTCTCTATTGGCCCTTTCTTCACCTTTCGCTTCTTCTGGTGGTTCTTCCTTGTAACTGCTAGGTTTTTCTTCTTCTTTTGCTTCCTTCTGTGGTGGCTCTTCTTCAATACTTGGAGTGGCCTCTTCTTCTTCTTCATCGTCAGAGAGCACTTCGATGTAGTGAATCTTCCCCTTTCCTAAACAGCGATGTCCAAGTTCCCATGGTTCCCTACAAGTAAAACATAGTTTTTTCCTCCTTAGTTCGCTTCGAGTCTCCTCATCTAACCTGTCCCTTTTGGGCCAATCATGTTGAGGGGCCTTCTTCTCCTTATCTTTTGGAGGAATGAAAGGTTTGGGAGGAGCTTTAGATTTGACTGTTGCATTCCCCATATCACGAGTTTTCTTGATAGCCTCTTGAAGGGTCGTGGGGTTGAATGCTTTTACCCAACCTTGTAGTGGTTCGGATAAAGCTTCCGTAAAAAGCATGACTAATCTTTCTTCAGATATATATGTGACCATGATAGCGATACGTTCAAATTCTGAAATGAATTCTTCATGCGAGCCCATCTGCTTGAGAAGTGCCAATTCTCTGAAGTGGATGTTTGGGTTCTTTCGGTCAAATCTTTCTATTAGCCTTTGTGTAAAATCTTCATAGGAAGTAATGTTGGCATGCCCCAATGTTACTAAACCATGATACCACCATTCATGCACTTCCCCTTCTAGATGTAATGTGGCAAATTGGATCGCGTCTACTTCTGGCATAGGGTTGAGCCTAAAGTAGGTGTCCAATTTTTGCACCCAAGCTCTTGCTGTACATTTAGATGATTCATTAAATGAGGGAAGCGAAATTTTACTCACCTTGCATATTAGATCGAAATTAGGTTGTCCCCTGGGTTTGTTTCTGAATCTCAAATTATTGTATTCATTGAAGGTCATAGCATCTCGCATGTTTTCTTCTATCGTTGCATATTCCCAAAAGTAACTATCAAGCAGTCTGTTTGGTTGAACAACTTCTTGGTTTTCCGTGACTTGATTATTTGTGAATTTAGGAAGCAACGGTCGATGACTCCTTTTGTTTGCTTCCCTAGTGTTAGGAGGACGAGGGTTATGATTCCCATTCCCTTCCATGTTAGTTATGTTGTTGCAAGCGACATTTTTATTACCTATGAGATGAGCCATAAGTTGAGCAAGTTTTTGTTGACCCTGGGCCAAAGTGTGCATTATCTATTGTCCTTGTTGTTGCCCCTGTAATATTAAATTTGATATTTTTGGTTGTCCATGTATCAGTACATGTAAGAGATCCTTGGTGTCTAGATCTCTTCATTCCTCCTTACCCTCCATGGCTTTCCTGCGATTACCCTTATTCTTCTTAACTGTAACATTACTCGTATCTCCAGGAAACATGCACAAAACTCACAAGCTGGCAAGATTCTTGTGCTCTAATACCACTATGCTATTCTAGGGTAATTTTTGCTCGAGAATTTAATGTAGCAGTTAATTTACTTCCTCTAATGTAGTCGCTTAAGTTAATGACATTAATGGTTCATTCAATAATGCAATCGATACTGTGTCATTCAATAGCTCACTAGTAGTGTAGTTACTTTCATAGAACAATATATATTGAACGTATTGTAGTTCAATTCCAACAACTAGAGTTCCAAATGATATAGTTCATGCCAAAGAATGTTACATCCAAAATAGTAAAGTTAAACAATATTATAGATCCATGTTATGTCCAAAATAATAATCTGGACTAATTAAAAATGTCAAATCATTCTAATCAACAACTTGTTCAATGCACGAACTGGAAAAAAATCAAACCCACACTCTATTCTTGCCTTTTTAATTGTAATGTTCGGGTTGCTCAAAAGTTGTATCACGGAGTATTCAAGAACCTGTTGAAGCGCGGCTTCATAAATGTCACGTTTGAATGTTTCGACCTAGCATAATCACCACAGCGTTGGTTTAGAGGTATTTTACCACCATATGAACTTGGATGTCCCTGCACTCAAATGACCTCAGCTTCGGGGGATCTCCCTCATCCACAGTTCCAAATTTTCTGACATAGAATTAAAGACAGAACTCAGATTTGAGAGAATCCAATCCATGGACCTTTAGACTTTACCATAGCTCCTCACAGATAAGTCACCGAGTTCGGGAATCAAGCCACATAGCAAAAATTCCAGCCTCAAACCCATAGGGTCAACCACAGAACTTCATTTCTTCCAGCCCATAAACCCTAATTTTTTCCCAAAAATTTGTGACATTTTCACAGATAGAATCGATCTCCTGCCTTGTTGATCTACCAATATTGCGACTTCCATTTAGGACTCGTCTGCTTCAAAAATGCTACTCCTTGTTGTGCCAGAACAGAAGAAATTTAGAAATAGAATTTCTAACTAGGGTGGAATCTTTCACCATCGAAATTATAAGAGAGAAAAGGGGCATTAAAACCCTCAAAGCTAATGCTCAAGAAACAATGAATTAATCCACACAATGATGCTCTAAAATGACTTCAATCCCTCTTCATTTATAGATTTCTAGAGGGGCTTCATCATTCTTAAGGATTGAGTAAACCTTACTCCAAACCCTAACTTTGGGGTTTTTTTAAGGCCAACTGCCCCAAAACTTGCCCAATAATGGTTATTTTGGGGTTTTTCCCCTTTTTTGGTGGACTATAGCCTAGGGGATAGATAGGCTAATGAGTCCCATTCGTCCATAATTCGTAGAGGACATTATGGTCCCCCTTGCCCGAAATTGCTTGCCCTCAAGCAATTGCAAATTCGAGTGCTACAAAATTCGTTCTCCTTCCCACGCCACATCCTCCTCCAGTAAATTTTTCCATTTGATGAGATATTCTAGAATTACTCTTCCTCTTAACTTTTCTTCTCACATGGCCATGATCGTTTTCGGAATCAGTTCCAGGTGCCCTTCTTCATCCAATGGTGGCAGTTCAACATAGGTAATGCCCTGTTGATGCACAACCTTTTTGAGGCAAGGCAAATGGAATACATTGTGGATTTTGTTGTCACTTGGCAGCTCCAACTCATATGCCACCTCACCCACTCTACGGATAACTTTGTAAGGCCCATAAAATCTTAGCTTCAATTTCTCCGCTCTGCTCTTCTTGAGTGTAGACTGTCTATAGGGCTACAATCGCAAGAAAACAAGATCTCCTGTCTCAAAATTGCGCTCTTTCTATGCTAGTCTGCGTACAACGTCTGTCAATTTTCAGCAACCTGTATGTTTTCCTTGAGTACCCTGAGAATATCCTGACTCTCCCGTATCCAGTCTTTGGCAAGAGATGCCTTGTTGTCTCCAAAAATTTTGTCAATGAAGGATGGTGCATCATATCGATATAGAGCTCTGAAGGGTGTCATACCAATGGACAAGTGGTAGGTGGTGTTGTAGCAATGCTCCCTGTTGACTACTACGTGTCAACGACCCATAGCATTACACCCCATTTTTTCCGCAAAAGGGATAGCGCCTGATCGATGTGTTTGTGCCGTTCAACTATCATCATCAGCCTGATTTCCAAGATGCTATAATGTAAACCCATTTTGCATGTATATGATGTAAATAATCTCAGCAGATCTGTGCCATGTATGTAACGACCTAGGTAAACCTACTTTTCTGGTAAACCTACCTTTATGGTGACGATCTACATTCTAGAAGGTTTTTTGTCTCACCGATCCATTCTCGGATGGTCGGCAGAGTTTTCCTCCTGTCTTACCCCAAAGCTGAAATGGATTTTGTCACTAAGATCTTAAGTGAGTCCTGGTGTTCTAGATTGAGTCTATGTAAAAATAATTTATGAATAATCTTAACTATTTGGTTAGGTTATTTTATTACAAATTGCTTCGTCTGCTGGATTATATTTGTGTCGCAGAAATGGGTAGTTTGTGAGGGTTTATTACAAATGGGTTTTCCCCCTTATGATGTAAAAAATATGAAGATCATGATGTAAAGTGTCTTGAGAGTTGGAAAATTAATTTATCCCCTCATATGTTGATTCATTTAATTTTTTGGCCAAAAAATTAATTAAAATCCTAAGCCAGAAATTTAATTAATTCTAGGTCCTAGGTAAACTTAAATTCTCCAAAGGCAAAATTCGTCAGTCCTAAAAAATTAAATTTTAAAAGGTCCCGGGACTAAGATAAATTAATTATTTTGCCAAATTTTAAACCTTCGATCCCTATGGGTTTAGTCAAAGTCAATTTTTTTTGGGAAATTAACTCAAAATTTTCATTTTTGAGTTAATTTAAATGCATTTAATTAAAATTTTCGATTTTCCCCAAATCTTTAAATATTTCAACGAATGAGATTGAAAAAAAATTAATCTTCAACAACGATCAAGATTGTTTTGACGAAGATCACTCGAACTAGACGTTGGAGGATTTTTTTTGAATAGGAAGTCATTTGTCAGTTGATCTATCCGACCTCTTAGTCGTGTGCTTAGCAAGAAGCTCTGGTATAATCTTTTTTCTGGATAATAAAGAAAGACTTTGAGGTTAAATTCCGCTGGTGTTACTCTTCATGGGAATACTATAAGATGTGTTGTTTTTATGCATAGTTTTTTTTCTAAAGCCATTGATGATAGCTTCTGAAGAGTGATTTGAGTAATGGTATCTTGCTCAATCGCTGGGGTTTGAATAATAATATAAATTTTGAACGTAATAGCAGGTATCTCTATTTGTCAGAATTTTATTATTATTTTATCGCTCTATTTTGATGGTTGGATTGAATATTACAGGGAAATCTTGATTTTTAGATCCTTGGGCATTAGGAGAAGATTTCAGTTGGACCAACCAACTCCCAATCCGTGTTTTCTAAAGAGCCCAACAAAATTAATCTCGAGCTTATCATAAGATTTTTGCTTTATTGATGCATGAGGGTTTCGAGTTAGCACCAGTAAAATTTATAAAATCTTTAATTTATGTGCAGCATAATGGTAGATTTGGCTTATTAGAGCCTGTTGTTTGTAAATTTTGTAATTATTTTTCTAACATGGGTTTTTCTGGGTTTTAATTTTTATCATTGAATATATCGTTTGGGGTGTTTTCTTGTTGTCGTGTAGCTACAGATCTAAGGAAGAAATTTGTGTTGAGTCCAGATGTAGGCCCTAGAGGGTAAGATCTGGATCTCTAGGGTTTATTCACATAATTTTGCAGGATATTATTCAAATTTTTGCAATCCAAGGGTTGTGAAATTCTTAGATCTAGAAATTTTCATGAAGGTTTCAGCAATAAATCTAAAGCAAAAGGATTTAACATTTTAATTAGAATTTTTGGAAATGTCTTAAGGGGTTTTCTGGCTATCATTTATCTAAGTTTTCCAATCTGCTGGCTGGGTTTTCTCCTTTCTACAAATTTTCAATTTTTCTCTTTCTCTACTGCCTGGGGTTTTCGAGGTTATCAACCTTCTGCAAACTTCAAAATTTTCTTTATTTGTTGCACTATTGCAGCTCCTCAAAACCCTGCCTATTACCATCACTACGTTCTGCCCAACACAATCTCCTCCCTCAACCTCGAATTTCCCTCACATCTCCTTCTCATTTCCTCCATGCGGCTCCCTTATCTCCTTTACCTACAAACCTGCGTCCAAAACTTGCAGCCCTCAAACCCCTCTCCTAGTCCTTCAAACGTTGCCCAGACTCCTCTCCTTTGCCGCAGCTCCCTCTTGCTCTCTCCAATCTGCCATTATCCCTTATTCTACCACCTTCTTGACCTGCGATTCCCTCTCCTTTTCCTGTCCACGACTTCTTCTCCCTCAACCTGCAAAAAACCTCACAGCTCCCTCAAACCTCCACACTTTCCCTCCGTCCACGGCTTTCTTCCCTCTGCTGCAACCTGCGACCTTCCGTTGTTGTCTCCCTCGACTTGTCGTCGAGTTTCCTCCTGTCGTCGTCACTCCTTCCTCGAACCCGAGCTCTCCTCTTCTCCTGTCGCTGTCAAGCTCTCACCTGCATACACAACGCTCAAGCAATTCGACTTTTCCCGTTTTTTGTTTTGTTTCATTTGTATGGGTTATGGTTAGAAATAATTCGATTTTATTTTCTTTTTCTTTTTTTTTATTTCCTTTTTTTTGGTCATGAGTTAGGTTTAGGTTTGTTTAAAATTCGATTTCATTTGTTTACTTTGATTTTTTTTTTAATTTGATTCTAATTGTTTTGTTTTATTTTATTTTTTTTGGTTTGACTTATTTTGATTTTTTCAAAACATTAAAAAAATGTCTAATAAAAGAAAAACATTAAAAAATCTATAAAAACATAAATTTTGGTGACTTTAGAATTGAAAATGAAATAAATCAAAGGAGGACTTGCGCTTTCACATTAAAAAAATTTAATGTGGCCTATGGCCCATTAAAATTTCAATTTATTAACCCTTTTGATTTGTTTTACTTTTGTCACATTAAAAATTTAATTTCTTCATTTACCACATTAAATTGATTGCCTAAGGGATAATTAACATTCAAATTTAAAGTTCCTTGGTGTCGTTGGTGTTAAGTGTAAAATTTTAATTTTTGTGGTATTGATTTCTCTATTGGCAAGTACGATTAATATTTTAAAAATTATATTGACTATAGGAGAAAGATAAATTCTTCTAGATTTGGGATTTAATTGCTAGAAACTCTTGCATGATAAAGTTTTGGGCGTTGACATTTAATTATTCATAATCGTCGTTTTGCCACATTTATAAATTACTCTAGATAACTTGTTTTTATTTAGTCTATGGTTAATTGAATATAAAGGCACTAGTCTATAATTATTTTTATCTTATGGTTGTGTCTTATTTTAATCTATCCATCTCGGTTGACCAAGATTTGTTCTAAATTCATCAGGTTGTCCATCCTTAAGTCTCCTAGAGCCTGTGTTTCACAAGCTATTCTCCTTCATTCTCCTTAGGGACTACCCCCCTTGACTCGTCTAGAAGAGGGTCTAAACGAAGTAAGGATTAGAGTGACATCCCTTACTCTAAACATTGTCGCGGTGCCTAGACACTTTGTGCGACAACACTCCCTAAGGTACAACCACTTAATCCATGCCTTTTGTTGACCTGTCACATAGTTGCATAGGTACCCCTCAATCCACTTATTCACAATTTCTGTCTAACCGTCAGTTAGGTGATAGCTAGTGCTAGGGGTCAATTTAGTTCCCACTAACCTAAAAAGCTCCTGCCAAAATGCAGAGTATTCAAGAACCCGTTGAAGCGCGGCTTCATAAATGTCACGTCTGAATGCTTCGACCTGGCATAATCACCACATAATTGGTTTAGAGGTATTTTACCACCGTATGAACTTGAATGTCCCTGCACTCAAATGACCTCAGCTTTGGGGGATCTCCCTCATCCACAAATCTGAATTTTCCAACACAGAATTAAAGACAAAACTCAGATTTGAGCGAAACCAATCCACGGACCTCAGACTTCACCACGGCTCCTCACAAATAAGTCATTGAGTTTGGGAATCAAGCCACATAGCATAAATTCCAACCTCAAACCCACATGGTCGACCACAGATCTTTGTTTCTTCCAACCCAGAAACCCTAATTTTTGCCCAGAATTTCATGAGGTTGCCACAAATAGAATCGATCTCCTCCCTTGTTGATCTACTAGTATTGCAACTTCAATTTAGGACTCATTTGCTTCAAAATGCTACTCCTTGTTGTGCCAGAACAAAATAAATATAGAAATAGAATTCTAACTAAGGTGGAATCTTTCACCACCGAATTAGAAGAGAGAAAAGAGATCTTAAAACCCTCAGAGCTAATGCTCAAGAAACAATGAATTAATCCGCACAATGGTGCACCAAAATGACTTCAATCCTTCTTCATTTATAGATTTCTAGAGGGGCTTCATCTTTCTTATGAGATTGACTAAATCTCAATGTTGCGAAAATCATTATCGGGATAATATCGGCGAGGGAAAAAAATGAGGAAAAAAATCGGAAAAATCATAAAGATCAAGAAAAAATCAGCAAATACAAAAATATTCATTTTTTTTCAATTTTTTTAATATCTAACGCATCTACAACATAAAATAAATACATTGACACATAAATATGATAAAAGAACTAATATATAAGATGTGTAGTATCATTTCTAGTGCTACATCACACATAACAGTGAATCATGTCCTTAATAGTAAGTCCTGACTCCTGAGTCCCAACAAAGCCTCAAAATATCAACAAAAAATATAATAATGTATCTCATAGCATGAGTCATAATGTCATATACAATGAAATGAACCAAATAACTAAAGTCTAATACTAGTGATTTCCTCTGCCCCTCTTGCGAGAAAATGCAATAGCTTTCCCTTTTCCTCTAGATGTAGATGCCAGTGGAGTTGGTAGTGGACTCTGTTGTGCTCTAGAACCTGAAGAAGTAGGAGCTAGAGGAGGTAGACCACGTCCTCTACTAGTGGCAAGGGTAGCCTGGGTAGGTGGTGTCACTCCTTCAAATAGTTACTTGATTTTACTCTAGGACTGGAAATAACAAATTTGCAATTATTCCTAAGAGATAAAATGCAATTTGTTAAACCAATCCTAAAATAGGTAAGGAAAGTAGAGGGTGATACCACTCTAGGTTCCTTCCAAAGTATTAGATGCACTAATTCAGTGGATCTAAGTAGATGCACTAATCTAGTGGATCTAAGTAGCTAGCCTTTCCATGTAAATGAATCAACACTAACTCCAAGTTTGAAGCACCAAAATATTAGCCAAACATGAAAAAGAAAGTCTCCAAGAAATCCAGAAAGATCATTTTATGCTTGAGTCTTCAACAAATACTCTCTCAAATATCCAATCAACAACAAAAATAGCCAAAAGGGGGAGCCTCTTATATAGAGTTCTAGGCTCAACAACCCTCTCAATAAAATAAGAATGTTCTTGGTTAAAATCCTAGATCTAGTGTAGGAGAACATAAACAACCATTAAAAACCTTATAAAACTATTCATTTTTTGCCTTATAAAACCCGTTGTCCGCCACCCCCACGATAATATCAGATCGAATCGCGATTATTACGAACTTATCGCGATAATTTAAAGTTAGCACGATAATTTCGCGATTTTTTGAGAAAAAACAAATTTCATAGTAATCGGGCGATAATATCGGCATTTTCAAAAACTCGCGATTTTTTATTGTTATCGCGATAATATTGCAATTTTTGCAAAACTGGTAAATCTTACTCCAAACCCTAGCTTTGGGGTTTTTAAGCCCAGCTGCCCCAAAACTTGCACACTAATTCTTATTTTGGGCTTTTTCCCCTTTTTGATGGACTATAGCCTAAAGGGATCGGTCCCATTCGTCCTCAACTCATAGAGGACATTACATTAGGGTCATGGAGACTTAGTCATTAACTCAAAATTATAAAGGAAAGCAAGGTAGAAAGGGACGTGACATAGTGAAAGATACAGTAACTCAGTTGCACAGAGAGATAGAGGAGTTAACTTCATGTGGAAGCCAAGAAGAAGAGGAAAATAGGGCAGAAAAGAGTAATCAACTTGAGTCAGATTTTTCAAGGCTGTACGATTTCAAGGAAGAGGTAGGCCATACGATCTGGGCAATAGAAGAGTAGTTCAACCCAGTAGAAGGCCGGACGATCTCAGCCGATTTTCAAACTGCAGGTCGAGTTTATCCCAGCGCCATAAAGGGCTGTACTGCTGCCAGGAATTTGCTGTAGTTTTTCTTTTTCGGGGGGCAGAGTTTCCTCAATTGAGCAGCCCTTGTAAGATTTAGAAAGTTAATGAAAAACTGGTTTGAAGGGCAGTAAAAATTTGTGTATTTGCTTTCCGCTGATTTATTTTCCAGCCATTGTGTGCTTAATTCTATGATCTGAATTTTTCTGTTTAAATTAAAAATTCAACAAGTTTTACTTCTTGAGATCATAAGGAAGTTATTCACCTAGGGTTTCGATAGATTTTTTAACAGTAGGAAAAAATAAGAAGAAAACATCTTAACTGCAAAATTGTATTCATCATGCACATTATATCATAATTTCATCCTGCATTTCTCATCCGTGATAGACTCTCCATCATATAATCACTAAGGGGGAAGAAAATAGTGTCTTTTCTCAGCTAAAAAACAAAATATGCCACTTATAAGCTTCAAGTATTTACCTGCACAGTTGCAGTGTTCTCAAAGAAATTTCGGATAGCAGGTTTCAATTCAAAAAGGCCATCTGGAATCCATTTATCACCCATTTTGGGAAATGTATTGAATGCATGTCCCTGTATCATATTTTATAAACAAACATAAAATCATGTATGTTAATAAACTGCTTTTAATTTACATAGATTAAACACTATTTACTTGTCATTCACACCAGTCTTTTCTTCTAGGAAACAGCATAGTCAAAAGAGATTAGCAGAGTTGGGCTTTCTCACCGCATCATTTCCAGCAACAAAGGCCCCTGAAATAGCAGTTAGAGCAACGATTGCACTCACTGGGAGGGCTATGCGTCTGACTTTCGCTGCTCCTTGAACCCAAGCTACAGAACCAGTTGGAGGTTCTGGCATAGCTACAGAAAGACCCGTCCAAAGAAGACCACAGTAAATTATAAATGCAGAGGTAAGATGGGTTGCCAAACGATAAGGGCTCACTCTTGGCTCCACGTACTCTGATTCTGGCTCCTATGAAAAGGAAACTTAGATTGGAAATCAGTTTATATAATCAAGGCCCAAGTCACATGGCATGGTTGAAAATCTCAAGCATCCTAATATCTTCATCTAACAATGTCAAAGTAACTGAGCTTACTGAGGGCACTCTTACCTGTAGGCCACTCTTCACCATCCACCAGCCCACTAACCCCTGAGCAGCACCCATTGCAAAAAGAGCAGAAAGTCTCAGTCCAAGTTGTCTTGTTAAGTATCCTTTCCTAACGAAGTATGCAAATGGAACTGCAAAGACAACGCCTAGTCCCCTTCCCCACATGCGGTGTGCATATTCCATCCAGTAGATGAACTTGAAATCTTCAAGGCTCATACCCTTGTTTACACTGCAGAATGATGATTCAAATCCAACAATTAAATATACCCTCTGTCCAAAATAAATATAAGAATATCACCTATCATATAGGTCATCCAATGATTGAACGTAAATGATTGGACACACTTAAGATTTCAAGATTATGAAATGAAGGCATTCTATGTCCTCTTGCAGGAGGGACAGTCCCAAAGAAACAAGGAATTTCCCCACATCCCAGAGAAAGGCAGGGGACATCCCAGATGTCCCTCAGCTACCTCGTGGAAGTGGATCCATCGTGAGACAGTTAGGAAACAGCTAGTCATCCCTTGCCCAAAAATGCAATGTTGCAGTAATCTTTATCGCGATATTATCGGCGAGGGGAAAAAATCGTAAAAATCGAGAAAAAATCGGTAAAAATCAGGAAAAAATCGTAAAATACAAAAATATTCATTTTTTTTCAATTTTTTTAATATCTAAAGCATCTACAACATAAAATAAATACATTGACACATAAATATGATAAAAGAACTAATATATAAGATGTGTAATATCATTTCTAGTGCTACATCACACATAACAGTTAATCATGTCCTGAATAGTAAGTCCTGACTCCTGAGTCCCAACTCAGCCTCAAAATATCAACAAAAAATATAATAATGTATCTCATATCATGAGTCATAATGTCATATACAATGAAATGAACCAAATAACTAAAGTCTAATACTACTGATTTCCTCTGCCCCTCTAGATGTAGATGCCAGTGGAGTAGGCAGTGGGCTCTGTTGTGCTCTAGAAGCTGAAGAACTAAGAGCTACACGAAGTAGACCACATCCTCTACGGGTGACAGAGGTAGCCTGGGTAGGTTGTGTCACCTCCTCCTCCTGTTTCTCCTCCTCCTCTTCAAAAAATCGGAGAAATAAATAAATAAATAAAATAAAATTCCCAAAATCGCGATTTTTTCGTGATTTTTTGTGAGAAATAATTAAAAAAATAAATAAATAAATAAAATAGCGTAAAAATCAGACGATAATATCACCAAACTCAAAAAATCGCGATTTTCCGATATTATCGCGATTTTCGTGACACTGCAAAAATGACATCCTAACTACTTTTAAAAAAACGCTAAGTAATTAAAATTTTGGAAAAAAAACAATTAAAATAAAAACCTATGAACTAACGCAAATCCTAACTCAACTAACTTTTCGAACAGCAGTTAGTAGACAGCCTTGAGAACCAATTCTAAGAGAACTGGAGGAGAGATTTGAGCTGCAGCTTCAAGTGGGTGGCAGTAAGATTTAAGAATATTCAGCTAGAGCTTGAGACAGCTCATCATTTAAAAAAATTGAGCTAATAGAGAGATTTGGGATCTTTGAGAAGATTCAAGAAATATTCAAATTTCAGCCAGAGCCAGAAATTTTTGAATTTTTTTCTTGGCATTTCAGGTTTCTGTGATGAACTCATACTTTGAAACTTCCAGGGATTATGGAACATTTTTAATTTCAATTACAAAGAGTGTTTTTTTGTTCTACTCCTGTTTTTTCAAGAACATCAGAAACATCATTCTTTGTTATGTGTTTCCATTCTTCTGCTCTATTGCTGTCACTTACACTTTCCGAGGGCAAAACTTAAATAGAAGTCAGAGTGAACTTGGTTAGATGGTAAGTGGGGTTGTTTTATCCCCTCTACCAAGGTTCAAATCCCACTAGAGACATATTTCACCCCTCAGGGGTCATCTTGCCCATGCAACCAGGCTGTCTCAAGTAGTGAGGCCAGATGCAAGTCCTGAGCAACTTTGGTGGAATGGAAACTCCCCATCGGTGGCTTCCTAGCCAAAGGGATCTTTCTAGAGTATTGTAAACCAGCTACAATGCATTGAAATATTCCCATAATGAGGAAGGGCAAACTTTCCACATCATGATAATAGGAAGCATCTGGTCAAAAAAATAAAATGAAGGAAAAATGTCAGTCAGTGCAGTCCCAAATGAGCCTACAACAATAAACGCCTAGAGCACCTCACATTAGAAGCCCTTGCTCCTATATGCAACAAAAGTCACAAAGGAAAAATTAAAAGGCAGCAGTGGTCCCTATAATTGAGTGTACAGCCATTGAAATATCCCTTTTTATTGTAGCCACACCCAAGTTAATCAACATCTTTTGGGCATAACCAGTAATGACCTGAGATGATGTAAATGTTTGGTCAAGAAAAATAAGCACATGGCTGAAGTGTATCCTACACTCTGTAACACACATGCAAGAATCCTTACACATCAAAGATCTCCAAGGTGAAAGAATCATGCTCAGTGCAGGAGGCTTAAAAAGTCATTTTTAATTCAATTTTGTCACTTTCAACTATAAAGAAAAGGCTCTCACACTCTTCATTGTGCAAGTTAAGGACAAAATCCAGATTTGAAGTCATTCTAGGTGATTTGAAGGTAGATTATGTTAAAATTGGCAACTAGGGCCAAACTCCATGTGGTTCATCTTATTAATGGAAGCTGATATTTTTCTTGGATCCCTCTCATCGAGAGGTGTAGGATTGATCTAAAGATCATCCGATTCCGATAAGTATTCATGGAGATATGAATTTATTTGTGTTATGGGACAATTCGTCAAGGTCGGTCAGCAACCAAATAAACCCCACTTGTGCTCAACGTTTTAGTATAAATAGAGGTGGCCTTCAAGTCATTTCAACACACTTGGGATCTCTTCCTCTCTACTTGTCTTTGGGTTTTAGTAGGAGGAGAGATCCTAAGGGATAACGCTGCCCTAATCCAGAGGGCAGAAGCCGGAACTGCCGGGAAAAGCCGGAAAAGCCGAAACTGCCAGGAACAACCGAAATTGCCGACTTTTCTGGCAGTTCTTCCAGCCATAAAGGGCTTTCTGCAAATGAGAGGGTCTGCACCTGTTAGAAATAGGTCGTCCTCATAAGGTGCGTTATGAGAGGTCTATCATCCACAACCTTTGGGTAATGGTTTGGATCAGTTTCACTCCTAGTGAATCTCAACTTCATTAGACAACTATCAATCCTCTCATACTATGCCTAGAGTGTTTTGCTTGAAGCCATAGAGGGCTTTCCTCCACCTATATACATGAGATTCCCGATCATGAATCTCAAACTCCTCGGGTTGTTCCAAACCTGTGGACCTGCTGCATGAGGGGAATGGTCCCCTTATAATATTTTCCTTCGGTACATCTCAAACATGTACCTTCATGCTCTTCTTGAATTCAGGCATCCCTATCACCATCTGACTCACATCGGGTAGAGCCCCATAGGTAGACCTCTGGTGTTATAGATGCGATATGTCAATTGACATGATCCCCAATGGACCATCCTACAACTTGATACAAATTGCCAACCCTGAGCCCAGGAGAAAAAGCATCTTTGAAAATTCTATTTTTTAACACGTACCTTTCCATCGATGAATGCCATCCTGAAACCTTTGACTTCCATTTCCGAGATGGACACCAGGTTCTTCTTGCGATTAGGTATATAAAAGAGATTCTTGTAAATGAAAAGAGTAACCCTCATTCAATTGAGGGGTAACATTCCCTACACCCTTTCCGGGATAGGTGGCATCGACTCCAAGTATAATCCCACGGTTGTTTCCGTCTCTACCAAATTCGAGAGAGCACCCTTCTATCTGATGAGGTGCCTTGAAGCACTACGATCAATAAGCTAGATTCCCAAAGAATCTGAAGGAGAGGGCCAATACAAGATAACGCTTCTTTATCTTATCATAAACAACATTTGATTCTTCATACTTGGGGTTCCTTGCTTTCTCTAAAGAGTCGGTTGTTTCCTTGATGACCTGCATTACCTGTCATTCCTCTGATCATTGAAGATGTCCCTGGAATGATTGTTATCATCATCAAGTGATGTGTCCCTACCTCAGACACTCCTTCGCATAATGGCCGAACTTATTACAACCAAGGCATCTGCCTTTCCTTCCACCCTTAGATCCAGACTTCCCATTGAAGTGATCTTTAGGTAGGCCATCAGAAACTTCTATTGCGCCATTCTGATAATATTCTCTGCTTCTACTTCACCCTTGGTGAATTTGAAGAGGGATGGGGAATCCATTGATCCTTTTTTTTCTTTTCCCAACTGTCTTCGGTGATTGCTCTTTCACTCTTGCTTGGGCATTGCCTTCACCTTAGCTCTGATACCATGTTAATTTTAGGTATGTTCTATGCTTAGAGCAATTTATTTCAATTTTCACAGTTAGCTCAATATCTTTTCCAGATTAGCAATCACATCAGCATTAAAGTAAACTTCAGATAGAACATAAACATAAATCGCAGAAGACAAGCCAAGACAAGATGACACAAGATGTGGCGCTAGCCAGGGACAAACCCCAATGTGGGAAAACCCTTGATCAATTCTTCTTATATGTTCTTCAATAAGAAGAATTGATCAAGGGTTTCCCCACATTGGGGTTTGTCCCTGGCTAGCGCCACATCTTGTGTCCTCTTGTCTTGGCTTGTCTTCTGCGATTTATGTTTATGTTCTATCTGTAGTTTACTTTAATGCCGATGTGATTGCTAATCTGGAAAAGATATTGAGCTAACTGTGAAAATTGAAATAAATTGCTCTAAGCATAGAACATACCTAAAATTAACAGATTAGCAAACCAGATTTATAAGTTTTCCAACAGTGGTGTATTTCTTGATTTATTCCACACAAATATTGGTTCAATCATCAAGATCAGCTAGTCAAGATCAATTGAAAGGGAGGAACGTCACTATAGGTACTGCCCCATCCTCTGCCACCTTCAAGTTCATCTATCTCTGTTACTGCTCCATCGCTGCAAGTGGAGCTGCAAGGGCAGCTGCCAGTGCTGCAAATAACCATGTTGTAATGACAACAGTCTAAAGAAATAAAAAATATCCATGGACGTATGGAAAAAGAAAACAAGGGCCCAGGGCAAAGCTTGTTGGACATAGAAATGTCCTTTGAACATATAATTACTGCAATGGTGAATTCAAGAGCATCTACTACCAAGTTATGGGCCATTTATTGGTTCCTCGCTGTGTACTTGGTCCACATAAAGCAGTGAATGCCACCCAATGAAAAGCCTATGGAAAGAAAGGATGATATTGGCTTGGAAAAGGTGGCAGCAGCAAGTAGGACACACAAAAAAGAAGATCCTCTTCCATTTTTGAGGAATTCATCTAGCAGATTTGGGAATGGGTCTGCAATTCGGCCAGCAAGAAAGAGGCCAGATCCAAGTGACAGTCCAATGGATAAGATCTTTCATCAAGAGAAGTGAGAGGTTGGCCTTACCATTGGAATCTTTCTCTATCTTAATTCCATTTCATTTAATGATGCATGGGCTCTAAAACCAGGTATGTGCCTCCCAATTCAGAGAAGCTTAGAACTACAACGTTAGTTAAGACAAAGAAGTAGGCAGATGAAATCCTAGAACCTATTAAATCATTGTGGCCCTCATCTAGTGTCAGTATTGTTTCTGATGGATGGACAGAGGTAGCAAGCCCTCCATTCATAAATTTCATGTTATCTTCCTAGAATGGACTAATCTTCTTGAAAGTATTTGATGCTCTTGGAAAATACAAGGATGTGCAATATATATGTGAATTGTTCATTAAAGTCATTTAAGATGTATGTGTGGATTCTTGTGTGCAAATTATCACAGATAACATACCAATTTGCAAGGTTGTTGTCACAATTGTGGAAACTAAATATCCACAGATATTTTGGACACCCTGCACTGTTCATTCTTTGAATTTAGCACTTAAATCTATTGCTTTGGATGTGACATAAATGGAAACTCTTATTGATGATGCACACCATATCCACAATTTTGTGCAACACCGTACCAATGCCCTCATAATCTATAAAGAGTACACACATCTATCACTGTAGAATATTGCAAACGCTCGGTTTGCCACTTCATCCACCATGCTTAAGAAGCTAAGGGAGGTCAAGGTTGCTCTTAAAGCCACGGTTGTTTCAAAGTTTTGGTCTTTTTGGAGATAGATGAATCAAACCACTTCAAAATAGGTCAAGGATATAGTGTTAAATGACGGTTGGTGAGAGATGGTAAATCCTACCATTAAAGTCATGGACCCTATCATTTCTTTATTGCAGCTTACAAACACAAAACAGCCCACTTTATGAAGAATTTTATTATGGGCAGGATTCCATGATTGAGTCTATTAAGATTATTATTGTAAAAAATGAGAGACCTGAGTATGGGACATCAACAAAGATCTTCTTCGCCACCATACAACATATTCTTATTGTTGACTTATCACCAAGTGGGAGAAGAATTGCACACCTTTGCATTGCTTGGCTCACTTATGGAATCTCAGGTACTACAACAATGACTAGCTCAATAGTGGGCCTTCATGCAAATTCCCTCCTCGCATGGACAGAGAGATCTCATGGGGGAGGAAGGAAGCCTTTAGAAGGATATATCAAGACAAAAGATCCCTAAATGAGGTGGAGGGGCTCGTAGAGTTTTCCACTGACACTAAGAGGTTTGAAGGCTATGATGTCCTCAAAGATAAGGGGTTAAAACTCCCTATGCTTGGTGGGAAACTCATGTGGTAATGTGCCCTATTCTATTATGATTAGCCATGAAGCTCCTTTCCTAGGTTGTTTCATCCTCTTGTTGTGAGAAAAATTGGAAAACATACAAAAATTCATACAATTTTAAGAAGAGCAAACTTGAGTAGTCCTAATCAAACACAATGGTGTATGTGCACTCCAACCTCCGTCTTATTTACAGGAAAAAGGAGTGGTTGAAAGGAAAGAAAAATATGTGGAATGTGTTTCATAGTGATATGGATTTTAAAAGCAATGTTGAATTGGCATTAGTTAGTTGGATCTTAATAAACCAATGTTAGAGCTAGGCACTTTTGATCATGGTGATCCTCTTGAGGGGTCAGCCCCCAAACCAACAGATGCAGAACTTGGGTTAGATATACAAGAGGAGGATAAAGGAGACAATAGTGACATGGTAGTGATTTTGATGCTTATGATATGGAAGACTACTAACAATGACAAACTATGAAATTCTTCCATCTATGGTTTAGTATCTACCCTATTACGTATTGGCCATTGGCATTGCCACCTATAGTATCAATCGCACAATATCTATGTAATAAATTTTGATTTTGATGACATTAAATGACTTAATAGATAAGATAAGATGAGATCATTTTATTAATGTCCAACAAATGACCACAAAAGTAGGCCAATGGGGCTAAAGAAAAGAACAACTAGTAGGGATACAATGTGGGAGTGCAAGCGCAACTCCTAGAAAATGTTGAAAATAACATAAAGAAAGAAAGATACAAGCAGTAGTGATTTTGTGACACACATATTAAAGACCGTGGCACAAAACAAGATAATCAATATCTTACAAAAAAAAGTTAGTGAGATAGGAAGATGTGGCAATGGAACTAAAGATGTCAAGGGCTCGCGAGTTTGATAATCGATGGTAAGGGGGGTGAACTAGGCACTAGTTCGTTGTTGAAGTCCCATAGAACCAGCAATGGGTTCGACCATATGATCCGAGGGGGCCTGTAGGAGCGAGGGATACTCCTAGCATCCAAGGTCGAAAGAAAGAAGCTCTGTGTAGATCTTTGGTTGCTTCTATGGGCATGGGAGGTAATCAAACAGGTCGGGGACACCCTACTCTAGAACTGTCTAGAGCTCATCCCTCTAATGCTTTGACGAGATGTGAATTCATGTATGGATCAGTATCGTCAAACTAGTCTTTGTGGAATCAATCAATCTCCTAGAGGGGGGAAGGTAGAGAAGAGACTTGAGATCTCATGATTCTACTCTCTGGTACACCCTGAGCTTTGCTGAGAAATGTAACTAGTTTCAGTCTTCATAATTGTTGTACTCATTTCAAAATGTATCCTATGTAACAAACAAGAAAAATAAAAGAAAAAATATTATTATCAAATCATGGGTTTCATGCTCATTATTGATGGTCTTTTAGGTAAAAGCATGTTCTTTGTGCTTCTAGGGTTTGTTAGGTCTTACGATTTATTGTCATGAGTCAAAGGAGTCAACATCATGTTTATTAGACCCTTCTGGGCAATCAATAATTGTAAAAGAATTATTTTTGAGTCTAGAAAGTCCTCAAGTCAGCATAAAGGAGGGGATTTGAACCCTTGAGAAGGCTATAAAAAGAAGCAATTCGACCTCATTTGGACACACTCACTCACAAGTTTGATCTATCAAGGAAAGAGTTTATCTGTAGCTGGAAATTTGGGAAAAGGGGAGCGAAAGTCTAGGAGAAGCTGGGAGGATGAAATTTATTGTTTTTGGGCTCTCTCTCTCTCACATGTGCAAAGAAGCTAGGGTTTCTGTAGCTAAAAAGAGGCCGAAGTTGCAGGTCTGAATTGTTGGGGAGCGAAATTGTTGTTGGGGAGCAGAATTGCAACAAGTTTCTAGATAGAGCGAAATCCTTCTCTTGACCTTGTTGACCTTGCGAAGAGTTGTTTTGCTCTAGGCAAGTCTGAAAAGGAAGATAGATTAGGGTTTCTAACTTCTACAGCAGTTGCTAGGACGAAGTCGCTGGAGGATGAAGTTCTTGGGTCAAGTAGCTAGGCAGTTGCTGGCAAGTCGAAGTTGCAAGAAAGAATCAATTGACGGAAGGTCTTGAGGAAGGCCTGACTTGGTACTAAGAGGACTTGTTCTAGGGATTGGGTCATTATATATCATTTGAAGCAAATTTTAAGAAGAGAAGAGTTTCCGAGTTTTCCCCTTTGTGGGGTTTTGCCCTGGATGAGAGACTATATCTATGTCCTCTTTTGTTCTTACTGTTTCTTGATATTGTTTGATGAAAAGATCTAACTAAAGAACATAAATAATGTTAAGAATGTAACAAGTGTCGGTCTTCATAATTATATTTGAGTCATTATGTAATATATTTGTCAAAAGAAAGAAAAAGACATTTCATTATTAAATAAATTGACTTATTAAAGCATGGGTTTCATGCTTGGGTCAATTTTTTTTAGCTCAAAGTCTCCAATGAAGACTTCTAGGGTTTATGTCAAGTGTCATTGTCCATGTCACAATGTAAAGAACCCTTCTTGAGAATTATTTGTCAAGAAAGAAAATTGTTTTAATGTAAAATAGGTCAATCAGACCTCCTCCACCAAGTCGGCCTCAAGGAAGGACAAGTCAGCCTCAAAGGAAGAATTCAATCACCTAGAAAGGGTATATATAAGCATCAACTCGACTCATTTGGAAGAAATCACTCGACAAGTTTGAATTGCAGTAGTTGGAAGCAGTAAAAAGGTACGAATTCCAAGGAAGAAGAAGGAAAACGCTAGCGAAGGAGAAGAAGGTCATTATCTAGCTATGGAAGTCGAAATTCTCTCTCTCTTGTCTCACACGTGCGAAGGAACTTAAGTTGCAGGAGGCCCAAAATTGCAGTCTTGAAGCTGGGCCGAAATTCTGAATCCTGATGCAATAGGTCGAAAATTTGGTTTTGATGCAATATTGAAGCAGTGTTGATGTAGTATTGTTGCAACTAAGCTTTGAAGGTTGGAAGAACAGTTTGGTGGTTGACTTGGTGGAGGAGGAAGGTTTGTTGGTCTAGGGTCTTGGTCTATATCATCTTGAATTACTGAAGGAAGAGTTCTTGAGTGAGTTTTCCCCTATATAGGGGTTTTGCCTTAGCTATGCGCCTACATATGGTGTTCTTGATCTTTGTGTTTTGTTTTTGGTAATTGCTTGATGAATTAAGATAAAAAGAACATAAGAAAGATAGATATAACTCAAGGAAATCACACGTAATTTTCAATAAGGGAAAATATTTCTGCCTTTCTGATTTTCTAACATGGTATCAGAGCTAAGCTGAAGAAGAAGGAAAAAGGTAGTTCAAAGATCTATTAAGGAAAAGGGAGATCAAAGAAAGGTCATTAAGGAAAATAAAGAGACAAGCCTACTATCTACATGAACTATGACAAACTCAATGAAGGGAGAAAACAAACTGGAAGGAGCCTCCAAATATAGGGCCTGGAAATAAGATTCATGGTTTAGAGATCGAGGTAAAGAGCCTGAACGTGAGCGAGACCCAGATTCGGTCCAGATTCTTACCTTCGGGATCAAGACCCATAAGCATCAATAGCAAAGGCTAGATAGGCATCTATATAAGACCCGGTGCCAATAATAGTAATGGAGCCATAAGCAGAGCAAGCAGCAAAGCCTGTTGTTTACCTCATTGAACCAGTCGATGAAGCAGTTGGAGATCCATAAGTGGTAGATGCCTCATAAGTAAGGGCGGATCCATCATAGCCAGTTAGAGAGCCAGTTGAACGACCTATCTAATTGGTTTCGCTAAAGGCTAGCAAACTCCGATCCAACCAATGTGGTCGAGTATCCATCAATGTACTCCTTTTCACCCCGTGGTACCAGAAACAGAAGCCGGGAATTCATGGCAGAATCTACCATTGGGAGGGAGGATCCACCTTATTATCTCCGTTGCACTCCAATATGTTGAATGCTTAACTAGCATTGGTATCAATGTAGAAATCCGAGGTCTTCAAGATCACCAAGCCTTAAGAAATAGAGGATAGATGTCATTATCGAAAAGAACAAAGTTTTGGATCTCATTAAAGGAAAAATCAAGAAGCCTACTCATGAATCAAGTGATGCGGAAAAAGCAATGTTTGGAGAAATCGAAATCGTGGCTATGAACCTAATAGTGGATGGAGTTAAGGATAATCTAATTCCATACATATCCACCATAAATTCCGCTCAAGAAATGTATGAGGCTCTCTCCAAATTATTCACAATCAAGAACATTGGTTAAATAGCAAGCCTCAAGAATGAACTAAGAACTGTTAACATGACAAATGATGATATTGTTTCATCATATTTTATAAGGATATCCATAATCAAAGATGAACGCCAAGCAATAGATTAAGTTGTCCCAAAAAAGGAGCTCGCAGTTACTGCCCTTCTAGGACTACCAAAATCTTCGAGTGTCTTTGCATCAGGACTGAACAGTTGGAAGGATAATCCAACATTTGAACAAATGTGGAATGTATGTACTCAAGAAGAAACCAAAATATCGTTAGTAAACAACAAGGATGAGGAAGAAGAAAACACCTCGAATGCCTATTCTGCTCATCACAAGAAGAAGGGAACCTTCAAGAAGTTCAAAGGACCAAAGAAGAAAGTGGACCTATCCAAGATTGAATGTTACAACTGTCACAAGATGGGTCACTACAAAAGCCATTGTCCAGAGAATCCAAGAAATAAGAAGAGAGAGAGGGAACATGCGAATGTTGTTGATGAAGATCCACCTAAGAAGAACAAGACCGAAGAATCAGAAGTCAAGGACTTATACTACTAAGTCCTCTCTCTCTCACATAGCCCTCTTAATCTTTTATTTTTGTTTTGAATTGTTTTCCTTTATGTTTTGATTTCTAGAGTTTATAGGTCTAACATATCTTATTAGAACATTTTTCATTTTTATAAGGTTGCAGATATCCCTCAAAGGGATTGGGTTAAGAGGGAGCCTCCACCATTTTACCAAAAGATAAGTATTTTATTCTTGGTTTCATCTTTTCATGTTTGCTTTCCTCCTTACATCAAGACTTGTTCGTATTGTATACTAATAACCTTTCTCTTTATATTTTCCTTGGATAGAAAAGCTTGTTGATTGCTCAAGGGTTATGGAGGAGACTTCAAAGGATAGACTTGAAGCATGAAGAAGTTCTATTGAAGCCCATCAAGATTTGATGTCCTACAAGGTTTGTTAAAGAGCAACTCAAAGGTATGTATTAGACTATAAACTTTGTTATAAGGTTCTCTTCATAAAAGGTATGTTCATTCTGTTTGCGTTACATTACTAACATCATTATGTCTAGGGTTTTGAATCACAAAGATTCTTGTTAGGGTGATTAATTATTAGATTGAATCTACCCTCATTATATTATCACTCTTGTGGAACCCTAAAAAGGTTCACTGTAAAACCCTAACCTAAGGGTATGTCGATGCTAATATTGAAACCCTAGTCTACTTAGGGTTGTTGATGAAATCTACAATTCCTATTCTTTTGATGTTTTGGAATTGTTATAGAAACACTATCGCTTTAGGGTTTGTTGTTATTATCTAAGTAATGTATTGAAACCCTAGATCTTTAGGGTTTGGCAATTTAGGCTTTATGAACTACTCATGTACAATATCTATAGCAAGGTCCTATGAATGAATCCCTAGGTATTTGTTCGTCTATCTGATCGAAACCCTAGCCTAATCAAAATTGTTATATGACTAACTCTGATGTATTGATATTGCTGTGTATTGCCAATGCATGAAATCCTAGATATGTATTTGCAAGTATGTTGACCTAATTATTGATGCTCATAGATTGTGAATTGTAGGGTTTGAACTTTGTAACAAAACCCTAGTAATTGATATTATAGGGTATGATAATATTGCTTTCCGATATGATTTAATTTTGATAATAAAATCTAGGGTTTGCAAACAAACACTAGTAGTGTATAACATTGTTGAAACCTTAGATGCATGGTGGCACTGTTATATCTGCTAATATCTAAGGCTTTGTGTCTCTAAGTTGGAATCTAGGGTTTGCAGTAAATCATAGTAGAGTTTGACATATCTCTGGAAGTAATATCGAAGTCCTAGATAGAATAAGATTAATTAAGTTGCGTTATATTGTAGTCAAAGGGTTTAGGACAATAACCCTAGCAAGAATTATGTGTCTCTTGTTGATCATGAACCTAACTAGGTATTTGATGTCTATAGTCTAATTGCTTCCATCATATTGACATGATTCTGATATAGTTAACTTCATGCTTTTGTATTTGGTTGTACTTGTTGTTTAAGTTGTGCAAGTACATAATCTTCAAGATGTTGGAGATGTTCGTAAGTAAAATTGACTTGATAATATTGGTGAGCATGATAAAGGAAGTTATGATGGTAACCGTGATATTGTATGAAGGAATGAAGCCATGTTAGGTTCTCCGATGTTATAGAAGAAGTGGTTGATCGTCCCAAGTTAAGAGGGGCATGGTTAGAAGAAAATAGTACACTTCCCCAATTAAGAAGGAGGGCATATTATGATGGTGGATACCTTGAAGAAGAAATCAAAAAATAAATGAAAGTACTACAATGTATTGAGGATGTCTTGATGTTGCTGAAGAAATGAAAGAAGAAAAGCTTCCAACTGGTTGCATATGAATAACTTGACATAAGTGGCATCAAGATGATTAAGGACCCCGAAGGTTTATGTTTACTTGTATATGTATATTTGAAAGTTTATAGTTGATTAGGGTTTGAGTTTGAACAGGTAAATCTCTCCATGAAGAAGGAAGAACACTTGGGAAGCATGCTTGGACAAAATGGATATATCTAGTTTATTAGGTATAAATGAAGCATCTAAGGGCGATTGCTTGGGAGGACATTTGGCCGGCCTATGTGTGTTTGATGTGTAGATCCTAAAGAGAGAGGCTGGTGTTAGTATTGGAGCTCTGACCTTGGATACACACCTAGATCCCTAAGTTGATGGTTAGTTAGTAAGTCTGATGGTACCTAAACTCGCAGAAAGCTTTAGTCCGTCTATGTCCCACCCAGATATATTACCCTGGTCAGGAATCTAGTCTGCAACACTGAGTGTGCTAGAACTCTTCGTAGTTCATTTTGGAGATCTTCCATGTACCTCTATATATATGTGATTTTGAATACCTCCCTAGTTAAGAGGAAGTGTTGAAGAATGTAACTAGTGCCAGTCTTCATAATTATACTTAAGTCATGATGTAATATATTTGTCAAAAGAAAGAAAAATAAAAAATTTTATTAAATAAATTGACTTATTAAATCATGGGTTTCATGCTTGGGTCGATTGTTTTTAGGTCAAAATCTCCATTGAAGACTTCTAGGGTTTATGTCAAGTATCCTTGTCCATGTCACAATGTAAAGAACCCTTCTTGAGAATCATTGGTAAAGAAAGAAAATTATTCTAATGTAAAATAGGTCAATTAGACCTCCTCCACCAAGTCGACCTCAAGGAAGGACCAGTCGGCCTCAAAGGAAGGATTTGATCACCTAGAAGGACTATATATACGCAACAGCTCGACTCATTTGGAAGAGATCACTTAAACAAGTTCGAATTGCAATAGCTGGAAGCAGTAAAAAGGTACAAATTCCAAGGAAGAAGAAGGAAAGGGCTAGCGAAGGAGAAGGAAGTCATTATCTTGCTAAGGAAGTCAAAATTCTCTCTCTCTTGTCTCACACATGCGAAGGAACTGAAGCTACATGAGGCCCGAAATTGCAGTCTTGAAGTTGGGCTGAAATTCTGATACAGTGGGTCGAAAATCTATCTTTCATGTAGTATTGAAGCAATGTTGATGCAGTATTGTTGCAGTTGATCTTTGAAGGTTGGAAGAACAGTTTGAGGGTTGACTTGGTGGAGAAGGAAGGTTTGTTGGTCTAGGCTCTTGGTCTATCTCATCTTGAATTGCTGAAGGAAGAGTTCTTGACTGGGTTTTCCCCTATATAGGAGTTTTGCCCTAACTGTGCACCTAAATTTGGTGTTCTTGATCTTTATGTTTTGGTTTTGGTAATTGCTTGATGAACTAAGATAAAAAGAGGAACATAAAAAAGATAATAATAACTCTAGGAAATCACAAGTAATTATCAATAAGGTAAAATCTTTCTGCCTTTCTAATTTTCTAACATGGTATCAGAGCTAAGGTGAAGAAGAAGGAAAAGGCAGGTCCAAGATTTATTAAGGAAAAAAAGGACCAAAGAAACGTCATTAAGGAAAAGGATCATATAAAGAGACAGGCCTACTATCTACGGGAACTATGACAAACTCAATGAAGGGAGAAAACAAACTAGAAAGAGCCTACAACTATAGGACCTGGAAAAAGAGGATAGACCTCATTCTCGAAAAAAACAAAGTTTTGGATCTCGTTAAAGGAAAAATCAAGAAGCCTATTGATGAATCAAGTGATGCAGAAAAAGCAAAGTTTAGAGAAATCGAAATCGTGGCTATGAACCTAATAATGGATGGAGTTAAGGATAATCTAATTCCATACATATCCAACATAAATTTCGGTCAAGAAATGTATGAGGCTCTCTCCAAGTTATTCACAATCAAGAACATTGGTCAAATAGCAAGCCTAAAGAATGAACTAAAAATTGTTAAGATGACAAATGATGATACCATTTCATCATATTTTATAAGGATATCCAGAATCAAAGATGAACTCCAAGCAATAGATGAAGTTGTCCCAAAAAAGGAGCTCGTAATTACTGCCCTTCTAAGACTACGAAAATCTTCGAGTGCCTTTGCATCAGGGCTTAACAGTTGGAATGATACTCCAACATTTGAACAAATGTTGAATGCATGTAGTCAAGAAGAAGCCAGAATATCGTTAGTAAACAACAAGAAGGAGGAACAAGAAAACATCTCGAATGCCTATTCAGCTCATCACGAGAATAAGGGAAACTTCAAGAAGTTCAAAGGACCAAAGAAGAAAGATGTCCTATCCAAGATTGAATGTTATAACTGTCACAAGATGGGTCACTACAAAAGTCGTTGTCTAGAGAATCCAAGAAATAAGAAGAGAGAGAGAGAGAAAGAGAGAGAAAATGTGAATGTTGTTGATGAAGATCGACCTAAGAAGAACAAGACAGAAGACTCAGAAGTCAAGGACTTATACTACTAAGTCCTCCCTCTCTCACATAGCCCTCTTAGTCTTTTATTTTTGTTTTGAATTGTTTTCCTTTATGTTTTGATTTCTAGAGTTTATAGGTCTAACATATCTTGTTAGAACATTTTTCATTTTTATAAGGTTGCAGATATCCCTCAAAGGGATTGGGTTAAGAGGGAGCCTCCACCATTTTACCAAAAGATAAGTATTTTATTCTTGGTTTCATCTTTTCATGTTTGATTTCCTCCTTACATCAAGACTTGTTCGTATTGTATACTAATAACCTTTCTCTTTATATTTTCCTTGGATAGGAAAGCTTGTTGATTGCTCAAGGGTTATGGAGGAGACTTCAAAGGATAGACTTGAAGCATGAAAGAAGTTCTATTGAAGCCCGTCAAGATTTGATGTCCTACAAGGTTTGTTAAAGAACAACTCAAAGGTATGCCTTAGACTATAAACTTTGTTATAAGGTTCTCTTCATAAAAGGTATGTTCATTCTATTTGCTTTACATTACTAACATCATTATGTCTAGGATTTTGAATCACAAAGATTCTTGTTAGGGTAATTAATCATTAGATTGAATCTACCCTCATTATATTATCATTCTTGTGGAACCCTAAAAAGGTTCACTATAAAACCCTAACCTAAGGATATGTCGATGCTAATATTGAAAGCCTAGTCTACTTAGGGTTGTTGATGAAATCTAGAATTCCTATTCTTTTGATGTTTTGGAATTGTTATAGAAACATTACCCGTTTAGGGATTGTTGTTATTATCTAATTCATGTATTGAAACCCTACATCTTTAGGGTTTGGCAATTTAGGGTTTATGAACTAATCATGTATAATATCTATAGCAAGAACCTATGAATGAATCCCTAGGTATTTGTTCGTCTATCTGATCGAAACCCTAGCCTGATCAAAATTGTTATATGTCTAACTCTAATGTATTGATATTGGTGTGTATTGCTAGTGCATGAAATCCTAGATATGTATTTGCAAGTATGTTGACCTAATTATTGATGCTCATAGATTGTGAATTGTAGGGTTTGTAACAAAGCCCTAGTAATTGATATTCTAGGGTATGATAATATTGTTTTCTTATATGATTTAGTTTTGATAATAAAATCTAGGGTTTGCAAACAAACACTAGTAGTGTCTAACATTGTTGAAACCTTAGATGCATGGTGGCACTATTATTAACTACTAATATCTAAGGCTTTGTGTCTCTAAGTTGGAATCTAGGGTTTGCAGTAAATCATAGTAGAGTCTGACATATCTCTGAAAGTGATATCGAAGTCCCAGATAGAATAAGACTAATTGAGTTGCGTTATATTGTAGTCAAAGGGTTTAGGACAATAACCCTAGCAAGAAGTATGTGTCTCTTGATGCTCATGAACCTAACTTGGTATTTGATGTCTAAAGTCTAATTGCTTCCATTATATTGACATGATTCTAATATAGTTAACTTCATGCTTTTGTATTTGGTTGTACTTGTTGTTTAAGTTGTGCAAGTACATAATCTTCAAGATGTTGGAGATGTTCATAAGTAAAATTGACTTGATAATATTGGTGAGCATGATAAAGGAAGTTATGATGATAACCGTGATATTGTAAGAAGGAATGAAGCCATGATAGGTTCTCCAATGTTATAGAAGAAGTGGTTGATCGTCCCAAGTTAAGAGGGAGCATGGTTAGAAGAAAAGAGTACATCTCCCCAATTAAGAAGGAGGGCATATTATGATGGTGGATACCTTGAAGAAGAAATCAGAAAATAAATGAAAGTACTACAATGTATTGAGGATGTCTTGATGTTGTTGAAGAAATGAAAGAAGAAAAGCTTCCAACTGGTTGCATATGAATAACTTGATATAAGTGGCATCAGGATGATTAAGGACCCTGAAGGTTTGTGTTTACTTGTATATGTATATTTGAAAGTTTATTGTTCATTAGGGTTTGTGTTTCAACAATTAAATCTCTCCATGAAGAGGGATGAACACTTGCGAAGCATGCTTGGACAAATGGATATATCTAGTTTATTAGGGAGAGATGAAGCATCTAATGACGGATGCTTGGGAGGACATTTGGCCGGCCGATGTGTGTTTGATGTCTAGATCTCAAAGAAGGAGGGTAGTGTTGGTCTTGGAGCTTTGACCTTGGATACGCAACTAGATATCTGGGGTTGATGGTTAGTTAGTAAGCCTAATGGTACCTAAACTGACTAAAAGCTTTAGTCCATCTTAGTCCCACCTGGATAGATTACCCTGGTTAGGAATCTAGTCCACAACACTGAGTGTGGTAGAACTCTTCATAATTCATTTTGGAGATCTTCCATGTACCTCTATAAATATAGGTAATTTTGAATACCTCCCTAGTTAAAAAGGAGTGTTGAAGAGTGTAACTAGTGTCTGCCTTCATAATTATATTTGAGTCATGATATAATATATTTGTCAAAAGAAAGAAAAAGGAATTTTATTATTAAATAAATTGACTTATTAAAGCATGGGTTTCATGCTTGGGTCAATTGTTTTTAGGTCAAAGTCTCCATTGAAAACTTCTAGGGTTTATGTCAAGTGTCCTTGTCCATGTCACAATGTAAAGAACCCTCCTTGAGAATTATTTGTCAAGAAAGAAAATTATTTTAATGTAAAATAGGTCAATTAGACTTCCTCCACCAAGTTGGCCTCAAGGAAGAATTCGATCACCTAGAAGGACTATATATAAGCAACAACTCGACTCATTTGGAAGATCTCACTCAACAAGTTCGAATTGTAGTAGCTAGAAGTAGTAAAAAGGTACGAATTCCAAGGAAGAAGAAGGAAAGGACTAGCGAAGGAGAAGGAGGTCATTATCCTGCTAAGGAAGTCGAAATTCTCTCCCTCTTGTCTCACACGTGCGAAGGCACTGATGCTGCAGGAAGGCCAAATTGCAATCTTGTAGCTGGGCCGAAATTCTGATGCAATAGGTCGAAAGTCTGTCTTCGATGTAGTATTGATGCAGTATTGAAGCAATGTTTTTGCTATTGTTGCAGTTGACCTTTGAAGGTTGGAAGAACAGTTTGAGCACTGAGTTGGTGGAGGAGGAAGGTTTGTTGGTCTAGGATCTTGGTCTATCTCATCTTCAATTACTGAAGGAAGATTTTTTGACTAGGTTTTCCCCTATATAGGGGTTTTTCCCAAGTTGTGTGCCTACATCTGGTGTTCTTGATCTTTGTGTTTTAGTTTTGGTAATTGCTTGATGAACTAAGATAAAAAGAACAACATAAGAAAGATAATAATAACTCAAGAAAACCACAAGTAATTATCAATAAGGGAAAATCTTTCTGCATTTTTTATTTTCTAATAAATAAGATAACTAAGTTTCACATTCAAGTATCAAGGTTGAAGAAAACAAGTCATAATTGTTACCACTTTACATTTTCTAACATGGGATCAAAGCTAAGGTGAGAAAGGAAGGCAGTCGGAAGGACACTAGAAAGAATTGTTGATCAAGGAATAGGAAGCTCTCAAGGTCTAAAAGAAGAAGATTTCCTCTTGAAGGGATTTGGTTAAAGGCTCGCTAGTAGAAGACACTTCTAATCTAGTGTTTCTACATTGAAGAAGATCAAGAGCTACATCAATCTCGCAAAAGGAAGTCTAGTTGGAAGGCATCAATCTTGCAAGTTGTTCGTGGAGGAATCCTAGGGAACATCTTTCAAGGGCATCATCAAGAACTCCCTGAAGGGTCTTGAATACATCAAGAAGGTTGATAATACTATTCAAGTATTGTACTATCTCATAATGGTTGATTCTTCAAGTCATGTAAGTTCTTTCTGCAAGGAGAGAAACAAGCTCATTGGGGCAATAAACTATCTAGGATGAAAGAAGAGGATTGACTTGATACTCACAGAGCAAGATGTAATGGGATATGTTACCAGAGAAATCATTGAACCTGGGAAAGACAAGACACAAGAACTAGCAAGGTACAAGAAAGGGGAAGTAAGATCTCAAAATATCATAGTAGAATCAATCAAGGATTCTCTTGTTCCTTTTGTAGCAAATTTGACAACTTCCAAGGCCATGTATGACAAGCTAGTGAATTTGTACTTTGTAAATACAACAAGTCAAAAGAAGTCTTTGTGAAACAAGCTATATAGAATGAAGAAATCGAAGGATGAAGATATGGCATTTACAAGGACTTGGGGAGCCAATCATTGATTCATAAGTGACCATATGTGTTCTCAATGCATTGCCACTAGAATGGAGCAACTTTGCAACAAGTATCTACTCCAAGAAAGATTCAACTCCCTTTGATGAGTTGTGGGCACAATGCATTCTAAAAGAATCAAGGTAAAGGATGAAATTGGATCTGATGAGCAGACTCAAGTCTTTCTAGCCCGAGTCAAGAAGATGAAGAAGGGAAAGTTTGGCAAGTCCAAGAAGAAAGATATGTCCAAGGTGCAATGCTTCAAGTGTCAAGAATTCAGACACTATAAGAGGGATTGTCCAAATCAACAGAACAATAAGAGGAAGGACAAGAGTGAAGCTCATGTGGTCGAAGCCATGGGAGAACCTAAGAAGAAGGCAAAGAGGGAAGAAGTGAAGGATCTTTACTACTAAAGAAGGTTCATTGACTTCTAGGTTCTCTATGAATGTTAATTTTTTCTTTTGAATGATATGTTTTACATAAGCATCATAGGATAGAAGCATATGATAGTAGCATGTCCTGAACTTATATGATTATGTTGCTTGATAGAAATCATCTAGGATAGAATGTTAGACCATTTTGCATATTGTTCTTCCAGATATTATCTAACACTATGTTAGAGGTTGTCATCTTGCTTAAGGGGATCATTGTGATCCGGGAAGGACCATTATATTAAGAAGTCCTTATGAAAAGCATTATGACAGAAATAGTATGTATTCTATGTAATGTGGAAACATGCTAGTAAAAAGGGATGAAAGGTTGCAATGGGTCAGAAAGAAAACTTTTTTGTATGGACAACTAGATGATTGGATGAAAGCATAGGAGTGTATGTTTAACTTTGGATAAAGATTCATATATACAATAATCTGGTGAAAGAAAGTTGGTTATGAAAGTTATACTTAAGTGTTTATGATGCTGGAATAAGATTTGACTTACTATGTATAAAGAAATTAGGACTTTCTCTAAGAATATGTATATAAGTTTAAAATCTGGCATAATCTCCAGAAGAAAAAAGTTGTAACTTGGTAATCAAGTTCGATCCTTGGGCACTGAATTGCAAGAAGGAAATTTCAAGTGGAGATCTTGATGATACGAGAAGGTCACCATGGTGAGGTAAGTCTATTTCTGTTAATTTTAGGTATGTTCTATGCTTAGAGCAATTTATTTCAATTTTCACAGTTAGCTCAATATATTTTCTAGATTAGCAATCACATCAACATTAAAGTAAACTGTAGATAGAACATAAACATAAATCGCAGAAGACAAGCCAAGACAAGAGGACACAAAATGTGGCACTAGCCAGGGACAAACCCCAATGTGGGGAAACCCTTGATCAATTCTTCTTATATGTTCTTCAATAGTTCGGCACAAAGAGAGAGAGATAGTACATTTACAACAGAAGTCAACACTTTGACTTATCTAGATAAGAGCATAGATCATCTCTAAGATGATGATACATGAGATCAGTTGAAGACATGCTGCTTCAACTGATTCTCCAAGGTGATTCCTTCACCTATCATTGTGTTCCATCTCGTCATCATGTTGCACCTCACCGTGTTGCACCATGCTGCACCCAACATCACAATGTTGGACCTCATGACTGTTGCACCTAATGCTGCACTGTTGTCCCATGTGCCATGGTTGAACCACGTTGTCATACAACATGTCTCATGTGATTGCCACAGCTATCCATGTTGTCCATGCTTGTTGTCCCATTGTGCCACTGCTACACAATGACATGGCAGTCCCATCATTGTTCTGTCTCATCATGTTGCTGTCCCATTGAACATTGTGGCACAATATCATGGCTGCTAGTACTATTGTCCCATCATGGCTTGTTATCTCAATATACTTACAGCAACCCAGCATTGCTGCTATCCCTACAGCAACATAACATACTTACGTTGCTCCAAATATGTATGTACCATTGCCTAGTTGTCCTAGTTGTACTGCTACACTGTTGTACCTAATAGTCATGCCCAAAACACTGTTGTTTTGGGCATATGGAAGCCTTGATGTCTTGTTGTCCATGCATCATGGTTCCACCATCCTCCATTGCCTAGCTGTCCAGACTCCACAACATTGTTGTTCTGATGCTGCCTTCAATGCTGCTTATGTGGTGACTGCTTAGGGCATCTGGCAGCCCTTACACACCCAACTAAATAGCCCCTAAAATCTGCCCAAATTTGCCCTTAATTAATGTGGTTGTCCTCCAAGGGAAGGTTGTCCCCTTCACTATAATTCTAGGCAGCCTTCTAGCCCTTAATAATGGCTTTGCCCTCCTCTCATTACAGTGGCATCCTACAGCCCTTAGAATAGGCATGCAACAGCCTTTCTAGAGAACTGTTCCTCCCTTTATGAGCCCTCAAACAGTTATCTTTCTCCTCGGCCTTCTAACAAGATACTCGGCCTCCTTTCATCCCTTCAGTCTTCCTGAAATGGATTCAGAACAGCGCTATTTCTCCCACACTGAATTGCCTCTTCTTGCTACGGCCCTAATCTTCAAACTTCGGCCTTTCTCCCTATAAGAGCACCCAAACAGCCTCTCTTTCCCTAGGGAAACTTCTTCCTTGGCTACGTAGAGGCCAGCGTATAGGCTAGGGCTTCTTCTTGATAGCGTAGATACTAGGGTTGTCCTCCTTGTAGCGTTAGGGCTTCTCACTTGACTGCGTCCTCTAGATTAGGGCAGCGTTCTTCTTCTTGACTGCGGCTAGGGCAGCCTCAATCCTCCAACGTCTAGGGCTTCCACTCCTAGATTTCTCTTCCACTAAAACCCAAGACAAGTGGAGAGAAATCAAGATAGAAGTGTGTGTAGAAATGACTATCAAGTCATCTCCTTTTATACTAAAACGTTGAGCACATGTGGGGTATATTTGGTTGTTGGCCGACCTTGACGAATTGTCTTATAACAAAAATAAATTCATAACTCCATGACCACTTGTCGGAATCGGATGATCTTTAGATCAATCCTACACCTCTCAATGAGAGGGATCCAAGAAAAATATCAGGTGTCATAAATAAGATGACCCACATGGATTTTGGCCCTAGTTGCCAATTTTAACACTCCCTCTCAACTAGGGAGAACTCCATCAACTAATCCATATGTCCGACTGTACTATCTCTGCCATCAGTGCCCTGCACTGCTCTGCTGAGTTCTGTTCTTCTCTGCTCTACTCTGCTGAGCTCTCCTCTACTCTATTGAACCATGAAGAAGAATTGATCGAGAATGTCTCATACCATTCTCTACTGACCCGAAGTCAGTTTTATTGATCCCAAATCAATATCACAAGAGAGTGTCTCAAACCACTCATATTGATCCCAGATCAGTTACATTGATCCCAGATCAATGGAGGTCATCCTAGCATAGGGAGTATGGTAGATACAACGAAGCGTCCATCGATAATACTACTATGGTCCCTAACCCCATTTCCCTACTCATTGGCTAGATGAGAGCATAGTTTTAAAAACCGCTCGGAAAAACCGGTAACCGGTCAAACCGGCCGGTTAGCTAGCTGGCCGGTCCGAACCGGCCTAAAAACCCGGTCAGACCCTTCATTTGCCCGATTTTTGGCCCTAACCGGTGAAAACCGGCCGGTTTAGGACGGAACCGGCCGGTTTGTAACAAACCGGCCGGTTTTGTCCTAAACCGGCCGGTTTTAGGCACAACCACCATAAAGTTAAAAAAACATGTTTTTGACTGTGTTTGAGGGGTTTTGGGGGGGGACTAAGGGTGTTTCAACCCTAACAATGTTGGCAATTAATGGTAATGTTAAATTCTTAAAGTAAAAGTGACATTTCCTTTAATTTTCATTTTCATCCTTTTACTTAAATTTTTAACATTACCATGAAATGACTCAGGATGTTTGAGAGTGGTTTCGACCTCATTGGATTTCATATGGAGAAACTAGAATTTTAGATTTCACTCAAAATTCAGCAGACTTGATGGTTTTCAGGATTTCATGGTTTGGGGGTAAACAATAAATGCAATTAGAGCTCCAAATGATAAAAAAAACTCCTGATCTAGATCCCATTGTGTTGGACGATATTGATCCAACATCAGAATGGGTGGAGGAGACTGAAGAACCTGTGTTTGAGGCTGATTTTGATATCGACATGGCTTTGGCGGGGGATGAAGCAGATTATGTGGTGGCATCAGAACTAGGATCAATAGCGGCATCAAGGAAAGGCAAGGAACCAATGGAAGGCACTAGTCATGCAGGTCGACAAACTCGTGCTTCCATTAGGTCCACTTCTATTGTCATTGGTGGCATTGATACTGAGGTTGCAGATCAGGCTGAGGCATCCTCAGACTCTGAACCAGATGATGTCTATGTAGCTCCTGATGATGATCTTGTGTCTACTACTAGTAGTGGTAATGAACTTGATGATTGATCATGTGTATACTGTAGACTTGTAGTAGGCCAATGGCCTCATAGCTTGCAGCAATGTTTTTGGACTTTATAGACCATTTAGAGCCTCATTTGTTATGTATTTTGCTATTTTGTTGATGATATGTATTGCACTCGGTGCCATTTTGATGTATTCACCTTTACATGGTATATAAATGAGCAAACTTTGCATATTTTGTCTCTATTGGCTTGGAATCATGGTTTTACATCTTAAAACTAGTTTTGTTTCATTAAAAATTAATTATTTAATGTATTTTTTAAAACCGGTTCGTTTAGACCAAACCAGTGCCGGTTAGACCGGTTCCGGTCGGTAAACCGGTTCATTAGGTGGACCGGTCCAGTCACCGGTTCCGGTTTTAAAAACATTGGATGAGAGGTACTTCCCATGAGTCCCAAACTGCATGGGTAGGATGCCTCGACAGAAAAACCATTCATCTTTTCCCTAAGTCGCCTCGAGGTATCACAGGGGAAGCCTGAGCCATTCACCCTGTACGCAACGCACCATTAGGGGAGGGTGAGTCACCCTGTGGTCGCATGTTACTCCAGTAGTACCCCAAGCCCCCCGGAGCTCCCAAAGCTCAATGCATGCAACATGCAGGACCCTCATAAGAAGGTCTCTCAATGATTCCAGGTCGTTTGGGAAAGTCACAAATTTGACCTTTCCCGGGGCTTTGACAGAATGTCCGCGACCTGTACATCAGTCTCAATGTGATAGATCCTCCTCGCTCATCGACGTACCATATCCCAGATAAGGTAGTATCTGATGTTTATATACTAGAGCAATCATAGAATCCGAGATTCCTCAACAATTGAATCCCCCCTGGTTGACACAGAAGATCAAAATGGTATCCATCATGTGTACAAACAGCTCATTGAAGAGCTCCCGCAACTAGGCAGCTTCACATGAGGTCATACTCGTAGCTATGTATTCAGTCTCAGCGGTGCTCAAAGCAACCGTCTTTTGCTTCCTGCTCATCCAGGATATTGAGCAGAACCCAAAGAGAATCAGCACTCAGAAGTGCTCTTGAGATCCTCCACACTGCCTGCCTAGTCAGCATTCAAATAATCATGCAGCTTCACATTTCCGACAGTGTATCTCAATTCATGAGAGATTGTGCCCCGAAGATATCTTAGAAGATTCTTGGCACCAATCCAGTGAGGCTCAACCATATATGAGCTCATCATGCTAACTGTAAATCATATGATCTGACGGAAGTTCACCTAGAACATCAACGCGAATGAGTTTATGAAACTCATAGGCATTTCCCAAATCTGGTCCGGCATCACTACCATATAACTTTTGAAAGTTAAGATCCTCGAGGTAGTCACGGGCTTGCAGTTTACCATTCCACATTTGGAATCCAACTCCCTCTTACTTCTGCAAATAAGAGAGTCTACACCTATCAGAAATAGGTCGTCCTTAGAAGGTGTCGGTATGAGAGGTCTATCATCCACAACCTTCGAGCAATGGTTTGGATCAGCGTCACTCCTAGTGAATCTCAACTCTATTAGACAACTATCAATCCTCTCATACTAGGCCCGGGGTGTTATGCTTCAAGCCATAGAGGGCTTTCTTCCACCTGCACACATGAGATTCCCAATCATGAATCTTAAACCCCTCGGGATGTTCCAAACCTATGGACCTGCTACATGAAGGGAATGGTCCCCTTGTAAGATTTTCCTTTGGTACATCTCAGACATGTACTTTCATGCTCTTTTTGAATTCAGGCATCCCTGTCACCATCTCACTCACAGAAATCGGATGCTATGTGTCAATGGACATGGTCCCCAATGGACCATCCTGCAACTTGATACAAAATTCCAACCCTGAACTCAAAGACAAAAGCATCTTTGAAAATTCTATTTTCAAACACGTATCTTTCCATCGATGAATACCACCCTTTAACCTTTGACTTCCATTGCCGAAATGGACACCAGGTTCTTCTTGCGATCAGGTACATAAAAGAGATTCCGTAAATGAATCGAGTTACCCTCATTCAATTTAGGGGTAACATTCCCTACACCCTTTCCGGGATAGGTGGCATTAGCTCCAAGTATAATCCCACGATTGTTTCCATCTCTACTAAATTAGAGAGAGCACCCTTCTATCCGTTGAAGTGCTTTGAAGCAATACAATCAATAAGCCAGATTCCCAAAGAGTTTGAAGGAGAGGACCAATACAAGATAACGCTTCTTTATCTTATCAGAAACAGCATTTGATTCTTCATACCTGGGGTTCCTTGCTTTGAAGAGTCGGTTGTTTCCTTGATGACCTGCATTACCTGTCATTCTTCCGATGAATGAAGATGTCCCTGGAATGATTGTTATCATCATCAAGTGATGTGTCCCTACCTTGGACACTCCTTCGCATAATGGCCGAACTTATTACACCCAAGGCATCTGCCTTTCCAACCACCCTTAGATCCGGACTTCCCATTGAAGTGATCTTTAGGTAAGCCATCAAAAGCTTCCACTGCGCCACTCAGATAATGTTCTCTGCTTCGATTTCACACTCGTTGATTTTGAGGAGGGATGAGAAATCCACTGATCCTTTTGTTCTTTCCCAACTGTCTTTGGTGATTGGTCTTTCACTCTTGCTTGGGTTTTGTCTCCACCTTAGCTCCGATACCATGTTAATTTTAGGTATGTTCTATGCTTAGAGCAATTTATTTCAATTTTCACAGTTAGCTCAATATCTTTTCAAGATTAGCAATCACATTAGTATTAAAGAAAACTGTAGATAGAGCACAAACATAAATCGCAGAAGACAAGCCAAGACAAGAGGACATAAGATGTGCCGCTAGCCAGGGACAAACCCCAATGTGGGGAAACCCTTGATCAATTCTTCTTATATGTTCTTCAATAGTTCAGCACATAGAGAGAGAGAGAGAGAGATAGTACATTTACAACAGAAGTCAACACTTTGACTTACCTAGATAAGAGCATATATCATCTCTAAGAAGATGATACATGAGATCAGTTGAAGACATGTTGCTTCAACTGATTCTCCAAGGTGACTCCTTCACCTATCATCGTGTTGCATCTCGTCATCATGCTGCACCTCACCGTGTTGCACCATGTTGCACCCATCATCACAATGCTGGACCTCATGACTGTTGCACCTAATGTTGCATTGTTGTCCCATGTGCCATGGTTGAACCATGTTGTCATACAGCATGTCTCATGTGCTTGCCACAGCTATCCATGTTGTCCATGCTTGATGTCCCATTGTGCCACTGCTGCACAATGACATGGCAGTCCCATCATTGTTCTGTCTCATCATGCTGCTGTCCCATTGAATATTGTGGCACAATATCATCGCTGCTAGTATTGTTGTCCTTCACGGCTTGTTATCTCAAAATACTTACAGCAACCCAGCACTGTTGTTGTCCCTACAGCAACATAACATACTTACGTTGCTCCAAATATGTATGTACCATTGCCTAGCTGTCCTAGTTGTACTGCTGCACTGTTGTACCTAACAGTCATGCCCAAAACATTGTTGTTCTAGGCATATGGCAGCCTTGTTGTCTTGTTGTCCATGCATCATGGTTCCACCATCCTCCATTGCCTAGCTGTCCACAACATTGTTGTTCCAATGCTACCTTCACTGCTGCTTATGTGGTGACTGGTTGGGGCATTTGGCAGCCCTTACACACCCAGCCAAACAACCCCTAAAATCTCCCAAATTTGCCCTTAATTAATGTGGTTGTCCTCCAAGGGAAGGTTGTCCCCTTCGCTATAATTCTAGGCAGCCTTCTAGCCCTTAATAATGGTTTTGCCCTCCTCTCATTACAGTGGCATCCTACAACCCTTAGAATAGGCATGCGACAGCCTTTCTAGAGAACTGTTCCTCCCTTTATGAGCCCTCAAACAGTTATCTTTCTCCTCGGCCTTCTAACAAGATACTCGGCCTCCTTTCATCCCTTCAGTCTTCCTGAAATGGATTCAGAACAGCCCTATTTCTCCCACACTGAATTGCCTCTTCTTGCTACGGCCCTAATCTTCAAACTTCGGCCTTTCTCCCTATAAGAGCACCCAAACAGCCTCTCTTTCCCTAGGGCAACTTCTTTCTTGGCTACGTAGAGGCCAGCGTATAGGCTAGGGCTTCTTCTTGATAGCGTAGATACTAGGGATGTCGTCCTTGTAGCGTTAGGGCTTCTCACTTGACTGCGTCCTCTAGATTAGGGCAGCGTTCTTCTTCTTGATTGCGGCTAGGGCAGCCTCAATCCTCCAACGTCTAGGGCTTCCACTCCTAGATTTCTCTTCCACTAAAACCCAAGACAAGTGGAGAGAAATCAAGATAGAAGTGTATGTAGAAATGACTATCAAGTCATCTCCTTTTATACTAAAACATAGAGCACATGTGGGGTATATTTGGTTGTTGGCCGACCTTGACGAATTGTCTTATAACAAAAATAAATTCATAACTCCATGAATACTTATCGGAATCGGATGATCTTTATATCAATCCTACACCTCTCAATGAGAGGGATCCAAGAAAAATATCAACTGCCATAAATAAGATAACCCACATGGATTTTGGCCCTAGTTGCCAATTTTAACACTCCCTATCAACTAGAGAGAACTCCATTCGCTAATCCATATGTCTGACTATACTATCTCTACCATCAATGCCCTGCACTGCTCTGCTGAGCTCTGTTCTGCTCTGTTGAGCTCTACTCTACTCTGCTGAACCATGAAGAAGAAGAATTGATCGAGAATGTCTAATAACATTCTCTACTGACCCGAAGACAGTTTTATTGATCCCAGATCAATATCACCAGAGAGTGTCTCAAACCACTCATATTGATTCTAGATCAGTTACATTGATCCCAAATCAATATCACAAGAGAGTGTCTCAAACCACTCATACTGATCCCAGATCAGTTACATTGATCCCAGATCAATGGAGGTCATCCTAGCATAGGGAGTACGGTAGATACAACGATGCGTCCATCGATAGTACTACTATGGTCCCTAACCCCATTTCCCTGCTCATTGGCCAGATGAGAGGTACTTCCCATGAGTCCCAGATTGCATGGGTAGGATGCCTCAACAGGAGAACCATTCATCTTTTCCCTAAGTCGCCTCGGGGTATTACAGGGGAAGCCAGACCCATTCACCCTGTACACAACGCACCATTAGGGGAGGGTGAGTTGCCCAATGGTTGCACGTTACTCCAGTAGTACCCCAAGCCCCCCGGAGCTCCCAGAGCTCAATGCATGCAACATGCAGGACCCTCATAAGAAGGTCTCTCAATGAATCCAAGTCGTTCGGGAGAGTCACAAATTTGACCTTTCCCCAGGGCTTTGACAGAATGTCGCGACCTATACATCAGTGTCAATGCAATAGAGCCTCCTCGCTCATCGACGTACCATATCCCAAATAAGGTAGTACATGATGCTTATATACTGGAGCAATCGTAGAATACGAGATTCCTAAACAATCAAATCCCCCCCTGGTTGACACAGAATATCACGATGGTATCCATCATGTGTACAAACAGCTCATTAAAGAGCTCCCGCAACTAGGCAGCTTCACACGAGGTGATACTCGTAGCTATGTATTCAGTCGCAGCGGTGCTCAAAGCAACCATCTTCTGCTTCCTTCTCATCCAGGATATTGAGCAGAACCCAAAGAGAATCAGCACTTAGAAGTGATCTTGGGATCCTCCACGTTGCCTGCTTAGTCAACATTCCAATAATCATGCAACTTCACATTTCTGGCAGTGTATCTCAATTCATGAGAGATTGTGCCCCGAAGATATCTTAGAAGATTCTTGGCACCAATCCAGTGAGGCTCAACCATATATGAGCTCATCATGCTAACTGCAAATCATATGATCCGATGGAAGTTCACCAAGAACATCAACGCGAATGAATTTATGAAACTCAGAGGCATTTCCCAAATCTGGTCCGGCATCACTACCATATAACTATTGAAAGTTAAGATCCTCAAGGTAGTCATGGGCTTGCAGTTTACCATTCCATATCTGGAATCCAACTCCCTCTTACTTCTGCAAATGAGAGGGTTTGCACCTGTCAGAAATAGGTTGTCCTTAGAAGGTGCCGATATGAGAGGTCTATCATCCACAACCTTCGAGCAATGGTTTGGATCGGCTTCACTCCTAGTGAATCTCAACTTCATCAGGCAGCTATCAATCCTCTCATACTAGACCCGAGGTGTTATGCTTCAAGCCATAGAGGGCTTTCTTCCACATGCACACATGAGATCCCCGATCATGAATCGCAAACCCCTCGGTTTGTTCCAAACCTATGGACCTGCTACATGAGGGGAATGGTCCCCTTGTAAGATTTTCCTTCAGTACATCTCAGACATGTGCTTTCATGCTCTTTTTGAATTCAGGCATCCCTGTCACCATCTGACTCACAGACCTCCGGTGCTATGTGTCAATGGACATGGTCCCCAGTGGACCATCCTGCAACTTGATACAAATTTCCAACCCTGAACTCAAAGATAAAAGCATCATTGAAAATTCTATTTTCAAACACGTATCTTTCCATCGATGAATGCCACCCTGTAACCTTTGACTTCCATTTCCAAAATGGACACCAGGTTCTTCTTGCGATCAGGTACATAAAAGAGATTCTGTAAATGAATTGAGTTACCCTCATTCAATTTAGGGGTAACATTCCCTACACCCTTTCCAGGATAGGTGGCATCGACTCCAAGTATAATCCCACGATTGTTTCCATCTCTACTAAATTAGAGAGAGCACCCTTCTATCCGTTGAAATGCTTTGAAGCACTACAATCAATAAGCCAGATTCCCAATGAGTCTGAAGGAGAGGGCCAATACAAGATAACACTTCTTTATCTTATTAGAAACAACATTTGATTCTTCATACCTGGGGTTCCTTGCTTTGGAGAGTCGGTTGTTTCCTTGATGACCTGCATTACCTGTCATTCTTCTGATCATTGAAGATGTCCCTGGAATGATTGTTATCATTATGAAGTGATGTGTCCCTACCTCGGACACTCCTTCGCATAGTGGTTGAACTTATTACACCCAAGGCATCTGCCTTTCCATCCACCCTTAGATCCGAACTTCCCATTGAAGTGATCTTTAGGTAGGCTATCAAAAGCTTTCGTTGCGCCATTCTGATAATGTTCTCTGTTTCGATTTCACACTTAGTGAATTTGAAGAGGGATGAGGAATCCGTTGATCCTTTTGTTCTTTCCCAACTGTCTTCGGTGATTGCTCTTTCACTCTTGCTTGGGCTTTGTCTCCACCTCAGCTCCCATACCATGTTAATTTTAGGTATGTTCTATGCTTAGAGCAATTTACTTCAATTTTCACAATTAGCTCAATATCTTTTATGGATTAGCAATCACATCAGCATTAAAGTAAACTGCAGATAGAACATAAACATATCTCGCAGAAGACAAGCCAAGACAAGAGGATATAAGATGTGGCGCTAGCCAGGGACAAACCCCAATGTGGGGAAACCCTTGATCAATTCTTCTTATATGTTCTTCAATAGTTCAGTAGAGAGAGAGAGAGAGAGATAGTACATTTACAACAGAAGTCAACACTTTGACTTATCTAGATAAGAGCATAGATCATCTCTAAGAAGATGATACATGAGATCAGTTGAAGACATGTTGCTTCAACTGATTCTCCAAGGTGACTCTTTCACCTATCATCGTGCTGCATCTCGTCATCATGCTGCACCTCACCATGTTGCACCCATCATCGCAATGTTGGATTGTTGCACCTAATGCTGCACTGTTGTCCCATGTGCCATCGTTGAACCATGATGTCACACAGCATGTTTCACGTGCTTGCCACAGTTATCCATGTTGTCCATGCTTGATGTCCCATTGTCCCACTACGGCACAATGACATGGCGGTCCCATCATTGTTCTATCTCATCATGCTGCTATCCCATTGAACATTAGGGCACAATATCATCGTTGCTAGTACTATTGTCCCATCACAGCTTGTTATCTCAATATACTTACAGCAACGCAGCATTTTTGTTGTTCCTACATCAACATGACATACTTACACTGCTCCAAATATGTATGTACCATTGCCTAGCTGTCCTAGTTGTACTGTTGCACTGTTGTACCTAACAGTCATGCCCAAAACACTGTTGTTCTGGGCATATGGCAGCCTTGTTGTCTTGCCGTCCATGCATCATGGTTCAACCATGCTCCATTGCCTAGTTCTCCACAACATTGTTGTTCCAATGCTACCTTCACTGCTGCTTATGTGGTGACTGGTTAGGGCATCTGGCAGCCCTTACACACCCAGCCAAACAGCCCCTAAAATCCGCCCAAATTTGCCCTTAATTAATGCGGTTGTCCTCCAAGGGAAGGTTGTCCCCATCACTATAATTCTAGGCAGCCTTCTAGCCCTTAATAATGGCTTTGCCCTCCTCCCATTACAGTGGCATCCTACAGCCCTTAGAACAGGCCTGTGGCAACCTTTCTAGAGGACTATTCCTCCCTCTACGAGCCCTCAAACAGCTCTCTTTCTCCTCGTCCTTCTAGCAAGATACCCGGCCTCCTTTCATCCCTTTAGTCTTCCTGAAATGGCTTCAGAACAGCCCTATTTCACCCACGCTGAATTGCCTCTTCTTGCTGTGGCCCTAAGCTTCAAACTTCGACCTTTCTCCCTACAAGAGCACCCAAACAGCCTCTCTTTCCCTAGGGCAGCCTCTTTCTTGGTTGCGTAGAGGCCAGCGTATAGTCTAGGGCTTCTTCTTGATAGCGTAGATACTAGGGATGTCCTCCTTGTAGCGTTAGGGCTTCTCACTTGACTACTTCCTCTAGATTAGCGTAGCTTTCTTCTTCTTGATTGCGGATAGGGCAGCCTCAATCCTCCAACGTCTAGGGCTTCCACTCCTAGATTTCTCTTCCCCTAAAACCCAAGACAAGTGGAGAGGAATCAAGATAGAAGTGTGTGTAGAAATGACTATCAGGTCATCTCCTTTTATACTAAGATGTTGAGCACATGTGGGATATATTTGGTTGCTGACACACCTTGACGAATTGTCTTATAACACAAATAAATTCATAACTCCATGAATACTTATTAGAATCGGATGATCTTTAGATCAATCCTACACCTCTCAATGAGAGGGATCCAAGAAAAATATCAATTGCCATAAATAAGATGACCCACATGGATTTTGGCCCTAGTTGCCAATTTTAACACTCCCTCTCAACTAAGGAGAACTCCATCTGTTGATCCATATGTCTGACTGTACTATCTCTGCCATCAGTGCTCTGCACTACTCTGGTTTGCTCTGCTGAGCTCTGTTCTGCTCTGCTAAACCATGAAGAAGAAGAATTGATCGAGAATATCTCTGACCCGAAGTCAATTTCATTGATCCCAGATCAATATCACAAGAGAATGTCTCAAACCACTCATACTGATCCCAGATCAATGGAGGTCATCCTAGCATAGGGAGTACAGTAGATACAACGATGCTTTCGTCAATAGTACTATGACGGTCCCTAACCCCATTTCCCTGCTCATTGGCCAGATGAGAGGTACTTTCCATGAGTCCCAGATTGCATGGGTAGGATGCCTCGACAGGAGAACCATTCATCTTGTCCCTAAGTCGCCTCGGGGTATCACAAGGGAAGGTTGAGCCATTCACCCTATACACAACACACCATTAGGGGAGGGTGAGTCGTCTTATGGTTGCGTGTTGCTCCAGTAGTACCTGAAACCCCCCGTAGCTCCCAGAGCTCAATGCATGCAACATGCAGGGCCCTCATAAGGTCTCTCAATGACTCCAAGTCATTCGGGAAAGTCACAAATTTGACCTTTTCCTGGGGCTTTGACAGAATGTCTGCAACCTGTACATCAGTCTCAATGTGATAGAGCCTCCTCGCTCATCGACGTACCATATCCCAGATAAGGTGGTATCTGATGTTTATATACTGGAGTAATCATAGAATACAGGATTCCTCAACAATCGAATCCCCCCCTGGTTGACACAGAAGATCAGGATGGTATCCCTCATGTGTACAAACAGCGCATTGAAGAGCTCCCGCAACCAGGCAGCTCCACACGAGGTCATACTCATGGCTATGTATTCAGTCTCAACGGTGCTCAAAGCAACCGTCTTCTGCTTCCTACTCATCCAGGATATTGAGCAGAACCCAAAGAGAATCAGCACTCAGAAGTGCTCGTGAGATCATCCACACTGCCTGCCTAGTCAACAGTCGAATAATCATGCAGCTTCACATTTCCGGGAGTGTATCTCAATTCATGAGAGATTGTGCCCCGAAGATATCTTAGAAGATTCTTGGCACCAATCCAGTGAGGTTCAACCATATATGAGCTCATCATGCTAACTACAAATCATATGATCCGACGGAAGTTCACCAAGAACATCAACGCGAATGAGTTTATCAAACTCAAAGGCATTTCCCAAATCTGGTCCGACATCACTACCATATAACTTCTGAAATCCAACTCCCTCTTACTTCTGCAAATGAGAGGGTCTGCTCCTGTCAAAAATAGGTCGTCCTTCGAAGGTGTCGGTATGAGAGGTCTATCATCCACAACCTTCGAGCAATGGTTTGGATCGACTTCACTCCTAGTGAATCTCAACTTCATCAAACAGCTATCAATCCTCTCATACTAGGCCGGGGTGTTATGCTTCAAGCCATAAACGGCTTTCTTCCACCTGGACACGTGAGATTCTCGATCATGAATCTCAAACCCCTCGGGTTGTTTCAAACCTGTGGACCTACTACATGAGGGGAATGGTCTCCTTGTAAGATTCTCCTTCGGTACATCTCAAACATGGACTTTCATGCTCTTTTTGAATTCAAGCATCCCTGTCACCATCTGAGTCACAAACCTCCGATGCTATGTGTCAATGGACATGGTCCCTAGTGGACCATCCTGCAACTTGATACAAATTTCCAACCATGAACTCAAAGATAAAAGCATCTTTGAAAATTCTATTTTCAAACAAGTATCTTTCCATCGATGAATGCCACCCTGTAACCTTTGACTTCCATTGCTAAAATGGACACCAGGTTCTTCTTGTGATCAGGTACATAAAAGAGATTTTGTAAATGAATCGAGTTACCCTCATTCAATATAGGGGTAACATTCCCTACACCCTTTCCAGGATAGGTGGCATCAGCTCCAAGTATAATCCCACGATTGTTTCCATCTCTACTAAATTAGAGAGAGCACCCTTCTATCCATTGAAGTGCTTTGAAGCACTACAATCAATAAGCCAGATTCTTAATGAGTTTGAAGGAGAGGGCCAATGAAAGATAACGCTTCTTTATCTTATCCAAAACAACATTTGATTCTTCATACCTGGGGTTCCTTGCTTTGAAGAGTCGGTTGTTTCCTTGATGACCTGCATTACCTGTCATTCTTCCGATCATTGAAGATGTCCCTGGAATGATTGTTATCATCATCAAGTGATGTGTCCCTACCTCAAACACTCCTTCACATGATGGTCGAACTTATTACACACAAGGCACCTGCCTTTCCATCCACCCTTAGATCCGGACTTCCCATTGAAGTGATCTTTAGGTAGGCCATCAGAAGCTTCTGCTGTGCCATTCTAATAATGTTCTCTGCTTCGATTTCACCCTCGGTGAATTTGAAAAGGGATGAGGAATCCATTGATCCTTTTGTTCTTTCCCAACTGTCTTCGGTGATTGCTCTTTCACTCTTGCTTGGGCTTTGTCTCCACCTCAACTCCGATACCATGTTAGTTTTAGGTATGTTCTATACTTAGAGCAATTTATTTCAATTTTCACAGTTAGCTCAATATCTTTTCCAGATTAGCAATCACATCAACATTAAAGTAAATTGCAGATAGAACATAAACATAAATTGCAGAAGACAAGCCAAGACAAGAGGACATAAGATGTGCCGCTAGCCAGGGACAAACCCCAATGTGGGGAAACCCTTGATCAATTCTTCTTATATGTTCTTCAATAGTTCAGCACAGATAGAGAGAGAGAGATAGTACATTTACAATAAAAGTCAACACTTTGACTTATCTAAATAAGAGCATAGATCATCTCTAAGAAGATGATACATGAGATCAGTTGAAGACATGTTGCTTCAACTGATTCTCCAAAGTGACTCCTTCACCTATCATCATGTTGCATCTCGTCATCATGTTGCACCTCACTGTGCTGCACCATGTTGCACCCATCATCACAATGTTGAACCTCATGACTGTGGCACTTAATGCTACAGTGTTGTCCCATGTGCCATGGTTGAACCATGTTGTCATACAGCATGGCTCATGTGCTTGCCACAGCTATCCATGATGTCCATGTTTGTTGTCCCATTGTGCCACTGCTACACAATGACATAGCGATCCCATCATTGTTCTGTCTCATCATGTTGTTGTCCCATTGAACATTGTGGCAAAATATCATGGCTGCTAGTACTGTTGTCCCATCATGGCTTGTTATCTCAATAAACTTACAGCATTATTGTTGTCCCTACAGCGACATAACATACTTACGCTTCTCCAAATATGTATGTACCATTGCCTAGCTGTCCTAGTTGTACTGTTGCACTGTTGTACCTAACATTCATGCCCAAAACACTGTTGTTCTAGGGATATGGCAACCTTGTTGTCTTGTTGTCCATGCATCATGGTTCCACCATGCTCCATTGCCTAGTTGTCCACAACACTGTTGTTCCAATGCTGCCTTCACTGCTGCTTGTGTGGTGACTGGTTAGGACATCTGGCAGCCCTTACACACCCAACGAAACAGCCCATAAAATCTAGCCAAATTTGCCCTTAATTAATGCGGTTGTCCTCCAAGGGAAGGTTGTCCCCTTCGCTATAATTCTAGGCAGCCTTCTAGCCCTTAATAATGGCTCTGCCCTCCTCTCATTACAGTGGCATCCTACAGCCCTTAGAATAGGCCTGCGACAACCTTTCTAGAGGACTGTTCCACCCTCTACGAGCCCTCAAACAACTCCCTTTCTCCTCGGCCTTCTAGCAAGATACTCGGCCTCCTTTCATCCCTTCAGTCTTCCTGAAATGGCTTCAAAACAGCCCTATTTCACCCACGCTGAATTGCCTCTTCTTGCTGCAGCCCTAAGCTTCAAACTTCGGCCTTTCTCCCTACAAGAGCACCCAAACAGCCTCTCTTTCCCACGCTGTCTAGGGCAGCCTCTTTCTTGGCTGCGTAGAGGCCAGCATATAGGCTAGGGCTTCTTCTTGATAGCGTAGATACTAGGGTTGTCCTCCTTGTAGCGTTAGGGCTTCTCACTTGACTGCGTCCTCTAGATTAGGGCAGCATTCTTCTTCTTGACTGCGGCTAGGGCAGCCTCAATCCTCCAATGTCTAGGGCTTCCACTCCTAGATTTCTCTTCCACTAAAACCCAAGACAAGTGGAAAGAAATCAAGATAGAAGTGTGTGTAGAAATGATTATCAAGTCATCTCCTTTTATACTAAATTGTTGAGCACATGTGGGGTATATTTGGTTGTTGGCCGACCTTGACAAATTGTCTTATAACACAAATAAATTCATAACTCCATGAATACTTATCGAAATCGGATGATCTTTAGATCAATCCTACACCTCTCAATGAGAGGGATCCAAGAAAAATATCAACTGCCATAAATAAGATGGCCCACATGGAGTTTGGCCCTAGTTGCCAATTTTAACAATTTCATTTTTGGTTTGGTTATCTGGTTAACATATTATTTTGCAACCTGGTAGAATGGTGCACGAATACATGATGAGAGTTGAGGCGAAGTCAATTGTATGGATGAAAAGGATTGAGGGAAGCTCAATATCTAGGCTGGTCTTTCTCCCTTTAAAGCGTCTTTCCCCCTTTAAATAGGCTATACTCCACATGAATACCATGGGTCAATACATTATTTTTATTTTAATGTATGGTTTTTTATAACAGGATAGGATATTATAATATCTCTTCCATACTGGGTTGGACAGCGCCTCTCAACACAATGATCTTATGGATCAATCCATCATGATGATGATAATAATTGCCAAATATGATTTGTAATTTTGCTGTTTATAGATTCGATATGTTAAGCTATGCTCACTTGTGCTTTAATTTTATAACAGTGTCTATCAACATCACAACTTCTTGGAATGCATTGTTAATCATTTCTGCAATTTCATGGTTCTCCAACAAACCTAAGATATCATCTATTTTCCATCATGCGCCTTACAAAGAGTCATCCACCTCCATTGACTTAGAAAAACAATCAAGTCCATGTAGAAGGTTGGTGAGAAAGCCTACCTCACTTAATTACTGGAGCATGTGCCAAGTATAATCATTATGGTGAAATGCAAGAGTACTTCATTCTCCATCTAACCGGAAATCACACCATTCACTCAAGTTGTTCTCACCATTCTCTCATCCATGCTTTCACTTCACCTACCATGTTGTGTTCTCCATTGCAACTCATCAAAATAAATTGCAACTAATCAAACAAAATCAGAAGATGACCGAATCAAAATCGTGAAAGAAAAAGTTCTAGACATTTTGGAAGAGATAGAGAGGTTGTGGAAGAGCAGGGAGGCTGTGAAAATTAGGAATATTTCACCCATTGTTTGTTTAAGAGCCAAGTTTTATTTGTCCAAGTTTTAACCTTTTCCATATAGCACGCAACAGATTGGACTCTTTCTGCCTACACTAAAATGCATTGGAAGGAAAGAATATCCCTTATGCATTATTGAGCAACGAAAGGGGAGATCTTCCTTTGTTGAGAAATCTAAGGCATAGAGATTAAGTGATTTCTCTTCTATTAGTAACTGCTTGTGAGTGCTTTTTACTTCTTTTAGATAAGAAATTTCTTTTACTTAGGTTATTAGTGTTCTTATTCATCAAACAGCTACCAATGCATAAACCATAAAGAGACAAGAGACACAGAATATAGGCTATCAGCCAGGGCCAAAACCTCTCACTCTTTGAGAGGAAAACCCAAACAAATTCTTCTTATAGAGATTCCAATTGACGAATACCAAGACCAAGACCCTTGACCTATCTGCCACTCCAAGACCAAGCCACAAACCTTCCTTGATGAGATCCTTCTTGAAACAACCTTGTAGTACTTTCCTCCCTCTATAGTCAACACAAGTCAAATTGTCTGTACTTCTGGAATTTTTGGTCTCTTCCACACATCTGCAACTCTCGTCCTATCAGTACCCCTGCAATTTACATGTGTGGGTTGTTTGGAGATAACTCTCTTCTTCATTTGACTAGGAGACTTAATCGTGTGACTTTAGTTAGCATGTATGCTAATATGAAGACCTTCTTCTGGACTTCTTTGCTGACTATGTAAACCCTACTACAGAGCCCTTAATATCAGTCACACATGTGAATACAAATAACCAAAAACAGTGCCAAACTAGTTTGTATTTCCTTCCTTCTTCCCACGCTGGATGAGAGGCTACTAATTCTCTTTCTCGCACTTTTTGTTGTACTTCGGACCCAAGACCAAAAATCTATGTCTATAATGGAATCTGAGCAGCCAATAAATAGTTGTTTCCTAGCATAATGAGCCGACATGAGTGCAGGTGAGCCGACATGTCCATTAAGTAGGAGGTTATATAATCCATTTCGTAGCCAACTTCAAGGAGAGGTTTTATGCTTGGTCTTGAAGGGCTTACATACTTATTAAATGACTCATACAAAATGTAATGTGCCCAAGTAGGGCCCTTCATACATGACATTGACTCAATTTGACTTTATGACCAATCCTAAGGACTCACAATGGGAGTCATACTAAAAACAAAATTTCTTGCTCATGAAACCCATTAGACAAGCATTACAATAATAATTTTATTTTTCTTTTTTTCATCAATTACATAAAATCACAATTACACATGGCATTATGAAGACCAAACCTAATTACTTTTCAACACTCCCTCTTAACTAGGGATGTATTCATAATGGTATTTGGTCATTCTCAATCTGAAGAATTTCTCATAAGAAGAGTCGAATTGGTAACCCATCTGTATAGCATCATATCAACCAGCATTGAAACATAGCAAGGCCTTGACTAATAGCTCTATCTCTCCACAAGATCATAGCACAATGCTGGCAAGACCAATGATGTATAGATACCCTCATCATTGTCTCTCTCAGAACATACCCCACCCGGGTTCTTAGGGTGTGTTCCACCAGGACTATTCTTATCTTGGATTCCCAGTCCTCAAAGAATATTGGTCCTCAACGACTACTCTTATCTTGGATGCCCTAATACATCCTCAAAGAGCATCAGATGCCAGATGTTTACCCAATCCTCCATTTTATCTTCCCAAGTGAAGACAAGAATGATGTGTCTATCTCTCCCTCTTAATTAGGGAGGTCATATCTATTCCAATAAAGGAATGTACCTAAGCTCCATCTTGGCTTAGGAATTTCCAAGTTTCTTCCAAATAAGAAACTTGTTTTCAGACTCCCTCTTAATTAGGGACCTACGTCAGCTCCTCGGATCGAGATAATGGGACAACTAGCTGTTTGAAGAACTCCTCTTCACGATGTCATGAACTTCATTTCGTTATCTAGGAGTCTTCATGTTTGGGACTTCTACATAGGGCACCGACCATTCATCACTTTCATCCATGAGTCAGCCATGTCACCATCGGAAAGTGATCCATGAGTCCATATCTGGCATTCCTTCATGCCATGTTACTTTCTTCATGCCATGTTTACTTAAGGATCTTTCATCCTACTACATGTGCAACGTGGTGGAAGACATCCATATATCTTCCCTTGGCAATCCTACATAAACCCATCCAGATATTCAAAAATAAAGGAATGAACATTAAAATCAGCATTATCTTTGTGATGGTCTTTCATCATGACATCTTTTAGTTTGCATTGGCATCCTGCATACACATCAACAGATCTCCCAAAGATATATACTGTCAAGGGTCTCTTTCTTTTTCAGACTCCATTACAGTCTTCATATCTTTCATGGAGATATCCTAATCAAATCTTCTTGGTCTTTCAGATGTTAATTGTCTTTACCATGGTTGCATATTCCATGATTTCTTCCTTCCTTTCTTCACATGTAACATTCCCAGGAGCTTCCAATCAGAGTTCCTCAATTGTTGTCAACCACCTCATACTTTATATGAGGACATATTATGTTGATTTCATCTAGTGAATGTGTGACCCATGCATTCCTGCATTCCTTTGAGGGAGGAGATCCTTTCTTTTGATTATGCTCTCAAGATAGAGCATTGATCCATGTTACCTGCAACCATATGACATGACTTCCACAATATCAAATGTAAGCATACATACCTCATTTTTCCTTTGGGTCATCCAGACTTCCTGCAGCAGCTTCCTTGATTGAAAGAGCTTCAATCCCTTGATCTGCTTCACTTTTATGTCATCATACCATCATCCCATGAATTCCACAAGTTTGTTATTCTTGATAAAACACTTGCTTTTCCTCATGATCGATGAACCTTTCGATGAAGATTCCATCAAAGAATCTTGAGGATCTAGATTCTAAAGTATCCGATCAGCAAATGTTTCCTTTTGACAGATGTATGATAAACCTTGTACTAGATGACCTTGCCACTTATGTTCCCAATGAGATTCCCAAGAGTTATATCCTTGACTTCCATAGATTCTAACCATCTTTCATGCTTCTCTATGATGATGTCTTGAGCTCTTGCTTTCAATGCTTCTATGATGCCTTGATGCATCGCATTTAGTGAATCATGATAGCCATATCTTACAACAAAAGACTTAGGAATTTGAGAAGAACTTAGGCGAGGAAGACTATCTCAATAATAGAGATCTCTTACTTCCTCTTTCTTACACTTCTTTTCAGCTTCCTCTACTTCTTTGGCGATATGGGCTTCTTCTCTTCCTCTTTTGTTGTTCTTCTTGACATTACGACAATCTCTTTTGTAGTGTCCATATTCCTGACACTCGTAGCATTGAATTTTAGACATGTCCCCTTTCTTTTTCCAAGAAACAGAGTTTCCAAATTCTCCCTTTCTTTTTGTCATTGCAACATAAGCTTGACTTTGTTCACCTTCTCCCACATCAGATTTGGCCTTTAGTCTAGATTCTTCAATCTTGCATAGCGACCATAGATCCTGGAATGGAGTAGCTTCTTTCTTCCCATAAATACTTGAAGTAAAATTACCCCACTCCTCCGATAATGCATTTAATACAATTGTAGTCATTTCACTATCAGACATGACTTCTCCCAGATCTTGTAGTTGATCCCGGATCTCAGATATCCTCATAAAGTATGAGGTTATTCCATCTTCCCTAGACATCTTCAGCTTGTAGAGTTCTTGCCTTAATGAGATGACTTCTCCAGCAGTGCTTACGGAATATAACCAGTTTTTCATAGATTTGTTTTGAAGTTTTGAGTTTAGATACATATGGGATGAGGGGATCCTTGATGGATTCTGTGAGAATCCTTTGAGCCCTAACTTCCCCTTTCATATATTTGGCAAGAGCTTGAGCATCTTCCTCTCTTGGTTTAGTGATAGATCCTTTGACATATTCCATAACCTCATTTTCAATGAGATTCAAATCTGTGATTTTCTTCCATGCAAGATAGTTTGAAGCCCCAACCAATTTGTTGCTTTCCTTGCAAAGAGACATTTTGATAGATTTAGATGTGGACATAAATATACTTACTTGATAGGATGCTCCTTCTTCATGCTGCTTCCTTGATGTTGATGATGATATAAACGATAAAAAAAACTTCTCCTTGATGAAGGTAGTTTTCTTCAAGAATGATACTTGATCCCACAGAGAGTGAGATGATACCGCCTTTTTATCTAGATTCCTTTGGATGAATAGTCTTCAAAACATTTTGAGTAGATGTGGGGTTTTGGCCTTCTCCTTCTTGATGATGATCCCAATACTTCTTTGTAGATTTCGTTGAACTAGGGTTATGATGCTTCCTTTGACTTCAAGATGATCTTTGCTTTGATGCCTTCCTTGAGATTTGATCCTTAAGTGTCCCTTGATAAGATGCCCTTCCTTGACTTAGTTACCTTAGCTCTGATACCACGTTGAGAAATCTAGGGCATAGAGATTAAGTGATTTCTCTTCTATTAGTAACTGCTTGTGAGTGTTTTTTACTTCTTTTAAACTAGGATCTTCTTTTATTTAGGTTATTAGTGTTCTTCTTCATCAAGCAGCTACAATGCATAAACCATAAAGAGACAACAGACACAGAATATAGGCTATCAGCCAAGGCCAAAACCTCTCACTCTTTGAGAGGAAAGCCCAAACAAATTCTTCTTATAGAGATTCCAATTGACGAAGACCAAGACCAAGTCCCTTGACCTATCTGCCACTCCAAGACCAAGCCACAAACCTTCCTTGATGAGATCCTTCTTGAAACAACCTTGTAGCACTTTCCTCCTTCTATAGTCAACGCAAGTCAAACTGTCTTTACTTCTGGAATTTTCGGTCTCTTCCACAGATCTGCAACTCTTGTCCTATCAGTACCCCTGCAATTTACACATGTGGGCTGTTTGGAGATAACTCTCTTCTTCGCTTGACTAGGAGACTTAATCTTGTGACTTCGGCTAGCATGTATGCTGGTATGAAGACCTTCTTCTTGACTTCTTTGCTGACTGTGTAAACCCTACTGCAGAGCCCTTAATATCAGTCACACGTGTGAGTACAAATAACCAAAAACAGTGCCAAACTAGTTCGTATTTCCTTCCTTCTTCCCACGCTGGATGAGAGGCTACTAATTCTCTTTCTCGCACTTTCTGTTGTACTTCAGACCCAAGACCGAAAATCTGTGTCTAGAATGGAATCCGAGCTGCCAATAAATAGTTGTTTCCCAGCATAATGAGCCGACATGAGTGCAGGTGAGCCGACATGTCCATTAAGTAGGTTATATACTCCATTTTGTAGCCGACTTCAAGGAGAGGTTTTGTGCTTGGTCTTGGAGGGCTTACATAATTATTAAATGACTCATACAAGATGTAACATGCCCAAGAAGGGTCCTTCATACATGACATTGACTCAATTTGACTTTATGACCAATCCTAAGGACTCACAATGGGAGTCATACTAAAAAAAAATTCTTGCTCATGAAACCCATGAGACAAGCATTACAATAATAATTTTATTTTTCTTCTTTTCATCAATTACATAAAATCACAATTACACATGTCATTATGAAGACCGAACCTAGTTACTTTTCAACATCCTTGTGTTGTGTCAGGTATTGGAAGAGAGTGCCATGGTTGTTTGATCATTGGATGAGATGCCAAAAGTGCTCTATAATGAGCAGATTGGCTAAGCCATGACAGCAATGGGTTGGATTGAGTGCCCCATGAGACTATAAATTGGATTCCTTCATCTCAGTGGCCTCATAACCGAGCTTGGTGGTGGCATCTGCATTGAATGCCTATGGTTGGGTAGAAAATTATTCGTACACAGTGAGTTTCTTGGATCATTCTTAGTTAAAAGAAAAGTGCTTTGTCGCTGTCTATGAATCTGTGATTTAATTTTATTCACTGCAATGGGAATATGCGTGTTTGCATGTTGTGTGTGCACTTTGTGTGTGTCTAATTCTGAAGGTGGGCACTTGGCTGCCATGAAATCTGCTAATACATGCTTGCTTATTCCCACGGCATTTTTATTACTACACCCTATGCACATGTTTAAACCATTTTGGACCTTTATGGAAGGACATCTCTGCTCTGATATGGTGAAACAGTATCTCTGCTCTGATATAGTAAAACGGTCTCTTAAGACCCAAAACTTTATTGGGCCATTAGTGGCTCCTCATCCCAACACTGCAAGTGCATGCGATGGAAACTTATATTTAATTCCGAAGGTGGGCACTTGGTTGCCATGAAATCTGTTAATCCACGGTTGCTTAATCCCACTGCATTTTTATTACTGCATCCTATGCATGCATTTAAACAATTTTGGACCTTTATGGAAGGGCATCTCTGCTGTGATATGGTGAAATGGTCTCTAGAGTCCCTGACCCTTTTTGGGTCGTTAGTGGCTCCTCGTCCCAAGGTTGGGGGTGCATGGGATGGGGACGTCACAACGTCTGTTTCACTAAACCCTTGTATAGAAGAAAATAAAGATGACAAAATGCATGTACTGAACAAGTTAGGCGTATAAGGCTAACACTTTTCTATCTTTTAGGTCTCTTCAATATTCATATTCTAATGCTCTTCATGGCCTTTACGTCACTTGCAGAGAGACAATTTCATAGTTTATCACTTCAGAATGAATTATAAAAAACCTTCAAATGATTCAGACAGACAGGGACATATGCTCGGCCAATAATAAAAGCCAAATTAGAAAGGCTAAAAATGTCTGGCGGCAATTGGAAGTAGGAACATCCACAGAACATTTTGTTGGTAATATAATTGCTCTATCATATTGTTAAAACCACATTATGGTATGTATCCTTATTTTGCAAATATCAAAACTTTAAATCCACCCCTACCATAAATCTCATATCCTCGTATCCCTGTTGGCTCCCCAAATGAGCAAAAAGCAGAATTATAATAGTAGAACTTCCTTTGACATGGTTAAAAACTTACAAAGATATTGTGTGTAGCAATTAAGTCAGAAAGATTGTTCCATGTATACATTCACTTGCTGCTGGAACAAAGACCACTCACCGTTTATATTCTGGTGATTGCTTGTATTTATCAAACTCGACTTCCCACTGATCTTTCGTCATAGGGGGCAGATTACCTGTGAATTTCCAATCGGTCATTGATAAGCCAGACCTTGTAAGGCGTGTTACGCCACCAAGCATTACCATGCTGAATACCCAAGCTCCACAACCAAATAGCCATGCTGCTATCTTCATCCGTGCTGCTTCAGCTCCCTCGGTAATCAGACCCGATGCGCCCAATCTTGTAGCCCTGATCTTGTTTGCTGATGACAAAGCTGCACTGGTTGACATATGCTGCAATGTACCAAAATTATAGCCCTGGAACCAATCACAGCACTCCAAATGAATTCAAAGCTAATTGAATGAAAACTTTTCTTGGCAATATGATATACATAAAATACATTTTTCCCATATACAGATATAAAGTTCAAGGTTTATCTCCATACCTTCTTCAATAGGCCGTGGTAAAACAAATAGCACTGGGGCCGAAGCCCTTCAGAAGCACCCTGCCCAACAGTACCAAAACACAAAATTCTGAAGCTCAAACAAAACCCAAATGCTTTCCAACACCCATTCAAATTAAAAAACAGGAAACACCACCCGCTTCCTTGCTATAAAAATAGATATGGCTTGAGATGGGCAGGCCAGCAAAGTAATATTCGAATTTCCTGTTACACTACTGAAATAACATTTAGCAATGACCAACCAACCTTTGAAGAAATGGATTGACCGCTTGGCTTGGTGGTGTACTGTCGGGCAAATGATCTTGCTTCATCAAATGTATTGCCATTCTTAAAATGGCGGAGGTTTTGGGTTTTAGTTCTGCGAAACACCAGCTGGAGTAATCTCCCCTGCCACATTGTTTAATTCAAGATCGAACTGGAACTGTGTCTTTAATGTCAGCCTAAAATATTATAGAAGAAGAATCAGGCAAGCAAAAGTTTCCCTGCGTCAACTCGGATACACATTTCTTTATGTATTTAGAGTTCTCTGCGCATCCCCTACGAATTTTGTCGTCGCTATGACTTTGAAAAAACAAATATATGAACATATTTTTTACACCAGTGTCATTAGGTTTAATTGAACATCGCCATGTTTCGTGAATCAAAATGGGACACCTCAGTCTATTTGAACTAATACCTTAATTCAACTAGAGCGGACAAAATTGATTTGGTTTGTATTTAATATATATATATAAAATTAATATGTTGGTTTTTTATTTAATTGAGTTGGTATTAAAATTTTGAATCAACATTTTTATACATTTCTTTCTAGTTAAATTAATATTTTATTTAAAAAATAGATTTTGTTAAAAAAAATTAAAAGATATGGGTAAATGGTATTTATCCAAGAAAAAAAAAAAAATTTGGTTGGATGATAAATTAATTAAGATTAGTATAGATCTATGATCTAATATGAGATCTATTTTAAATATGATCTAACATAAGTGAGAGGGATCTAATTTTTTTTATGTGGAATTTTTTTTATGATTTGACATTATTTAAATTTTTGTATAGTTATTTAATTTTTTGATGACCAACGTACATGGTTATACATCATAGTGGGTTGTAGAATGGTTACACATCATAATGGGTTGTAGAATAAGCCTCTGCGCTCAATAATTTTGATTCTATTATTTTTATAGATTTCTTTATTAAATTTATATTTTATTAAAAATAAATAGATTTTGTAAATTAAAAAATAAATAAATAAATATGACTAAATCAAATGATGATAAGCCCGCAAGGGTTTGGTCTCGTGGCTAGCGGACGATCTACTAAGTCGTTCATGCCGCTGTGCAGGTCACGAGTTCAAGTCTCGTCTTAACTGAGGGTCGTTCTTGCGGGCTGGGCGGTTCCTCCTAGAGGTTATAGTGGCAACCAGTGGGATTCGACCCCGTGTAATGCGAGTACGATACCACTGCCGTTACCGATTCCGCTAGTCAAAAAAAAAATATATATATATATATATATAAATAAATAAAAAGTCAAATGATGATAAACTAATTAAAATAATATTGATATAATGAAGTCAAAGCTTTGCTAGAAAACTTCAAATTTGAGCTATTTAAAAATATAAATTCGCACATAAAAATATGTAAAGTCAAAGAAAGAATATTGATGTGTATTATTTGCTTTATGTACAATATTGAATAACATAAAGAGCAATCAAAACTCAATGATCAAGTAATGAAAATTGATGATCTTGATGAAATTGTTGAATTAGCATATTGAGTTAAAAGACAATTGTTGGAAGGTTAATTTATTGAAAAGGAGTTGGCTCAATAAGGCCCCACTGATTTTGAGGAGAAACGAGTCACATTGCATCATGCAATGTATGATAAGAATTCCAAAAAAATACAAATTGAAAAAATGAATTTGAAAAATAAGCACGTTGTTCATAAAAACAAATTCAAAATTCCACATTAAAGGAATCAAACTCTCTAATCTTTTTGAATTTCATCAAGCAACTCAAGATGCACTTACCTATTCAATTTCTAAAAAATAAATAAAGAACATAACACTAAAAAAGAGAATCAAGGAGTTAAAATTTGCTTTATTGTTAAAGTCATTGTCTATTGAACCATTGTCTATAATTAAGCCAAGTCAAGTCTCTGAAGACACGCCAAAAAGTAATTCAAGAATCAAGGCAACTTCAAGTTTGTTAATGCGAATCTTATAATATGTAGTTGATAATATTGATAAAAGGATTATTGCTATAGGAAGTAGTTACTACTTCAAATCATTTGTTTGTTAGGATTATTATTTTTTAAATATTTGGAAAATGGTGAGGTGTTTTATAAATATAACTACTTTTATCACTAAAGTGTCTAATATAAATGAATCTCAAAGGATAGAACAAAATCTAGCATCTCAAAACAAAATGGACCACATAAAGGCTTGTTGGATGGAAAGGATTCATCACTCCAAGAAATTATCTCTAAATGTAATAATATCGAGACAAAAAGGAGAGATTTTTCTTTGAATTAATTAATGTGACTAAAGAGTTAGAGGGTCCTAACATGATCCAAGTGGATCCTCACAATTGAAAAAAAAAATTGCTCAAATGTTGATGAAAAAGTCTCCAAGTGAAAAAGCACATCAAGAGTTTTGCAGTGACACATGAACAAAATCAAACTAATGTCGTATGAGAAAGTTATGGCCTTCTAAAGTTTTGGCCCAACAAGGAAAAAAGGATGACAAGGTCAACATGTGGCATCACCAAGGACTGACACATGGTAATACAAATGGTATTTCTTAACGTTGGTATTGTCAAATCTACAACAACCATTTGAAATTGAAATCGATGCAAGTGGGTATGCCATGGGAGTCGTACTAATGTAACAAAGAGGTTGATATGTTACCACTTTACTACCTTCTCTGAAGCAATAATTAACTATCCTACCTATGATAAATAATTGTATTTTTTAGTTCAAAACATGAAGAAATGGAAACATTATTTATGTTGGAAAATTCATTAGGGAAGCATTTAATAAATCTTTTCCATTCATGACAGTTATTTGTGATATTATGTTATTTTTATTCTTTGTTATGCTTATGTTCTTATCATCAAATAAATGCCAAAACAAGAAGATCACAACCATACACAATGAACACAAGATATAGGCTCCAAGCCAGGGCAAAACACCTCTAAGAGGAAAACCCATAAATAACTTCTCTTCTTATAGAATCAACTTCAAAAGGAGACTTTGTTAGGTCCCTATACTACTAGTGTAGCCCCTTATTGTTAATAGTACAACCCCCTTATTATATTGTTGTGCCCATGTAGTCCCCATATTGTTATTATTGTGCCCTTACATTATTATTGTTATGTCGGCTCTGATTATATTATGACCCCTTAGACTCCTATATATAGAAAGGAGGTCTTGTCATTTGTATCATCCAAGAATTATTCATTTGTGTAATGTAAAGGAGGTTGCCCCCTTGAAGAGGCTTATTTCTAAGGCATTGATCTATCTTTTCTATCTTTTTGTGAGTTGGTTTCATAACATTTAGAGCTTTGGATTCTAGGGTTTCGCTACTCCAAACAGGTCATTGCGACATTTTTTCTATAACTTCTTTTTTGCAACATTTCAGAAGCTAAAAAAAAAACCCATTTGATACTAAATCGTGCTGAACCTCTGGTCCAAATTTCAGATTTTGTCTCACTACATGGTCGGAGATATGATATGAGGAAGTTAGAGTTTTTGCAAACTCCAAAATTTCATCTAAAACAGATCATCGTGGAATTTTCACTATAACTCTTTCTCTGCGAAGTTTCCGAAGCTAAACCAAAAACCCATTTGAGAAGAAATCGGTCTGAGCCTCGGTTCTAAATTTCAGATCCTGTGTCGCTATATTTTCAGAGATATAACCTGAGCAAGTTAGGGTTTTGGAAGACGCTCGAATTACATACTAAACAGGTGACCTGGGGAAAATCGTCATAACTATCTCCCTGAGCATCAGATTGAAATTTCATAAAGTTACAGAAAGAGGACTGCCTGTAGTTTTCTGTATATCAGTTTCAGGTACTAAGGTCGAAATAGTGAGATGCAGCACGTTGTACAAGTTCGCTCTACTGAACTAGTCTATAATCAGGTCACTGTGGGAGATTTGGCATAACTCTTTCTTAGATAATCAAATTCTGATCAGACTTGTGGGGTTAGAAAGAGAACTCAAAGAGCTACCGCAAGAAGAAATTTCAGAACTTGGAGATTTGAAATTACAGAGTTACAGTCGTTTCAAGATCGAGCTCCTAAAATCAAGAAAAATTGAGACGAGGAAGTTTGATGGCAAGGATCTGGTAAATTGGATACTACAGATGGAGAAATATTTTGATCTACATGGTGTACCACTGTTACAAAAGGTATGTATTGCATCTTCATATTTAGAACAAGATCAATTTTTATGGTATAAAGGGCTTTGTTCTCGTAAACCACTTGTTACGTGGTCAATTTTCACGGAGGATATAGCACATTACGAGGATACAAAGAGAAACACCTTCTTTAGACAAACACCACACCAATTGGAAGAAAAAAGAGAAAAAGGGTTTTGTTACAAAGTGGAAAGAAAAATTATGGCAACAAGGAAGTCTACCCCTCGCAACTATAAAGATGGAAGTGTTGTTTCTCCTAGCCTTGCACAATCTACAAGGGTTACACCACAACAATTGGAAGAAAAAAGAGAAAAAGGGATTTGTTACAATTGTGATAAAAAAATACATTAAAGGTCATAAGTGTGCTTAGAAGAAATTATTTTACATTGATTGTGGAAAGGAGGAAGAAAAGGATCAAGAAACGTCAAAAGAAGAGTATATACACCAGGAACCAACCCCAGAGAAAGAAGAAATGAATCCGACCACATCTTGTAAAGCATTGGAAATAATTACTACTCCTCAAACTCTTAAGATAAAAGGACATATCAAGAAGAAAAAGGTTCAAGAAGTGAAATACCACATCAAGAAAGAAGAAATGAATCCGACCATATCTTGTAATGCAATGGTCGGAATTACCACTCCTCAAACTATCAATATAGAAGGACATATCAAGAAGAAAAATGTTCAAGAAGTGAAAGATCACATAGAGCATCAAGAAATGAATCTGACCATATCTTGTAATGCACTGGAAGAAATTACCACTCCTCAAACTCTAAATATAGAAGGACATATCAAGAAGAAAAAGATTCAAGCAGTGAAAGATCACATCGAGCATCAACAACAAGTTCTCCAACTTTTAAAGGATAACGCCACTTTGGTGCAGAATCGAATGAAACAACAGGCAGATCAACATCGCAATGAAAGAAGTTTTGATGTAAGCGATTGGGTATTTTTATGGTTACATACATACAAACAAATGTCCCTCAAGAAATCTATTTATGAGAAGGAAATGTTGGCAATATTATACGCACTTAAGAAATGGCAACTTTACCTAATGGGAAGACACTTCAAGGTAAAAAAGGATCATGATAGTATTAAATATTTTTTAGAACAAATATTATCCTCTGAATAGCAACAAAAATGGGTCACAAAGATTTTGGGTTATGACTTTGAAATCATCTACAAAAAAGGGAAGCAAAATTTTGTGGTAGATGCACTCTCAAAAAAGGATGAGGATGTGGAAGCATTGTTGTGCACCATTCCTATTATCCAACCAGATTGGATAAATGAAACAAGGTATGAATGGAAGAAGGACGAAGAAGTGTGGCCACTCATTCAAAAGTTGCAGAAGATCCCAGTTCAAACAATATTGCCAGAACTTGACGAGGAAGGAAAAATCATATTGGAGCCTAGAGTAGTCACAGAAACAAGAACTCAATAGGTACAAAATCGATCAATTTCAGAGTATCTCATCAAGTGGAAGAACTTACCAGCTGAAGATTCCACATGGGATGACAAAAATTTTATACAAGAGCATCAAGAACTACTCAAGCGTTGAGGACAACACTTTTTGAAGGAGAGGGGCATGTTAGGTCCCTATACTACTAGTGTAACCCCTTATTGTTATTAGTACAACCCCTTATTATATTGTTGTGCCCATGTAGTCCCCATATTGTTATTATTGTGCCCCATAGAATCCCACTATTGTTATTATTGTGCCCTTACATTATTATTGTTATGTCGGCTCTGATTATATTATGACCCCTTAGACTCCTATATATAGAAAAGAGGTCTTGTCATTTGTATCATCCAAGAATTGTTCATTTGTGTAATGTAAAGGAGGTTGCCCCCTTGAAGAGGCTGAATTATAAGGCGTTGATATTATGTTATTTTTATTCTTTGTTATGCTTATGTTCTTATCATCAAATAAATGCCAAAACAAGAAGATCACAACCATACACAATGAACACAAGATATAGGCTCCAAGCCAGGGCAAAACGCCTCTAAGAGGAAAACCCATAAATAACTTCTCTTCTTATATAATCAACTTCAAAAGGAGACTTCCAAGACCAAACCCTAGACCCAAGCTGCCACCAAGAACCAAGTCAACCAACCATCTTCCAAGACAATACCTTTAAGTGAATTAGGGCTCTTCTTAGCCTTTCATCCTTTCCAAGACAACCTGTAGCACATACTACAATTTTGGACCTAAGGTAATCCTAAACTTATTAGAGTACTTTCATGTGTGAGCAGCAAATAGCAAGATTTCAAAACTCCACATTCTCTCTAGGGATTCCTCCTCCTTTGATAGCCTTCTCTCTTGTATTTTAGGACTCTTGCATTCCTTCTCCACTGCAGATTGAACCCAAGAAGATACTTAATTGATGTGTGTGTCAATAGGTCGAATGCCTTCCTTTATATAGTCTATCATAGGGGTCAAATAACCCTCACAAGGCCAACTTGCTCCTTGTTAGCCGACTTGGTTCTTAAGAGCCTTCTAGACATTTACATATAAAATTATTTTTTCTTTCTACAAGTGCCCAAAAAGGTATTTTACAATAACAGTGGCTCTTTCATTCATGATAAACCTAAGAGACCTAATGAAAAATGACTTGAGCATGAAACCCATGCTCCAAAAATAATCATGTTCTTTCTCCAAATAAGATATACATCATTACAAGAGTCAAATGGCAATTATGAAGACCCAAACTAGTTACATTCTTTAACACTCCCTCTTAACTATGGAGGTATTAATAATTGTCCAATCAGTACAAGGATAATAGTCCCTTTGGAAATTTATCATAAGAAGAGTCAAATTGATAAGACAACTATAAGCATCAACATTATGATCAACCAACACTGTCTTTGAGGCCTAACTAGACAAGCTCTACTTCATTCTAGAGCATTATGTTGGGAGGCTTTACGTGTGATATTGCACTACCTCTACAAGGCACATACCCCATCCGGATGTCCACAAAGTATTTCCTTTTAGGACTATTCTTATCTTGGATCCTTGGCCCTAACTCCTCGAAGAATATCGGTCCTATTTTCCCACTCTTATCTTGGATACATGTCACATCCTCAAAGAGTGTCAGTCCCTTTCCTTTCTTGGATGTTTTATCCTCAAGGAAACCACAAACGCTTATCCAATCCTCTATCATTCTCTCTCCAAGGCATTCACTTAGACTTACAGTTGTTAGTCCTGTTTAAATGATTGACACATGAAGCAAATAATGCACATGTGATGTCCAACATCACTCCCTCTCAACTAGAGAGGATATCTCTATTCTCCTTTTAACTCGAGAATAGATCCTTGCTCCTATTCAAGGAGACTCCTTTACTCCCTCTCAAATATAGAGGATATTCCTAACTTTCTTTCTAATTGGGAAGTCATATCCACAAGCTTTCTAGCTTGTCTTCATAAGAGTATCAATTGCCAGTTCTTCATAACTGCCTGGATCCCTCTTTTCTTTGCATCCCATTGTATCGAACTTGCCTCCTTTTGAGGTACCATGAGCCATCTTCTTCAATATTCTAACAGGTTTCAGGTCATTAATCTTGCACATCACTTTCAACTTGCTAATTTTAATGAAGGCATTATATTGTGCCTTCCCAAGTTGTCAGTTGATCATAGCTTCCTTGAGAAAGTGATCTCCTTTGACCTTCAGGTTATCTTCTCACACTGTGACCTCTCAATCCCAAGATGAGTGTATCTTGACTTCACAGTTGCCAGGTACCAGATATTGAGCTTTCATCAACTTTGTCCATACATTTTGTTGTATCATCCATTGTCCTTTTAATTTTATTTTCAGTTTTATTGCAAAAATGGAAAAAAAAAATCAAATATTGTGTTATAGTGGAAATAAGACGAGATGAGGAAATTTGAAAGAAATGACTTATTTTATATTATTAATGACTTTTGAATGTGAGAAACCCGCGAGAAGATCTAAGTCGTCAGCTTGGAAGGCAACATATCCGACGGTAATCGCATGATTAACAAGCGCGAGGGTTAATTCAAAATCGGACACGATAAATTATAAAATGGAGTTAAAACCTTAGTTAATCAGGGTCATCCACTTGAAGGCAGCAGATCTGACAGATATCGCGTCAAAAAGTGAATGGGTTTTATTTTAAATTTTGGACCTGAGAAATATTTTAATTGCAGTTTAATTTCCTATCAAGTCCGTGGGGAAGTCAAAGGCTTGTGGAAAAAGAAGACATGATAAGGTTTTGTTTAACAGGTTTAAAGTCTCGTTGAGTTCCGAAGGATTAGACCGTCCATTGAATGGGTGATCGGATGGTGATCGCGCTCAAATGTGCGCGTGGGTTAACGGCTCAGGTGGACCCGATATGTAATGAATTGGGGCTTAATTCCTTTGGTTTCTGGCGACGGTGATTGGTCGTGTTTCCTTGTGTTTTGGCCAATCACAACACTTCCAATATGTACGTGAGCCCATAACCCACAAGTCCACGCACAGAGTTCTTGTAAAGTTGCAGTTTGTTGTGTTAAAACAATCTAACCATCATCAGGATGTCTATAGGGTTATAGCTTGCAGAATAACACTCAAACCACATACTCAAGCCACAGATTCGAACAACGAACAACCATCACCTTCTAATTTTTGTTACCTCTCGTTATTTTGTTTTCTTGAGGAGAATGAGGTGTCTTTTACCCTCCATTGTAATATTCTATAATAACTTTTACTTTAGATAGTTAGGAAATAGTTAAGCAGTTTGACAGTTTTGGTGATTACCAACTATCTCATAATGTATAAAAAGAGGAAAATTTATAGAGAAAGGGTTTGAATTTTGAAGAACCTGGAGACTAGGCTACTGTATTTTTGATAAACTGTGGGTTAATGAAAGATTTAGAAGTTTTCCACACATTGTTGGGTATGATTTTGTAACTTCTCTGTTGTGTGTCATTGTATGTCTTCTTTCCTTTAAGTGTAGTAATGAAGTTGCAGGTCTTTGTTTACTTGTGTGAATAAATTTAAAGCTCCTTAAAATAGCGCTCCTATACTTAAAGCCCCTACCTCTGCAATTCTTCTAGGTTACAGATAGTAGTTTATGTGTAAAACAGCATATTATCTTTAACTTCCCTAAGTGTCACAGATAATAGTTTCCGTGTAAAACAACATATTGTCTCTGACTTCTCCAAGCATTCTTCATTCAACATTCATATTCAATAATCAAATGGCATTATGAGACTTTCATATCACCTAAGTATTGAGGGTTTAAAACCAGGTATTTCAAGTCCTTCAATTGAGAATACAACATATAACTGAGTGACATAAACAATAAACATTAATGACTTAAGCACAATTTCTACACAACCAAGAAATTGGTTTCTCAAGGGACAACATTAATTGGAGTCGTTGTTGGGGAGAGAAGACAAGAACACTTTTCCATGGGTTTTTAATATTTTCCTCTGGTTGTTCAATGAGGAGGAAATATTTCGCTGTATAAGCCAAAAAACTCCAGTTACACCAAGTCCTACACTGTTTGCACCTAGCAACAATTCAACTCATTTTTTCATCCAAACATTCACCTTTATTTGACCAAGTGTCACCTTTTATATCCACTTCATTTTAAGAACCCAACTGTCAAGAACAATCTTTAGATTCTGTTTCTTTCTCAGTGTCTGCTATAGTTATTCAACCTGAACCTATAACTACATTATCACCTTCTCATACTCCATTTACTCCTCAGTCAGGTTCCACATCTGTTGGTAATCAAGGTTCAGTAAGTTCAGGAGCAAACATGGTAGCACCTACATTCTTGATGAATAGGTATGCACCTATTCAATTGCCACAACAATTGAATCAAATGCCACAGGAATACTTGAATATTCTTCCTCGTTTCACAGGGGAGGATGAACAAACAACAGAGAATCATATAGCAGTATTTTGTAATTTTGCAGAAAATCTAAATGTTGAACATTTAGATGTTGTTTTAAGACTTTTTGTGCAATCCCTAGATGGAGAAGTAAGAAAATGGTTTAAAGGACTTCCTAATGAATCTATTCCTACATGGGAAGAGATGGAGCACCTGTTCACCCAGAGATGGGGAGAGAAAAGAGACCATGGGTATTCACTCATAGAGTTCAATGCTATTAAGAAGAAATCTGATGAAAGTGTTGTTGAATTCATCAGAAGATTCAATAAATTGTACAATAGTCTTCCAGTGGAGATTAAGCCCCTTCTTGCTGGTGAAAAAATAACTTTTGCAGGGGCTTTTGAGTCAAATTTTGGATTCACATTGAGGGAGAGAAGATCTGCAACCCTTGATCAGATCCAAACTGATGCCTTAGAGATAGAAGCAAATCTGGTGGTTGCAGGTAAAGCACCAGAGACACAGTCTATTCAAGATAAGGGAAAGGCTAAAGTGGAATCCTCTCAAAGTCAAACATTATAGGATATGAGTAATGTAATTAAAAATTTGTCAAATAAATAAATTAAACTAGAGTTGGAGAGTAAGAATTCTCAGAGGCAAGCACAACAGAACAAAAACTTTAATCCTCGATATAGAAGATGTTAGCCTCCTGTTGCAACAGGGTATCATTTTTCATGATTGACATTTTCACATGCCAAATATGTCATACTTTGCAAGCTGCACTGTTCCATATTTCCAGAAGAGACCAAAGAAGAAAGCCATGAAGTGTACTAGTCCAAATGCCACTGCTGATTCCAATTTTTGATGAGTTGTTCCAGTTTTGAAGAGTTTTCATTTAAGGGAGGTCCAAACAGTTTAATCTTGGTCTCCTTAGGTTTCAATTTCCTGTTTTAGAATATAGAGAATGATATCTGTCCAAACAGTTTAATCTTGGCAGATCTGTAGATAGGTAGAGAATCAAAGGGACCCAACTGCTTAATTTGGGCCCTGGCAGAAATAAGTGTAGATTTAGATAGGAAAAATTCAAAAGAAAAAATTGTAAATCTGGGTTTGCAAGTCTAAGTGCACCCAAACTAAAAAGAAGAAAAAATGTTAGGAGAGTAGGCTGGGTAGGTATCTGTGTGGTTGCAAAATGATAATTTATGATCAATTTTGTGGTACAAAGTGTTATATTTTTACAGATCACAGTGCAGGCAGTGTTCATGCAAAGGAGCTCAAAGGTGGACATAACTAATTCCCCCCTTCTTCTAATTCCCCAAGTCCCTTACTAACTTCCCAAAGAGGTCAAGATCTGCTTGATTCCTCTTAGATTCATCATCATCCATATCAGTTGCCTTGGTGAAAATCTGCTTCACTCAAGGATTTTTATTTCTTTTCAAGGTCTTTTCCCCAAAATAGCCTAAGGTCCCTGGCCTTAGCGCTTGCTGATCACCGTCATATTAACTACTAACAGTATTATGTAATTCCCTACCAGTTTTCCCCCTTCCCCTACTAAAACTTTGTATATAAAATTCCCCTATGTGAATATCCCCTCCCTGGCAATATAGCCATATTTTTATAAGTCCGGGAAAAACGGTCCATCCGGGGTTGTTTTTAGCCCATCCGTGTCTTAAAAGGGATTAATCCGACACCTGGTCAGATTAATAACCTCTCCCCTAGCCCTAAACCCTCAAAAAACCCCCTTTTCCGCCCCTAAACCAAAGTTTTGTGCACAAATACATTGACCCGCGCGTATTAAACCCATATAACCCCCATAAACCATTGTTTAGACCCACCTGCGCGCATATTAAAAAGGGAATATTCTCTGTATATTCTCCGCCCATATCCCCCCGCCATATTATCTTGGCCGCCAGCCGTCGGATCGTCCGCCCCGCAGATCGACGGTGGGCGAGCCGTCCCATCTCCAAAACGCCCGAGCGTTAGCGTCCGGGAGATGGGCGGTATTACCGCCGTACCTCCCGCCACGCGTCAGCTCCTGGGCTGTGGCGGAGCCCCCTCTAACAAAACCACTCCCCCCCAAAGGTGGTGCGCCACAAAACCACTTACCGCCTCATGCCTGGTGACGTCACCGCTTACGTCACCCCCTGCACAGTCACCGCTTACGTCACCCCCCTCTACCCAGTCACATGTCGAGTCATCTGCCTGCGTGGCCCCTTGCCACGGGTCATGCCACGTCACCGTCCGTACATGATGACGTCATCTCGCCACGTCATCATGCTGACGTCATCATCACTTTTTGGGCGCAAAGGCAAAAATCGCACTTCGGAGCCCCGGAATCAGATTCTGAGGCAGTTTTTGATGAGCGATTTGCACCTATCGCTCATCGCTAGATTTTTTGGGCCTGAATGGGGAATCTTTAGGGAATCTTTTCATTCTGCGGCCCCCAGCAGGCCCGAGAGGCGTCAAATAACCCATTTTTCTTCGCGAAGCTTGCCGGGAGGACCAGAAAACAGTTTTGAAGAAAACAGAGGCCGAACAGCGGCCATTAAATGATGATTTAACACACAGCAAGTCAGTACAGCATCTGTTTATTGCCAAAGAGTATTAGAGGAAGAAGAGAAGCCAAAGAATATCAGCTGAAGATTTTTAGGGGCTCGAAGCACCTGAACATTGATTAGCCCCCCCAGAAAGTCAAATCAAGAGGCATAAGCCCATCCTTGCCCTCAAATCACAGTTAAAGCTTTAAATGCAGGCAGACAGCAGAGATGCAGAAACCCATACACATTTATTTCAGAAAACACTGCAGCAAGCCACCAAGGACAGCATCATTTATTCAGTTTTGATACGGCGGCCCTGAGCGCAGCCCGAGATATTTTTTGCATTTATTTCTGGATAGGATTAGGTTAAGTAGTCATTTTTCTTTATGACCTGATTAGGTCAAGATGTAATAAAGGAACTCTGTAGATAGTTTTGCCCTATATATACCGCCCTCTACATTGTTTCAAGTGTTGGTTGATTGAGAATTTTCACTAGAGACTCGCATTGTATACCTGGTTCTTTCTATAATCAAAGATTGTTGAAAGCTTGGAGAGCAAACTGTCTGTTGTAAATGAATGTTTTTGGAGATATGAAGATGGAATTCTTGTGCTGCAGCCTGAAGCAATAAGTGCATCTTACCTCTGTTTCATTATTTACCACTATCTAAGTAGTAGAAAGAAAGAATAGCTTAGAATTAGTTTAAATACTCTCTATGCTCAATTTCTGCTATTTCTTTATGTTTTCCTCTGATTGAATTGGTTATGAATATGAATTCCTCCTAGCTCATATTTACCCCAATTCACCTGTGTTTGCCAATTGTCTAGGGATTCTTTACTGCCCCTAGATAGCGCTCTGTTACCTCCTCTGTTAAGCTGATTGAGAGATTCTTAACTGCCTCTCATTACTTAGCATTCTTTCCATCATTTAAACCTGAAATATTGGTTCATGCTCAACTATCTTGCTCCACTTCCCCTCTCTTGTGACCGAAGTAATGCACCAACAGTTCTCCTCCTCGACTTCACGCCCAATGGTTTGAAACTTCCAGACTATGCCTTGCCTCTCTGTCTGAAAACATCAATTTTCCCACCAAAAACAAAACAAAACCCTCTGAACCCAAGACCTAGCCTAAAATCCCTTTCAACAAAGCTAAATCATAAAGAGAGAGCCCTCTCTGATTGCAGGTTGGCTAGAACCTGCAGTCCAAAGTTGGTCTGTGGTTACCTCAGCCGTATCCTTTTCCGGAGCTTAAGGACAACCTGAGTGATAACAGAAGACAACCTCTGCAAATTTTGCAGAAGGAGAGAAAATATTAAGATTAGGTTTAAGCACCACTTTACTTAGAGGCAGATCCTGATGAAGTACCAGAGCATTCCAGGGACCATGGTGATCAGATTTCCACATTGTATGTAGTTGATGAAGATGAACTAGGTGTCGAGGGAGAAGAATATGAATATGTTGAAACAGATGCCATTTACAATGAGAGTGAAATTGACGAGTATTGGAAGCAGTTTTCTGATTTTATGCAGGTAGAATTACATAAAAAAATATGACTTGAGATCAAGGAAAAGATCTAGAAGTGAAGAAAATGAAGGTGAGTAGCAAGTTCCAGATCCCTTACAAAAGGTGACTCCACAAGAACCACAGCCTGCAAAACAATTGAATAAAGGAAAGCAACAACAGAATACAAGTAGCAAGACTCAAATACTTCAAGGTGAGTCTTCTTAAGACAAAAGTGATAAAATTCCTTTAGAAAAGCTTGTTTCCATTCCACAAGAGGTTTCAGTGATGAAGAGAAGTGAAGATGAAAATGAAAGGAATACTAAACAGGTTCATGTGTTTAGTCTTACTAAAGAATTAGAAAAAATCAGAATTCAAGTGCCCCTCACAAAGTTGGTCAAAACACCAGTTTATCAGAGAGAGATTGTTGAGTTTATCAATCTAAGAGAGAATGTGAATGTAAATGACACTGTGAATCTGCAAGAAGATAAATCAGTAGTGGTTTTTTGTCCACATGTGGAGGAGGTAGATTCTTCAACACCTCCTTTCTACATTTCTTTATTGATTCATGATTTCCTCTTGCATAATTGTATGTTTGATTCAGGAGCTTCACATAACCTTATGCCATTATCAGTGATGAAACAACTAAACCTACAAATTACTAGACCTTACAGAGACTTGTATTCTTTTGATTCAAATAAAGTCAAGTGTCTGGGGGTGAATAAAGATATGGTGGTGTCACTAGCCCAAATCCCAACTAAAAGCTTGGTAATGGATGTAGTGGTGGCAGATATCCCTGCTAGGTTTGGAATGTTGCTATCAAGGTCATGGGGGCCTAAATTGGGTGGTGTTTTGAAACTAGATTTTACTTATGCTATCATACCAATTTTTGGTGGAGAAGAAAGGAGGTTGTACAGAGAAACCAGATTTGTAAAAACAATCACAAAAAATGGAGCAAGTAATTCACCTGTATATAGCCAAGAGAAAGATGACTTTTCTTGCTTCGTGTTGCATGACAATGCAGAATTGGCTGAAGATAATCAGAGGCAGCTTACTTCAACCAGTGTAAATATAGAGCCGCATAAGGGGTGTGGAAGTGCTTCTTTGATGGAGCCTATTCTAAAGAAGGAACAAGTTTCGGTTTCCTTCTAATTACACCGTGAGGTAATATGTCCCCTTTTTCTTTTAAATTGGAGTTCGAAGCAACAAATAATGTGGCAAAATATGAATCCTTGATCATTGCTCTGCAAACAACAAAACAAATGGGAGTCCAGTCAATTTTTGTTTTTGGAGATTCAGAGTTGATTATAAAGCAAATAAAGAACCACTGCCAAACAAAACACCCTAGGCTTAGGGCATATAGAAATGAAGTGTGGGATTTGGTTGAGAACTTCTTTGAAGCTTTCAACATTCAGTTCATTCTAAGAGATGGAAACAGATTAGCAGACCCTTTGGTTGTGGCTGCTAGTACTTTTAGGCCTCCTATTAATCCAAAGCTAAGATATGAGGTTGAAATGAGGCATAGGCCTTTTGATATAAAGCACTAGCAAATTTTTGAAGATGATCAGCAGATTAAGGGATTCTTGACTATGATTGAAGATTTTCAGGGCATAGAGATTGATCAAGATGAAGATGAAGCAACAAAAGGAGCAAAAGTAAGTGGTTTGAAAAATTCTATAGTTAATCAAAAAATTATTCAATTGAAAGATAATATTCTGCCAAGGGGGCTTGTCCCTCTTGAAAGACTTTTTAACTCCAATGGTGTAGTTGTCAGTTTAGAGAAAATTCCACAGGATGAGCAGATTCAAGATCACAATATTGGAACTCAGAAGGAGCCCAAGTTAGTCAAATTATTTAATGGAGTTCCACTTAATTACAAGGAGAGATATATTAAGCTTTTCAAGGACTATATTGATGTTTTTGCTTGGTCCTATGAGGATCTCAAAACATATGATTTAAGTATTATTCAGCACAAGATTCCCTTGAAAGAGGGGATTAAACCATTTAAGCAGAAACTTAGACAGATAAACCCTCTGCTTTTACCATTGATTGAGAAAGAAGTCAAAAAGCTGCTTGATGCCAAAATAATAGTTCCACTCAGGTACTCTGACTGGGTGGCCAATTTAGTGCCTGTAAGGAAGAAAAATGCAAAAATAAGGCTATGTGTGGACTTTAGAAATCTAAATAGGCCTTCCTTAAAATATAACTATACGTTACCTAAAATAGATCATGTGCTGCAGAAGGTAACAGGATCATTCAGGATGTCAATGTTGGATGGGTTTTCTGGGTATAACCAGGTGGCTATTGATAAAGAAGATTAGAAGAAGACTACATTCACAACTCCTTGGGGAACCTTTATGTATGCTCAAATGCCTTTTGGGTTGATGAATGTAGGTGCTACATTTCAGAGGGCTATGGACATTGCTTTTGTGGGTGATAAGTTTGTAGTGATATACTTGGATGACATCATTGTTTTCTCTAAGTCTGATGAGGAGCATTTGGACCATCTTAAAAAGACTTTTGAGAAATGTAGAAAATTTGGGCTTTCCTTGAATCCTAAGAAGTCTATTTTTGCTCTAGAAGAGGGCAAAATGTTGGGGCACATTGTTTCTAGAGATGGAGTGAAGATAGATCCAGCAAGGGTGCAAGCTGTGCAGAAAATACCCCTGCCCAGGAGTAAGAAAAACATTCAAATTTTTTCTGGGAAAGATAAAAATTTTAAGGAGGTTTGTGTCTAATTATGCTGAAATTGTAAAAGAAATTACTAATATGTTGAAGAAAGAGAATGAAGTGCATTGGACCAAGGAAGCCAAAGAGTCATTCTCCATAATTAAAGAAGCATTACAAGTAGCTCAAGTTTTAATTAGCCTTGATTATCAAAAGCCTTTTCAAGTTTTTTTATTTGCATCACCTAATTCAATAGCTATTGTTTTGTTACAGAAGAATGATGAAGAAAAGGAGCAGCGAGATGCTTTCTTTAGCAAGATTCTCAGAGATGTTGAACTAAAGTACAATATTCTTGAAAAATAGCTATATGCTTTGGTAAAAGCCCTAAAGGCCTTCATGACTTATGTGCTACAGTCACAGATCATTGCTTAGGTGCCAAATGTTGCAGTAAAGGATGTCTTAGTCTAGAGTGATGTGGAAGGAAAAAGAGGAAAATGGATAGCCAAGATCCAAGAGTATGACTTGGACATAAAGCCACAAAGTTGGTGAAAGGGCAGGGATTGGCAAAGATGTTGACAGAGTCAAATTTTCAGGCATTGGGAATCAACTTTCTAACACCTGAAAATGAGGAGATAATTGAAGAAGGTGAAGAAAAAACAAATCCAGGTAAGAAGATCAGGTATAAGTTTTTATGTTCAGAATGGTACAAGAACAGAGTCCATTATTTATGTCTTCTCTCTTGTCCTCAATCTTTGGATAGAACAAAATATAGAGCATTAAAGATAAAAGAAAAACCATATGTGATTGTTGAGGGCGGATTTTATTGGAAGGATCCTGTGGGAATTTTATTGTTATGTTTAACAGAGGATGAATTTACAGAGACCATTAAAAATTATCATGAGAAGTTATGTGGTGGACATTATAGTTGGAAGGCTACTGCACATAAAATCCTCTAGGTAAGGTTTTATTGGCCTACTCTATTTGGTGATACACATAAGTTTGTTAGAAGCTGTTAGAAGTGTCAGCTTTTTGCTGAGAAGAAGAGGCCAGCTCCCTTGCCTTTGATCCCAATCTTCATAGAAGAACCATTCACACAATGGGGAATAGATTTTGTTGGATAAATTAACCCACCTTCAAGTGGAAAACACAAGTGGGTTCTTACAACAACTGATTATTTCACCAAGTGGGTAGAAGCTATACCTACTAAAAGGGCAAATGACCAGGCGGTGATGAAGTTCTTAGAGGAAAATATTTTCAACAGATTTGGATGCCCTATCAAAATCATAACAGACAATGCTCAAGTCTTCAGTTCAAGAAAGTTTGTTGCTTTTTGTCAAAATTATAATGTTATTTTATCTCATTCAACAGCTTATCATCCACAGGGAAATGGATTGGCTAAATCCACTGACAAAACATTGATGAAGATCCTTAAGAAAACAATTGCAGAGAATCAGAAAGATTGGGATTCGAAATTAAAGTTTTCTCTATGGGCTGTCATAGTGACTACAAGAAGGTCTACAGGCAAATCACCTTTTGAATTAGTGTATGGAACTCAAGCTCTGTTCCCTAGTTAGCTTGTGAAGCTTGTGATTGTAATGATTCAGGAGGCAAAAGAAGAACCCAATGCTCTGATAAGAAGGATGCATAAGGTAGTGGAATTAAGTGAAAGCAGGGATAAGGTAAGAGACAACTTGATTATGTATCAATCAAAGATGAAGGGTATTTTTGACAAAAAGGCCAGAGAAATTGATTTTAAAGTTGGAGACCTGGTATTAAGGTGGGATACTAGAAGAGAAGATAAGGGTAAACATGGAAAGTTTGATCCTCTCTGGTATGGCCCATTCAGAATTATAGAAGCAAGGACAAATAATACATTCTTCCTGGAGAATCTTGATGGTGAATCTTTACAGTTTCCTATCAATGGGCAGTACCTCAAACATTACTTCCAGTTTTGAAGCACAAGCATCCTGTCATTGTAGATACCGGAGTGAATTCATTGTACAAATTCCATAAAATTTAAATTGGCTAAGCAATATGTGACTCCATGCCTGAGGTGAAGGCACTGATCTGCGGTTCTTAGTGCTTTTGTGGCAAAAGCACTATCCCCAGGTGGAGCCAGATGTTGTAGCATCCATTGTCCTTTTAATTTTATTTTCAGTTTTATTGCAAAAATGGAAAAAAAAATCAAATATTGTGTTATAGCGGAAATAAGAGGAAATGCGGAAATTTGAAAGAAATGACTTATTTTATATTATTAATGACTTTTGAATGTGAGAAACTTGCGAGAAGATTTGAGCCGTCAGCTTGGAAGGCAACAAATCCAATAGTAATCACGCGGTTAACAAGCGCGAGGGTTAATTCAAAATCGGACGTGATAAATTATAAGATGGAGTTAAAACCTTAGTGAATCAGGGTTGTCTGCTTGAAGGCAGCAGATCCGACAGATATCACGTCGAAAAGTGAACAATTTTTATTTTAAATTTCAGACCCGAGAAATCTTTTAACCGCAATTTAGTTTCCTATTGGGTCCGTGGGGAAGTCAAAGGCTTGTGGAAAAAGCGGACATGATAAGGTTTTGTTCAACAGGTTTAAAGTCTTGTTGAGTTTCGAAGGATCGGACCGTCCATTGAATGGGTGATCGGATGGTGATCGCACTCAAATGTGCGCGTGGGTTAATGGCTGAGGTGGACCCGATATGTAATGAACTAGGGCTTAATTCCTTTGGTTTCTGGCGACGGTGATTGGTCATGTTTCCTTGTGTTTTGGCCAATCACAACACTTCTGATATGTATGTGGGCCCATAACCCACAAGTCCACGCACGAAGTTCTTGTAAAGTTGCAGTTTGTTGTGTTAAAACAGTCTAACTGTCATCAAGACATCTACAGGGTTACAACTTGCAGAATAACACTCAAACCACATACTCAAGCCACAGATTCAAACAACGAACAACCATCACCTTCTAATTTCTGTTACCTCTCGTTATTTTGTTTTCTTGAGGAGAATGAGGTGTCTTTTACCCTCCATTGTAATATTCTGTAATAACTTTTACTTTAGACAGTTAGGAAATAGTTAAGCAGTTTGACAGTTTTGGTGATTACCAATTGTCTCATAATGTATAAAAAGAGGAAAATTTACAAAGAAAGGGTTTGAATTTTGAAGAACCTGGAGACTAGGCTACTGTATTTTTGATAAACTGTTGGTTAATGAAAGATTCAGAAGTTTTCCACACATTGTTGGGTATGATTTTGTAACTTCTCTGTTATGTGTCATCATATGTCTTCTTTCCTTTAAGTATAGTAATGAAGCTGCAGGTCTTTGTTTACTTGTGTGAATAAAGTTAAAGTTCCTTAAAAGAGCGCTCCTATACTTAAAACCCCTACCTCTGCAATTCTTCTAAGTTACAGATAGTAGTTTCTGTGTAAAACAACATATTGTCTTTAACTTCCCTAAGTGTCACAGATAATAGTTTCTGTGTAAAACAGCATATTGTCTCTGACTTCTCCAAGCATTCTTCATTCAACATTCATATTCAGCAATCAAATGGCATTCTGAGACTTTCATATCACCTAAGTATTGAGGGTTTAAAACCAGGTCTTTCAGGTCCTTCAATTGAGAATACAACATATAACTGAGTGACATAAACAATATTGGATTTCAGAGATCTGTGGTTTGTGCTTTTTGAATTTTTGACCGGAGAATCCACAGTTGTAGAATTTATACACCAACGTTTCGAATCCCAAATGGGATCCATCATCAGGGAACAGAGAAAGATGATAAGAGACATAAACAATAAACATTAATGTCTTAAGCACAATTTCTACACAACCAAGAAATTGGTTTCTCAAGGGACAACACATTCCATACAGTTGAACTTGCCTCAATTGTCATCTTGCAACATTCTTCCAGGTAGCAAAACAATATGTTAACTAGATAACCGACAATAAATATTAACATTAGACTTACCTCATTGTGACAACTTTCTCATCATCAACATCTTCAAGGTCCATCTCCATATGATTCTTCCTTCATGCATCAGAGTGCCCAAGGATCGAACTTGATTACCAAGTTACCATTATCTTCCAGAGATTATACTATATGTTGATCACTAATATATATGCATATGATCTAGTGAGAAAGTATTTAATATTTTATCCATTCAGAGTAAGTAAAATTCATCTTCTTAGGAATCAGATGAAAGATTCACTATGCATAATTTATGACTAACTTTTCTTCCAGGATTATATGAATCTTATATAAAAGTTACTTCAAGCATGCATTATTAATCTTTCACACAATCATCTAGCTAAATGTATTCAATAATGAGCCTACAACTTGACCAACTACATTCCTTCATCCTTTTCAGAGTATTGTTTTTGTACGATATGGAATATATACTAATCTTGCCATAATGATTTTTTCAATAGCCTTCTAAGATGATGACTCTCACAGGATCATGATGATCCACCTTAGAAAAATGACTTCTTCTAACATAATGTTAGAGAATGTATGGATGAACACTGATGTAGAGTGGTCCCCAAGCTTTTCATTCTTAAAGGACTAGATGATTTTAAGCAATTCAAACAAGTATACTTTAAATATGCTACTATCACGTGCTTTTATCTATGATGCCATACTAAATCAATATTCTTCTAGAAAATAAAATGATACATGCTTACTCCTTTAATGACTTTGTTAGCATTAGTTTCTTCATGGTCCTTACAGTTCCCTCTTTCCATCATGCTCGTCATTAACAAGCACAAGGATTGCTTTGCTAGTCCATCCTTCTCAGTTTGCTTCCTTCATTATCTACCTGCAACATTCACTCACAAGTACAACCAAGAAAAATACGAGTAGAAGAGCATGAAAACGACCTAGGGTTTCATGGTTTTCATAAAAGGTATTATCCTAGGATTCTTAGACACAAACCCTATACTCCTTTATATTTCCCTTGGAAACATCATCCCTAGAGTTTTGATGTCATGTCCTAGATTTCATCCAATTCCACCCCTGTCATGTTTTACCATATACCCTAAATTATATACAAACCCTAGAAGTCAAGAATTAGGGTTTCTTATGAGGGAACAAATAGATTAGGGTTAAGGTTTTCACATAGATTAGGGTTTCAAGTTCCATCTAGGGCTTTCTAGTCCAAGTTTCATCCAGGGTTCCTAGATACCAAAACTTGCAAAGTTCATGAACCCTATATTCTAGCCATACAAAACATGTTACAAAACCCTAATCACTTTATCGACCCATTCTTTATCTTAAACTAAACAAATATATATACCTTAAGGACCACGCACCTTTGTCTTCCATGATCACTTGCAAGTTGCTACAAGACCTTCCTTTAAGATCTAAAAATATTGATCCCAAAAGCATTGTCACCTTCATTTATTTTCATGGTCTTCCTACTTCCTTTAAGATAATTTTTCAAGGATGTTAAGATAGGACGCTCTTCTCCAGGTGACCAACTAGTGCTCCTTTTGAATTCAGGTGAGGGTGTCCTGTAAGTGCTGCTAAACTTGTGTTACTACTTCCTTACTTTAAGCAAGCCTTGAAAGGGATACAACAATCCTTTTATGCTTTGATGCCCTTGATGACAAATTTGGAATCAATCTTGCACCATCATATTTTAATTTTGGCCCTTAGGTTAGGGCTTACTACAGTCATGGAAAGAATCTTGAGATTGAACTTAAAAGCCTCTCTAATTTGTGGTCTAATATCCTTCACAAGGTGTCTTTTCTTCGCTAGTTAGAAAGACTACTATGTACTTGAATATATACCTTTCGGCTTCCTCCATGATTTGATATGGACTTAGGCCTAGGTCTATGATCATTTTAGGGATATGTGGCCTATAATGTATCTTTCAAATTTTGACTTCCTTTCCTCTACAATATTATGCCATTCATTGTACTTGATGACACTTCCATCACTTGTTTAGGCCTATTCAGCCATCTCCAACAACCACTATAGGAGCTCGGCCTTCACATTGATGCTATAATAATTTCAACCTTTTTCTAGGTTTGTAGTAACCCTTGACGTGTCCTAAAAGACCCTCTTTTCTTTGTTATATATCTTGATATAACTTGACCTTGTCTTTAAGAAAAAATTACCCCAAACCATGCATATTTATTATTCTTTAAGCTTGTGGCTAGCCCCTGCTCCTGCTCAGCTCTATAATAGAGACAAAATGGACCCAAAAACAATTGTCTTTAAGCCTTCGACCTAGTCTCCTTGAGCTTAGCTACATCAAGTGTGTAATTTGTCCCTTGTTTTAGGCTCCTAGGGGCAATACAACATTTTACTAGTGATCTTTCGAACTGCTAATGCTTCTGACCTTATCTCTGATACCATGTTGGAAAATTCATTAGGGAAACATTTAATTAATCATTTCCATTCATGATAGTTATGTGTGATATTATGTTATTCTTCTTCTGTGTTATGCATATGTTCTTATCATCAAATAAATGTTAAAACAAGATCACAACCATACACAATCAATAGAAGATATAGACTCCAAATAATGACAAACCCCCTCCAAGGGGAAAACCTAGAAATAACTTCTCTTCTTACAGAATTAACTTCAAAGGAGACCTCCAAGACCAAACCCTAGACCCATGTTTCCACTAAGAAGCAAGTCAAATAGCCAATCTTCCAAGACAAGATATCTAAGTGAATTAGGGCTATTCTTAGCCTTTCGTCCTTTCTAAGACAACATGTAGAACATACTACAATTTTGGATATGATGTAACCGTAGAATTCTTAGAGTACTTGCATGTGTGAGCAACAAATAACGAGAATTCAGGCCTTCACATTCTCCCTAGGGCTTCCTCCTCCTTCACTAGCTTTCCCTCTTGTCTTTTAGGACTCTTGCATTCCTTCTCCATTGCAGCTCGAACCCAAGAAGATACTTGATTGATGTGTGTGTCAATAGGTCAAATGCCTTCCTTTATATAGCGTATCCTAGGGTTCGAATAGCCCTCACAATGCCGACTTGTTCCTTGTTGGGCGACTTGGTTCTTAGGAGCCTTATTAACATTTCCATATAAAGATATGTTTTCTTTCTTTGATACAAGTGCCCAAAAATGGTCTTTTGTAATAGCAATGACACTTTGACTCATGATAAACCTAGGAGACCTAATGACAAATGAATTGAGCATGAAACCCATGCTCCAAAAATAATCATTTTCTTTATCCAAATAAGATATACATCATTACAAGAGTCAAATGACAATTATCAAGATTGAAACTAGTTACATTCTTCAACAATTTAAAGGGTAAATAAACAATCATACACACTCATCATCAACCACTACAATATCTTCAATCAAAAACAAATCTCCAACAATCAAGGCACTTTAGGTGGATGGGGTTTTTACAACACTTTCACTTGGTCATCATATAAAAGGGCATACAACATAAAGTTTTTGACATGTTGTTCAGACCTACTACAAATGCATCCATTGTTTTGCAACACAATTCTATAGATCATGACAATTATGTTGAACAATATACTAAAGATGAAGACTTTAAGGATGTCCGTGAACCATTAACTCATGGTAATCAGATGGAATAATTAAATTATCGCATGCACAAAAAATTACTATATCATCTTTGTAAATTATGCATTCTTAGGGTTGAAAGAATTCATATCATTAAGGAAGCTCATACTTCTCTTATTTCTAAACATTTTGGGGTAGGTAAAATAGTGGCTTAGCTACAAAGGTATTGTTACTGGCCCTAGATGTATGAAATTGTATCCAAGTATGTAAAAGGATGTATTCTATGTGCTACTAGTAAACCAAGTAACAAGAAAGTGGGTGTGTATACACTGCTTTTGGTACCTTCCCATCCATGGAAAAGTGTGTCTATGGATTTTGTAGGAGGTTACCTATGTCTATAAGAGGTCATGATTACTTGTATGTAGTAATGGATAGGTTCAACGAGATGTGCATTTGAATGTGCAATAAGAAGTAGGTAACAACTAAACAAACTGCACACGTGTTCTTTTAGCATGCATGGGTCCATTTTGGGTTACCCACATCTATTGTATTAAATCAGGATTCTTGTTTTATTGGGGAGATTTGGTCAAGTTTGTGGGGATTAATGAACACTAAGTTGAAGAAGATCATGGCATTTCATACATAGACCGATGGATAGATAGAGGTGTGAACAAAATAGTAGTACATCTGCTATGAGGACGCTGCAACAAGCATCCTAAGCTTTGGGATGAACAAATACACTATGTGCAACATTCCTACAATCGTGCACTACATTCTTTTATGCATAAATCTCATTTTGAAACTTGTTTCAGAAACCTACCTAAGCCTCCTTTGGATTTCTCTTTTGGGAAAGATTTTGCGGTAGATGGACACATTGATGCGAACAAAGCTATGAATTTTATTCAAAATATCCAATTGGTGCATCAAGCAATACAGGAATGGTCGGAGAAGATCCAAGGCAAGTAAAAGGCGAGGCATGATAAGTATCAAGTGGATCATCAATTTCAAGTTAGTGATAAAGTTTGGCTACTCATCAGAAAAGAAAGTGTTAGCTCTGCTATGTACTTGTGCGTTTGGAGGACCAAAATACTAGCATGGCCGTGTGTTTTTGCAAGCAGGGAGTTCGCAACAGTCTATTTCATTCCCCCCTTTATTTTCCTTGCACTCTTATAACTCCCGCTACCTCTGTTTCCTCCTCCTCCTTCATTTTCCTACGTTCCCATAACCCCGTTATCCCTGTTTTTCCTCCCAAAACCCCCTATAAACCCATTTTCCCCAAGCCCCTAGGCGCTAATGGCGTTAAACCCATATAACTGCGCCTTCGCAAAAAGTGCTATCCACGGCTGTCCCTGTCACATCAGTCCCATCATATGTGTGCATTTAGTCCACATCGTCCGATCAAACCCCGCCGCAATCGGACGGCATTCGCAGCTCCCGCTCCCGTAACCTGCACGCTTGTTAGCCAACGGGGAAAGCGGTTTCCCGTGAGTCACATCCGCCATGTGTCATCACTTGAATGGAATCACGCCCCCCAACGTACGTTTACCACCCTCCTCCATAGGTGGTGCAGGGAATACCACTTTCCACCAAAACCGTCGTCCCCGCTGATTAAACCTCGTGCATCTTCAGCCCCCGATCACCGTCGGATCTGCCCGACCGCGATCCGACGGCCCATGTTTCTCCATCCACGCTTTCTCCCGATACCCCCTGTAAGCCGATCTTAGCCGTTCATCCACGTGATCCGACGGCCGAAAGCTGTTCTCATCATACTCACGCCTCCGCCATGAAGTCTATGCCACCTTTGACTGTTCTCTGCTGTCGAAGAATGAAGGTGATCACCTACCTGTACCCGGCGCAGTTATTCTTCAACAACTCCATTCAAGAGCATTATGGTCAAAGAGCAAGAAGGACGTGCCTCGAGCGGTTAAACGTACTGATCAGTAATGGAGCCTGTTTCATTTTATACTCCACCTGTGTAGGAAGGATGGCCGAGCAATAGAGAATGTCAAATTAATTTATTAAAGCCAGCAGATTGTATCAGAGACCCATATCAGAAGAGTTAAGGTGGTTGGTGGTCCATTATGACCCCTCCACGCATAGGATAGCAGATATTTTTGTAATCAACCTCTATATATACCGAGAAACAAGATGTAATGGAGGTTGATGGATGTTATTTTGATGTAAGGTTCAACTTCTGGAGATTGTAACTACTGTGATACATGCAGCGTCTGGTCTTCATTTTCAGCTAATACAAGCTTCTTTTGCTGTTAATTGCTCACTTTCCACTTCTATTATGTTCTAGGTTGTGCCTGTTATGCATTTGTTCATGTGCTCTTGATATTTAGCATTAGAGGGGCTGTCATCCCACCTCTGTGTTAGAATCCAGTATGTATCATTGAATATGCTATGCAAGTTTCTGTTTGCTTGGTGCCAGAGAGCTGTCATCCTGTCTGTGCATTAGGAAATAGATTTCCAGACCTCTTTACTGGTTGCAGCCGGCCATCACATGGTCTTGTGCATCTGTTGGTGTGGTCAGTATTCTCCATCATCACCTTTTCCTCAAACTATGAGTAATTGGTGGTCTAAAGCCTTGTAGTCTGGGGGTGTTCACCCATGTTTGGGGTTAAACATAGTAGAAGTGGTTATCTGGCTTGAATATGCATCATTCCTTCCATTCATCCACCATTTTCCAACATTTTATGTTGAGTTTGTAATGTTCCCGAGCATCTCTGAGACACAACCTAGGAGAGTTTCTTGGGGTGATAACATTTATTAGCGCCGTTGCCGGGGAGAGGAGATTGAAGTTCAGCTTCCGTGGGAGAATGACACAGTTCCAGATTTTGATGATAGACAAGGTCTGGGCACATTTCTGGTAGTAATCATCTATCTGGCGACTCCATTGGAGGAAGACCAACCTTTGGCGACTCCACATTGAAGTTTTGGCTCAGTTTGTGAGGCATACTCGAAGAAATCCTCAGAAATCACTAGCTGAACCAGTGCCTGACCTTGAGAAGATTGTTAAATCGAAGAAAACATCACAGAAAGGGGCATCAGGATCAGGTAAGCCTAAGAAAACTCATGCATCTCTGAAAGATAAAGTTATAGTTGAAGATATACAGTTTGAAGATTTAGAGCCCAACACTGTTAGTAAGGAAATTCCTTCAAAGATTAATACAACCCCTTGTTCAGTTAGTTCCCCTTTGAATCTCAGTCCAAAGAAAACTTCCCATACAGTCCATAGCATCCCTTTGTCTCTGTCATCCATTTCATTGTTTCAAACTGCTCAATTTGCCAGTGTTCTTCCACATACCCCAGTCATGGCAGGCCAGCAAGTACCTACGAAGATAGAAAGAATTGTAGCTACCAGATATGGACCTTTGGTCTTGCAGTTCCTTTGAATGCCATACTTGCAGGAGAGTATCAAAAATATATGCCTAAATTCACTGGTATAGAGGGAGTAACTGCTGAAGAACACCTTGAAGCTTTTTATAGTTATGCTGATAACTTAGATATAAGTGAAAATGATGTGTGGATGAGAGTTTTTGTCCAGAGCCTTGATGGAGAGGCCAAAAAGTGGTTCAGAGAACTAGCCCCTAGATCTATTGCTGATATTGAAGCCTTAGATGAAGCATTTTTGAAGCACTGGGGAGATAAAAAAGACTTGCTATATTACCATACTGAGTTTGGTAACCTGAAGAGGGAAAATGGGGAATCATTGCCTGATTTTAATAAAAGATTCAATCGTATGTATAGTAAGATACCAGCTGAGGTAAAGCCTACCCCCACCTCTACCAAACTCACTTATGCCAATGCTTTTGACTCTGATTTCTGCCTATTGTTGAGAGAAAGGAGATGTGCTACTCTGGCAGACATGCAGGATGCAACCCTAGAAGTAGAATCTAATATCATGGCTGCAGAAAAGCTCAAAAGTCAAGCTGACAGAAGGAGGCAGAGAGGTCAGGCTTCTACTTCCTCTGCTTCTTCTTCAGAGCCTAAATTAGATAAAATGACTAAGATGATAGAGTCATTGGCCGCTGAAATATCTAAGTTGAAGGTTGAGTAGAATTCAGAAAAGACAAGGCAACAGAACACATTTGCTCCAAGAAATCCAAATCCATTCAGAAGAGCAAATGAAAAATTCCAAATCATTCAGAGGGGTAAAGAACCAAATGAAGAACAAAAGGTTAAAGCTCCTTTCCAGAATGTAGTCATGGAGGAGGAACAGTTCGAAGAGGAGGATGAAATTCACTGCATGGAAGATAAAGGCAGTGCTACCTTTTCGACATTGGCTGCTTACGAAGAATCTTTGCTGCAGGACCAAATAAGTCAAGAATGGGACAGAGAAGTTGTTCGCTAGTTGAGGTCAAATGCAAAAAATGTCAAGGAGAATCCTGCCCAAAGAGCTATTGTCCAAACAGACTCACAGAATATCAGACAGAGAAGACCAACAACTGATCTAGTCATCCTCAAAGCTCCAGTTCAGGAGGTAAGAGGCTCTGATAAGTTACCTTCTTCTTTCAGCTTAGATTCAGAGGTCCAGAAGTTAAAAATATCTATGCCTCTGGTAGAATTGGTAAAGAGTGAAGTGTTTAAAAAGCCTATTCTTGAAGCCCTTGAGCTGGAAACCACACAAACCTCCACTAACTCTGTCAATTTGCAAGATGACAAGCCTGCCATTGTGCTTAGCCCCATGATTGAACCTGCTGATAATAATTCTCCGTCTTTTTATGTCTCCTTGACCATTCATGACAAAATCCTCCATAACTGCTTGCTAGATACAGGGGCTAGCCACAATTTGATGCCTAAAGCTGTCATGGAAGAGTTAGGCCTTGATATCACTAGACCATATCATGATTTATTCTCTTTTGATTTAAGGAAAGTGAAATGCCTAGGATTAATCAAAGCTCTGGTTATTACTCTAACTCAGCTGCCCATGAAGAGTATGATGATGGATATTGTGGTAGCAGATGTCCCTCCTAAGTTTGATATGCTGCTGTTTAGAGGATGGATTAAGAGACTAGGTGGGACATTACAGAATGATCTATCTTATGCCAATGTCCCAGTGTTTGGAGGAGAAAGCAAGAGATTGTATAGAGAAGCACAGTTGGCATACATCATCAGTGATGAGAAGAATCCTACTAATCATCCCATATATGCAGTGGACATTGATTTTGGAGCATGTATTCTCCAAATAGAAGAATCCCAGAAGGCCTCATTGCAGATCAAGAAACCAATTGTTCAGGTCGAGAAAGAGCAAGGAAGTCAGGTTTGGGAGATGTTCTTTGATGGAGCATGTTCCAGGGAAACTGCAAGAGCAGGGGTGGTGCTGGTATCTCTAGAACAAAATAGCACACAACTATCTTTTAAGCTAGCTTTTCAAGTCACAAACAATATAGCAGAGAATGAGGCTTTGCTGTTGAGCCTTAATGCAGCAAAAGACAAAGGAATCAATAAGATAAAGGTGTTTGGAGATGCTGATATGATCATTCAACAAGTAAATGAAACATTTCAGGCAAAGCACCCAAGGCTGAAAGCATATAGAGATGAGGTATGGAGACTCAAAGTCCTTTGATTATTTTTGTATTTCATATATCCCTAGATCCAAAAATTAGCTTGTTGATTCCCTTGCTGTGTTTGCTAGTCTATTTATCCTTCCCATGCCTTCCAAACTAGTTTATGAAGTGCAAATGAAATACAGACCTTCCTTGCCTGATAATGTCCAGCATTGGAAAGTTTTTGATAATGATGATGAAATAAATAGGTTCCTTCAAGTCATTGATGAGTTTTTTGAAATGCAAATTGACCAAGAGAATAAAGCCTTGGAAGAAATCCCCAAGCCCCAGCTTAGAAATAAAATTGGCAAAAATAACATTGTCCAACTTCCCAGTAATCATATTCCTAAGGGTTTAATTCCTCTAGAAAGACTGTTTGACCAGAATGATGTGCCTTACAAGGCTGCCCAAAAAGAAGACTAATCTGTAGTCTGTAAGCATGACATAGGGAGTCCAGGTCAGCCTAGATACATAAATCTGTCTTCCCATCTGTCTGCTAACCAAAGTTCTAAGTACTGCAAATTAATGAAGCAATTTGTTGATGTGTTTGCCTGGGAATATAGTGATATGAAAACATATGATAAGAAGATAATCCAGCATAAAATCCCTCTGGAGAAAGATACTATGCCTTTCAAGTAGAAGCTGAGACCAATAAATCCTATGCTCCTTCCTTTGATTGAAAAAGAAATTAAAAAGTTGCTGGCTGCCAAGATCATAGTCCCTCTTAGATATTCAAAATGGGTAGCCAATTTGGTGGTAGTGAGGAAGAAAAGTGGAGAAATCAGACTGTGTGTTGATTTCAAAAACTTAAATAAATGCTCTAAGAAAGACAACTATCCTCTACCCAAGATGGAGCATTTGCTGCAGAAGGTCTCAGGAGCCAAAGTAATGTCTTTCCTGGACGGATTTTCAGGCTTTAATCAGATTGTTGTGCATCCAGATGACCAAGAGAAGACTGCATTCACCACTCCTTGGGGCACTTTTATGTATGCCAAGATGCCTTTTGGATTAATGAATGTTGGAGCCACCTTTCAGAGAGCTATGGATATAGAATTTGTGGGAGAGAAGGATAAGTTTGTCCTTATCTACCTTGATGACATAACAATATACTCTAGCAGCCATCAAGATCATTTGCAGCATTTGAAGAAAGTGTTCCTGAAGTGCAGAAGGTTTGGGATTTCAGTCAATCCTAAAAAATCACAATTTTCTTTAGAAGAAGGCAAGCTGTTGGGACATATTGTTTCTACTGCAGGTGTTCGAATTGACCCAGAAAGAGTAAAAGCAATACAGACCCTGTCTATCCCGAGATCAAAGAAGGATATTCAGTCCTTTCTTGGCAAGATTAATTTTGTGAGGAGCTTTATTCCAAATTTTTCAGAACTGGTGAAGCATATTACCTCCATGTTGAAGAAAGGATTGGAGGCCAGATGGACTGATGCAGCAAGAAAATCATTCGAGTCTATTAAAAAAGCCATTATGGAAGCTCCCACGTTAAGCAGCCCAGATTACAGCAAGGAGTTCCATATATTTTCATTTGCCTCTGAAGACACTATTGCAGCAGTTTTATTGCAAGCAGATGAAGAAGGTTCAGAGCATCCGGTGGCATTTTTCAGCAAATATTTAAGGGATGCAGAACTCATGTATGATACTGTTGAAAAACAAGCATATGCTCTTATCAAATCCTTGAAAGCTTTTAGAGTTTACATTCTACATTCCAAGATAATTGCATATGTACCCTCTGTCGCAATAAAAGATGTCTTAACACAACCTGATGCTGATGGAAGAAGGGCTAAATGGATTGTAAAGATGATTGAATTCAATATAGAACTGAAGCCCACCAAGCTGGTCAGAGGTCAGGGTCTTACCAGGTTGTTAGCTGAAGAAAATTACAGAACATTGGACATTGATTTCCTGTGCACAATTGCAGAAATTGGTCAGACAAACGAAAAAGAGGAAGCAGTTGAACCAAAGAGAAAGCAGTCAGTGGCCGAAAATCTAGCTTCTTGTGATTGGTATTCTGCAATAATTAACTTCTTGATGAAGCTAGAAATCCCTCCAGACTTAAGCACAAGTCAAGCCATAACTATAAAGCTTAAGGCAACTAATATTGCATTAATGAAAATCTGCTCTATTGGAGGGATCCATCTGGAGTGCTTTTGAGGTGTCTAGACAAAGAACAATCAATAGAATTTATGCAACAATTTCATTCCAACATGTGTGGAGGGCACCATTATTGGAAAACCACTACCCACAAAATTCTCAGAGCTGGGTACTATTGGCCCACCTTGTTTTCTGATGTGTTTTCATTTGTTAAATCTTGTGACAGGTGCCAAAGATTTGAAGGAAAATAGCAGTTGAAGTCCCTACCCTTAAAACCAATACATGCAAAAGGACCTTTTCAACAGTGGGGCTTGGATTTCATTGGAGAAATCAATCCACATTCTAGTGGCCAGCACAAATGGATATTAGTAGCCACTGGTTATTTCACTAAGTGGATTGAAGCAGTCCCTACTAGGACGGCTGATCATAATGTGGTCATGAAGTTTTTAGTTGAAAATATCTTTACCAGATTTGGTTGTCAACATAAATTAGTCATAGATAATGCAGTAGCCTTCAGGGCAGAAGAATTGGTGGATATGTGTGATTCAATGGGTATTAAATTAGTCCATTCCACCTCATATTACCCACAAGCCAATGGTTTAGCAGAGTCTTAAAATAAAAGTCTAATAAGGATAATTAAAAAGCTGCTAGAAGACAATAAAAAGAATTGGGATTCTAAGCTCAAGTATGCACTATGGGCTGACATAGTGACCATGAAAAGATCCACAGGAAATTCTCCATTCAGGATGGTATATGGCACTGAAGCTGTATTCCCAATTCAGTTAACGCTCCTTGTGGCTAAATTCCTTCAAACAGAACATAATGAAGAAGAAGACATGGCAAAAAGGATCACTGATTTGGCAGAGGTACATCAGATTAGAGAGCAGCTAGTGGAAAAAGTTGTAGCACATCAGAAAAAGATCAAGGAAGCCTTCGACAAGAAGGCAAAAATAGATAATTTTCAGGTTGGAGACTTGGTGCTGAAGTGGGCTGCATTGAAAGAGAAGAAAGGCAATCATGGGAAATTTGATGCTTTCTGGATAGGCCCTTTTATCATTTCTCAGATTCAAGGGAACAATACCTTCATACTGAAAAGTATGGGGGGAGAAGTAGTTTTTGATGGTCCAGTTAATGGGCGGTTTTTGAAAATTTATGTGATTTAAGGTCTTTGGCCTTAAAAGTTGTAAATATTTTGCTTTATCAGTTTGAGTGTAGGTTTAGTCAGACTCCATGCCCAATGGAACACTAGGAATTTTGGCTAATTTGTTTCATCTAGAAAGGCATTGATATGCAGGTTCTTGAGACCTCACAGGGAGGATCTCATCCCCAGAAGGAGCCAGTGTTAGCTCTGCTATGTACTTGTGCGTATAGAGGACCAAAATACTAGCATGGCCGTGTGTTTTTGCAAGCAGGGAGTTCGTAGCGGTCTATTTCATTCCCCCCCTTTATTTGCCTTGCACTCTTATAACTCTCGCTACCTTCGTGTCCTCCTCCTCCTTCATTTTTCCTACATTCCCATAACCCCATTATCCCTGTTTTTCCTCCCAAAACCCTCTATAAACCCATTTTCCCCAGGCCCCCAAGCGCTAATGGCGTTAAACCCATATAACTGCGCCTTCGCAAAAGCGCTACCCGCGGCTGTCCCTGTCACATCAGTCCCACCATACGTGTGCATTTAGTCCACACCGTTCGATCAAACTCCACCGCGACCGGATGACATTTGCAACTCCCGCTCCCGTAACCTGCACGCTTGTTAGCCAGCAGGGAAAGCGGTTTCCCGCGAGTCACATCCGCCACGCGTCGTCACTTGAATGGAATCGCGCCCCCCGCGTACGTTTACCGCCCTCCTCCATAAGTGGTGCAGGGAATACCACCCGCCACCAAAACCGCCATCCCCGCCGATTAAACCCCGCGCATCTTCAGCCCCCGATCACCGTCGGATCTGCCTGACCACGATCCGACGGCCCACGTTTCTCCATCCACGCTTTCTCCCGATACCCCCTGTAAGCCAATCTTAGCCATTCATCCGCGTGATCCGACGACCGAAAGCTGTTCTCGTCATACTCACGCCTCCGCCATGAAGTCTACGCCACCTTTGACTGTTCTCTACTGCCGAAGAACGAAGGCGATCACCTACCTGTACCCGGCACAGTTATTCTTCAACAACTCCATTCAAGAGCATTATGGTCAAAGAGCAAGAAGGACGTGCCTCGAGCGGTTAAACGTACTGATCAGTAATGGAGCCCGTTTCATTTTATACTCCACCTGTGCAGGAAGGACGACCGAGCAACAGAGAATGTCAAATTAATTTATTAAAGCCAGCAGATTGTATCAGAGACCCATATCAGAAGAGTTAAGGTGGTTGGTGGTCCATTATGACCCCTCCACGCATAGGATAGCAGATATTTTTGTAATCAACCTCTATATATACCGAGAAACAAGATGTAATGGAGGTTGATGGATGTTATTTTGATGTAAGGTTCAACTTCTGGAGACTGTAACTACTGTGATACCTGTAGCGTCTGGTCTTCATTTTCAGCTAATACAAGCTTCTTTTGTTGTTAATTGCTCACTTTCCACTTCTATTCTGTTCTAGGTTGTGCCTGTTATGCATTTGTTCATGCGCTCTTGATATTTAGCATTAGAGGGGCTATCATCCCACCTCTGTGTTAGAATCCAGTATGTATCATTGAATATGCTATGTAGGTTTCTGTTTGCTTGGTGCCAGAGAGCTGTCATCCTGTCTGTGCATTAGGAAATAGATTTGCAGACCTCTTTACTGGTTGCAGCTGGCCATCACATGGTCTTGTGCATTTGTTGGTGTGGTCAGTATTCTCCATCATCACCTTTTCCTCAAACGGTGAGTAATTGGTGGTCTAAAGCCTTGTATTCTGGGGGTGTTCACCCATGTTTGGGGTTAAGCATAGTAGAAGTGGTTATCTAGCTTGAATATGCTTCATTCCTTCCATTCATCCACCATTTTCCAACATTTTATGCTGAGTTTGTAATGTTCTCGAGCATCTCTGAGATACAACCTAGGAGAGTTTCTTGGGGTGATAACAGAAAGATTGAAAGTTGAAGGTAAGAAACTTAAACCAATAGTGTATGGTCCATTTATAGTTTTGGAAAAGATTTGTACTAATGCTTTCCACTTACATTTGCCACAGTACATGCAAATACATTTAGTTGTAAATGTTGAGAACAAGAAGTTGCATGAAACTCCTATGATCATGGATCTGGATGAGAGTGGCCAAGTTCCTTTTGTTGATGACTTTGCTTTTGAATACGTATATGAATTGCAAAAATATATTATCCTTGATAGGAAGATAAGGACGTCACCTAGGGGTGATGTGGAGTATCTTTGAGTGGGTCTCAAAGGGGTACATTCAAGCAAACCACAGTGAGAGATTGAGAAAAGTGTGGGAACTTGCGTGGGTCTAAAAGGGGTACATTCCAGCAAAGCATAGTGGATAGATATAGAGAAAGTGAGGGGGTTACACCCTCACTTTTTTGATGAGTAAACCAAAATTTTGGTGGTCCAAAAGCTTCTAGTAGGGGGGATTGATCTAAATGTATCTTCACCATTGAAAAAATGTAGATATCTTCAAATGATGATGAAAAGGTATCCATGTCAAAAATCTCGTTGAGAAATTTCCAATGATGCTTAAATAAAATCAAGTGGATGTTGTATGAGAAATTTATGGCCTTTTGAAGTTTTTGCCCAACAGGCAAAAGGATGATAGGGTGGACACATGGCATCACTAAGGACTGACATGTGGCAACAAAAAATTGATGTGGTAGCACGGATGATGATGGGTGGAAATATGTATGCTGACATGGCACCGATAAGGTTGGCTAACTGGATAGTGTGAGCACTAACATGACACTCACATGGCAGGCTTATTGGATAAGGCATGACATTGATGCGACATTCTGACTAGATAGGTTGACTATCTAGATGGCTAACATGGACCAATATGAGGACACCACATGGCAACCCAAATGGACTATGGTGGCCTACGAAAAATTTATTTGGGAGGTTTGAACCACTAACTTCGGCAGGGCCAATGCACCGATCTACCATTATGCGACTAGGTGGTTATTACAATGATGGAACACAAAACTCTATATAAAGTTTATTAAAATCACACATATGTTGAAAATGGTGCCAAGTGGGATTGACCCTGCTACTCGACAATCCAACGGCCTTACTAGTACACCAACCATGCCTGTTATATAGTTGTTGGAAGACTGCTATATAAAGTATATTGGTTACTGATTTTCTAAAAGTGGATGGTTCATAGACTTGACCCCACTACCTCCATTCCACCGGCTTAACCATTATGCCAACAACAAGGCTTATGTGGCAAGCCAAAGGACCTCATATTTGAATTTGGTTACAAATAATGGTTCAAATTAGGTGTTATTTAGATTCAGCCTTGCGACCTCTTTGCAAACAACCCAACAAACCAACCAATGTGCCACAACTAGTTTTTATTGGGTGCAACAAACATTTTCATATCTGAACTTTGTTGTAACCAAGCTCTAAAAATCTCATAACATTATGCGAGTTTGAACCCAAGACTTGTCTTATAGAAACCTACGCTTTTACCAATGTGCCACAATGAGCTATGTTGTAAGGAGTGTGAATAGAAAATAGTTTTATGTTGATTATAACTCAGTGTATTTTGAAGAAAGAGCGGTTTTGGAGCTTTGTTTTAGATATTCGAGGGAAACTAAATGGTTTTCTTAAAACTGCCATCTATGTAGCAGGCTAGAGGACAAGTGTTGTTGCAGGTTGGAGACATGTTGAATTTAAAATTCATTCTTTGCATAACTTAATAGAGTGATCACTCATTTGAATTTGGCCCAGAGACATAACCCACATTAGGTGAACTCCAATAACAACCCGTGTTTTCCCTGTCACTCTCTTTTCTACTCTTTATTTCTTCAGTTTAATCTTTTCATTCACTCCTTAAGCTAATCACGCTTATAATAATTGAAAATCGAGTCATATATTTTTTATCATAACTTAATTATGGATACAATGTTATTAACTTGAGAACATATAGAAGAGTGTGTTAATGTACTAAAAGTAACATGAGATAATGACTTCAACAACCTTGTTGATTTTCCCAAGGAAGAAATTGAGAAATGGTTAATTCATTTCATAAATAGGAACAAATGCTAATTGAAAATAGTACATCAAATCGGCCACAATTTAAAGAAAATGGAAGACTAATTATTTGAAATCTAAATAAAGCACGAGGTGATGATTGCACCATTATGTGACTACATTGAGCAGTGGCTAAAAGATGCCTTAAAGAATATAACAACTTCAAGATGATTCATTAACTATTCCAGTGATTAGGCTTCAACTTGCATCCATTATTTTAAGAAAAGAAATGTTCAACAAGATAAGGTTTGTTTCCAACATTGTAAGTAAAATGTCTAGTTTGGTCCTCCTTTCTTCATATCACTTTTTCCGATTTAGTAACCATTCAACCTTTTTACACTTCAGAGTTTTTATGAGTATCAAGGTTCATTCCTATTTGTAGTTTATTTTCTCTTCCAAATATTTCGTTATTTATATGTTTCACAAGGAGCCCCATCCTTGTCCTTAAATGGACTAATGCATTTTAATTTATCATATATTATAAACTCTTTTTTCAACATTTGTAGAATTTTTACAGAGGTTCCACAAAGACCCAGTAGGAGTTCATAACTAGTGTGATATTTTGACTTTGAGTTTTAAGCTTATGATTGCAAGTGTGCAATTATTTTCATACATATGAGTTTAAATGCAACCATCCTTTAAATTTCTCTGCAAATGCATTCCATTTTATCTCATCAATTCATCGTTTTGTAAATGTTGTATCATATTATTGTGAATACCCATTTCATGTAAAATCTTGGTCCTCTCTTAGGCATTTCTTATCCACATTTTTATTTTGGCATTCTCTATTAAAGAATAGTGCAACCTCTATGAAAATCCTGGGGGGGGGGGGGCTTTCCATCAAATGTTATCTTTGATATATATATATATTTTTAAACTATAATGGTTATATTAAATATTTAAAACCGGTTGGGTCGAAACAAAAACAACCATCAATACAATATTCAGGATTCCTTTTAGTTGCAGCTCTCCTTTTCCTTATATAGGTGTAGATTTACTCTAGATTACGGGATCGGGTTCCATGTAGGTTCTTCATCATTCTTGCTTAAGGTTATTTGTGGCAGGAGGCATGCTAGGTTTGCTTTTGCGTTTGCTTCCTTATTTGAGCCACGTAGAATATGGAAAAGGAGATAGGAAGAGAAGTCTTGGAGCACATATCTCAGTCTTTGAAGTGTCTTGTTGAGCGCCAGATTACTGAAGTGGTCCTCCGAATTTAATATCTTTATCAAAATTTCTGAGTCCCTGAAGACTTGTATTTCCTTAATGCCTTTTTCACGTGCTATCTGACAGGCTTTTAGTAACCTAAGAATTTATGCCTGGTTGTTGGTTCTCTGTCCAAGTCCCCAACTGAAGCTATCTTCACGAATACCCTCCGGGGAGTAGATCACTCCGCCTGCTCCTGCTGTCCCTGGATTTCCTTTGGAGGCACCATCAAAAAAGATTGTTGTTTTACCCTGTTTCCTCCACCAAGCTTGAAAATCTGCATTCGTTTCTCGTAGTCTCCATACAAGAGGTTTACTGGGGCAAGTGGTGTTGTTTATCCTGTCTCGAAATATATAAGTTCCCATCCATTTTTTTTTTCTTCCAGGAGAAGCATGTTATCGTTTTTAAGGGGATGATTGGCCACAGTCTCGAGGAGTAATGCTTTTTCTTTTGCTGCCACCTTCAAAGGGGAGTTCAGAATGTTGTTGAAGATCTAGTCATTTCTGGCGAGCCATATTTTCCAGCAGACATATTTAGGTACTGCTTTCCAGATTTTGTTCCATGTTGTCTTTCTTTGGGTCATGTGGGGATAACGCATTCTCCAGGTGCTAAAAAGGTTAGCTACTTTGACTTGAGATGGGGCAGAGACATTGAGGCCTTCAAGGATGCAATCCCAGACTTCTTGAGCAAAAGAGTAGTCCCCAAACACATGCTCCATGGTTTCCTGGGCTTTGTAGCAGAGAGAACATCGATGTGGCCCATGAATACCTCTTTTAGTTAGATTGTTGCTAGTTAGCACTTTCATTATCTTTGATATCTTGACCAACCCTAATGATCAACATTTTTGGCAACTCTAATGGGGAACTAAGAAAAAAGTCGGTTTCATAGACCAATTAGAGTTTTTATGACTCATCAAGATCTAGTTCAACCCCAAATATGAAACGAGCTTGAAGATCAAAGAAGTGTGCTCCATTAGTTTTATGATTTAATCGTACAAACTTCACAAACTTGACAGGAACTTGAGTAATTCAGGAAAGTTCTTGCCCAATGGGAAAGACTCATTGAAATATAAAGGGAAATAAATTTTCATTGAATGTTAGATTCTATCAAAACTTTCAAAGGACCAATTACAAGGAATAGTAGAAGACCCCTTGAAACAACTCAAGAAGCTCTATCATAAATCTCAACTATTATAAAAGAATAAGACCATAAAAAGGAAGAAGTTACAATGGGAGATTGAAAAGAACCCGAGAATGAAGAACCAAGAAATGAAGAAAGGTGTAATAGAGAAAATAATGGAAGATTGAACCTTTATAGACAACAAAGATCTACCCCCCTTGATCTTAGATAAGAACAACATAATCTTCTTATCCTTCCATAGTGTTGAAATGTGGCAACAAGAATATTCCAATTTTAATTCATCCTTGAATTAAAATTGAGAATTAAAATTCGAATTTGGTCTCACTAGCTACTTGGAAAATAATTAATTAATTCATCTTGAGTTAATTAGTTGGAGAAATTCAAGCTAGAATTCTTTGTGAAGTCATGCAATAGTTATCCCTTAAATTAAGGAGATTATCCCTTATTTAAGGAGATAAGGATGAGTTGTAATTAGTTAGCTCAGTTAACTGAGTTATGTCTAGTTAAATTAGTTCCAAACAGTTTGAGGAACTAATTGTGAGTTCAGTTAGTTAATGCATGCATGCATCAAACTAGTGTACTCCAGATAACTAAAGATTCTCTCATAAATAACTCATGCATGTCTATTCAGAGAAAGACCCAATTGAGATTGAAGACAGGGACAATGTACTATCAGTTGCTAGAATTTTCCTATAAGGAAATATCTTGCATGCAGAAGGAATTCATTCCTTGAGATTTGCGCAGTTTTACAGGGTGTAAGATCAGTGTTACACATGGTAACAGTAGGATCACCCAGGAAAAACTGCGCTAGGAAATAGGAGCTTGGAGGGTAGTGTGGAGGACTTAATGAGAAGTCTATTTTGCCTGTGAGCATCTGTGAGGATTGTACTGAGTGCTGGGTAGCTGTGAGAGCTAAAGCTGTGTGTAATACTGAGATATTTCCACTTGTATGATAATACAAAGAGTGGGGTTTTTAGTTGAGGCTTTCCCCTGAGTATTATTCTATGTTTCATGTGCATTGATTTTTCTTCTGGTTATATGTGTTCTGCTTGATCTTGCTCAAATATATTATGCTTCCGCAAGTTTGATTGTAGAAGTAGATTAATTATTTTGCTTTAGTTATATTGCATTATCAAGTTAATGTACAGTGAGAATTTCTACACATAGGGAGTTCTTCCTATTTATAGTGGTGATGGAATTGTGGATACAAAGAAACATCTTGATCAGTTCTTGTCTATATGTGACATTTAGTTTATTCAACATGATGATGGCATGGTCAATATTTTTACAGACTCTTATAGGACTAGCATATGACTAGTATCTTTCAGTTCCTGCCAGGAAAAAAAAGTATTCTTCAATGATATGGAACAAGTATTTATAATGAGATATGCTCAACCAATTACATAACATACAATTCTTATAGAGTTCACTTAGGTCCATCTTGAGAATAATAAAAGGATTAGATATTTCAATCTCCACTTTTTCTATACTTCCTACAAATCCCTAAAAATCAATGTATGAGGGATCTAGTAGTATTTGAATGTTATTTAAATTCCATTCCTTCAAATGCTAAAAATGCTACCAAATATTCTCAAATTTTCACTTTACAAGAAGCAATACGAAAGACAATTGAGATGGAAGAAGACATGATTGCAAGTATTGTTGATCTAGAATCATTCTTGGATGTGTTCAATGACAAGTATCAGGACTAATTGTGTCTTCCTAATCTTCTTCTTCGTCAAGACCAATTAAGGATCAAGAAGTTGGAAGAGGAATTTTTCAAGGACAACCTTCAAATGCAAGGAATGTTTCAAAAGAAGTTTCTAGAACATGTCAAAGGCAAATATTGAACAACTCAACTGAAATCTACACCAAATGCAAAATAAAATTGCTCATCTCAAATGAAATGATAATCGTATCCCTCAATAAGCCCATGTGGTGTAGAATAGATGGTGATCTGGTGTAAGGTTAAGGCACTCTATGATGTGAAGGTCACCGGTTCGAAACTCCATGAGCAAAAATCCAACAATATCAAGGATTGTTGTGGCCAAGGTCAGGTGCGATCTCTAGGTGATTTTGACAGCTTAGATACCCCTAAGTCGCAATTTCTTAAGCCAAAGGTTAAGCATGTAGCCATCTTAGGACTCACACAAAATAGCAAACAAAAAAAAGCTAATATTGTCCCTCAACAATAGCCCCAACTTGAAATATCAATGATGTCACACCCACGAGAACAAGATGGCAAAATAAAAAACTTCAAAAACATAAACTAAGAGCACCTCATATGCCAAATCCAAAAGCGGCCACACTGAAATAAAAAGTCCACAATTACATACTCAGAGAAATTGAAGTATATGGAGAAGCTTTGATGGATAAAAATATTCATGATTCTTATATCCTATAATCCATGCAATCCAAAGAAAATATACAACCCTTCACTCAAGGCGATTTTGTTTAATAAGAAGATTCTGAAGAAAACCAAGAAAGCTTGGCCAGACAAGAGCTTAAACAAATAAATTGAAACTAAGAAATCAAGTTGATAAAGGGAAGATAATTAACAATGATTAGCAATCAACATCTCAACAAGCCATTCCACAACCAACAAAGAATCAAGCATATGCAAAATGAAGACAACTTACAACATAGTGAATGAACTTATGAAGTTACAAAATACTCTTCCTTTTCTTGAGGTATTAAAGATTCCTCAACAAAGGGAGAATTTTCTTAAGATTTTGGGAAGTAAAAATTTATCAAGTTTGAGAATGGAAGCATCTTTGGTTAGATACCAACAAAGACCAATTATTTTCCACCAAGAGTGTGAGGCAAAGTACCTCCATTCTACCTTTCTCTTGAAAATCATGCCTTTGTGCTTCATAATTATATGGTTGATAGAAGGGCCACAAATAATACCATCCCACTTTCAATAATGGAAGTTTTAGGGTTGTAATGTACTAGATACTATGAAGTTGGAGAAAGTGTTTATGTTATTGTGTGAGGGAAAAACCCTGCTTATGCTGAAATTAAATATTTTTGTGCATAGATAAGCTCTTTGCCACACGTTGCTACATTATTCAATATAATAGTTGTGGACCTCCCAACTACGTATGGAGTTGTCCTTGGTCATGACTAGCATTCAATGGTTGGGGGTTATATCATGAATGATGGAAGTTGTTTGATGTTTCTAGAGAAAGATGGAAATCTCGTTAGAGTTCCAATAGGACAAAGGAAACCCATTTCCTTTGAGAAAAAGGATTTGGAAGTAATTGATAATTGTATATATTCAGGAATTATAAATTGTATTGGTTTTAATATAGAACAAATTGGAGTTTGTGAACTAAATAATTTCCAAGGATTTTGGAAAATATCATTTGATTATGCTTGTTCAAGTTATGGAATTGGAGTGGGAATTGTATTTGAAAGTTCAAACTCTTGTGTTAGTCTCTACACTTTTAGATTGGAATTTCCTTGTACTAATAATGAAGCTAAGTATGAGGCATTAACTCAAGGATTAGTTCTTGCTACTCAATGAATATCAGAGATCTAAATGTGAAAGGAGTTTATGAGTTAATCATAAATCAGAACAAGAATAGGTGCAAGGTCATAAATGAGTAGCTAAAATCTTATGCTAGAAGGGTGTGGGACATTCTTCAAGATTTCAACTCTTTTAATATAATGTGTATTCTACAAGAAAAAACCAAATGGTTGATTCTTTGGCAGTTGCAACCTATATTTCTAATCCAAATGATTCCAATGTCCAATTTTTTTTCCATCTCGACACATATTTTCAACCATCAATACTAGACAATGAAGATAATTGGAAAGCATTTGAAAAGTATGAACATGTCAAAGAATTCATCTATAATATAGAAAATATGTTATTCAAATTAGAAAAATCTCAATATTTTAAAAATATTCAAGCATGAAAGAATCCAACTTAATTGAAGATTTAAAGAAATCAATTCTTTTGAAGAAGTATGTAAGTTTGGAATCTTTATTTACAAGAGAAGACTAGGTAAGGAAGAACAATCCGACTCAACAATCTTACTTGAAAGATCAATATTATTACATCAGAGACCCCAAAGTATCTAAATCTACGAACTAGTCATTCTAGCATAGAAATCTAAAAATATCTCAATTTATTCAAAGAATTGAAGGATGTTTCTGGGTGGACTTATTGTGATTTGAAGGAATATGACAAGTCAACTTTTTAGCAAATGATAACACTCAAAGTATGTACAAGGATTTTCAAGCAAAAGACAAGAATCATAAATCCAAAGTTGAAACCCCCTATCAAACTGGAAGATGAAAAAATGAATAAAGTTGGTATTATTTCCCCAATAAGACACTTTAAGTGGATTTTTACTTTAGTAGTAGCAACGAAGAAAAATGGTGAAATTCTTCTTTTCGTTGATTGTTTTGATCTTAATCAGGCATCTCTGAAGGCAATTATCCACTCCCAAATATGTAATTTATGCTCCAAAATTTGCGAGTTCTACGTTAATGTCAATGTTGGGTGGATTCTGAGGATACAATTAGATGTTAATTGCTCAAGATGATAGACATAAAGTTATTTTTATAACACCATGGGGAAAATTTGCACATGCTAAAACTCCCTTTGGATTAAAAAATGTTGGAGCTACATTCCAAAGAGCCATGGATCATGCATTCAAAGATAAGATAGGAATGTTTATAGTTGATTACCAAGATGATCTTCTATTCATTAAAAACTAAGATAATTTCATATTAAACATCTCAGGCATGTGTTTCAACATTCTAGATTATATGGCATATCTCTTAATCCAAGGAAATGTTTCTTCGCAATATCAAAACGAAAACTTTTGGGTCATATTGCAAGGAAAGAAGGGATTTGTATTGATCTAGGTATAAAGCCATAAATAACTTATAGCCTCCAACTTTTTGTAAAAAAGTGCAATCTTTTTTAGGGAAGATCATTTTTGTTCAAAGATTTGTTCCATGCCATGATTTAATGATAAATCCTATAAACGAGTTGTTAAAGAAAGATCAAATCTTTGAGTGGACACTAAAGACATAAATGGCTTTCATAAATGTCAAACAAGCAACCACAATAGCTCTAGTATTAGAAATGCAAGAGCATAATATATTTCATACTTGACTCTTTTGCTTCAGAAGAAACTATCGCTTCCATACTTACTCAAAAAAATAAGAAAGAAGAGGAACTTCCTATTCCATTCTTGTGCAAATCATTTAATGATTATGAGTTGGAATATTCGTGTATAGAAAAACAAGCCTTTACTTTGGTAAAAGTTGTGGCTCACTTCAAAGTCTACATTCTTTCAACATGTGTCATTGCTGATGTGCCACGTCTCCCCATAAAGGCCATGCATAGTCAACAATTTGAAGAAGGAGATTGGGCAAACTAATTAGAAAAGTTGCAAAAGCGTGACATTGGAATAAAACCCAAAAAAGAAATAAAGCCACAACGATTATGTAAATTGATCATAGATACTGAAGTTGTAAATATTTCTCCTAGTAATGTTGAAGAATACCCCACCATTATAAGGAGTGAATGATATAAAGCTATTGTATTTTATTTAAAATATGGACAATTCCCGTTGGGAATGACTTCAAAGGTCATTAAAAATGAAAACTAATAATTATGTCTTGATCTCTGAATTTTTTTTTTTTTTTTTTTTTATGATATGTTATTGGGATGTTTGAATCCTTCAAAAGCTCAACAAAATCTTCAAGAATTACATGAAGGAGTTTGTGGTAGACAATTTTTTCCTCTAGTAACTACTCATAAGATTATCAAAGCTTATTAGTATTGGATAAAATTATTTAAAGATGCTAATGTGATGATAAAAAAATGTATCCCTCACCAAAAAATCTTAGGAAAAATGAGAAAAACAGTTATGCCATTAAAACCTATTTTAGTTTAAGGTCCATTTTTACAGTGGAGTTTGGATGTCATTGGTCCAATAAATCCAAAATCAAGTTCAAGTAATTCATACATATTGACTGTTGTATATTATTTCACAAAATGGCATGAAGCAATAGCATTGAAGGCTACCAATTTAAAATAATATATTCAATTATTGAAAGAACTCATTCTCTCTAAATTTGGTATCCAAGAGAAATTCATAACAATAAGGGTTCTATCTTTATAGGATCAAATTTACAAAATTATGTGGGAAATATAGTATCTTAATGGGACAAACATTTAATTATTATCCTCAAGGAAATGGTCTAGTTGTATCAACTAATAAATCCTTAATTCAAATTTCGAAGAAAATAATTTCTACAAACCAAAGGATCTAGCACAAAAAAACTATTAGATGCTCTTTGGGCAAGCAAAATTACTCCAAAGATAAACACATGACATACACCTTATATGCTAGTATATGGAAAAGATTCAAGACTACCAATACATTTAGAATTAAATGCTTTAGCAATTGGCAGTTGGATTGAAGACAAAGAAGGGTATACTCCGCTCCAACAAAGTCTTTGAGATTCTAGAGACGTATGCCCTTCTTAAAAATCACAACGGAGGAAATATCCTTCTCAATAATTTTTTAGAAAAACCAACAAAATAATTAGTTAATGGTAGTAAATTTGATGTATGCATGTTAAATAATGTATCGAGAATTTGCTTGGCTATTCACAAGAATTCTTGGTCAAGAGTCTACTGATTTTGTTCCTAAATATTCCTATATGTATTTCATTATTTTGCTCATGAGGGAGACATATTTGACTAGACTCATACAGTTTCAGCCAAAATCTCTTATCAACTTAGGAATTTCAATTAAATAAAGAAAAATTTCATGACTTCATACCTTGTTTATGTTATTGTTTACTTCGATGTTTCCTAAGGTAGATTCCTTTCTTAATAATCATGATGGAGGAACTAGCCTTCCCAATCATTTTTTGAAGAAACCAACAAAATAATGAACTAGCAATTGCCCCTAAAGGTGCAAAGATACACTAAAGGTTAAAAGATTTGGGAATTGTTAATTAGCAACATCAGAGAATGTTGGAACTACAATAGTAGGTTATCATATTATGGGGAAGTTGTACTCACATTATCTTCATCATGTGGCTCGACTCACTCGACGACTTTGAATATTAGAGCAGGCCAAGCCAAAGTTTTTGAAAGCGAACGCCCTTTCTTTGATTTTTTGACCAGAATCTATAAAATATTTGTACATTAATGTATTCATATGATTCTGCAAACAAATTCAAAGAGCTATTCAACGAAGGAGCTAGTAAATTCCATTCATTGCAATCTAATTTAATTGAGCACATTTATCTTATGCTGGTAATGTGTGCATCATGGCCCTAAGGCATATAAATTGTAAATATTTTAGTAGGTACATATAGGGAGGCATCGCTACGAGCACCTGCAAAGGATGAGGATGGGCATTCTGAAACCATGGATCAAGGAAGGAAGGCAGTTGGGGAAGGTGAAACCAATTATAAGGAATATATATTCTTGTTCAAAAGGCAATATATAGTTGATGGAAATCAATCTTCTGTAAGTGGAGGATATTTGATGAATGGCATTGAAAAGCTTGAAATTAGTGAGCATATTACATTTGTGGAGGAAGGAGAAGAAATAGATGACATTAGTAAGTATGTGTTTCAAAAGACAAGCCAATGGAAGGAGGTTCATTCTATTGATAAGAAAAAAGGGAAGAATAAAGCAAAGGTGGGCTTGTATGTAGAGGATATTGATATCCAAGAAGTGTAGAGAAGAAAAATTGAAACTACTAAGGTGACCCCGTGACTGGATAAACAGAATGTGGATAAGTATACTCTAAAATGAAGGGCAAGTGAAACTAAGGGATCTACTGGTTGAAATTTGAATACTGATTTGGGGGTGTCTGATAGTGTTGGTTCGAAATCCATAAAGATTGATATGAAAAAGGAGTCTCACGTATGCATTCTTAATGGTAAATGAATTCTAGAAATGAACATTCAGTTGAATCAAACCAAATTGAGGTTGATATATCAATTGGGCTAGCAGGTGCAAATGCAAGCACATCAAATTTAAAAATAACATGGACAATGGTTTTCAAGATGACGTTGAGAAACAACAATTGTTATGATGACAATCAACAGAACCACGACCATGATAGAAAGATCTACCACCACATAGATGGATTGATTCATAGAGCAATTCAACATCTAAATGTGCCCATGCAAGTGCCCAATTGGGTTACTCAGCATGTTAAGATTAGTAGAAATCATCACTCACTCCTCAATTTTCAGAGCAAAAAAATCCTTTTGGTAACTTAAGGATCGAGATTCTCTAAATGCCACAGAAGGTGTTGAGATTTATATAGTATTCAACTATTATGGTTTGTTCCTATTAATTGCATATTTCTTGATATAAATATTTCAAATTACTTTTTTTCCCCAAGAAAAGTTTTTTTTTTCTTTGGTCAAGTAAGAGTGGAACCTTCAATTAACCGATAAAAAGAATTACATATGTACACGTCTTTACAAGTGTAAAGACCAACAAAAGACATATCCGTTGATGATTATCAGTCAACAGGGTCAACAAAACCCAAAACCTTACACATAAACCTCTGACTATTATACAACCCGACAGCCATTCAATAAGCACCCCGATGATCTGACGGTCTTTAAAGAAATCACATCGGAAACTTACACGACCCTTACCCACTTTATGGAGCCAACAGAGAAAATAAACTAATGGTGTATAAAACTTCGGGTCCACTCTTGGACTTAACCTTGGCCCATTTTGAAACCCGATATCCTTTTGATCAAGAACTCATATGATCCGATGGTCCTTAATGATATTGCTTCGGGAACATGCGTGACTCTTACCTACTTCATGGATCCGATAAGGACTATAAGCCATTGGTTTATAAAAATTCGGGTCCGCTTGAAGACTTAACCTCTGATCACTTTTAAAACCCGATATCCATTCGATCAAGCCCCTTTTGATCTGACGGTCCTCAATGATATCGGATTGGAAACTAGCGCTACATTTATCCGCTTTACGAAGCCGATAAAGATTATAAACCATTGATCTATAAATATTCGGGTCCGCTTGTAGACTTAACCTCCAATCATTTTCAAATATGATAGCCTTTCGATAACGAAGGCCATCAAAACCTATTGTCTGCGACCCTTCAACTAGCCTGCTGTTTACCATGTACTCCTCCCCTGTAGTTAGCTCTGACTTAAGCATTGATTGTGGGATCGATGGTTAGGATTTACTCCTACTTCTGCTCTCTCCAACTTCCACTAGTCTTCCTCCTGCTCATTACTTGTGGTCTGGAAGTACTCCATGTCTTTGGCTACCTGTCGTTGACAATCATCACGCAAATTACCCGAGGGTGTCGAATCCCAAGCGTACCTAATATAACTTTCCTTATAAAGAACTCCTTCATTCGCTAGACGATCAGCTAACATATTGGCGTTTCTTCACACATGAACGAAGCTGACAGTTCACCCCGAGAAAAGTATTGATTTGGAGTGATACTTGATTTTTTGTGGGAGTGAGTTCATAGTTTACGGATGGAAGGAAACATTGAGAAGACTTTGAAGGAATTTATCAAATGAATGTCTATTTGTTAACAACCTGTGATTCTTATTCACTGTTTCACTGATTAACAACCAATAAATTTTACTCAAGTCTCAAGGACAAAACTTTTTTAGATGAATTGAAAATTCCTACAATAGTTGTTTTTGTAGAAGGTCAGGAAATAGATAGCTATCCCAGACATGCATCAAAGAATGCCACGGTGAATCTCCTCAAAATGGATGAGGGCATTTGAAATTACTACAACAATTGCTGTTGTAGTGAGTCAAAGAATAGATAGCTATCACAGGCATGCATCAAAGAATGCCAAGGTGAATCTCCTAAAAAAGGATGAGGGCATCACTAGTTCTGGCAAAATGGACATGTCCAAAATACCTGAAGGCCATCATGTTGAAGGAAATTTCGCTATGCGCCATGTCGGTAATCAATTGAAAGATCAACAAGTTGTGGTAATTGATGATTAGGCCATTGCTAGAATATTCTATCTTGTATCCCTATCCAAGAAATCAAAACCCTCAATTCGAAGAATAGGACTAGATCCTAATGATTGCCTAACACATGACGTTGGCTTTGAAATAGTAGAGGGTGAGGTTCGAACTCTAAACTGCACATCATGAACTAGAGGATCGTCGACCCGTCTTGGAGGAGAACCACAAAAATATGGCGGTGAACATCTCAAGTTTGATGAATCATTACACAATCTTGCTGAGAATTATGTCCAAAATCTCAAATCATGTGTTCAGTTCATTGTGCTCTGGAGTATCACTGTGTTGCCATCTCAAGGGTTTTAGAAGTTTGGAGGATTGGTGGTTAACTAAGTCAAGCCTTCATGGCTTCGGGCAAATGACAACTTCCTCCTCATTTTTTTTCTCTCAAGGATGCATCCCTAAGCCTACCCATGAACCATGAAAATATGGCAGTGAACATCCCTAGTTTGATGAATCACTACACCCACTCTTGCTAAGAATTATGTCCAAAATCTCAAATCCTACACTCAGTTCATTATGCTCTGGAGTATGACTGTGTTTCCATATCAAGGGCTTTGGAAGTTCAGAGGATGGGTAGTTAACCAAGCCAAGCCTTCGCGGCTGCGGGCAGATGACAACTTCCTCCTCAGATTTTCTCAAGATTGCAACCCTCAACCTACCCATTTCCTCCATTTTATTGCTTTTTTCGAATCCCAATTCAAATATGCGCAGGACTCCTTGTTCTTGTATTAATACCAGCCTTCTTCAACACAAATTGCTTCTAGAATCACTAAAATGGAGAAGAACCTATCCAAGCTCTAACAAAGAAGAAAACTTTGCACTCTCTGAAATGGAAAAGAACCTATCCAAGCTCCAATGGCGAAGAAAAGTTTGCAGGCCAATAAAATAATGAATATAATTGGGCAACAATCGAACCTTGAAAATGAGGGTTTGTATATTTGAATTTTATGTCAGGAATCACTTTTTAGTGATAGTCAATCTTGGCTTTTGTAAACTTCAACCCATGAGCAATACTAACAAAAACGGTCCTATCATTAAGCCTAATAATACCCTTACTTTTGAGCTTTATCAATGTTGCATGAACCACTCCAGTATGAGGGCATATAAACATAACTTTCAGATATGCCTAAGCTACAACATCCATCAAATCCTCCTCGGTAACCTCCTCAACTATTCCATCTGAATTCTTCAATGCATAAACAACTTGATCGATTCACATGGGATCACCAATCTGTATCGCCGATGCGAAGGTGGAATTGGTAGTCACAAGTTTAAATTCATTGCACCTAGACTTATAATACAAATACATAGGATTGGTGTTGGCATCTTGCGCACAGATAAGGTGAGGAATATCATTCACCAGGCCTAGATCCTTGTAGATATGGAACCCCTTATAAAAACATAGATATTTCCCAAGTTCTTGTCGGGTACAATGACCCAATATAGTACCTCCCAATCAAATAGTTGCAAGATCTTGATTGTTGCAGTCTTTTGCCCCTCCAACCATATACTATTGAGCGAATTCACCAGATAGATTGGAAACTCTGTAGTCACCTCCTAGATCAACCTCATACACCCATCGAAATCAATATCAAGACTGAGCACCAACGTACCATTGGTAATCAGCTGCACTAACTGTGCATTTGAGATGCGATTTGCAGGCAGAAAGACAATAGCAGGTATGCCCACAACAACACAATATGCTAACAACACAACCAGTGTATCGTCAGTCGAAGAACAACCCACACCAACAACGCGCTTATTCATCTTCCTGAGCCTATTAATCTGACTAACGAGAACAATCATCCCATATCCTTAAAACTCCATGTGTGGATGATCCCACAATGCTTCACCCACAGATCATTCATGCCCAATATCTCTTTCCCATACCTCTTGGCCCATAACAGATTATAATTCCCATCAAATGCACTAATAATGTGATAATTATCTATTTTAGGCAAAACCCATTATTTTTTACTCCAAACACCTGACCCATAAGGCCAAGTGGTATCTCCTACTCTAGAATCAAAAAGGTTTCTCCAGTATTTGCCATCATACCTTTTTAAAGCATCCAACAGGGTGTCAGATCGACTCTTGTACACAATTTCGTCAAACGAATACTCTTCATCCATCTTGGACCTTGAACAAAAGGGTACGTATTTCACAGAGAAACCATGGCTCACACTGGTGCCAAGAACCCTAGCTCCTTCCCTGATATTCTAGTCACTATGCCTCCTCCTACCACTTGTACCATTGCTTTCACGGGGTGTTGATTTGGCTTCTGGCTCAAGGTATGCTGAGACCGCTTGTGGTTTGGCATGCACACAACCAGGGTTTTTGAGGTTAAAGGTTATGATTTTTGTGCCTCGGCTGAGCCATCTTTGCATGTGTTGAAAACCCACTTGTCGCCTTGAATTGTACTAAGAAATCCTTTGCCATTCTTGATTGGATTGAATGCCCGCTCGCTTATTTTGGAGAAACAATGTTCCCTGCAACATTGTTGAGCTTGCCATGGCCATTGTAGAGCAAACCCAATAACCAATAGTTAGCACCAATCGAACTTGTGAGCTCATTGTGTCCTTCGGAAAAATAAATGAGAGTTGAAGCCCGTTGTATCCTTCGAAAAAGTAAACACAGAAAAGTAAACAAGAGTTGAAGCTGGAAAAGTAAATGAGAATCAACGTTGGTGAGGGGCAAATGGCTCACGAACCCATGTGTCATATTTTCACTGAACATAGGAAGACGAAAATGGGACTCTAGGATTGGCTAGGGTGAACAGTATTTGCCCAACCAACTCCATAGAGGGAACATCTTCGATGTAATTAATGGTAGTAAATTTGATGTATGTATGTTAATTTATGTATTGAAATTTGTTTGGTTATTCACAAGAATACTAGTTAAAAGCCTATCGATTTTGTTCATAGCTATTTCCAACATGCATTACATTATTTTGTTCATGAGGGAGACATAATTTATTGGACTCATACAATTTCAGCCAAAATCTCATATCACCTTGGGAATTTCAATCAAACAGAGAAGTTTTCATGACTTCATATATTGTTTATGCTTTTGTTTTCTGCAATGTTTACAAGGGCCTATCGTTGTCACAACATTCCAACTTTGACATGGACCTAGTATAGTTTGGTACCCATAGTTGTAGAAGCACAAAACAAATTTATTTTATTAAGTACATAACTTTTTGCTAGCAAAATGAAGAAAAATGCTCGTTGGTTCCTTAAATGGTTGATGTTCTTTTAAAGCTCCAAGCTTTCTAGAAGGAAAGGGGGTTTTTCCATATCTAAGAAGTGTTATTACCCATTTTTCCACTTCATATTAGTAGGAAGAACTTGTTGTGGCCACAACCCCCCATAAGTTTTTATAAATGATATGGGGAACCTCCATGTAAATTTTAGACAAATCACCCTTTTAATGCTTTAATTTTATTTATTTTATGATATTTTCATTTTTTCTTGATTTTCCACTTCATCACTTCATTTTTTGCGGTTTCTCGCTTCCCAACGACTCAAATTTTGTTGAATTTGGGCTTACGATTTGAAAATGGTACTTGTTCAAAATTTGATTGATTTTCACCACCTAGACTTAGATATGTAAAAAATATATTTTGTAAATTTAATTAAATTAATATAACTAATTAATTTGAAAATATTAATTATTACTATTTAATTAATTTTATTTAACTCATTTACATAACCACTACACCCGAAAACCTATATATATCTATATCTATATCTATATCTATAGATAATATCTATATCTATATCTATATCTATATATATCTATATATATATATATATATATATATATATATATATATATATATATATATATATATATATATATATATATATATATATATATATATATATATATATATCTATTTAACTATAACGGTTATATTAATTATTTAAAACCGGTTGGGCCGAAACCAAAACAACCATCAATACAATATTCAGGATTCCTTTTAGTTGCAGCTCTCCTTTTCCTTACATAGGTGTAGATTTACTCTAGATTACGGGATCGGGTTCCATGTAGGTTCTTCATCATTCTTGCTTAAGGTTCCTTGTGGCAGGAGGCATGCCAGGTTTGCTTTTGCGTCTACTTCCTTATTTGAGCCACATAGAATATGGAAAAGGAGATAGGAAGAGAAGTCTTGGAGCACATATCTCAGCCTTTGAAGTGTCTTGTTGAGCACCAGATTGCTGAAGTGGTCCTTCGAATTTAATATCTTTATCAAAATTTCTGAGTCCCCGAAGACTTGTATTTCCTTAATGCCTTTTTCACGTGCTATTTGACAGGCTTTTAGCAACCCAAGAATTTTTGCCTGGTTGTTGGTTCTCTGTCCAAGTCCCCAGCTAAAGCTGTCTTCACGAATACCCTCCGGGGAGTATATCACTTCGCCTGATCCTGCTATCCCTGGATTGCCTTCGGAGGCACCATAAAAAAAGATTGTTGTTTTACCCTGTTTCCTCCACCAAGCTTGAAAATCTGCGTCCATTTCTCGTAGTCTCCATACAAGAGGTTTACTGGGGCAAGTGGTGTTGTTTATCCTGTCTCGAAATATATAAGTTCCCATCCATTTTTCTTTCTTTCAGGAGAAGCATGTTATCGTTTTTAAGGGGATGATTGGCCACAGTATCGAGGAGTAATGCTTTTGACTTTGCTGCCACCTTCAAAGGCGAGTTCAGAATGTTGTTGAATATTTGGTCATTTCTGGCGAGCCAAATTTTCCAGTAGACATATTTAGGTACTGCTTTCCAGATTATGTTCCATGTTGTCTTTCTTAGGGTCATGTGGGGATAACGCATTTTCTAGGTGCTCAAAAGGTTAGCTACTTTGACTTGCGATGGGGCAGAGACATTGAGGCCTTGAAGGATGCAGTCCCAGACTTCTTGAGCAAAAGAGCAGTCCACAAACACATGCTCCATGGTTTCCTGGGCTTTGCAGCAGAGAGAACACCGATGTGGCCCGTGAATACCTCTTTTAGTTAGATTGTCGCCAGTTAGCACTTTCCCATGCATTAATACCTAGGTGAAGAAATTTATTTTGGGGAGACCGAGAGGGTCCCAGACTTGTTTCCACATAGATGCAGTATGGCTCGAAGCTTGCTGTGGTTGAAGAGAGGCAAATCCATGCCTTGTGTTGTAGATTCCAGTCTTTCCCCATCCCCATTTATTCGTCAAATGCATGTGAACCGGTGCCAGTCTCGTTAACGCTTCTTTTAGGAGGGTCTTTTGACTGTGCATTTGATTTGGAACTCGAGGGATTTCCCAAGTTCACCATTTTCTGGAGTCGTCCCATGTTGAGATATCTGCCAAGGTGAGGACTCCTTGCTGAATGAGCCAGTTCCTGATTTCTTTGATTGCTTCATTTTTGCTCAAAGGTGACTGTCCCATTATGCTGTCTTGCCAGAGCATCGTGTTTTTTCCATTGCCAGGAATGCGATACAAGTGCTTTTGGAAGAACTCTATCCCATGGCAGCAGAGATTCCATATCGACGTCCCTTTGATGCTGTTATCTATCTGTATGTTCCTTAGTGATGAGCCTTTTAGATATTTTTTCTTTATGACCTGACTGACAGGGTGTTTGCTGTTTGAGAAGAGGGTCCAAAGTATTTTACCTCCAAGAGCCAAATTGGCAAGGCCTGGGTCTCTTATTTGCAAGCCTCCTTCAGAGATGGGGTGTTTAACTGTATCCCAATTCACTAGATGGAATTTTCTTTGGTTTCCTCTTCCTCCTCTCCACAGAAAATCCTTGATAAGTCTGGAGATCTGTTCCATGATCTTCTTTGGAGCCAGAAGAAAGGAAGCCTGATAAATAGGCATGGAGGACAGTACAAATTTTATAAGGATGAGTTTTCCAGCATTGGTGAGCTATTGACCTCCCCAAGCTGTAATCTTGGACTTAATTTTGCTTATTACCGCTTTCCACAACGATAATTTGTTAGGGCCCAGGGTTATTGGTAACCTGAGATATTTGATTTTATCTTAAGAAGCGAATCCCAAAAAGCCTATGGAGAGGGCTATTCTCTATATTGCTTGTTGATCCACATTCCACCCGTATATTTCACTTTTCCTTTTATTTATAAGAGCTCCTGACATGATGCAGAATTTTTGAAGAATTCCACTATAAACATTGGTTATCTTGATGGAGGCTCAGCCCAAAAGAAGAGTGTCATCTGCAAATAGTGCGTGACTGAGAGGTTCTATCCCTTTCGTCAACTTGATTCCTAGAGCTGTCCTTGCTTTCATTTCAGCTGTCAGTTTTCTACTTAGCGAGTTTGCCATCAGAATGAACAAGAAAGGGGATAGGGGGCAGCCTTGCCTTATTCCCCTCAAGGCTTGGAAATAGTTTGTTGGCCTGCCATTAACTAAAGGAGCTATCCATGGATTTTTAGTACAAGATTTAATCAAATTGACAAAGTTAGAGCTGAAACCAAAGGAAAGGAGGACTTTGTACACGAAAGAAATATTTACCCGGTCGAATGCGTTTTCCATGTCTAACTTTATGAGCATACCTTGCTCTTGTCAAGATAACTGGAATGTATGACTTCTTGTACCTGTATTACATTGTCCAATATATGTCTCCCTTTGACAAAGCTGCCTTGGGTGGGAGAAATGAGTTTCCCAAGTAGTGGCTTGATTATGTTTGCCAACAGTTTTGTCAGGATTTTGTATGATGCATTGCAAAGCGAGATTGGCCTAAACTTGTCAAAAGTGCCCGGATTCACTTCTTTTGGAATTAATGCAAGGAAGGTAGAGTTAGTAGTGCCTCCCGCGATGAAAATCTTTAATCATCCTCAGAAGATCAATTTTTATTATTTCCCAGCAGATTCTGTAAAAATGAATTGAGAATTCGTCAGGTCCTGGTGCCTTCTCTGGTTCCATGGACCACATTACTTTACAGATTTCTTCCTTGGAGAAAGGTTTCGTAAGACTAGTGTTGTCCTCCTTGCTTACCAAAGCTGGAATGTGGGAGAGAAATTCAGAGGTGACTTCTTCACTCCCATTCCCTTCCTCTTTATACAAATTCTGGAAATGATCTTCTGTTGCCTTTTTTAGCTGTTCTTGCCCTTTGAGCACAATCCCATCTAAGCAAGTGATTTCAGAGATATGGTTTCGAGATAGTCGGGCTCTATATTGCCTATGGAAGAAAGAGGTATTTCGATCTCCAGCTTTAAGCCACAGGCTACAAGACTTAAGCCTCCAAGTCTCTTATTCATGGCGGAAAACACGAAATGATTGATTTGGACAGCTTGTTCTTTTTCTAAATCTGAAGCAGAGATCCCCTTACTTTCCAAATCCATTTGCATATCTGATAAAAACTGAACTGTATCCTTTCTGTTGCTGGTAGGAGATTTTGTGGGTTCTTTAATCCATTTTTTCAGGACTCTCTTGGTTATTTTTAGTTTTTTCTCCCACATAAAGTTGGGAGATCCTGTCACAGGTATGGACCATGCCTCTAGAACAGTTCCCATGAACCCTTCTTTCCCTGACCAAAGCGGGTTGAATCTAAAGGGTATAGGGCCCAAATTTTCTTCCTCTTCCAGCTGTATGAGAACAAGTTTGTGATCTGAGGCCAACTTTGGCAGAATTTTCGAGGAGATCAGTCTTTTTCCTAGCAACAAAGAGCTCTGCGCTAGGAAGTGATCTAGGCGAGCAGAGATGTGTTCTGCCCTAGCTCTATTGTTTGTCCAGGTGTAAAGACCTTTCTTCGGTTTGAAGTCAAGAAGATCCCAATGAAGTGTCAACTCCTCTACTAATGGAAGCATTTGGTCCCTGCCACTATTGCCACCTCTCTTTTCTTTTGGATCAATGACGAGATTGAGATCTCCAGCCACTATTATATTTTGAGGGGAGTAAATGTCTAAGAAATTAGACAAGGCCTGCCAACATTCTTTCTTCTCTGTAAGGTGGACTAGAACATAAAGGTTGAAGAGTGAGATGGAGAGCTTACTAGAGAGGTGTCAAAGTTTGGTGAATATCCAATGTTGGGTCGCAAAGGAGCTTTCTAGTTGATACTTGTCCTCTGACCACATTGTTGCTAGGTCACCAGAGGTACCTCTTGCACTAATAGCTTTTCCTGCATTTTTTCCCCATTTTAATTTGCTGATCTCAAGAAGGGTTTCCCCTTCAATATTAGTCTCTTGGAGCATGAGGATCTCGGGAGTTTCTATTTTTAGAAGATCTTTGACTGCTTCAGCTTTCGAAGGGTTCCCCAAGCCTCCGCAATTCCAAGAGACTAGTTTCATTATTTAACGGAATTGGAGTGAGATGATCCTCCCTTAGAGGGTCTTGTTCTAGTGTTTCTCTTGATAGACATTTCAATGGTGGATTGGTTGCCTTGCATTTTTTGCCTCTCCGCCTCTTCTTCCCTGACTTCCTTATGAGATTTCCTTCCAACTCTTTTAGAGGGTCTCTCGAATGTCTCGTCTTCCAATGACCTAGAGGTTTCTGGGGGTTTTTTCCTTGTCATTTCTGCATATGTGGGTGAGGAGGAGGTTCCTGCTGGGGAGTCAAGTTGGGTTACTTCTATGTTCTTCTTTTCTGCTTCAAGTGAGGGGACTTGTCGTTCAATCTCCTCTATCTCTATTTCTGGAATTTCGATTGAATTACTGAGGGTTTCAAATGGTTTTATTGAGGCCGTTGTCTTTGTCTGTTCTCCTCTTCCTTATGTTTGAACCATTCTTGTTAAGGGAGTTCCAGATTCCATCGGTACCTCTTTCCCTTTATTCCTGCTACTCACCTTGGCCTGGACTGCTTTCTGCACCTGGATCCATTTTTCTCCTTTTGACTTCTCTAGATCTTCCTCCTCCTTTTTTTTTTGCAGTATCTTGCGAAATGCCCATATTCATGGCAATTTCTGCATTTGAATGGTAGTTGCTCGTAGTCTAACTCTTGGATATAAGACCAGTCTGCTATTGTTAACTTTATGGCTTCAGGTAACCCTATTTCCAAGTCGACTTCGACGCATATTCTTGCACATGAATACTGATCCCTTCTCTCTGCTCTGTCTATGTATTTTCCCAGGGTGTTACCAATCGTTTCTAGTGACTTCGGGTTCCAGCAGTGCAATGGAAGATGAGGGAGGCACACCCACACTGGAACTACTGACGACACATCTTGTGTCGGATCGAAGTCTGGTGTCCATGAGTTTAGATACAGACCCTAAGGTCCCATGAAATATGGTCCATTCCTAAAGATGAGATTTTTGTCTTCTACTGAATCAAAAACAAAGACAAAAAAGCCCTTACCAACCAGGAAGCTTCTGATGCCTTCCTTTACTAGTGGTTGCCAGTTCCTCTGTACCCACACCTCGACAGCCTTGGGGGAAGGCCATAGCCCTGTAAATTGACCGATGAGCCCTCTTTCAACTAAGTTCAAAGAAGATCTGCAAGAATCTTCAACGGGCAGGGCGACTGTGGGGATGCTGTCGAGTTTCTTTACAAACTTTCACTGAGTTTCCCTTGCTGGGCATTTACTACTGTCGTCGATTAGCTTCCTGAACGCAAGGATCTCTGGTGGAGGAGGCGAAGGAGGAGGGGCCTCAGGGCCCCCTCCTGGGGCCATGGCGTTGGAGGGAGTACTATAACAAGGGCTACTACTACGCGCGCGATTGTCTCCAGCCCGCTTTGTCCTGCAATGTAGAACATACATACATACATACATACATACATACATACATACATACATACATACATACATACATACATACATACATACATACATACATACATATATATATATATATATAGATATATATATTGCTTGTTGATCCACATTCCACCCGTATATTGCACTTTTCCTTTTATTTATAAGATCTCCTGATATGATGCAGAATTTTTGAAGAATTCCACTGTAAACTTTGGTTATCTTGATGGAGGCTCCGCCCAAAAGAAGAGTGTCATCTGCAAATAGTGCGTGATTGAGAGGTTCTAGCCCTTTCGTCAACCTGACTCCTAGAGCTGTCCCTGCTTTCTTTTCAGCTGTCAGTTTTCTACTTAGTGAGTTTTCCATCAGAATGAACAAGAAAGGGGATAGGGGGTAGCCTTGCCTTATTCCCCTCAAGGCTTGGAAATAGTTTGCTGGCCTGCCATTAACTAAAGGAGCTATCCATGGCTTTTCAGTACAAGATTTAATCAAATTGACAAAGTTAGAGCTGAAACCAAAGGAAAGGAGGACTTTGTACATGAAAGAAATATTTACCCGGTCGAATGCGTTTGCCATGTCTAACTTTATGAGCATACCTTGCTCTTGTCGAAGATAACTGGAATGTATGACTTCTTGTACCTGTATTGCATTGTCCAATATATGTCTCCCTTTGACAAAGCTGCCTTGGGTGGGAGAAATGAGTTTCCCAAGTAGTGGCTTGATTCTGTTTGCCAACAGTTTTTTCAAGATTTTGTATGATGCATTGCAAAGCGAGATTGGCCTAAACCTGTCAAAAGTGCTCAGATTCACTTCTTTTGGAATTAATGCAAGGAAGGTAGAGTTAGTAGTGCTTCCCGTGATGAAAAGCTTTAATCATCCTCAGAAGATCAATTTTTATTATTTCCCAGTAGATTCTGTAAAAATGAATTGAGAATTCGTCAGGTCCTGGTGCCTTGTCTGGTTCCATGGACCATATTACTTTACAGATTTCTTCCTTGGAGAAAGGTTTCGTAAGACTAGTGTTGTCCTCCTTGCTTACCAAAGATGGAATGTGGGAGAGAAATTCAGAGGTGACTTCTTCACTCCCATTCCCTTCCTCTTTATATAGATTCTGGAAATGATCTTCTGTTGCCTTTTTTAGCTGTTCTTGTCCTTTGAGCACAGTCCCATCTGAGCAAGTGATTTCAGAGATATGGTTTCGAGATAGTCAGGCTCTATATTGCCTATGGAAGAAAGAGGTATTTCGATCTCCAGCTTTAAGCCACAGGCTACGAGACTTAAGCCTCCAAGTCTCTTCTTCATGGCGGAAAGCATGAAATGATTTGATTTGGGCAGCTTGTTCTTTTTCTAAATCTGAAGCAGAGATCTCCTTACTTTCCAAATCCATTTGCAGATCTGATAAAAACTGAACTGTCTCCTTTCTGTTGTTGGTAGGAGAATTTGAGGGTTCTTTAATCCATTTTTTCAGGGCTCTCTTGGTTATTTTTAGTTTTTTCTCCCACACGAAGCTGGGAGATCCTGTCACAGGTATGGACCATGCCTCCAGAACAGTTTCCATGAACCCTTCTTTCCCTAACCAAAGCGGGTTGAATCTAAAGGGGATAGGGCCCAAATTTTCTTCCTCTTCCAGCTGTAAGAGAATAGGTTTGTGATCTGAGGCCAACTTTGGGAGAATTTTTGAGGAGATCAGTCTTTTTCCTAGCAACAAAGAGCTTTGCGCTAGGAAGCGATCTAGGCGAGCAGAGATGTGTTCTGCCCCAGCTTTATTGTTTGTCGAGGTGTAAAGACCTTTCTTCGGTTTGAAGTCAAGAAGATACCAATGAAGTGTCAGCTCCTCTACTAATGGAAGCATTTGGCCCCTGCCACTATTGCCACCTCTCTTTTCTTTTGGATCAATGACGAGATTGAGATCTCCAGCCACTATTATATTTTGAGGGGAGTAATGTCTAAGAAATCAGACAAGGTCTGCCAGCATTCTTTCTTCTCTGTAAGGTGGAATGGAACATAAAGGTTGAAGAGTGAGATGGAGAGCTTACTAGAGAGGTGTCGAAGTTTGGTGAATATCCAATCTTGGGTCGCAAAGGAGCTTTCTAGTTGATACTTGTCCTCTGACCACATTGATGCTAGGTCACCAGAGGTACCTCTTGCACTAATAGCTTTTCCTGCATTTTTTCCCCATTTTAATTTGTTGATCTCAAGAAGGGTTTCCCCTTCAATCTTAGTCTCTTGGAGCATGAGGATCTCGGGAGTTTCTATTTTCAGAAGATCTTTGACTACTTCAGCTTTCGAAGGGTTCCCCAAGCCTCTGCAATTCCAAGAGACTAGTTTCATTATTTAACGGAATTAGAGTGAGATGATCCTCCCTTAGAGGGTCTTGTTCTGGTGTTTCTCTTGATAGACATTTCAATGGTGGATTGGTTGCCTTGCATTTTTTGCCTCTCTGCCTCTTCTTCCCTGGCTTCCTTATGAGATTTCCTTCCAACTCTTTTAGAGGGTCTCTCGAATGTCTCGTCTTCCGATGACCTAGAGGTTTCCGGGGGTTTTTTCCTTGTCATTTCTGCATATGTGGGTGAGGAGGAGGTTCCTGCTGGGGAGTCAAGTTGGGTTACTTCTATGTTCTTCTTTTCTGCTTCAAGTGAGGGGACTTGTCGTTCAATCTCCTCTATCTCTGTTTCTGGAATTTCGATTGAAGTACTGAGGGTTTCAAATGGGTTTATTGAGGCCGTTGTCTTTGGTTGTTCTCCTCTTCCTTATGTTTGAACCATTCCTGTTAAGGGAGTTCCAGACTCCATCGGTACCTCTTTCCCTTTATTCCTGCTACTCACCTTGGCCTGGACTGCTTTCTGCACCTGGATCCATTTTTCTCCTTTTGACTTCTCTAGATCTTCCTCCTCCTTTTTTTTTTGCAGTATCTTGCGAAATGCCCATATTCATGGAAATTTCTGCATTTGAATGGTAGTTGCTCGTAGTCTAACTCTTGGATATAAGACCAGTCTGCTATTGTTAACTTTATGGCTTCAGGTAACCCTATTTCCAAGTCGACTTCGATGCATATTCTTGCACATGAATACTGATCCCTTCTCTTTTCTCTGTCTATGTATTTTCCCAGGGTGTTACCAATCATTTCTAGTGACTTCGGGTTCCAGCAGTGCAATGGAAGATGAGGGAGGCACACCCACTGTTATGAAACCAGCTCAAGAAAAGATAGAAAAGATAAATCCACGCCTTAGAATTCAGCCTCTTCGAGGGGGCAACCTCCTTTACATTACATAAATGAACAATTCTTGGATGATACAAATGAAAATACCTCCTTTCTATATATAGGATTCTAAGTGGTCCCAATACAATCAAAGCCTACATAACAATAATATTGTAGGGCACAACAATAACAATAGTGGGCTTCTATGTGGCACAATAGTAACAATATGGACACTACATGGGTACATCAATATAATAAGTGGGTTGTACTAATAACAATAAGGGGTTACACTAGTAGTATAGGGGCCTAACATGCCCCTCTCCTTCAAAAAGCGTTGTCCTCAACGCTTGAGTAGTTCTTGATGCTTCTGTATAAGATTCTTGTCCTCCCATGTGGAATATTCAGCGGGTAAGTTCTTCCACTTGATGAGATACTCTGAAATTGATCGATTTTGTAGCTGTCGGGTTCTTGTTTCTGTGACTGCTCCAGGTTCCAATATGATTTTTCCTTCCTCTTCAATTTCTGGCAATATTGCTTGAATTGGGATCTTTTGCAACTTTTGAATAAGTGGCCATACTTCTTCGTTCTTCTTCCATTCATTTGTTGCTTCGTTTATCCAATTTGGTTGGATAATATAAATAGCACAAAACAATGCTTCCACATCCTCATCCTTGAAGCGTCTTCCCATTCGGTAAGGTCGCCATTTTTTAAGTGCATGTAGTATTGCCAACATTTCCTTCTCATAAATAACTTGCTTGAGATGTAGCAGTAAAAATACCCAATCACTTACATCAAAACATTTTTCACTACGATGTTGATCTACCTGTTGTTTCGTTTGATTTTGCACTGAAGTGGCGTTATCCTTTAAAAGTTTGAGAAGTTGTTGTTGATGCTCGATGTGATCCTTCACTGCTTGAACCTTTTTCTTCTCGATATGTCCTTCTATCTCTAGAGTTTGAGGAGTGGTAATTTCTTCCAATCCTTTACAAGATGTGGTCGGATTCATTTCTTTATGCTCGATGTGATCTTTCACTACTTGAACATTTTTCTTCTTTATATGTCCTTCTATCTTGATAGTTTGAAGAGTGGTAATTTCGAACAATGAATTACAAGATATGGTTGGATTCATTTCTTCTTTCTCGATGTGATCTTTCACTTCTTGCACCTTTTTCTTCTTGATATGTCCTTCTATCTTGAGAGTTTGAGGAGTGGTAATTCTTGCCAATGCTTTACAAGATATCGTCTGATTCATTTCTTCTTTCTCTGGGGTGGGGTCCTGGCGTATATCTTCTTCTTTTGTTGTTTCTTGATCCTTTTCTTCCTCCTCTTCATATTCTATGTAAAATAATTTCTTCTCAGCACACTTATGACCTTTAGTGCATTTTCTATCACAATTGTAACAAAGCCCTTTTTCTCTTTTTTTCTTCCAATTGTTGTGGTGTAACCCTTGTAGGTTGTGGAAGGCTAGGAGAAACAACACTTCCATCTTTATAGTTGTGAGGGGTACACTTCCTGGTTTCCATAATTTTGCTTTCCACTATGTCACAAAGCCCTTTTTCTCTTTTTTCTTCCAATTGTTGTGGTGTAACCCTTGTAGGTTGTGGAAGGCTGGGAGAAACCACACTTCCATCTTTATAGTTGTGAGGGGTATGCTTCCTGGTTTCCATAATTTTGCTTTCCATTATGTCACAAAGCCCTTTTACTCTTTCCAATTGTTGTGGTGCTGCTCTAAAGAAGGTGTTGCTCTTTGTATCCTCATAATGTGCTATCATTTCCTCCGTGAAAATTGACCACGTAACAAGTTTTTTACGAGAACAAAGCCCTTTGTACCATAAAAATTGATCTGGTTCTAAATATGAAGATGCAATACATACCTTTTGTAACAATTGTACACCATGTATATCAAAATATTTCTCCATTTGAAGTATCCAATTTACCGGATCCTTGCCATCAAACTTCCTCATCTTGGTTTTTCTTGATTTTAGGAGCTCTACCTTGAAACGCCTGTAACTCTGTACTTTCGGATCTTTAAGTTCTGAAATTGTGATCTGTAGTAGCCCTCTGTTTCCTCTTTCCAATGCCACAAGTCTGATCCAAATTGGATTCTCCAAGAAAGATTTATGCACAATCTCCCGCAGTGACCTGATTATAGACTAGTTCAGTAGAGCGAACTTGTATGAAGTGCCACGTGTCCCTGTTTCAACCTCTGACTCTGAAAAATATATAAACAGAGACTACAGTCCGTCCTCTTTCTGCACCTTCTTACGAAATTTCAATCCGATGCTCAGAAAGAAAGTTATAATGATTTTCCCCAGGTCACCTGTTTTGAGTGTAATTCAGGAGTCTGCAAAAAGACCAACTTCCTTAGATCATATCTCCGAAAACATCATGGGAAAAGCTCTGAAATTCGGACCCAAGGTTCAGCGCCAATTCTTCTCAAATGGGTTTTTTTTGCGACGTCTGAAACGTTACAGAAAAATAGTTATAGCCAAAATGCCACGATGACCTGTTTGGAGCAGCGAAACCCTAGAATCCAAAGCTCTGATACCAAATGTTATGAAACCAGCTCAAGAAAAGATAGAAAAGATAAATCCACGCCTTATAATTCAGCCTCTTCGAGGGGGAAACCTCCTTTACATTACATAAATGAACAATTCTTGGATGATTCAAATGAAAATACCTCCTTTCTATATATAGGATTCTAAGTGGTCCCAATACAATCAAAGCCTACATAACAATAATATTGTAGGGCACAACAATAACAATAGTGGGCTTCTATGTGGCACAATAGTAACAATATGGACACTACATGGGTACATCAATATAATAAGTGGGTTGTACTAATAACAATAAGGGGTTACACTAGTAGTATAGGGGCCTAACACCCACACTGGAACTGCTGACGACACATATTGTGTCGGATCGAAGTCTGGTGTCCATGAGTTTAGATACAGACCCTGAGGTCCCATGAAATATTGTCCATTCCTAAAGATGAGATTTCTGTCTTCTACTGAATAAAAAACAAAGACAAAAAAGCCCTTATGAACCCGGAAGCTTCTGATGCCTTCCTTTACTAGTGGTTGCCAGTTCCTCTATACCCATGCCTCGAAAACCTTGGGGGAAGGCGATAGCCCTGTAAATTGACCGATGAGCCCTCTTTCAGCTAAGTTCAAAGAAGATCTGCAAGAATCTTCAACGGGCAGGGCGTCTGTGGGGATGCTGTCGAGTTTCTTTACAAACTTTCGTTGAGTTTCCCTTGTTGGGAATTTACTACTATCGTTGATTAGCTTCGTGAATGCAAGGATCTCTGGTGGAGAAGGCAAAGGAGGAGGGGCCTTAGGCCCCCTCCTGGGGCCATGGCATTGGAGGGAGTACTGTAACAAGGGCTACTACTGCACGCGCGATCGTCTCCAGCCCGCTTTCTCCCTTGCAATGTAAAACCTATATATATATATATATATATATATATATATATATATAATAAAAACCATATGGTTGTTATTTTATATATATATATCACCCCATTTATTAACCTAGGAGATTTCATATTATGCACTTTCAATTTCTCCCAAAGAAAGAAATCCGAACTGACATAGTGAGAGGCATTGTAGAGTTAGTGGGAGGCATTGTAGGGTTTTTATTATATATATATATATATATTTCTATCACTCCAATTATCAACCTAGGAGATTTCATATTATGCACTTCCAATTTCTCCCAAAGAAAGAGACTCGAACTAACATAGTGGGAGGCATCGTACCCGAATTGACATGGTGGGAGGCATTGTAGGGTTAGTGGAAGGCTGTATTAATTACAAGAGAGCTTTATGTTTATATCATAATGTTTATATCATAATGTAAGGAGGGGACCACTCTCGTCCACCTTCCTTCTTCCATTCATTCGAACGTTTGCTTATTTGACTTTTGATATATTTAATTTTTTTTAATTATATCTGCCACAAGCATGGTATAATGCATTTTGTTTTGCTTTCACTGCCTATTAGTTTGTCTTTGACCAATTTTTTATTATCATTTATCTATAGTTTAACTTTAAGAAATCATTTATTATTATTATTTAAATTTATTTATTTGTAAATTGATTGGTTGAGTTTTTATTATAAGTTTTTTAGTATCTTCTTAATTTAATAGTTACTATTTTTTTTTATTTTTTATTTCCCTTTTATTTAATTTTATGATGTTTTTTTTTTTTTTTTAATCTTTTGTTTTTTAGAAGTAAAAGGAAATAAGAAAGCATATGATTTTTAAAAAAAGGTTTTCTCAAGATAAAAAACTTATAAAAAAAAATATTAAGTCTGATTCTATAAATGATTTATGATCTAATAAATTTTATTAGAAAATTGTTAATTTTTAATTTTGTATTAAAATAAAATATATAAAATCCATATAAATATAAAAAAAATAATCCATTCAAAGGTGGATGTGAAGTTTTAATATCACAATCTCGAATTTCATATAATATATATATATATATATATATATTATTTTTTATTTTATTTTTTTTCTTCTAATTATCACTGCTTTTTTTGTTCCTGTTTCTTTCGTTTTTTGGTTTTATAATAAAAATATTAGGCTAAGTGGAAGTGGAAGAGGACTTTAGTTGGTCTGAAGATTATGAATTTAGTTCCCCTGGATAAGATCATTGCCAACATTTGGATAGGTTACTATATTTTTAATGAATTACCTAAAAACATATGTAACCTCCAAATCACCATTCTTATTGAGCAGATTCAAGGTTTGGTGAAAACATGAAAGTTACAGATCGACAAAGGAAGAAAAACATAGTAGGGTTTGGTGTTTTATGGTTGCTGCTTGGATGCACATCGACCATTGACAATGCTATTCAATCTCTTTAGGCCAGGATTCAGATTTTCAAATCTTTCAATGACTAAATGTTTTAATTTTTGAATTTGTCTTTTCAAAATTCTCCAATTTATTTATATTTTTTGGGTTTGTTTTGATTTTGCCATATGTCAACTTGGAATTTCTCAATTCTGAACATATTTTAGGTCTTTTGATATCTTGGTTATGCGTGCGCATTGTTTGAATGTGCATCCACTGTCAAACATACTAAAAGCCTATTGGAGTAGCACATCCTCATTCAACTGCTCTTCTCTGTTGTAAGGAAAAACTCAATTATCATATAGAAATTATAATTACCTTAAATAACCTACAATTTCAACAAAGTCAGAATAATAGCATGAATGAAGTAAAGAAACCAATAAAAATTAGAACTGGGATAGCAATTTAAACAAAACAATTATAATATAGTCCATATATTTGGAAATCTTCAAATTTTATAGGAGACAACCTTTATGCTTTTGAAGGATAAATATGATTTTTTCTTGCGATATTAACACAAGATAGTTTTCACCTAGCAATCACAATTTATATAATAAAAAAATTATCAAATTTTAACGCCGAAATGTATTTCTTTGCTTGAAAATCTTATATTGTACCCCATATATACAAAGCAATCCTTGAATAGTTTTATCATATTTAAGTTATTTAACAATAGTGTATTGTATAAGATTTATTTACAATGAATTTATATAATAAAAAAATTATCAAATTTTAACGCCGAAATGTATTTCTTTGCTTGAAAATCTTATATTGTACCCCATATATACAAAGTAATCCTTGAATAGTTTTATCATATTTAAGTTATTTAACAATAGTGTATTGTATAAGATTTATTTACAATGACGTATATAATGAATGAGTATTTTTTGAATTCATGTGCAACATGCTTGTTTTATATTTGTTATATTGTCACATAGTAAAATTTCATGTTAGTTTAAAATTATATTTATAATATAATATTTTCAATGTGATTTCAATGTGAGTTTTATTTATAATAATAATAATAATAATAATAATAATATCTATTTTTAAGGTCACAGCTAAGCCGGACACCAAATTGGTGTATGAGACCCCTTGTTTGTGGGACCAAATTGGTGTATGAGACCCCCTTGTTTGTGGGACAAGGGACCCACCTCCACGTAGCGATTTGACTGCCAAGTCTACAAAGGCATACATACTCTACCCTCTCTGGTTTTGAACTTGTGACCTCTTAGGAGGAAACACATGCGCTTAACCATTAAGCCTACTCAAACTGTATATATACCTATATATACATGAATATGAATTATATATATATATATTCAAATATGAAGGTCTACCCATTGGCACCCTGCATCCATGCCACTGGGAATTCCAGCTTTACACAGGGATGGACAGTCGGAGCAACTTCCGCTGTTACTGCAACTCGCCACAGGTTCAAAATGATGTTTCTCAATTTTTCTCTTGCACTGAGTTGGGATTTTTGCATTTTTCATTCTATCGTTGCGATTTATGACGCCATATGAATCTAAAAGATCATGTATGGCACCATTCTTGAAGCTTTCGTGATTGTATTTTACTTTTTTAGAACGTTTGTTGTTTTCAGCTGTAACCACGTTTGGAAGGAGGTCATGACTGTTTCCCTGGTCCATATATGCGAAACTTTCCATCAACTGTAAAACCTAACTGCAACGTCAAGAGCTAACTAATATCCACAAAACCCTAGGCCCAACAACCCCTAAACTGGAAATTCTGAGCTGTCAGAAAATATGAACAGCAAAAACCCAATGTCAATTTCCATGCCTCGTGAGCATGCATATTTCTGGAAACCCCAACCCATATCTAACTCAAAACATCAGGTCATTGAAAGGTGGCCATGCCCGTTACAATCGTCTCGATGAAACTTCCCATCGACAGGAAATCCCAGTCGCAACTTCACGGGATTATCAACATGGCCGCCACCAAACCCTAAGCTATGTTAAGAACCCAACTGTCATAAAAACCTAAGATCAAAATCCCAAGCATTACAAGGACCTCACCGATTATGAGCCTGACTTCGATTACAGTTACCATTGCCGAAATTTATCTGTCTGGAGCTACATAGACCTGGATGAACAGGGCTTTTGGCTGTGAGAAAAATTGTTGCCAGTGGATGGAATTAGGGATAAAATTGAATAGATTCAACATTTGACAGACATTTCATAGTTTTGCTTTCCAATCCAAATTAAGCTTAGTTATCAATATGATTCTAGTCTTATTCTGGGTACGGACAGACTCGATCTATTCTGTAAATTAGAAATATGAACCACGAGATGAAGGTTTGCAAGTTTGTTCAAAAGTCTCGTGGATATCTCAGTTAGAGTTCTAAAAAGTGAATCAGGGGTGTATCAAGATAACAATCGACTTTTGAGGCGCAGAAAACAAAATTTTAATAAAAAAGATGTGTATAAACAAAATTTTAATTAAAACAATTGTAGCAGGAATGGTATAACGCATTTAGTTTCGGGGCTTACCTATTAGTTTGTCTTTTACCAAAAAAATGTCGTTTTATCTATAGTTTAACATTAGGAAATCATTTATTATTATTATTTAAATTTATTTATTATAGTTTTTTTTCCATGTTTTTAATTTAGGATGACTTATTATTCCAGAAATGGTATAACGTACTCAGTTTTGCCTTTGACTGCGTATTAGTTTTCTCTTTGAGCAAAAAATTATGAAGCTTATGCATAGTTTCACATTAGGAATTCAATTTTGTTATTTTTTATTATTATTTAAATTTATTTATTTGTAAGGTGATTGGTTGAGGTCTTATTATGGGTTGTTTAGTAACTTCCATTTGTATTAGTTACTATTTTTTTTTTGGTTTTTAGCATGGATTCTAATTTTTTCAATTTAAAATGACTTGTTATTATATTAAAAACATATTTTAATAGATTTAATTATGAACAATTATATATATATATAAAACACACACATAGATATATGTATGTTAATATAAACAATATTAGTTAATGATATTTCTTAATTTATGATGATAGCATTCAACAATACAATATTTTATTAATTGTTTTATTTTTGTGATGAAATTTTTATCTTAGTTATTTTTTTGTTTAATTAAGTTATATTTAAGCTAAGCGTAGGGTACTACCTAGTATCTAGCCCTTGTTATATTAAAAACACACATACACACACATATAATTAAACACAAATATAAAAGAAAAAACGCATATATTAAAGCATATATATGTTAATATAAAAAAATATTAGCTAATTATATTTCATAATTTTTTATGATGACATTCAGGAATACAATATTTTATTAGTTATTTTATTTTTGCGATGAAATTTTTGTATTTATTATTTTTTGGTTTAATTAAACTATATATAAACTAAGCAGCAGGGACTAGCTACTATATAGCCATTGTTTATTTTATTGTATTATATTTTATTGTTTTATAAATGTTATATTATTTTATTTTTAATATAATATAATTATATTAAATGTATTTTTAAATTTTAAATTTATAAAATTTATAAAATATTTATTGTTTAATATAAAATTTTAATATAATTGTTTAGATTTTTTTGCTCAAGTTGTGTATTTTTTAATATTTTGTTTATTTTGGAATTTAATTTTTGGAAGGTTCTATCATAAGTTTTATTTAGCAAAATGAGGTTTAGCATGGCTTGTTGGAAAAGCTAAAATCGTAGAAAATAATCTAGAGGCATTAAATCAAGCAAATATGAATATTACTATGCTTAAAATTTAGCAGAAGTCAGAGCTCCAAATTTGCAACAAAAAACCAATTTTCTAAATTTTGTTTTTAGAATTTCATGGGCCAAAAGTCTTGTTGTTGCAAATTCATTCAAAGACTGTCTTCTTGGGTCAAAGAAACCTTCACAGAGATCAATGAGAAGCATAATTTTCTTTTCATTTAATTTACTTGTGTGGAGGTTTGCCGTTACACCAAAACCCGCAGGTGTTGGTAAACATTACAAGCCAGTAACTAGGATCCCCAGGGTGGAAATTACTGATTCTATAGAGGTGCGGTGATTCTTCCAACACCCCCCCTCAAACGCAACTTGGGCGAATCAAACCTGGATCCAAGCTCTGATACCATGTGGAGGTTTGCCGTTACACCAAAACCCGCAGGTGTTGGTAAACATTACAATCCAGTAACTAGGATCCCCAGGGTGGAAATTACTGATTCTATAGAGGTGCGGTGATTCTTCCAACAACTTGATCATATTTTAGTTTGAGAAATTAATTTACACAATTTTGTATTTTTGAGCCAAGAGGCTCATTCTACAACCCAGTGTGAAGGCGATGTGTATATCCGTGCTCCACTTGGAGTTGACACGTGTCCCTCTTAAAATAAAAATAAATATTTTCTAAATAGAAAATAAACGTCGACTATAATATAAAAGAAAAAATAATAGGTTATGCATGTTTAATTAGTTGTTTCAAAAATACAATTTAAATAATGAAGAATTACACATTGTTTTTTGCACTCTAAAATAAGTTTGCACCTGAAGAAATTTGATCCCTCTAGGCTCATGTTAGATCTGTGCTTAAGACGGATCTATGTTGATAATTTTGATGTACAATTTTAATTGGTTTTCAATTTCAATTTGGATTGTTTTGTAGGGAGTTGATTGGAGGAAGGAGACAAAGAAGATTTTGAGCAATATGATTAATCCAACACAGAAGTAAAAAGAAGATTTGTAGTTTCAAAATTGATGGATCTGAAGTGCTTTCAACAACTCTCCTTTTTGGAGATTCTTTTTTGTAATTTATAAATATCAATTTTGAGAATGAGGAAGGGGTTCCTCTTTTCTACATATTAGAGGTTCTTTGCACTTATGTGAGGAGAATTCTTGTTGTAGGTAGAGAGGAATACTCAGATCTTAGCGTTGAGGGTTTAATTTTCAAGATTTTATCTTTGTATTTGAGACAGCTTGCGCTATTGTAGCTCTTTTCTTCAATCGCTAGACTCTTAGTCTTGAGAATATTGTTGAAGAGATCCATTAAGAAATAGAGTAAGGAAATCAAGTTCATTAATTTGTATTCAAGTACTTTTATTTGATGATGCAAATTATGTTCTTTTTAATGGTAGATTTGTTACAATTGTCATATTTTTCACTTTTGTTAAATATGAGAATGGTTGTTTATTAGATCAACTATCTGATCTTCTAATTGTATTGATATGTTATTGAATTTCCCAACTTGCTCTTATGCTTTAATCATATTGATGGGTAACTATTTATACATAAATTTGTCATTTAAATTTGATTTAATCGTCATTAGATTATATGAACTATTTTTGCATTTTGATGGCCCATCTTTCATTGTTGTAAATGTCCAAAACAGAGCATGCATAACAGTTAAAATATAAGATGTTAGGACTTCTTCAATAATTTTGTATTAATCATACAACGCATGTTAAATCCTCATTCAGTTAAATCATTTTGCTCTTGATTTGGATGAGTTCTATACCTTGTCCTAATCGAGATAGGATAGATCAGTTTTATTTTATTACTTGCATCCTAGATTAATTTGCATTTATATTTAAGAAACATTTTAGAAGTCTCCTTACGTAGGAGAAAGTGTTAGTGTGGCTTGGTTGAGCCCTTGTGTCAGCTTAAGGGTTACTTTCTTGCAAGCTAGCAACAAGAGAATAAATCTTACATTTCTCTTTATGTTGATAAGTAATTAGGAATATCACAAGTCAGTGGAAACGGTGAAGGGGTAATTAGACCCATTAGAACCAGTCAGAATCACGAGCACAAATAGAAAAGGGTCTGATTTGGGACTCTGACCGGGTGGTCTCTCAAAATGTTGATGAGGTCATTTTTGGCCATCAACATAACCTTAGCTCAACTATCTTTAATTGTTCATGTGAATGCACCTTTCATTCACCCTTGAATTGCTAATTAGGTAGTTCAATGCTCCCATGCTCCATGTCACCTACCTCCTTGTATATTGCTTCTCCCTTTCTAGTATACAACATTTCAATGATATACAACTTGCCTTAAGCTTGGGAGAGATGGAGCTTAGAGTTTTTAGAGAATTTCCTTCCCAGGAGGATCAACTCGACCTTGATTGGAATGAGTTGGTTCAAGGTCAATAATTATGGAAGTTTCCTAACTTCTCATGGCCCTAAGTGTCCCATTTTATCCTTCCAAATCTAGGAAAGGTCTTTATAATGAGACTCTCTCAGGGGTGGAGAAGAGGAGAATATAATGAAAGAACCTTATGTTGTAGAAATACCACTAGACTAGGCCCTCGTTGCATGAATGAGCTCAGTTTATGTGTGAGACAAGCAAGGTGAATTAGCAAGGTATTAGAGGAGGATTCGACACTGGAAGGTATACTTGTGAACTGTATTGTTATTGTATCTTAATGTCATTTTGGTCTCCCTCTTCACATTTTTGATGTTTGTGAGATCATATTATTTTTTATATGATTAGATCCATTTTGTGATCTAAACTTCCTTTTTGGAAGGGGAAAACATTGTTTTTATTTGTTTTCATTTATTTCTAATTGGTTTTTTGCCAATTACGAGCTTCTCTAGGTTTGTTTCAAACTAGATCCATAGCCTAAGACTTATATATAACTCTCTTTCATCATAGGACTCGAACTCACAACTTAGTCACTATAAGTCAGTGGATTGTAGGGTAACCATAACTTGTGGTCGCTCCTTGCACATATGCCTAGGTGCTACCAATTGTTGGGCCAATTAACTGTTCTTGAAGGACGAACTAACCACTGCACATTAAATTGTCAACCCGAGGTCTCGTCTTTTTGTTTCAAGGTTATCCGCACAATTTATCCAAGAGAAATGCCGATATGACTAATTACCACTATCCTAATGGAAATTAAAACCGAAATGATGAAGGAACCAACTAATTACACAATTTAAGTATGGGGGATTTACGCAGTGCATTATATTAGATATCATTTTTGGGATTCAACTGCGTTAAGTAAGTCATTCAAACGTATGACCATTTCCATGAGAGGTAGTCGTAACTGACTAATTTCTCATGATTTTTGAATAGTTCACTTAGCACTCATTGCATCGGGTGATGCTCACAGGGGTGAAGAAGTGGGATTGAAACTAGTGAAATGTGGAGAACGAATCACATAGCATCAATCATCACTTCTGGGGCTTGCACCCGGTAACCAGGACTTCCCAGGAGGTCACCCATCCCAGAACTCCTCTGGCTCAAGCGCGCTTAACTGTGGAGTTTTTCCACAATCAAGCCCACTTAGCTTGCTACCCCATTTGCAAAACCTTAGCAAGTATTGTGCCTCATGAACCATTCAAGTAGAGATCCCTTGACTCTTTTTGAATTTAAGTATGGGGGATTTACGCAGTGCATTATATTAGATATCATTTTTGGGATTCAACTGCGTTAAGTAAGTCATTCAAACGTATGACCATTTCCATGAGAGGTAGTCGTAACTGACTAATTTCTCATGATTTTTGAATAGTTCACTTAGCACTCATTGCATCGGGTGATGCTCACAGGGGTGAAGAAGTGGGATTGAAACTAGTGAAATGTGGAGAACGAATCACATAGCATCAATCATCACTTCTGGGGCTTGCACCCGGTAACACACAATTTCTAACTAAATCGACCCATTCAAAACGTCAAATCCTAAATACTTTATGCAGGAAACAACAAAGGAAAACTATCAAGCATCAAATTGTCACCTAAGGAACAACAACTACAAAACAAAAGAACACTACAAAATTATATTATCAAAAAGCAGTTGAGTCACGCAAAATAATGATCCTATGACAATCTACAAGAAACAACAATAAGCTACGACAATCTCAATGAATTAGCTAAAGAAAATCTACTCCGTAACAACCACTATAAATTCTCTTTAAAATAGAACATGCAATTTAACGAGGGAGCAACTATAAATTGAAAGTGATTAAGTAAATAAATGACTAGGACAGAAGAACTGAGCACAAATTTAATATATAGGTAAAGACAACGTTGCTTCTAGGATCAAGCCCAAATCACCGGAATCGAACTACCTTATAAAAGAAATCAACACAACAGATTAAATTTGGTTAATAAGCGCTTTCATTAAATTACAGAGGATCTATTACAACTGGTGTCTTCTCAAATTCACAACTTATGTCAACACTATTATAATTGAACAACCTCTCTCGAGGCTCAATTCCTAGTCTTTATACTATGTTGGTAGAAGATAAGAATAGTAAATCTATTTTTGATAAAGAGCAATCTTGAGAATCTGAAGATTCTTAGGATGCTCATTTTAAGTTACAAGAAGTCTTAATATGTCTAGATGACCAAGCCAGAAGCTTGTCCTTAACTGATTTACTCCAAACAAGGATCAATAACATCAAGCTATCTGATCTTCTATGATCAATCCAAGGAACAACATCAAGTGCCAGCTCATCGATAGATTCCTATCCAAAATAAGGATCCAACCGTGAGTGAATAATTCTTTCGTGATCAGATCAGTTCATAAAGGCAATACAATAATAAGAATACATTAAATGCTTATAGAATCCATATTAAATGGATTGTCATGTCCTAAATGCAATAAAGACTTAAGAAAATAATATAAAAACTAAGAAATAAGGTAAGGAAATTATAACAATTATGGGGCCCAACATCACCCCCCAACTGACCTTTTTGCATGACCTCATGCAAACAAATGATTAATATGCAAGGCAGTTAAGGAGTAAGCTTCATAAGATTCTTCTCCTCTATGTCTGAATCCATTCCTACTTCTAAATTCTTGAAAGGCCACATACTTACCTGCCTTTGATAAATCATAGTTAGATTTATAAAAAGACAGAGGGCACAAGATAATGGGACATATATACCTACATTATATCCAATTGATACATTTTTCCAATACCAGGTGGACATAGTCTTGTACTCTAGTCATGGCATACTGAAAATTACAGAAGCCAAAGGGTTCTCTATTTTTTATTTCATTAGACAATGCTTGCCATCTCACTTTGGCTCCACGAAGAGCCTTGTCTTTGATATTTCCCAAGTATTCTAATCATGAATGTAAGACATCATTATGAATTAGTGCAAGTGTAGAAACAACACCAGGTTTTTCTATGAATATACCATAACAAATAAGTGTGCGAAAAGGGTTTTGAGGTTCTCCTTTGACCCAAAGATCAAAAGGTGTGATAAAATTTATCCTCTAGAAGGTGTGATAAAATTTTTCCCATTTCACCTGATTCCTGGAAAATGATATGAAGGCCTAGAACTGAATGTCCCCAATAAATGGAACAAGATTCTCCTCCACATGTTCTTCCAAAAAGAAATTATGCATATATAGTTCACACAGAAGGTACTTTGTGTGCTCATCATGTCTATGGAAAGTAGTGATAAAATCCAGTACATTTTTAAACTCATATGGTTTCCCAGACTGTATAGCTTTAATTTTGAGCAACAAATATCGCTCAAGTAAATACAAGGCATAATTCTGGGCTGGGGACCTACATGCCAAGGCATCTAAATAAATGGAGCAGATTTCCTTTGTTTTCTCTGTAGCCTTATTAATGTGATCCTTTAAATTTTGTATTTTATTTTCAGATGCTCTAAGTTGCACATAAGTCTCATCTTCTATTGTTGTCAGTGCCCTGAATCATTGAAGCAATTCCTGATGTTCCTTCTAAGGCACCACTTCTCTTTGGTATCTTGCTATAGTCTCCTATTGTCTTTCCATAGTTTTATGCAAGACCTTAATGGTAGCCTCTACAATTAAGGGAGTATAAAGAGGTACATCCTCTGTTTGTACTCCTCTGTCAATAAGGACAAATGGTGGATCTGTTTGAGTTTCTACTTCGACGAGAATAGAAGGAACATCAATCATTTGTATCTCAGAATTAGTCTGAGTTCCTACTTCAGTAGAAACAAGGGTAGGATCTGTCTGGACACTTGCTTCAATGGAGACATGTGTGAGGTCGGTCTAGGTTTCAGTCTCTTAGAAACTGAAACTGAGGTTTCAGTTTCTAACCTTCTTCACATGATCTTTATAAGACTGATTACTACCCAACATCCCTTTTTTTAGTCGTCGTGCCTTCCTTTGCAATTTCTTATTTTCTTCTTTTAATATATTAACTTCTTCATGGAGTTTACCTTTTTCTATGTTCCTCACAACTTTGGTACTTATAGTCTTTTGAACAAAAGGTTTTGGCCAAAGCTGTTGGGGCAAAAGGAGAGGAAACAACAACTATCACCCCGGGCTTTTCAATGGTAATCTCCCGAGGTTCAACTGTCATAGGATCAGTGAATGAATTATCGACTTCCGTTGGTACAACTACATATTTTAGGAAGTCAATGACAGGAATATCAACCCGAGGTTCAACTAGAAAATCAATACCTCCATCTCGACCTTCACCAATCAAATATTCAAGGGGAAACTGTGGAGCTATCTCTTCCGGAGAGGAGGGATCCAATATAATAGCAACAACGTCTTCATAATTATCTTGGAAGGGAACAACCTTAGGGACACCAAATGATTCCATAATGAGAGTAACTGAAGAATTGGTGGGAGAAGTTGCAACTGGAAAATCAGGTGAAGTCTCCTAGTCAAAAGGGTTTTCAGGATGAGCTACAGATTCTTCTATTGGAGTAGTCATTGCTTCTCCTAAATTCACAGTTCCCAATAAGTTCTCTAACCCTTCTAATGCTTGAGCTACTTCCATTTCTTGCTCTGTCTATTCCTGGGCTAATAAGTCTTGAGCCGTATTTTATTCAAGGGTTTCCTACTGTGTCCCCTCTGCATTGGAGAATTCTCGAGTTAATTTTTCTTCTAGTGATTGCTCAAGCGGATCTAAAGAACTCTAACCTTGTTGTAACTTGATTAACCTAGTTGACCTTCTTCTTTTCTTGGGTAGCGAAGCTAGAAAATACACCATTCTTTTGTCCTCTTTACTGAGTTTTTTAGGATTTAAAGTTTGTGCAGTTTGTTGTGGGGTATCTTCTGTCGCCAAAATGTCATTCGAATTATCCTCATTGTCTTTTCTAGCTTCTCACTATTAACTGAAGTGTTTCCAGATGTTTCAATGATTGTTTCATTTTCCAAGGGAATGCTTAGGTCAGCGTCAGGGTTTCCTAGGAACTTTCCTAGGTCTGTTGTGCTTGATTCATACTTCTTACAATTAATACTTTGATAATCTCGTGATGACTAACGACCGATACTTGGTATTTGGATCTTCTTAGCATAGCAATTGTTTCATGCAACAACGGATTGAGAAAATAGAGAAGGTTTAGAGTTACATTTCACTTTAGAGATGTCATTAATTTAAGATGATGTCCCATCACCACATCATACCTTCCATCATAGGTAATATAACGCTGGACGATACCTGCTACTTCTTTCCATGGCTCTGGTAATGAATTGAGGTTACACCCCTTTCCTAACCTGACCAATTCTTCACTGCAGTTCAAAAACAAGAGGGTTGCGTTCTAGAGTGAAGTGTGTATCTCATAACATTTTTCTCCCTCTGTCGAAAGACCTGTAACTTGTACTATTGTGCCTTCACTCACCTGTATCTGTGTGTTTCTTACCATTGATATGGCATTTTCGAAGTACTTTTTTAATTCTAGTGCTACTTCGTTATCAAAGCCTTGTAGTCGTCCGAAGTATTCTAATCATCCCACTTGGACCAAAATGCTGTGCGTCTATTCCAAGCCTATAATTGAGTAGGTTCGTAATGTATTGAATGGCCGCCTATTGTTGACTATTCAACATGAAGCAATTTGCAGCTAGAAACAACAGAATTTTAAATATACACTACTAGTAATTCTGCACAGATTATAGGGCCTCAATGACCATGACATGAAATGATATTTAAAAAAATTCAAATAACAAATCATGTATCAGCACTGTCTTGCCCCCCCAATATGTTTTAAGGTCAACTGCAACCGCTAATCAGTGTTTTGATAGGTTGTAAGATTTGACATGATTAAAAGATAAGGTGATATTAATTAAGCGTGATAGGGCAACCGTCGAAGAAAAAATAGAGGATGAGGGGTATCTATGACACACGAGATAATAATTAAACTATTTATTAATCATTAGGTGTAATGATGATGTTGATTATTATAATACGCAGAGTGTGAGAGTGAAATAAAGACAAGCAGAGATTTCGAAGAACGATAAATAGATGGAAACAATATGCACGTAAAGAGTATTGTTAGAGAAAAAAATGAAAGAAATGGGTAAGAATACTGAATTTACGAAAAAAATATAACCCTCATATGCAAAATTATAATGAATTGCTCATGGAAAACCAAGATCACCAGTTTCTTGGAGGGTTTTATAAAATTCCAAAATAAATCTAACGATCTTTCCTTTATTAATTTTGAGGAGACAAAATAACCAACTTAAATTGTAATATTTAAATTTACTTTAATATGCAGGAATATCCTCTACTTCCAGCAGACGTCCATAGCCTCGACAGGGTTTCCTTTCCAACCCATTGAGATGCCAGTGTCCCATTTACGAGAAAAGATTCGTAACTTTTTTTTTGAAGCATTTACAGAAGGCCATTGTTCTTGCGTGATAACTGGTTAATAACAATGCCATTCACCAGAGATAATACAGTGAACAATCCAACTCGTAATGAGACCTCTTGTCCTTTGACCTGAATACCAAAGGCCATTACCCTGGCTTGGTGACCAGAAGTGGTAATGTCACTCCACTATATCCTATGAATATGGTAGGCTAGCTCATGATGAAACCTCCTATCCTGTGTTAGATTTTCACTTTACTTTGTTATGGTTTTGTTAATCATAAAATATTCCTTAGTGAATGGGGTGGCATATCAACTCCTTAAGAGTTAGGGATAGTGTAAAAAGTATTATAATAATTACTTTTTAGCTTGCTAATTTTGTCTCCAAAGCTTATTTTTCAAAAATATCGTAGAATCATTAAAAATTGGAGTGAAAGAAAGCTCCTTAAGTGGTGATGGAAGGAATGCATCATGAGTATTTTTATATATTTCTTACAAGATCAAGGGAGTTAAAGATTTAGGAAGTTTAGAATTTTGATAATGATTTCTTATAAATTATTCTCCTATGATAATCATTAGGCAAATTAGTTATCCAATCATCATATCGAAAGGGGGCTTAAAATATTCCTTACCCTAAAGAAATAGAAGTATTAACAAGCTAGGGAAATAGTAGTCGCATATAAGGAAACGACAGTTGTGGTTAAGGAAACAAAAATTATGATGACTGGTGCTATGACCAAGGAAACAACAACTGTGATTAAGGAAACAACCACTGGTACTAAGGAAACAACAACTGTGATTAAGGAAAAAACAACTCTGATTAAGGAAATCGTAATTGTGACTAAGGAAACAACAACTGTGACTGAGGAAACAACAATTGTGACTAAGGAAACAAAAACTATGATTAGGATATTCGTGATGTTTTACCAAAGTGAAAAAAATGTACATATCATAAAAAAATAAAATTATTTACATTATGTACAAACTAAAGAGATTTCGAAAAGAAGTTTACTTGGTTGTGATTACGGGGACATTTCCCTGATCAGCTACAACCTGCAAATTTGCGTCATTATCAATTTCATGAAGAAAAGATTCTCGTGTAAGTGGTTGGTGATACAGACGAAGTCGATGCCCATTGGCAAGGAAAGAAATGCCAGAATTATCAATCATAGTGAGGCACACTGTTCCATTGTCATAAACTTCAGTAACTTCGTAAGTGACCAACCATCTTGTTTGGAGTTTACCTGGAAAGTCTTGGAATATGGAGTCATACAACAATGCCCAATCCCCTTTTTGAAAGGTTTTCTTTTTAATCATTCCATTTAGCCCTATGTTGTTGAACTACGGTTGTGTGTTGTAAGGTAAGAAGGCACATTTCATCCATTTCGTTAAGTTGTTGTAAGCGTTGTTTTTGTCCTTCTGTAAGATCCAATCCAACTTCCTTAGTAGTTCTGAGAGTCTTAAATTCAAATTCGATCATAAATATATGTTCCTTTGAGAGTCTTAAATTCAAATTCAATCATAAATATATGTTCCTTACCAAAGAAAAGTTGATAAGGTGAATAGCCAATAATGTTGTTCCAAGTTATCTGATAGGCCCATAAGGCTTCAGGAACCTTGGCCATTTACATATACTATTTTAGTTCAATTTGTCTCTAAGATCTTGTTTGTACTTTCCACCTGCCTATTTGCTTGCGGGTGGTAAGGAGAGGTAACTCTGTGTTTGATATGGTATTTTTGCAATGTGGCTGAAATTTTATGAGTAGTGAACTATTATCCCCCATCAGTTATAAGATCTCGAGGTAACCCATATCGAACAAACAGTTCGAATATAAAATTAATAACTGCTTCTTTCGTGGCCCTTGAGAGTGCTACCGCTTCCACCCATTTGGTTACATAGTTTGTACAAACTAAGATATATGTCTTCTGATTTGAAGGTGGATTAAAGGGACCTACAAAGTCCATTGCCCATCTTTCAAATGGTTCCAATACAATCTGTGGTTGAAGGGGCATTTCGTCAGCCTGAATGGGATGACCCATTCTTTGGCAATTGTCGCAGCTCTGGACATATTTCTTTGCATATTTAAATATCGTGGGCCAGAAATAGCCCATCTGTAATACCTTATGTCTAGTCCTTCGATCGGAAAAATGACCTCCACAGGGTTCATTGTGACAAGCCCTGAGGATATCATAAATTTTGTCTTCTCTAATGCATCTGTGGATTTGAATATCATCCCTTGTGTGGAAGAGGTAACCATCCATCCATGAAAAATGTGCGATGTGTTGGATGATAAGCTTCTTTTCTCGGGATGACAAGTGCGATGACAATTTTTGACTGCTTGGTAATTTGCAGCATCAACATACCACGACGTCTTAACAGTCACAACAAACAAATGTTCATTCAGGAATTGGTCTTCCATTGGTAGAGGGTCGACCATAGAGGAAATTCGTGACAAGAAATTTTTGACAAGGTTCTCTTTTCTTGGCTGGTCTTTTATAGTAATGTCGAACTCCTACAATAACAGTAACCAACAAGTTACTTTTCCATTGGTAATGAGTTTGTTAGCTAAATAACGAATAGCAGGATGATCAGTGTACAGAAAAAACTGGATATCCTGTTATATAATGACAAAATTTATTTATAGTGTAAACGAAAACCATAAACTCTTTTTTTGTCACAGTATAGTTTAACTTTGTAGGTGTGAGGTTTTTGCTAATGTAATAAATTGTGTATGGCTTCTTATCCTCTTCTTATATGAGAACTTCTCCTATCATTGTATTTGATGCATTTGATGATGTTGGCAATCACGATTGTCGTTAGACCAAAACCGCAGGTGTTAGTCAATGATTGCATCACCAGAGATAAGGATCCATGAGAGGCGGTTAGTCTATGTCACGAAACACATAGGGAGCGTTGGTTTATCCTATTTCCAACAATCTCTCCCCCAACGTGAGTTAGGTGTGTATCGAACTCGTGATTTATGCTCTGATACCAAATGCAGGTTTCAACCCTGTAAAAAAATTAATTGCATACGAATTCTAAAAATAGAAAATAAACAATGGCAAGAGCATAAAACATAAAACATATATACACAAAGATTTTCCCCTGGATCCCTAAACCGTGACAACTAGATTGATTTTTCATTATATTCCTTTCAATGTTACCATGCATATATATACATGCCGAAGCATCCATAAACCCTGGATTAGAACATAATTGTAGTTCCCTTAATTGGATCTGCAAAATACCATGGAAAAAAAACCATCATGCCCAAAACCATGTGTGAAATCCATGCACAAAATCATAGGTAGGTCCACCCACCTAATATAGGGTCTAAAAAAATTTACTGGGGCGCTGCCCCAGACCCTGTGCAGGGGGGCTATCGCCCCCCTACAGCACCCGACACAACATAAAGGGGGCCTTACTGCCCACCCTGCATGTGGGGTTTATGGATGCTTCGACATGTATATATATGTATTGTAATATTGAAAGGAATATAATGAAAAATCAGTATGGGAATCCTGGTTTTGGGATCCAGGGGAAAATCTCTGTGTATATCTGTTTTATGTTTTATGCTCTCACCATTGTTTATTTTTTGTTTTTAGAATTTGTATGCAATTAATTTCTGTCCATGGTTAAAACCTACAAATGATATATGGAATGGTAGACTCCAATTTGGTCCTTGCAACATAGGAGTTGTTGAAACCAACTTTTTTTGATCTGCAAAAGCAATATCGCATTTATCAATCCACTCAAATTCCACATGTCCTGTTTATGCATATAGTGCTGTTACGATTTTTGAAAAATGTGTTATGAAATGAAGATAGTAACTAGAATAACCAAGGAAACTACGTACCTCTGTCGGCGTATGAGGGGTAGGGAGTTTAAGAATTACCTCGACCTTAGTTGAGTCTACCTGAGTACCTGCAACAAAGATAAAATGTCTCAGGACTAAACTTTCTGTCATCATAATGTGGCATTTTACATTACTAAGGCATAGTATGGTAGTTATACACTTTGTAAGAACCTTTTTGAGATAATGTAAATCTGGGTCAAAATCATTACTGCAAGGGGTGAAATTGTTTGTATATAGTTCAAACCATTCATTGATTAAATCAGAAAAAATGCTCAGAATTTCCCTTTGAAAAGCGGCTGATGCATTGCACAACCCAAATGGCAAGACTCTATATGCAACCGTTCCCCATGGACAGGTAAACATGGTTTTATCTTAGTTTTCAGGGGCAATCTAGATTTGATTATACCCACTAAATCCATCCAGGAAAGAAAAATATTTCTTTTCGGCAAGAGTGTCAAGGACTTGGTCTACAAATGGAAGAGGAAAATGATCCTACTGCGTGGCTTTATTTAGTTCTCTATAATCTACGCAAATTATCCATTTTCCATTCTTTTTAGGGACTACCACCGATGGTGAAACCCACTGACTGTCAGAAATAAGTGTTGGGTGATTTAATTGTGAGTTAAATCCCTGTCATTAATTGTCAACTCGAGGTTCGTAGACTGATGAGGTATACCTGTACTATATGTGTGGTTATTTATTAGAATAGATTAATCTAATGCAATTAAAACTAATTACAAAACAAGTTAAATCAATCTAATCCAAACCAAACCAAATATAAAGAAACTGAAATCACACTTGCTTAAAAAAAAATCACACTTGCTTGAAAATAAAAATCACACTTGCATAAATGAAATCACACTTGCTGAATTGAAATCACACTCACACCTGCTGAAATGAAATCACACTAGCCAAAAATAATGAAATAACATAACTATACTATGTTACCAATATGTACAATGATGTGCAAACTGTGGTTGATGGGGGCCCTCCATTCCTCGGCAAGCACACTGAACAACTATCACATCTTGGAGATCAAATTGGGAATATGTATTTCATAAATTGAGTTACAAGATATTACAAGAATTCTCTATCCTCACTTTACAAATCACATCTTGGATGGAACTTGGAAACTCCAACTAACAACTAGCCACTAGCTACCTCTAACCTCTAACCTCTAACAACCTTTTGTATGAAGGGTGCACTCCCATTTATACAAAAATTGAAGATAACTATTCAATAAATATAGATCCTTATATCTCTCATAAATCCACATTTATCTTTTGTGGTTACAACCAATCTCCTAAAAATGTAAGATGCCAATCCTCTCAAAATCCTCTCATCCATGATTCTTCTCCTTTGAATGTGCATAGTTAATGATCCACATCTTCTACAATTATTCCACAAATCCTCATGAGTTGGAATTTGAAATTCGAATTTGTGGTTGGGTGGCCAAATAGGACCCTTCTAGGATATCCAAGTAGGCCTACAATATCACAAAACTCAAAACACTTTTAGAGATATATGAAAACATGTTAATTTCCTAATATTTAATCACAAATTCTCTTAAAATACTTAAAATCAATGACTTGGAAAATAATGATGATAAACCCATACAATTATGAAAATGATTACTTAATGTAGGGTTATGGGGCTCTAGAGTTACAGAATGAGGGTAAAATGATGGAAACGTGGGTAAAAGTGGATGACATTTTGGAGACCCAACAATAGGGTATATAAAATTAACATCAAAAAGTTTTTGAAGCTCTTGTTTCACTATGTCCCCAAGGTGTGGATTTAATCTTCTTTGGGGTTGGTGAATGGATCAGACATATTTCTCAAAATAGAAATGGTGTGTACAAAACTATGGATTGATTCCCTTCATATCAGAGTATTCCCAAGCAAAAGCTTGTTTATATTTATGAAGAACTTGAATCAACTTTTCACGTTGAAGGTCATCAAGACTAGCATTAATATTCAAGGTCTTGTTAGGTTCAATTTCAATAGGGATGCTATTGTGAATTGTAGTCGTAGGTATATGCTCACCACTCAAATATTCCAGCGGATTTCTTTGGGCTTCATTGTCAAGCACGACTTTTAACATCTGACATGTTGGATTTCCTATGGTGGAAGGTTGGTTAATAGACCCATTAATTATGTCATCCTCAGTCTGTCTTTTAAATATAAGGGAGAACGTAAATTTCCTTCTTGATATTTGGGAGGGAACCATTTAGAATTGTCAGTCGACATGTTGGGTCTAGCGGGTGGGTATAGAATGAGATTATTGATAGCAGGTCCTTTGGCGATTGTCATACTTCCGGTTCGACACCCAATGCATGCGTCTACAGTGGAAAGCAATGGTCTGCCTAATATCATAGGGTGTCCCTCCAACTTATTTTTAGGACCAAGGACCAAAAATTCCATTAGGTCTTCCCAGGAGTATACAAAAATAATGATATCATCTAAGGTTCCTTCTAGTTTCACTATGGATCTGTCGACTAGTTCCAGCATGGTTGGAGTCAATTTAAATCTAGTTATTCCAAGGAGGCCACAAGTTTCAAGTGTTATAATATTTATAGCAACTCCTAAGTCCACTAAGGTGTTTGGGAAATTATGCCCCTAAATCTGGACAGTGACTACAGGGTTTCTAGGATCGTCATATTTGATAGGTATCTATTTTCCTAGGATAAGATCAAAGAGTTTCCCAAGAACATGGATTGTAGGAGAATCTTTTGGTTTCCTTCCAGGCTTCTTAACACACATATCTTTAATGGTTTTAGCATAGATAGGTATTTCTTTGATAGCCTGTAGGAGAGGGATTTTGATACATAAATTTTGTAGTTCCCTTATGAGATCAAAATCAGGATATACAAGTAATTTCACTATGGATAATATCTTAGGGAATGGGGGAGCAACACCCATAATCTTAATAGATTCCTGCTATTTAATCGGTTTACTGGACGATTATGTTTCAGTAATAATTACGGTAGAAGGATAATGTTCTGCCAAAGGCTGATCCTTAGCAAGATTTTCCTTTTCTGATTACTCTTGATTCTTTGAATGATCTTCCAGATAGATAGTCCTCCCAAATCTTAGACGTAATTCACTACATTCCAAAGAGGGAGGAAAATGACTCGAAGTTTCCAAAATCTCTAAAAATTGCACAGGCTTATTATTCAGGTTCAGATTTAGTTGTGCAGGTAGTTGAGGACATAGTGGAGGTGGAGCGTTTAGGTGTAGTTGAAGTGGAGGTTGTAATGGTGGTTGATTTTGTGACTGAGGAAACGTTCCCATCGATTAATTTATCGGTCTAGTGGGGTGTTACCAATTCTGGGACCACATTGGCCCCTAGGTAGGTTGATTTGCCCATTGTAGAGGGTATGGATTATTTGGTGAATTATGCCATGAGGATGCGGGATACTGTTGATTTGGCCAAGAAGGACCAGGGAATGACTGGTTTGTCCAAGGTGATGAAGTGTATGGCTAAGGCTGCCAGGAAGTATTAGAATGTTGCTGACCCTACCAATTTAATCCTGGAAATTGTTGTTGAGAAAATTGTCTAGAAAAAAAACATACAAGGGTATTGCATCATACCTGATGGGTGATTATGCCATTGTTGTTATTGTGCCACGAAATATGCTGGCTTTGGTTCTTTCTAAGATTCCTTGAATACAAATTTCAATTTGAGAAGTGAAGGACAATGGTTGGTTGAGTGATATTTGATATAAATAACACATATCTCAACTGTATCCAACGAGCATTCTTTATGACTGTGCTTTTCCGACAACGAGGGAAGAAAATGGCTAATGCATGCTCCACTTCAGCCTGCTTCTGTTTTACTTGTAAACATCCAACTGTGTTGTCAGTGTACTTAGGATATCAGTTTTAAAATCTTCTAAAATATTACCAATCTCTGCTTGTGTAACTCCTCCTCTTGCAACTTTGTTAGATCTGCTGATAGGATTGTGAGTTCCATGCTCACTCCGTGTACTCCCACACGAACATATGATACACAGTTTTACAATGTCATCATATTATTTTTTAGAAATGTCACCCTGCCCCATTAAATTAAGCATTTTTATCCATTCATCTTTCATACCTATAATTAAGGTAGTTTTCAACACATCCCTAGGTAAAGTGGTATATGGTGATCTTTGTAAGTTATATTGAAATATTTCAATATATTCTTCTAAGGTTTCATCTTCTTTTGATGTCATCTTAAATATTTCCTCTCTTAGATCTCTAGATCGACAATAATCCTGGTACTTAGTAAGGAAATCTTATTTCATTTAATCCCATGAATTGATAGTATCACCCCCCAATCCCATAAACCATCGTAATGTTGCTCCCTTTAAAGTAGAGGGAAACAATTTTAATTTTTGGGGGTCAGTAGTGTAATCATATCCTTGACATAAGACATTGAATTCAAACAAAAAATTATTGGGATCTTTAGAGGCCATACCATGAAAATTTTGGGGGTTTTGCAATGGGATAACCTTCATTGGTGCATTAGCTTGCAGATCAACAATGGGATATTCTATGGTCGAGGTTTACATCCCTGTTACCGGATTTTCCATTTGATCAAAGATATGCCAATAACCTTTAGGAATCCTGTAATCAGGAGGTACTAACTAAAAAATATTGGTATGCTGACGGGGTTCTAGGCCTTGACCAAGTCTCACAACACTGCTCAAGTCAGGAATTTCAGTTTCTCTTCTCACAATGGGTGTCGCAGGAGATTCCTTCTCAGAAGGTTGAGGATATGGTTCACTTGTCTCACCTCTTCCTTCCCTTAGGTTACAAGAGTGCCCCTCACCCTTGTTAAAATGACTTAGATGCCTATTAGGTGTGTCTTGGAAGCTCTATTCAAATCCTAAAGTTTTATCATGAATCTCAGCATTAGCTGTAGCAGATGACTCTGCTACTCGAGGGTAAATAAAAATAGAGCCCTTCCTGGATATTGTTTGGGGACCACCCGATGCTTGAGACTATCTTTCAAATGATTTCGTCTATGAAGGTCATTCTTCTAAGGTTAGCTTGACCTTGGCATTTTTTTTTTTTGTCAGGGTGGATTTATGATCTATCTCTACATGATTCCTAGTCCTAGGTTCTAGTCATACACACTAAACAACCTAAACATATAATTCGAGGGCAAGAACCACCAAAAGCCTTGTTTTTTATTAGGGTGCATGTGCAGGTTCTTACCTTCTGTCTTTAATACCCAACCCCCAGGGATACAACTAGCACTCTCTTTGAAAACCTCCCCAACAATGACGCCAAAATGTTGGGCCAATTAATTGTTCCTAAAGGACCAACTAACCACTGCACATTATATTGTCAACCCAAGGTCTCGTCTTTTTGTTTCAAGGTTATCTACACATTTTATGAAAGAGAAATGTCAATATGACTTATTTCTACTATCCTAATGGAAAGGAAAACTGCCATCATGAAGGAACCAACTCATTACGCAATTTCTCACTAAATCAACCAATTCAAAATGTCAAATCCTAAATACTTTATACAGGAAACATCAAAAGAAAACTATCAAGCGTCAAGTTGTTACCTAAGGAACAATAACTACAAAACAAAAGAACAACACTACAAATTATATTATCGAAAAGCAGTTGAGTCACGCAAAATAATGATCCTGTGATAATCTACAAGAAACAACAATAAGTAGTGATAATCTCAACGAATTAGCTAAAGAAAATCCACTCTGTAACAACCACTGTAAATTCTATTTAAAACATAACATGCAATTTAACAAGTGAGCAATGATAAATTGAAAGTGATTAAGCAAATAAATGACTAGAACAGAAGAACCGAACACAAATTTAATAATACATGTAAAGACAATGTTGCTTCCAATATCGAACGCAAATCACCAGAATCAAACTGCCTTGTAAAAGGAATCAACACAACAGATTAACTTTGGATAATAAGCGCTTTCATTAAATTACAGAGGATCGATTACAATTGATGTCTTCTCAAATTCACAACTTATGTCAAAAATATTAAAATTGAACAACCTCTCTCAAGGCTCAATTCCTAGTCTTTATACTATGTCGGTAGAAGATAAGAACAATAAATCTATTTATGATAAAGAGCAATCCTGAGAATCTAAATATTCTCAGGATGCTCATTTTAAGTTACAAGAAATATTAATATGTATGGATGAACAAGATGGAAGCCTGTTCTTAACTGATTTACCCCAAACAAGGATCAACAACATCAAGTTATCTGATCTTCTGTGATCAATCAAAGGAGCAACATTTGGTGCCAGCTCATCGATAGATTCCTGTCCAAAATAAAGATCAAACCGTGAGTGAATAATGCTTCCATGATCAGACTAGTTCATAAATGCAATAAAATAATAAGAATACATTAAATGCTTCTAGAATCCATATTACATGGATTGTCCTGTCCTAAATGCAAGAAAGACTTAGGAAAATAATATAAAAACTAAGAAATAAGGTAAGGAAATTATAACAATTATGGGGCCCAACACCAGTATACACCCTACTTCTTTCGTGGGAGAAATTGCCCGGTAACTTGGATTTTTTAATGAGATTTTCTTGGTTTTTTGTTGTCAGGGACTTGGATCTATCTTCTTCTTTATGTGGAAGGTCAAATATGAATAACATATTATCTTAATCTTCTCTCCTTCAAGATATTTGTTTGCATCTTATACCTCATGTTAGTTTGTTTGAGATGTTTTCCTTTGGTTGCATGGTTTGGTGATAAATCTTGTGATCATTATTGTGAAACTATGAGCTTGATTTGATCTTCTTGACTAGCGTCTATGTTTGGTTTGGAATATTACAAAGAAAACCAAGTTTATTAGTAGGCTAGGCTTTGCTCCCTTGTCTATGGTTTGGGACTGTTTTCCCTTGCAAAAAATTGCAGGATTAGTTTCTTGGTTGCTTGCATTGAGTTATAAATTTAAACTTTCTTTGTCTTGTGCGTGAGCTTGTTGTTTATCTAATTTGATAAGCCACAGTTCACATATTTTTCTTTCAAAGCAATAGTTTGGCGCCTTTTAGTGCTTTTTTGTGTCTTTGCATTTGCATCTAAGAGTATTTGATTTGTTTTGTAAGTTGTTTAGTGAATTGGCTTATCATGATGTTTTTTTGAATATCAAGAGATTATTGAGAGAGTTTGTGACGTTTTTATTTGTCACTTGGGGAAAAATAACAAATCCCTACCCTTCCTCTAGCTAGTTTTCATGGAATTGAAAAGGTGATTGATAATTTCATATGGCTTGCATATTGGATTAGTTTTGAGTCTCTTACACACTATTTCAATTGTACTTCATACCCCTAAGTAAACAACAAACATAAAATAAAGTGTTAATAAAATAAAATTAGAATTTTTGGTTATAACACACCAACAATAGCTTATGTGTTGTTGCCGCTGCGACAAACACCCTCCAAAATTTTGCTTACACTTGAATTCTAGAGCCTACTTGTGATCCTATGATCACTTCATAGTCTGTTGATGTTTCTTAACTTTCAGAGTCACTTGCTTACACATGCCTATCTTTCGATGCATTGACAAGTGCTTTTATTACAAGCAAACGTAGTGGCTTATATGCACCCTAGAAATTCAAGCATTGCGTAATCCTTAATGACAATGCTTGCACAATCTTTGAGGATAGTGATTGCGTAGTCCTTGAAGAAAAAGACTACATAGTCCACGTAGACAGTCAGTGCACAATCCCAAGCTGACAGATCCCTCACTGATAGCTGCAATTGTATCATCATCACAGTGAATTTTCTCAACTGTCGCTTTTGTGAGCAGTGGTTTGCATTACTTTTGCAACTGTTGTTTTCACTTGCTTTCAGTTTTACAATTGACACTTTTGTGTCCTCTTATATATGGCATGTGTTGCTTTCAATTTATTTATCTATTGCAAGTGTCATTTTCATGTTTTTCTTACTGTCACAAGTGTTATCCTTTGGTTATGGAAGAGTCGCATCTAATCAGAGGGAGTTGTTTATACACACTTGAAGGGAAATTATGATGCATTCTCCTACACTACTCTGTTCTATCCATCATGAACACATGCATTAGACACATTCCCCAAGTCTAAATCATTGTATCATTAGTGTCGTCACTTGCGTCGCAAAGTGTATCTGAAGTGTCACATGTTATGAAACTGGATTTTTGAGTTCATTTCAAGATGAAAATTTGGTGTTGATGCGTCCTATTTATCATATAAGCATATATTAGACTCATTCCCAAAGTTTCATGCGTTGTCGTACTAGTGTCGTCATTGTCGTCGCAAAGTATATCCTAAGTGTCTCACTAGGAGATAAGTGTTGTTCTGTTATCACTTCGATGAGGAAATGTTGATTGTGTATGGTAAGTGCTTCCTTGACGTGTGGTTGATCATTTATAAGTGTGTGATCATGTTCAATTCATGTTCTGGCCCGATCTCTCTGCTCTTTGATCCCACACTTAGTTATTTTCTACAACTGATCCTTCTCCAGTCAACCTCCTCCCAAATTGCCTCCATAAACTATGCATTGCATAGTCTCAGGCCAAAAGAAGGTTGTCCTACCTCCTGGAACTACGCAATGTGCAGTTACTGCCTCCAAGGACTGCACATTGTGTAGTCACAGTGCTCAATCAACCTCCTAATCCCCAAAATTTGGTAATTCAGCCTCCCAATCAACCTCTTTCTGCATATTGTGCAATTGCAGCCAATAGTCTCTCTCTCTGCTTCCCTGAAATACGTAATCCAACTTCCTAGTCTGCCTCTAAAAATGTGCATTTCACAGTCATAATGAGCAAGATTACCTCACTTTGACCCTCAACTACGCAATCCTCCTTCCCAAAATTGCACATTGCACAGTTGCAAGCCTCATTCACTCACTCATTCCCTCTGGAACTGCACAATCCCCGAGCCTTCCTCCCAATCCAGTACCCAGTTCCAGGTTAGTCAATGGCTTTTACCAAGAGAATTACACTAGGAAATTTCGAGACTGATGTCATCTTGTCATGAATGGATTTAACTTGCATATACTATATTTTGACATGACAGGATGATGCTAGGAGAGGAAGAGAAAGAAATTATGTTAGAAGACACTTGTCAAGTTTTAGCCATGAAGAAGTCATTGAGCAAGAATATGAAGGGACACTAGCTTACGATAGAATATCAAAGATCGGGATCGCATGAAGACTCCATATCAATCAACCACTGGGAGGAGGAAGACAAAGCACATGCAAGATCCATGGTGAAGATGTCAAGGAGGCAACAAAAGGAACAACTTGGCAATGCCATATCATCATGAAGTTCCTTCTCATTATTTTCAAGAGTCATATCAAGAGTCACATGTGTCATAATGTCTTGCCACATCATTTGTGGAATGTAATTGTGTAATTTTCCAAAATGAGAAAATGTAAAATATGTGGAAGACCAAGGGTCCCACATGGAATATGAAGAGTCACTATTGAGTTCTAAAGTCATATAGAAGCTCAAAGGTCATGTAAGAATTTGAAAAGTCATTGTAGAAGCTCAAGATTCATGAGGGAGGTCAAGAGTCACATGGGAGGTGGAGAGTCACCTCATTTGTTATAAATACACCCTCATAACTCAAGCAAAAGGACTTTTGGGACTTGAACTTCCCACCTTGGCTTCTCTAGCATTGGCATAGGAGAGAAGATATTTCTTTGGAGGAGAAAGTGGTGACTTAATGTTCCACTGTTGGGGTTAATGTGGTAGCATTGTACTTGTATATATTACTTCCACTTAATATATGAAGCTTAATGAGCTAAGATATTTTTCATGCATGTATCATGAATTTCGTAGGAATATTATTTAGATGCTTGTGGTGTATGTTTCGTTCATATGTACTAAGGAAATTGAACTTTTTCAGTGGCTTTGGTATTTATCTTGTTGAAGGTGTGTTGTATTTGTTTTTATGATCGTGGTTGTCTTGTGAACTACTTTTCATAATTACTTGTGATCCTCTTATGCTTTTGTGTGTCTCTTTTAGGATGGTACTATTAATTTCCTTCTAGAGGCTCACTCTCTTTCTCCTTTCCATGAAAGTACCTTATATACATCACAATTGTATGCCTCACAATGTCGACTTAATCACTATTTTCAAAGAATGTTTGTATAACCTCTTATGTTAATAATGACAGCCAAGGAAAATCCCTAAGGACAATGATAACCAACCATATTTCTGGTTGGGGCTCTTATTACAAATGCTGTGAAGTATAATTGGGAATTCACATCAGGGAGACCCCCTTGGTTGACTTATTTCCAAATCGCTAATAGTTGGTGCTATAAGGAGGGAAGATGACAACCTGTGCCTGTTGATTTTGTTTTGAATCTCTTATCATAAATGGCTCTTTCCCAAATCATAATCCCAGAGTGATTTTCTAATAGATTGGATCTTTCAATCCTCATAGAATTAATTGATGACTTGTCAAATTTGAAGTTTGATGGCTGGGGTGAAACATTCATAGCTCAACATTTTTCTTTGTTTCTTGATTTTTGTGAATATTACAGAATCAATTGTGAAGATGTTGCTAGTACATTGTTCACCCTCACTCTTGAAGGTAGAGTTAAAAAATGGTGTCTTACTTTACCGGTTGCTTCCATTCATTCATTCGAACAACTCACTATGGAGCTTCTTTAGGCCTTTCACATGTATGAATATCAAGATGGTTGTAAAAGGATTGATTTGCTTAGAATGGAACTTGGTGAATTTGTAGAGGATTTTCTTCATCAATTTATTCACCATTGATATGAATTCCTCGAGGGAGTAATTGCTTCAAATTTCATTATGGAAAATTTTCAAAGTTTGATTCTACTCACCTTGAGACCTTTTGAATCCAAACCCCCAGATGATTCTCCCTCCCTAACTTTTGAAAACCACGATTTACCTTTAATTTTAGAGGAGAAATCTACTATTCCTTTTGTTCCTTGTCCTCCTTCTTTTCCAATACCAAATTGGGTGCCTCCTGGTGAAGATGTTGGATTTGGGAAATATGAAAATCAAATCCCTGATCTACATCTTCCACCTTCACTTGCTTTTAGTGAAAGACTTATCCAGGAGAACCTTGAGTGTTTTCATATTCACATGGAACCTTAGGTGAAGATTGATCCCTTGATTCTTCAAGATGACATTGACATGCATAATGCAAATATTGAATCTAATCCAATTGAAAGCATGTTTTCTTCGAGGGATACCTTTCAACCTCTACTCTCTATCTCTCATGGCTCCTTGTTTCATGATTCACTTGGTCAATCCGCTTCAACTCTTAATGATGTTCAGCCTATTGTACCAAGAAGTGAATATATACAAGGCAATTTCATCATGCATGCAGAGGAGAAAAGTGGTTAAGATATGTTCCTTATTTTTTCCCTCTTTCAGGATGACAATCTTATATTTATGATTGATCACCAATCTTGCGATCTTGATAACCTGTCAAATGATTTCAAATCCTTCATCCAAGTTGAGACTTTGGACAACCATCATCATGCCATTCCTATTTCCATTAATACATGCAGTGATGGATATCCAAGTACATCGAATGATATATTTTCTTCTTTTGAAGGCTTGGATTTACGAAGTATTGATTCAAAATCTTCTTCTCATAAATTGCAATCTTCATTTATGGGATGGGATATTCTAAAATTTATTTGACTCATATATATTTACATATCAAATGTGAAGAAACAAATTGTCAGGCTTTTGATTCTTTGGCATAATTTGTTGTAGAAAAGCAATATCAATCTGAATGTTACATTGGTATGCCCATCTTCAATCATTATGATGATGAAAATAATCTCATGGAGCATAAAATGCATGTTGATCCATTGTTCTTACAAGCTCAATCTGATTTAGTTACACCTGCCATCTCTTCTTCTAAATCTTTCCATCTTTCCTCACCTTTAACACATTATTCATTGTATGTACCCGAATGAGTTTGATGATTTTGTTATACCAGTAGCTTCTCTTAATTCTTTGAATATGATCCCTACTGGTTTTGTTTATAATCAGGTATGGGATGGTGTGGTCTTACAATCATAAGATGAAAAGATTGAATCTATTGATCATGATCTATTCAATTCTAAATCTTTCATATGTTAGGAGGAAGATGTTGTAACTCTAAAATGATAAAGGGAGTTTTCCAACTGATGTATCTCAATTCTCTATCCATCAAGAATATGATATGTTTAATCTTAAGTCTGATCAAACCAGTGTTATTAGGAGTGTTTTCATTGATACATCTGATGACAATGGTGCATATTTACCTGTTGATTTTTTCAAGTCACCTAAATTTGATGATCCATCATCATAAAGTTCAGAGACCTGTCAGGAAGTCGAGGCACTTCAACCCCTGCTAATGGTTATGTCAGGTTCTCGCAATCCCGTTGAGATATCTAAACTAAGTTGGATTCATATTCTCACGCATAATTCTTTTCTTAATATTCATCCACTGGAAGTGAGCTCATTCTTGAAGGACTTTCAACATTTTCAAGTTAATCCCAAAAACCCTAAAGATAGTACCTCAGATCAGATAAAAGATTTTTGTTTGGTTAATCTTTCTTCATCATGTGAATCCCTTGCATCACACCCAGGGTTGGGAAACATATCTTACACGGATACACACAGTTTCAAAGACTGTCATTCAGATTATCAAGACGAAAGTCATTTTGGGTTGGAAGATTCTTCCATATTAAACACTTCCAAGCTCGGTCACCTTCCTATCCATTTTGTATATTCCATAAGTTTAATCATATTTTGGGCACAATCTCTCATATCGAGTGACAATAATTCTTGAGTCATTCAGCAAATCAAAACCCTCGTATTGATATGTATACTTGGTTTTACTTGACCCTTGCTTCTAATATTTCACCAGGATGTTATCCTAATAAGTTTCCTGAACTTAAAATGCCAGTTAATGTTTTAAAGGCTTAAAGTTTTCATATCACTCACATGGTGTCTAATCAAATACAAAGGGAACTAATGGCGAATTGTGAATCTTATTTGCTAACCGATCAATATGATCGTAATATTGGTTCTAACAACTATCACTTAATTAATCGTTTTCCCATTAGCATACCTGATGATAGTTGTTTTACATTGACTGATTCTATTGAACCCAATGATCTTCATGGTTTATCATTTCATGATTCAGATGCTTGTTGGATAGTTGAGGCACTTCAGTGTGAGATGATGGGTATGTCAGGTTCTCACCATCTTGATTTTTTTTTTGAACGAGACTAGATTGAATTCCCCTCAAAAGCACCTCAAAAAATTCTCTTTGTGATTCGAATATGTTAATTGGAAATTCATGTTTTCATGAGTCTTGGGGTTTTCAAATTTATTGTTTTGAATACCAATATCCAAACATTGAATGGTTAGAGCAATCTTACTTGGCAAGCTCCATCGAAAATAATAAGTTTCGATCATTCTTTATGTTTGTAAAAACTAAAAACACAAATGAACGCACTTTTGCGAGCATCCTACAAGGTTTGTATGATCAATATTTCAATCAATGAGGTAAAGTTCAAGACTAGCTTAAACTAGTCGGTATGGCACATCTGTTTGTTAATAAGAAAGACCTTCAATTTTTTATGCAAGATTTTTGAATTGCTATATTTTCTCTTTCACGTTGCTTCATATTGCTTTTAATTGTTCATATCTTTTTGTTTGCAGGTCGAGAGAAACTATGATGGCTACACTAGAAATTCCATTACAATTAGCCTTGACATTCTACATGGTTAGGTTAGGAGTAGGTCTAGTTGCATGTTAGTTTTTCTTGCACACTCATCTTGCACTCGCTCTCCATCTAGTCTTTGCAATTGTTTTATTTTCGTATTTGTGTCGCACATGTTGTTTTAGTTAAATTATCCATTTGATTACCTTTTGGTATTGTTTCTTTGTTTTGTATTATTTTTTTGTCTTTCTTGTTTTGTTTAATAAAACTTTGCATGAAAATTTCTCTTGCTTAGCTCAGAAGACAACATGGAAAAAATTGAAAAGGGAAATTGTGATGATGAACAATGCTTTACTAATCCATAATCCTCTTCTTTCTTTTGGGTCAATGATGTCTGAACGGAAAATACGATTCATTCATACAGAAAGCCTTTGGTTGAGTTACGAAGCCCATATCTTCATTAGGATCTTCATTCCGACTCAGCCCTGTATTAAATGGTGTTTCAACATGTAAACTCAGCCAAATAGAGAAGGGATAGGAGAAGAAATTTAAAACGAGCATATAACTTCACTTATCTTTAATATCCATTAAATAAGGAACAACCTCTCATGCTCTTAATAAGTTGGGATCCCTCTTCCACCCGTACTACAAATATTCAATAAATGCTTCAATCAATCTTTCAAAAAATAAAACAAAGGGTGAAAAAGTAAAAGGCTTCCTGCACAGAGAGGTGAAGCAAGCAACTTCGTTGGGGTAGTGAACATGCCCACTAGTAGCGAAGAGATGCTTGTGTTTCCTTGAGGTGTCTCTGTCGGGGTACTGAACAGGCTCACTGGCAGCGGAGCAACACCAAGGAATGTGCTTAACTCTAAATATCAAACACTCAGTATAGTTATTATCCTTCTCCCCCATCAAAGCAGTTGAGGTGTGATAGCTCTTATGTTGACACGTTTGAAGTTGAGTAAGGAATATAAGAGAGTATATATTTAACCAGGATAAGTGGAAAATCTAGGGTAATCTCCACGATGAATCAATACTTCCTAAAAGGCTGATATCAATGTGTCACCAAGTGTTTTTTTTATGACAAATACTCTCCAAAATTTTGCTTACACTTGAATTTTAGGGCCTACTTGTGATCCTATGATTTGTCATTCCTCAATTGGTTGTATCCATTGTTGGGTGTGGAGCCTGATTATCTTCTTTATTAAGAGGTATCATTGCATTGGACCCCAGTTCATAATGTGGATGCAATGTCGCCTGTAATATTTGCGTTGCAAGGGGGGTCCAGGGGGGGTGCCCCCCCTAGCGGGGGGTTGGGGGCAACGCCCCCGAAGCTAAAAATAGATGTAAAATTAACTTTCAAAATTTTGTAATTTCGTGTCAATCTGGGCCATTCATTAGGCGGAGATTTGACGGTAGAAGTTATGTTTAATTTAGGGTTTTTTGCCCTAGAAGGAAACCCCTCGCTATATATGAGGAATTGTATTGCATCTATGTAGATCTGTATTATGAGTGCAAAAGGGAGATGAAATTGTGTGAGAGCGAAGAGGGAATTACAATGGATATGCTGTAGGTTGTATCTCTTCAGTTTGTTGGATAATATAAAAGGAAGGACTAGCTGTTTCTCCATGGACGTAGCCCAAATTGGGTGAACCACGTATATCTAAGTCTCTCTTGTTTTATGTGTTTATATTTCTGCAATATATTTTATGTGTTCCATTGCTCTATAATATATAATTTTATAACAATTGGTATTAGAGCTGCAGGTCTATTTGTCTGATAAACTCTCAGGAAAGAAGGGTTCCTGGTTTGAGTGGGAGAAATGGAAGAAGATGGTAGGTTTAGGGTCGAAAAATTTAATGGACAAAACTACGAGCTATGGAAGATGCAGATGGAGGATTATTTGTAAAAGAAAGATCTATACCAACCATTGAGCGGAAAGACAAAGAAGCCGATGAGTATGACAGACACAGAATGGGATATTCTCGATAGAAAGGCACTTGGAACAATAGGGCTGTGCCTAGCGGCGTCGGTAGTCTTTAATATTTCAAAGGAAACGACAACAAAGAGTTTAATGTCGGCATTGGCCAAACTATATGAAAAACCCTTGGCCTCAAATAAGGTATTTCTTATTAAGCATTGATTTAATATGAAGATGTCAAAAGGTGGATCTGTTGCTGATCATTTAAATGAATTTAATACAGTTACCAGTTAGTTAAGTTCTGTAGGGGTAACTTTTGATGACGAAGTTAGGGCTCTGTTATTTCTGTGCTCATTGCCAGAAAGTTGGAATGGTTTAGTTATGGCCATCAGTAACTTTGTCTTTGGATCTAGTACTTTAAAGTTTGATGATGTTGTCGGCGCAATCCTTAGCGAGGAAATGTGACAGAAAAGCTCCGGTGAGACATCAGGTAATGCTTTGACTGCAGAGACTAGGGGAAGAAAAATGGAAAGAGGAAAGAGCCCAGGATATCGTAGTAAGTCAAGGAAAGGCAGATCCAAGTCCAAATCAAGGATAGTGTGCTGGAAATGCAGGAAGAAAGGACACCTGAAGAAAGACTGCAAGTTACGGAAGGGAAAAGAAGGAGATGCGCAACAAGAAAACAATCATGAAGCGAATGTGACAGGTGATGTGTTGCAAGATGCTTTGATTCTTTCATTAGAAAATATTATTAATACCTGGGTGGTAGATTCAGGGGCCTCATTCCATGCCACACTTGATAGGAAACGTTTACATGATTATGTTCAAGGAGATTTTGGACAGGTTCGATTGGGTGATGATAAACCCTGTAAAATCATTGGAATGGGTACAATTTTCATAAATGGCAGAATGAAAATCAATGGCTATTGAAGTAGGTAAGGCATGTTCCAGATCTGAAGAAAAATCTTACTTCAACAGGGCAGTTGGGAGGTGAAGTCCGTGTGACTACTTTTACAGATAAAACCTGGAAGGTCACTAAAGGAGCCTTGGTAATAGCAAAAGGAGAAAAGGTTGGTACATTGTATTTATGCAATGGTATTTCTAATTCTGTTAATGATTTAACCTCTACAGGAGAAGATACGACATTGTGGCATCATAGGATTGGGAACATGAGTGAGAAGGGGATGCAGATTCTTCACTCAAGAAAGTTGTTGCCAGGTTTGAAGCATGTTGATTTAAAATTATATGAGAATTGTGTTTATGGAAAACAGAAGAGAGTCAGATTTCTTAGAGTTGGGAAAGAAAAGAAGAGCGAAAAATTAGAACTTGTGCATACAGATGTATGGGGACCTGCTCAGGTATCATCTCTCGGTGGCTCTCGCTACTATGTTATTTTTATTGATGATGCAACCAGAAAAACCTGGATTTATTGTATTCGAAATAAATCTGATGTATTTGATACTTTCAAGAAATGGAAAGCTTTGGTTGAAAATGAGACAGGAAAAAGGTTGAAGTGTCTCAGAACAGACAATGGAGGTGAATATTGCAACAAAGAGTTTGATAGGTATTGTTCAGAGAATAGAATTCGCAGAGAGAAGACAGTTCCAGGAACACCACAAGAAAATGGTGTGTTAGAAAGGATGAACAAGACAATCATGGAGCGTGAAAGGTGCATGAGATTGCATGCATGATTGTCTTTACAATTTTGGGTAGATGTTGTAGATACTGTTGTTTATCTAATAAACAGAGGGCCTTCAAGTTCCTTGGATGGTGGTATTCCAGAGGAGGCATGGAGAGGTAAAAAGGTAAACTACTCATTTTTAAAGACTTTTGGTTGTGAAGCCTTTGTCCACATTAATAAAGAAAATAGAACAAAGCTTGAGGGAAAATCAAAGAAATGTACCTTTATTAGATATGGTGTTAATGATTTTGGTTATCGTTTTTATGATTATGAAAAACACAAAATCATTAGCAGTAGAGATGTCACATTAAATGAAAAGGTTTTGTATAAGGATCAACTGTAGGAAAAGAAATAGGAAAAAGAAAACAGAGAATACACAGTGCTTGATGAGATCACAGATAAAGTGAAGGTGCCTGAAAATCATAATGATCAACAACAAGAACAAATACAACAAGCACAACAGCAACAAGCACCTCAAACACCTGAAAGTGGTGTTAGAAGATCTACCAAGATAAGTAGACCCTGTGAACGATACTCTCATTCATTATATTATGTATTGTTGACTGCTTCTAGTGAACCAAAATGTTATGAAGAAGTAGTGTAGGTAGAAACCAGGAAGAAGTGGGAGCAAGCCATGAAAGAAGAGATGGACGCCTTAGCACATAACCAAACTTGGGACTTAGTCAGGTTGCTTGCAGGTAAAACAACATTGTAGAATAAATGAGTTTACAGGTTGAAGGAAGAAGATGGAGGTAGAAAAAGGTGTAAAGTTAGACTTGTGGTGAAGGGGTTTGCACAAAAAAAGGGTGTAGACTTTGATGAGATATTTTCTCCTGTTGTTAAAATGACTTCAATCAGAACTATTTTAAGTCTAGTAGCAGCTGAAGATTTGCATCTTGAGCAATTAGATGTAAAGACAACCTTTCTCCATGGGGATTTGGATGAAGAGATATATATGCAGTAGCCACGAGGATATGAAGTAAAAGGGAAGGAGAAACTAGTGTGCAGGTTGAAGAAGAGCTTGTATGGCTTAAAACAGGCTCCAAGGTAGTGGTATCTAAAATTTGACAGGTTTATGCCTGAACAAGGTTATACTAGATGTCACTCTGATCATTGTGTTTATCTCAAAAGGAAAAATGATGGTAGCTATATTATATTGTTATTGTATGTAGATGAAATGCTTGTTGCAGGTTCTAACATGCAAGAAATAAATGTGCTCAAAAGAAAATTGGCAAACTCATTTGCAATGAAGGATTTGGGTGCTACAAAAAAAATCCTTGGTATGAGAATAACTAGAGACACGAAGAATCGAAAATTAACATTGTCTCAGAGTGAGTACATAGAAAAGGTGTTGAAAAGATTTAATATGCAGAATGAAAAACCAGTTAGTATACCTTTGTCTAGCCATTTCAAACTAAGTAAGGAAATGTGTCTCGACACTCAAGAAGAAATGGATTATATGCCTACAGTTCCATATGCATCAGCAATTGGAAGCTTAATTTATGCAATGGTCTGCACAAGGCCTGATATTGCACATGCAGTGGGAGTTGTAAGAAGGCACATGAACATTCCAGGAAAAGAACATTGGATGGTGGTGAAGTGGATTCTTAGGTATTTGAGAGGTACCACAAATCAAGAATTATGCTTTGGTGGTTCAAACATTGCTCTATAGGGATATGTTGATGCACATATGGTAGGTGATAGAGATAACATGAGGAGCACAACTCGGTATGCGTTTACTCTAGGTGGAAAAATTGTCAGTTGGGTTTCAAAACTGCAAAGTGTTGTTGCACTTTCAACAATGGAAGGAGAGTATGTTGCTACTACAGAGGCTAGTAAAGAAATGATTTGGTTACAAAGGTTTCTGGATGAATTGGGTAATAAGCAGGAGTTGGACAAGTTATACAGTGATAGCCAGAGGGCCATACATGTTGCAAAGAACTCTGCATTTCATTCCAAGACAAAACATATACAACTCAAGTATCATTTCATACGATCAGTGTTGGAAGATGGATAGTTGAAGCTAGAAAAGATACACACTAGCCAGAATCTTGCAGATATGTTAACTAAAGTTGTAACCAGGGAGAAACTAAGATTTTGCTCGGTTTCAATTGGTCTTCAAGTATGATGATGAAGATGAGAAAAACCAAGTCCAAAGTGGAGTCATTGTCCAGCAAATGAAGCAGCGGTGGAGTTGCTATAACCAGTCTCCAAGTGGGAGATTGTTGGGTGTGGAGCCTGATTATCTTCTTTATTCAGAGGTATCACCGCATTGGACCCCAGTTTGTAATGTGGCGGAAACACCACCCATAATATTTGCGGTGCAAAGGGGGTCAGGGGGGGTGCCCCCCCCTGGTGGGGGATCGGGGGAAAAACCACCAAAGCTAAAATAGATGTAAAATTGCCTTGTAAAATGTATTAATTTCGTAGTCAATCTGGGCCATTCATTAGGTGGAGATCTGACGATAAAAGTTATGTTTAATTTAGGTTTTTTTGCCCTAGAAGGCAACCCCTCGTTATATATGAGGGAATTGTATTGCGTCTATGTAGATCTGTATTCTGAGTGCAAAAGAGAGAGGAGATTGTGTGAGAGCGAAGAGGGAATTACAACAGATCTACTGTAGGTTGTATCTCTTTAGTTTGCTAGATAATATAAAAGGAAGGATTGGCTGTTTCTCTATGGACGTAGCCCAAATTGAGTGAACCACGTATATCTATGTCTCTCTTGTTTTATGTGTTCCATTGCTCTGTAATATATAATTTTCTAACCACTGGTATTAGAGCCGAAGGTCTATTTAGCTGATAAACTCGCAGGAGAGAAGGGTTCCTGGTTCGAGTGGGAGCAATGGCGGAAGATGGCAGGTTTAGGGTCGAAAAATTTAACGACCAAAACTACCAGCTATGAAAGATGCAGATGGAAGATTATTTGTACCAGAAAGATCTGTACCAACTATTGAGCAGAAAGACAAAGAATCGAATGAGTATGACAGACACAGAATGGGATATTCTCGACAAAAAGGCACTTGAAACAATATGGCTGTGCTTAGCGGCGTTGGTAGCCTTTAATATTTCAAAGGAAACAACAACAAAGAGTTTAATGTCGGCATTGGCCAAACTATATGAAAAACCCTCGGCCTCAAATAAGGTATTTCTTATGAAGCGTTTATTTAATATGAAGACGTCAGAAGGTGGATCTGTTGCTGATCATTTAAATGAATTTAATACAGTTACCAGTTAGTTAAGTTTTGTAAGGGTAAATTTTGATGATGAAGTTAGGGCTCTGTTATTTCTGTACTCATTGCCAGAAAGTTGGAATGGTTTAGTTATGGCCATTAGTAGCTATGTCTCTGGATCTAGTACTTTAAAATTTGATGATGTTGTCAGTGCAATCCTTAGCAAGGAAATGTGATGGAAAAGCATCGGTGAGACATTAGGTAATGCTTTGATTGCAGAGACTAGGGGAAGAAAACTAGAAAGAGGAAAGAGCCCAGGATATCGTAGTAAGTCAAGGAAAGGAAGATCTAAGTCCAGATCGGGGATAGTGTGCTTGAAATGTAGAAAGAAAGGACACCTGAAGAAAGACTACAAGTCTCGGAAGGGAAAAGAAGGAGATGCACAACAAGAAAACAATCATGAAGTGAATGTGACAGGTGATGTGTTGCAAGATGCTTTGATTCTTTCATTAGAAAATATTATTGATGCCTGGGTGGTAGATTCAGGGGCCTCATTCCATGCCACACCTGATAGGAAACATTTTCATGATTATGTTCAAGGAGATTTTGGACAGGTTCGATTGGGTGATGATAAACCCTGTAAAATCACTGGAATGGGTACAATTTTCATATAAAAACATAATGGAAACCAATGGATATTGAAGGAGGTAAGGCATGTTCCAAATCTGAAGAAAAATCTTATTTCAATAGGGCAATTGAGAGGTGAAGGCTGTGTGACTACTTTTACAGACAAAACTTGGAAGGTCACTAAAGTAGACCTGGTAATAGAAAAAGGAGAAAAGGTTGGTACATTTTATTTATGCAATGGTATTTCTAATTTTGTTATTGCTTTAACCTCTACAGGAGAAGATACAACATTGTGGCATCATAGGCTTGGGAACATGAGTGAGAAGGGGATGCAGATTCTTCACTCAAGAAATTTGTTGCCAGGTTTGAAGCATGTTGATTTAAAATTTTGTGAGAACTATGTTTATGGAAAGCAAAAGAGAGTCATATTCCTTGGAGTTGGGAAAGAAAAGAAGAGCAAAAAATTAGAACTTGTGCATACAGATGTATGGGGACCTGCTCAAGTATCATCTCTCAGTGTCTCTCGCTATTATGTTATTTTTATTGATGATGCAACCAGAAAAACCTGGATTTATTGTATTCAAAATAAATCTGATGTATTTTTTACTTTCAAGAAATGGAAAGCTTTGGTTGAAAATGAGACAAGAAAAAGGTTGAAGTATCTCAAATCAGACAATGGAGGTGAATATTGCAGTAAAGAGTTTGATAGGTACTGTTCAGAGAATGGAATTCGTAGAGAGAAGACAGTTCCAGGAACACCACAAGAAAATGGTGTGTCAGAAAGGATGAAGAGGACAATCATGGAGTGTGAAAGGTGCATGAGATTGCATGCAGGATTGCCTTTACAATTTTGAGCAGATGCTATAGATACTACTGTTTATCTAATAAACAGAGGGCCTTCAAGTTCCTTGGATGGTGGTATTCTAAAGGAGGCATGGACAGGTAAAAAGGTAAACTACTCATCTTTAAAGACTTTTGGTTGTGAAACTTTTATCGAGATTAATAAAGAAAATAGAACAAAGTTTGAGGGAAAATCAAAGAAATGTACCTTTATTGGATGTGGTGTTAATGATTTTGGTTATCGTTTTTATGATTATGAAAAACACAGAATCATTAGGAGTAGAGATGTCATATTCAATGAAAAGGTTTTGTATAAGAATCAGCTGCAGGAAAATAAATAGGAAAAAGAAAACATAGAATACACAGTGCTTGATTGATATGAAAATGGGGTGCTGAAGGGTTCTTGTCAAGCTTACAAGAACCTCTCCCACTTCTAAAGCTTAAATATTCCCAAGATCTAGTGATTAACCAAATGCGGAATTAATAATGCTTGAAAATAGGTGTATGCTTATGTTTGTTTTAAAATTGGTTATGTGCTTTAAGTTCACTTGCTTATGATGATATAGAATACAGATGACAGTAAGTAAAGCAGCAAATAAGCAACAAATGCAATGCAGCAATAAGCAATAACACACAACAACAATATTAATTTGGAGTTCACCCACAACTCTTGGGCTACGTCTCCTTGAGCTCTAGTCAGCTCGGCTAGGCTCTCTGGGATTATGGAAAAGTCCTTTTAGAAGCTCCATGCTCAACTCCACTGTATTACACAAAAAAAATGGGCTTAGAACACCATCTCATCCCTGGCTCTGAAGCTCTCAGGATTTCTGGCCCTGGCTCTGGCTCTGGCTCTCGGCTTTGGCTCTGGCTCTGGCTCTGGCTTCTCTGAGCTCTCTCTTGGCCTTTGCGTGCATCAATGGTTCACTAGACCTCCCAGTGACCTTTAGCAACCTTCCAGCGACCTTTAGCAACCTTCCAGTGACCTTTTGCAACTTTGCTGCCTGTTAATCATGCTCTCTGGTTCACTTGACCTCCAAGTGACTCCAAAACTCTCTCAGCTCTCTGTGCTGCCTGGTTATGCCTGGTTATGCTCTCAATCATGCTCTCTGGCTCCTTTGAGGCATTTTCCCGGCTCTCTGGCTTCCCTAGCCGTTTCTTGTGTTATCATCCCTCTGTGGCCCTGCGGCTTCTCTGCCCGTTGTCTGTTCCACTGCAATCTGGCTCTGGGGCTTTGTGGCTTCAAATGCATCATTGCCTGACACAAACGCTTGCTTGCAGTGTGGCATGATGATCAAGAGCTGTTACAAGGGGTCGGGGCTGTTTTCCAGGCAGGAAGCCGAAAATGGAGAAAAATCCAATACACAGAGAGTTACTAGAAAATAAACTGTCAGGCATGAATTTCGGACGTGAAATTCCATCAAATCATCCCGAAAAACCCTATCAGGTCCGCAATTAGGCAACATATCGCATTGCATAGGTGGATTGGGCAAAACCCTGAATACACAGGAAAACATTGAAAAACCCGTCAAAATGCTTTCTATCGGACTTCGAATATTATCGCATCCGCCCTATAATCATATTTGGTCTTCCTTTGTTCGCTATTGCAAGCCCCATCGTTGATCTGTGTGATCTTCGATCCAAAGGTTGATATTCATTTTCGGGTGGCTTAGGAGTACGGAGGTTACCTGCCCGAAAAGGCGGTTTCTCTCTCTCCTCCAACAGCCACGCGTCAGCCATTGTATGGGATTGAGCGGAGCCAGCCCAATAGCACTTACCACCTAAGGCCCGCCCGAAATCCCACTTATGGAACTCAAATAATATAGGGCCACTTCCAAAATTCCTTTCGGGTCCAGCTTTATCACTTCGGGGCATTTTCCTTTGTATTTTGGCTTTTCTATTGAAATTTTCTAATACACAGAAAACCCGACAAATACCCTTTTATCGGAACTCAAAATTTATAAACTGCGCTTATAAAATCCGTCGGATCCGGCGATCACAAGTCGCATGTTATCACCCCTTTATATTGCTATGATGCGATATATCGCAATCGCATGTTGCACAACCCCGGGGGTCCTTCCCTTACCTCGTGGCATTGCCGACGCTGATCCACCGATCATCGCAGTCGCATGTCGCATTGGCTCGGGGTCCCCTCATCGGGTGAAGGTTTACCTTCGATGTGATAAGTCGGAGGTCACAGTCGGAGGTTCCTTCTGCCTCCGCGTGAAGTCCTCCTCTTGACCCATCTCCGATGTGATTTCCCTTTATAAGGTTTTTTTGCCATTTTTGAAGATTTTGCCTCTTTTTCTAAAGAATAAAGGGCAACTTCTTTCTGCGATAACTTCTGGCTCCGAAGTCCATTTTAGCCCATTCAAGTTGCAGTAGATTCAGAAGGAAAAGATCTCTGCAATGGATATATTTCCAAGAACATCCTTGGACTTCCATTTTCCTCTGTGAGGAACACTTTAGACTTAGAAGTCTATCCAATATCCATTTTGGATCATTGATGAGATCACGGATAAAGTGAAGGTGCTTGAAAATCATAATGATCAATAGCAAGAACAAATACAACAACCACAACAGAAAAAATCACCTCAAACACCTGAAAGTGGTGTTAGATGATCTACCAGGATAAGTAGACCCCCTGAACGATACTCTCCTTCATTATATTATGTATTGTTGATAGATTCTGGTGAACAAAATGTTATGAAGAAGCAGTATAGGTAGAAACCAGGAAGAAGTAGGAGCAAGCCATGAAAGAAGAGATGGACGCCTTAGCACATAACCAAACTTGGGACTTAGTCAGGTTGCATATAGGTAAAACAACATTGCAGAATAAATGGGTTTACAGGTTGAAGGAAGAAGATGGAGGTAGAAAAAGATATAAAGCTAGACTTGTGGTGAAGGGGTTTGCACAAAAAAAGGGTATATACTTTGATGAGATATTTTCTCTTGTTTTTAAAATGACTTCAATCAGAACTATTTTAATTCTAGTAGTAACTGAAGATTTGCATCTTGAGCAATTAGATGTAAATACAACCTTTCGCCATGGGGATTTGGAGGAAGAGATATATATGCAACAACCACAAGGATATGAGGTAAAAGGGAAGGAGAAACTAGTGTGCAGGTTGAAGAAGAGCTTGTATGGCTTAAAACAGGCTCCAAGGCAGTGGTATCTAAAATTTGACAGGTTTATGTCTGAACAAGGTTATACTAGATGTCGCTCTGATCACTGTGTTTATCTCAAAAGGCAAAATGATGACAACTATATTATATTGTTATTGTATGTAGATGACATGCTTGTTGCAGGTTCTAACATGCAGGAAATAAATGTGCTCAGAAAATTGGCAAACTCATTTGCAATGAAGGATTTGGGTGCTACAAAATAGATCCTTGGTATGAGAATAACTAGAGACATGAAGAATCGAAAATTAACATTGTCTCAGAGTAAGTACATAGAAAAGGTGTTGAAAAGATTTAATATGCAGAATGCAAAACCAGTGAGTATACCTTTGGCTAGCCATTTCAAACTAAGTAAGGAAATGTGTCTCAAGACTCAAGAAGAAATGGATTATATGTTTGAAGTTCCATATGCATCTGCAGTTTGAAGCTTAATGTATGCAATGGTCTGCACAAGGCCTGATATTGCACATGCAGTGGGAGTTGTAAGCAGGTACATGAACTATCCAAGAAAAGAACATTGGATGGTGGTGAAGTGGATTCTCAGGTATTTGAGAGGTACCACAAATCAAGCATTATGCTTTGTTGGTTCAAACATTTCTCTACAAGGATATGTTGATGCAGATATGGCGGGTGATAGAGATAACAGGAGGAGCACAATAGGGAATGTGTTTACTGCAGGTGGAACAACTGTCAGTTAGGTTTCAAAACTACAAAGTGTTGTTGCACTCTCAACAACAGAAGCAGAGTATGTTGCTGCTATAGAGGCTAGGAAACAAAAGATTTGGTTACAAAGGTTTCTGGATGAATTGGGTAAGAAGCAGGAGTTGGGCAGGTTATACAATGACAGCCAGAGTGCCATACATCTTGCAAAGAAATATGCATTTCATTCCAAGACAAAACATATACAATTCAAGTATCATTTCATACGGTCAATGTTGGAAGATGGATAGTTGAAGCTGGAAAAGATACACACTAGCTAGAATCCTGTAGATATGTTAACAAAAGTTGTAACCAGGGAGAAACTGAGATTTTTCTCTGTTTCAATTGGTCTTCAAGTATGATGATGGAGATGAGAAACAACAAAGTCCAATGTGGAGTCTTTGTCCAACAAATGAAGCAACGGTGGAGTTGATATAATCAGTCTCCAAGTGGGAGATTGTTGGGTGTGGAGCCTGATTATCTTCTTTATTCAGAGGTATCACTGCATTGGACCCCAGTTCGTAATGTGGTGGCAACGCCACCCGTAATATTTTTGCTGCAAGGGGGGTCTAGGGGGGGAGCCACCCCCTGGCGGGGGATCGGGGGTAGCATCCCCAAAGCTAAAAATAGATGTAAAATTGCCTTGTAAAATGTTGTAATTTCGTAGTCAATTTGGGCCGTTCATTAGGCAGAGATCTGATGGTAGAAGTTATGTTTAATTTAGGGTTTTTGTCCCTAGAAGGAAATCCCTCACTATATATGAGGGAATTGTATTGCGTCTATGTAGATCTGTATTCTGAGTGCAAAACAGAGAGTAGATTGTGTGAGAGCGAAGAGGAAATTACCATGGATCTGCTGTAGGTTGTATCTCTTTAGTTTGCTAGATAATATAAAAGGAAGGACTGGCTGTTTCTCCGTGGACGTAGCCCGAATTGGGTGAACCACGTATATATGTGTCGCTCTTGTTTTATGTGTTTTTCTGTGTTTATATTTCTGCAATATATTTTATGTGTTCCATTGCTCTGCAATATATAATTTTCTAACATCCACTTTATGGTATGTCGATGTTTCTTAACTATCAGTGTCACTTGCTTACACATGCCTAACTTTTGGTTAATTCACAAGTGATTTTGTTACAAGCAAGCCTAACAACTTATATGCACCCTAGAAAGTCAAGCACTATGCAATCCTTTCTGACAAAGCTTGCACAATCTCTGAGGATAGTGATTGCATAGTCCCTGTAGATAGAGACTGTGCAATCCCTAGAAACAATTAGTGCACAATCTCAAGCTGACAGGTCCCTCTCTGATAACTGCAATTATCATCATCCCAGTGAATTTTCTCAATTATCGATTTTGTGCACATTGGTTTTCATTAGTGTCACTTTCACTTTTTTTAATGTCGTTTTCACTTGATTTCACTTCTACAAGTGGCATTTTTGTGTCCTCTTTGCTATGGCATGTGTCGCTTTCACTTTCTTTAGGTTTTGCAAGTGTCATTTTCATGTTTTTCTTACTATCGCAAGTGTCATCCTTCGATTAGGGAAGTACCACATTTGGTCAAAGGGAGTCGTTTGTACACTATTGAAGGGAAGTTTTAATGCATTCTCCTACACTACTATGTTCTATCCATCAAGAATACATGCATTAGACACATTCCCTAAGTCTGGAGCATTGTTTCACTAGTGTTGTCACTTGCGTCACAAAGTGTATCTGAAGTGTCGCACGTTGTGAGAGCAGAGTTTCGGTTTTATTTCAAGAAACAACTTTGGTGTCGATGGTTCCTATTTATCATATAGTCATATATTAGACTCATTCCCAAAGTTTCATGCGTTGTCATACTAGTGTTGTCACTATCACCGCAAAGTGTATCCTAAGTGTCGCACTTCGAGGTAAGTGTTGTTCTGTAGTTGTTTCGATGAGGACTGGTTGATTGTAAGTGCTCCCTTGATGAGTGGTTGATTGTTTATAAGTGCATGATCATGTTCAAGTCATGTTCTAGCCGCATTTCTCTGCTCTCTGGTCCCACACTTAGTAATTTTCTGCAACTGATCCTTCTCCGGTCAACCTCCTCCCAAATTTCCTCCCTAAACTGTGCATTGCACAGTCTCAGGCGATAAGAAGGTTGTCTTTCCTCCTAGAACTACACAATTCATAGTTACTTCCTCTAAGGACTGTGCATTATGAAGTCATAGTGTTCAAGATTAGCCTCGCACTCCCTAGAATTTCACAATTCAACCTCCCAGTCAGCCTCTTTCTACGCATTGTGCAATTGCAACCAATAGTCTCTCTCTCTCTGCTTCCCTAAACTGCACAACTATGCAACAACTGCCTAGTCTCAGTCCAGAACTGTGCACTGTGTAGTCATAGTGAGCAAGTTTTCCTCACTATGACTCCTAACTATGAAATCCTCCTTCTCAGGCCTCTAGAATTGTGCATTGAGCCGTTGCAAGCCTCTATCCCTCACTCCCACCCTTTGGAATTGTGAACTACACAATCCATGAGCCTTCCTCCCAGTCCAGTACCTTGTTATAGGTCAATCAATGGATTTTATGAAGAGAATTAGACTAGGATATTTCCGTACTGATGTCATCTTGTCATGAATGGATTTAACTTGTAGACACTATATCTCAACATGACATGATGATGCTCAGAGAGGAAGAGAAGGAAACTATGCAAGAAGACATTTGTGAAGCTGGAGCCTTGAAGAAGTCATTGAGCAATAATATGAAGGGAAACTAGCTTATGAAAAAAGATCAAAGATCAGGATCGCATGAAGACTCCATATCAATTAGCCCCTTAGAGGATGAAGTCAAAGCATATGAAAAATCCATCATGAATATGACAAAGAGGCAGAAAAATTAACAACTTGGCAATGCCACATCATCATGAAGTTCCATGTCATCATTATCAAGATTCATCTCAAGAGTCACATGTGTCATAATGTCTTTCCACATAATTTGTGGAATGTAACTATGTAATTTTCAAAATGAGAAAATTTAAAATATGTGGAAGAATAAGGGCCCCACATGGAATATGAAGAGTCAATATTGAGTTCTAAAGTCATATAGAAACTCAAAGCCCACGCAAGAATTTGATAATTCATTGTAGAAGCCCAAGAGTCATGAGAGAGGTCAAGAGTTACATGGGAGGTGGAGAGTCACCTCATTTATTATAAATACACCCTCATAACTCAAGCAATAGGACTTTTGGTACTTGAACTTCCAAGCTTGGCTTCTTTAGCATTGGCATAGGAGAGAAGATCTTTCTTTGGAGGAGCAAGAGGTGACTCAATGTTCCATTACTGGGGCTAGTGTGGCGGCATTGTAATTGTATATATGGGCATTTCCACTTAATATATGAATCTCAATGAGGCAACACATTTTGCATGCATGTATCATGAATGTCGTAGGAATATTCTTTAGATGTTTGCGATATATGATTCGTTCATATGTACTAAGGAAATTGAAATATTTCGGTGGCTTTCGTACTTATCTTGTTGAAGGTGTGTTGTATTTGGTTTTATGATCATGGTTGTATTGTGAACTAATTTGTATACTAACTTGTGATCCTCTTATGATCTTGCATATCTCTTTTAGGATAGTACTATTACTTTTCTCCTAAAGGCTCGCTCTCTTTCTCCTTTTTGTGAAAGTACCTTATATACATCACAATTATATGATTCATAGTGTCGAATTACTTGCTTGTTTCAAAGAATGTTTATATAACCTCTTATGTTAATAATGGCAACCGACCATATTTCGGTAGTGGATCCTACTCCAAACAGTGCAGAGTCTAATTGGGACTTCACATTAGGGAGACCCCTTTAGGTGACAAATTTCCAACATCATCAACAGGGGTATATAGACTTGAAATAGGATTGGAGAGGACACTCTTCAAGGTTTTAAAACCAAAACTAGTTTCACTAAAAAGTGTAAATCCATTATCACATCATACACTTGTCGAAAATCTCCTCTCACATGGGACTCAAGCATGTGGTCACACTGGGAACTAACAGAGTGGCATCCCACTCCTTTGCCACTAGTGTTCGGTTGATTGTGCGCATTGATAGGGATCTCTGTGAGAGGTTTGTGGATCACTTTGAGAAATCTCTTAGGAGGTTTCAAGTTTAGTTACAATGCCTACATGTATGGTTTCGATCACACATGTCCTGCTAGTCATTTGGTTGTGAGGTGGTAACCTCAGTGGCCTATATTTTAGTGCTCTTATCGAAGCGACTGTGGGTGGGAAATATCCACAGTACGTTTGGTAGACGTCAATCACCATATCAATGCTCCCGGGGGGTGACATTAAGCTCCATCGTGGTCACTGTTTCTAGTCAAAGTTTTTATAGGGTGGTTGGGGTGACTACTTATTAGTCTTTCCTTAATCTAAGGTCCTTGGGGATTTCATCATCTCAAGCATCTTGGATTTCAGGAGGTACCTTTATAGTTGGTTTGCTTGTTGCATCTCTCAGGTATTTTTATAGGCTTGTTATTTGGTTCACATCTAGTTGGACATAGGGATGTCTTCATTAATTAATTAATTAATTAATCAAACTTATATATTCTCCATGGTTGAATGAATTATCCATCAATCTTGACAATTAAGAAACCTTTCTCCCTAAGAGGAGGGTCCACCACCACAAAGATGTAGGATCATTCATTCATCAATGGGCTTAGACAAAATCGACTTTGGGAGGGTTATCTTTGGGTCAGAGGGGGGAGACTAGATCGCCTTTGAAGTAGTAAAGAAAAGTACACCACCACATGTCACCCTGCTTTTGATTAATCCTCTTGACCCCATACTCCTATAAGTGAGTGCATGTGTCACTAAACCTTTTTTCTTGGTCTCTTATCAAATGGTCGGCGAGAGTGGTGCTTCCATCATGGTAGAGATGGGACCTTCATCACTATCTACGTCCATAGTTTCATCTATAATGTCTTCATTTCCATCAATTAGTGTGATAGGGTCTACTCCTATTTTGATAACGCCTATTTCCTCACCTTTAGGCATATCACCAATTTCTTCTGCAACCTTGAGTAGTTTCCTAAGTCTATATGTGTCCCTTCCTCCATGTAGATTCCTATTTGGTACGGAGGCAAGCCAGAGTCCACTTATGAGAGTTGGATGGTTTTCACCTAGTTCTTCTATATCGATGGTCATGATATCTAGCATGAGTCAACCTTCATTAGGGAATCTTCCATGAGGAGAGTTGGGTCAATAGTGGCTCCTAGTTATTCTGGGGGAAAAATGTTTTCAGATGGACATATAATCCATGAAGGAGCTAACTTATGTGAGGGAAATGTCCTTGCTAGTACCACTATTCCTACAATATTTCCTACTTACAATGGTGCTTTTACACCAGGAGGTCATCCTTCTACTGTTAGGTATAAACCAATTAACAACCATGCTTTTTTTTCCTTTAGCCTTAAAGGAAATAATTGTTTTGGTATTACCACTAGTTCAAGGGTCCAATACCCTAGGTCTAATAATCCCTTTGGTTATCATCCTTGTTCTAGAAACTATGTCATGGGAGGACCACAAGGTTCGTCTAGGAGGTCCATCTTTACCTTCAAGCCCATTCAATTAACACCAGCTTCCTTTTCTAACATGACTTGATCTGCTAGATTTGGATAAATTGACTAAAGAATCCATATGTTATGACCCTTGGTGACCTCTAATGCCTTTCAAACTTCCTAATGATATCTTAAAATTCGATGGAAGATTGGGAGTGAACCCAACCACTCGTATCGCCACCTACCATCCCTGGTGTTCTTCAAATTCTTTGGTGGAAAATGGTACTAGGTTGAGACTCTTGCAACTAAATCTAACCACAAATGTCACCAAATGGTACATAAAACTCGATAGGGCATATTATCATGACTATGCTTCCTTGGTGTGAACATTCTTGAACCACTTCCACTTACCTTCATGGAAAGAGATCGAAATTTATCTCATGTCTACTTTCAAACATGACACATCTACCCACATCTTTGACCATATCCATGAGTGGAGGTGACATAAGTGGTTGATTAGGACCAAAATTCCCAACCAATTGCTGAAAGATTGGTTCACCCAATCCTTGTTACCCTAAATTACCAAGGATATCATGATGGATAGGAAGGATATTGAGCAGGACATCTTACATGCCTAACATATAACTTGATTTAATCATAGTCTAATAATTTGTATGCTATTATTGCTAATGCTCCTTGACCATCGATTGAGTCAAAATGACCTAAGCCAAGACCACATTGTAATGGCATGATTGGTTTTGTCTCTATTGATGTTGTGTGCTAGTTGGATGCTCAACTAGGGCAACTAATTGTTACATCTCAAGCCCCTATAACAATGCCCAGTTCTCAACAAGCAACATCTCCTAAGAAAACCACTGAGATTCACACAGTTTAGTCCATGCAACCGAAGAATTATCAGAAACATATTGGTAAAAAGAAGAAAAAATAAGCAAAAGAATGCTTTTAAACTAGCACAAGAGACATAACGAACTCGACCCAACATATTTGGGGGTAGGAATGAATGAAAATGTAAAGTCAAGTTTCCTTGAAAAATATGTTAAGGTGACCATCTTACTTATGAGTGCCCATGGATAGATGAGATTCATTTATTTCTCACACAATTAGTTGTTGGGAAACAATCTATCATCTTGGCACATTCTTTTTTTGCCTAACCACAATAACAAATGTCTCAACATTGCCTCCTCCTTTTCCTGGTGGCATGGGAGGATAACTCTTTTAGGAAGGCTCGTCCCATATTCTTATGTATAATGAACAAGGTGAACTTGTCAACAAGTGAAAAAGATGATGAGACTCCCGATTTTATTTCTTCATCTAAGGACTTAATCATCCCTAGTCTGTTCAATGGACCTCTCATGCTACATAAGCCTTTGGATCTAGTGTTTCATCCACCTAAGGGTGTTATCCATAAGTTGACACACAACCCCAATGCTAGGGCTTCCCAACACTACATTAGTGTTGAGGATTTATCCCAAGCACCTTGTGCCATGTATGCTTTGGATATTTTGGAGAGTTTTCCTATGAAATGTAGATCCTTATTGATCGCTATTGGAGGGTTTGATCCCTCAGAGTTGAATTTCATCATGTTCAACATTGAAGTTAATTGATATAGGTTATCCCACCAGGTTGCTTTTTAGATATTAGTGCATATTTATAGTCATTTTTTTCAATGCACTCTTATGGATGAAGGATCTTCCACTTGTATCATGGCCTCATCATACTGTAAATATCTTGGTTCTATATTATTCATTCAATCAAGTACTACCCTCCAAGCCTTTGATGGCCACACCTTCTTACCTCAAGGCGTTCTTTTGGCATTTTGCATTCAGCTAGGGGGAAAAATTACTGTCGTTGATTTAGAAGTTGTTGACACCCCTCTTAACTATAATCAACCCCTTGGACATTGTCTGTTAGGTTGTGTTATATTATTTCCATGACTAGCCCCTATGGTTTTGTGCATGGTTTTCGCACATGGTTTTAGGCGCGATGGTTTTTGGTCCATGGTATTCGATGCTTCAGCATGTATATATATGTATTGTAACATTGAAAGGAACATAATGAAAAATCAATCTAGTAGTCCCGGTTTTGGGATCCAGGGGAAAATCTCTGTGTATATTTATTTTATGTGTTATGATCTCGCCATTGTTTATTTTATATTTTTAGAATTCATATGCAAGTAATTTCTGTATGGGGTTAAAACCTACAGTGTCATTCGTCTTTCGTGTTCATCGCTTTACCCATGAAGGCAAGATTATTACTAGTAACCAACTCAAATATTGTATGTCGATGGCCACATTTATCACCACGAGAACCATAGTTGTGACACCCCTCTCATTACCCCAAATTTTGTAATGTAATTAAGAACATATGATGTTGGGGGGCTAACATTGATGTTATGATGCTAAACTCTATTATATGTTTTAATGTGTATTTTTATTAATAAAAATGGAACAGTTCAAAGTTGGAGAGGGCGGTGGGGGGGGGGGGATTTATTAGGGAGGAAATATGCAAGGAGGGTGGGAGAAATCCTATCCTTGATTGAATAAATATTATTTTCCCTTTATATGATGGTTGGTATTCCCAATAAGTTGATAGCAAAAAGATTGGGAAGATGAAGGGTCAACGTGTGGTTATAAGAATAAGAAGGAGAAACCATCAAGAGGTTCTAATTCTTGATTCTTGGTTCTTATTTTCTCTTTAGTTTTTATCTCATACTCTCTCACTCAGAAATTCAATTTGACAAGAGAAATAGTGGTAGAACATAGAGAGGCTCAAACCTTTTGCTCGGTTAAGAGCTATGATGTGAAAAAGATTGAGTTTTTTTGTGTGTAAAGGAAAGTTGCCTTCACTTTGTGTGTTAAATCTAGTCTAAAAAGTGTGTGTTAAATCCCTAAGTTCAATTTTCCCTCAAGGCATCATGATCTAGCACACGGGTTTCCAACAATGTGTAAAATTGCAGCAAAGTTAACCTTGTGGTGTGATGGAACGTGGCTCACACTACTTCAGTTTCTAGTATTTTTCTAGCTGCAATAGATATATATCTATTTATGTGTTAATGATAATTTTGGCATAGATGGTTTAGTGACACGCCTGATTATTTAGTTACTCTTTTTCAACAAGTTTATACGTACATGCATTTACCATTCAACAAATTTATCATGGTTGTAGTTGTTATACTATTTGGTTGTAGCTTTTTCTATATATTAAATTTTGTAACAACACTGTTGAGGAAGACAAGATTCCTAAATTCTTCTTTAAAATAGTCATGTTGGTAATTCTACTATAACTTTTTTTGAGAGATTCCAAAAGTTGAAACTTGGACCATAGTGAGGGGAAATCTCATTGATCCTCTAGTCCAATTTTTAGATATTGGATTGTGAAATTTTAGGAAATATGATCAAAGGAAGTTTGGCTTCCTAAATGCATCTCTAAATAGGTCATGTTGGCATTTCTTCTACAACTTTTATTTTGGGAGGTTTAGAAGCTAAATAATGGACCATAGTGAGGGGAAATTGCTTTTATAATATGGTCAAACTTTTAGATCTTGGGTTGCAAAATTTTAGGAAATATGATAAGAGGAAGTCGGGCTTCCTAAATGCACCTTTAAATAGGCCATGTTGACATTTCCACTATAACTTTTCTTCTGGGATATTTTAGAAGTTGAAACTTGGAACATAGTGAGAGGAAATCCCACGAATCATTTGGTCTAACTTTCAAATCTTAGGTCATGATATTTTAGGATATATGATCAAATGAATTCAAGATTCCTATATGCCCCTAAAATAATGCATCAAATAGGTCACACTGGCATTTCTACTATAGTTTTTCTTCTGGGAGGTTTCAGAAGCTGATACTTAGACCATAGTAAGGGGAAATCCTGTTGATCATCTGGTCCAGCTTTTGGATATTGGGTCATGATATTTTAGGAGATATGATCAGAGGAAGTTAAACTTCATGTATTCTCCTAAAATCATGCATCAAACAAGTCGTGTTTTGCATGCAAAGTGTTTTGAAGAAATGTCTAAATGGTTTATTGATTCATTGTTTACAAACTGTTTAATGAAATGCCCCAATGGAAATGTTTTTTTTTTTTTTTGTGGATGGGGATAGTATTTACGTATTAGCATTATTGTATGATACATTAGTTATAGCTCATCTATGCCTATTTTCGCGCAAAGCATTTGAAAAAACGTGTTCAAGGTGTTTTATTATAGTTTGCATAAAAATTATTTGATAAAATACCTCAAAGGCATAAATCAAAAGTTGCATGATTGAGTGGTATATTTCAATTAGTGTGTTACAAGTAGAATCAAAGAAATGTTTCTTATTTGATTTCAAACAAAATGTTTACAAGTAAAAAAATACTTTTTTAGTTGCATACAAAGTATTTGAAGAAAGGTTTACTTTTAAAGTGTTTGACAAAATGTATGAGAGATGAAAATCAAGTTTTTGCAAGTGTTGTTAGGACAAATTTAGTAGGCGTATGTTACAAGTGGTATCATAGCTTATCATCAAGCTAGTAAAAAGAAAATTTTGGGTACCCCATAACCTCTATAAATCATTGAGAGAACTGGGTTGTTAATTTTTCAGATTGTTCTATGTTGTTTCAATTACGTTAGCCCAATTCAATTCTTCAATAAGCAATATTTTCAAAAACAATTAATCTTTCCAATCATCAATAGTAATTGAAGATAGAATGATAAATGCAATGACAAAGGAGGCAATCAACACACCAACAAGAGACACTAGGTTTGGTCAAAGACCAGGGAAAAACCCCACAAGGGAGAAAACCCTTTGAAATTCTTCTTCTATTAGATTGTCATAAAATGTTCAACAAATAGTATAATGAGCCCAATTTAATGTCATGAATCCCAATAACATTCATAAATATGTTCTTAGCATCAATATATATCATAGACAACTTTTCATGTCTGTTGTCAGCTGTGATCAAATGTCAAATTTTTGCCCTAGTTTCTATTCGCATGGAGGAAGAATCATCCGTGTGACTGAGATCTTACAGTCACTACCTTGAGCTTGCAAGCCTGTGAATGTAGTCTAAAATTGTCTTTGACAAGCCTGTCACTGTGACCCAAATCCCTAGAAACACATGTGAGCTTCAAACCCTATAATTTTGGACCTTTACGAACTTCTTTCATCGACCCAACCTTAGAACCGTGAAAACCAATTAATGAAGAAGAGAATAAGAATATGCTTGGTGATGTCCAAATGAGCTTGTGGCCACTTTTATTTATAGGCTTCCAAGGGTGACCAATTTCCTATTAGGGCTGACCTGTCCAAATGTGCATATGTGGGCTTTTATTCATAAGTACGCTTTCCCTTATCCAAATTGAGCGCTTCAATAGTCAAAATTGGTCCTCTCAAAAAGAGGAATCTAGTCCCATGGTTTGAATTTGTAACTGATATTCCAAATTAACACTCCCTCTCAAATAGGTAGAAAGTACAATTGCATCATGTCATGAGTATCCTGTTGTCATATCATGTTCCATCTCTACTCAACTCTATCTGCTGAAACATTCTCGAAGCATCATCGGGGACTAATGATACTACCATTTACATTGTCGGAGAAGATATGTCAATCCAAAACAATATCAAGTAGCACATCTCAACCTGAATCTTCATCGGGGAGCACATCTCAACCCAGAATCTCATGGGGGAGCTAAACATCTTTGACACCATATCAAGCAATAGGTGATATAGGGGAGCACATCTCAACCCATCCTATTGCTTACTGATATCCCCATCAATGAATTTCAAGAGTCACGTGGTAGAATACCTCCACCATAATCCGAGCTTGGGCAAGATACCAAACTTACCAAAAGGTAAGGATCACATGCCCCCAAGCCTCCTCAACTTGTTGGCCAAAAGGGGAGGGACAATCCCAACAAGCTCGACTTGTGGGTATGATGCCGACTCGAGTATACTCTACAAAGACTAAGATAGGGGAGCAACATATCTAACCCTATGGGTAATAGATAGGGGTGATACCCTATTTTCAGAGATCCCTCAACCCCAAGAGCCCTCCATCTCAATTCCACACCTTGGGAACTCAAACAAGGGGGAAGAGGTGGCTCTCTGTCCTTGATCAACGATGCTCCTTATCATGAAGGGTCACATCTATCAGTCCAAGTTTCTCTCTGAAGACTAAGAACTTCCCTTTCAGTAAAGCCTTGGTGAGAATATCTACAATCTACTCATTTTTCGATATATGATGGAGTCTAACAACTCCTCTCTACACCATGTCTCGAATGAAATGATATTGGATCTATATGTGCTTGGACTTGTCATGAAATACGAGATTATCTGCCAAATGGATCCCACTATTGTTGTCGTAATATATCATTGTAGTGTCGAGGACCTACTCAAATAACTCTCCAAAGAGCTTCCTCAACCAAACTGCTTCACAGCTAGCCATGCTAGCAACAATGTACTCTACCTCGATAATAATCAATGCTACAGACTTTTGAATCCTACTCAAAGATGATATCATGGTTGATCCAAGGTTAAAACAACACGCAGATGTACTCTTCCTATCAACAACATTTCCTGCCTAGTCAACATTAGTATATCCATGAAGTCGAACATCTCCGACAGTATATCTCAAACCAAGGGAGATAGTCCCATGAAAATATCTCAAAATGTGTTTGGCGACGGCCCAATGTGCATGGAGAGGCTTGGTCATGAATTGAATCAATGTGTTCACTGCATAGCATATGTCTGGACGAGTGTTGACTAGCAACATCAGAGCCCCAATCAACTATCTATACTCAGATGGATTTGCCAAATCAGGTCTTGCAACTTCTCCACATAACTTCTTGAAGTTCATTTCCATCGGTATAAGAAAGGAATTGCATTCTACCATTCCAAATATCTCCAACAGTTTCATGACATATTTTTCTTATGAAAGGAAAATCTCACCATTTCTTTTCCACACATCAAGGCCTAGAAAGTATTGCATGAGTCCAAGGTCCTTCATCTCAAATTGAGAGGCTAGCTCCCTCATACATTTGATCATCAAGGGTTCACTACCTGTCAAGAATAGACTGTCAACATATAAAACCAAAATCAATGACATACCTTTGACTACCTTGAAGTAGAGGTTTGGATCGACATTGCTTCTTGTGAATCCCAACCTCGCCATGTAACTATCTATGCAAGTGTACCATGCTCTAGGGGCTTGATTCAAACCATACAATGCCTTCTTCAACCTGAAAACATGTGTCTTTCGACCCTCTACTTCAAATCTCGGTGGCTACTCAACATACACGTCTTCCTATAACATACCATGAAGGAATTCAGTCTTCACGTCCATATGATGAAGGGTCCATCCTTGACTTGTGACAAGGGAAACTATCGAATGAATGGTTGTATATCGAGCCACAATTGTGAATATGTCATCATAATATTCTCCCTCCTTTTGGGAGAATCCTCGAGCCACAAACCTTGCTTTATATTTCTCAATGCTACCATCAACTCCATGCATGATCTTGAATAGCCATTTTGAAGTCACCACAAATTTTCTGTTTGGTCTCGGCACGACATCCCATACATCATTATTTATTATTCATTCATATTCTTCAGCCATAGCATCCTTCCAGAATTATTCTTTCATGACTTCTTCAAAGGTAGGAGGTTCAACTTGGATCATAGTGCTCATGGATGCAACATATCCCTGGTATCTGCATGGATTATTTTGTTCTCTAAATGATCTTCAAATGGGAACTTATCTCTCATCATCCTGTAATGTGTCACAAAAAAAAAGTGGCCTCTTCCTGGCAGGAGGATCACATAGAGGAGGATCTAAACGGTCCATATGCTCCATAGGATCATCAACAATGTCCATCTTGGATTCAGGTACAGAAGGACCATCTAAAATATTCATATCATCATTCTTCTTAGGAGGAGGAGGCGGAGGAAGGTCCCTTGCTTTCCAAAGGGAAACATCTTCATCGTACGTTACATCCCTGCTAATTTCAACCTTCCTTTGACCAAGAATATATATTCTAAATGCTTTATAATTTTTACAATATCCAACAAACGTACATTTTCGTCTTGTGGCTTCCAGCTTGTTTCTTTTTCCTTCAACACTCAGAAATATATAAGGAAACCAAATATACAGAGATGTCTAACATTAGGCTTGACACCTGTGAATACTTCTTCAATGGTCTTGTTGTCCAATGCTTAATGAGGCACCCTGTTTTGAACATATATGACATCGTTCATTTCTTCTCCCAAAAGGAACTTCAGGAACTTTTGATCATGGAGCATGGTACGTTCAACTTCTATAATGGACTTGTTCTTTCTTTCAGCCACATCATTTTTTTCAAGAGTATATGGAATAATTGTCTCTTTCTTAATACCTTCCTTCTTTCAAAAATCAATGAATTCCTTCGATGTGTACTCTCCCCCATTTTCAGACCTGAATATTTTGATTTTTTTATCAAAGCTTTGAATTCCTTGAACATTTCAAAAGCTTCATTCTTATGCTTCAAATAATATATCCATGTCTTTCTTGAGAAGTCATAAATGAAGGTGATGTAGTAGATATGGCCACCAATAGAATGCATGAGCATCAAACCACATATGTCAGAATGAATGAGATGGAGGATGTCATTTGTCTTGTTCTCGCTAGAGGGGAATGGTCCCCTTGTCTTCTTTCCATTGGCACAACTTGGACATACTCCATCATGTTGGGCTTGAACCTTGGGAATCCTTGAGACCAATTTCTCCAATTTTGAAAGAGAATCATAGTGTAGATGGGCCAATCTATGGTTCCATAGTTCCCTTAGATGATTTGTATCATGGATCAATGCTAATATAGGTCTTCCAGTAACCCCATAGAGTCCTTAAAATCTTGATCCCAATGTAAATGTATCTTTCATAGGTGATCCAACATGACAAGTAAGAACATTTCCATTGATGAAGGAAACCCTCATCCTTTTGTCTTCTAAAGCGAATATTGATACCCAATTCTTCTTCAAACCCAACACATACATTACATCATGGAGCAAAACAGATTCCCCATACTCCAAATTAAATTTGACGGACCCTTCATAAGATGAGTGGAGTTGTCTCCAAGAACAATTTTCAAATTTGACTCCCTATCTACCAAGTTAGAGAGAACTTATCTACACCTAAAGAAATGATGAGTGGCCCCACTATAAACAACCAACTATCCCACAAATCCGGAGGAGAAGAACTAGTGAGGGCAGAAATAATAATATATTTAGATTGATTTGTAACATTACTTTCGTACATGGAGAATCTTGACTTCTTTTGGTGGTGACGATCTTCTTCATGATCACTTGAAGCATCTCTTCTTCCTCTTTCATTTATTCTATTGAGATCATTCTTTTGGTCATCTATTCTTCTTCAAACATCAAAACCATTGTTGTTGCTTCTAGTGTTGTAGTGTGGACCATTGTTCTTATCAGGGAAATCTCGAGCTTAGTGGCCTCTGTTATAACAATTGAAGAATTCAATGTGTAAAGATTCATTCCTTCTATTTGAATTTAGAAAATGAGGCTTTATTGAATTTGATGGACCTCCTTTTCCTTTCTTCTTCTTCTTGTCATGAGCGATGAATGAAGTGGGCTCTCCCTCATCATGCTTTTGAATTCTTCCTCTTGATATCATCCTTGATTCTTCTTGAGTGAGCTTTCCTACAATCTCATCAAATGATGAGAGGGTATTTTTGTTTCTTATAGTAGTAATGAAGGTTTCCCAAATAGGAGGGAGACCTCTAAGGGTGACAATCACCAATTCCCTATCAAGCATAGGTTCCCCAAATCTTTTCATTTTATCTCTATTACGAGATATCCTCATAATGTAGGATTGCACATACTCCCCTTTTTCCATATTTATGCTTCTGTATAAAATTCTCATCCTCCCATGTGAAATCTTCAGCGGGTAAGTTCTTCCACTTGATAAGATACTCTGAAATTGATCGATTTCATAGATGTTGGGTTCTGGTTTTCGTGACTACTTCGGTTCCAATATGATTTTTCCTTCCTCATCAAGTTCCGACAATATTGTTTGAACTGGGAGCTTGTCACCTATAACCTTCTTTAAGCATGAAACATGGAGAGTTGGGGGCACTCAGGAAGATGCAGGAAGCTCCAATTTGTATGCCATAGTACCAATATTTTGCAACACCTTGTAAGGACCATAGTACTTTGGTGATAATTTATTATCCTTCTTAGCTTGCTTGAGGGACATTTGTTTGTATGGTTGTAGCCGTAGAAATACCCAGTTGCCTACATCAAAACTTCTTTCGCTGCGATGTTGATCTGCCTGTTTTTTCATTCTATTCTGTGCCAAAGTGAGGTTATCCTTTAAGAGTTGGAGAACTTGTTGTTGTTGAGGGTCTACCTTAACACCTTCATGAGATACAATATGACCCAAGTATTCCACCTCTTGTACTCCAAAGAAACATTTGGAGGTTTTTGCATATAATTGTTTCTCCTCCAATAGTTTGAGCACTCTATCAACATGTTGAACATGATCCTTCCAAGACTTGCTGTAGATTAGTATATCATCAAAAAATATTAACACAAATTTTCTAAGGGTGGGTTTGAAAATGGAATTCATCAAACCTTGAAATGTAGAAGGTGCATTGGTAAGGCCAAAAGGCATGACCAAAAATTCAGAATGACCCTCATGAGTTCTAAATGTTGTTTTCAAAATGTATTCGGTCTTCATTATGAATTGATGATATCCTGCATGAAGGTCCAACTTATTGAAGTAAATTTCTCCATGCAATTCATCAATGAGAGTGTTAGCGCTTGAAATTTCACCTCAGGCTGAAAAAGGTAAACTCCAAGGCAACATCAAACCACTTAGCCTCGTAGCTAGCCCTATGGGGCAGGAGAGGGCTCTCTCCGGTATATCTCGGCAAAGATCTTCAAAGGGCGGAGATAACCAATAAGCACACTGATTTTAGGCTAGTAAACTGATAAAAGGTTTGATTTGAGAATTTTAGGATTTTGGTGGAAAATCGGGGAAAGGCAATTTTGGGTGCGGGGATTGGACACAGTTTTTGTAGGGGGTTTTTTGGGGCAAGGTAGGAGACTGTGTTGATGCCTTTGAAAGATTTAGATGGGCAAGAATGACTGGTGAGGAGCTAAGGAGAGCAAGTAAACACCTTGAGTTCTCCTTAAACAGATGAAAACATTGATATTAAGCAAACTTAAAAGCAGAGCATGGCAATCATGAATTCTACTTTAACACTTCATTTGCCTAATTTGCAGAAGGAAAAGTAAGAAGATGAATCACATAACAAACTTACAAGTACAAAGAGAAACACACCATCAATACATGTAACCACAAGAATCCCAAAAAGGACTACAAAACCCTGGTCTTTCTTCCTTTGCCAAAATTGCAGAGATACAATGAGTGATACAATAGAAGCTTTCTCCCTTAAGAGTCCAACCATGAAAATGACCAAGAAAGTACATAATATAGGCAATCTAACATCTTTCCTCGCCTCTAGGGGTCGATCTCACTATCCTAGGAGCTGTTTCAACCAATTCCAAACTGAGCACTAAAATCTAGGCAGTCAAAACAACTTGCCTCTATAAGCTAGGAAACCAATTCATTCATTAAATTTTTGCCTATCTCATGAATGAATCTTCTAGAAGAGATAAATGAGTGTCAAAAGATCATAAAATTACATCATTTAAAACAAGGAGGATCAAAATCCACTCCAAAAAGTCAAAGCTAGTCAAAACTGCGTTTTGCTGAGCTGTAGGTGCATTTCTGTGAAAATTGCCCAACGCGTAGCGCCCTGATTCTGAACGCATAGCGCGCCTTTGGAGCAACTTTTGAGGCACTTCCCGGTGTCCAAATGAGGCAAAATTTGTCTTGTTGGAAAGGTATGGATGTCTACTTTCCAGCCCAAGTGGAATTTATGAATTTGGTGTCCATTTGCCCCTCCAAAATTGCAATCTCCCAAGACTACTTCCTGTGTGTCAAAAAAGTGGCAGAAAGTCATTTTTTGCTTGTTTTTTGACCTTCTGGAGGCTCAAAACTTGATGAAAACTCTTGGTAATTTCTGAACAGGTGTATTTTTGCATGACAAATCCAAAAATGCTGAGTTTTCCTGAAATGGAGTTGCCCATCTTAAGGGTCGCGCGCGGCGCGCTACGCGTTGAGGGCAAAAACCTGTGTGTGGCACAAAAAATTCACAATTGACAAAATTTTCTCCAAATTTCTTGAAATTTGGGCTGGGAGTCCCCAATCAAGTACCATGCTCAGTCAAAGAGGTTTTGGCCAAAATTTGGAGTGGATCGGGCTTTTTTCTCCGTTTTAGTGCTTTGCTCAACCTCCTTGGATCTAGCGATTGTATTTTTGACATTTCTCTAAAACCATGACACCTGTGTAAAAAGTGAAGGAGGTTTTTCTTCTTTGGCATGTTTTGGACAAAAACCTCTCTCAGTTTTCCAAAATTCATCTTTGATTGCTCTGAAACATCTTTTGAGTGAAACTTATCCCGATGTGTGAAACAAGGAATTTTGTCGAAATGAAGCGAAATGAAGGGGATAAGAGGCTTCTAAATTCTTGGGGAAATTTTTGGAAGTAGGGAGGGATGTTAGGAAGCAGGGGAAAGTGGAATCGTGGAGATCGAGTGAGGGGAAGGGGTCCAAAAGGGCAAAACATAGGCCCAACCTAGAAAATTGCCAGGTTGTAGCAAGAAACTAGGGTTTGTGCGAAAATGAGGAATTTGGCGGATCTAAGGGATGGGAAGTGTTTTATAAGGTAATTTAAGGATAGGGGAAGGTGTATGAACATCAGGATATAAGTTTTGCTGATGATTTGACCGTCTAAGAGAAATTAGCTTTCAAAACCCTAGGAGAGGGAAATGACCTTGCCTGGGCGCAACTGAAGCATGAACAAGGTGTAGAATGACTCATTAGACACTGACATGATAATGAAAAACCTATGAATGATGATAGACTCAGCTGAATAGTAACATAGACTGACATTTAGGCAACTTTGAAAAGAGTAAAAACAAACCCTAGACCTAATGCCTAGTGACCAAATTTTTCTTGAAGACTCACTGAAATGACAAAATTTGACCTTGACACTCTGAGACCACTTTGTAAGAGCATATTTGATCACTAGAGGAAGGCTGGAAAGACTGACACTAACAGAGAGGAATGGGAAATTTATCTTTAATAGTGAGCTTGTTGAGCTCCCTATATTCCAGACACATGCACCATGATTCATCCTTCTTGTGCACCAATACTACTGGGGCAGAGAAAGAACTTTGACTAGGTTGAATTGTACCAACCTCTAGCATTTCTGCAACCATACGTTCAATTTCACTCTTTTGTGCAAAGCGATATCTGTAAGGCCTGATGTTTGAATGAACACTTCCTGAAAAATGAATAGCATGATCATGATCACAAATAGGTGGGAGGCCTTTGGGAGTCTCACATACCTTGGAATGATTGTCCAAGACTTTTTGGAGATCTGGAGAAATATATGATTTCGACGTGGGAACCTCTAGCGAACATAATTGTGTAATTACGCCACGTTGTTATTCATTTAGAAGCTTTGTCATGCCATTAGAGCTGATTATCTTTCTCGGTTTCCCTGCGATACCCCTTAATTCAACTTCCTTTCCTTCTGAAAAAATTTCAAGAAGAGTTCTTGAAAATTAAAAGTTATTGTACCCAAAGATTGTAGCCATTGGACTCTTAGTACAACATCAACACCACCCATTGGAATGGAAAGCATTGGACTATTCAAAACATATTCTCCCATGGATAGCTTGATATTATGGCACTTTCCAGAGAAATTTATGGTTCTTCCATTTGAAACCATCACTTGACACTCTGGTGCTGGATATAGGAAGCAATTCAATTCCTTCGCTATCTTACAATGAATAAAATTATGGGTACTACCCGAATCAATCAACACTATTACCTTTTTCTTCTTGATATGTCCTTCTATCTTGATAGTTTGAGGAGTGGTAATTCCCTCTAATGCATTACAATATATGGTCGGATTCATTTCTTGATGCTCGATGTGATCTTTCACTTCTTGAACCTTTTTCTTCTTGATATGTCTTATCTTGAGAGTTCGAGGAGTGGTAATTCTTGTCAATGCTTTACAAGATATGATTAGATTCATTTCTTCTTTCTTCGGGCTTGGTTCCTGGTGTATATCCTCTTCTTTTGATGTTTCTTGATCCTTTTCTTCCTCCTCTTCACAATCTATGTAAAATAATTTCTTCTCAGCGCACTTATGACCATTAGTGCATTTTCTATCACAAATGTAACAAAGCCCTTTTTCTCTTTTTTCTTCCAATTGTTGTGGTGTAAACCTTGTAGGTTGTGGAAGGCTAGGAGAAAAAACACTTCCATATTTATATTTGTTAGTGGTAGGATTCATTGTTTCCATAATTCCGCTTTCAATTTTTCTTGCCAACCTGAATGCTTTCTCCAATGAATCAGGTTCCCAAAGACGAACCTCATGTTGAATGTTATCCTTTAAAGTCCCTATGAAGACATCAATCCTTTGCTTCTATGGAATATCATTTACCCTTATATTCAATTTTTGGAAGTCCTCAATGTGCTCTTCCATTGAACCCTTTTGTTTGATATTTATCAATTGGCTAAAGAAGGTGTTGCTCTTTGTATCCTCATAATGTGCTATCATTTCCTCCGTGAAAATTGACCAAGTGACAAGTGGTTTACGAGAACAAAGCCATTTATACCATAAAAATTGATTTGATTCTAAATATAAAGATGCAATACGTACCTTTTGTAACAGTTGTACATCATGTAGATCAAAATATTTTTCCATCTGTAGTATCCAATTTACCGGATCCTTGCCATCAAACTTCATCATATCACCTTTTCTTGATTTTAGGAGCTCAATCTTGAAACGACTGTAACTATGTAATTTCAGATCTCCAAGTTTTGCAATTGCGTCTTATGGTAGCTCTCTGAGTCCTCTTTCTAACCCCACCAGTCTGATCAATATTGGTTTCCTCAATAAAGCGTTATGCAAAATCTCCTACGATGACTTGATTATACACTTTTTCAGTAGAGCGAACTTGTACAAAGTGCCACGTGTCATTGTTCAAACCTTCAGACCTGAAAATAATACATAGAAAAGTATAGTCCATCCTCTTTCTGAAAATTCTGACGAAATTTCAATCTGATGCTTAGAGAGAATGTTATGACGATTTTCCCAAGGTCACCTGTTTGGGATTTAATTCGGGAGCCTGCAGAAACCCTAAATGTCTTGCACTGTATCTCCGAAAATATAGAGAAACAAGATCTAAAATTTGGGTCCAAGCTTCACCAAGATTTCAGCTCAAATGGGTTTTAATTTCAAAGTTTGAACCTTCATAGAAAACAAATTATAATGAAAATTCCACAATGACCTGTTTGATATGGAATTCTGGAGCTTTCAAAAACCCTAACTTCCGCAGATCATATCTCCAAAAATATAGCGAGACAAGATCTGAAATTTAGACCCAAGGTTCAGGAAGAGTTCGACTCAAATGGGTTTTTTTTTTTAGCTTCTTAAATGGCATATAAAAAAAGTTATAGCGAAAATTCCACGATGACCTGATTGGAGCAGCGAAACCCTAGAATCCAAAGCTCTGATACCAAATGTTATGAAACCAGCTCAGAAAAAGATAGAAAAGAAATACCAACGCCTTATAAGTCAGCCTCTTCGAGGGGGCAATCTCATTTACATTACACAAATGAACAATTCTTGAATGATACAAATGACAAGACCTCCTTTCTATATATAAGAGTCTAAGGGGTCCCAATATAATCAGAGCCTACATAACAATAGTATTGTAGGGGCACAACAATAAAAATAGTGGGCTTCTATGGGGCATACTAATAACAAGATGGGGACTATATGGGCACAATAATACAATAAGGGGGTTGGACTAATAAAAATAAGGGGTTACACTAGTAGTATAGGGACCTAACATTACTGGTCATCCTTGGAAGGAATTTCATCACCACTCATCATTACTTCCTTGTCTACAATTTTTGGATGAGTCACCCAACATCCGGGCTTCCTATGGCTCAACTAAGTGGTCCCAATCCCTCATCGTGTTACACAATGTTTTCTCGTAGGGGAATTTGGTGAACATATCAAATAGTATAGCCATCAACATTACCAAGTAACTAAGTCTCGTGGAAAATATTATGATTGGTGTGGATTGTAATCCCCCATAAATTGAACTTTACACGAACCTTTCAAATAATTATGCGATGTCTTTTCTTGGTATTACGAAAAAATACCTAGGATAGACCCTCTTACCTTCAAACATGAAATTAAGATGGATGAAAGAGCCAAGCCAATTTGGGAAAGGCTAAGGCCAATGAACCCTCAGAGGCCCAAAAGATCATTAAAGTAGAGGGCCAAAGTATCATTAAAGTAGAGGGCCAAAGTATCATTAAAGCAGAGGGCCAAAAGATTTTAGATGCTAGTTTTATTTATCTAGTACCCTTGATGGAATGGGCTTTTAATCTTGTTATGGTCACTAAGATACAAGGGATAATTAGGGTTTGTGTTGACTACATGGAACTCAATTTGGCTTTCCCAAAGGACAATTATCTAACCTTTTCATCGTTTGGATTCTAGATTCTTATGCGGGCAACACTATATTTTCCTTCACGGATGAATTTTTAGGCTAAATAAAATACAAATCAAACTAGAAGATAAAAAAAGACCACTTTTATCAGCCCATAAGGAACACTTGCTTATAATAAGTCATTCTTTGGTGTTCAAAATGTTAGTTCCACTTTCTAGCGGACCATATCTTATGCTTTTGATGACATCAAACACATAGTTGAGGTTTATTTGGATGACCTTATTTCTCAATCTCACTGATATGAGGACCATCCTACCCATCTGAGAGAAATATTTCTATATTGTCGTTTCTACAAAGTTCCTTTGAACCCACACTAGTGTGTCTTTTGCGTAGTGTCTAGCGGTTACTAGGTTTCATCGTGTCCAAGGAAAATATCATAGTTAATCCTTCAAAGGTTGATGTGATAATTAATTTGCCTCCTCCTCGTACTCTTCACCAACTTCAATGTTTATAAGGGATGGAAAATTTCTTGCATAGATTTATTTCCAATTATGTTGAGGTAACAAAGGGTTTTATGCGACTAATGAAGAAAGGCATACCTTTCAAATGGGATGACTAATCCTAAAGATATTTCAATACTTTGAAACAAGCCTTGTTTTATACCTCGTTATTATGACCTCTTGATTGCAATTGGTACTTTTTATTCTATCTTGCAACATCTGAATCGACCATTGGTATGGTTCTCACCCAAGAGGATGAGATGTGCAATGAACATGTCATTTACTACCTGAGAAAAGGCCTTGTTGGTTCTGAGATTCGCTATTCCCACATCAAAAAGTTGGCTTTATAGAATATCTATGTTATCCAAAAATTTTGACATTACATAATTTTGCAAAAAACCATGGTAATTAGTGATTCCAACCCCATGAAACACATCCTTCATTTCTGTATTCAGGATTCTATGATCCATAATGAATTAAGCAAAGTATTTCGGTAGAAATCACATAAGATAAATTTTTGGCTGACGCATTTCGAACCAACAAGTGCGGTTCATCATCAGGACTAGATGAACCACACTTGTTGGTTCGAAACACGTCGGCCAAAAATTTATCTTATGTAATTTCTACTGAAAGACATCCTTAATTGTCAAAACATTGGGGGAAAGTACTTGAAATGGATCATTATCCATCAAGAGTTTTATTTGGAGTTTGTTGTCGCTAAGTCCAGGAAATAATTGGCATTCATGGAGTTAATGTCTAAAATTCGTTGAGTTAATGAAAAACCCATGGTTGAGGATTCATTTCTTGATGAGTCATTACACCTAATTATATCATGTAATACATGGTAAGGGGATGTTCAATTATATCTCCAAACTCAACGTTTTTAGTCTCGGTTATTATGTGATGAGCGTAAGCATATACATCATCAAGATAAGAACTATGCTCTTATCTACGATACCCTTCATCGCCATAGAATTGAGACTTTCTTCAGTGGATGCCTTACTCACGAGGAGGCTCAACATGTCTTGAATGATTTCAATGTTGGAGCATGTGGCAGTCATCTCTCTAGGTTTTCCATTGCCCATAAAATCTTTCACGCTAGCTACTTTGGGCCTTCGATATTTAAAGATTATATTATCATGGTAAAAAAATGCCACCCTTGTTAGATATTTACGAAGAAAATGCGTGCTTACCTTACTCAACTTTATCAAGTGGTTTTTATAAAACCCTTTGCTAAATGGGACATTGATTTTATGTAGTATAATCCAACTTCGGCCAATAGACATGACCACATTACTTTGGTTGTGCACTGCTTTAGTAAGTGGATTGAGGCCATGCCTACCTTCTCTAATGATGGAACCACTGTAGCATTTTTTGCATTCAACCATATTATCTCTAGGCTTGGGACATCCGAAATTATCGTGGCTAATCACAATTCTCATTTCCCCAATAACACAATGACATAAATAAAAACCAAATTGGGGTTTTGTCATCACCACTCAACCCCCTATTATCTGCAAGCTAACAAGAAAGTAGAGGCCATCAATCATGTCTTGAAAACCATGATTCAAAAAATGGTAAGTAATCATAAGTCAATATGGCATCTTATGCTCTTCTCTGCATTATGGGCCTATCAATCCTTGATTAAAACTGCTATGGGCTTCACACCTTTCTAGTTGGTTTATGGCATAGAATTTGTGTTATTGTTGAATGCTAAATACCTATAGGTTTTAACCTTGTACAGAGAATGCCTACAAACAAATTTTTGAAACTAATTAAAAATATACAACAACAATCACATAAAATAGACACAATGATTTTTTTCTTGGAACCCAAAACCGGGAAAAATAGATTGATTTTTCATTATTTTCCTTTACAATGTTACAATACATTATATACATGTTGTAGAATTCATAAACCCCCAAATCTTTAACCCTAGATTAGAATATAACCGTAGTTCCTTTGAATAGATCTGCTAAACCATGGGAAAAACCACCATGTGCCTGAAATCCACTAACAGAAAAAATCGCTTGTTATAAATCGATGATTACTAACACAATTAGTCATGCAAATAATATAACACATTCTCAACATTACCATATTTGAAACTAGTTGTAGAACTATTGCATGACACTTCTGCTAAAGAAGAACATCTCATTTATTTGGAAAACTTAGATGAAAACTGATGTTATGTTGCCATAGCCAATGAGACTCATAAAACCACATTAAAGCCCAATATGACAGATTGGTTTGTCCTTGTGTCTTCGTAGAAGGTGACCTAGTTTTGGTCTATGATCAGAATCATGGCAAGTTAGGTGCAAGTAAATTAGAACTTCTATGGCATGGGCCTTATGCTGTCAAGCACATTTTAAATGAGGGGCCTATGATTTAGTGGATTACAATGGTAACCGTTTGTCTGAGCCTCACAATGGGCTTTACCTCAAAAATTACTATGTTCAAGTTGCATCGCGGCTTGGTGCTTGTACATAGTGTATATGTGTTTGAGTGTGGTGTGTTTTTCCTTTTATTTTCTAGTGTCTTGTTGCTTTGGTGATTTTACCCTACAAAGATTAGCACATGGTGATCATCTCCCCTAAGCTCAAGAGTACAAAGAAAATAATTAGCTCGTGGTTATTCCCAAACCTCTTGGTTGACAGTGATAACACCCTCAAGCCCAAGAAGGGGTCTATTGGGGGCTAATTTTCAGTCAAAATTCAAAAAAACCATACCAAAATGAATGGAAAGATAGGAGAAGTACCTAATGGAAGAAAAAAGTTGATTGGTACCATGTATGATCTAGGATCTCAACCCAAAGTTTGAAAGATAGGATGGGTTTTTCTCCACTATTCTAGTATTGGCTAGAGTAAGTGTGCAAATGACTCTAATTTGGCCCAGTTTCTTCTTTATTAGGGCTTGAAAACACCTAATTATGAGAGAATTCATCTTCAAGTCCCCATACATGCTCCCGCTTCAAATTTTGTTGTTGTTTCAATCCCATTTTTATGTATTTTGTATTCCCAATTGACCTTTATGTGAGATGTTTTGTATTTGGTTAATATGGTTCTTCATGGTGATTTCATGTACCATCCCACTCAATGAATCTAAGGTGTGTTTTCTTGACCTTGGTATGTAGGTGTAGGTCTTTCCCTACTATCTTTGCTGTATTACTGACCATCATTGCCATCTTGATTGTACCTTAACTCCGATCTTGTAAAGTTGTGACATTAACTCTTCCTTATTTGCACATCGCAAATTGCACGATAGAGCCTTCCTTTACATGGATTCCCTATTTTAGCACCTAATTGTCATGCTGGTTTCCATATTTTTATAGACCATAAATCCCTCTTTTTAACCCACCATGACTTTGAATTCGAGCCTTGTATTTGCTTCTCCATCATATTCTGTCTATACCTTAAGAGGATTCCAATGACTTTTTAACCTTATGATTACTGATATGCACTGCCTTGTTCACTTATGCATGTTGATATTCCTTGGCCTCATTTCTCATCACTGCAATCACATTTACATTGCCCTACTGTTATCTTTCACTTAGTTTTTTTACCCCTTCTGGAGAGATTGTTTTGATGAGTGGGTTTCTTTGCTAGCCTCTCTGCTTAGCATTGCTTAGAGTGATTTCATCAGCTAGGAACAAGTTGCTACCTTCTATACCAATCATTTCTCAAGGATGAGCTTCTTTTTTATTCTTCTCATGATTGTTAAATGCTAAAGGGTACCGAGCATCCTTTTATCTCCTTTTCGGGCTTATAAAAACCTCACTAAATGACATCTTGTATTGAACATTCTACTATATCTTCTTTGATCTTGTTAAAACGTGAAGAAGACACGCTATCAAGTATCATTTTATCTCTTTTTTAGGTTTTATAAGATTGAATGAAAAAACACTATCAAACTTACTTATCTTCTCTTTCATGCTTGCTAAACTATGAAGGAGATACCAACTAATAAAAAGAGAGGGGGAAAACCATCTTGGTCGTCTATCATTCAAAAATGTCACATTAGTCATGCTGCCCTTGAACATGGAACCTATTTGAGTGACTATCTTACAAATGTGTTTTAGCTTACCTAGGAGTTGTGTCATACATATACGTCTTTTACTCCTCTGGATGGGTACTCTTCTAGTCGCTATGGAGTGTGCTGAAATGCCTCTTACATTGTTGCATAATATCACATGGTGCTCATTAGTCAATGATTCCAAGTCACTTTTTTGCTGCGCCACTATATGTTCAAGGGAAGACTATATCTTAGTTGTTCATCTGCAATCCTTGTTGACCTAGTGTGTTGGCCCTCCCTGTGCTAGTTTTACTTGGTGAATTAATCCATTCACATCATCTCTTGGTCTCTTCCTTGTCGATTGATGGAGGATACATTAAATGCCTCCTTCAACATATCCTCTCCTATCAACCTTAGTTTATTATCCATGTTATTGATCTAGGGAACAATAGTGCATTAAAGGTTGCAATCCTAAGTGGTAGGCTTCCTTGTGATCAAAAGTGGGTTCACCTCATTAACTCTTGATCGGTTGAATTCGCAAGTGTTATATGTAAACTCATTTATTCACACTTTGTGAGTTGAGCTAGGTACCTCGAGGTCCATTTTCATCACTGGTGTTTCTCCTGACATATGTTAACGATATACCTTAATGGCCGATAATGAAATGAATTTTACCATGCTTGGCATCAACTCATTTATTCACATGCTGTAGATTCATAAATTCAAGGTTCAGTAGAAGACCTTGAGTTTAGGGACATCTCACTCTTATTTGCCACCCTCCCAAGTTGTACTAGAGTTTATACCATATTATGTACTTCAAGGGCTACTTTGGGGCACCATTATTTTATTTGTCCATAGTCCTTATGATGCATATTGTGACATAGATACACATTTTATTAGTTGATGTCTATGATCTCTCTTTTTATTGCATGGATCCATTATAAATTTCTTCATGGCTATGTCCTAGCATTTCTTGTCATAGATCCATAGTGTATAGTTTGATGCCCATGTTCAATTGATCTTTATGTTGAGCATGGGTATGCCTACCTCACGAACAATATGTGATTTCATTTCAGTTGTTTGAGATGCTCTAATTTGGTCCCTTAATCTCAACTATTTCCTTGCATATTGATACTTAATTGCAATGCATTTTGACCATCAGTTTCTGGGGGCATATGTTATAACCCTTATTGTCACTTCATTTCAGTAGGAGAAGCCTAATCTCAACGCTCCTTAGTTTCCTAAATTCACCTATCATTCACCCTTGAACGTGTTAATTAGTTAGTCCATCATTCCCATGTCAATTGTTTCTCTGTATACCATCACTCCCTTGCTAGTATATAGCCTATTAATAATATACAACTTACCTTAATCCTGGAAGCAATGGAACGTAAAGTTTTTATAGAATTACCTTCTTGAGAGGATCAACTCAACCTAGATTGGCATGAGTTAGCTTAGGGTCAATAATTGCGGAAGTTTCATACCTTATCTTGGCCCAAAGTGTCCATAAACATCCTCCCATATCTAGGAAAGGTCTTTATAACGTGACTCTCTTAGGGTTGAGGAAGAGGAGAACTTAGTGAAAGAACCTTATGCTATATAAATACCATTAAACTAGGCCCTCACTTGCTGCTCGAATGAGCTAAGTTTTTGTGCGAGACAAGGCATGTGAAGGAGCAAGGGATTGGAGGAGGATTTCAAACTAGAAGCTATACTCATGTACTATATTGATGTTCTATATGAATGTCATTTTGGTTTCCCTCTATACATTTCTGATGTTTGTGAGATCATGTTATTTTTCATATGCTTATATCCACTTTGTGATCTAACTTGCCTTCTTGGAAGTAGAAAACATCATCTTTGTTTGGTTGTGCATGTGTGTAGGTGTTGAGACCAAGGAGTTGGATTAAGATTTGTGGTTAGGAGAAAGGATTATTGTTTCCAAAGAAAGTTTGATATATTCATCAACATGTGTGGATCTTGAGGTACATCTCTACCCCAACCATTTCCATTCCATGAAAAGGAATGATTGCTATAATATCTAGGAATCATTTGTATTCATATTTCCCACTGTCTGGTAGATCCTGAAGCAGGATTTGTGGGACAATAGTCCATTTGTTGTGAGCATAAATTAGACAAACAAGAAGAATACTCATCAATTAAACTAAATTAGGTTTAGAGGGATGCTCTGTTTGCTTCCAATTTATGTATGTGATACTTTTTTCCTTGCATAATTTTTTTGACAATACAAATACTAGGCTTGTTTCTTCAATGAAAACATGAAGAAACAGTTCATACCACTCCTTATCAAATTCGGCCACTTGAGCATCAAAAGTATTTCTCATATTGATGAATATGGTGTTTATTTGGATATGTTCAAATTAAAGGAATTGGAAATAGTTGATGGCTTTGATGTTGATGCCATTTTCGTAGCTCATCTTATTTATGTGGGATATGGTGCACTTTTTTAGATAAAACATGTAGAATGTCAAGTGGATAATTAGGTTTTACCTAATACTCCAATAGTTCATGAAGATGTCAGTACCTTGCATACTTTGAACAAAAAATACAAACAACATGGACATTATGTCACAAGTGTTGGGTTTGACTACACAACAATCTTAGAGAAGTACTTATACGCCATATGGTAGAAGTCAATTTAGAAAGAAGGAACCAAGGAAAATTGTTCATGGTAGTGTTGGAGAGGGTGATGATGGTAATCACCCTAAACACAATCTGGAAAAGACTCATGCTACTGCAGTAAATTTAAAAAGAAAGAGAAACATTGTTGAAGGAGACAATGAAGTTTTACCAAAGGAAATGGATGTTCAAGTGTTCGAAACTGATGATCTTGATGAAATTGTTGAAATACTAGATTGGGCTAAAAAGCAATTGCTTGAAAGCCAATTTTTAGTAGAGGAGTTGGCTCAAGAAGACCCCGTTTATTTTGAGGAGGAATCAATTACATTACATCATGCAATATTGATAAGAATTCTAAACAAATTAAAAATTGAAAAAGTGAATTTGAAGAATATGGAAGTTGTTGATTAAAAAAAATTAAAAAATAAATAAATAAATAAATAAAAATTGACATAAAAGAATCAAACCTTCCAAGATTTTTGAATTTCATCAATCAACTGGAGATACACTTGCCTATTAAGATTCCAAACAAAAAATAGAGAACATAATGCTAAAGAAGAAAATCAAGGAGTTAGAAATAGCTTTATCATCGAATCCATTGTTTGTTGTTAAACCAAGTCAAGTCTCTGAAGAGATGCTAGAAACTAGTTCGAGAGTTATGGAAACTCCAAGTTTATTTATTGGAATTTGACAATATGTAGCTAATAATATCAATAAAAGGATTACTATAATCCTAGCCATAGGAAATTAGCTACCACCTCACTTAATTTGCATGTGAGGATTAATTACATCATAAATTGTTTGTAAAAGGATTTGGAAAATGATGAGATAGTTTATAAAGAATCCTTAACTACTATTAGGCATGGAATCCCCCCAAGGCATGTTCTGAGGTTTAAAGCCCAAGTTTTGACCAAGTCTTTTGTAAAAGCTCCGCGAATTATGGGTGCGGAGCGCGAAGTTATAATAGAGTCACAGGGTTGTCCACCCTCGTTTTTGTAATGTAATGTCGGCTTGATAGACCTACCCATGGTCTGCGGACCATGGGATTGTATAAATAGAGCGAGGCTCTAAGTGTAGAGGTAGCTAATAGAAAGAAGAAGCATGACAAGTCTAAGAGACTGAATCGAAGTGTAAAGTGTGTCTTTGGGTCGTAGAGTAGGAGAAGGCTTTGCAGCTGAGTGCGCAGAGGCCTAGTGCTCCACAGCTGAGTGCGCGGATCCTTGCAGCTAAGTGCACAGGGTAGGTCGAGTCTGTAATCATTGGAAGAATTAATAAAGAGAAGTTTACCATATTACTGTGTATCTTTCCCTGTTTTAATGTATGATTGGGTTTAAATTGCAAGTGTACTATTTATTTGCTGTGCGAACTCTTATGAATGTGTTGTATAAATAAATATAATGTAAGACATCCATTTACGCGAAGATAATTGACTAGGCGTAGGAAGATAAGTAAGATCTCAGGTGCAACTTAGGGGAATAGTGTAGAGCACTACTCCAGCAGCATGGAAGCTCCACAACCCCTGGTTAGGGTTGCGCGAAGGCAAGTATATCAGGGCGCGAAGGCCTGGGAAGTGCGCAAAGTAACCTACGCGAAGAGACTAACAGTTGGACCAGTTCAACCTCTCAGACATCTTAAGGGTGTAGAAACCTAGTTCCAACACCCCCCCATATTACTTCGGGTGAGACCTCAGTCCATGCTTCGTGGACTGTTGCTGAACGGGCTAGTAGTATAGGGATTTGTTTAGCTAATTAACTTCAAACCTGGGTCAGGCCCCAACAAGCCAACAAATGGTTCCATTGCCGGGACCGGGATCTGCATAGAGATGTCTGATGTCATATCACTGGAATCCGACAAAGAAAGGAATTGAATATTGGTTGGACAGAAAGATTCACGAGTTCACGGCGCAGGAGAACGAGAATCTGCATCGATCAAAGGAAGAGTGGTTAGACTGCTACTTGTATACAGATATCCATGAAATTTTCTTCGCATCTTTCCCTACTGAACTATACGAGTGGATCGCGAAGCTAGCAGACAACCAAGGAAGGTGTAAACTCGACAGACCTATTGTGTGGACTCCAGAACTGGTGCACAGATTGGAAGCATCAAAGGATAAGATCGTGCGCGCTGTTGATCACTGCCTCGATCGAATCATAGGAGGAAATCACCCAGTTCGCGGTATATACTTCAGTCAACTATAGCGAGGTAAAACGATGCTTCCTCAAAGGGCCGCGAGGTAAGTACATTAAATATTTGAATACTTGGATTAAAATGCTACTGTGTGAAAAGCGGGTTATGCAAATAAATTGATGTTTGGGGCTACGCGAAGTGGGAGAATCTACATAAATGAAGGTAGTGCCGAACTAGAAACTAGCCCCTTGATTTCAACTCCGCGAGGAGGCGAAGAAGTGCTCGTGAAGGTCTCACCAAGAAGTGTGATCAATTTGATAAGGCAGAGAATTCCACGTATACCACCCCCACCCACACCACCACTAGTTTCACCCTCTTCACCTCCATCTTCGCCCATACCACCTCCACCACCACCGTGAAGCAATATGGCGAGCGCGATAAAGTTGCTAGTGTTCAAGGGAGTAGGAAATGCAGATACAGACCAATTTTGGTTCGTGATAAAAGCTGTATGGGAAGCACAGAGAGTCACATATGACAATATAATGAAGGTAATGTTGGTCAGCGCTCTGTAGGATCGTGCGTTGACCTGGTACATTAAGCATTCAAATGACAATCCAAATGCAAGGATCGCGGATATCCAAGCTACGCTAAACAAAGAATTTAGCAGGCCAAAGTCAGAGGCGCAATCGATCATTGGGTTCAAGGAAATCACTATGCTACCAGGTGAGACCCCTTGAGAGTTGGATTAGAGACTGAAGTGTACAATTCGTGAATTTAACATGACGTTGATGGATGGACAACACCACGAATGGTTTGTAGCATCGTTAACGCCGCATCTAAGGAACGCGTTGTCACAATAGAGGCTAACAACTCAGGTCGAGGCCTTGGAGGTCGCGATGAGATTGCACGAGACCCTGATACAGGATCCCAACCTAGGAGTTTAGCAGATTCATGTGCAGTTGAAAAACTTGTGCCTTGAGATGCAGAGTTTGAAACAAGACAGGACAACTCGCCCAGAAGTGCGTGATGAGGTATGGTGCGTAAAGTGAAAGGGCCAGGGACATGACAAGGACCACTGCCTGGTGTTTGCGAATTACCTCGCGGGAGGAGGGCCAATGCCATTAAGACCAGAGGCACAAGCAGGACTGAGCGTGGCGCCTGCACTATGGTGCGCGATTTGTCAGATAGGAGGAAAGCATGCTACAAATAACTGCCATTTATTGCAGAAGTACACACAAAATTCACAACAGTTGTTCTGTAATTTCTGTAGATCAGTGGGACATGATGAGCGCACCTGTAGAAGTTATGAGCTGATGATGGATCAGACTCCTATCTATAGAGTTTAGGCTGAAATGTGGCCCGTATATTGGAACTCAGGGATGGCGTGAACCGGATTTCAGGGGCGCGGATGAGGTCGAGGTGGAGGAGGACTAGGAAGAGGTCGTAGATAGCTAATATGTTACAATTGCGAGGGCTAGGACATTATGGCCGCGATTGTACAAATCCAACGTGGCCATCATGTTTGTATTGTACATTGTTTGATCACGAGATAGAGGATTGTCCCACGCTGATAGCACGGTTGCGCGATAAAGGAGCACTCCAACCTCCCCTGACTTAGAACCTGCAAATGATGAGGTTTGAGCCATGCGAGGAAGACCCTAATGTGAATATTGTGCTCCGAAGTGGAATTACGATAGGAGATGACAAAAGTAAGAAGCCTGAAGAAAGTACTTGGGTTTGCAAGGCTCCAACAAAGGAACCAGAGTTTGATTTGGAGCGCGCTAAGGAAACCTTCATGGAAGCTAAGAAGAGCTTTGCTGATGCCTCCACTTCAGGAAGTAAAAATAGATTGGAGCCAGAAATGGACCCGTCGATGCTCACCATGTTCCTGGAAACATGCATGAAGCTGCTGCGCGCCAACAAGGCTATAAAGGGGCTGCAAGAACTCATAAATAGATGCGCTGGGACCACGCAAGGAGAATCGGGCGTAGTACGGAAGCTAAGAAAGCACACAATGTGAACGAGAAGGGAGATGAAATTGACCGCCCAGATTGGAGAATATGAAATGGACCAAGTGATTCTGGATGTAGGATCGGACGCAAACGTCATGTTGAAGCAAACATGGGAGCGCATGGGAAGGCATACATTGCAATGGTCTCCTATCCAACTATGAATGGAAAACCAACAAAAGATCCTACCTATGGGGAGATTGCAGGAAATCACAGTAGATATCGAAGGAGCAGTGCGATAGCAGATTTCGAAGTGATAGAGATTGTTGATGACAACAATCCTTACCTCGTGCTATTAGGAATAGATTGGGCCACTAACATGAATGGGGTGATAAATATAAAGAAGTGCAAGATGATTTTTGAGAAAAAGTCTCTGCGCGTGGTTGTACCTTTAGACTCTACAGAAGGATCACGCTACATGGATCCGGTGCGCGACTATGACAGTGATGATGTCTTGGACTACATCTATAAGATAACCACACGAGAACAAGATTGGGTGAATCTGACCGCGGATGGACGAATCTCATGGGAGCACGAAAGCTCATGCACATCAAATTAAGACGAGGAAATAAAACGATGGCAGAATTGGTTACACGAGGTAACCACACTGAACTGTAACATGATGATAAGATCGCTGCACTGCGTATCAATGGAGGTAAGGGAGCTGCCTACGTATGATGGGTTAAGTGAGGTGGATGACTTCCTGAGCTGATTTGAAAGAGAAGTTCCAGAACAATAACGTTTCAAAGATTTGAAATGGGTATTGCACGCTACATTCGCAAGGTGGTGGGGTATGCACCAAAGAAGTTTTGAGGACTGGCGCGAATGCAAAAGGATGATGCGCATGTGGTTTGGGAAGCCTTAGATGCGGTTAAAAGAGAAGTATGATGGATGGGATGATCTGCGCATGCACCTCGCAAAATAGACAAAGTTCTATGGGGAAGAGCCAGAACTTGAGTGGGTGCACCTGTTTAGTCATAACTTGGATATTATACGCATGAACTGGTATGTAGAGATGGAGCTCCACCATGGAACGAACGAATGGGATATCTTGCGCGAAGGATTCCTATTAACCTTCACGTTTGAGGATCGATGGTGGGATACTATTGATGATGCGCTACAAGTAGTAAAAGCAACTATCTTTAAAATATCTCAGGAGCCAATAGAAGTGCTTCAGCCTGAATGGGTGACTTAGCTGAGCTGCACGCTGGAGTGTTACAATGTGAATATTGAAGAAGACAACGAAGATCCATGTAAAGTTAACATTCCATAAACTGAAAGCTATCGCAAGGTTCAAGGGCGATTGATTGAAGACCCTGACATAACCGCGCTGGTAAAGACGAAGTAGGTAAACATTGGTACGGAGGCTGAACCAAAGTATGCAATGCTCAGTGACTATCGGGATGAAACGATGGTGGATAAGGTCACTGAGTTACTTCGTGAGTACCAGGACTTATTCTTGACCAAGATCACAGACTTAAAGGGGATCCTTGGTGATTTAGGGATGATGACGATCACCTTAAAACCCGACACGAAGCTGGTTAAGCAGAGGCCTTACCGCTTGAATCCGAAGTACAAGGAAAAGGTCCACGCAGAACTAGACAAAATGCTCGTAGATAGAATCATTGAACTAGTGGAAGAATCTGACTGGGTAAGCCCTATGGTAGTGTAGGAAAATAAGCACAAGGGCGAGATAAGAATATGCATGGACCTCAGGAAATTGAATGACACATGTGTGCACAACTCATTCCCAAATCCATTCACAAATGAAGTATTGGAAAATGTCGGCGGGCAAGAAGCATGTTCTTTTACTGATGGGTTCTCAGGGTACCAATAGATCAAAATCACGCCAGAAGACAGGAGCGAGACCACTTTTGTGATCGAGTGGGGCTGCTTTCAATACACCGTTATGCCGTTTGGGTTGAAGAACGCACCGACCATCTTTTCGTGCATAGTTGCAGCATTTAAAGAGTATATGCACAAATTCCTGGAGGTCTATTTGGATGATTGGACTGTATTTGGATTAGTTAAGCACCATGTAGCAAGCTTACGCTTGATGCTGGATACTTGCCGACAACACCAAATCACACTAAACCTCAAGAAGTGTACGTTCCTCGTTCCCTTTAGGAACCTGTTGGGACATGTGGTTTGCAAATGGGGACTAATGGTAGAACCCGCGAAGATTTCAGTAATTCTTAATTTGGAAGCACAATGAAGTGTTAAACAGATGCGCGCTACCCTGGGACATACGGGGTACTACAGGAAGTTCATCAAAAGCTATGCTCAGATCACCACGCCAATGGAGAAATTGTTGAAAAAGGATGTCACGTTCTGCTGGAATGATGATTGCATGAAGAGCCTGGATGTACTAAAGGAGAAATTGGCCTCTGCGCCAATCCTGGTCTTCCCAAAATGAGATGTGGAGTTTCATGTCCATTTTGACACATCGTGTATAGCTCTGGGTGGAGAGGGCTTGGATCACCCTATCGCGTTCGTGAGTTGCAGGTTGTCTAAAGCAGAAAAGAACTATTCCACAACCGAACGTGAGGGGTTGGCTATGGTGTACGTGCTCCAAAAATACCAGCACTATTTGCTAGGGGGACACTTCAAGATGTATACAGACCGTTTTGTGCTAAAATATTTGGTTAATAAGCCTGTGTTGGGGGGGGTGCATAAGCAGGTGGCTCTTATTGTTATAAGAATATGATTTTGAGGTCATTGTGAAGCCTGGACTTTTGAACGTAGGACCGAATAACTTGTCGCGAATTGAGACAGGCGAGGAACCTACTAATTTGGAGGAAGGATTACCTGACGCACAACTCTTTGCTGTGCACGTAGCGGACAGACGCTTTGAAGATATAATCCACTTTTTGACAATGGGGACTTCGTCGAAGGAATACTCTGTCTAGCAGAAGAAGGAACTGGTAGTGCGCGCGACTGATTTTTTTGTCATCTCGGGAAACCTATACAAGATGGGCAATGATGACATACTGCGAAGGTATGTACCTGAATTTGAATGCAGTCAGATCCTCACGGAAGTGCACGGGGGTGCTGCAGGAGGACACTTTGCAGGGCGAGTGACCGCACAAAAGATTCTCTGCATAGGGTTGTGGTGGCCAACCCTTAATCAGGATTCAAAAGCACATTGTAAGGCCTGTGATATATGTCAAAGGACAAGTAAACCATCACGGAGGGACGAGATGCCTTTGAATCCACAAATGACACTACAGCCCTTCGAAAAGTGGGCAATTGACTTTGTAGGACCTATCAAACCGCAGGGAAAAATGGGTGCGAGATACATTATCACCGCAACAGAGTACCTGACTCGTTGGGCAGAAGCGCAACCGGTCAAAGACTGCACATCTGCCATAGTTGTGAAGTTTTTGTTTGAACACGTGTTGACTCGATTTGGATGTCTGAAAATCTTGATGAGCGATCGTGGTACACATTTCCTCATGAAACCATCAACGCACTAACATAAGAGTTTCAGGTGTATCATCAGAAAAGCACACCGTATCACCCACAAGCCAATGGGACAGTAGAAGCATTCAACAAAATACTGGAGACTACACTGACCAAAGTATGCAACGCGCCGCGGAGTGATTGGGACTTGCACGTACCTGCAGTATTATGGGCTTATATGACAACATGCAAAAAACTGATGGGACAAACACCTTTTTGGTTGGTTTATGGCGTGGAAGCTGTCATGCCAATGGAGTATATTGTACCTATTTTGTGCATAGCAGCGCTCATAGGTATGACAGACCGCGAAGCCCTAGAAGAGAGGCTCACGCAGTTGGAAGAACTTGAGGAGGAACGGTTCCTTGCTTTCTTTCATCAGCAGGTACAAAAGCAGTGCGAGAAGGCCTGGCACAATCGCCATATTAAGTTGTGAACCTTCAAGGTAAATGATTTAGTGTTGCTGTATAACAGTAAGTTTGATAAATTCCCGAGAAAGTTCAGAATGCATTGGCTGGGACCATACATTGTTAAGGAGGTTACAAATGGAGGCGCGGTACAACTAGTCAAGCTAAATGGAGGGCATTTCCCAGGAAAAGTGAATGACAGCCAGTTGAAGCCCTACACAGGTGGCCCGGCTATCCGACTAGCTGGCAGAAGCACAGTCTTCACGCTCCAAGGATCCGGACGAAGGCGCAGGACTATAAACAAATCCAGGGAACACAGGCACAGATGCAAGGAAGCAGTTCTAACATCGCGGTCTCGGAACAACGTGTACATGAGATCCAATAGGCAACCGCTCAGTGCGCTGCCGACCTTGTAGAAGTTTGGACAGAGTTGGACGAACTCTACGCGAAGATCTCCGCACTGACAGAGTGACTCGAGGGCGAGTCATGATGTTTGTGTTGGGGGCCTGTTGGGCATGGAATCCCCCCAAGGCATGTTTTGGGGCTTAAAGCCCAAGTTTTGACCAAGTCTTTTGTAAAAGCTCCACGAATTATGGGCACGGAGAGTGAAGTTATAATAGAGTCACAAGGTTGTCCGCCCTCGTTTTTGTAATGTAATGTCGGCTTGATAGACCTACCCATGGTCCACGGACCATGGGATTGTATAAATAGAGCGAGGCTTTAAGTGTATAGATAGCTAATAGAAAGAAGAAGCATGATAAGTCTAAGAGACTGAGTCGAAGTGTAAAGTGTGTCTTTGGGTCACAGAGTAGGAGAAGGCTCTATAGCTGAGTGTGCAGGGAAGGTCGAGTATGTAATCATTGCAAAAATTAATAAAGAGAAGTTTACAATATTACTGTGTATATTTCCTTGTTTTAATGTATGGTTGGGTTTAAATTGCAAGTGTACTATTTATTTACTGCGCGAACTATTATGAATGTGTTGTATAAATAAATATAATGTAAGACATCCATTTACGCAAAGATAATTGACTAGGCGTAGGAAGATAAGTAAGATCTCAGGTGCAACTTAGGGGAATAGCACAGAGCACTTCTCTAGCAGTGCGGAAGCTCCACAACCCCTGGTTAGGGCTGCGCGAAGGTGAGTATATCAGGGCGCGAAGCCCTGGGAAGTGCACAAATTAACCTGTGTGAAGAGACTAACAGTTGGACCAGTTCAACCGCTTAGACATCTCAAGGGTGTAAAAACCTGGTTCCAGCACCCCCCCATACTACTTTGGGTGAGACCTCAGTCCGCGCTCCGCGGACTGTTGCCGAACAGGCCAGTAGTATAGGGATTTGTTTGGCTAATTAACTTCGAACCTGGTTCGGGCTCCAACAAGCCAACAACTACTTTTATCTCTAAATTGTGTGATATGAATGAAGCACATAGGAGAAAATAGAATCTACCATTCCATAATAGAATGAAGAAAATAAAGGCTTTTTCAATGGAAAGGGTTCACACGCTTTGATAAATAATCTCCAAATGTGACAGTATCGAGACAAAAAGAAGTGACTTGCTCTCTAAATTAATTGACGTGACTAAAGAGTTAGAGGGTCCTAACTTAATTATGGATACAATATTATTAACTTGAGAGCAAATGCAAGCGCATTTTGATGTGCTAAAAGTCACATGGGATAATGAATTCAACAACCTTGTTAATTTTTCCAAGGAAGAAATCAAGAAATGTTTAATCCATTTTATAAGTAGGAACGAAGACCAATCAACAATAGCACTTCAAACCAACCTTGAGTTAAAGGAGAATAAAGATGAATTATTTAAAATTTGAGTAAAGCATGAGGTGATAATTGTATTGTTATGCGATTACATCAAGTGATGGTTAAAAAGATGCATTGGATAATATAAATAATTTTAGATGATTCATCAACAATTTTAGCTGTTAGGTATTTAAATTACATCCATTATTTAAGAAATGAAATATTCAATAAGAGAATGTCTTTTCCCAACATTGTAAGTAAAGTGTAACACCCTCCTCCCACATTTACCAAAGCTAACTGGTCCGCCGGGATCAACATGTGACAAAGAATTACTATGATTTGATTTGGCCTCCTAGATCACCTTAAGGAAGTGGAACCGATGAACCAACACTTTAAAGACCTCCATCATGAGCTACAGAACCTTCAGTAGCCAACCAACCCCTCTAGGTGTCCAATCCTTAAGAGGACTTGCTTCATGACTAAAGTAGATGCATAGTCGCTCTCATGATAAGCCTTCCATGCGATTGAGACCCTCCAGTCGCTCCTACAACAAGGCCCCCATGCGACTGCAACATTTTTTAGGCAACTTTGTGCCAATGACCCCGGATTCTAAGCCACGTTTTCAGAGCCAAGACTCAGGCCTTTGCCCAAAACTTCATGAAACTTCCAGAAATGATAAATAACAAGATGACAAGGCCTCTAATGTAAAACTTGAACAAGGACCTAACCTGACAAGGCCTAGCCATGAAATACATTTCGTCAAACACATCATGAACATGTAATCTACAGGTCGTAACAATAGATATGAGCATAGTGACCTCATACTCATCTGAGATTCATTAAGAAGGTTTGATTCCCTCTCACAATAACTGCATTATCATCTACTGGGTCATATATTCATTAACAATTCATTTTCTAATCAAAACATGATGAGATCCATAACAAAAGTTTGTCATAAACCATGCTTATAACCAACATATAACCAACAAATCAACAATGATATAACAACCATTATAACCACATGATAACAAACACATTTACACATAGTACACAAGAGCGAAAGAGCTCTTATTAACATATGCAAAAGCCAACCAAGCCATGGACTTGCACGTATCACCTGACCATAGATTGGGCTAAACCAAATCTTTCTTTTAGCCAATTACGTCCGTGTCATATTCCAAGCATGAATGTGGGACTCACAACAAAACCAATCAAGGCTTCCACAGGCTTTACCGTGTATCTCGCCAAGGGATTCCTAGGCCCAAACAATAAACATACACTACATGATTTACCACAATCTTGCGATATACTAGTTAAGGGATCACTAGACCCTAATAAAGTAGACATCCAGTCACTCTCATGATAAGCATTCCATGCGATTGAGACCCTCCAGTCGCTCCTACAACAAGGCCCCCATGCGACTACAACATTTTTTAGGCAACTATGTGCCAACGACCCCGGATTTTGAGCCACGTTTTCAGAGCCAAGACTCAGGCCTTTGCCCAAAACTTCATGAAACTTCCAGAAATGATAAATAACAAGATGACAAGGCCTCTAATGTAAAACTTGAACAAGGACCTGACCTGACAAGGCCTAGCCATGAAATACATTTCGTCAAACACATCATGAACATGTAATCTATAGGTCGTAACACTAGATATGAACATAGTGACCTCATACTTATTTGAGATTCATTAAGAAGGTTTGATGCCCTCTCAAAATAACTGCATTATCATCTACTGGGTCATATATTCATTAACAATTCATTTTCTAATCAAAACATGATGAGAGCCATAACCAAAGTTTGTCATAAACCATGCTTATAACCAACATATAACCAACAAATCAACAATGATATAACAACCATTATAACCACATGATAACAAACACATTTACACATAGTACACAAGAGCGAAAGAGCTCTTATTAACATATGCAAAAGCCAACCAAGCCATGGACTTCCACGTACCACCTGACCATAGATTGGGCTAAACCAAATCTTTCTTTTAGCCAATTACGCCCGTGTCATATTCCAAGCATGAATGTGGGACTCGTAACAAAACCAATCAAGGCTTCCGCAGGCTTTACCGTGTATCTCGCCAAGGGATTCCTAGGCCCAAACAATAAACATACACTACAGGATTTACCACAATATTGCGATATACTAGTTAAGGGATCACTAGACCCTAATAAGCATGGATTCCTTTAGATCTCTCCACCTAAACAATGATGAATTTTTTCGTCTCCACCCTATAGGATTTACCGTGTGTCCCTCCATTACCAGTCAAGGGATTCCTAGGCCTAATGATGGTATTCACCTCTAGGATTTACTGTGTATCCTGCCTTTACTGGTTAAGGGATTCCTAGGCCCAACGAGGGTATTCACAACTAGGCTTTACTGTGTATCCATCCATTATCGGTCAAGGGATTCCTAGGCCTTGATATTTTTTTTGAGACCACCCCACTCAGTTTCGAAACCAGCCGACAATCCAACTCAACCAAGTAAGATAAACCCCATCACACCATGACTATCTGGAAATGTCAAGGCAAGGCTGAAAGCTACAGTCACACTGATCAAAACCCATGCCAATGATAGAAATAGAACCAAATACGCACATGCATGTACCATGCATGCCAAAACTAGGAAGGAAATCATACATGAACCTCGATACATACAAGTAATCCCGCTGTAGCCACTTGATCAGCCTCTTCCTTACTTGATCTTTGCTTCCCCTTGCCTTCTGGTCCTTCCTTTGCCTTCGTTCTTCCAATGTTAGAGTGATCCAAGAATGCTCTAAGTGTGTGAGAGAGAGAATGGAGAGAGAAATCCAGCCAAAAGCTGTCAAAAGTCTATGAACTGATTCTCATAAGCCTTTTTATCATTAAGGCCTCTATTTTTTCATTTTACTCTATTTTTCCTTCATTTTCCTCCTCACATGCAACCTGTGACCTTTCACCGTCCTTTTATCCTATTTTCCATAATTTTCTTAAGTAAATGTCAATTATTGCCTCTTGCCTTTTCAAAGCCTTTGTCGTTGCCTTTGCTAATTTCCCTTAGCCATAATAAACCAAATGAACACCCGCTAGGATGTTTTTCCCAACATTCATCTTGGAATATGTGTCCCATGATCTTGGTCTTATTTTTCCTTTATTAACTTTATTACATGGATTTTTAACCCAAGGATGTTACATAAAGTGTCACAGTTTGATCCTCCTCTCTTCATATAATTTCTTCCCAGTTAGCAATCATTCAACTTTTTTACACTTCAATTTTTTTTAGTATCTAGGTTGATTCCTAATTGCAGTTTCTTTTCTCTTCTAGGTCTTTTCTTATTTATATGGTTCAGAGGATCCCCATCCCTATCTTTAGGTGGTCAAAAGAATTTTAATTTCTCAGATATTATGAACTCTTTTTTTTTGTAAGCAAGACTTTGTTATATTACTAGTAATTTACATAGAATCAAAATATGCCAAAACATTGTGGACTGTGTCTGAGATGAGCAAGTTCATGATGTGAGAAAGAACTGTCTAACCTATAGCAAACTGGGGGGGGCCATCTACCCATGGGTGGGAAACCAGATGGTCTCTATGAAAGTCATTGAACTAGTTTTCAACATTAAAATAACAATTGTGCATACTAAGATAACAAGGAAGCACCAAAAGCATAGGGATCCTTTCTTGATAGTCTAAGCCACGAGTTACTTAAACTAGTCATTATCGCCTTTCAGTTCCCATCTATAATCTCTCCATGTGACTATGCTTTTGGGGATTGTTTCTCCTTAATGGGATTGATGTCCACGGCTTTTTGTTAGGCCGCATCACTCTCACTCAATTCCTCACTTTGAGCCTTAAGCAAGACAACAATATTTACCTGTTGATGTGAGGGCACTAGAGTAGTTGGGATAAGAAGCTTATTTGTTTAGGAGATGGAGGCAGGTTGACTTGATGAAGCTAGATAAGAATTGGAAATGGCATTGGATGGAGGCGAAGGTGGCAGAGGGAGGCGGATGCCCATCACACCTGCCATGACCTGCAAATTGAGCATGAGTCAAGTGAAAGTACATGTCAAAAATGTGTTCCTCCACCACATGAAGAGTGGTCTCCTAATCTCTTAGGTGCCTACCAAGCAGATTTCATAAGGACAAGTGTCCATCACTAGTGTTGTGCGTTTCTTCAGCTTCCATTGTGGCAACTAGACACCTAATGTGATGAGTGAAGTTGGCATCAAACCTGTTTGGGCCAAAGTTATGCCAAGGAGGCAGAGGTGGGTGACCTATTCCTCTTCCTCCTTGCCTTGCACATATTTTCTCCCTGATCATATATGAGGAATGAGAGATTCAGTTTGACTTCGTCCCCCTATTGTTGTTGTTTCATGTATGAGAGCCCTCCTCCGAGCCTTGCAAGATGAGATAGGGTATCAAAACCCAAAACAACATTGAATATTTAATTCTTGTTGTTTCACCAACGCTACCCATGCAATGAATGGGAGCAAGGGAAATATCTTAAGGGTTACAGCACCAATGCTTGGCCTTAAATGCGTTGAGGCTGGCAAGCATTGCTATCATCATTAATATAGTCAGTTGAGTGGGCACTAGGATCCGAAGTTAGATATTATAAACTCTTATTTAAACATTTGTATACTTTTAAGGAGGATCCATGGAGAACTAGTAGGAGTTCATAGCTAGTGTGATATTTTGACTTTGAGTTTTAAGATTAAGATTGCAAGTGCGCAACTCATTTCATCACTACGAGTTTAAATGCAATTATCCTTTAATTTTATGAGAAAATGTGTTCCATTTTATTTCATCTAATCCATATTTTTTTTGTCAGAAATTGATGCCAAAAAATATTTAACTCTATTCGTGATTATTTAAATGTTGTGTCATATTATTGCAAATACTCATTCGATATAAAAGCTTGGTCCTCTCTCAGGTATTTCTTATTTGCTTTCTGAGTGTTCTTTATTGAAGAGGAGTGTCATATTTGTAAAAATGAGGGGGCGAAATCCTTCCCCTCAAATGTTATATTTGATATTTTAACCAATCCTAATGATTAAGAGGATTTTATGACAAGAATCCACTAGATAAAGGTATGATAAACTATAGTTTGCAATGGATGAAAAAGTAAATTCAATATTTGGGTTCAAAACATCTATGGGTCAATCTAGAGGCTAGGGTTAGCTTAAGGAGTCCCAAATAGATACTCAAACACATAAAATTAAGAAAAACTCAAGGCTATTGTAAACTGGTGTTTTAGGCCAACAAATTGCAACAAAGCAATAGTTTAGAACAATGATTTTTTTTTGTTTTGTTAAAATTATGTAAAAATTATGTGAGATGGAGGATAAATTTGAGAGCGAACCAAGACCAACATTACAACATTTTTTATGATTAATAAAATATGCAGCGATAAATAAAACTGGATGTTAGCCCTCGAAAATGGTTGAAAATGCATGAAAATATTCAATTTAGTTTCTTTGATAAACTTTTAAACAAGACCTAATACTAGGGTATACATCAACATGTTATTAAATGCTAAAAACACAAGATTTTGTTGTTATTTATCCCTAATATACTATAAAACAAAAAGAAAACCAACTTATTATATTTTAGATGAGTGACACAAGTGAGATAGGTTTGTGCCTTCATATGGAGTCTGTGATACAAACTGTTCTAGGGTTTCTTTGTGGTGATTCTAAATCCAAACAAAACTAGGGAAAGTAAAATAACTTGAGAGTGAACTAAGGACAAAATTACAACATTTTTTGATGATTAATAATGTATGTAGCAACAAATAAAATTTGATGTCAACCCTAAAAAATGGTTGAAAAATGCATGAAAAACTTCAATTGAGTTTCTCTAATACACTTTTAACAAGACCTAATCCTAGGGCATACATCAACAAGTCATAAAATGTGAAAGACATAATATTTTGTTGCAATTTAACCCTAATCTACCATAAAATAAAAAGAAAACAACTTATATATTTTAGATGAGTGTCACAAGTGAGATAGGCTAGTGCTTTCTTAGTTTAAGGCATATAGAGTATGAGATACAAACTATTTCAGGGTTTCTTTGTGGTGATTGTAAATTAAAAAAAAATAGGGAAAATAAACTAAGTTACCCTAAGGTTTGTAATTTGTTGAAAAGTGTGCAACAAGAAATGCTTGTTGAGAATGCAACAAGATGATGGAGCTTAGTGGAAAGGGGTCGCCTTCACTAAGTGGGCCCGCAGGAAAATTATGGCGCAAGTTCTATTTTTGGATCCCAGCAGGGATGATCACAATAGGAGTGACCACAGCAGGGATGATCACAACAGGAGTGACCACAGCAGGGATGATCACAGCAGGAGTGACCACAACAGGAGTGATCACAGTAGGAGTGACCACAACAGGGATGATCACAGCAGGAGTGACCACAATAGGAGTGATCACAGCAGGAGTGATCAAAGTCTATTTTTAGACAGGCTGTCAAAAATAGAAAAGTCAAATATTATTGTCTCATAATAATATTTGGACTATAAACTTGATCTTATTCTCTTGGAGCACTTCAGTCTGAGCTACAGATGTGGCACATGTAGCTGTCAGAAGGAAGTACGCTTTCTTTGTGGGTCAGTTGAGTTGTTGCATGCATGACTTCAGTTAGAACTCAATCAGTTGAGTTTGGTGGAGTTGATTGTAGAGTTGATGGAGTTGTGTTCAGTTTGACTTGGTTAAACTAGTTGTAATTAGTCTAACTGCATATAGACTAATGATGAGTTGTTAAACTAATTATTAACTCATAATGAAACTATAGAATAAATCAGTTAACTCAGTTGCATGTCAGTGCATGTTCAGTTCAACAGGGACAGGTGTTGGAGGAATAGATTGCTATCAGTTGTGACTATAGTTGTGCATGATGATTTGCACAATCAAAGGGATTGACTATGCCAATTAATTGGCCAATACCAAGTATTATAGCCTCTACTCACGTCTTTCCCAGTGTGAGTGATTCTTTGGAGGTTAAATACGAGTTTGGTAAACCATTCTCATTCATTCTTGAGCAGGTATTGAGCTGTGGAGGCAGGCAAGCAGCGGGGGAGATTTGGAGATCAGATCTGAGCTGTATTGTGTGTAGCATGTGGAGATAGTACTGAGTACTTGTGAGGAGTATTGTACTATGTATTGTTACATGATTCAATCATTATAATATACAGATAGTTGGGGTTTTTAGCGAGATTCTTTCCCTGAGAAAATATTGTGTTGATATGTGCGATTGATGCTTCTATGTACGCCTGTGAATGTTTCTGCTTATGTAAATTGATGATCAATGTAGACGAGGTTATGTATTATGCATGTTCCGCTTATAAGTGTATAATCAAGATAATCTCTGTGAATATGTGTCATTATTCAAAATTTCTACATAATTTGGGTTCTCAATTTCCAAATGATCGAGGGAAAGACAAACCTATCTCTTTTCCTCAAATACTTGGAGGAAAAACTTAGCTCAACAATGGAGAATGAATATGTTACCAAATAAACTGAAATAGCACAATAATATTAACCCCATGGAGCATAATATCAAGATAAAGGAAATAAACTAACATACTTCATCATGCAACATCCAAAATCCACCATAACCATCCATGAAATAGTATCACATCACATCATAAGATCCACGTAAGAAAGTCACTCATCTAGGTCTCCATTGTGCACAAGATATAAACATCACTAATGAATGGAAGTTATGATCCAAATGTGTCATTATTCCAAGAGGAATTTGACTCCCCTATTTACATCAGTGTAACCAAGTCAATTTTCCTTCAAATTGGACTAAAATCCCTAAAAACTACTAAATCAACTATAAAAGGTGGACGGGTCATTAATTTGACCCCCAAAGATAACCAAAACAATGAAATAACATGAGAAAAACCTCAATTAACCCACACGTGTTAGTCTAAAAGCCTCCAAGGATGATGATATCTCAGAAATGCATGTCTCTACATGAAAAGGTGCAAGGAATGACCCAAGAGATTTGTCTCGTCATAAAATTTATGGCTCCTTATCACCAAAGAAAAACCTATCAAGACCAATTTCATCCTCTATGTCATCATCATGTAAATAAAATTTGTGACATACTCATGCCAGGGCATGATGTCACTTAAGTATAGTGTGTGAAGTCCCCTTCAAAGGGTGATTGCTCATCATAATCGTGAATCACCACCAAAAAAGGAGAAACGTCCATCGAGAAGGTATAATGCCAAATTGAGGGCCTCTTGTTATCCTTGAGGCACACTTAGTCCCAAAGCAACATCCTAGCCTAGATTAACAACATTAAAGGCCTTGAGTCTAAGTGAGGGTCTCATAAATAGTGCAAAGTCATCCTTAAGGTCAACATCCCTCAAAAGGTGCATAACATTATTTATCAAAGAGCATTGTATCATCATCAAAGTGGTTGGACATCACATATGGAAGGCTAGAGAAGCATAATATCATACCTCATTGGATCTTCGTTGAACTCGAACAAAGCATCTAACACATACTCAAAGAATCAAGTAAGATCATATCATGAGTATAGTATCCATAAGAGCATCAAGGTGGACCATATTCAATGTTAAAACCATCAAAGTACTTCATACAAGTATCATATTAAAATTTCTTACTCACTTATGATTGTGCACAAGTTTTCATACTTAGGTATGGGAGGGTTATCACATGATGTTATTAGTTGCTACCAACCCTAAGGGGAGAAACAATTTCTAAGCTAAGCCTTTCAAATGATAGGTGCAAGTGATATATGTTATGGCTTGGGGTTTAATTCATGAAAGGTGTCATAATCTTATACTAGGTTATGTACACCACTGTCCATGAGTGCTTTGTAGAGGGAGTGCCTATTTGCTTGAGTTACCTTCTCTTGCCTTTTTTTTCCAAACCCTCATATTTGTATTTTCATTTCTTGCTTTGATATGGTTTTTTTAACAAGCTTTATTGATTTAGCAAGTACTAATGATGATAAAACCTCCCTTTGATGATGGGTAATTCAATAGCCTTGTGGTAGCTCACTTGGAAAAACATGTAAATGTGTTATGTTAACTATCATGGGGAGGGGGGAGGGGTCTTATTTCTTTCCTTGGAAGAAAATTAGAATTATAATGTAACATCCCTAGCCCTTCCACTGGGTGACACAACACACAATACTAACATAACTAAAAACGCATACACATATCAAATTTAACCAGAACACATAACTATTATGCATGGTAAAACAATAATAACCATAAAGTATACGATTACACAACAAAAACGTGCCATTATAACTCATAAATAGGCACATAACAAGTTTCAAACACTTATTTGTTAAATTTTTCAACTGGTTACAGACCTCATACATTCCTCCCAGCCATAGACTGGGTCGTTATAGTTCTCTCAGCAGCTAGTCACCCCCTAACTGGGGCTTTGACTCAATGGCATGAACACACCCAAAATTATGGTACAAGCTCAATACCAACAATCATCGCTCAATGTACCTAGCCCGACAGTCCCCAACCAATATTCATGGGGCTTCCAAGAGTTGCACTGCCCTCACAAGCCTTCCAGCCTCACACAACCAAGGTACCAAGCCCAACAACCTCTAACCACCAGTCTAGTGGCTTCCGAGAGTACCATTGTCCTCACAAGCCTTCCAATCCCTTACACAACCAAGGTACCAAATACAGAAATCTCCAACCAGTATGATTACATCACCCAGTAGCCCCTATATTATTAGGTCAATGATGTTCCAGAGTCATGTGGTTCTAGGAGTTTTTTTGCCCTTAAAATTCTTCTAGGTACCCTTACAAACTCTCATCCAGGGACTCTTATCCCTCTATTATGTATGTCCAACTGAATAAGGGAAACACCTCTTTATATACTTGGTGTCCCTTTTACTTTATATTATAATATTATAATATACTTTCATATCATGATGCCTTTTGTTATGGAGTCTCACCCTCCTTGACTCTATTTTTCCTTTGATCTATAGAATAATGACAAATTATCTTAAAATTCCATGTTAGCTAGGTTCATTGGTCTGATCATCACACACGCTCACTGGCTTGATTTCCTCAGGTGCTTTGGCCTCAAATTCATAAGTATGCTGGCCCATCGGCCTAATACATAATACATATCTAGGCACATAGGCCTTAATTGAACTTTGTTCATCGACCTAATAATACAAGTTATCTAACCTAATTACACAAGCACACTGGCCTTAAAATATATTATTTCCTTGGCCCACTTACCTAACATTTCTATACATACAGAGGCATGTAAGCCTCAATAGAATTTGGGCTCATCAGCCTAAGTGTTACATGTACATGTACATTACAATTCGAGTTCCATTTCTAGGTTGTTACATTCCTCCCCCTCTTATTTTTCATTATCCTCAGTGTATTATCTAATCAAAATTTTAAGAATTGTTGCCGCATGGTGTCTTCATGCTCCTAGTTGAGCTCCATGGGCTCATTTTTCATATATCACACTACTATATTTTCTCCAAAGCTTCCTCAACTCCTTGGTTCGTTCATGCACCAATGGGATCTTTGCCCCACCTTAATGAGCGTGCAATATGACATAATCACCATCATATTTATTTGCAAACATAATAAAAGGGTTAATGTCTACAACAGTTAGTTCATGAACATTCTTTTTCCAAAAAAAATAAGAACAACCAGATAATACGTAATGAACAACAAGAAAGATCCAAAAGGCAATTTTTTGGTAAATGTATTTCAAAGCTCATCATTGAAGCATTGTCCCTTCATTTTAGCCATATTAAGCTAGCGAGAGTCTGTAGCTACCCATTAAGATTCGGTGGTAGTGTTATCTTTCCATCAATAAATAAATGGGAATATAGAACATTACATTGTTCTCTCTGCTATAACTACCCATAGTAGCGCTCACTTAAATACTTGAACCAACTTCATATAAAGAGCCCCATTTACTCTATTTACATTGATGGTTAAACTTAGTTGATGTTTTAACAACCCTTTTGAGAATGGTGTTTGTCATTCCTAGAACAATTTCTGAAACTAATCCACAACTTGAATTAAAACATTGTTTGTAGTACTACTCTAATCCTTTTGAAGATAAGAAATTGTCTTTCATTTCGTTTCCAGTTGCTAAACTCTACCATAGGACCTCCTTAATAAACTTTCTCAAACAACCAAAACCATATGACTCACACGATTCCAATCACATATTAAACTTCAATATATTCATTAGCAAGAAACACATAATTCCATTATGGAAACCATATATGAATTAACTTCACTGAACATTATGTGGACAACAACCCCCTCCCCCCCCAAAAAAAAACCTTTCTTAGTTTGGTTATATTACTGGTTTTTGTGGAATATAGCATATGATATGCATACATGTGATAGAAATTACCAAAATACTTGTGTATCTCAGAGCCATCCAAGGTCTTCAAAACATCACATTGATTATATAGAAGTGAATATACCCAACACATCTATGTGTAATGTTCCAACAATGTTATGAACCTCACTTTCTTTATGCTTATAAGCACATTGTACCAATGCTAATTCTATTTTTCAATAGTGATCCAGGTGGTTCCAGACACAATCAAAAATAAAAATGGCCTTGAAAAATCGCAAAAATAAAAGTCCTCAGATTAAAGTGAAATCATTACCAGATCATATTTCTTGTCCTCTTGATTCCAATGGTGTGAACGACACTCCAATTTGAGTTCATATGCTCAAGTTATAGTTGGTCAAAGTTTTGGTCAAACTTGGCCAACTGACAGCCACTGATAAGGCAACAATTTGGCATAGTGCCGATGCACGAAATCTAGCCACCGGAATGGGCAAATTTGTTTCCTACTTAATTTTGCCATTGATCTTTAAAAACTGGTCAAATTTTTTTAAATAGTTGGGTTTTCCCCTAAGGAAAAATTGTAATTTTCATTGATAGTAAGAAAATTACATACTCTAGATGCTGAGTCACATATGCTATATAGTGAGGCGATTCACCCATCAAAAAATATATCATGGATATATGTGTCTCCAAGCAGGAAGTATAGTTTTTCAAAAATTTCAAATTACCAAAAAACTCCACTTAGGGGATACAATTTTTGAATATGCCAATATATACAACTAATATAACTGAGATATACATATGTACTGATAAGTTATGCAAAAAATAAACCATGTAAAAACGGGCCCCTCCAGGCCCAGATTATGCTTTGAAGTCCATGTATGGGCGATGGTAGTATTGGTAGTGTTCATTGTCCCTCTGCTCCTGAATCATCCATATACCACGAGGCCGATTCGCAGCTTCCTTGGATAGCTGATCAGAAAATTGGTTGTGTTCCCTGTATATATGGCGAAAAACAAAGTGGTCAAATAGTGCAATGAATCTATGTGCCTCTTCCATAATGGGTCTCAGAGTATAAGCATGACAAAATGATATGTTGTTTATCCAGTTGATAACAATCTTTGAGTCCCCAAAAATTTGTATATTCCTGCAATGTTTTTCCAAGGCAAAATGAAGGAGATGTCTGAGAGTAATGATCTCGGAATAGTTATTTGTGGCCCTTCTCAACCCCGTTTGGAGTAAATAATTATTTTATTAAATAGAATACAATAAAAAGCTTAATGCATAAACAATTTAACTCAAAAAAAAAAAATAATAATAATAATAATAAATATAAAATAAAAATGATGAAATATTAAAACATGAAAATTATCCTAACTATTAAAAACTCTTTATACTACATAAACCTCCCTAGTAACTAAAAAATTAAACAAAAACATAAAAAAAATTATTAAAAAAAATAAAAAATAAAAAATAAAAAATAAAAAATAAAAAATAAAAATAAAAATAAAAAATAAAAAATAAAATTAAAAAATAAAAAATAAAAAAAATAAAAATAAAAATAAAAATAAGAAAACTTTGTAAAAAAATAAAAATAATAAATAAAAAAATAAAATAAATAAAAAAATAAAATAAAAATAAAAATAAAAATAAAAATAAAAATAAAAATAAAAATAAAAATAAAAATAAAAATAAAAAAAATAAGAAATCTTTGTATAATAAACATTAATATATCAAAAATTATAAAAATATTATATAACTAGTTTATTCATATCAGAAATTATAAAAATATTATAAAACTAGTTAATTCAAATTAGTAGGCTGTCGTCTCACATACTTGACAGCTGAACCCTAAACCCTATTTATCTCTTCTGTCTCTCTCCTTTGTAAATCAAGTCCTGATGATGAGTCTGGGTCTAGACTCGAAATGTTGACAAAGCAAAAATGAAAACTGTGGAATATCCGAGTGTAAATTCTAAAAAACCTAACCACAGAAATCTACAATCCATTACCCATTTTAATTTTAAAGAAATGAGTATCAGAGAGATAGAGAATAGCTCCTCTCCCCCCCCCCCCCCACACCCTCCGCCATGGGCAGACCCGTCAAAATAAGCCCAAGGGTATTCTCGGTTGATGGCCTCAGATACTATGTTTCTAGTGGGTGGAGTAGCTTCATCATCAGGGATGATATGATAGGTTTCCAAAATGTGAGTAGAGATAGAATGCCAATTTGGAATGATGTTCTAGACAATGTGTTGGTTTCAGGCTAGCTAGATAGCCCAGCTAATAAGGAGGGGTAGGTTCCTGGCTTTGATTGGGACACCCAAAGTCCACCAAGATAGCCAGGCATCCTTAATAGTTGTGCCCTACCATCGTCTATGGATGTGAGTGACATGGAGGGTTGTAAGCCACAGGTCCACAATGATCGGACATGAAAGAAAGAGGTGGTCGATGGATTCTGAGTTATTCTTGTAGAAGCAACACTAATATGGGCCATGAAAAGCTCGCTTATTGAGATTGTCCCCTGTGGGAGCCTTGTTCCTAAGCACTTTCCAGATGAACAATCATGTTCTGGGGGGTGCCTTTAGTTTCCACAACTGGCTCCACCAATTCTCAGTGATCAGTGGCCGATGGTCCACATAGATACATAGATATCCTTCCTTGGGTGAATATTTGCCATGTTTTTCTTGGGCCCATATTAATTCATCATTGCCCTCTGTGATCCTAACATGTGATTTAGTCAAGGCAGAGATATAATTACCCCAATAGTGCTGCCAGATTAGTGGGAGGTTTAGACGATGAGCGTTCTTCCATCCATGTAGGAAAAGAGTAGTGTTATGTGCATCCACAATCTGATTAATATAGATGATACCAGAATTGTTGAGCAACAAGGTTAAATCTTGTGTGATTTTCCACTGCCAATCCAAGGATCCAATCCAATGCACACCGATGAGCCAGAATGTATTTTCCAAGTAATCCCATCTCGGATGAGAGACAGGGAGTTTATTACCGCTTTCCAAATGATAGATATCCCTGTCTTGTTCCAATTGGGTTCTCTGATCCAATCCATCAGGTTGTGGGGAAAAATGTATTTCGAGTAGGCCACCCTCATCCATAAACTGCAAGAAGTGACCAGCTTCCATCCCAATTTAGCGGCAGTGCAGTAGAAAAATGTTCCAGACTCTTTATTCCCCAACCTCCCCATTTCTTTGGTAGAGCAAGTAACTCCCATCTAGCCCAGACAAAAATCCTTCCTGCCTGTTTGCCTTTCCAGAGGAATCTGTAGCTGGAGAGTATGCCCCTAGGAATCCATGCTAGGGACATCCAATATACAGGTGTGGCTTCGAAAACGGCTTTAATAAGGACCAGTATTCCTGCCCATGAGAGATATTTATGATGCCACATGTTAAGTCTTCTCTCGAGCTTGGATACCAACCATATCTAATCGGAAATATTGTAACAGTGAGGTTTTAATCTATACCCCAAGTATCTAAGTCCATCATCCAGGTTTAGTAGAGTGAATGGAAATTTGTGGAGAGCATACTGTATTTTGTGAGGTGAGCAACCCGAAGCAGTGATGGTGGACTTTGTGCAGTTGATCTCCATTCTTGTTGTTGTTTTAAATATTGCCATGATGTTTTTCAAATCTGTCAGGTCCCCCATACCTCCATTAAGGAAAAGCAGGACATCATCAACAAAGAGAAGATGGATTAGAATGCAGTTATCTATTATTCTCATTCCTTGAAATCTCCTCGTCCTGTGGTCTTCCAAGATGATTTTGCTAAGTCCCTCCATTATGAGCAAAAATAATAGAGGGGAGAGAGGGCATCCTTGCTTGAGGCCTCTTTTCGAGTGAAAAAATGGGGACATTGATCCATTGATAAGGACACTAAAAGAAATGTTTGTTATGCAACACATAATCCAATTTATTAACTCTAAGGGAAAACCGAGATGAGTTAATAGCATTCTGATGTATAGTCAGCCAGCTCGATCAAATGCTTTTGAGAGATCTACTTTGAGTATCATACCTTTCAATTCCTTCTCCTAAATGGAGTGCAAGATCTCCTGAGCAGTTCCTAAAACTTCATGAATTTGTCAGTCTTGAAGGAAAGAAAATTGTTCAGAAGAAATGTGGGAGGATAGGATGGGACGAAGGCGATTTGCAATGATTTTGGCGATGATTTTATAAATACAATTACAGAGGGAGATGGGAAGAAAGTCATCGAAGGAGTTGTGGTTGTCATATTTTGGGATGAGTGCAATGAAGGTGGAGTTGAAGGCTTCATACATTCTCCCAAAGGTTCTGCATTCTTCAATGACCTTGAGAAGGTCCTCTCCAAGGATTTCGAAAAAAGCAATATATAACTCAACCGTCCATCCATCTGGTCCAGGGCTCTTGTCTTTCTTGAACCATTTTAGAGTGGCTTAAATCTCCCCCATAGAGACAACCTTATTGAGCTCCTGAACATCCTCATGTTCAAGAAACAGGGGAATAATTGTGCCACTTTGATGATTTTAGCTAGATATGCATGAGGGGGGGCTTTGTAGAGCTGCTTGAAGTGTGAGGTACCAAGGGAGGCTAAGTACTGAAAGGAGTTTACTCTGATGCCCTGTTCATTATTCATATGCAAAATGGTATTGATTTCTTTTCGTCCATTGGCGAAATTATGATAGAATTTTGTGTTATCATCACCTTCTTGTAGCCAAATGGCTCTAGTCCGCAACCTCCACGATTCTTCTCTTTATTTTAGTATTTTGTCCCTTTGTGCTACTAGGGAAATGAGCCTCTGCTTATGCTCTGGAGATATATATCCCCTTCCATGTTCATCTTCCATAGAAGCTATCTCAACTTCAATGCTTCTTAGGGTTTTATCACCCATCAATCTCTTGTTGTGAGCCCATCTTTTGGATAGCCGCTTCAGATTTCTTAAATTGTGAGCAAAACCTTCTACTATGTTTCCTCCCACGGTAGGAGGATGGGACTTCCAGTAATGGTAACAAGCTTAATGTAGTCAACATCTTTTAACCATGTTGCATTGAACTTATATGGTGCTTTTGGATTGTTCGTGCATCCACTGATTCAAGGTATATGGGCGAGTGGTCCAACAAGCCCCCCGATCCAACCCATTGCCTATAGTTACACCCCATTCCTAGGAGTTGTTCTTTTAGGAGGAAGCGATCTAACCTTTTGGCTAGCCTAGCATCCCCAGTCCTTTTGTTCCTCCAAGTGGGTTGAATTCTATAAGATGGGATATCTATAAGGCCATGGTCCTTCAATTTTTTTTTAAAGAAGTCTGATAGAAAGTCAATCTGAGCATTATGGCCCCATGATTCAGAATATCCAATTGAGAAATTTAGATCTCCACCCAAAATGAGGTTATCCACTTGCAGGAGACTAGAGCTGAGCAAATTCTCCCAGAAAGGGCCCCGATTTTGGCAAGGACCATAAATATTGATCAATCTAATATCAGTGCCTAATTCAGATGTATAGATGTCTGCCCCGATAAACCCCAATCCCCCCCAGATGTTACATAATTTGATAGTCTGGGAGTTGTACCCCATCAAAATGCCTCCAGATCTCCTGTGTACATCAAGGGCATGAAAATACCATCCGGGAAGCATGGATTCAAGGAGGTGAGTGATGGCTTTCGCTAAGCCCAATGTCTCTTAAAGAAATATGACATCCACCTGCTCGATGCTCAGAAGCCTCCAAAATGCTAGTTTTTTTCTAGATTAGCTAACCCACGACAATTGTAGGAGAGCAGTTTCATGAGGGAGAGGACACCAGGGTGTTTTGTGCTCTAAGAACCTGGTCAATAGTTAGTTGGCGACCCACAACGACCTCCATGCTAGCCTGTTGCTTGGCCTTAGAGAGGGATGAGGGTCTGCCTTGGGGAGGTTTTGGAGGGACTGGGGGCATATGATACCAATGCCAATAGAGTCAAGTGGCATTGTCCAAGAGTGAGATCTGAGATGGTAAAAGTGTGAGCGAGACCCGAATTCGAAGTCAGAGGAGTGAGCTGAGAATGTCTCCTCAGGGAAGGATGGAGGGGTACATGAGATAGAAGGGGGAGGCTTCATTGAGCAGGCCAAGGAGCGAGGAGTCGGGCAGGCAGTTACAAAACAATGATGGCCAAATGAGATAACAGAAGAAGCACAAGATGTAGAAGTGAAATTAAAAGAGCAAGGAGTAGAAAGAGACATACCCGAAGAGAGCGTAGCCACAACAACGACTTGAGCCCTGGTCATAGGAGGAGAGGGTGGCCAAATGGGAGCTTTGTCGTGCTTCTTCGGATTCTATGAGGCCACTTTAGGCTGATCAACATCGGTGTTGTCTCGATGTTCAGGTGCCCATGTGTCTTTGGTGGGTTCCGTCTTCCGGTGATCCATTACTTTAGCAGTCCCGTTCAAAGGGCAGTCCTTTAATAAATACCCAACCTTGTGACACCTTCTGCACTGGAAAGGAAACCCCCTCATAATCAAGAATCTGGATGCTATTGTAATGTTTCCAGTGCATAGTAATGTGCTCTTCCAAACCCTCCCTTGTGTCAAGGTGGACCAGTATCCTTGTAAAAGCCATATTGCCAAAGGTCAGGTATGAATTGTCATGCTCCTGATAGGTTCCCAATGCGTTCTCAATGCACCGAAAAATATCCACAGACTAGAAGTGAAGGGGAAAACCTGGTAATCTGACCCACAATGGCCCAACACCCAAATTCTCCCTCTCAGGGTCGAAGAGAGGGCTCCATATTTTGAGTAGCACAGGGGTGTGCTCAATATTCCAGAAACTTGATAATACCCAAGTGGCATGTTCGGCCCTTGCAAAGCATAGCGCAAACCATCCCCTAACGAAATATTGTTCAAATGGAAATTCAGTCAAATAGTTCTGCCAAATCTCTGCAGTCCATTGCCTGAGCCTGGCCATTGAATAGTTCCATCCTCGCACCCGCCCCCCCAAAACCCTATCAGCAGTGTCCATAGCTTCACCCATCTGTATGTCCTCGCCTAGGTGAAGAGCGATGTTTTGGTTCCTGGCCTTTACGCACTTAGCCTTTTTACCTTGCTTGTGGCCCTTTGCAGATGCTTCATCTTGTTGTGTTCCTAGAGGGGTATTTTGAAGGTTTGGGACGGGCTCGGTGGGATTCTCTTCCAAATTAGGTGGATGGCTTGCAAAACAACCTGAGGAGGGAGGCGCCAAATAATGAGGTAGAGGTGGTCCGTTAGGTAAAACAACGGGTCCTTCAATAGGAGTAGATGAGGGTAAATGTGAGGAAATGTCAACCTAAGGGTGAAGTGAGTAACCCAGGGGGTAAATGGAGGGGTTCGGTCTAATGCAGTTAGCCATAAATTGTAGGGTTTCCGGCGATTGGGGGGGGGGGTGTAGCGGAAACTGGATAGGAGAGAGGGTCATCAAGCAGGGAAGCGGTCGGACAAGAGGGACCCAAAACCGATGGCGAGGGCAAAAGGACATCGTGCAGGCCAGAGGAATGTGGAAACTACCCTTTCGATAGCGGGGTAGGAGACATCATCCAGATGGAGATAGAGGCGTATGGGTCCTCGTAGTAATCGACCTGGTCAAGCTCCATTCTTTAACCACCCGAAAAAGACGTGCCAGCTGCCAAGAAACCTCGTAAACTATTTCCTGAGGTAAACGCTACACATCCAAGGGGATAAAATAGAATAGGTGCCTCCACGGATGTGAGAGAGGTAACGACGACAGTGTATGCATGCAAGGTGTAAACTGTGACAGAAGGGTCAGGCACAGGGCAGGTGGTTCAGGCACTACAGAGTGAAAAATACCAAAACCCTAACCCACATCAGGCTTCAGCCAAAAAATTCCCTAGAGCTCCAACCTCTCAGAGACTTTGGAATGTTCTAGTTTTTGCTTATGTATCCAAATAGTTGGTTATATATATAACAAAAAATATAAAAAATAAGGGGGGGTGGGTGGGGGGGCGCCATAAACCCCCCGCCCCCCCATGAATTTTATATCATATAACAAACATTATAAATGGGTCAGGGCCCGAGGGAGACTCGAGACCCCACCCAACAACCCACGACTAAGTTAATACAAGGCACCATATTTAATGGGACGGCTGGGCTTGAACTTGCGCTGGCCGAACCGCCCACACGATGGCCCAACAGAAGCATGCCACCGATCTATGAACAATGTTAAACTGCCAACGACCAAGTTAATACATTGCCACTGTAACGGCTTTGCCAACGGAACATACAACAAAACGTTAACTGCATACAACTTGTCATAACGATCATGAAACCATCGCCTCCAACCACCACTCTAAAAATGAATGCACCAAAAAAAAGCTGCCCAGATCGGGTTTCAAACCAGGCCTCGTGCACCCAATTGGGCCATTCCACCAACAACCCAACAGGCCATTCCACCAACAGCCCAACGGGCCATTCCAATGAATAATCTGCTGTCCAAAACTTAATTAACCTCATACTTTCTTATTTGCCAGGCAACGAAGGAGCGAAGTGTAGGCTGAACGAAGGAACCCGAAGTTGCATGGAACCATCCCTAATGGACATGTATTTTGAGATAATATATTCTAGGGGAATATTCTTGGAATATTCAATAGAATATTCCCTATTGCAGTGAGGAATCTAAAAGATTCCCTAGAGGGTGATTTTTCATAGTGATAAAAATATGTCAACTTTATACTCAAAAGAACCAGAATTTCGCAGGGAACACGATGGTGTGGTTTATTTCCCCATATAAGCATCATAAATTCAGGCATCCAATAGCAAGGAATTTTTTTTGAATCTTATGGAATCTAAAATATTCCCTCAGAGACTGATTTTTTACAGAGGCAGAATGATTCCAACTTTATAGTCATTTTTCATAGAATTTTGCAGGGAGTGCATTGGTGTTCTCAGAATATTCATCCAAGCAGCAGATTTTTTGGCCATCTTTAGGAATGAATATTTGGGGGAATCTTCGAGATTCCCGAGTGTCCAGAATTTGACGATGTCAGAAAGGGGAAAAGTTTATAGTCGTTCGACACGATTTCACGCCACAGATTTAGCGGCGATGTCTGTTTTAGTAGCTGAGCTTAGCATTTTTTGTCCATCCCCGAAAGTGGAGGCAAATGATGCAGTGATGCCAAGATTATGATTTTATTCTTGAGATCCTTGTTACCATTATGCTGAAGGATACTTGTATGCCACATCATGTGAGAATGTATTATCTTGTCATGCTGAACGAGAGTCGATTTGAGTGGGAGTTCCTATAGGGAGAACGTCTCATGGAGAGACATGCCACTCTAGTTGACAGAATTTATCCTTGTAATGACAAAGAATCTACTGTGTACTCATCATCATCTTGCAACATTTAATGAAGTAGCCTCGCCACTCTTAACACCAAGGCCTGGAGATGTAACCCACACTAGGTGAGATTTGTTATTAATGTGTTGTGTGTTCTTCATTTGGTGGTTGTCATTATGTTTCATCTTCTTTACAGTATGCACATTATGCAATTCTGCTAACATCACATAAGTAAAAGATCTTGGTTAATTCTAGTAGCTGAAGATATTGAATGGATAATCTACCTTCCTATGAAACAATGGATATTGAATGTAATTTTCCAAGACTTGCATGACTGCTACATATAATTCCATCTACTAACTTGCATTCCTGATCCACATGGCCAACTAAAAAACCCTTCAAAATATGTTTGTTAGTAACTCCATTATTAGTGTTGGATGTATGAATCCGGGTGCCCATAAATGAATAATATCTCCCACCATCTGCTGAAAAAACTTACTACAATTTCCTTTCCGGAAGTGAAAAACCTAGTCACGGTTTTCAGACCATGCTTTTACATTGGCCAATAAGACCACAAACTGCAAATTTCTTCAATCACCTCGATCAAGAGCAACCATTTTTGTAGGATGACAATGTTCAAAATTTATCCTTTCAACTGTAAACAAACTACTGATGACCACATATACCTCATCTAAGAAACTCCCAATTGTCCACTTTCTTCGTCAAAGTTCAAGCCATTCAATTCAACATAGTGGGTTGCTATTTCCTTAACCTGATCTTATTGAAAATCCTTTGTGAAATGGGATAGTACAAGATAATGTAATGTAGGTGAACCATATCAAAACACTCGGTAGCAAGGCTACAAGCCTATGAACCTATAACTTGCTACTCATAATATTTGTTAAGAATATGAATCTTCAATGCCTAAAATCCTATTAATAATCAATTTTTGTCCAAACAACTTTGGAGGATGCATATTTCAAGGAGGACTACCCAGTTTATCATGAGAATACTGGGAAATCCTCATCACCATTTAATATGAAATGGAATTTATGAATCTGGCCCACATAAGCCTTCCACATTCCAATTCATATGCACCTACTCTTGCATTGACACAAATTGGTCTTCCTTTTCTTCAAAAGCATTTTTGGTTATTTGAATCTCATCAAGCAAGGAACCTCTTATTGTTGTCAACTATTGCACTGCATTCCCATTGTTCTGCCATATCTGGCATTTTCATTTTCTTTTAGGGATCTTGTTCCTTTCAAATTCAGTTATTAAAAGGAATGCCATAGCTCAAAGGCGTTGGCAGTGGAATACAAACAATTGACAAAATAATTCTAGCATCTAATGCTAGTGTAACTGAACAAGGGAAATTGCATAATATGGATCTGTCTTTAGGATTTTAAGACATAGAAACAATGCTCCCTACCATTAAAGCAACCCAAGTTATACAAACTATATACATACAGATCATGTTCTCTAAAAAAAATGATTTCATCATCGAGATGATAAGGGAACTATTAACCATAGTGCAAATTTGAAGTTGAAGTGAATGGTCCACATGGTCTTGTAAAATTAGTAATATTTTATCTATCTTGATCAAGCATCTATAAATGAAATTTTACTCTGCCTTGGAATCTATCTTCTGCATTCTGTGATAAAATCAAAGGACAATACATATTGCACAACAATTTTTGATCGAAAATGATTTGTTGTTGTTGTTGTTGTTGGAAATGACATGTAAAGCTAAGTAAATTGCTTCTGCTCCAAGAACAAAATATTGCATGATCTAACCAACTACCCACTCTACCTTCTCTATGTTCTTGATAGCCCATCTTTCTTTGTCTCTGTAGAGGATTTCAGTGGCATGTTTCAGTCCTATTCCCCATTACTGAGAAAAATTAAGTCACCGGTTCGAGTAAAAGATATTATCATTACCACCTAGACGATCAAACATCCTACCTGTAATTGAAACGACCCAATTGCAAGAGCTGAATTCTACCAACTGAGGTATCTCCCCCGTACATGGACCAAGTGGAGCATACATGAAAATAATAATAATGAGGAACATATTTGTTAAGCAACCCTTCCTTTGGAAAGGGACATCATTCAAGAAAGTTTGCACAAGACAACAAGTTCTTTTTCCTCTCTTGTTCATTTCTTCATATTGCTACCCTTCTCATAGGCCTTTCCAGACTGCATGCTTGTTCATAGCTAGACATTCTATTATAGTTTGGCTGCATAACCCAAATTGCTAATGGTAATCGATCAATAATATTTTTTTTAACACATCAATTGATGTAAAGAATTTCATATCAAGCATAAAAAGTAAGTTGCTTATGTAGATGATGCCAAAAATTTCCCAAAGAAATGATATATATATCCCCTTTGTATTTCTCATAGCTCCTAAAACAACACCCAAAAAACGTTGTAACAATCGTCGTTAAAGTGTCTTAATTACTCATTAAAAAAATATCATAATTTTGCCTAGAAAATAATCTAACCACCGTCATGAAAGGTTAAAAACGAGCACCCTTTACTGCTACACAAAAATTCCAAAAAAACCCCCTCAAAAAAATGCCTTCAAATCGCCCATAATAGATGTGACTATTGTAGTTTCCTTGTGATCTACTCGCAAGATCAAGATGCAACATTTAAAACAAGGCCCCATTGGTTTTGTTGGTAAGCATGGATGCAAATGGTGGGAGCTCAAATTTTTTTGGCAAGACGAAACACCTTGTAATTTGACAGTCAATATATAGAGTGCTTGTATCAAAAATCCCTTTTACTATCCTTGAGCATTTAAATTTCATTATTTTCACTCTACTTTGATTGAAAACTATGTTAGATTAATTCCCTGGACAATCACAAAGTCAAAAAATACAATTGTGATGAGTTGTAGACCTTATCTTCATGAGGTGTCATCATGACCCACTAATGAGTTGTCAGTGTGATCTAGATCTAGATCTAGAAGATATAGAATCATCATTGATGTATTATAAACTTAGACATTGAGATCAATGCAATACAACACGAGGGCTTTAAGGCCTTTTCTGCTAGTTCGCTTGTTTTGTCTCACCCACAACCTAGTCAAAATAGAGGTAAAGTCATAAAAGTTAAAGATGGTACTCTACACACATAAAGGGGGGGAAAAAGATAAAAGAAACCCTCCCACACCTTTAATGGGGGGATAAAATTGGTGAAGTAAGATTGATTATCCAAAACACCACCTTATTCAAATAAGATTGGTTAGTGGTCATCCAGAAACCACTGCATTATTCAAATAAATTTGGTTAGTGGTAAACCATAAACCACCAGTCTCTATGGAACATGGTTAGTGGTCAACTGGAAAAACCACCACTTAAAGAATCCAAAGCCCCAGCTTGGATCCTTTCCAAAAATGAACTATTGAAAAACTTCTCACCTTGCACTTGATAGGGGAGAACATTAGATATCAGGCTTCAAGTTTCAAAGTCTTATCAACATTTAGTCAACAATTGAAAGTTCCAGCATAGAAATTGGTCTCCTAAAAAAAAAATGATTTCAACTACTCAAAGAAAATGTTTAGACATAACAACTGTTCACTTCCAGATATTCAAATATTGGCAATTTTTCAAGCATATCTTCATTGAAACTTAGTTCAATAATTTCGGATTAAGGATAAAGGTTATTGATGCAATTGTTGATACTTGTGATTGAGGGGGAATGTTTGATTGTGAGTCCTTAGACAATCACAAAGTCCGAGAATATAATTGTGATGAGTTGTAGACCTTATCTTCATGAGGTGTCATCATGATCCTTTGGTGATTTGTCAGTGTGACCTAGAATATCTAAAATGGTCATTGATGTATTTTAAATTTAGACATAGAGATCAATACAATACAACACAAGGGTTTAAAGGCCTTTTTCACCAATTCACTTGTTTTTTCTTCCCCATGTTAATTCTTCCTTGCAAGCTATGGCTTGGAGACGACCTACAACAACAATGGTTCCTCCTTGGAATTTGGCTCCCCTTACTGCCACACAAAGGGCCATGCTAATTTTCTCTGTAAAGTTTATATTTTATCGGATGTCTCCAAAGTTATCCTCCTCTCTGGCCTCACTTCATTTTTTTCAATAATGTTTTCCCAAAGACCATGGTTGTACTCAAAAGCACGATTTGGAATTCTTTGCAACAATTCTGGAGCCATTTTGGCTTATGTTTTGGGCCATCAATGCATATTGGATAGTTGCATGAAGGTTCCACGTGATGGCCGACATAATTACATGGACAAAGTGGTTTAACACTACTAGACTTATAATTCATATGGATGAATCCACTTTAAATCTATTGCTTTTGCTCTTAGGTTAAAGTTTGTTAGAATTAAGTACTTCTCCAATGTAGAGATATCGAATTATAGAATCATAGTAGTGAAAACCTTCTTCCACTATGCATGCAAAGTTGCAAGCAGAGATAACACCAACAAATGTAACATAGCCTTGTAACAAATACCCCGCCTACAATGCTTGACATCTAATGGGGAGCTAGTACTCGTCAGGGCCGTATTTAATGGTCCATATAAATTACAAGGCCTCCCTTGTTTTTGACATTTAACGGGAGTGGGGGGTGCAAATGGTTTTGTGCCCAATAGTTCCCACATCAAATCAACGTTGGGCATACATTGCATGCCCCCTCTCCCTTCATTTCAAAACCACCAAGGGGGTCTGCGTTTCGTCGGTTTTCAAACGTGTAGATTGCCTTCTCTTTTTTGATTTCCTATATCATTTTAGACACTACAACCCTATCCCTCTATTGGGCGATGCCTTGTAACCAATAATTGTTTGAAATACATAAAATATTGGTCAAAATGTCCATGGTATGAATAGATGAATTGGGATCTAAGCTATGGGCTTCGCTGACTAAGGATAACTGCACTATGTCATGATGCGTTTAGAGAAGGAACCAAGGTCGCACCATATTAGTTTGCAGAAAATTAACAAAGTTACCAATTCTTTTGTATCATGCAACCTTAAGTACAAGAAAAATAAGTGGCAACCATGGAAAATACGACACCATAACTTGGGCCATTTGCAATTACAAACAAAATTTGTGAGAATATTTCCACCATGACAATAAACATTTATGATATGATAATAAAATGTCCCAGACAAGTATCAACTTCCCTTAGAATACCCAAAATGGAACATGATTTTTTAATTAAGAGGAATTAGAAATTATCAGGTTTCTAACCTCGATAATCACACTTGATAAAATAAATTGAGGATTTCGACATTGCATTCATGTCTAGGTGCATGTTATCTTATATTCTTACGGCTGAGATCCAAAATCAACAATGTTGCTTTTGAGTTCGTTGAGGAATTATGTCAAACAAGTTTATAACATACTTCATAAACCCACATTTGATATATATGTTGTGAACAAAGCATTTTTGTTTTGGGTGTTATGATCTCCTTGGTCTTAAGAACTCTGTGAAACTTGTCCTTAAGTTGAGTGGTTGTACCAATTTGTTAATTGGAAAGACTTGGATAATATTTTACAAGTTAAGATTGGAATAACAACTTTAGCTTGGGTTTCTCATTTAAATTATGAAGGGTCACTAAGTCTAAGTCCTTATGAATTGAGAAATTTGGGTCTTTGTGGAATTTGTCATTTGGTACTCTAAAAAAAATTGATTTGGGTGGGAATTACAATTGTCTATGGCTTCTGGTCATTGATGGTAGAGGTCTAAGTTCATAAGGGCATCTTTTTTATCCCAGCTACCCTATGTATTAGTTTACCCTCAACCAAAAAAATAAGGACCATTGATCATAGATAGGCATATAGGTATATCCATCCCCTTTGTGGTTTGAAAAAGTTGCAGAGTCTGGTTTGAAGTTTCGTTTTCATGCTCTGTGGAATTTGAAAATTAGTCGCTTTATGGTTTCATGGAATTTTTAGGGCTGTGGTTAAATTGGATTTAACCATGTATTGAATTTCAATGGGATTATTCTGAGGGTGAATTTGGCATGGCATGAATTGATCCTGTCTCCTTTTCTCACTATTTGGTTGGGCCTGGGAAAAGAGTGAGGCTTGAGATAAGGGACAAAAGGATATCGCTACTTGTTTGGTAGACTCGGCTATATGAGTAGCTGAGAAGAACACTGCTTAGAGTATCTCTTCAAATTCCAAGAAATTATGAAGCACTTCAGTAGGAAATAGAGGCACAATTGCAGCAGTTCAAATTGTAACTAGGCGTAACACCCCACTCCACATTTACACACTTTTATTTGGTTACTAGGGTAAATGTGACTTGAGAGTTACTATGCATGGCCCAACTTACAAGATGCAATTATAGAAATGGGGTCCACTTGTCCAGAATCATCTGCAAACACCCATAGACACATGATCACACTACAACCAGCTAAATTTTCCTAGGGATCATTTTCCTTGAGCTTAGGCCACTCCTTGACCTAGATTACCTCTCAGCCGCATGGATGCAGGCCTGTCCATGCAGCCAGAGGCCTCTAACTACACGTATAAACCATCCTCAATGAGGCTATGGCCGAGATTTCCTTGTTCAGATAATGCAACCACAAACTTATTCAAGAATTTTAGGGCTAACATTCAAGCCAATTGCCTAGACTTTTCCATACATTTACAACAATAAGTCTTCATGCTCTATTCTTAAATTCGCTCATGCATCCATATAAATTATCCAATAACATATCAAACTATGAAACAAATTAGAAACAAGAGCACTTCATATAAAAAAAATACACCATGTGTGTAACATACATTTAACTAGTAATGGAGCCATGACAAGCCAGTCACATAATTAACACAATAAAAAAAAACTTGTGCTCTTTGATTTTCATTAAATAATAACACATATTAACATATGCATAGTACCAACCAAGTTAAGGACTTCCATATTCCACTTGACCATAGATTGGAATGAATCAATCCTTTCTTGCAGCCAATCACCCCGGTGCCATATTCCAAGCCTTAATCTGGGATTACATGGGACAAACCAAAACATAACCAAACAATAAATCTAGAGGAAAGCACCTCCACCCTCAAGCAACATTGATTTCACCTAAGGAAAGTCCAAAAATCACCAAAACCAATACAAGCTTGGATGCCTCAGAATTTCTTCACCATACCCAGAGGATTTTTCCTGTCTCCACCCACCTGTCAAGGGCTCACCCGAAGAAAACCATCTCCACCCTCAACCCTTGGGATTTTCCTGAGACCACCTCAACTAGGATCCAAAATCTATTGGCATCTAAAGCTCAACCAAACAAGGAACCCACTAGACCATGGCTATCCAATAAATGGCATAAGTCAAGACTGTACATGACTATCAATCTAGGCGAATCTCCATGCCAATGATAGAAAAAATGACAACCAAACCAATGCATGAACCATGCATTCAAATCCCAACAAGATAATCAAATATGTACACTGTTACCTATGAAATACTTAGTTATTCTTTACCCCTTCTCGTTGTTGTTAACACCTTCTTATTACTACAACTCGAATTCCTCTTGTGCTGCTTGCTTTCCTTGCTTGTCTCCAAAATGTTGTTGCTTCTCTTTCTTTTTCCTCTATTTTTTACCCAAAAGAATGCTAGAATGTTCTCTCTCCAATTTTCGTTTCTTTTCTCTTTCTTTTTATTCATTTTTCCTTTCATGCATATTCTTTTACTATTGTTATCATTTTCTTATCTCTTCCTCTTCCCCACCTATTGAAGTGGAATTTATTTCATTTTCCTTTATTTATTTGTCTTTTTGCCTCATGTCCTTGTTGACCTGTAATAATTAATTTTCCATTTATTTCCTTTTGCCTCTTGCCAATGCCAATTTCCAAGCCAATAAATAATTAACAACAAGTGAATCCCAAGGTAATATTTTTCCCCTCATTCAACTTGGAATACTTGTCTCATGACCTTGGTTTAATTTTTTCTTTTATAATTCCCATACATTATTTATTTACATGGAAATTTAACCCAGGGCTATTACACTAGGTTCAGTCTTCATAATTGTCATTGTACTTATATCAATATGTATTTTATGTAAAAATAAAAGAAGAAAAAATATCATTATTTTCTAGAATGTTCTTCATGATTTGTTTTGGTAAAAAAAAAAATTATAAAAGGGAATATTTTTTGTGACCCTTATAAAAGAAGAAAATTTTAAATTTTAATAGTGTCATTTGTCCCTCCAAGTTGACCAAGTCGGCCCTCTAGATGACAAGTCATATTGCCCAAGAGACGCGTCTCTTCACATGAGAAAACAACTATAAATATATCTAATTCATATCCATTAAGGACAAACTATGTAGCATCTATCTGAGGCATGAAGAACGAGCCTTCTGAGGCATATATCTAAGATTTCAAAGGAAGAATAAAGGGTGACATCTAAGGCAACATACTACTGAGAAAGAGGAACTATACTCTTGTAAAAAGGCAAGCTATTTGAGGACCTATACTTCTGTGAAGTGCGAGATTCTGAGGTAGTTTATTTTTGTAATGATGCGAGCTTCTGTAGTACTTAGTTTTGTACTAATGCAAGCTTCCTATAGCACTACCTTCTATGATGATGTGAGCTCACTGTGATACTTACTTCTGTGATTGGTTGACTATCTTGTGAAGAAAATATGGTAGAGTTTGGAGGGTTTACTTGGCACTTGGATCACTAGTTAGTTTGACTTGGATTTCTATTGTTAACGAAGAATCTATAAGGAAAGGATTGTTGGGTTTTCTCCTTATGGGTTTTTTCCTAGCCTCTGGCCTAATCTATGGTGTCTCTTGTCTCTTGCACACTTTCTTTATATCTTTGAATGTATAATTGCTTGATGACATAAGTAATTGAAGTAAGCACTAAAAAGAAACATAGATAACAGTCACAAGTAATTATCATCCTCAAAAATTCGATCATCCTTTCGAATTTACACATGGTATCAGAGCTAAGGAATATCAAAGAAGCAATTGAAGTCTATCTCTTGAAAAGGTCGAATTTCTCTTTGAGCTAGTAGGTCGAACTGTTGTGGATCATATCTGTGTAAGAAGGCTTTAAAAAGGATTGTCCCTCAGCATATGAGCTCTCTCTATGGCATGTAGGTATTGTTATATTTCTGTAAGGTCATCCAAGTTTGTGCAAAGTTTGAGCCTCATCTTCATGATATATTGGACATCTGAATTTATGTGATATTTTTTCATCTCTATGGGTGATTCACATTGTCCTCAAACATTGTTAAGTAACATATATGTTTGACTTAGTCTCGACACAAATGCATTCTTCTGGCTTACATAATCTAATGTGAAAGAAATCTAATCATGTTCTGTGTTACCTGTGTATTAATTCAAATTATGGAGAGGAAAGCAAAAATCTAATTTTTGAAGTGTGGCCACTGGTCTGAGCTCCTTTGGAAAGTTTGAATACTATTTTCATTTTGTGACTATTAGGTCCCTATACTACTAGTGTATTCCCCTTATTGTTATTGTTAGTGTAGCCCATATTGTTATTGTTGTATCCATGTATTTCCCATGGTGTGCCCCATAGAAGCCCACTATTGTTATTGTTGTGCCCTTACATTATTATTTTTATGTAGGCTCTGATTATATTGTGACCCCTTAGACTCCCATATACACCAAGGAGGTCTTATCATTTGTATCAACCAAGAATTATTCATTTATGTGATGTAAAGGATGTTTCCCCCTCGAATAGGCTATTTCTCAAGTCGTTCATCTATCTTTTCTTCTATTTTGTGAGTTGGTCGCATAACATTTGGTATCAGAGCTTTAGATTTTAGGGTTTCTCTTCTTCAAACAGGTCATCTTGGAATTTTCGCTATAACGTTTTTTCTATGAGGCTTCAGAAGTTGAAATTGAAAGCACGTGGAGCCTAAATATTGGTGAACTCCATATATGAATTTCAGATCTTGGTTTGCTATATTTTCGGAGATATGATCTGAGGAAGTTAGGGTTTTTGTAGGCTCCATTATTCAATCTCAATGAGGTGACCTAGGGAAAATCGTCATAACTTTCTCTCCGAGCATCAAATTTGAATTTTGTAAAAAGGAGCTGAAATTGCACGCACTGTAGTTTTTTGTGTATCATTTTCAAGGCCAAAGGTCAAAATAGTGACACGTGGAACTCTGTACAAGTTTTCTCTACTGAACCAATCTATAATAAGGTCATCTTAGGAGATTGAGCATAACTCTTTCTTGCAGAATCCAATGTTAGTGTAATGGGGTTGGAAAGAAGACTTAGAGAGATACTATAGGACAAAATTTCATACCTTGGGGATCTGAAATTACAAAGATACAACAGTTTCAATATTGAGCTCCAAAAAAGTAAGAAAAAAGTGTGTATTTATTTTAAACTTGTCATAACTTTTATTTGAAAAATCAGTTTGAAGTGATTCAAAGGGTATAGCAAAGCATTGTTTGATTCCAAAATGCCTCAAAACGAAAAAATAGACACATCTAGTAAGAAACCATAAATTTCTTCTATGATGCATGAAGAAGAGGAAGAAATGAACATGATATATCAAAATTACGTGACCAAGTGCAACAAATTTCGCTCTCGCAAAGAGTAACCAAAAATGAAATGGAAGCAGAGATGGATGGTTTGAAGAATGATTTAAAAGATGATCTGAACTTAAACAGGAATGCAATAAATTACATATATAACCATAAATACAAAGATGCAGTAGAAATAACACTTCATTTCATTAATATCAGAATACTGAAATATGCTTACAAACAGAATGGAAATAAACTAGCTCGGGTGATGATAGCTTATCTCTGAGAAGAGATGTGGTGGCTACATGCCTATAATCTGTGTTGCAATGAGGCTCAAGGTCCTATTTATTATTGAACAACAAGGGAAAACCCTAAACAACCAAAGCCTAACTCTAGGAGATGGAACACCAAGAGTTTGTGGGCCTCACTGGGGTTAGTTAGGCAGCCAACTTCCCAGGGTCGTAACTTGGTCATATTATCTCCGTTTGGAATGCATGATACCTTGTTGGAAAGGTCTCTCCAAGTAATACAGGATTTGTGAAGGGCCCCTACCTACATATGTGGGCCTATTATGAACCTCAAAATGACGTCGTTTAGGGGGTCAAAACTGCTCCGGAAGTGCAGGGCTAAAAAATTGCTAAAAATAGTAAATGTTGAAATAAACAAGGAAATGAATAGTAAATGTTGAAATGAAACTGACTAGAGGTCTAGGTGGAATAGGCGGGTGACCACCAATATCCACATGGATCATTCCTCCCTCCTTAGGAAGCAATGGTCCCCATTGTGTGTAGAGCCCCCATGAGGTGAGGAAATTTCTGTTGAACTTGGTCCCTCGTGAACCACTTTCCCTCGTGAAGGAGTTGGCTTGCTTTGACATCTCGATATAGATGGATCCTCTATTGGTGAGTGTTCATGATCTATGTATCCATGATATGATCAATTGTGGCATGTTCCATGCAGTTTGGGTTCAGCTCTGTTGATGTGAGTTGTTCTGCAATGTTGGATGTGTCCAACAATGGTGGAAAGTATGGCCGAAGGTGATCTACATTGAACACTGGGTATAGACAAAGGAACGGTAGAATGCTGAATTCTAAGGAATTTTCCCCCATAGCCTTGGTGATGGTGTATGGCCCATATCAGAGCAGGCGAAGCTTACGGTGGGGTCCAACGAGGTGCTTCTTCTACAAATGTAGCCAAATTTTGTCGCCCGCCTAGAACTTGTGGGGAACCTGATGCTGATCATGACCCTGCTTGTACTTAGCATTGAATTTGTGCAATATATCATGGACCTACTAGTGGATGTGTTGAATGCGCTCAATGAAGTTGTTAGCCTGTCGACTTTAAACTGGACATGAGCCGAATCTGTTTGAGTAGCTGCAAATGGTATGGCCACATCAATGGGACATAATGGATGAAATCATAGCCCTACCTTAAAGGGGTTGTGGACCATTTAGCTGTGGAGAGCTCTGTTGTAGCTACAATGGACATAGCTGAGGCTTTCATCCCATGTTCGTGGATGCTTCGAGTTGTACATGCACAGAATGTGTATGGTCATCCTGTTGATGACCTTTGTTTGGCCATCAGTTTGGGGATGGAAAGTCGTGGGCTTAGTAAGTTTGGTATCCAACATCAACTAGAGACTTGTCAAAAATGCACTCAAGAATCTACTATCTTGATCTGAGACAATGGACTATGGAATCCCAAAGTGTACCCACATTCACTAAAAGAAGAGTTTAGCATTGGCTTCTGTTGGTGTTCATATATGAGTCATGCAATTCACCCAATTCCAAATTAATTGTCAACCCGAGGCTCGAATAGTTATTTCAAGGCTATCATGCAAGGTATATGCAGACCATAGTTTCCCTACCCAACATTGAACATTTAATCATAACATAAGAATGTGTAACAACAAGTTATAACGGTAACAACAAGTTAAGACTCACAACAACACACTGAATCATTACACAATAAAGAGATAACACAACAGAAAATAAACCTATGCACACATCTAATCCAATAGCGCCTGGTCAGGAGAGTGGGCCCAACTCCCTGATCAGGGCCATGGCAAGATGGAGATCTATAAAATACTCAAAATATCAACAATTATATTAATGAAAATATAATTATAGAGGTTTGTTGTTACAACTCAGAAATATTGCATATCTCCCAGCAGTGGCTTTCCCAACCCCATAATCACTACTTATACATTTCATTAACAAATGATAGTGCGTAAGATTATGGCAACTGTCTGCCTGAAAATACATAGCGATTCGTTAGATATAACATAATACAAAGATAACACTTGTGCTGGTCGATAGGTTGAACCACTGTTGCAGCTGATATCCAAAGATAGTGCTGCCAGATCGATAGCCATCATATGCTGAATCATGCCTTTGATCATCATTCCTCCAAATCTACATGAAAAATTAAGTTAGAAAGTCGCTTTAGGCAATAATCCCCTACGACTACGCTTCATTGATTAACAATTCACAAAGACATGACAATAGGTGTACCTTCACTGTTTAGAATACAAATCGATGAACAAGGGCATGAAATGAGTACAGGAAAGGGATAAAAAGGTAGGTAAAAAGTGGGAAAAATTAGGAACCAACATCTCCCCCCAACTATCCATTCTGCATGTCCTCATGCAGCTTGTCTCCTATGCAAATATGTGTTAGAGCCACTGTGGTCAGCATGGAGTTGTGCAAGGTCATACTTCACAGCCATTTCTGTTCTAGGAACCTTGTATCGATCTATGTGAATGATTTCCTTTCACCAATCCTTGTGTACAACGTATGATGGTGTGTACTGCTCAGTTGGCAACCGAAGAATGGGAAAACAAAATCTTGGACCCATCCTCGGGTTCCACAGGTCTGAATACATGTGATATATCGTGGTATTCTGTCCAAATCTTGAACAAAATTAGGGGCCCCAAAAGGTTCACGTATCCTTACTGCAGTTGATGACTACACCCATCGTTTCTGACAGCCCGCCCGAGCCTCCTCTTGAAAAGTAAAAATTTTATTTGTACATATGTCAGTGCACAACTTTCGCATTGCCAACATCTGATCCTTCCCTCCTTCTATTCCCAAGAAGGTACAATCTTTGTTAAAAATATTTAGAGCCTGACAATGCTCTGCCCGAACTACAAATGTCTTGTTCGCTTGTTTCTCTTCGAACATGTCGAAGGATTTCTTCCACTTAACTTGGTTAATCATGAAGGAGGTGAAGGCTCTCAACTGAATATCCCCCACATATGGCACTGGATTGAATGATTGATCGGTCCCCATAAAATAATCATGCATGTAGAGTTCGCACATCAAGTGCTGGTACATGATATTGTGACCCCTTAGGATCAACTGAAAATGTATCGGATCTTTTATTTCATGGCTTATCTCTTGATGGATTCTCTCCAAACATAAGAACATGTATTGTTCATGGAGGAACATAGCATAACTATGAGCAGGAGGTCGACACACCATTACCTGCTGCGCCAGAGCAAACATTTCATCTTTGTCAGCCTTCAGTAGCTGCCCCTGTTCTTATAGTTCCTCAATCCTTTTCTTCTAATTTTCCCGTTTCCGCTTTGCCTTATCCATTTGAGTCATGTAATCAGTCACTACTCTTGCAACTTGTTCTCGAATCCCTCTCACTCCTTCTTGGTGGGATTCCAAAGATATAGACCCTCGTTGAAGGTGAGATGCAGTAGCCTACCATTTCTGAATTTCAGTGGTGAACAAGAATTCGTAACTCAAGCAGATGCATAAATGGTTTGGTTTGTATTGTTGTTGAAGTGGTTTCGGCTCTAAGATTCACAGCAGCCTAACCAAAGTTCCTCTTATGCTTCCTCACTTGTCTCCGTAAGCGTAACACCTTCTTCCTTAACTTGATAATCTCCAATTTTAATTGCATATTTTCTTTAAATTATGACTGATACCTTTGTTGGATGGGGGACCTTCTTTTTGCACATTGTTCAATAAATTATTGCTTGTTAAAGACCTCCTCCACTGGTCTCGCGACCTATGTTGGATTTGGTGGGTTGATGTGAGGAAACTCGTCAATCGGTTCTTGTTTCACCCTTATTTCCTCTCTCTGCTCCTCAACTTGGGGGGCGGCCCCAACATCTTCTTCTGCAGGTCTTGAAACCTCCACATCTTCCCTGAATGACTCTGGAGCCATTGCAGGCCCTTGCAGAGTAACATTTCCAACACCTTTCTCTTATGGCTACTTTGGCTACTCCATTGCCCAATTATCTTCCTCCATTTTCTCAAAAATTGGTTCTGGCCCTTGCGGGTTGATACCAACAACAATGTTTTCTTCCAATGGCTCTGTGCGAACAACACCAGCCACAGTTTCTTCAACTTACCCCTCAGTTGACATTGGTTCTTGTGTAATAGTGTTGACCACCAGTCCTTCGATTTGCCCAATTTTTCCACCAGTCGACACTAGTGCTTGTGTGACAGTGTTGACGATGGTGTCCCTAACTGTCCCTACAAATTTCAATATCGAGGGAGAGATCTTTTCTTTCACCAAGTGTCTAAGGGTGTGAAATTTCCTTACCCTCTTGGCAAGGAGGCAGTAAGTGGAGAATGAGGGATATCCTCCTCAATTTCCATCCTTTTTGCACCTACTGTTTCAATTCATTCTCCTTCTCCTAGCTATTATGCACTTTCCTTTTCCTTCTCTTCCTGTGCCACTTGTTTTTCCATTTCGGTCGCTTGCTCGGTGGTCAACGCTGGTTCTTATGTAACAATGTCGACCACGACTTCCATTTCTTCCACTGGTTTCTCCATCTCTTTGGCAGGCAACGCTGGTTCTTGTGTAATAACATCACCTGACATATCTTCCACTGTCGATAATTCTTCCATCATTTTAGTGGTCAATGTTGGTTCTTGTGTAACAACGTCGACTGCACTTCCTTCCACTTCCATTGGTCCTGCTTCTAGGTTGGCAGTCAACACTAGTTCCTGTGTAGCAGCATTGGCATCGCCTGCACCCCCTTCTACCTCCATTTCTTCTTCTTCCAGGTCAGCAGTCTATGTTATTGCTTGTGTAACAACATCATCTGTGGCCCCTTCCTCTATTGGCGATTTTGCTGCAGCCTGCTTTGTTGCCAGTTCTTCCAATTGTTAGACAACCGACACTGGTTCTTGTGTAACAATGTTGTCTGCGGTTTCTTCCTCTGCCACTAATTCCTCTTCCCTTCTTACTGGCATCATGGCCGCAAGTTCCTCTTTTGCTAATTCATTTAATTGTGGCCAAGCCACAGAACTCTATGACAGGGCATGCACCACCAATAGCCTGACAAGCCCGTGGTTTGTGAGGAGCAACAATGGTTGATGTGACCGAAGAGAAGAACGTGCCATTAACTAAAGGTTATTCCATAAGAAATATGGCATATCCAGAGAATGCACACGATAGAACCGAGGGCATGCAAAAAGTTTAAAGTGGTATTTGAACAAGGTAGCGAGCCGCCCTTCACAAGTAATGTATCTCACCACAAAGTATGCAACCTTGGCCCATGGATGTGGTAAGGATTTTCGATCGTATCCCCTTCCCTTTTGAACCATGGTTTCTCCTACCTGCAAGAATAATTTTGTAAGGCTGATTTTTGGGCGAACCATTTCAGCCCACCTTGCAGAAACCCATTAATAGTTGAGATAACTTCCTCTATGACAGGAATGTCCAACCCACGAACTTTGGAATAATTCCTATCCAATTTCAATGCGAATTAGACTATAACAACTTCATCAAATCCCTGCAACCTCTCAAAATAGGTATGCCACCCCACATTCTGAAAAACTTGCCATACATCCGGATGGCGTTGGACCTGCGTTGTGTCTTTAGGTTCATGCCTAACAACTTGCCCACCCATTATGCAGTTTCTCTATAGTAGCACCCAGAGTAGCAACAAAACCATTGAGGAGAGAATTAGCTGGTAAAGTTGCGATGACAAGGATTGTGGTTAGAAAGGATGCGGTGATAGGGAAATCCGAGTGGATATTATGGGAAAAATTCATGGTGGATTATGGTAAATAATGGGAATTATTACAATGCATTGGAAAGGACCATAATTCAATACAATCATACGCAGTTTAAGTTCTAATGCATATGGATAAATGTGCAAGGTATGGTGGGGATCAGAATGATGATGTGGAATGTACGAGTTGGGGCAAGGTTCAACAACGATAATTATGGATCATCATTGCTATTAAATACGACATGTTTAACATTAGTACAATACCTCCCCCCAACTAAGGGATGAACGTCCATGGTCATGTCCATTCATGTCATAGGTGAAATGTCAATCATGGTTGGGGACGTACTTGGTGACTTACCTTGATAGAGTAACAGCATCAGAGGAGTAATAACACCGGAGGAGTAACAACACTAGTGGACTTAGATAATCGCGACAAACGTAGTAACAACACCGGAGGAGTAACAACATTAGTGGAATTAGACAATCACGATGAACAAAGTAACAATGTTGGAGGAGTAACAACACCAATGTAATTAGACAAAACCGTGACGAACAGAGTAACAACACCGTAGGATTAACAACACCAGTGTACTTAGACGAAATCACGAAGAACAAAGTAACAACACTGGAGGAGTAACAACACTAGTGTACTTAGATGAAATCGCGACGAACAGAGTAACAACACCGGAGGAGTAACAACACCAGTGGAGTAGCAACACCAGCAAAGTACTTGCAGGAAAAATAATGATAGAGTAGTAACAACATTTTATTGTGTATATATATATATATATATATATATATATATATATAAGCAAGAGGTGCAGAGGAAGAATTCTCTGCACTAACAATTTCAAAACCAGAATTATGAGAGAGATGTTTAATAAAGGAGTCTTTGGAAACTAGACGATGATACAATCTGAGGTGATGTCCATTTACAATCAGGGGAGTATGTGCCTCATCGATTGTTACGAGTCTAACAATCCCGTTATCAAACACCGTGTCAACTTCATATGGTCCCATCCATCTAGAGCAGAGTTTTCCTTTAAAATCTTTGAACCGAGAGTCATAGAGCAACGCCTAATCTCCTCTTTGAAACACCTTTTTCTTGATAAATTTATCATGCCATTTAGTTCACTGCTGCTGAATTACAGTAGTGTTTTGGACAACTACCAAACGAATTTCATCCAACTCATTTAACTATTCCAGTCAGTGTTTCTGGGCTTCTGAAAGATCCAAACCTACTTCAAGGGCTTTCCCGAGTGTCTTAATTTCTAATTCCACTAGAAATAAAGGGGATTTCTCGTATGGTGAAAATCCTATTGTGTTCTGCCATGTTGTTCTATATGCCCAAAGTGCTTGAGGAAGCTTTTTGGCCTAGTTTCGGCAATGGTTTGCTACAGTCTTCGTAAGGATATTCTCCAACACTTTATTTGTACTTTCGACTTTACCATTCACCTGAGGATGATATGGAGATGGCACCATGTGCTTGATTCCATACTTCTTCATAAGTCATGCTATCAGATGTGATGTGAACTATGCCCCTCCATCTAAAACTATCTCTCTAGGAGCTCCATATCGAGAAAAAATTTCTTCGAATAAGAAGTCTGAGACAACTTGTTCTGTTGCTTTCACAACAACCTTGGTCTCTACCCACTTTGTCACATAATTTGTGCATACCAGAATGTGGACTTTCTGATGTGAGGATAGATTGAATGGTCCTGTTATCTATGATAACCCTAGATTTTTTTTTAGTTTGATTGGTCATTATAGATAGGGTTTTTATGTTTAGGTTCATGTGAGACCTATCATAGGGTCCATTTAATGTTTTATAGGGTCATCATAAAAAGAAAAGGTCATAATTCCATCTATTTTGAGGTTATCATTTCATAATAGACTTGTCTGACAGTTTTACAAACTTTCGCAGCAAATGCAGTTAAGCAAACCCAGAATTCGCTACGAAAGTCCCTGATAGTTCTGTAGCAAAACGGTTCATTCTCACACTTTTCTCGCTACAAAAGTTTGTTGTTGTATAATGGTTTTATTATAAATGATTGTTAGTGATGTCAAAGTTGTACTAAGTCATTATACACTTTTATTCTCATGTCCTCCACTCCTCTTTATTCACCCTTACCTCTCCCTTTCCCCTTTATACTATCTGCTGCTATAAAAAAGTTCACAAGTGATGTCATGGAATAGGGTTTGTGTTGCCAAAACAAGTTTAGTCATGGTTTGAGTGAGGTCTAGGTGCTCTAAATTTGGTTTGCAGGTGAAGAGGAAGCAACTCACAAGTAGCTCTCGATGTGTTGACAAGCATGGCCACCATAAAATAATACAAATGAGGGGCTATAGTACGTTATGAGCCCACAGATATGAAACTGCTTGAAGAAGACCCAACTTTTGCACATTCATTTGCTAGCGTGGGATGTCTTCGATTTTGACAAAAATTTCAGCGTTTTCATGCGCAATTCACTAAGGACTTCGCCCTCAATTTCACAGGGATTGGCATGAAGGTTGGCATCTTAAGTTTGAATGTCTCCCAAGACACCATTTCTCATGCTACTGAAATCCCAAGGTCAGGGGAAACATGGTTTAAAGTTCAGAAGTTCCAGTTACAGAATTGTGATGAATTCTTGAAGGAAGAACATCGAGGGATTGATATGACAGTGGGCATCCCCAGAACTTGCCTTAAGGAGCATTATTCCAAGTTGCTGATGGTTATTCAAAGTATTTTACATGTGAAGGAAGGTTCCATATGGTCTACCAATACCACTTCAGGTTGTTGCTCCACTTCACAGGTAAACAACCCTTAGATGTCCCTTTTTATCTCTTCAGAAGTTTAGGAAATATAGATGACAAGGTTTAAGCTAAACCAGATACAAGTAGTACCTCTTTCTTTCATCATGGTCTTTTCAAATTGTTAGTAGTTGAAGATTTAAATAGATTGAACAGAGATTGGCTTACCTTTGTGTTCCTAAGCAAATATTAACTAGATGTTGCTACCCCTCTAGAAAAGCTCCAAAATCTAAATCTACAACCCCTGGAGTAGACCAGTAACCTAGAGCAGAGCAACAACCAGTGACAGAGAAACCTATAATTGAAGCTTATACAAGTATTAAGAGGAGAATGACCAGAAGACAGAAGAGAGAACATAGTACAAAGAAGGGAAAACTGACTGACATTCTAGAAGCTATAGAAATTGAAGAAAGCCCAGTTGAGCAACCTGCAGAAGTGACTCCAATTGAAACCAAGAAGAAAAGAAAGAGAGAAAAGAAATTATATTTTACTCAAGAAGAACATGGTTTCATTTTTAGGCCAAGGAAACCTGTCACAAGATCAATGCAACAAGTTGAAGAGATACCTGAAGCACCATTGGATAAAACAAAACCATCAAAGAAACCATCAAAGAAAAAGAAAGGCAAGGAGGTTGTTCAAGAAAAAAGTGAAATAGAGGTCCTACAAGAACAATTAAGGGAGGCTAGACAAGAAGTGATCAAGACCAAGCTTGAGTTTGATGAATACCAAAATGAAGTGTTAAAACAAATAGATTTTTATGATGAAATTGCAGACAAGTCTAAAAAGATGATAAGAAGGACTCTGCCTTTGCACAGAATGTTGGAGCATATGTATAAAAGAATAGCTAGTTACAGGCAGATAGGAAAGCCTATAGAGACAAGTCACAACACTGGAAACTCAAATTGAAATGATTCAGGCTGAGCTCAAAAAGAGAAACCTCAAGATTATTGCTGAAGTAAGTGCTACTCCATGATATGGTAAAGTTTTCAATTTTTTCTTCATTATACCTAAATCAGTCAACTCATCCATATGCATAGTTAACATGATATTAGGAGTCATATGGAGGCATTAAGAATCATTAAAACTAGAAAAACTCATAATTTTGGAACTTTCATAGCAACTTCCCATAATGAAGTCGAGAATTTCCTACAAAACTGTTGTAGCATTCCATGGAGGTTAAGGCTGGTCTAAAGTTAAACAAAGATAATTCTAAAGGCCTATGTTTAGCTTATAAACATCAAAGAAGACCTCAGAACCAAAAAAGAGAGAAAATAGGTAGCATAAGAGTGTTTTTTGAAGTTTCTACCAAAGTTTGCTATGAAACTATTGAAATTGCTATTTTTGCTACGAAATCATAAAAACTCTTTTTTTCTGCCTTTTTGAAGATTTTGAATATCAAACATCCAAGCTCCAAATGGATTACAAATGATAAAGGGTTTCCACTTCATCATGTTAAACTCCTATTTTTTAGCATGCCAAGTCAGCACATAGCCACATCAACATAATAACCAACTCATTAAGACAATCAACAAAAAAAGGAAATTTAATTGATGTCTATCAACAAGTTGAAGATGTAATGACACTCCAACAAATCTAGCATGCAGTTGGGCTTGGTTATCTACATCAACAGAAAGTGGTTATAGTTTTAAAGCTAGTAGAGTCCTAGTTGAATTCCAACTATTGTAAAACAAAAAATCCCTATGAGGACTCTGTTAGTTAGAAGAAAAGTAGGAATAGGTCTCTGGAATAGTGGATCGAATTTGGCCCAGGTGGCAAGATAATGTAAAGAGATATTTTCTCTATAAATAAGTAGGTTTTCGACTTTGAGAGGGGTTGATGGAGAATGTGAAGAACTAACATTTTACAATCTTTTGATCCTTTAATAGAAAATATGCAGCAACTCTGTTTTTGTACCTGAGATTCATGTCATGGCTTTCATGTGTTTCTATCATGTTGCTTCCAGTTTTACATAGTATCTTGATTACTTGGAAATATTTTTAAACTGCTCCAATTTCCTTCATTTACTATGTATGACTGTGGATGTTAATTTGATATCAGTTTCAAAGCTATAGATGCCTCAGCTTCCATAAAACACTATTGTTGGCCATAATTTGTTTTAATTTGACTCCATGCCCAATGGTGGCAATCATCACATTTTTCTTCACCTACCAAACCAAAAAAATAAAGATTAGAGTTAGTCATCTGTTGTTTGAATTGTTTCAAGAAGATTTGATAAACATTTGAGAGAGCCCTCTCAAATTGGAAGGACTAACTTCCAGTTCAAGTGGTTTGAAATAGTTACACTAGGTTAAAGGTTGAAACAATCCAATTCTTTCTAGCCCAGTGATAACATGCTAAATGACATCGATAACCCATTTCTCAAAAGGCTCAAGAACTAGTTGATGCTGTAAAAAAATCTCATCTAATTGATCAGGTTGTCCCATCCGCTGGCAGAAATTGCACCCTCGGACATATTTCCTTGCATCACAAAAAATAGAGGGCCAATAGTACCCCATCTGTAACACCTTATGACCTGTCCTCTATCTGCAAAATGCCCTCAACAAGGGTCATTGTGAGCAACTTTAAGGACATCATAGATGTCATCTTCCCCTATGAAACGTCAGATTTGTTGATAAGGTCCTGTATAAAAGAGGTATCCCTCTATCCACGAATATTAGGCACTATGATGGATAATCCTTCACTGCTCCCTATATGGTAAGTGTTGAGGTACTTTCCCTATAGTGAGATAGTTAACAATATTTGCATACCACAGAATGTGAGTAGAAATTGCAAAAAAATGTTCATCTGGAAAACTATCCTTTACCGGTGCACCTTCACCACTAGTATCCAACCTAGATAGGAAATATGCAACTACATTATCTTTCCCTGGCTTATCTACAATGGTAATATCAAATTCTTGAATTAATAATAACCATCTCATAATATGACCAGGAGTTATCAGTTTATTCATCAGATACCTAATGGATGTATGATCAACGTGCACAAAAGTGGGATACCCTGTTATGTAATGCCGAAACTTATTAATAGCATAAATAATAGCCAAAAATATTTTTCAGTTACCGTATAGTTTAGTTCAACAGGAGTTAGATTCTTGCTGACGTAATAAATCGCGTACAATTTCTTGTCCTCCTATTGTCCCAAGATTGCCCCTACTACTATGTGAGAAGCATCTGTAGAGATATGAAACAGGAGCTTCTAGTTAGGACCATGTAATATCAGAGCTTTACAAACTATTTCTTTGATTTTCACAAAGGTTGTTTCACATTCATTTGTCCACACAAACTCTGCATCCTTAGGTAACAATTGAAAGAGTGGAAATGCTATTTTAGATTTTTTTCTTCTATAAAACTTCTATAATAGCCAACATAACCGATGAAACTAAGTACCTGTGTCAGTGTCTTAGGTGTCAGAAAATTTAATATTACCTCTACCTCGATAGGATCAACTCGAATTCCTGCAACTTAAAGTAGATGTCCCAACACTATTGCTTCTTTCATCATCATATGGCATTTTATTGTACTAAGAGAAAAATGTGTTTGCTTACACATTTTAATTACTTTCTCTAAGTTTTCTAGACCTTCTTCAAAATAATCCCCATATGGGGTGAAGTCATCCATGTAGATTTCAACACTATCTTTGACCAGAATAGAAAAAATTCCCAATATTTCCTGTTGAAAGGTAGCAGGTGCATTACAAAGACCAAATGGGAGGACTCGGTATGCAAAGGTTCCCCAAGGGCATGTGAAAGTAGTTTTATCTTGATCCTCATGAGCTATTTGGATTTGGTTGTACCCACTAAATCCATCTAGAAAGGAGAATAACTTCTATCCAACTAATGTATCAAGGACATGGTCAATAAAAGGTAAGGGAAAATGATCCTTTTGAGTTTCTTTATTTAATTCCATGTAATCAACACAAATCTGCCACTTTCCATTCTTTTTCGCAAAAATGATTAGTGGGGATACCCATTGACTGTCCAAGATTGGGTAAATAAATCCCACATCCAATAGTTTTTGTAATTTGTCTTTGACAATGTTCTTTAAAGCATGATTCATTCTTCTTTGTGGTTTCCTAATAGGTCAACATTCTTCTTTAATGTATATGTGATGAGTCCATAAATTAGCAGGGATTCCTTTCATGTCTATATATTCCCAAGCGAAGGCTTCTTTCTGTACCCGAAGGACTTTTGGGTAACGGTTCAGACTGGGAAGGTGAAAGTTCAGGATTAACGTTTAACGTCTTCCCTAGTTCAATTTGTACAGGAATACTGTTATGGGGTACAATTACAGGAACACTTTCAACTTTAGTCTCTGGTTCAATGGCTTCCTGAACATTGCAACTCATAACAGATTCTAATAACTGGCAGGTTGAATCAGAAACGAAGTTGGGGTTGCTGATAAAAGTACTAATGGCATCATCTTCCATTTCATCCTTAAAATAGAGGGCCTCACCAATAGTAAGAATTGGTCTAATTTCTTCATTTTCAGGTTCAAGCCCTTTTGCAGGTAGAGGTTTTTGTGTTAAGGTAAATCCTGGTTTATCTGATGAACTTGGTTATGCAGGGGGATAAAGGATAAGATTCTTTGTAACTTCCCCATTGGATATTACCATATTTCCCGATTGACACCCAATGTAAGCATCTGCGGTCACAAGCCAAGGTCTTCCTAAAATCAAAGGATTCCCACTGGCTGGGGATTGGGTATGTAATACCAAAAGATCAACAAGGTACTACCATGAGTCTACTGAAATAGTTATATCTTCTAACTTCCCTACCAGTCTTATAGTAGATCGATCTGTCAATTCTAGGATGGTGGGAGTTGGTTTAAAATTTCGCTGGCCCAAGGTAATCACAGTTGCAGAAGTTATGACATTAATTTCTGCCCCCAAGTCTACCAACACATTTGGGATGTCAACCCCATTAATCTGTATTGTAAGAATCGGGTTCCCTGGATCCCCATAATTAATAGGTATAGACTTCCTCAACATTATATCTCATAATTTTCCCATAACGTGAATAGTGAGTGGATCCTTTGGTTTTCTTCTAGGTTTCTTAGAGCAATATCTTTGATTGTTTTAGCATAAATCAGTATGTCCTTCATAGCATGACGTAACGAGATTTTGACAAATAAATTTTGCAATTCCCCTAACAAGTCAAATTTAGGACAGGACTCTATTTACTCAAGGATAGTCTCTTAGGATAAGGTGGACCAGTCTGACATCCTTTAGTAACAATTGTTTGAGAAGGGGGTTATTGTTCCATAGGAATTTGTGTTGACTCATCCCCAGTTGTTCCAACAAAATTCCTAGGTTCTGGTTCTAAGACTTCATCATCAGTATGTTCAATAATTATTGGTGAAGTCTGAGTATTTACCACCCGACCAGACCAAATATTTAATTCATTACGTTCTGTGGTAGCAATATTGTATGCAGGAATGTTGAGTGTCTCAACCTGTTGAGCCCCCTATTGTTTGGATTGAACAAGTAGTTGTTGACGAAGAGGAGGATTACTGGTGGAGGCATTAGAGGGAAGTTGTAATTGCTGTTGTGGCATAGGCTGGGAGAACTGTCTTGAAGGAGGAGGAGGTCCATGCCAATTCTGGGACCATGAAGGAGTTGGACCAAACTAAGGGAACCATGGTTTCCAAGGCATTGGATATTGACAGGACTATGGCCATGAAGTTGAAAAAGGTACAGACTAAGGTATAAAATTCAAATTATTAAAATACTGAGAAGGGTCTTGAGGCATACCTTGATTCATGTTTTGTGGCCATGGTTGCCATGGTTTCCTTGATCCCATGAAGTACAACTGATCTACTTCTTCATTTTCTCCCTGAAAAACTGCCTTCATCCCAGGAAGAGATGGATAGGTGCTAGTGGAATGAATCTGTTCACATATCACACAGGTCTCAACAGTATTCAATGGACATTCCTTCAGTGGGTGCTTCTTCCTGCATTGAGGGCAGAAAATGGACATAGCCTTCTTTGCTTCCATTTGCTTTTGTTTTGCCTGTAAAACATCTAGTTGTGAGGATAGTGTACTCAAGATATCAGTCCTCAAGTTGTCCAACAAGTTTCCAATTTTTGCTTTCGTAACTCCACCGCTAGATGTCTTGAGGGTTTGGATCCCCTGCCTCTGCCTCGCAGCTCCACGTGAACACTTAATTCACAATTCATAGATGGTGTCGAAATCTTCCTTTGATATATCTCCCTTTCCTATTGTTAGCACCTAAATCTGCCCTATGCTAAAGGAAGGAAAAATTCAGGGTAATCACAAACCACTCTCAGTCTGGTAGCTAGCCCTACCAGAACAGGAGAGGGCTCTCTCCGAGTCACGCTCAGTGAATAGATAAGCAAAAAACGGTCTGAGATGACTTACAGTGAAGTATTGATCTTAGGCTAGTAAGTGAATAGGGATACAAGAAACAATTTTTTATGAATGACTGGGCTTCTGGGATGGTATGGGACCAACGATCAGCAAAGAACAGAGAATTTAATACAAAGGCACAGATTACTTCGTGAGGCAAGGCAGGCGGAAAGTGTAGCAATTTAGTTTGAAATAACGCGGAATGGAGAGATTTTTTAGGAGAGTGAAAAGGGCATAAGAACATGAATCCTTTTCAACAGAAGAAGAACAATGAACATGAAATTTTCCCACAAGCAGAGCAATAAAATTGAATTCTACCTTATCTACCTCAGAAATTTCACTGGAAATGAACATGAATTGAATTATGAAACATAACGAAATACATATGAAAACATAAGAGACACATTTGCTACACTCACAACCACATGAATCTCATGAAACAGAGCCGCTGCCTTTCATTAATTCTCTGTCAAAAATATACAGTGAAGAAGCAAAGTTTCTTTCCCACAGTCTCCCAGAAGTTACAAGCCAACCAACCCTTTGAAAATGGTTTGCATACAATATATAGAATGTTCCATGAAGAGATAGAATGCCCAAGGGTTGGGGAGTTACTCGAATCATTACAAAATGGAGATGAAGAGCCAACCATCAACTACAGGTGCAGCGTTACAAACATGACAAATGGCTTGGGTGACCGTTTGCCTTCTTTCGCCACTTGGATAGAAGCGAATCTAGAGAGAAAATACTTTAAATGCTGCCTTAGATGCCAAAAAACTGAAATGTAGATGAGTGGGCCCACTTGGAGAAGTCGCAAATCGAAATTTCACGAAACGGAGGCAAATTTGGCATTTTTTCCTGTATGCGCCGCGCCATTTTCTCTGTGCGCCGCGCCACTTGGGAGCCTGTTTTGAGGCACTTTCAGGAGTCCAAAATGTGCCCAAGTGTGCTTGTTGGAAAGCCTGTCCTGTCTACTTTCTAACCCAACTGGAATTTCTGAATTTGGTGCTCATTTTCCCCTCCAAATCTTCATTCTCCCAAGATTGCTTCCTGTGTGTCAAAATAGGGGTAGAGAGGTCATTTTTTGGTGTTTTTGACCTCCTGGAGACTCATATCTTGCCAAAATTTCTTGTCCAAGCACCAGTAGTCGTGATTTTTCATGCTGAATCCAAAAATGCAAACCATTCTTCATTTGGAGTTCCCAATTTTTAGTGTCGCGCCACAGGGAGAAAAAACCTGTGTTTTGCCCAAAAATTTGTCATGTGACCAAAATTTCCCCAAATTTCTTGAAATTTGGGCTGGAGGTCCCCTATGAAGTGCTATGCTATGCCAAGGAAGCTTCAGCCAAGATTCGAAGCCGATCTTTCTCTTTTGCCTCTTTTGTTGCTTTGCTCAATTTTGCCTTCAAGCTCTTTATCCGGGCCCTTGCACTCATGTTTCGTGCCCTGTAATGGAAAGCCATGTGTCTCAGTAAGGCATGGTCCTTGTCGGCCTTGTCCAGCAGCCTCTCCAAGTGCATGTTGACTCTCTCTAGATTGGCCTCCCGATCCTCATTGATCTCTTGCTCCAATGACGTGAGCTCAACTCTTCTTCTTTGTGCAGCTTGGCGATGCTCACGAATGTTTTGTAGCTCCATAATCGCCTGCTGATCCTCTAGCTGTTTGTTTCTCTGCTCCAGGTACTTCATGTTCCACTTGGCCCTCTCCAAGTCAAGGGATAAGGCCTCAATCACTGATTGCTGCTCCTGGATGATCTCTCTAAGCTCTGCATTTGTCGGTTCTGTATCTGTCTCATCATCATGAAGGAGAACGAATTCTGTCTCTCATTCACCTGATGGCTCACCTGAAGGCCCCTCATCATGCATTGGCTCCTTACCTCTGTCCTGTTCCTATGTTGTTGATGTAGGAAGCGAGGCCCCTTCCACCCCGGGTGGAGATAACACTCGCTTTGCTGCTGCAAATAAATGTCTACTGCCTCTTTGATAGGTGATGAATACTGGCATAGTAGCGGTCTCATGGCGCTCATATTGATGAGCAGGACCACCTATCTCCTGCTCTGCCTCTGATACTACCTGTGGAGTGCTGAAGAAGTCACGGGAGATGAAGTCCTCCCAAGCAATGCCCTGCAATCCCAACTGATGATCCACCAAAATCCGGACAAGAGAAAAGTGATAAACACTGTTAAGCTGCCGCTGAGGGGTCTTATGATGCATGAAATTGTTTATCCTCTCTATGTTCCTACAAATGAAAAATGGGAGGTTCATCATCCGCACCCTGATAAAGTGCCTGAGCAACCTAATGTGATAGGCATATAGGCGAGAGAACCTCCCCTCACAACTGAAGTACTTCATGATCAATTTCATGAGCGGAGCATACTCATCTTTCAAATATCTGAATGGGAAGACTCTTGTGAGATGCCTCAAACAACTGGCCTTAATGTAAGGCTCATAGTATTGCCTATCCACCTTCTTCTTCTTGTGCCATTGTTCTCCAACATTTGGTATGCCTATTGCCACTGAGATAGTTTCGGGTGTCAATGTGAAGGTGACCCTGGACAAGATAGATTGACCTCCATGTAGGTGAAGCACAAAAAGACGGGCCAACTCATGATGAACTCTAAAATTTTCCACCCTTTGACAAAATTCAAAACATGCTAGGTGCTGGAAACATGAAATAGAAAGAGGGCATGCCTGCAATTCAGTGAGGGTGTTTGGCTCATCCCTAACATGTTTTCCACTCCTGTGATGTCTCCTGGGGGCCTGTTCTCCTGAAGCTGTATCACTGTGAGTTTCCACCTCATACTTTGATGAACCCTCAGATGCCATGACTGCTATTTATATACTGTATTAAGGCTGCCCTTTGATGATGGTGAAGTTGGGTGTTTTTTGTGATATCTGCCACCAAGGGGAACAATGAAACAAAGGGAGTATTAGGAGGGGAGTAATGTAATGGGAATAGGGGTTATAGGGAGAATTTTGTTTAGGGATATGTAGGGGTTTTGGGTATTTTGATAGGTTAGGGTTTGGGGTTTTAATAAGGTAGGGTTTGGGGTTTTTATTGACCAATAGGAGGAGGGGAAAGGGAATATGAGTTTGGTAGTGTTAGGGTAGTGATAATAGGAAAAATGGCATAGGGGAATAAGGAAAAGTGGTAGGGCAGGAAAAATAGAGCCTTGGCATCAACATACACTTATAAAACCCTAGCATCAATGGTTTTTTGGTGTCTTCTTGTGGTTGAATTTATGAAATTTGTTGCATTCAATCACAGGCATAAAACCACCATATCACTCATAAAATTTGATGAACAAGTGATGTTTCGAGCCTACCTTGCAATTGGTGTGCTTCACAAAAAATTTGAGGGAGTTTTAGCACGTTTCTGGTGCTTTGTCTGTGTGCGCCGTGTGCAAAACCCAGTGCACTGCGCTCTGGGTGTGTGTCGCGCCAGTTAGGAATTTGCACTGCGGGCGGGCTCTGTGTGCGCCGCGCCCTGTGTGTGCGCTGCGCCCCTGCCTATATGCGCCGCACACCTGTAATGGCCTCCAAACTTGCTCCAAACCACGCGATTGCACTCTCCACGACTTTGCAATGTTTTCCCTCTGCCTTTGATTGCATAATGAATTTGATTTTGGTGGGAATTTGTATATATAGACTTGGAGGTCATGATTTAAATTTTTCTTTTTAAAAAAACCCACTTTCTAATGTTATGTTTGACACTTTTTCACTGACTTTAAAACAACCCTGATTTTCACTTTTCCTCTGAATTTGGCTCAAGTGATGAAATTTTCGACACTCTTTGCAGGGATTGCTTGATAGGACATTTGGCCATGGAAACCATGATTACACCTGAAGAGATCAACTGAATACTTTTTTGAAAATTTTATCACCCATGACACTATTTGACTTTTCTTCAAAACAGAGTTTTGGAGAACAGTCGAAGTTTATCAATATGACGATGAAACTCTGTGAATCATTACTTTACAAGGGCATCACTCTGGCCTGCATGGATTTACTGGACATATTTAAAGACCAAATTGATTTAATCCCTAGACCTAATGACCGAAAATGACTTTTGTCCATTAAAGGACCAGACCTTGACTGTCATGACTTTGGTGATCATTGACAAAAGACCTAAGCCAGCAGGGGCCAGACATGAGGGGAAATGACTAGCATGACCTTCTCCGTCAGATCATGGCATGCCCCTAGCGGAATGTAGCTGAATGAATGGAGCGGGCTACCTAAAAATGAAATGCATAAAGAGTTTTGATCTCTGACGGAGGGCTGACCAGACCGACTCTAACACATACTACATTCAAAAGTTCCAAATATTCCTCCCTTAGTGTCGGGAGAAAAATTATCTTCAAGATTTTTTTATCCAGATCACTATGGCCTAATCTCTGCAAACTGTATTGGAAACATTCCACAAAGTCCTCCATGTTTTCTTCCTCTTTCTGTATAATCTTAAAAATTTCTTCCTTAACATCTCGGGATTTGCAGTCTTGATACTTTTCAAGGAAAATCGTCTTCATATCATCCCATGTAGTATTAGGTTCCCCCCTTAAACCCATGAACCATCTCAAATTTTTTCCCTTCAAGGTGGCGGGGAATATCTTCAATTTCTGAGCATCGGAAAGATAGTCATACCCCCGATAGAAAACATCGAATTCAAACAAGAATGTGTCGAAATATTCAGAAGAAAGACTATGAAAGTTAGGTAATGTTATCAAAGGAATAGGCTTCATAGGCACATCACCCCTGATATCTCCAATTAGGAACTCGATCGAAGAAGTTGTAGGAGCCATGAATATCTTCTAATACTCACTTGGAATCTCAACAGGTTCTAGTTGTTATATAATGCGCGGTTGAGTCTCTTTAACAACAGTGCTTCAATCAAATGGTGCAGTGAATTCCCTCAAGTCTTCTTCTTCTTCTTCTAAACTCACAGTGTTCAGTTTTGTCGATCCTCTGCTTGCTACTTCTTCTTCCCTGAATTGTGCTTCTGTTATTGGGGGAGGTTCTAGTTGTGAAACTGACTACGCTCTAGATCTCATATGAGATCTCACCCTAACAGCAGCTTGTGACAATGCTCTTGATTCAGCTTTTGAAATGATTTCTTAGATATAGGTAATTCTTCCTAGAACTTTCCTTCCTCTTTTTGGGGGTCTTCCTCTGCCCCTTTTATTTGTATCTTTATTAATGAAATAAAAAATAAAAGGAAAAAATTCAACAAATTGAAAGCTCAGGACTTGGATAGGGTGAAAACTTCCCTCCCCCGAATGAGAGAATGGACCCTAAAAAGAAATCAAAAGAAGGAAAAACAAACCAACCACAAAATTCTAAGTTCAAGACCTGAAATAGGGTGAAAAAAAAAAATTTCCTTCCTAGTATGAGAGAGCGTTGTTGGATTATATGAAAGAAAAAAAACAATCTAATGCTCAGGACCTGGAGTAGGGTGAACAAATTCCCTACCTAGGAAAATAGAATGGTCCTATGGTCAATACTGGTCGTAATTTCACACCTTCGAAAGTCTCCCCAACAATGACGCCAAAATGTTGGTGTTCATATATGAATCATGCAATTCACCCAATTCCACATTAATTGTCAACCTGGGGCTCAACTGGTTATTTCAAGGCTATCATGCAAGGTATATGCAAGCCACAGTTTCCCTACCTAGCATTGAACATTTACTCATAACATAACAATGTTTAACAACAATAAGAGTAACAACGAGTTAAGTCTCACATCAACACACTGAAATCATTACACAACAAAGAGATAACACAAAAAAAAACCTATTCACACATATAATCCAACAACGCTTGGTCAGGAGAGTGGGCCCAACTCCCTGATCAGGGCTCTGGCAAGATGGAGATCTATAAAATATTCAAAATATCAGCAATTGTATTAATCAAAAGATCATTATAGAGGTCTATTGTTACAGCTCAGAAATATCGCATATCTCCTAGTGGTGGATTTCCTAGCCCCGTAATCACTACTTATACATTTCATTAACAATTGACAGTGCCTAAGATTACGACAGTTGTTTGCCTGCAAATACATAGCGATTCTTGAGATATAACATAATACAAAGATAGCACTTGTGCTGGTCGATAGGTTGAACCACCATTGCAGCTGATATCCAAAGATAGCACTGCCATCTCGATAGTCATCATATGCTAAATTGTGCCTTTGATCATCATTCCTCCAAATCTGCACGAAAACTTAAGTTAGCAAGTCGCTTTAGGAAATAATCCCCTACGACTACGCTTCATTGATTAACAATTCACACAGACATGACAATAGGCGTACCTTTGCTATTTATAATACAAATCGACCAACAAGGGCATGAAATGAGTACATGAAAGGGATAAAAGGGCGGGTAAAAAGTGGGCAAAATTAGAAACCAACAACCTTTGCTGTGATACTCTTCTTGCAAGGCGCCATAATGGCCATCTTAGAGAATCTGTTGACGACCACGAAAACGTAGTCGTTGCCATGCTTAGAAGAAGGAAGGTTTGACATGTAATCCATGGAGATGGATTACTAAGGTCGACTAGGAGTAGGAAGAGGAGTAAATAGGCCTTGCTTCCTAATGGTTGGTTTGGCAATGGCACAGGCAATGTAGGATTTAATATACCTCCCAACATCCTGACGAAGGTTCGACCAATATAAATACTTCTGCAGTACTGCCACTGTTTTCTCTATCCTGAAATGTCCAGCGACTCGACTATAGTGTGCCTCCAAAATAATCTTGGCATGCTCACTTGAAGGAAGACAGATGTGTCCCAAGTGGAATAACAGTGCATCTTAGAGGTGAAAATTTGGAACTTTCTCTTGTAAATATGTGACCACCCTGAAGTTTCGTGCCCACAAGAGTCGAGCACAGTGATCAACACCATGACTAGTGGTTAGTTGAGGTAGTCTGCAACATTATTGGTGCTACCCTTCTTGTACTTAATGTTCAAATGGAATTGTTAGAGGTATGTAGACCATTTCTTATGGCGATCGTTTTGAAAATTCCCTTGTGTCTGTATGATCTGCAGGGGTCGGTTGTTTTTGTGGATGACCGTTTCCTTCCGTAGTATGTAATGCTTCCATTGAAGGTAAGCCTGCACAATGGAATACATTTATTTTTCGTAACTGGGATAATTTAGGACTATGTCTAAAAGTGTCTCTCTATGGTAAGCCACTGGATGCCCTTGCTGAGTAAGAATTGAACCAATAGCATAGTCATAAGCACTTGTCTCAATCTCAAATGGCTGTTGTAGGTCTGGTAATGTGAGCACCAGTGCAGAGCAGAGGCGATGTTTCAAATCGGAAAACGCCTTTTGTTGGGTTTCAAACCAAAAAAACTTTGCTTTCGCTTCGCCCTTGGTGACTTGACTTAATGGCCAAGTGATATGAGAGAACCCCAACACGAACCTACGGTAGAAATTGGCAAGACCCAGAAAGATGCAAAGCTATGTTAGAGCGGTTGGGGCTTGCCAATCCCGAATGACTTGTATATTGGTTGGGTCCATATGCACACTCTGCTCATCAATGATGTACCCCAGATATTGAACTTGGATCATGTCAAAAGTGTATTTCTCCAAATTGGCACACAGCTTGTGTTGTCGCAGAGTTTGAAGGACCTATCAAATATGGTGGAGTTTCTCTTCCCAACTCTGGCTAAAGATTAAGAAGTCATCTAAATACACCACCATGAATGCATTGGTGAAGGGTTGCAAGATGTCGTCCATTAATCTCATGAAGGTTGTGGGGAAATTCATTAACCCAAAAGACATGACCAACCTTTTGAAAAGGCCCTCATTGGATTCGAAGGCAGTCTTCCACACATAAAAGGGTTCGATAGGCACCTAGTGAAAAGCAGAATTCAAGTCAATATTTCTGAAATATTTGGCCCCCTTGAGCTAGTCCAGAAGGTCGTCAATCCTTGGGATTGGGTCTATTTTGGACAGTGATCTTGTTCAACATCTGATATTCAATACAGAGTCTCTAGGTCCCATCCTTCATCTATACTAATATAATTGGGCTCCCACAGGGCGATGAGCTTGGCCTGATGTCCCCTTTCTACAACACCTCCAAAATTTTCCTCTTGATCTCATTGTTATCCAGAACAAAGCATCAATAGATTGATCCATTGGGTAGAAATGCGCTCGAGGTTAGATCAATGGAGTTCTTGACCTGACAATGCAGAGGTACCCCTGTAGGTGAGGCGAAAATGTCCATGTACTCCTCCACAACCTTGTCCATCTACTTCTGTTGTGCGAAGGAGCCCTATCTAGAATTTGTGGCCACAAACTTCTTCTTGCCTTGAGGGAGAATCATAAGGAAAAAAAATCCTATCTTGGGAAATGATCTTACTGCATTGCTTTGCAGTGATCAAAGAGATGGCAGTAGGTGGGGCTACCTCCAGTATCCTGTACAACTTATTGCCCAAAGTAATAATCATAGAGTGAGGTCTAGACTCATATACAACATGCTGCTTCCACAAGTATGGTCATGCTAATAATACATCATAAACTTCAAGAGGAGAAACATCACACAGTACCTCATTCGTGAAGGTATTGATGCTATAGGGAACGTGACACTCCTGGATGACACAAAGATCTCGTCCTTGATGAAGCCACCTGATGGTGTACGACTGCGGATGCACTATCATTGGTAGGACCAAACGCTTCACGACCTCTACTGAAATGAGGTTCTTTTGGCTCCCACTGTCGACAATGAACTACAACAGATAACCCTTCACCCACATCTATGAGTGGAAGAGGCATTCCCCTTCCTCTGGATTTTCAGGCTCATTCTTTTGGATCTTGGTGGTGGCCACGGTGGCATTGGGATTTGCATCAATGATCTTCTTCCTTTTGTCATTCCCCTTGTCGGGTTCTGACTCAGAGTCAGAACATGCATATGATTTGGAAGCCTTTAGCTCGGCCACTAATGACTGCTTGGCCCAGCACTCACTTGTGTTGTGAGTGGAGCTCTTATGGAACTCACACCATTTTCCTGTGTCCTTCTTTGTCTTCGGGGTGTTGTTCTTTTCTTGCGGCTTCAGTGGGTTTTGCTAGGTCACCTTGCCTTGGATTTGGCCTTTTCTTTTTGGTTTGGGGGTGCCTTTTTCTTGCTTCAGAGTCACAGATCCAAAGTCTCCCTTCTTCTATTTAAACTTTTGCTCAATCTTGACAGCGTATCAGTATGCCATGCTAAGAGAGGAGATGTCCAGGAACTCCATCTCGTCCTGGATGTACTTGTGCAAGAAACCACAGTACTTTAGTACCAAATGCCACTCAGAATTCTTGAAACCCAATTTTGTGCAGAGGGTATGAAAAAAATTTGTGAACTCTGACACATCTTGGTCCCTTCCCTGTCGTAGCGTGGTCCACTTTATGTATTTATCTTCATAGCTCCCGACAGGGTAATATTGTTCGTTGATGGCGTCTCAGAAAGAATCCCAAGTGGGTGCAGTTGAAAATAATGAGGATTCCCTTGTTTCCTTTTGTTCACAGTAGGTTTCCCACCAGTCCTTGACGTGTGGGGTGGCTTTAGGAAGTGCAAAAGTAATCTTTTCCCAATTGGAAAAGTCATGAACTGAAAAATATCCTTCTAACAGATTCAAGCATTTATCTACGGTGTCTACATCTATCTGACCCTAAAATATGGGAATTTCAAATTTAACTTGTACTTTGAAATGAGTGGCACCTCCAGAGTGGCTACTGGATGAAGATGCGTAACCTGTGGGTAGCCGTCGAAGGATTTGGGCAAAGTTATCCATCATCACGTTTTTTTGTCGCACGAGGGCTTCCTCGAGCAATATTTTGATAGGATCTCCTACCCCCTCATCTTTATTTTCTTTTTCCATAAGAGGTCATTAGGGTTAGTGAGGTTGGTCTTGCAAAGGTTCAACCAGATTGAGCCCTAACTCCTTATACCCTGACCTCGTTGGGGAATGCAAAGAAAAATATAGAAAGAGCAGACTGCTCTGATACAACTGATCCAAACTTAAATAAGAATGCAACAAATTATAGATATAACGATAAATACAGAGATGCAACATAAATAACACTTCATTTCATTAATATCAAAATATTGAAATACGCTTACAAACATAATGGAAATAAACTAGCTCGGGTGATGGTAGTTATCTCTAAGAAGAGATGTGGTGGCTACATATCTCTAAACTATGTTACAATGAGGCTCAATGGCCTATTTATTATTGAAAAAAAGGGAAAAACCTAAACAACCAAAACCCTAACCCCAGGAGATGGAACACCAAGAGTTTGTGGGCCTCGTTGGGGTTAGTTTGGTAGCCAACTTCCTGGGGTCGTAACTTGGTCATATTATCTCCGTTTGGCGCCTATGATACCTTGTTGGAAATATCTCCCTGAGTACTACAAGATTTGAGGTAGGCCCCTGCCTATAACTATGGGCCTATTATGGACATAAAAAATTCTGTTTAGGGGGGTCAAAACTGCTCTAGAAGTTCAGGACCCGAAAACTGCTAAAAATAGCAAATGCTGAAATTCACAAGGAAAGATGAAACTGAATGGAGTTCTAGGTGGAATGGGTGGGTGGCCACCAATATCCACTAGGATCAAAAGTAGACATGGAATTCTTGAAGGATGGATTAAAAGCAAACATGGAGGGTTTGAAGGAAGGTTTGACAAAGTTACCACAAGAAATGCTTCCTAATGGCGAAAAGGTATTCCATGAAACTCATGATGGGGATTTGAGAGACTCCAATGTTGGGTTTAAGAACCACCACATTCCAAAGATCGATATGAGGAAGTTTGATGGCAAGGATCTGGTAACATGGATATTACAAATGGAGCAATATTTTGATCTCCGTGATGTGCAACACACACAAAAGGTACACATTGCATCTTTATATTTAGAACCCAATCAATTTATATGGTATCGATCACTTTGTTCTCATAAACCACTTGTCACTTGGTCAATTTTTATAGAGGAAATGATAGCACATTAGGAGGATACAAAGAGAAACATCTTCTTTAGCACATTGATAAATCTCAAACAAAAGGGTTCAATGGCGGAGCACATTGAGGACTTTCAAAGAATGAATATCAGGGTAACTGATATTTCAGAGGAGCATATGATTGATGTCTTCATAGGGAATTTGAAGGATAACATCCAACACGAGGTTTGCTTTTGGGAACTTGATTCATTGGAGAAGGCATTCAGGGTGGCAAGAAAAGTGAAAGCAAAATTATGGCAACAAGGAAGTCTACCACTCACAACTATAAATATGGAAGTGTTATTGCTCCTAGCTTTCCACAACTTACAAGGTTGACACCACAACAATTTGAGGAAAAAAGAGAAAAAATGGATTTGTTATAGTTGTGATAGAAAATACACTAAAGGTCATAAGTATGCTGAGAAGAAATTATTCTACATAGATTGTGAAGAGGAAGAAGAAAAGGAACAAGAAACATCAAAAGAGGAGGATATACACCAAGAACCAACCCCAAATAAAGCATAAATTAATCTGACCATATCTTGTAATGCATTGGTAGGAATTACCACTCCTCTAACTCTCAAGATAGAAGGAAATTTTAAGAAGAAAAAGATAACAGTGTTGATTGATTCAGGTAATACCCATAATTTTATTCATTGTAAGTTAGCCAAGGAATCGAATTGATTCCTATATCCTGCACCAAAGTGTCAAGTGATGGTTGCAAATGGAGGAACTATAAGTTGATCTGGAAAGTGCCATAATATCAAGCTAACCATGGGGGAATATGTATTGAATAGTCCAATGTTTTCCATTCCAATGGGTAGTGTTGATGTTGTATTAGGATTCCAATGGTTACAAACTTTAGTGACGATAGCTTTTAATTTTCAAGAATTTTTCTTGAATTTTTTTTGGTAAGGAAGGAAGTTGAATTAAGGGGTATCGTAGGGAAACTAGGAAAGATAATCAGCTCTAATGGCATGACAAATATTCTGAAGAAAGAACAACAGGGCGTAATTTCATAATTATGCTCACTAGAGGTTCAACCATTGAAATCATTTATTTCTCCATATCTCCAAAAAGCCTTGGAAAATCATTCAAAAGTATTTGAGACTTCCAAATGCCTCCCACCTATTCTTGATCATGATCGTGCTATTCATTTGATTCCAGGTAGTGTTCCTCCAAACATCAAACCTTACAGATATCCTTATGCCCAAAAGAGTGAAATTGAATGTATGGTTGCAGAAATGCTAGAGGCTGGTATAATTCAACCTAGTCAAAGTCCTTTCTTTGCTCCAGTAGTATTGGTGCAGAAGAAGGATGGATCATGGCATATGTGTCCAGATTATAGGGAGCTCAACAAGCTCACTATCAAAGATAAATTTCCCATTCCTGTCATTGATGAATTGTTGGATGAATTATCTTCAGAAGAGAAGAAATTTTTTGGAACAAACATTATCTTCGAAAGAGAAGAAAAATGGGTCAAAAAGATGATGGGCTATGACTTTGAAATCATCTACAAAAAAGGGAAGCAAAATGTTGTTGCAGATGCACTCTCAAGAAAGGATGAGGATGTGGAAGCAGTGCTTTGTGCCATTTCTATTATCCAACCTAATTGGATAATAGAAGTAAGGGATGAATGGAAGAATGACGAAGAAGTGTGGACACTCATTCAAAAGTTGCAGCAAGATCCTAGTACATCTCATACATTTAGCTAGAAAAATGATTCATTATGGTACAAATATCACTTATACCTTTATAAGAATTCCAAACTTGAGCAAAATATTCTTTTGGAATTGCACATCTCCCCCTTTATTTTTAAAAACCTACCACAGGGTTAAGAAGGAATTTTTTTGGGATGGCCTTAGATCTGTTATTCAGAAGTTTGTGGAAGAATGTTTGGTTTACCAACAAAATAAAAGTGAGCCAATTAAGACCCCAGATTTGTTACAACCTTTATCCATTCCAAGTCGGCGTTGGCAGGAGGTATCAATGGATTTTTTGGCATGTTTACCCAAGTCTGAAGGAAAGAGTGTCATCCTGGTGGTAGTTGATAGATTTACCAAGCATGCACACTTTTGTGTGTTCTCTCATCCTTTTAAAGCCAATATAGTTGTTGTTGCATTTATGGAAACAATTCAAAATCTATATGGAAACCCAAAGATTATTATAAGTGACAGAGATCCCATTTTCATTGGAAATTTTTGAACATAATTATTTTCTTGTCTTAGTACTCAATTAGCTCATAGCTCATCTTATCATATTCAATCTGATGGGAAAACTGAGATAGTGAGCAAATTTTGGATTTCAAGTTTCTGTGGTTAGTTTTTGTTGAGCTAATTGCGGAATATCCATAGTAGTGATCATGTTTTGTCGACGTTTCGAATCCCAAAGGGGTCCATCATCAGGACTTCTTAAAAGAATGATAGAAAAGATATAGCGAAAGGAGTAAATAGTTAAAAGAACAAAGAACAAAAAAAGATTTGTTTAAAATGTCGGCTAGCAAATAAACTCAAAAACCTAAATTAATGAAATTAATAATTACTTACTATTAATTAATTAATATTAATATTTATAAAAAATAATTAATAATAATAATTACTTGTTTATAATAATTTAAATAATTATCATAAACAAATAATTATTCGTTTAATTATTATTATAAATTAATTAATAAATTAATAACAAAAATCCTAGAATGCATAAATTATTATTATTACAACTGATCAATTTTTTTTATTAAATGAAATAATAATCATACTTTATGTATAATAATCATTAATAGCAATTCTTTATTTATAATAATTTAATAATTATTATAAACAAATAATTAAATAATTAATTATTATTGTAAAAATAAATAATTTAATAATTGCTTACCTATAATCAAGAAATAAAAGCTTAATAATTATTATAAATGAAATAATAAATAATAAATAATTTATTAATAATTTATTAATTAATATAAATAAATAATTTATTATAATAATTATTAATATTTATTCATTTATAATAATAGATTAGTTAATCAATATTATTTTATTATAAAAAGATAGGGAAAGAAAAACAATACCTGAGATGTTATACCTACAACGAATTGGAAGACCTAATCTGCCTGATTAAAGGAAGCCAACTTCCACTGATCTCGATCCCATTGTCCCTGTTGAGATTATGGGGATGCTTCATAATCTCAAGAGCCTCCCTAATTTTCCTTCTTTGATACTGCTCCTCTCTTGCGATAATTGTGGCATTCTCCAAACAAACATGGTGCTTTGTTTTTGAAGAATGTTCTGCAAGGGCCAAAGTGCGTGATCTTCCATTTTTAATGTCGGCTCTGTGCTCTTTCAACCTTCTTTGTAGTGAGCGCCCTGTCTCCCCGATATAACTCTTGCCACAAGAGCAATCAATTTTATACACTCCCTTGAGTTGATGTCAATCAATATTATCTTTAACATACCTCATACCTTGTTTAATTGTTCCAGGTGCTGTGAATTGGGTGAATATGTCTTTCTTCCCCAAGATCCTAGCAATCTTATCTGTTACCCCCTGAATGTATGGTAGGAAAAATCTTCCACCTTGAGAATGAGCTTGAGGTTCTTGGGGTAAAACCCTCCTTTCAACCTTTTTTATAGCTTTTTAATTTCACTCTCCTTATAGCCTATACTTTTAAAAACCGAAGTTAAATGCTTCTTCTCTTCATCAAGATGGTCAGAGTTGGATATCCTAAGGGCTCTAACTACAAGATTATTATACATAAAGTATGATTATTATTTTATTTAATAAATTTTTTTTGATAAGTTGTACTAATAATAATTTATGTATTCTAGGGTTATTATTATTATTTTATTAATTAATTTATAGTAATAATTAATTATTATTTTATTTATAATATTAATTAAATAGTTAATCTTCAGAATTCCTTCAGCTCCCTGGATCTGCCTGGATGGAGCATCTGGAAGCTATATTGGGCGGAATGCAATGACAGACTCAATGACCTTTGGACTCTCTCTTCATCTCCTCTCAAGCCCCTGCGGCAAGTTCAGGAAACGAAGGCCCTTCAAAGCACATGCCTCCTCACGTCTCAGATCTGCAGAGGAAAGCGGAACTCTGACTTCTCTGCCTCGTTCCAGATCCAAATCATGCTCATCTCTGGCAAAACTTTGCTACAATGGGTGAGCTCGTCGGATCTAGTGCAGGACCTCAAGCATGTTCTGGAACTCAAGTTGGGGATACCCTCTGCAGCTCAACGACTTCTCCACGAAGGTAAACAACTTGAGGATCTTTATCCCCTTTCTTTTTACAGCATTAAGAGAGATGCCTCCATTATTTTTACCCTTCGTTTGAGAGGGGGAGCTGTTGGACAGTCATCCTCAGCTAAGGCGTTTTCATACAAAGATGTTGTCCATGCTCAGATGCCTAAGAAAACAGCTCCACCAGTTCAGGCTCCCAAACCTTTTTTGGTGGACAAACTGGAGGAAACCCCCTCCATTGAAATAATGCATCCAACGCTGGATGAGAAAACCCAAAAGTTTGTAGAGCATGCCATTATTTGCAGGTTCAATGGGCTATGGCCTCGCACAACAGACCTCTACCAATGGATTCACTCTAACTGGACCAACAATTGCAAGGTTCTGTTATGCTCAAAGGGCTTCTTCATTGTAGTGTTTGCTCTCGGTGAGGACTACCAAAAAGCTTTAACTGCAAGCCCATGGTTTTGGGGCTCAGCAGGTTTATTCCTCACCCCCTGGTTCCTAGATTTCGATCCATCTATAGCAATCATCACCAAGCTCCCCATCTGGGTCAGACTTCCTAATCTCACGGCGCATCTATGGCACTTTGTTGTTTTCCAAGGGATCGGCAATTCTCTAGGCCGCATTCTAGACACAGACATCTCTAGAGGGGAAAAGGGCTTATACACCTTCGCCAGAATCTGTGCAGAAATAGACATGAGAAAAGGTCTCCCTGACCAGATCAATCTCAAAATTGGAGACTTCCATTGGACTCAGGCCTTGGATTACGAGAACACAGCCTTTCGCTGCCGAAACTGCCATCACACAGGGCACCTTTAGAGCTCTTGTCCCATGATGCCTGTCCAAAAGAAGAAATCCAATCCTAAGCAGAAATCCAAAAGCTGGAAGCCTCATGACCCTCCCCCCATGGACGATTTTGATTTCAGCTCGGATGAAGAGGAGGAGAATGAGGAAGGAATGGAAGCAAAGCTGGCATAGGATCTGCCCTCGACTGAGCCTGTGGATTCGTCTGTCCAGCCAATCTCACAGAAAAGGAATCATGAATCCTCTACCTCAGATTCAGATAAGGAAACCTCTCCGTCAGCCCAGCTCAGTTTGCAAATCTTTCCAGCTCAGCAATGCCCTCCTGAATGGGTCAAAGTTGGTAAAAAGAAAGGGAAAAAATGCCGAATAGTTGATTCCACCCATGTTGGGTAGAATCCTCTGCTCTGCTCTTGCTCCTCTGTTCTTCTTGTTTCTTCTTGCTCAACACTCCTCTCTTCTCCTTTTCTTCTAGGGGCCAAGGTGGATAGCCTATCCTTTACGGCTGCCTTTGTTCCTGCCTCTCTTGGTTGTAATGTCTTATTGTACTATACTTCCCCTTAATAGAATTAGTTTTTACTGAGAAAAAAAAAATATTAATTAAATAGTTAATTATTTGTTTATGGTAATTATTTAAATTATTATAAATAAGTAATAATTATTATTAATTATTGTTTTTATAAATATAGCAATAATATTAATTACTATTATTAATTAATTAATTAATAGTCAGTAATTATTAATTTCATTAATTTAGGTTTTCGAGTTTATTTGTTAGCCGACCCTTTAAACAAACCTTCTTTTGTTCTCTGTTCTTTTAACTATTTATTCCCCTTCCGCCATAGCTCTTCTATCATTCTTTTTAGAAGTCCTGGTGATGGATCCCTTTTGGGATTCAAAATGTCGACAAAACATTATTACTATAGTGAACAAATGTTTGGAAAGATATCTTTGTTGCTTTATATCTAATAAAAAAACACAATGGGTCAAGTGGTTACCTCTAGCTGAATGGTGGTATAACACTTCCTTCCATACTGCAGCAAAAATGACCCCATTTATGGCACTTTATGGATATCATTATCATCCACCATCCATCACATCATATTTGAGAGGAAATTATAAGGTTCAAGCAGTGGAAGATCACATCGAGCATCAACAACAAGTTCTCCAACTCTCAAAGGATAACCTAACTCTGGCGTAGAATCGAATGAAACAACAGGTAGATCACCATCGTAGTGAAATAAGTTTTGATGTAGGCGACTGGGTATTTTTACAGCTACAACCATTCAAACAAATGTCCCTCAAGCAAGCTAAGAAGGATAATAAATTATCACCCAAGTAATATGGTCGTTACAAGGTGTTGCAAAAGATTGGTATTAAATTGGATCTTTCTGCATCTTCCCGAGTACGCCAAGTTTTCCATATTTCATGCTTAAAGAAGGTTATCCGTGACAAACTCCTAGTTCAAACAGTGTTGTCAAAACTTGATGAAGAAGGCAAAAATCATATTTGAGCCTGAAGCAGTCACAGAAACAAGAACCCGATAGTTATGGAATTGACTAATTTTAGATTATCTCATTAAGTGGAAAAACTTACCCATTGAAGATTCCACGTGGGAGGATGAGAATTTTATACAAAATCATCTGAAACTACTCAAGCATTGAGGACAACACTTTTTTGAAGGAGAGGGGCATTTCAGGTCCCTATACTACTAGTGTATTCCCTTTATTGTTATTGTTAATGTAGCCCCTATTGTTATTGTTGTGCCATGTATTCCCCATGTTGTGTCCTAAAGAAGCCCACTATTGTTATTGTTGTGCCATGTATTCCCCATGTTGTGTCCTATAGAAGCCCACTATTGTCATTTTTGTGCCCTTACATTATTATTGTTATGTAGGCTTTGATTATATTGTGACCCCTTAAACTCCTATATATATCAAGGAGGTATTTTCATTTGTATCGTCTAAGAATTTCTCATTTATGTGATGTAAAGGAGGTTCCCCCTTGAAGAGTATATTTCTCAAGTTGTTCATCTATCTTTTCTTCTATTTTTTGAGATGGTTGCATAGCAGTGACAAGTCCTTGTGGTAAAATCGAAGTATTGAAGAATTATTTATGACCTAGTTCATGAAAGATCGAAGTTTTGGATTTTAGTCAATATGGACCATTAGAATCTCAAGATACCAAAGTTGTTCAAAGATTGTTTCAGAAGTTAATAGTTAGTTATCTCAACTAGTTTTCATTTTTGCAGTGGTTACAATTTATTAGTGTAACATACCCACCAACCCTCCTGGAGGAAAGGGGGTGGGGGAGGGGGGGTGGGGTCGCCTTTGGCAGATTCAACCACCATTGATCCTTTGGTCATGGAAACAGGATGACGAAGGTCAAACCCCTAATTCTTGGGTGAACTTCTCCTTTTTGTTTTTCCACTTGCACTCTTTCCTTCCCTTCTTACCTTTGTCTCCTGCTGCCATGCGACAGTCTACCATAGGCACTCTGATAGTCGACTAAGAAGAAGAGTCGGGGCACATTCGCTTCTTCACTCACCAACATTGTCAATATCTTGACCCCACGACCTTTGACTAAGTCAGGGTCAGCCCATTTTTTAGCACAGGACGTACCTCCTTCCTGATGACCTGACCCTCGACTTCCAACCTAGTCAGGTCAATACACCATGCCTTACTACCATGCCCGTTTCTTCTGATACGCTGCTCAACCTCTAACTAGTCAGGGTCAACCAATTCTTAAGCACATGGCTTACTTCCTTTCGACAGCCTGACCTCCAACCTCTGTTACATCTTGGGGTTTAAATGGCAACCAGAACCTGTGTACCGACCTACGTGATCCCAACCGTGAATCCACAGTTGACGCGTATAGGGTTTATCTCCCATTTTTAGATAAGGTTGGGATAATCAATATTTATAAGGTAAAGAGTTGCCTTCCTCTTTCTTCCAAGGTGACTTGAAATCTTCTCAATACATCCCCTCCTGTCACTGATCATTTGGATTCTTCAACCAATACTCTAGTTCAGGTGTCCTTCGGGCTCGTGAAACAATTACAGAGATTGATTATCATTCTTCCTTGAAATTCTATCATGGCTTGGTTAAGGAATTTCGGTTCCTCCCCCAACAATGCCTTAGACAGGGATCTCTAGAATCTCCCTGAGGATAAGATCTACCACTGCACAAGATTTCTCGAACCAGTCTTCTCAATCGCGGTCCCATCTTCAAGGCCTAGTATACCTCTATATCCTCTTCAGGATTCTACCACTATACCAAGGTTGATTTAAAGCTTTTCATGATGTTACCCCTCCCAAGCTTAGGTGATAGCTATATTGAGGGTTTTCTAGCAAGTGGGCCTCCCCTGCCCTCGGGTAGGGAATTACTCGCACGACGACATAGGAGCTCATGTGTCTATTATCTACTACGATATTGGCTCAAGCTCTAGAGAGGCTTCCACCTCACCGGCTGCACGCTAAGAACTCTAGAACCCACACAAACTCTACAAGCCGCTTCTTGGAATTGTTCCACACCTCCCTGTGCCTCACTGAAAAAGCAAAGGTGAAACTTACGAATATTTGGCCTGCTTGAAATACGAGGTTGCAAGGCATATAGATAAAAAGATAAGACACTTAGGGAAAGTTGCAAGGCTCGACTGGCCTCGGGAAATCTCTCCTCGACATTCACCCATTGCTTGTTTGGTGGCAAAACATGTAACTAAATACATAACTTGTAAAAAAATACTGACTTTGCCCTGCATGAGACTTCTACGTAGACTGCACATAAAGAAAGGGTCTCATAACCCACTATATTCAAGGATCAATTCAAGCTCTCAAGGCTTTGGATATGGCCTCTAATTTATCATACAATTATTCTACTGTTAATCATGTATTATTATTATCACAGTTAAGCATGTCATTCAGATTCAGGTTCAGTTCAACTCTCTAACTTGGAAATCATTATTATGTGGTTTTATTACACCTCTTTTGTATCAGGTAGTTTGTGGTTTCCCCAATAAGTGATTAAACACCTTTACTTTCACATTCAAATATATATATATATAGATAGACACACACACATTATGCATATTAGGAGAATATCACCTCAAGGCTACACCACATACACATACATTAACAACACAGATATAGTTCATCATTTCCCAAAAATACAACATGACCCATTCAAGTAATAAGCAAGATTTCACAAGTACTTATCTTTGAGTTTGTAGGGAAATTGATTCTGGGACAAGGACTCTCCACCTAACCATGGACAATTACAACTAGTTTCACTTGCCACTATCACCCCCGAGCCATATTCTAGAGTCTTAGGGGGAGAATGCTTGCTTCTAGGACCATGTGCCAACTACTAACTGAATCGGGGACTCCAAAGGACCTCTTCCTCAAACTCACTAGTTGATGGCTTATTTCTTTGTTAGCACAAGGAATCCAGAGGTGCCCCACCTCACCCTCAATTGCACACACAGTGATTCACCCCCTTCTAGGGAATCTAGAATCCACTCTACCAACATGACAATATTCAAAGTGTTTAATAAAGTGTTCCTTTGCTTTTGCTTCATGATGGCCTCCTCCCAAGTTGTTACATGGCTCTAGAGTAGCTATCTTAACCCACTACCTCCAGGGGACCCAAGCTATTACAGGGTTCCAGAGATTTCATCCCAACCCACAACCTCCAGGGACCCAAGCTGTTACAGGACTCTAGATACCTTGATATCAACCCACAACCTCTAGGCACCCAAGCTATTAGAGGGATCTAGGGATCCTATCTCAATGCACAACCTCCAAGGGACCCAACCTGTTACAGGGCTCTAGAGACTAGCACTCAACCCACAACCTCCAGGGACTGAGAATCAATCCCCTTCTCTTATATTCTCTTCAACACTGCCTGCTGAAAGCTGTTATTGGAAGCTGACTCTAGCCCCCTTCTCTGTCTACCTCCAAATCCATGTCTTCGTTAAAAGTAAGTCTTTGTTTCTCTCTTCCGAGGAGTACTCCCAAGAGATCCCTTTTTCCTTTTCCAACCCCCTTTTTCTTGTTGCATCCTTCCTATTTTTTTTTTGCAACCCTCATAAATTATGTCCTCTTTGCTTGTTGCATTTTCTCAAGCAAGAACGGGCTTGAGTACTTTCCTTTAGCCCATTTAATTTCAAGAGCTAGTCCCTTTACTTCATGCACCAGCCAACCTTTAATGGTTGTCATGAAGTTCAAGTTTCTTTTTTCACAAGAAACCATAACATCCCAAACAACGATTCTCCATCCACATCTCTAGAATATATGTCCCTTTACTTAGTCCCCTTTTCTTTTATTTCAAACATTGCAAAATATTTACATAACTTTTACAACTGTGGATCATACGAGAACCTTAGGTGGGGTTGTCACAATTAGACCTCAATGAAGTTTGTATCTTGAAGAAGTAAAAAGCAATTATGTCGAGTTTTCTAGGGAACCTAACTAATCGTTATCACATCTATGAAATCCTTGTTAAAATTCTTATAAGGCCTCTATTCCAATAGAAAAGGGGTCGAAAACATCTGTATCTAAAACTATGTATAAAGATGAGCGGAACCCTGCATAAAGAAATCCTAACAATCATGTATAAGAGTTGCTAATGATTATTCAAAGGATAACATTGGGCATATGAATCAAGCTTAGTAGCAGATTGAAGGTCCAAACTTTTATGACATATTACCTGCACATCAAGTCCAAACCAGTGGATGAATAGTGATTTGATTATCTCTAAAAAGTATAAATGCAATCAAGTGGCATTCTAAATAGATCAACCTCCATATCTGAGTAAAGTATGAACCTTTGTAGAACAAGGACAATTCCAAGGACATAACATTCAAGGAATAAAAACTATGACATATCTCTTATATCTTTCTAAGGTTCACCTCTAAGGGCTGCAATCATAGTGATTTATAGGCCCGAGGTACTTTTGTTGGAGGAATACAATATACATTATTTGTAGAAAGTCGAAACTATCTGGGACGAGACATTTGTCAAGCTTCTGATAAAAGAACTATAAGGATGGACATGTAACGTTGAAAAGGTACATATAATCCTTTATTTTTATATTTCAAATTTAGGAAATAATGATCTCAACGCTCAGCAATCTCATAAGTCTATGTTAATAATTTAACATGGAATGATAAATCTCTAGGAGATCACATTTAGAGTAAGCTAACATATAGGATAAGAAGTTTGTCCTCTCTTGAGGAAAAATACATAATCAATATGTTAGGTGTTGCTCTCATAAAGTACTTAGATCCTTTCCTTGCATATGAAGACTAATTTTTGAAATCAATGTTAGATAATCAGTGACTGAAACATCAATGAACACCATTTCATATATAGAAGGCTTGTCAATAGAATTTCTAGAGTCTTAAATTTGATAGGTCTTGAAGACTTTAAATATTGAAGCATATAGGGTTTTCAAACCCTAGTAAAAGTCTGAACTAGGAAAACCCTAGGGATAAATCCCTAGGACTAATTGTTTCCGCTGAAAGAAGATGCCCTAGCTATTGAGAATGACGGAAATGGCATCTTGTTAATGTGAGCACAAGGATGATTACAAGAAGTACAAGATTAAGAGGGAGATGATTCTCTTCTCAAAAGATAAATACTCTACATCTCCTTTACTAGATTACTATTGTTGTTATTGTCTTTACCCCTGGATAATATTTTATGTATACACTTTGCTTAATTGTATTTGTTTTTCCATAACCTCCTAATAAAGTTTGTAGGTCAATCATAAGAGTTTCCTAGGATTTGACAACATAATAAAGAAGTGGAAGAACGTGAATAAGAGAGTAGTTTGAAGTATGCATTAGAGAAGTCAAAATCAAATGACAACATGAAAGCAAGAAGATTCTCCCAGTAAGAGGGAGAAGATCATGTTAAGTCAATTGCCTCAATATTTCGGAAGAATCCTCATGATTAAAGAAGACCTCGTACTTTGGGAAAGAATGATTCATGAGTCAAAGGAAGAAATATTGACTTCAGAGGCATTTGGAAGAAAAAATTAACTTGATCTTACAATTTGGGACTTGAGGATACATCAATTGGGTTGGCAGTGCTGATGAGTAGGGATACTACTGATGGTTGGGATCTGGTATGGTTTTTTGGAAGAACATGAAATAATATTTTGTTGCACTATAGAGGTGGAAAATATGAAATTTTAGCTGTGAAGTAGTTTGGATTCGTAAAACGTTTGATGGACTATTTGACGATGTACGAGATTCGATCACAATACTTTATAAAGATTGATAGAGAACTCGAAAGATTGAAGCAAATTATGTAGAATGGAGTCGTGAATCTAAATATATCTCCATTGATGAATAGGTAGTCGATGGATTGACTAAGCCCCTTCCTAAGGGAAAGGATGAGTATTGTTTATACAATATTGGGCCTATTGATATCTCCTTCTTGTTTGAGAGGGAGTGAGGATGGACACCTTGTTCTCCATATGTCATGTACTATGGCCAGGACTAACACCCATAAGTGTAGTACATGAACATGGATATGGATATTGGTGGATTTGATCGACATCAAGGACTAACATTCTTGAGATTTGTGTTGTGACCAGGACTAACAAGCATAAGTCAAGTACATTGATCTAATATAAGAATGGTCTAGAGGACCAAAATTTCCTTGTGTCAAGTATTGTGATAATGTATTAGGAAATGGGCCTATGAGGGCATACTTTAGTGAACCTAGGTGGAGTATTTTCCTCAGAGAGGCAGTGTGGTGTCCTATTGAATGCCTCCTAACATTATGCTCTGATCTAGTGAAGAGATAGAACTTACTTGTCAAGGCCTTGGTAGTTTGGCAATGTTGGCTATGATGATGTTATCATCGTTGATGCTTATCAATCCATATAATTTCTTATAGTAGTCTTCAACTTGAGAATATCCTGATAAGTCATTATGAATACCTCCCTAGTTAAGAGGGATAGTTGAAATTATAACTAGGTTAGATCTTTATAATTCTCACTGTACTTATATCAATATGTATTTTATGTAAAAACAAAAGAAAATTTATTATTATTTTCCAGCATGTTATTCATGCTTTGTTTTGGTCAAAAGAAAAATATAAAAGGGCATGTTCTTTGTGACCCTTGTAAAAGAATAAAATTTGAATTTTTAACAATGTCATTGTCCCTCCAAGTTGACCAAGTTAGCTCTCCATATGAAAATTTGGCTTGCCCAAGAGACGTGTCTCTTTGCATGAGAAAACAACTATAAATAGAGATAATGTATCTCCATCAAGGAAAATTTCTTTAGCGTCTATTTGAGGAATGAAGAGCAAGCCCTTTTGTGATATCCCTTTGCTTCATCTTTTTGTAATTTAATGTGCATAAATTTATTTATGGTTATGTGAGTTAAATTGAAAGACATTAGATAACTCTAAAACTATCAACAATGTTTAATGCTGATAATAATTGATTGTGAAGTTGTTTATTTTATTTTTGTAAATAAAGAGAAATATGGAAATTAGTGGTTGGGTACAAATTGCTGAAAGAGAAAAAGGCTACAATTTAATTATAGAAAGTTATTATTATCCATAAAAAATTTCTAGGCATTTAATCTAGGTGATTAGATTTAATTAAAGGAATTATGATATTGGTCAATTAAATGTTTCCTAGAAGATATGAAGTTGTCGTCAAGAGTGGGAAACAATAGCTCATTGATGAGAAAATAACTACCTGCCACTCGTTGGTGAGGTGGAGGCAGTAATTAACCACCAAAAGAGTGGTAGATGGATAATATATGTTGTTTTCACTTCTTTTATTCTCATTATTCTAAGATCATAATAGAGACTGAAGAGAAGCAACTTACAGAAAGAAGAGAAAAAGGAATTGCAGGCCTAGTTGCTCGAGGGGACATTTGTTTTATATCAATGTCATGGTTGGGAGGAGTCAGGTACCTGATCATTAATTTTCCAGGAAAAAGAATTTGTATCAAGTCGATGTCTCTAACTTATATATTTTATTTTAAAATATGAAGAAAGAGCCTAGTTATTTAACATAGTTAGTTATGAAATGTGTTCCATTATGTTTGCATATGAAAATTCTTATCTATGTATTGCATATAATAAGTAATTTGATACGAATGATTGTGAACCTCAATAGGAAAGCAATGAATTGAAAGGGTTGAATATTTTGTAGAAAGTGAATGCTTTGATCAAATTTGTTTGTTAGACTCTATTGACCAAAATTAGGTAGTCTACAAATGAGAAGGTTACAGAAAAATGCGAAATATGAAGATGGACACACAATACATGTGTATAGTTTTGAATTCATGTACAAAAATACTAATATTTTTGTGAAAATTACTTTCAAAAGATAGATGAATATTATAAAGGTAAAATAGAATGTGTTATATATAGATATATATATATATATATATTCCTGCAAATGAGAAGAATTTTTGTTTATGTAAGGATGACAAACTATGTATAAAAAATTCAATAAGACCTTTTTGAAAAGGGGTTTTGTTTTATAAAAAATAATGATATAAGTTAAACATGAAAATATACAGGAAAATAAATTAACACCAAACTAGAAAAACATTCAGGACACTACTTTAATTATGAATAAGAAGTATCAATTACGAATAAGTATTGAAAATATTTAAATGTGAACCTTGGAAAACGCTCTTGATTAATTTTTAGGTTTAAAATATTAGAGTAAATGAATTCTATACTATGCATAGTAAAGTGAACTATATTCAAACCTTTTGTGAAGGTCAATAATTAAGAGTCAAAGAAGAATATAAGTTCCTTTCGGGGGAACCATATAGCAATAAGTCTACAGGGACAATATGATAAGATAAAAAAAAAAAAAAAAAATTGGGTGTATGTAAGGGTCATTACACTTCTGAGGCATATATTTGAGATTTTAGAGGAATAATAAAAGGGGACATCTTAGACAACACACTACTGTGAAATAGGCACTATACTCCTGTAAAAAGATGAACTATTTGAGGCACTATAATTTTGTGAAATGTGAGATTTTTACGCAGATTCTTTTTGTAATGATGTGAGATTTTGTAGTACTTCGTTCTATATTGATGCGAGTTTCCTGTAGCACTACCTTCTGTGATCATGCAAGCTCATTGTGATACTATACTTCAGTTATTTGTTGACTACCTTGTGTAGAAAATATGACAGAGTTTGGAGGGTTGCCTTGACACTTGGGTCACTATTAATTTGACTTGGATTTCTCTTGTTGACGAAGAATCTATAAGGAATGGATTGTTGGGTTTTCCACTTGTGGGTTTTGTCCTGGCCTCTGGCCTAATCTATGGTGTTTGTTGTCTCGTGTGCACTTTCTTTATATCTTTGAATGTATAATTGCTCGATGACATAAGTAATTGAAGTAAATACTAAAATGAAACATAGATAACATTCACAAGTAATTTCCATGCTCGAAAATTCAATCATCCATTCGAATTTCAACAGGAACTTCAACTAAGATATAATCAAATGGTCTCGAGTGTCACCTCTACATTGGAGTGTTTTTTTATAAAAATTAAAACGTCTAGAGGACCGATGATGAATTGTCAAGCTCACATTAACAATTGGAAGATTTGCAACTGATCCATAGCTAGTAGCACTCAGACCCTTCTTTCTCTAGTAATTCAGTTAGTGCTACCAAGGTAGAAATGTTAGATATTAATGCCCCAACCTCATATTTGGAGAAAGAAACATACCAATATGATGATGTCTCATTTTTTTTTATAACATAGTATGTACGTAATTTTTTGTAAAAATTTTGGGAATTTTTGGAAAGTTTTTACCACTATACATGATAAGTATGTCATCATTTTAAATTCACTTTTTGAGCATCTAGGTAGCTAGAAATAACTACTTGTAATAATCTTCCACCTATATTTTGGTTCTCTTGTGATGTAAGTTTGGGCCCCAAATGCATAATTTTGTTGAATATAAATTATTATTGTGGTTAAAAAAATGATGGGAAATTTATCAGTTCATTGGGGTCGGGATGTTAATTGAGGATTCCTTTTACTTTAATATGCATGATATGCATGGATACCCCAAGGGATGAGTGGCTATATAAGAGAGGGTAGATCTTAAGTTATAATCATTTTTTGCTTGCTTTATATACCTTGCCATTCTTTTTGCATTTTGATATTTGGCTTCTTCCTTTTCTTTTTTATCAGCTTCATTAACCTTGGGTATTTTCAACCCCTTCTTCTCATAGGGCAAGGCCAATGGGGAACTAGTATGAGTGACTAACAACAACCAATCAATATATGAGATAATTGACATTGGGGAATGATGAAAAGTGTTAAGTATGAAAAAGATGGAGCTCTATCATCATAAGAGCCTCTTATATGTGTCTGTCTTGTACAATGAAAGAAATACCCTAAGGAAGGTCACACTGGACTAGGGATAAATAATAACTACCAAGGTGAAGTAAGGGAACAAGTACACAAGGAACAACAATCCATAATCCATTTTAAAACTGTGATCCACACTAGAATTCCTTAAACATAAAACGAAAGCACTTGAGTGCATGAATGATTGAAGTGCCTCACAATAAATGATCCACCTTCATTAGATGAGTAGGTTAGATCAATGAGAGCATTGATTGAAGAAAATGGTGAGGGGTATATGAGGTTGGCTATTTATGGATCATAATAGGGTTGTTGGCTAGAAAGCTACATCCTAAGAGAAATATTTACTCCTAGGGCTACCCATGTACGTGGATGCGTAATAGGGAACAACTCATGATTCTTGGAGATGATATTAGCACTTTACCCTTATTAAGTAAACTTAAATCTCATAATCTACAAAAGGTAAAATCACAACACCAAGATCTTCATTATACTAGTGGTGGACAATGCGATCATACCTAGGAGAGGCGAATGAATGCAATCTAAATGTATAAGCTTTTAATAACTTGCAACCTTTTTGTGTCAACCCTTTAGCTTACCATAAATTACTTAATAACTACTCCAACAATTCTTGTAGCTCAATGAAATAACATTACGCATCCTTAGAGAGAGCGTAGTTGTATAAATATTAGCCAAGAAAGTGGACATTGCACCGTGTTCCCCCTTCAAGGTAACTACCTCAGAGAAACACTCCATCGTGTGTGTTGTTGTTGCATGTATAAGATTCTTGTTCTAGTTCCTCAAATCTAGGCATACTTTTCTCCTCCACTCCATCATACACATATGCTTCATATTTATTCTACAATGGTACATTGGTTATTGCTTTCCATGTAGTTTATTTCATATGTTATAGAAAACACTACTCCATTATCATTTCTTCCAGTTATTATGGTTCCATGTGTTGTTTTATAGCTTAGAGTGGTGTTGATGATTCTAACTTGTTTGTAGAGTGCCCTACAACATAGATATGGAATATTATTATCTATATATGAGTAAAAATCTTACCTTCTTTCCTCATCCAACCATGGGGAACATAATTGTTCTCTCACAAATGTGTCTTGGCCTATGCCACCATGTATTCCCAACTATCAAGGTAGGTAGTGTAATCATACAACTTCCAAACATAACCTTTTCAATAATTTCTCTTATATCTCCATTTCATTCATACAAAAATTACATTCCCCGACTTCTGAATAACTTATCAAATGTCCCAAAAAGGAGTCCAAATGAAAAATTTAGGAAAGAATATAATCACGTAAAATTTAGTCCAAAATAAAAATGTTGTGAGGTAAAGAGCACAAAAGGGAAATAAAATAATTCCCACTAGTTCTAAAAAAGGCCCACCTCCTAAAGTCTTAGAGTTAAATGCACATTTAAAGAAAAAGGACTAAGAAATTAAACAAAAATGTCAATGAGGGGAAGAGAAAGGTTCCAATGTAGTAAAAAAATGAATAAAAATGCCCCAGTCTCAAAGTTTTGCAACAATAAATGAATATTCCTAGCCAAAAGAGCTAGTCAAACCAGATATAGACCCAACACAACATGACTTTGAAACTTATTCTATGGGTTTTCCCTGCTCCCTTTCCATAAATTATATCACCCTTACATACTTTAACTTTAAAAATTAGGAAGATACCTTATGTGTTATTCCAAATACACATGTAAAGGAGGCAAAGTTGTACCACAGTTATTTTCTTAGGCAAGTTGGTAAGACTAGCTCATGTTATTTTTGCTAACTCGCGTTATATTTGTTGTTGTGCCTTACAACTTTTTCCAAGTTAGATTTATGATAGGCTGGGATGCTATCATCATAATCTGCGTATACTCCATTGAGATCCATGACAACATGGGAACAACATCATCAAGGTGTCAACATCATCTCGTGACATTACATAGAGCTTGTACCACATTGATTTCTAGCATATGAGGGATTTTTGTTCCCCCTTGGTCATTTATCCTATTTTACATTTGAGGGTTTGTTGTCTATGTATTACCGAGCTAGTGTATCATGCATGTGTGAACACGAATAGTCTATTATGGATATTATCACACGATTCTAGAGAGTTCTAGAAAGTCTTCCATGGTCTAGGCTCTTCTATAAAAAACATTTGAACTTCATTTCTCACACGTGAGCAAAGAATCTAAGTGGATTGACCAATTTTCTTACTCTCTTTTTGGCTTTTAATTAGCCATTTATTTAAGCACTTCACTATGTTTGACTAGATAAAACATCTAAAGTGTTGCCACATGTTTGGATAAGGCGAAGTTGAGAGTTAGTTAGAAAGCCAATTTCTCTAGCACATTGCTTCAGGATCATCAAATATTGTCTTGTTCATTGTATTTATTGTATAAGGAGGTTTTCCCCTCAAAGTGTATTGTACTTATTGGATTCTTATCATTTTTAAGGCGCAAGGATCGTAACATGTTAGGTACCTATAATACTAGTGTATTCCCCTTATTGTTATTGTTAGTGTAGCCCCCTTTTGTTATTGTTGTGCCCATGTATCACCCATGTTGTTATTGTTGTGCCCCATAGAAGCCCACTATCATTATTGTGGTGCCTTCACAATATTATTGTTATGTAGGCTCTGATTATATTGTGACCCCTTAGACTCTTATATATACCAACAAGAAATGTTAAAAATAACATCAATAAAAAAATCCTAATTTAATTTTTCCTTGAATTAAATTGTAATTCCACATCTCATGACAACTTGTATTAGTTAACTAATTTAATTTGACTTAGTTGGCTCTGTTAATTAGAGTTGGGGGTCTAACTAGAGTCATGTAAAGTGTCTCCTACAACTAGGAGCACTAGTTGAGTTTATTTTGAGTTGTAATTATTCAATTCAGTCCAACTGAGTTAAAGTAAGTTAAACTAGTTCCAATTGATGGAGGAATTAGTGGGAGATCCAGTAGTGAGGTGTAACCTACAACAGGGGGGTGTGACTTATTGTAGTGGGGTGTAACTTACTGTAGTGGGGTGTAACCTGTAGCAGTGGGGTGTAACTTACTGTAGTGGGATGTAACATGCGGTAGTGAGGTGTAAGCTGTAGTAGTGGGGTGTAACATGCAGTGATCAGCAAACTGAAGATTCACTCATAATTAACTCATGCATGTCAGATCAGAGAAATACTCAGTTGAGATTGGAGTTCAAGGACAATGTACTATTAGTTATAAAATCATCTAAATTAAACCGATGGTGCATGCAATCATAGTAAGGCCTATGAGGATTGCGAAATTCATAACTGAGGAATTTTCCCATTAAATAGGGGTTGGTTCCCAAGGGAACATGGCAAGGAATTAGGAGCTCGAAGGCTTGGAATTTGGCTAAGTATTGGAAAAAGTAAGTCAGTTATGCAGAGCATAAAAAATACTTTTGCAAGTTGAGCTCAAGGTTGAGCAGAGAATATTGTATTCATCCAGATTCTTTGACTAATGAAATATACATATAACAGGGTTTTTTAGATGTGGCTTTCCCTAGAAAATTATTGTGTTATGTGTGATTGAATTATTTCTCTTATATCATTTGTGCTTTCATCGATCAATTATTGTATCCGCTGATGAGTAGAGTAGATTCAAGTCTATTTTTTTAGTAAATTACAATTAGCAGTTTGAATCTATAAGGAATTCTACATGTTATCAGAACTAGATATGTAGAAATTTCTACATGGTATCAAAGCTATATTTGTAGAAATTTCTACATGGTATCATAGGTAAAATCACTATGACTCATTTTCCTGCTCGTTAATTAGATTCTCAATGTCTTGATGATGATCAATGAAGGATTCCTCTTGGATGCTTAATGCAAGGTATACTTGAAAGTGTTTAAGAAAGCCATCAACAAACTCCAAAACAAATGAGATGACGTCAGGGTCATGAGCATGCAACCATGAGTTGTGACCATCGAGAGATCCCATGAACAACAACATAAGGACATCCTGGTGAACATTTTTATCTTTTGAAGCATGTGCATTAAATATTTCTACAAGGTCAATTGCAAAGAGTGGATCACCATCGAATAAAGGCACCCCTCGTACCATCCTTCCTGTGGCTAGGGACGCTAGCGATGTCCAAAGCGAGAAAAAAAATCAAAGAAAGACAACCTATTTGAGATATACATGTAAATTGTGTAGGAGTCACCAGGGCGAATTTAAAGATGCCTAAAAAATGTTTGCTTCACCCTAAAAGCATCGACCTTAAAGTTCAATGAAGAACTAGGGCTTTTTTCTTCCAATGGAGTCTCCAATAGTGAAATGTCAATGTGTCATATGGTTAACAAAACACACGTCTTGTGTCCCCGGGAACAATGCCAAAATGTTACCGATCAAACTAGTGGGGTCCTAAAGGGGGATCTTAGAGGGGCAACTACTAGGTCAAGGGAAACAATGGAGCAATATCCCACTATCACCTTAGCTAAATCTCCCTACTCTTAACGGAATTTCACTGATGGGAGGAGACCCGATATGAAGGGAATCACCTAGATAAATGGGTCAATAAAGGGAAAAGAGTGATTCCTAGAGAGGCTCAATATATGGTTTTCTTGCCCAAGAGGAAAGATGAAAGGCTATCTAAGAAGGGCCAAGGGGGTCTTAGGGGCTAGGTTTTTGGAATGAGACTTCTTAAGGAGGGACCTAGTCCTAAAAACCCTTACGAAGGCTTGGTTTCCAAATTCTCTTTGAAGAGTTACCTTCCAAAAGTTATGGGACCACACGGGACCAAGTAGACCCCAGGTTAGGTCAAGGGGATAGGATTGAGCAATCAATGATGTACTTGTGAAAGGTAATGCAATGATCCCAATGAGGTTACTAGCCTAAGGAAACCAAGGCCCAAATTTGGTCTCAGAGCTAGGGCCTAGGATGTCTTTGGATCCAACCGTTAGAATGGCTTGAAATTTAGGGGACACCTAGGAGACTCACCAACGCAGTAGATGCCAAGAGATCAAAATTTTTGGGTGGATGGTTTGCAAGTAAATTGATGCCCTAGGAGACCTAATGGGGATAAACCTAGAAAAGGAGGGAGGTGAAAAAGAAAAATGAAATTTAAAGTTATCACTAGAGGAAGTCTAGTGCTTTTTCCTTTAGGAGAGATAGAATCATGGAAGATTTAGAGTTTGGATTGATTTCCACTTGTGAAGGAGGCCTAAAAAGAAACTTCGCTAGGTATTAGGGGTTAATGGAAGCAACTTCAAGGTCATTTATACTTTGTTTAGGACTATTTGGTGAATTATCAAAAAAAATTCAACAAGATTGTCTCTAGGAACATTCATTCATTTAAACATGGCCCATACATGATACAACACTATGTAGAGATTCAATTTCCACAATTTCATTCTAAGAAAAGCAACAAATTAACTCTAGAATAAAGAAAATCCCAGCATCATGATGTTGATTTTGGGTAGCATCAGATGTGATCTAGCCTTGAAAATTGGTGTAGAGGCTAAGGAACACGAGATGTCTAAGACCCAGAAACAGTTTGGAGAAATTCCACCTGGATGAGGAGTTATTAAAATAATTAATATTTTTAATGGGTTCTTAAGTCTAAACTTAGGAAAATAAAAATATTAATGTGTATTAATAAAATATGGGTGAGAAAGTTCTAAGTGATGAGGATAAAGCTAGTTCTAATATTAACCGTTGATTAGGGACTTAATCTTGGCCGTTGATTCGTTAACAGGAAAAGTATAAGAGGAGGCTTGAGGGTTAGTTGGAAATACACTAAGTGATCAAAGAATTTGATTTTCTGAGGCGAGGTTTGATGAGGACATCGAGTTAGTGATCAGTTGCAATGAGGGGAAGTTAAGCAAGGGATTTCCATCTGAGGCTAAAGAATACATTGCAGAGAGGCATTGAAGTGTTGGGAGAGACAACACAAGCCCTAGAAGGGCTGACGCAGAGGTTGTAGAGGGCCGTAGAGGCTGATGTAGAAGTCGTAGAGGTTGACGCAGAAGTCGTAGAGAGCTTTAGAGGCAACAATAAGAAGATTCTGTGGGGAAAATGGAAGCAAATCAACAGATTCTGAGCGAGATAGGGTGACGCAACTCCTGGAGGAGTGACACAGTTCCTGAGCAGTGCTTAGAGCAGCTTTTGCTGTCCAACATAGGGAAAAACCAGAGTCACTGTGGGGTTTGATGATCTGGTTGTTGATTTGCTAGAATATATGTCTCCAGATAGAGGTACTACTGCCAAGGATATTCTCTATTGGGTGAGCCATTTATAGTACCCTAGTTTTATTCACTAAATCTTCTTAATAATACAAAACCTCTATATGTTGCACTGGTTTTCCCGAATTGGGTTTTTCCAAGGACAATTGTCCAAAAATAACGGTGTCCCTCGTCTTATTGTTTCTATTTATTTCGGTGCATGATCTATATATTTGTGAAGGTTGCAATGGTGTTTACCTTGATGTTTATGCAATTAAATAACTTGTTAATGTAAAGAAAAAGTAGGAGAGTGTAAACCAATAATTGTAGTATGGGTTTCTGATGTGTTAGATTCAAGAATTTTCACATGGTATCATAGTGATTGTAGATCATAGGCGACTGAAGGCACTTGCCAATAAATTCAAAGAATTTGCAGTAGAAAGTAGTTGTCTCGAGTGGCAACGTTGTTCCAAAGCCAAAGATACAGAAGGGGAGTGACGCAGTGCAGAGAAGGTGATGCAGAGGCTCACGTAGTGCTTGTGTCAACACTCTGATCTGGGATTGACATAGTGGCTAGGAGGAATTGATCCAGCTCTCACTATGATTGCATAGAGCCAGAAGGGCTCAGATTCGGGGCTAAGGGAGATGAGCAGACTTCAATTTGAGGAGATGTTAGGATGATGTTTCTGTCAATGCAGAACAATGTCTAAGGAGACTGAACCAAGGTAGAGGGAAGCACTACCTCGACATATTTCTAGCCAAGAAATCTAGATCTGGGTTGCAGCAACAAAGGAGGATTGGAGAGGAGTGATTTGATAGTTGGCAGGAGGATTTCCAAGAGGGAAATCAGGACTCAGAGGGAGTCTAAAGAGAGAAGCAGAGATGGCAGTAAACGTATTGAGGGATCATGATAGATTGGACGGGGCTTCCAATTTTGTCACCTGGAAGGCCAGGATCCTGGCAATCCTGGATAAACATCACATCAAGGACTATGCCTTGAAAACAATAGTTATCCCAGTTGACCCTAATGCAAATTAGAAGTATGAGGAGGCCATGGCGAAGGTTAAATGCATGTTCCTAGATGAGGTCAAGGATCATGTAATACCACATATTGTTGAGAAGTCAACATCTAGGAAGTTGTGGTAGACCCTAACCACCTTATACTAGGGCTCTTCCGTGTAGCGGAAGATGTTATTGGAGAATCAACTAAGGTCATATCAGATGCAAAAAGGAGAAGAGATAGATCCATTCCTTCTCAGGTTGCAAGGAATTTGTGACCAACTTACTTCCCTGGGGTCTACACTGGATCCAGAGTACATGGTTAGGACTGCCCTGAATGTAGTCTCCAAGGAGTGGGAGACGTTTGTCAAAAGAATTTTGGGCAGAGCAACTCTCCCTAGTTGGGAGGAGATGTGGGCATCTCTTTGACAGGAAGATTTTAGGAGATTGACCAAGGCAGGGAGTAGCGATAAGGGAGTTCGAATCAAGAAGGAGGAGGAGGAGGATGCAGCTCTCGCATCAGTGGGACAACAGGGAGTATAGAAGAGGAAGAAGAAAGACATCTCCAAGGTCAAGTGATTCAACTATGGGGAGTTGGGACATTATGCATCTTAGTGCCCCACGAAGAAAGGCAAGGGAGAAGCTTCTGAATCAAAGGATTCTCCAGCAAAGGTGGAGAAGGATGTCGAGATTGATGATGATTGTGCCATGAGTGCTCATGCACCTCTAGAGAAGAGGTGGGGAGACATGGAGATGTAGTCGAGAGGACTATAGAAAAAGGGGCAGGATCCTTAAGTTTCACAAACTCTTGGATCACATACGAATACGGGAGCCCTAAAAGATAGTAGCATGATGACATGTGTTAGGTGGAGCAAGGTGTGATGGAGCGACAAGGCAGTGCTAGAGTGCACAAGTATGTAGCAGCACAATGGAGGTTGTAACAGTGCGAGAGGCACATAAGAGTTTGTTGTAGCGCAGTGGCAGCAGAGGGAGAACATGATGGAAGTAGAGGTGGCTTCAGCATCATGTGGCTTCCAGACTAACCAAGATGTCAGTGTTTGGGTGAAGTCAGTTACTTACTTCTTGGTAACTGAGTTGCAATGCAGCGGTTAGTAGTGGAAGTGCTATGGGCACCATGATGCAACATGTTGAGAGGGAGTTGCAGTACAAATGTAGTAGTGGCAGTGGCAGTGTCATGGGAAATAGTATAGGAAGCAACAGTGTAGTGGATGTGGGGCAGTAGGCCAAGCATCAACACAGAGGACCAATGCATAGGATCAGTGTGATGCTTCTATGATGAAGCATTGTCAGAGCACATTCCTCGCTAAGAGGGAGTGTTGATTTTGGGTAGCATCGAATGTGATCTAGCCTTGAAAATTGGTGGAGAGGCTAAGGCACATGAGATCTCCAAGACCCAGAAATAGTTTGGAGAAATTCCACCTGGATGAGGAGTTATTAAAATAATTAATATTTTTAATGGGTTCCTAAGTCTAAACTTAGGAAAATAAAAATATTAATGTGTATTAATAAAATATCGGTGAGAAAGTTCTAAGTGACGAGAATTGAGATAGTTCAAATCTTAGCCATTGATTAGGGACTTAATATTGACTGTTGATTCATCAACGGGAAAAGTATAAGAGGAGGCTTGAGGGTCAGTTGGAACTACACCAAGTGATCAAAGAATTCAATTTTCGGGGGCGAGGTTTGATGAGGAAACGAGTTAGTGATTAGTTGCAGTGAGTGGCAGTTCAACAAGGGATTTCCATCGGAGGCTGAAGAATACATAGCAGAGAGGTAGTGAAGTGTCAGGAGAGACAATGAAATCCCTAGAAGGGCTGATGCAGAGGCCGTTGGAGCTGACACAGAGAACAAATAAGGCCGTAGAGGCTGACGCAGAAGTCGTAGAGGGCTTCAGAGGCAGCGCTGGGAAGATTCTGTGGGGCAGAATGGGAGCAGATCAGCAGATTCTAAGCTAGGATAGGGTGACGCAGCTCCTGGAGGAGTGACGCAGTTCCTGAGCAGTGCTTAAAGCATTTTTCACTGTCCAGCATAGGGAACAACCGGAGTCACAGTGGGGTTTGATCATTCGGTTGTTGATTTGCTGAAATATCTGTCTCCGGATAGAGGTGCTACTGCCGAGGATATTCTCTGTTGGGTGAGCCATTTCTGGCACCTAGTTGTATTCACGAAATCTTCTTAATAATACAAACCCTCTATATGCTACACCTGTTTTCCTGAATTGGGTTTTTCCGGGGACGATTGTCCAAAAATAATGGTGTCCCTTGTGTTATTGTTTCTAGTTATTTTAGTGCACGATCTGTATATCTGTGAAGGCTGCAATAGTTTTTACTTCGATGTTTATGCAATTAAATAACTTTTTAATGTAAAGACCAAGTAGGAGAGTGTAAACGAGTAATTGCAGTAGGGATTTCCGATGTGTTAGATTCAGGTATTTTCACACATGAATGCAATAAAATAAATAACAATAATAGCATTGAAATATTACATACATGTAAGAATAATATATCCAATCACCAAGATATGCCAATCATAGAAGCTCCAATACAAATAAAATTATCTCAACATTGAAATTCATCCATTCATCCCAAAAATCTCAAACTCAAAAGATAACAAAAATCTCACAAGAGAATATGACCAATCCAAGTGATGATGAGAGAATGAATCAACTCATCATCTATTTATACAATGTCTAATGAATTCTATTTAGCTTATTTTGGCCTAATTTAGCCCCTAGAATAAGATAATGTGCAAAATAACAAGTACCTTTGGTGACAAGCCCACCAAAATAGCTCAATAATAAAGGAGTAAGCCTTTCAAGAGGGTTGAATGATCAATAACATGTGTCGTTGGGCCTTAGAGGAGGCCTAATGAAGTCCATAGGTTCCATAATATGAAATAGGACTCCAAAAATAGTGGACAAGGGGTTGGCCCATTGTTATCCAAATAAATATGTGGTGCTCCCAAATGGATGTGAGGGCACACAAATGTCCTCATGGGTCTAAAAACATATCAAAGATGCATGTAGACCATATGCAAGGGCTAGGATGATGATATAAGTTATTCCACATCATCATATAGATCCTGGACCATCTGCCAAGTGTATGGTGTAACTGTGGAGCTAGTTGGACATGGTGAACCAGGTGCATCTTCTTTTTCGAATAGGTGAACCACGAGAAATCTCTAAATGACTCTGGGGATCCATAGAATGTTGTATATTGTTGTGGAGGCCCATGGATCTCTACACACACCCTACATGTTCCAATGTATCCCTTTGGAGGCTTAGGACCTCGTATAGTGAGACCAAAACCAAAATGGAGACCATCTGTAATCCTGCATAAGATCCAGTGCATCCTCTTTCCCTCCACTACACTAAGTCATTAAAGAAATAAAGTAAAGGAGTTTTACAAACCGTGGAAAACAAGTGGGCACTTCATAATGGCATGCACTTCCATAGTGGGCTTTGGCATGTGCAAATGTTTCCAATCTCGAAGGGGGGTTAACAAAGCACCCTATTAGGTGGTTTCTGCTTCTAAAGGGGGTGGTATGTCCATTGTACATCCTTCAAATGGTGGTGTCATGTGATAAAGTGATGGAACGAAATAAGGGATGAAGGGGAAAACCCGGGTCACATGCCATGGTACAAGGGTAGCTAATGAAAGGGAAGCCCAAAATTGGGTAAAGTATGTGTAGGAGGGAGAAATCGTGATACATGAGTTACCCCAACCTTGATTTTTCCACCCTTCTTCATATTCCTTTTTCCTTTTATGATTTTTCTTTGGTTAACTGCTCATACCCCCTTTAAGGTGGGGTAGTTCATTGTCCACTAGGGGTTGGGACAATCATGGGTTCCTTAATGATAGAGGAGGCCCATCTAGAGCCTATAGGAACCATAGTGATGGCCATGGAAGGGGGTAGATCTCATGTATTGGATTTTTCCCACATGCTAAATGTGTTTGTCTATATTTTGCATTTTGTGGTACAATTTCCTGTTGAGTGTGGCCAATTTTTTTCTTTTCTTTTCTTTTCTTTTGCATCAACCTCTGGGCATCGTTCCAGGCCTGACCCAAGGTCTGGGCAAATGGGAGGGGGTGGCTGACCCTTTATGGACCTAGTGTAGGAATGTGGACCCAAGGGGAGGGAGTTGCTGATCCTTTTTGGACCTAGTGGAGGATTGTGTACCCAAGGGGAAGAGTGATGAATGGGATTATAATGAGTGGAAGGGGGTGATATATGTGGATCGGGGAGTGGGACCATGCAACTAAAATTGGAGTTTCCCATGTAGTACCATCCCTAAAGCCGAAAGGTCAGTAAAAGAGACCCCATGGGATTAGGGTCCAAGGTTAACATCCAAAAGAGACCTAAGGGACAAGAGAAAAAACCTAGCCCACTCTTTCTGCCAAATCCCCCCATTAATCCATGCCCAAGAGTTTCCATGATAAGTAAACTAAAATACTCAATCACCAAATGACAAGGCATACCTTTAGGTTTGGGAGGCCCACCTTCAAACATGCAATCATGAAAGATGAGCAAGGGACCACATGGCTAGCTTAGGTGACAGAGAAATGGCACAATGAGCTAGATGGTGGCTACAAGGGGTTGCTCACTGTCGGCTGAGGACCATCATGGAGAAATTTTGTCCTAGGGATATCACCCACAAAATGGTGGGTAACAGATCCAATGGACAAATGTGGACCCATATTGAAAATATGTGAAAAGGGGTTGTAATAAGCAGAGGGGAGTGATGTATGTGATGTCAGGAAGAAAGACCACGCAACCAAATTCAAGGTTTCCCACATAGTGCCACTCCTACAACTAGTAGCAAAAAGAGGACATCCTATGGGACTAGGATACAAGGTTAACCACCAAGTTGGACAAGGGGACAAGAGTACAGACCAAGCCCATTCTTTTCGCTAAATGCCCCCACTAATCCATGCCCAAAAGTGTCCATGATAAGTAAACTACCCAATTACATAATGAAAGGACCTTCAGGGTTGGAAGGCCTGCCTTCAAACATACAGTCATGACAGATGGTAGAGGGTGCATAATGGTCGGCTCAAGTGGCAGAGATGATGGCACATCGAGCTAACTGGTGGTTGCAAGTGGCTCTTGGCTATCGACTGAAAACAATCTAGGAGAAAATTTTCTCATATGGGTGTCACCCACAGAATGATATATATATATATCTATATATATATATATATATATATATATATATATATATATATATATATATATATATATATATATATATATATATATATATATATATATTTCAAACAAAAAGTATATATTAAAAATAATAATAATAATAATAATTAGAAAAAAAAAGAAACCCAAAAATATTATATAAAAAATTAAAAAATATATAAAGGAAATAGAAAAAAAAATAAAATTAAAAAAATATATATGAAGAAAAAACAACAAAATATAGTAAAATAAATAAATAAATAATCAAATGCCGCTACCTCTGACCATCAAATTTGTCCAAACAAAAAATACCACCGCAACAACCGACACTAACACACTGTCATATGCAACCATCGCTACCAAGTCCATCTTGTCGCACACCACGTTGTTGGGCAGTTGATGCTGAGCCCCACTCCCAATGTCACAGAAACCCCGAACCGTCACTTTCATTGCAGCAACATCGATGCATAGATGCCAAGCTTCCGTCTCCCTATTCGTCATCTCCCACCACTCCACTTTTGCAGTAAAATTTCAAATTCACCACCTGTCCTCCTTCCGTATTTGCCCTTGTTCCCACTGTGTCAAATACCGCTGCATACGGAAGCCAAACCTCCCCTCGGCACGGTTGCAACTCCTCTGAATCGATTCTTCGCCATTAATCGTACCTATTCCATCATTGACATCACCAATAGAATCCAAAACGGCTGGAGCTAACCAACCTGCTATAGGGCATTAAATGCCCAGTTATATGCAGGCTGGATAACCCAATAACACGCGCACACCCATTTCTTATTTATCTAGTCTCCGCGCGGGCGTGTTATCGGGTTATCCAGCCTGCATATAACCGGGCATTTAATGCCCTATGGCAGGCTGGTTAGCTCTTGCCATCCAAAACGATTGTTGTCATTTGAGGTTGAATTGAGGGTTTCCAAGGTTCATGGTTTAGTTATCAAGTACAAAAAAAAATCGATTGATATAAACATTGCCCGAGTTGCTCCACTCTTTGAATTAAAGATTTTGGGTGTTATATTAATCGAAGGAATTAAGTTGACATACTACATAAGAAGAAACTAAGTTATTAATTAGAAGTATAAGCATATTAATTAAAAACTATCATTTACAATACAAAAGTTTTAAAGGTATATATATATATATATATATATATATATATATATATATATTCAATAAAAGGAATACTCTTCAATTATTTAAGGAAGTGGACTATGATTATTATAGTCTAAAGAAAATTGTGATTTGATGATATGAAAGAAAAAGAAAAAAGTCATAAGGAAGGAAAAAAATAAACATCTCATTTAGTCAAGGTTATATATATGTAAAAGAGTCAAAATAGGTTAAAGATTTAAAAATAAGTCAAGAAAAAGCAAAAATATGCATGCCGCAAGGGGTTGTGGATTCTTTCAAAAATGTCCTTTTTACTCAGAAGGATATCCTAATTGTCCAGAGTCACTTAGAAATCAAAATGTCATCTGCAAAAAATGTTACAAAACTTCTACTTTAGTTGAATATCAAAGTGACATACAAAAACAATCATGAGAAATAGATATGAAGATTCGAGAAATGATGAAATAGTTAATGGCAACCCCTGAGCAACAACATGCATATTTTAATAAGGAAATGAAGAAAATAGAATCCAAATTGCAAGTTAAATTCCCATCATCACTCCTACAAAATGATGTAACCCAGTGTATTGAGAAATTGCAGCTGGAAGATCAAGAGAAAGACAAAATAGCCAAACTTCGACAAAACAAGAAAGCATTACAACAAAAATATAAAGATCCTACGGATATGCATTACAAGTAAGTAATGGAAACGAACGAAGAAATTTATCTCCTCAATGACCACGTTGAAAAATTACTTGCACAAATCAAGAAGACTTAGGTCACAAAGAAGGAACTCAAGAAACACTTATCTAAACAAGAAGAGGAAAATCTACATTTAAAGAACCTTAATAAAATTTTATTAGAATAAATCAAAAGTTTAAAAGATGAAGAGGACACTAAGAATAAAGTCAACAATCCATAAAGCGGAGAAATTTCACGTCTAAGGAATCATAATCAAAACCTTCTTACACAAATAAAGAAGCTTAAAAGTGGGAAGAAGTCACTAAAAGACAAGTTAGAACAAGTTACTCAAGAATAAGTACTGAAGTCTCCAGTCATAACAATCCAAATTGAAGATAAAGGAACGAATAACGATCCAGTCAATATCACAACTGATGGGGATTAAAATCGCAATCAGGGGATAATCCTTTACTTTAACAAATATCAGTTGTGGGTCTATGGTTATGGCCCACTAATACTATCAGAAGCATTAATTAATGGAACCCCACTCTGAAACACTTAGCCAGACTTCAAATATTTTACACCCGCGTTTAGAACTCCATCGGATCCATCCAGGTCATTAACCAACACGCACTTCTCTGCGCGATCGCCATTTGATCAGCCAACCGACAGACGATCCTGATCACTGGAGCTCAACGAGGCTTTAAGCCCACTGTATAACAACCCATCGGGTCCGATTTGGGGATTAACAATCACGCTTATTCGCACCTGATTCGATCAGTGTTTCAACGGACGGTCCGATCATCTCCAGACTTCAACTAGATTAAATCTCAGCTCATAACATCATCGAGTCCGTCTTTGGGAATACCACTTATGGTTTTGAGGCCACCCAATAATTTGTTTACCACCTTATGAAGACTGCTTTCGCTACTTAACGCCCTCACGTCTATGCCATGCGATGACCGTCGATCTGTTTCTGATCCGATAGTTCATGTCTTATCGCATGACTGCCATTGCTAAGTCTCCTTGGCCAGTTCGGATAACACAACTCTCCTTCGATGCGATATCACTTGGTCTATTCTCTGTGATTTGATTTGGTCCGTTGATTGTCCAGATCCAATGGCTCTTACTCCTTGCGCCTACACCATAGATCGCCAATGATAACCGTCTATCTGTGAGATCTGATGGCTCTTGTGCATACTCCGATCAATTCCTCTACCTCTAAATTACCCACTCTCATTCCTGTTATTAAAATAATGTAAAAAATAAAACAAAGTTTTGTTTCGGACCTTGATGGCCTAATTTACATTCATTTCTCCTTTCGCTCTGTTCACTCACTTTCTCTCCTGAATCCTTCCTCTCTGGACTAATTCTTCTAATTAGTGGCCATCGTTCCTAATCTACCCGTAGGCTTACAATCCCCTCATGAATCCTCTCTCTCTGTCCTTTTAGAAAAGAAAGGAAATACAATATATCTAAGCTAACCATCTCCTCCACAATTGAAGGGATAGACTATACATTTAGAAATCAAATCCTATCCTAATCTAAACAAACTAAACTACTTGGCTTGATCTCCACGCAGGGAGGATCAACTTGCCACCTATTCTCTCTTTTCCTTAGTATTTGGCAACAATATAAATACTTACATACTTTGCAATTTATAAAAATTAAATAACCAATTCTTCCTCCAAACTCTCATTAGCCACAACAGGTGACCACACCATTACATTGCTGGCTAGGCCTAGATGCTCCTGCATTAGACTCCCAAGGTTAAAAATAATCATGATCTCCTGATCGTGTGCTTCTGATCTGTGTCCTCCTAGATCCCATACTTTGTTCAGTAGTCTGTCCTTGGTTACTGTTGTTGTTGGTTTTCATTCTCCAGGTCTCCATACTTTATGCTGCATTGCCCCATTAACTATGCTCTCACTATCTGCTGCTGTCTTTTCAATATAACTTACTGCTTTTTGCTCATCATCACAATTTATGCCAGGCTTCCACACTTTAATTTGCAGTTTACCATTACCTTCACCTATACCATTCTTTCCAGCCCATCTTCCTTTCTCCTTTTGTCCTCTATTTATTCTATTGGAATGTTGTTGTATGAGTCCCCACAACTCACCAATTTCTTTGTCCACTTCACTACTCAGATGATGAATACTATTCTCCTGCAACTGGATGTGTTCTTGCATACGAACATCATAATCCATGTGCCAATATTTTCCCATATATATTTCTAAAATGTACAAATTCTTTCTCCATTTATCCCCTGCAACAATTCCAGTTCCTTCTTCTAGTTTCTCGTTCATGGCTTCATCACTTTTTACTTCAATTTCCAGTATACCTGCAATTCCACAAATTTCTTGAAAACTAAGAATTATTCCTGCTTGCTTAGGTACTTGGAATACCTCTTCTTCTAGTAACTTAATTTCTGCACCCTTAATGATTATGGCATCATATTTGTCTGCTTCTGAAATGTCATTTTCAGCCTCTTCTTCATCAATAACTCCCTGTTGCACAATAGTATTCTTGTTACTATCATCCCTTGAACTCATCTCCAGTTCAACAATTCCATACTGTAATTTCAACATCATTCCATCTTTCTGAGACATTCTGATCTCATCCTTCCTTACTTTGATCTGATCTTCAGAATCAACTCCTTGTTTCAAATTGACTTCACATTGCCTTGTTTCTGCATATAAATCTTCACCAGAATCAATCAATTCATTAAACACAAATGCTTTACCCTGTTTCCTCATTATGCCAACATTTCTGACAACTTCTTTTCCATATTTGTCATCCATGACAACTTCTTCATTCTCATTCAGTTCTGGTTGTACAGTCTGATCACTTATTCTTTGGTTTTCTTGCCTCTTCTCCAAAAGACTTGACTCATGCCACAAATCTGCCATCTCATTTGGAATTTCTCCCAAGAGCTCTGCACGATCTTTACTAACTTCATTGTCTGCAACATCTATCTTTAGTCCTTCTCTACTCTGGCTTTCTTCAAGGTCAATAATATTCAATAACTGTTTAACATCTACCAGTATCAATCTTCAGTAGCTTCTTTCCTTTGGCTTTAGTCCTCAATAGTTGTCCAATATCTGCATAATTCGCTACAGCTATGTTTAACAACTGCTCTTTCCTTTGCATCACAAGATTATGTGAATTTCCTTCTTTTATCTTCTGAAAAATCATATCTTTACTTTTCCTTTCCCTTATGACAACATTAAACAGTTGCCTTACTTCAATGCATCCTGCATTTACACGCAAAATACTAGTTTCAAAATTATGAGACACCAAGGTCTCCTCAAATAATTTCATCATCAATTCTTCCAGTTGACTCCCACTTCCTGAATACACCATAATATTCTCCATTTGGTTTGTATTAGCTTCATTAGTTTTCCTGAGAAAACTCTTTGTTCCATATTCATATGAATGGATCTCTTCCTTTCCAAACACTTCTTTGATCTCAATAATTCCTTTGCAATCCTCCTTTTGATTTATCCTTTGGATGTCATCTGACTGGATATCTTCCTTCACTTGACTGTAACTTTTCTCTTTATTCTTTAGATGACTGTGGGTAGTCATCTTTTCACCTGTTGATACGACAGTTGCCAATAATTTCTTGTTTTTCCCTAAGCTTACATGACTTGCAAGCACACAACAATGATCACTTTTAAAAATACAATACCTTTCATCCTCTTTTGATGCTTCAAGCACCAATCTTCCATCATAGATCTTCTGGATTTCAGTAGATCCTCTTTGTTGTGACTCCATTTCTTTGAGTCTCTCCTTCTCTAACAAATCAATATGAATTTGTTCAAGTTCCCTGAACTTGTTTATCAGCTTGCCATTCCACCTCTGTTGCAATAGCTTCCACTTGACCCATTTCTTCATTCTCCATCTGTATCTTTGATCTTCATTTGTCTTTCTTTGTAGGCCCTATGTTATTATATTTACTCCTCCTCTCATTACTTCCATATTAATATCTTGTTCTTCATTTTGCTTCCAGTTGCTATACTCCTGCAATCTAATGCCTTCCCCAAATTCACTCTCATGTAGCTGATCATCTCTTTTAAATTGTTGGTTTCTTCCATCTTTATCTTGCTGGATTAATACTCCTATTTCCTTCATGTCTCTAAGGATATAACTTTCTTGCTGCTCTTGATCTTCCATTTCACCTTCAAATAATCTCTGCTTAATTTCTCTGATTTTAATATCATACTTATTAATGTTTTCCTCCATACCTACAATCACATCATTAATTGAAGAGTCTAAACATTTACTTAACTCTATAAATGTTTAAGACATTTCATCCTTATCATGCATGGTAACCATAATCTCTTCTTTATCAGGTTCTGAAAGCTTCGTTTCTCCTTCAGGTTCCTTGAGCAATCTTTCCAAGAACTCTATTTCCATGTGAAATCTTTCCAGCAGTTCATCACAACTTTCATTCTCAGCTTCATTCTTTTCCTGGCAATCCTCCTGAGTTATCCTATTTTCTGCACTATCATATTGCAAAGTTCTTTCATCAATTTCATTAGACAAATTCATTTGCTTACCTTCTTGGAATACCACTATGGCAATTTCATTAGACTTCTGGTCCATATCAACTTCATCTGACTGTCTTACACCAAACAGAAATTCATTTATGAACTCTTTCTGCTGCAATAAATCAGCACCTTCTTCCTCTAAAAGGCATTCTCCATCATACTTCACCTCAAGAGCTTCATTCCTATTTGTGACAGTTTCACCAGATTGTCCATCATCCTCTGCATATCCTGCAAACATACACAAACTATGAGAATTAAAATCACAAGGCTTCATTGCCTCATCTGCTTCCCTTGTCAACATATCTTCTAATTGTTCTGAACTATTCCAATAGTTCATGAGATCTTCAGATGACCTCTCATTATCCTCTTCACCCAAAATTTCTCCCTGTTCTGGTCTACAAATGGAAACTTCCATTTCTGCTTCTACTTCTCTAAGGTTTTCCATCAACCACTTTACCTGTCTTTGTTGTAGCCTTCTCTACAACTTAGGCCACTTCACTGGCTTCTTCTTCAAGACCCAACCTAGTCTTTGGTTCTCCTCTAGCAGCATTACTAATGCATCGAGTTCTTCTCTTATCTCAGCTATTTCCTTGTCAAGCTCTGCTTGACTCATCTATTTCCTACAGATTGTTTGAGCACCCTTCTCCTTCATCTTGTAGCCTTCTTCTGAACCTTCCATATGACTTTCCATAGCCATCTTCTCTTATGTGTGAGTTCCTACACTTGCAACCAATCAACTTCCTTCTAAGTTGATCTTCTCACCAAGCTTCTCCTCTGCCTGGACTCCAAGTTACTTGCACTGAGCAATCTTGCTCTCTCTTTGGTTGCTACACTCACTACTCTTAAGGACTCCTCTATCCCTATCTATTCCAAGCCTCAGTTGGAATGAGGTTCTGCTACAATCTCTAAGAACTTCCAAGAGTTCTTCCTACAGTCTTACTGCTGTAGTCCAGTGCCAAACTTTGCATTCATTTAACATGCTGTGAACTCTCGTACCTTTTTAGTCATAATCTTCACAAGCAAGGCATCCTTGCTCTGATACCAAATGGTGGGGATCAAAATTGCAATTAGGCGATAATCCCTTACTTCAACAATTATCAGTCGTGGGTTTATGGTTATGGCCCACTAATACTATCGAAAGCATTAATTGATGGAACCTCACTCTGAAACACTTAGCCAGACTTCAAATATTTTACACCTGCATTCAAAAATCCATCAGATCCGTCCAGGTCATTAACCAGCACGCACTTCTCTGCGCGATCACCATCTAATCAGTCAACCGACGGACGGTCCTGATCGCTGGAACTCAACGAGGATTTAACCCCGCTGTATAACACCCCATCGGGTCTGATTTGGGGATTAACAATCACGCTTATTCGCACCCGATACCCATCCGATCAGTCTTTCAACGGACGGTCTGATCATCTCCGGACTTCAACTAGATTAAATCTCGGCTCATAACATCATCGGGTCCGTCTTTGGGAATACCACTTATGGTTTTGAGGCTGCCCGATAATCCGTTTACCACCTTATGAAGACCGCTTTTGCTACTTAACGCCCTCGCGTCTATGCCATGCGATGACCATCGATCTGTTTCTGATCCGACGGTTGACGTTCTATCGCATGATCGCCATCACTAAGTCTCCTCGGCTGGTTCTGATAACACAGCTCTCCTCCAATGCGATATCACTTGGTCTATTCTCCACGATTTGATCTGGTTCATTGATTGTCCAGACCCAACGGCTCTTACTCCTTGTGCCTACACCACAGGTTGCCAATGCTAACCATCGATTTGTGAGATTTGACGGCTCCTGTGCATACTTTGATCAATTCCTCTGCCTCTAAATTACCCACTCTCGTTCTTGTTATTAAAAGAATATCAAAAATAAAATAGAGTTCTGTTTCAGACCTTGATGGCCTGATTTACATTCATTTCTCCTTTCGCTCTGTTCACTCACTTTCTCTCCCGAATCCTTCCTCTCTGGCCTGATTCTTCTAATTAGTGGCCATCGTTCCTAATCTACCCGTAGGCTTACAATCCCCTCATGAATCCTCTCCAATCCTCTCTCTCTATCCTTTTAGAAAAGAAAGGAAATACAATATATCTAAGCTAACCATCTCCTCCACAATTGAAGGGATAGACTATATATTTAGAAATCAAATCCTATCCTAATATGAACAAACTAAACTACTTGGCTTGATCTCCACGCAGGGAGGATCAACTTGCCACCTATTCTCTCTTTTCCTTAGTATTTGGCAACAATATAACTACTTACATACTTTGAAATTTATAAAAATTAAATAACCAATTCTTTCTCCAAACTCTCATTACCCACAACATGTGACCACACCATCACATTGATGGCTAGGCCTAGATGCTCCTGCATCAACAACTCAAGAAGAGGATAAACCATTTGAAGTGAAGACGGACTCAGAAGTTGCAGTTCAAGCAACAAAAATTTCAAGTGAAGATTTCGCAATTAATCATGCGACCTCTATACCCAAACTAGAAACAAGTGACTTATGTTCCCCAGAACGTTGATTTCACCATAATCCAGTCTTGTGATAGCAATTCATCCCATGTTTTCAGTAATTGAAAGATTCCACAAAAGATTCATTTTGGATGGTTACATAGTTTTATAGTACAACAATTTTGTACCACACTCAAGAGTTCATATCATCATGTATAATCAAAGATGGAAGTACGACAAGTTAAGGAGGCGAAGCAATATTGTGAGATAGAAAAATATATTAGGCTTCCTCATCAATAAGATTTGAGGACAAAACCTTTCTAAATGGGAAGGCAATGTTATGAATAAAATATATAAAAATAATATAACTAAATAATAATTAATTAGTGAAGAGGCATGTCTCTAAGGACATGACTGTTCATGAAAGGGCACCTGCCTAGGTATATAAGTAGGTCCTCATTTATAACCATCAACATTTCAGTTATTCTATATATTTCTATATAAATACATTGTCCTATCATTGATATTTATATGTTTTAAATCTTCTGAAGTATTTTGTTGCGTCTACATCATAACAGTTGATTTATGAAAGTACTTAAATATAGTTATGTTAGTATGAAATTTGAATCACAATGGACAATTTACGACCATAATGAAGACCTCGACCAATAGGTTGGTAGAGATGTGCCCTGGAACTAAGTTATTATCTAGATACATATTCATAGGCTATTTAACATGATTCCTTGTATCCTGCAACCTAGGATATTTTGTATTAATGTGTTGTGGGTCCCTCGTCCCTGATTTGTTAGGTGTATTATCAAATGACAACTGTTCGACATCCTACATTTGGATATTCCTATATTGGTGCCTAGTGTTTTTCTTATGTAGTTTGTTGGCATATTTTCATCGGCTTGATTTGGTTGGAACCTCAGTTATTTTTTTCTTTTTATAAGTATGAAATTGATGAACTGTTTTAAGCAATTTGCTTTAATTTCTTTAGACAAATAGTTTAGAACATGTGAATATAGTATTTGTAAGCCTTTTGATTGTGAATAAGTGAATAGATATTCTCATTTTGTTTACTAGCTAACTAAGGATTTACTTTAAGCAGTGGTAAAACATCCATGGCAGCAACAGTTGGCATTGACAACAATTTTCCATTTGTTAAAGTAGTAAGTGTTGCATGTCCTTGCTCATTAAGGGTTTTCTTAACCTAGCTTTCTAGGTAATATTGATTTCTAGTCATTTTGCTATCTGACAGGTATTTGGTGAATCAATTATTGGACTGAATGAGAGCAGCAAATGTGTAGTTATAGTCAAGGTTAGCCTTAATTGAATATGATATTATGTTAACTCTTAAGATTCTCCGAGTGTCAGTTGGAATTCATCTAAAGTAATATTTGAACTAAGTTATGCAATTTAACAGGTTTTTGAGGATGCATACAAGTCTCCATTGAGTATTATCATTCTTGATGATATTGAACGGTATTTTTTGCACTTTTTCCTTGGATTAAATGGTTGAAGCATCACTTTATTAATGATTTATGCTCCTTTTTTCTTAGCTAATGTTGAAGCCTTAGAAAATGCTTTTTTAGCTTTTGCATTTGAAATTGCACCTTGCTATTCAACTATTTATGAGCAGGAAAATGAACTTTCCTTTTATTCCTTACTTTCTGAATTGTTTGTCCACTGGGTTCCAGATTATTGGAGTTTGTGGTGATTGGGCCCCGGTTTTCAAACTTGATCTCACAGACATTGTTGGTGCTTCTCAAGAAAACCCCCCTAAGGTACTGTATTTCAAATATCTTAAACACCATGATTAGGATTTTTTTTCCTTTTCCCTTGAGAGTAGGGTGTTCCAAATCATGAACTCTATTGTCAGTCATATGGTGAGGCTAAGTTGGTTTAGATGTAGTTTGGTTTCTTATAACTATGCAGGACTTTCAGCTGACAGATGCTTTGCCACTGTTTTTGAATAAAAACTAACCAGGGAAGGAATCTGTCAGTTATCAGGACTACAAGTGAAGCAAATGTCCTTAAGTCTTTGGGTATTCACAAGGCTTTTGGTATTCCATTTCATGTGCCAACATTTGGGCGTGTAGACAAAGAAGGTATTTATGAACAATTAGTTATTATTAAAGATGCAATTCAGTGAATTGGTTTGGTTAGAAATATAGTAGTCTTTATCCCTTTCATTTGCCTTAAACCATGTAAAACCATTCTGAGTTACTGGGAAATCAGGGCGTCTATTACTTGGGGTTCCTGGCTTGTCTTTGGCTAACTTTCCAGGATAAACAATTTTGTAGATGGGTAGCGTCTTAATAGATGATAGGATGAGACATGCATGGAGTGATAACAATTGTGGATTGATGCATGTAACATTCTCTATATTTTTCTGGGATGAATCTTTGCAGGTTCTACAACAGCTATCTATGTTTGCAAAAGATGATCTTGATGCAGCAGTGGAAGCTATTGATGAGGTTTGTAATGCACAGGAAGAAATTCTTTATCAATAGTGGTGATGAAGTTTCAAATTCAAACCCAATTGGTGCATTGTATTTGCATTACTATCTGACAATGGGATTCTTTATTATACTAGTTAGTGTTGTTAAAAGCTTCCTTTGTGATTGGTTGTGTTAATTGGCTACCTGACCATTACATGTTTTAAATGTTTATATTACTAAGCGCAAGAAGAAAACTTAAAGTAATCTCTTTTACAGATACCAATCAAGAAATTGTTTATGTTAGTGGATATGGCGACACAAGGAAAGAAAGGGAACAATGTGGAAACCATCTATTCCAGAAAAGAGAAAATAAACATTAATCATTTCTAGTTTCTAAGAAAAAAATTTCAGTAATACTCACATCAAGATACATTTTTCGACGTGTTTCGAACCAACCAATGTGGTTCATCGTCAGGACAAGATGAAGAATCAAATCATAGCAGTGGGTTAAATAGAGAGACAGATCATTCCAACAGCTATAAAGAAACAACTACTTTTGATTGGGCCAAAAAATAGGTGAAGGATTAATTTTATTCATAATTTAAATAATTAAATCAAATATATATAAATAAATATTAATATATTTTTCACATAAATTTGAAATTACTTTTGACTGGACTAAGAATTAGGAGAAAAACATTTTTCATATATATATATATATATAAAGTGATGAGATATTATTACCCAATCCTTAAAATGAAGCCTAGGATGAATTATTAACTAAAAGGGGAATTGTAAAACATATATTAAAATAATGGGAAATATTATTCTTGTTACAAAGCTTAATAAATAAGAAATTAAAATAGAGAGCGTGAACAGGGAAGAGCGAATAGAGTTCAGCGCACACAGGGGTAGTCAAAGAACCCTATGAAGGGTGGCAGAGGAGGGGGCTCCACTCCCTCCTACAAGGAGGCCATGGCCAGCAGGGGAAAGAAGCCTCTAGAAAATGTTAGGGAAACAGGGGTGGAAGGAAAAAAAATCACGGAAGAGGGAACAAAAGAACCCATAGAAAAGGATCAACATGGCACAAAAGACAAGGAGGTAGAAGACAAAAAACAGGAAACTAAAGACAAGAAACACAAGGGGCCCTGCAAACCCAAAATAGATATAACTCCCAGAGTGATTTTAAATAATCCAGAGCTGTAGGCGTACAGGGAACACATGGGGACATATGGCATCATCTGTAAGTTCATGTGACTATGGCCCACTGAAAAAGCCCTACAGTTGTAGATCAAATACCACTGGAAACCTAAAGGAAGCATAGATCTTCATCTTGGGTCCAAGGGTTTCTTCACGGTGGTGTTCACAAATATTGAAGACAAGGACAGAATATTTGAAGGAGGGCCCTACTTCTATGCTACTGTAGGGCTCTACATGAGACCATGGATAATGAACTTCGTCCCAGAAAATGAGACCTTTACTTTAGTTTCGGTCTGGGTAAGGCTCTACTCTCTACCTCTTGATTACTGGCAAAATGAATTGTTAGCAGCCATAGGCAATAAATTAGGTCGCTATGTTAAAGCCTCTGAAGCCACTAGAAGAGGAAAATACACTTCCTTTGCTAGAATATGTGTGGAAATGGATCTATCAGGAGCTCTATCGGAGGAGATAATCCTGGAAGTTTTTGATGAAGAATGGGTGCAAACAGTAGATTATGAGCACATTCCATTCAGATGTTGCAAATGCCATGAATATGGACATCTCTTCAAAGATTGTCCGCTCAACAAAGAAATAAACAAAAGTAGAAGCAATACAGTGAAAGAATCAAATGGTTTTCAGAAAGTGGTTAACCGAAGTAAAGGAAGTAAAAGAGGACCGAAAAATCAGCAGCGCGAAGGACAACAGTTTAGGCAGAACAATTTTCAGGTGCTTTAGGAAGAGGAAGAGATTACTAAAGAAGATCAAGCAATGGAAGGGAGTTTTGTAGAAAAGGAGGAAGGGAAAAACCTAGAACAAACAAAAAATGATGAGTACCAGAAAGAAGCCACTATGAGCAATGTTGAACAAGAAATAGATCAGGAAATGACCCAGAATGATACGAACCCAGAGGACCATGAACTACTAGAAATTCTTGACAAAGAAAACCTAGATGTAGAAGGCTTCTTGAGGCAGGGTACCACGTTGGGAGTGTATTCACTACCTCAAGAGGAACTCAGAAGAATACAACAATTGTTTCTATGGAGATCACAAACTGGGAAGCAAGAGTGATGTAACAACGTAGACAAGCAAGACAACAAAGGAGTGAAAACGATGAAAGCTACGCTGGGACTAGTTAATAGAAACCCAGGCAAGAAAAGAGGCAGGAAAAAGTAGAATGAACTCTTGATGGAGGTGGAAAGCTGATGATTGATTCAGGTAAGATGAAAGATCTAGCCAGCTACTCCTTTACAAATCTTTTATAATGAATTTGACATCTTGGAATATTAGAGGTCTAGGGAGTAAGAGAAAGTAGAGAATGCTTAGCAACAGAATGAAACAAGAAACGTCGGATATAATGTTTATCCAAGAAACGAAATGTTCCATTCAAAAGGTAAGACAAATCCACAGTAAATGGCTTAGCAGCTATGAGTTTCTTGAAGTAAAAGCAGAGAATACAGCAGGGGGTTTACTCACTCTATGGAATCCCCACAAAATTGGCATTCTGGATGCTGAGGCATCCAGAAATTACTTGTCGATTGTCATTCAACCAGTAGGAGAAAGGGATACCTTTCTGGTCACAAATGTTTATGGTCCTCAGAGAATAGATGACAAACTTAAGTTTTTGGATACCCTGGTGGATCTCAGGAGTAGACATGCAGATATACCTTGGATCATGGGAGGGGATTTTAACATGATTAAATCCCTTTCAGAGAAGAAAGGAGGAACAAGATCTCTAAGTAAAGACTCCATGGCTTTCCAAACTTTTTCTGACAACATAAAGCTTGTTGATACTAATTGGAATACTGGCCTATTTACTTGGAATAACAGGAGAGGAGGAGATGCCCTAGTCGCCTCAAAGCTAGACAGATTCTTCATCTCTGAGAATCTTATGCTAGATGGGAAAGAGGTAACAGCACGAGTTCTTCCCTTTGGAGGCTCAGATCATTGGCCAATCCAATTGGAAATCAAGGGTATAGGGACTCCTAGAAATAAACCCTTCAGATTTGAAAATATATGGTTGTCACACCCAAACTTCACAAGAAACATTGAGAAATGGTGGTCAAAGGACTTGCGGATTCAGGGAACCAGAATGTATCTTCTTCATAAGAGACTAAAGCACATAAAATGTCGGCTTAAGGAATGGAATAGGAAGGATTTTGGTAATATTTTTGAAGAAAAGAGAGTAGTTGAAAACAAAATGCAGATTCTCAACCAAGCTCTAATCAAGGAAGGCTTTGATAAAAATATAAGTGAAAAAGTGGATAAACATTATAAAAAATGGGAGGATCTATGTAAACAAGAGGAAATATTTTGGAGATAAAAACCCAGAGTTCAATGGTTAAAAGAAGGAGAGCGCAACACTAAGTTCTTTCATAGAACCACCATGGCCAATAGAGTTCACAATAATATCTCTTCAATCAAGAATGAAGCAGGGGAACTTCAGATATCCCATAAAGCTATAGAAGCTGTGTTAATCCACCACTTCCAAGGTATAACACAAGAAAGCATTTCAGACAGAGAGCAAGCCATCAGAGAGATTAAAGAAACATACCGAAACTGGTATCCAGGGAGGACAACTTCAACCTTAATAGACCAGTAACAGATGGGGAGTCAAGCGATGTAATCAAAGACATGCAGAATGGAAAAGCACTGGGCCCCGACGGTTTCAATGTGGACTTTTACAAATCTTGTTGGAATATTGTTAAGTAGGACATTTGAATGTGGTGGAGGATTCTAGGTCAAATAAAACCATTCTGAAAGCCCTCAATACTTCCTTCATAGCCCTGATCCCCAAACAGGAGATTTCTCTTACACCGGATAAATACAGACCCATAGCCCTATGCAACATAATCTACAAGATTATATCCAAGGTTGTGGCTAACAGACTCAAACTTTTGCTTCCAGTCCTAGTTTCTAGGGAGCAATCAGGTTATGTGGAAGGCAAACAAATTCTGGATAATATCATTCAAGCGCAAGAAGTGGTGCACTCTTTAACTAGCAAGAAGCAGGCGGGTATGATCATGCAATTAGATATTGCCAAGGCTTATGACAAGGTAAACTGGGTCTACCTTAAGAAAATGCTGATTGCATTTGGATTTGATCATATCTGGGTTAGATGGGTAATGGCACTGGTGACCTCCTCCAGCTTTTCTATTTTGGTCAACGGCTCCCCCTCAGAGATTTTCAGTCCTTCTAGAGGCCTTAGATAGTGAGACCCGCTCTCCCCCTTCCTTTTTATTGTCTTGATGGAAGGGATGGGGAGAGCTATTAAGCAGACACAATATTCAGGAAAAATTAAAGGCCTGTAGCTTACTGATAATGGGCAAGCTCTGACTCACCAAAAATTTGTAGATGATACCATGCTTCAGGGACTCCCCACAGTCCAAGAAGATTCAAACTACAAAAGAATTCTGAATCTTTTTGCCTCGGCTTCAGGTATGGAAGTAAATCTCTCCAAATCAAAAATCTTTTTCTTCAATACCAATATTTCTATTCAGAAAAACATCTCTAGAATTCTTGGCTTCCAAAGGGATTCTCTTCCTTCAAAATATTTAGGAGTCCCTCTAACGGCAAAACCAATGCACAAAAGTATATGGGAACCTTTGATCAACAAGTTACAGGGTAAAGTTAGTAAATGGACCATCAGATCTTTAAACCTTGTTGGCAGACTAGTTCTTACAAAAGTAGTGCTTCAAGAAATCCCCATCTTCATGTTATCAGCCCTCCTAGCTCTAAAAGGAGTCCTTTAGTAATTTAGAGTTATTCAAAGAAACTTCCTTTGGGGTAGGGAGGAGACTAAGAGGAAATGGCCCTTAGTGTCTTGGGATAAAATTTGTAAGCCCAAGAACCATGGAGGGCTAGGATTGGATGATCAGGAGATTCTCAGTAAGGCTCTAGGGGCCAAACTTTGGTGGCACTGGGTCCAGCAACCAGATACTCAATGGGCAAAGATCTGGAAAGAAAAATATGCTAATTCCTGGCAGAACAGTGATCTTATAAGAATGTCAGGAAATATAAAAGGTTCTTATATTTGGAACAAAGCTTGGGAAAATAGAAGACTAGTACAAGAGAATAGCTTCTGGGAAATCAGAGACGAAGATCTTGCTCTTTTCTGGGAAGATAAATGGCAGCAAGAATCAATTCTGGTAAAATAATATTTCCTAGATCTTAAACAGGAGTCGGATTCCCAAGGTTTAATAAAGGTTAAATATTTCTGGATACATTCTCAGCTTACGGAAAAGTGGAGAATCTAGAGAAACATAGATTGTAGAAATAACAATCTCCTGGAAACTAAAGCAGAGGAGCTCAGGAAAATAATAGAACAAAGGAAGATCTTAGTGGCAGAGGGACAAGACCAACTGAGATGGGGAGATAACAAAGAGGGCACCTTTAATCTTAAGGAAACAAAAAACATTCTCCTTGAGCTGGATCCCCTAGTTCCATATAAAATCTGGCAAAACCTTTGGAAACATCCAGGGTGGATGAAAATCAAACTCTTCATGTGGGTTGTTTATCACAAGAAAATTCTAACTTGGGATAATGTAAGGAAGACAGGTGTACAGGGGCCATCAAAATGCTTGCTATGTGAAGTTCAAGAAGAAACCTTGGAACATTTACTTAACAATTCCATTTTCACATCTTGGTTATGGGATTTATTTGTTGCAATATTTCAACAATCTGATAGGGATAGAAGGAGCATCATTAGTACCCTCATCAATTGGAGGAAATTTTTTTCGGATAATGAAATTCTTAACTCAGCGTGGGCTCTTATACCAAGCTTCATCGTATGGAACATGTGGAAGGAGAGGAACAAAAGAATTTTTAAGGGAGAAAAAGAACCCCCTCAACACCTGCTGGTGTTAATCCTGAAATAGCTCAAGGAGACTGTGAGAACCATTGTTCGCAACTTCTCCAAAAATTCCCCCTCAGACGCAGATTTAAAAATTCTCAGGCAGCTGGGGTTGCAGAGGCTCACCCTCCTAGGCATTGACAGGAGGATCATTTTGTGGAGGCGAAAAACCGCCCTCCATCGCGGACTAACTTTCCTCCTTTTTATCCGTCGCGATATCCTTCTCATCCGTTGGATTCGGGGGCTGCGAATCAATAGTGGTCCAACAAAGTGCAACTTAGTGGGGTCGGGCTAGTAAATTTCGGGCTCTTTAGAGAAGGGTTATTCTCTCGGCCGACGATCTTCTTGTTTTGATGGGTCGGTTTGTTGGGTAGGGGTTTTCCGGAGGGAGGCCGCGCGATAACACGCGGGATTTTCGTAGGTTGGTTTGGGGTCTTGTCAGTATTGTCTTAGGCTTAATTTTTTTATATGTAATGCTATATGGGGTAGCCCTTAGAGGATTTTGCTCTTTTTTCCTGTCTGTCTCTGCGACATCGAGTGGACGGTGGTAAATACTGTACAATATTTTTTGACTCAATGATATAGAAGGATCCATACTTGCTTAAGTAAAAAAAAATTAAGAAATTAAAATAAATTATAAAATACCAAAGTCAAAGGTTGAATAGAAAAATAAATTAAGATCTATAACAATATATATATAGGAATCAACTAAAGGGATAAAATAAACTGACAAAACGAAACAAAGAGGAATCAATAAACCCAAGGGGGAGAAATCATAAGATACCAAAATCAAGGAAATAGAAAAAGAAAAATCAAGGAAATCGACAGAAACACTAGATCAAGAAGGAAAAAAGCTAATATGAAAGGGCAGAGATCCAACAACTGCTAATTTTTCATTCATCATCCCTATTTAGATTAATCGACCTCCTTTTGATTTCAATGGCTTCCCTAAACTTACGGTGATGAAAATGAGTAATCTTTGCAATAACCTTAGCCTCCTCAATGTATATATGATGCTTTGTCTTTTTCGCATGTTCAACCAAAGCTTAAGAGCGGGTCCTCCCATGCCTGATGTCGGCTGCGTGCTTCTTAATCCTCTGATTTATAGACTGACCTATGCTCCTTAATCATTTCTTTGATTTCCTTCGTTATCTTACTAGGAATGATGATTTAGATTAGTTCAAGCTATATCCTGAATTTTCTGTTGTTCTTTCTTTTCCAAAACTAGCATCTGAGGAGTTGAAACACATTGGTTGACCATTGGTTTCAATACCCAATGTTCTATAGAATGCAGTTCAAGTTTATTAACGCATTTATATGAGCTGTAGGAAGCCGTGTTGTTTGATTATATGAACTGCTGTCTTTTTGACGTGTTCCTGCAGTCAATTTTGACAGATTGCGACATGCTTTGTCTGTTTACCAAAAAATTATCCATTTTTATTAATTCTCCAAAATGATTTTGCTATTAGAGAAGCCATCTTGTTAATAGAATTAGAATGTAAATGATAAAAGCTACAAACCAAAATATAAGAACCATTTTTAAATGTTAGACACACAATAAAGATAGTTCATTCAAATTGAAATTGTAAATGCTAAAATGGACTTGAACCATATGATTTTTAAGGGAAATATATGTGTATCTGAATGATGTATTAAGTAGCTTCTCTAGGTTCACCTTATTTTTATAGTTAAAATAATTTTCTAGATATAATCAGTGTAAACATCAAAGAGTAAATGAATATCAAAATACCAATTGATTATCTTGACAAGCTATCTGGCATGGGTCTTGTTGCAACCCAAACTCACTCCTACAGGGAAAATCCTTAGCCCTAGCAAGATAGCCTAGAGGTAACTCTCATGTAAGCCAACCATTTCCATCTCCATGGCCTTTCCCCACTCATCATACGATAGGAAAGGGTCCCCGTCAAGGCCCAAGGGTGGAATCCCTAAAGGTCAAACTAAGTCAAATCATTGAGTAGAGGAAGGGAGCTCCAATACTTATGACAATGTGAATATATGTATTTTTATTAAGGGATAATTCACTTATTCATTTAATTATCAACCAAGGTTTGTTAACTTGCAAGGAATCTGTGTTATATGCACAGTACCAAAATTCCTACCAAGGGGTATGAATATGCATAAGATCTACAAGTGGTGGTAATCAGGATTAAGACAAGTCAAACTACTATGATTGTTCTGGCCATAAGTTTACCCAGTTATTGGAGTGGAAATATTACAAGCAAGATCAATGATTAATGAGGTTTTCTTATCAAAATATGATTTTGCAACAATTCTGCAATTTTGAAGCAGTCTACTGATTTCGCAGCAATTGTGCAACCACTTTCTAAAAACACACTCAAGGAAAACAAGGCCCATAAAAGTACTGAAATAGAAATCAAACCAACTATACTTAATAAGTACACCATTAAATCTACTTGGCCGATCACAAATCTATTGAACATTAACCAAATTAAAGATTGCAAGAAAGAAACATGTACATAAACAAATAACTGGAAAGGAAATGTGTGCAGGGCCTTACCTTGAGTAGATCCAAACTCGAGGTCTAGCCTGCACCCAAAGCTCAATTAAACACAGGAATTCAGCAGAGGAATAATGCATCCACGAGAAAATATATATTATCAAAATTATAAGAGTTTCAACAACAATAGTCATAATCCATCAGAGTTCACACATATTTATAAGTACGGTGGGGTGTGGGGGGGGGGGGATTCTCTACCCCAACAGCTAACAATCACTATCCAAAGAACTCGCTCATGTTTCTAAAATCATACCAGACATACGTTACATATAATTGGCATAGAGAGCCTTGGCGACGCATCAACTGATGTGTGCCAAGGCATCCAAGTTGTTCATTGCATTAACACTCAAGACACAAAACGCTTTCCTTGGTTTGAATAAAATCTATAGGAATAAAAGACTCTTTCAATTGGCTACAAGCAACAACTAAAAGAGATGCCATATTAATGCATGACAAAGATGTCAATGTCTTGAAAAGATGTGTGTTGGCCACTCCGTTCTTCTAGCACTTTGTTCGTCCATGTGTGCCAATAATCCAAATGATACATGCTTGTAAAAGTATATTTCTATAGTTTTGAACAACGAAAGTTAGTGCCTTGAATTTATTCCATATATATATAGATATAGATATATCAAGCATTCTTTAACGGATTTCTAGCCTTTTCATAACATAAAATAGAAAACTAATGAGACATGTGTTATACATTAATAGCTTGTGGTAACCATGGGATCAAGGACATTTGGAAAGGAAAAGGTAAGAAAAGGAGAAATGATTTTGCAGCAAAAAGAGTTAATTCTGTAACAAAAATGGTTCATTTTGCAGCTCAACAACTTGGTTTGACTAAGGCTTTGGTAAGTTGCACTACCCACTCTCAAGGTAAAGCGAAGATTCAAGAGTATGTGAATAGCACATCAATTTACCAACTAGGACCAAGCTTAAAATGTGTCTAACTTAAAACAAAAATGTTTATTCAAAGTGATTCTTGGAAAATAGAAAACGAATCTTGCCCAATAAACCAAGCACAAGGTATATCACAAGTGTTAAATTGCACCATGAAACTCAAAATGTTGTGTCGATTGCACATGTATCCAATGGAAAAATAGATCACAAGTTATGTTTACAAATGAAAAAGAGTCATATATCATTCACTCATCACTATGAACAAAGGCATAAAACATTATATAACAAAGATGCAACTCTGTTTAGGACTACTAATATTGTAGCAAAGTTATACCAAAAGAAGCATTGATTCATATGTGTTTTAGAGTGTCGTTATGATGTTCACAACACTTAGAACCTTGATGGAATATGCACAACTTGGAATGGACTTACCAAAATATGTGTGTGTTTTATAGCAGTTATAACCAACAACATTCAACGCATAAGATCATAGATTATTACCACCACTGTGAACCAACAACATTCAAAGCATAAGATCATAGATTGCTACCACCAATGTGAACATAAAGCTATCATCCACCAAAGACCCTTTAAGGTGTATTTTTAGTCATGAAATTGTGAACTCATATTATGATACTTAGCCATGCATCAGAGATTATTTAAAGCAGCGAGCTTGTAATCCTTCAAGGTAAATTCATCACTATGTTTTAGAGTAGAGCAAGACCATCAAATTCTCTGAGAGATACCATTTATGACAGCAAGTTTATTCCATTAGCATTAGAGCATAAAGGCAGTGGACAATATGTTCAACAATGTTAAAAAAGATGTCATTCTCTTATATCAATATATACTCACAAACATCACAAGGGTGCCAATTTTCAAGCCACACTAGTAGTCATAATTTAATCATAATTTAGGAGTGGATTTTAAAAAATATCACAAGTTGTTTATAAAATTAAGATGATCTACCAATGGCCTCTTGGGTGTAAATTAATTTGTGATAGTGTGGATTGTTAAGGCACTCCTTGCAATGCCAATGGTTCAAATCTCGACTAGCATGTGTAGCATGTGTGGGGCCATGTGGATATGCCTAGAGGTTATAGTGGTAGTGGTCAAAGTTGACCCCATGTCACACAAGTACGAGTTTGGCCTAGTTGTCGATTCTTCTAGTCACAAAAAGAAATGATGATCCACTAGTGAGCGATTTGTTTGTGTATGCAACATTCTCTAAATATTATACCATCATTCAAAACTTAAAAGAGAACATCACCATAATGATCAAAAAGTAGAGAACACTCTAGAATAGCAAGGAAATTACTTGAATGTTGGAAACCATAAATGTAATATAATTATGCAAACCAATGATTAAATGCTTGATTTTCCAAGTGTATAGGTCATGCATTTGTAACATTTCCATTAAATATAAAGAGACCATTAACTTTGGGAACTAAAACAGTGATGAAACCCTTAAAAAAATTACGTAGGTTATAATACTATCACCATTAATGAACTCATTTGGTTATTATTTGGATTAATTTTGTTTGAGAGTGTTTCAAGACTATGACGGAGCACAAATGTTGCAAATATAACAAGACAAAACACTTTAATGTTGACATTTATGCGTAATATAAAACAATGTCAACCAGTGCTTAAAACACAACATATGATCAAACTTGTTTTAGGTGAGAGCTAGAGAAGTTATTATGCCACATACCATAGGCATAATGAACTCAAATCTAAAAAGGAACTTAGATGCCAACCCTCAAAAGTGAAAATGAGTGCTCAAAAATGCAAACATTAGGTCTAAAGAGTGGAGTGTTCAAGCACTTAAGGAATTGTTTTGTCTATCAAATGTGTATATAATGGAGATATCATAAGACTACTATAGACCCTTGTAATATGAGCTTAATGGAGAGAGGCTAATGCATACATTTACAAGCCTGATCTACAACAACCAAATAAGTCTCAAACAAAATCAAAGTTTCTCTTCAACTTAGGGTTAGATCTAAAAGCAAAAAAATGAAACAAGCTCAACACCTATACAAATGCCAATATTAAAAGATGAATATTGAGGAAACTAGAGAAGGTATAGCAATAAAGACACATGTAACAATCTAGCTTGGTGGCTTAAACAAATAAAGCCCTCAATTGCAAAAAATAAAAAAGGAAAAAAAGGAAAGGGAAATGATTTTCTTTGGATTCCTTAGTTGAAGAAATTAATATACTAGTGCCTCAAAAGGGGTATGGGGTCCCTACACACTTCTTGATGAATTTTATGTTAAAGATGAGACAACTTTAAGGATATTTTTATCCATCCATATACATGGCTTATCTTATGAGAAATTTTTTCTCTTAAGATGTAGGTTTCCACTTGATCACCATGCACATTCGATGAGGATAGGTCAAGGACTATGAGATACATTAGTCAATGGTTCATACGAAGTGCTTACATTCAATGTTCTAGGTATCTAACTAAGGATTGTGGGTTCAAATCTTATTACAGATTATGATGCTTAGAATTTATACTTGTTTCCTCATTTCACATTGGTGGTCATCCTTTCCTCTTAGTCTAGTATAACCACTTTAGAGTCTTTCTTTCATTATCAAGGAGGGGCACAAATAGGAGGCCTTGATAAAGGTAGCGTGTCCATGTCCTTCCATGCTTAACACCTTCCATCTATCCTTAATTCGTTTTCATTTCTTTGTTTGGTTGATTGTCAGTCACTTGTATTGGTTCCCTATTTGCCTCATGCTATAAGAATAGGGGTTTGGAAAATGCTTAGATGTTAATGTGGTTGCAAAAAGAAAAAATGTTAAAAGCATATGCCAATTGTTAAAATTCAAAATGGTGGCAAGGGATGAATGATGATTAAAATCCATGTAACATGAACTCTACCCACTTGTGTGAGGCCATCACCCTACTCCCTGTGTATCACACCTATCAAAGTATAAGGGACTTGAAAAAACATCCCAACCCATATGAACAATAAATTTCCCATCTTAAAAGGGATAAAAATAAAATGAAAGCTTATTAAATTAGCCAACTCAAAGCAAAAAAAAGGCTAAAAGTAAAGGGTGAAAAAAATAGTGTTGAAGAAAGGGTAATTCAAGCAATGCAAGCACTCTCTCCACAAAAGCGCTAATGGATGATGGTTTTACATCTGATGTAGGAGCATCAAAAAACTTTTTTAAATTTTATTAGATATTATTATTTTTTTAGGAAGTTGGATTCCTCATGTAATGATTTTAAGTTTTTAATAATTAATTAGACTCTAGAAATATTATCATCGAATATTATAGATTAGGATAAAAAAAAAAAAAAAAAAAAAAAAATAGCCTTAGTTTTGTTTTTTCCAAATTAGTTACTAAAATAATGGGTCTTATCCACTTATTATGGATTTGATCTAAGTTTATATTTAGAATGATTTTTATAAATTAGTAAGTATGTGGACAACTAGAGAAGCATTGGAAGTATGAGTGTAAGAGGAGGAGAAAGCTAATTCATTCCATTATGAATCCTCTCTTGATTCATGGAAAGAAAAAAAAATTGTTGTAATAATTTTTTTAAAGATATGATATTATTTTGGGTTTTGGTGGAGTATTGAAAATGAATGTACATGCATTGTACTTGTTGATTTGATGCTCTATAAAATTTGTGTGTGAGTGTGGGAGAGGTGTGGAGTGTGAGTAAATGGCCAATGATAATGAGACCGATATTATATTGTAAATATTTTGTTCTTAAATGAATTATATTTGAGTTTTTAGTGTAATTGTTGTGTGGGTTTTTAAACTTGTGGATTAGAATTTGCAGGCAATTGCAACTTGCTTGAACATCTATGAAAGTACAACCCAAATTATATTACTTATTACTCACACCTATTGATCGAAGGGTTGACTTAAGAATTGTTCCTCCCAGTGGGGCTAGGAGCACCAAATAGGGCATTTGAGGAGCCTCCCATACCTAAATCTAGCAACTTGTGTAAGGTTTTAAGCTACTATGAAATTTGAAGAAAATACTTTGTGTGATATTTACATGGCTCTAACATTGAGTATGGACCATTTTTTTATGCTCCAATGACTCTTGTGACCATGATAGATAATATTACTTGATTCCTTGAGTTGGTACATGATGATATGGACATATTCATGGTTCTTTCAAAGGACATTGATGATGGTTTACTCATACCTCTCAGAAATTGATGACACACCCTTTGGAGGGCCTTCCACTATACCTTGGAAATTTCACATTGGATAAGTGTTGGGCTTGATGATGACTTGGTATGCATTTAGATACACTCCACCTCCAACACCTTGGAGGCTACCCATTGGAGCTTAGGCATTGCTATTTGATGATGGTGGCAACTTATTTCATGACTTGGGCTTCAGGAGGGTGATGTTGGGCTTGAGAGAACACCTTTTGATGATGTTAGATGACTTTTGATAAGGAGACATACCCCTTGGACCATTCATGACACTTTTTGATGGAGAGACATGTCTTTTAAGGATGGCATCAACCTTGTTGGCCTCTACACTCACATGTGTGGCCTTTTTGAGGAGAGTATATATATATATATATATATATATATATATATATATATATATATATATATATATATATATGTATACATATATGTATATATATGTATACATATATGTATATATATGTATATATATATGTATGTATATACATATATGTATAGATACATATATATACATATATGTATACATATATATATATATGTATGTATATATATATATATATATATATATATATATATATATATATATATATAATTTTGTTAGTTTATTTTATAATTTTTTTATTTATTTAATGTTTTTTAATGATTATTTTTTAATTAAATACATTTTATTTTATTTTATATATGTGTGTTTGTTTAATTTTTAATTTTATTGGTTATATATTTTTATTTTTCTTTAAAATTATTTTGAGTTAATATTTTTTTCTTTTTTATTTTTATTTTATTATTATTTTAGCAAAAAAAAAGTTTTTGATTTAAAAATAATAATAATAAAATATTTTTATAGAGATACTTTCATTATTATTATTTTTTAATAATATTTAAAAGTTCTCTGCACTTTTTAAAATTTGTTTTTAAAATTACTTTAGATTTTTTGTTTTAGTATTTTTTATTGATTTAACCCGAGGCCTAAATGGTGAGAAGGAACTCAAACCAAACATTATATGGTATATAAATAATAAGAGACTCAAGGTAAGAAAGAAGCAAAGGACAAATAGGAAGAAGTTATTGACAAAGAATATTCATAGAAGGAAACAAAAACTAGTCTAAAAGATTTGTATGAGGATTCTCCAGATTCATCGACAACAAGAGCATAACATAACCCAATGAAAGTCATATCCCCCTTTGAATCCTCAAGGAAAACAACTGGAAAATCAACTTCTTGGGCAAAACATGCAAAAAATGAAGAAACGAAAGATTGCAACGCTCACTCATCGAAGGGCGATACAACGGAAAATGCGAGTTGAATTCAAGTGGGGAAGAAGGGAAAAATTATTTTGCCAAGGAAAACCAAATGCCAGTCAAAATAAAATCAAAAGTAGTGAAAAATTTAATGTAAATGCATCTAGATATTAGAAGTTTTTTGGAAAAAAAACTTCCTGGAATGGGATTGAAATTTTTGTATCATGGGACAATCACTTGAGGGATTGGATTGAGCCTTCATGCTCAATCTCAAACTCGTGAGGAATATTGGTAATTTTGAAGAAATGTAATGATTCTAGGTCGGATCCTAGCTTTCTTTTTTAATAAAACTGTCATACTTGTTTCTTTGAAAAAAAAATATTGATTTAATATATAAATAAATAAATAAATAACTATATATATATATATATATATATATATATATATATATATATATATATATATATATATATATATATATATATATATATATAAAATTTGCATTACATCATTTTTAAGGGTATTTTTCATGATTTTGTATACACTAATGATCATTTTATAAGTCACAATTAAAGAAATATTGCAATTTTAGTGTCTCACTTAAAATTGGTCAAGTTGTCTTAGGCTAAGATCTCAAAAGAGCTATAATTTCAATCTTAAAAATATAAAAGAAATAAAGAATACAAATAATTATGTTTAACAAAAAAATTTGGTAGAATTTCTCTTTGATTTAGGTGTTGAATTTTAAAGTTTTTTTAGTCATGATATTTGTTTTATAATGCCATGGTTGAAAACTATTGAACTTTTGAGGTTTTTTCTACTCATGATATTTGGTTTTAATTCTATGGTTGAAACATGTCAAAATCTTAAGGTTTTTCATAATCATGATTTTGGTTTTTATTCAAGGATGTTTTTCGTGTTTTTTGCACAAAAATAGGGGTTTTGGGGGCTATAGTTCTCGTTTTGAAGTTACAATTCTCATTAAGTTGGGAACATTGTTATGGTACTACAATAATTTAGTCACCTAAATAGATGGTTGGGATGCTTTTGAGAGAGATTTCCTGAATAAGTTTGGAGAAAACAAATCCCCAACCATACTTTTGGAAAAACTTATTTCCATAAGAATGGAGAGGAAGGAAAAGGTCAAGGACTTCAATCAACAATTTACCACCCTAAGGAACAATATTCCTGCTAACTCACAACTTGTTAATCCCTTAGTAAATGAATACTACACCTCAACTCTCAATTCCTCCATAACTATGTTTGTGGAGAGAGCAAGCAAGCACACAATAGTTGAGAATTTCATGAGGCCTTGATAGTTGAGAAATAAATGTTGTCCTTGTCCAGTAACTCAACTAATGAAGAATCTAAGGCCACTGGAAAGAAGCCTTTGTTATTGACAAAACCAGTTGAAATGGAGGCTATCGATATTGACAATGTACTCAAACTGGTAAAGAAATTGTCTAACGAGGTGGTGGATCTAAAGAAGAATATAGGAGAAAATTCCTCAAGACACAGACCATTCAAACCCTTCCATAAGAAATCAAATAACTAGCCAAAGACACCTAAAATCTCAAGCGTTAATTTGAACCTAGATGATTTTGTCATGGGAAAATTTTTCTCTTATCATCAGGCGAATCATTTCGAGGAGACATGCCCACAATGAGTTAACTTCATTAAACTAGGATAAGTTAGGTCTTAGAATAATAGCCACTATTATATGAACTTTCGCAAGAAGTTAAAGTCGAATCGAGTAAAACAAAGGAAGAGACAATTGAGGGCTTAGCTATGTTCCTGTGGGATTGGGTGGTCAATACAAACATAGAGTACTAGATAAGTTTCATTTGGGGAGGCACATGTTACACAAACAACCCTAATAGAACACAATCTCGATAGCAAAGGGCAACACCTGATAATTAGTGAACTACGAAAGGCAAGTCCTTGCTCAGACAGGTGTTTCCTCTTCAAATAGCTATCAAGATTGTGAAGCATGCTTCCAAGCCAAAGCCAACTTCTCCTTAGAATACTAAGAAACCTATGTCTCCTACACAAAAAATAAGGAATCTACCTTAGCTCATAACAACTAGCCTTCAACCTTTACTGGTGGGAATTCACTGGAATATAATGTGATTGAGGATATGAAGAAGACTAGGTCCAGTGTGTCCTTGTATGATATTTTCCATCTCTCACAATAGAGGGACCTTATAATGAATACATTAATATTTCTTCAACCCAATCAAAATTACTATCAACTTTAGAAACTTCAAGAAAAGCTAGTACTCCAATTCAAGACAGTGGAAATATGAATAAGTCTACTATGAATGTTGCTAGTATTAGGACTCATTTGAAGTCTTAGACTCACCATTAATTTAACATTTGAGATCTTTTATCATAATGTTCATAATTTCTTGGTGGATTCGACAGCATCATCCAACAACATGTTATATTTTGTCTTCCAAAAGATAAATGTTGTACCAGCAAAGACAAATACTAAGATTATTTAGTTAGATAGAATTGAGGTTGTTACGAATACAATTTATATAAAAATAAAATAGATATGGGTGAAAAAATAATAATCATAATTATAGTTAATTAATGATTAGTTAATGAAGAGACATGTTTTAATGGACATGATCATTCATGAAAGGGAACCTTCCTAGGTATATAAGCGGGCCCTCATTATAACATTCAATATCCTTGTACGTTCATCTTATTAATAAAAATATTATTTACAAATACATTTGTGTATTTTATATTTAAAGTCAACAAGCTACAATTATGTTGTTTTAGTGGCATCAGAGTCATGTGAGCCTTTGGACGTTATCCGCTACACAATATTCCATTAAGTTTATGTCCTGAAATCATTGACCAGTTAAGTGAAATTCAAGGATCGTTTCAACAATTAAAAAAATCATTTGCAGAATATTCAACATGTCTAAAGGAAGAATACATTGACATGAAAGGAACTAACATTAAAGAATTTTATAATTGAGAAAATGATGTTGAAACTGCTGAATTACGATCTTCTTAGGGTGACATGAATGAGGCTGAAATCAAAGTGAGTGTAAGGCAATTGAAGATGAAGCAGCCAAAGATGAAACTGTCAGTAAAAAAATTGTTGAATATGATAAACTTGACAATGTGAACCAGGAAGTAATGAAGTTAGATACTTCTCCAAACACAAGGCATCATATAGAAAATGGGTCTAATAAAAAAAATATACAAATGGTGCAAATTTCAGTTGGTGTCGAACTGTCTGCAAATACTTTCAATCACACAAGTCATATGTTGTTTATTAAAACTAAGGTAATTGAAAACTACAAAGACTCTTGTACAACAAAATCAGTTGTGGGGTTCGATGTGGATGAGAAAGGGGAACTATTTGTGGATGAACTTCCATATGATTTGATTGAAGATCCGTTTTACAAGTGTGGGTGAATCATAGACATTGATTTGAAGTTGACACCACATCCAACCGGTTATTTCTTCATTAAGTTTGGCAAATCTCTAGATGCAGAGGATGCAATCAGAGGCATATATGGCTACAATTTTGATGGACATAGACTTCGGGTTGAAAAGGATCATGGAGTTATGATAACATGGGAAGAATTCTTGGCTATGGTCTTTGTTGGTATCCAAAAATTGAGAAACAAGATGAAAGGAACTAATTGCAACGATGAGTTACATTTGGATGAGAACATAAGAATTTATGAAACTATCCGCAACATGTCCAACCATAACACTTACAAAAGCAAAAGTGAAAACTACTCACATCAATTTTACGATATGCACAAGAAGTCGCTTCAAGAATACATCTCTTGGGAAACTCCTGGTCAAACAGTGAACTCTCGGGTCATGTATTCAAAATAAACGATAAAGATGAAGATGAGGAGGAGGATTGTTGGAGCAGTGATGGTGATGGTGAAGGGTATTTGATGGCCCTCAGTATGAATGAAAGATAACAAAAAAATGGTTGTTTAGAGTAGCTTATAGAGGACACAAATAAAAAGTGTGATGGATCTCAATTCCACATGGTTGAAGTGCCTGGAAGCGATCACAACATAAAATATCACATTCTTGGGTGGTGTAAGTTGTATTCACCTTCTCACAATGACTGTTGTGTTGGATTTCATATTGAACTCACTGGAATTTTCTCCCATTACTCTTAGCATCGCCACCAACATGTGTATGAGACACTTGGATTTTCATGTGCCACGCCACTGGTAATTGAAGTAACGTTTCAACCCCTTGGTAGCAACTTTAAAAGTACAAGCCTGGAAGCGCTAGGAGAGTCAATAAGTAGGGCCTTCGAGAGATTATTGACAATGCACATTAGAGACATGGAATTTAAAGAAAGGAATTTTGTGTTTAGTACTACATGTGATGGTCAAGGCGACTTAGATGAACAAATTAGTAGAACCAATCCAATACATTTGTATGGTCTTCGATCCTTGTTTCCTTGAATTACTAAATATTTCTTCACTCGAGGGGGAAGGGATAGGGATCCAAATATTTTATTGGCATGCGAGGACAATATATTTGTGAGGTTTGTGCTCTTCACTGGAAGTCGTCTTGCCTCATTTATTAAGCAGTGTATTTTCTGCGACAAAGAGATCCCATTCATTGTCTCTAGACTTTGTAATTGTGCCGACAAATTATGCCTTTTCGGCTTCGAAGTTTTAGGACTAGGAACTCTGGTATTGTAAGAACCAGCCTGAATTCCACTATAATTGATCGATTCAGAAATCTCCCTGGCTTGCATTGCATAACACGACTATTGTGATGTGTTTGAACCATTTCCTCCTCTTCTCTTGAACAAAAGGGAAATTTGTCACCGTTCATAGTTCTGAAATGATAACGAAAACCCTACTAGCAAAATTATTGTTCAAAACGAAAACAAGAATATGTGTGCTTTGATCAATATTATAAAATCATTTCCTTCAGTTCGAGAGATGAGAATAGTTGTCGATGAAGCTAAGTTAAAAGAAAAGCTAGTGAAATCATGGTTGTCTATTGCCCAAGGTCAATCAGTGTAGAAATTGGGAGACAAATATTTTGGGAAGGAAGTGTTGCAACTTCCTTATAACGTTCTTAGATTCATCTTGTGCACCAACAAAATATCGTTGGTATTTTTATCTGAGTGTGATGAAAAACTTCTCAAAGTCGAGGAAAGTTCATGTTCAAGATGAATTTATCAATTTGCAGTGGTGCAGGATTCTCCTGAGAGGGAGCATGCATATACCTCTATAAACAATAAGCATGAAGTTTCCAAATTTGGGTTTCATGGAAGTCCCAAGGAAAAATGGTATTCCATTCTAAGAAATGGATTGCGATGCTTAAGTGATACCAATTTAATGTCAACCGAAAGGAATAAGGGAGAGGGTATTTATTTGGTGGACAACTTAGAACTTGCTACGGCATATGCATGCTACTGGAAATTGAATAATCATTGGAATGATGACATGGTTTCCAGCACAATGATTGTATCCTCACAAGATTCGATAGAAGAGACATGTCGTATGAAACGTACACGTTGGTATGAGACAAGATATTAAATATAACTTAGGATAAGAAATTAAGTTAATTGATTATATATATATATATATATATATATAATTAAAGGATTAAAAATAATAATAATAATTAATATTTAAAAAATAAGAAGGAATAAACCCCAATTCCAAGGGAATATTACTAACGAGCTCTACATGCTGAGACAATTAATGAATTATACATTTCAAGATGACAAACACAAGGTGAAGAAAATTATTAGCATTAAATATTTGAGGACAAAGATTTTTGAAGAAAGGGGAAATGTTACGAATACAATTTATATAAAATTAAAATAAATATGAGTGAATGAATAATAATCATAATTATAGTTAATTAATGATTAGTTAATGAAGAGGCATGTCTTAATGGACATGGCCATTCATGAAAGGGCACCTTCCTAGGAATATAAGCAGACCCTCATTTTAACATTCAATATCCTTGTACATTCATCTTATTAATAAAATATTATTTACAAATACATTTGTGTATTTTATATTTAAATTCAACAAGCTATAGTTTTCTTGTTTAAGAGGTTAAAGTTATTGGTGAGATAAAGGATGTGTTGATCATATTATCCTTAGACCCTAAGGCACACGAAGTCATCGACATCATAGTGATTGATATCTCTGAGACATATGTCTTGTTGCTGAGCAAAGACTAGTCATAGAAGTTGTAAGGATATTTTCTATAAATTAGTCCCATCTTTGGCTTTCATACAAAGGAAAGAGCAACCAGAGAAGGGTAAATAGAGAGCCACATATGAAATACATAGTGATTGAACTGTAAGGACCAAATGAACAAATTAATTTTTCACATGTCAGTTCGAGGAACTAATTTTTGGAAATAGATCTTGGTTGTTATCAAACCCATCCATCTCCCATTTCATTAGAAATTCGGTCTCCCCTTCTTTAATGTTTACAAACTGGAAGAAATGACCCTTGTAAATTAGTTGTAAATTAAAATAAGTGTATTGATGTAGATGTAAAATATGATTGCTTTGCTAGGTTAGCAGTAGACACTAACATTTGAACTTTATATTATGATGGTTTTAAGTCACATGATGGAATTGGTGTAGGGTGTATTTGAATCGATCCATGTAGATAGAAAACCTTGATATCATACAAGCCAGAATTTGAATGTACAAATAACATTGGAGAGTATGAAGCACTCATATTTAGTCTTAAGAAATCCATTGACATGAATGTATAATGCTTGAAAGTTCTCAATGATTCAAAGATAATCACATGCTAGGTACACAAGACCATTCATTATTTATCTACACGTAAAATCTTACCAGCAAGAGGTATCAAATTTGATTTCATCTTTTAAAGCATCTAACATTGATTCCATTCTTTGCTTTAAGAATGTTTCTTCTGAAACTCTAGCAAACATTGTTGCTATACTCTCCCCATTGTGTCACAATATTTCAATCAAGTTAGGTTTTATATCATTGTTCTTTATAATGTGACTAATTGGTAGGTGTTTAACAATGATCAAGGGTGTTGCAATTCCTTAGGAATGAAAATGAATTTAAGGATTCATTCATCGATGAAGATCAACATGAGGTGCAAGGGAAATAAGTGAAGTGGGAAGATCGATGTAACCCCATCCCCAAAGGAGTGACTTCACTTGAGAAATATTTTGATCTCTAATCCAGACTTCGAAATCCAAACAATATGAAGACCCATAGTCTCACTCTAATGCATGAGTAGATTAACTTAGGCACTAAAAAAGACCCCAAGTATGTGAACTTGCGTACTTTTTCACTAACAGAATAACAAACATACATCCAACTATTTGCAAAATATGGGGATATTTTTTCCTAGACATATGATGATTTGAAGAAACATGAAACCTGCATTATTCAACATATTGTCTTGATTAGAAAAGGTGCCAAACCTCTTTAGCAAAATCTACACAAAGTCTGTCCTTTGTTGGAGCCCTTAATACAAAAGTAACTCAAGACGCTGCCAAATGCCAAGGTTATCTTTAAGGTTATAAACTCAACTTGGGCTTCCAATCTAGTGTTGGTTCACAAAAATTCAAGTGAAATAAGGCCATGTGTGGATTTATGTAAACTTAAGAGAGCTTCAAACAAAGACAACTACCCAATTCCCACCATGAAACAGATCCTCCAACAAGTGTTGGGATCAAATATTTTCTCATTGATAGATGGGTTCTCATGCTATGATAAGGTTTTGGTTGTCAAAGAACACAAGCTAATGACTACATTTTTCACTAAATGGGGTATTTTTGCATACAAATGAATGCAATTTAGATTGATTAATATTGGCGCTACCTTTCAAAGGGCAATGTATATTGCTTTTAGAGGGCTTATGAAACATAGTGTATTAGTCTATCTAGATGATGTAATATTTTACTCGAAACATAGAACAGGTCATCCCTACCACTTGAAATTGATATTTGAGAGGTGTTGCAAGTATGGAATTTCCCTTAACCCTAGGAAGGTAATATATTGGTTCATGTAGTGTCCAAACAAGGTATAAATATTGAATCATAAAGAATTAAAGTTATCATGCAAATCCCCTACCCCAATAGTAAAAAACCAATGTAGTCTTTTCTAGGTAAGATTGATTTTGTGAGGACATTTGTCCTAGAATTTGCTTAGATTGTAAAACTCTTACATGATATGATCAAGAAAGATGTGCAGTTTAAATGGAATTTCACTTAAAAGAAGGTAGTCACCAAAATCAAAGAAGTCATTTCCTAGGCACCTACCCTTTACAGTTTGGATTTTACTAAGGAACTTTCACTATACATCTTTGCTTTTGACTTCTCTCTAGAATTCATACTCACATAGAAAGATGGAAAAGGAGAAGAAAATCCCATTTCATTTATGTGTATGGAATTACAGGGCCATGAACCACATTATCCTAATATTGATAAACAGGCCTACATTGTGTACAAGGAAGTCAAGCACTTTAGGTCATACTTCCTCAAAATTCATGTGAAAGTGGTTGTACCTAACCTCACATTAAGTTAAGTATTTCTATAGCAAGAGTTGGGGGAGAAAAGGGGAAATTGGATGACCTCGTTGCGATGAACTTGAATTTAAACCTATTCACACCATAAAAATCCATAGCTTATGCAAACTCTCTGCAAAGGCTCTAGATCCTAACAATGAAGGTGAAGAAGGTTGGGAGAATGAATTATCCATATATTTATCTGAATACCGTTGCATTCTCCAGCGTGAAACTTATTGGTACCATGATTTGAAATTATATCTTCACCAAGGTGCCATGCCCACAAACTTGAACCCTAAGTAGCAAAGAGTGGTAAAACTAAAAACCTCGGAGTATCAGCTTGTCAATGGAGTACTCTTTAGAAAACATTACAATGGAGTTCTATTGTGTTGCATAGAAAAATACGACGTCGACAAAATTATTTTTGAGTTGCATGGTGGACCAGCAGGTGGGAATTCGAAAGCGAGACTACAACCCATAAGATCCTCAAAGTCGGGTGCTACTAGCTAACAATATTCAACGAATCACATACATATGCTAGGAAGTTCCCAATATGTCAAAAGTGTGCTAGTCAAGAAAAGAGGCTCATTGTTCCCCTACAATCAATCAAGATAGAAGAACCTTTTCAATAATGTGAATTGGATGTGATTAGTGAAATCTACCTTCATTTATCCAAATACCACTGATACATCCTAACAACCACCGACTACTTCACCCTATGGATGGAGATTGCACCATTGAATATTATCAATGATTAAGTGGTCATTCAATTCCTGGAATAGAAAATCATAACCAGGTTGGTGTTCTTGTTTATTTGGTTTTTGACGATGCAACATATTTTTCATGTTTGAAACTATGATAATCTGCATTAGATAGAGGTGTCATCCTAAGACACTCTACCAACTATTACTTGCAAGGAAATGGTTTAGTTGAGTTCAATAAAAAAAATTGGTCTACATCCTTAAGTGAACTATAACCAATTAATAAAGAAAATGGCATAATGACATGCCCAATGCACTATGGGAAAACAAAGTCACACCTAAAGTTGTGCTAGGAACTTCCCCTTACTTCTTGGTCTATGATAATGAAGCCATACTTCTGCCCAATATCTTATTACTCTCTATTCATTTTTCCCAATAATATCTAGGACAACCATGCCCAATCATATAGAAGAGAATTAACACCTTGCTCAAACTTGAAGAAGCATGAACCAAAGATCAGTAGAAATTTTCTTCCCACCAGTGGATGATGGAAAGATGGTTCAATAATAAGTTTACTAGTGAAAAATACTTCCAAGTAAGATATATTATACTCCTATGGGATAAACTTCATGAAGAAAAGGGTAAACATACCTTTTGAGGCCTCAACAACTCCCCTATTTTTTCTCAAAAAATAAAGGGGCCCCCATATAAATTGTAAAAGTATCACCTTGGTTTTCGTTTGTTTTCCTATTTTGAGTTATTATAATGTTCATGATTCTCCACTTTTAATATTTTCATCATATTCTCCTCATTCATACCTTTCTGATGATATAAAATTTGTCTTATTTTTACTTTTGGATCAAAAGTTATGACACTTAGAAGTTTTGTGATTTTTGCTTATTTTGATAACGTGGTAGCCTACATGGTGTGTTGATGTGGTAATACCTTGCATTTGGACTCCGTTAATAGTATTTTAGGAGTCTCTCAACCAACAAGGGAAAGGTAAGTAACTTTTGCTGTAGATTCTCCCTCTGTGGTTGATTTTTCAGGATCTAGTCAACCTTCACACAACACGGGGTACAGTGTACTTGGAGGGAAAGATATGGTAGATCATGAAGATGGCACTAGTGAGGGAGTTGGAGAAAATAACCTGCAGAATGATCAGCATGGAGAACTCACTTTTGGATTTCCAATTGTGGACCTCGATGCTATTATGCAAATGAAGAACATCCTACCATCAGTTCTCCCTCATTTCTACAGTAAAGTACATGAAGACCCTGATGCTTTTCTTTTCAAGTTTGATATATTGTGTAGGATTTATGATTATTCATTAGATGCCCAAAAGTTGAAGCTATTCCTCGCTACCCTTAATGATTCATCTTTACACTAGGTTATGGGATTGGGGGGAAATGCCATATGTACCTGAGATCAAATTAAGAGTAATTTTCCTGGTAAATATCCGAAGTATAGTAAAACTTGTGAAATTTAGGATCAAAGTTTGGAGGATTATCTCAAAAGGTTCTTATATATTCTCCAAAGGTATAAACACATATTGGATCCTGCCACTATTATGTCTCTATTTTTATGTGGAATTTTGGATGTATCAATGAATACTTTAAATTTATTAGGACAAGGAGATATTTCCCAACTAACTTTTGATCAAATTTATGACTTATGCAGGAAATATTCATGCAACCAATCCAGATTTGGTAGGGGAGTAAGAGGAAATTCTTTTAAAAATATCAAATCTGGATCAACTGATGCTAAGCTACTTGAACTTGAGCATAAAATAGATGATATGAGAATTGAAATAATGAATAATCTTAGTTTGGAGTCTGATTCTCGTAAATTTCAAAAAAGATTAGAAGAGGAAGAAGTTGCATTGCCTATTTTTTGCCCAAAATGCAGAAAGAAACATCCATTGTGTGAATGCCCTGCAGATGTTCATGTTGATAAGAGTTGTGTTATTTGTGTAGTTAAACATCCTACAGAGGAGTGTCCTTCTATATATGGCTTCAAGGTGGTGATGCAAGAGGATCATTCGGTACCTAAATTGTTGCATGTTATGGGAGTACAAAAATCATGGAAACAGGTAAGTACTGGTATGAATTTTGAACCTACACCTTATTTCCTTGGTTTTCATGGTCCACCACAACATTTTGTTATGAATAATATATATATAAAATAATACAAATAATGTAAAACAATAATAATAATAAATAATGGTTAAATTAGTAACTAATTAATGAAAATGTATGTCCCTAAGGACATGACTGTTAGTGAAGAGGTACCTACCTAGGGTATATAAGGAGGTCCTCACCCTCAATTGTAATCTTATATCTCATCATTTTTTATATAATATTTAATATACAATTACTATCCTACTATGGATTCTTACGTCTTCCAAGTATTTTGAAGATTAATTTGGTGTGTAAACAAACCTTGTTCGTTACATTGGTATCAGAGCATTCCTCTGAGTATACAAAACTTGTTTGCTACATTGGTATTAGAGCATTCCTCGTATACGAACCTTGCTCATTACATTGGTATCAGAGCCACGTTGGCAGATCCCGGCCTTTGGCCATCAACTTGTCATCGCAACTAAAGCGTTTCACTACACGAGTTGGAGTTTCTCCATTTTCAGTCAGGCCCTTGGCCACTTAAAAAAAAAATGGAAAAATGATTATAAAAGAAAATAGTTAAAATAATAATAATAATTATTAGTATTTAATTAAAATAAAAGAAAATAAGGCCTTTGGCCATTGACATTTCAATTATTCTATTAAAAAAATAATCTAATGTAAATTTTGAAGGAGAACATTCATATATATAAAAAGGTTCTACATTATTGATAAAAAGTGCATGATAAAGTCAAAAGGGAATATTTCCAAATATCTTTAGAACTATACATAGGAGAAGGAAGAGTAGATAAGATTATATTGATTCTTCATTAAGTGGTTTACAAGCTCGTGGTTTTAGCAACCCATGGTAATTGCCGTGGTATTTTCAGGGTAAAAGAAGAACAAAAGGAATACAAAATATCTTTCTATGAATGGTAAGTTTTACTTTTTACATGGAAAAAATTATTCGAGTCAAAGGCACATAAGTGGACATATATTTTATATTATACCCCAAAGAGGTGAATAGCCACGTTTCACTAGGGTTGAAACTTTTCAAAAAGAAAACAAATGATAAATATATATAGAAAAAAAAAAAGGTTCATAAAAAGGCGGGGGAGGGGCGGGGGGGGGGCCGCTAATCAAAATAAAAGTTATTTACTCTTTATATATAAGAGAGTATTTAAAGTTAAAAATATGAAGGTTGAATAAAGAGAAGTGAGAGTTATAGTTAAACCATAAAAAGTGAGCAAAAATATTTAATATTTGACAAGAAAAATGGAGTCTAATAAAAAAATGATAAAGGAAGGAAGATTCTCTTATAAAGGCATTCCAATTGTAGATTTTAGATTATTTATATTAAATGGATGTATCCAAGGGAAAGAGATTAGAATCGCTATTAATCCAAGCATCAAGGATAATCACATCAATATTAATTTGGCAAATCAACTATTAGTTCTAGAGTCAAATATAGGTGAACAAGAACGAATTTTTGGAAAAAAAATAATATGAAATCAATTATTTACAAGTGATTGTTGATCATTATGAGTACATATCTCAATTCTATGTCGTAACTATGCTTGACATAATTCCCGATCAACCTTGGTTCAAGTAAATAGTTACATTCATGTTAAACATAAAAATTTAAATTTAAAAAAAAAAACTTCCTGTTCCCTTACAAGAAGAAGATGGTCATGTCCCAAGATATGACAATGAAATCAAAACTGATAATGCCTTCATTAAAAGTCTTAAGGATATTTCGAAACCAATGTTTCAAGAGAATCTAGAAATAGTATCAAAGAAGCAGAAAGAGCTTGAAGAAGTCGTATCCAATAAAAATAAGGAAAATTCATGTTTGAAGGAGCATAATTAGAAACTACTTACACAAGTGAGAAAATGTAAAGCTAATAAACACTAGTTAGAAAAAGAAAATGAAATTTCTGAAAAGAAATTCAATGAAAGCCTATCAGGTAAAGAAGAGGAAATTTTATGCTTAAATAACCTTAACCAAAGGTTATTAGAACAAATAAAGTGTTTAAAAGATGAGAAGCTTGAATGCCAAAATAAAGTTGACTCAGAAAATGGGGGACTTTTATGTCTCAGAAACCATAATCAAGTCCTACTGACTCAAATTAAGAAGCTTAAGGATGATAAGGAATCATTAAAAAACAAATTAGAATAACTTATCATGAAAGAAGTGTCGAAGTCTTCAGTCCAAGGGGAGAAAAGAGGAACGAATACTGATCCAGTCAATATCACAACTCAAGAAGATGAGAAACCAATAAAATTTAAAACATATTCAGATGTTTCAATTCAAACAATGGAAATTCCAAGTGATGATTCAGTAGCCAACTCAAGAACAATAGTATTTGAAGTAAAACAGGAAATTGCCACACACATGATAAGGGAAATTCCAACCAGAAGAACTCGTTATCGACACTTCAATCATAAGAGAAAACAACTAAGTTAGTCTACATATTTGAACCATTTAGAGTAGAAACAACATATTTATGTTCCAAGGAATGTTGAAATTTATAGAATCCAGTCCTATGATAACCATTCATTACAAATTTCCAGCGATCAGACGACTCCACAGAAGATTAACCTAGGATTGTCAAATCCATTCTTAGTCCAACAATTTTGTTTATCACTCAGAGCATCATATCAATTAGTATCAATGAAGATTGAAGTTCACAAGTGAGAAGATACCCGAAATGGGAAAACAGATCAAGCCCTTCTATCAGTAACATTTGAGGACAAAGCTTTTTGAAGAGGAAGGCAATATTATGAATAAAATTATATAAAATAATAATAATAATTTAAAACAATAATAATAATAAATAATGGTTAAATTAGTAATTTGTTAATGTCCCCGATCGGGGTGAAAGAGGCAGTGGCATGTGAAATAATTATGAGGATAGGAGGGTGGCAGGGAAAGCCACCTTGCAGGAACATAATAGCACATGACGATAGGGTGGAAGGCAGGCTAAGAATGATACCGAGAAGTAGCGAAGACAGAGTAATGAAGGGAGAAGTTATGGAGAATGGCGGCGATCAATTGATGGGACGCAAGGTAGCTGGCATAAAACCAAGAAGAGGAGGAGACGGCAAGCATGGAGATTGCAAGCGACAAAGAGAGGAGGCACGGAAAGGTAAAGGATGGCAGGCAGGTCATGAAACTTGGCATGAAAAGAGGCATGTAGGCGAGAAACTGTTCATTGATCTCTGTGATAACACTGACAAGAGCAAGGAAATGGAAGGTGGTTTAATAGTCATAAAAGATATGCGAAAGGTGAGAGAATGACCTTCCACACACTGTAATTTTAGACAGATAACAGAAAAGGAAAGTATGAGAAAGGCAGGGACAGATCGGAGAATGGAAGGGCGCTGGACAGAGCAGGATAAGAGTACGCACGATCCCCGGGAGGTTAATGTTCAAAGGCAGCCGAAGGTAGAAAAGAAGACAGGATGGGAGGAGGAGAAAACTCCTGAACAAAGTTACCATGTTCAGACGAGGAAAGGCAGAGTGGGGAAGATCAGGCATCAAGAGGAAAAGCAACAAGGTGAGGAAAAGAACCTGGGAAAGAAAATGGAGTATGGAGGTGAGGGATTCTCAGGAACTCCACCCCTCGAAGATGGTCAGGGAAGCAGGGCAACGGTTGAGAACAAAGCAGTCAGTACAGGCCAGGGAAAGGGGTGACGGGACTGAAAGAGAGGTTGTCTAGCTCGTAGCCAGGACCAGAGGACGCCATCACCAGTAGGCAAAAAACGTGGCAGGAAAATGATGACTCATAAAGTGCAGGAGACGGAAAGAGCGTACAGTGAAGAAACCAATGCCGACATCAGAAGAATAATCCAAGAATTAGAAGCCTCAGCCATGCAGGAGGATTCAGACCCTGAAATGGAGGATGGGCAACTTGATTCCAGTCCCAGGAAATACAAGGAGTCGCCTGTCTCTGTATAAGCAGGCCCTACGTGTTTATTGGGTGCTGAAGAGACCACTGGCAAAAGCAATGGAGCAGGTGGCTATGGAGATGGCAGAGATGGCCCAGGGCATCCCAAATTTGAAGAAAGAAATGAAGAACCTATAGATAACTCTGCTCATGCAGGATAGCAAGTTAGAAGCGATTCAACAACATCTGCAGAAGATAGTTCCAGTGCCAAAAGAAGAAGACAACTCACCTGGAAATATGGTAGACTAATCCTCCTAGCTATGTTTAAGATGTTCATTGTTAGATCACTGAGAGCAAGCTCTTCTTTTCTGTTCATAGGTCTATATGTCGATAGGAAACAAGATTAGTTTTTTTGGCAGTATAGTGCATTTGGCTTGGACAAACAGACTTACTCTTTTTTGTTACTGGATGGCATACAAAAACTTAAGATGGCCAACAGACCTGGTTTCCCTTCGGGGCAGGTTGAGGTCACCAAATGTATGTATTTGTTTCAACCCGATTAAATAGATAATGAAAGGTCCTTCTCTAGCTTACAAAAAAAAAAAAAAAAAAATTGTTAATGAAAAGGTATGTCCCTAAGGAAATGACCGTTAATGAAGTTGTAATCTCATATCTCATCAATTAAAATAAAAGTTATTTACTCTTTATATATAAGAGAGTATTTAAAGTTAAAAATATAAAGGTTGAATAAAGAGAAGTGAGAGTTATAGTTAAACCATAAAAAGTGAGCAAAAATATTTAATATTCGACAAACAAAATGGAGTCTAATTAAAAAATGATAAAGGAATGAAGATTCTCTTATAAAGGCATTCCAATTGTAGATTTTAGATTATTTACATTAAATGGATGTATCCAAGGGAAAGAGATTAGTATCGCTATTAATCCAAGCATCGAGGATAATCACATCAATATTAATTTGGCAAATCAACTATTAGTTCTATAGTCAAATATAGGCGAACGAGAATGAATTTTTGGAAAAATATAATTTGAAATTAATTATTTACAAGTGACTGTTGATCATTATGAGTACATATCTCAATTCTATGTCGTAACTATGCTTGACATAATTCCCAATCAACCTTGGTTCAAGTAAATAGTTACGTTCATGTTAAACATAAAAATTTAAATTTAAAAAAAATCTTCATTTTCCCTTACAAGAAGAAGATGGTCATGTCCCAAGATATGATAATGAAATCAAAACTGATAATGCCTTCATTAAAAGATCTTAAGGATATTTCAAAACTAATGTTTCAAGAGAATCTAGAAATAGTATCAAAGAAGCAGAAAGAGCTTGAAGAAGTTGTATCCAATAAAAATAAGGAAAAATCATGTTTGAAGGAGCATAATTAGAAACTACTTACACAAGTGAGAAAATGTAAAGCTAATAAACACTAGTTAGAACAAGAAAATGAAATTTCTGAAAAGAAACTCAATGAAAGTCTATCAGGGAAAGAAGAGGAAATTTTATGCTTAAATAACCTTAACCAAAGGTTATTAGAACAAATAAAGTGTTTAAAAGATGAGAAGCTTGAATGCCAAAATAAAGTTGACTCAGAAAATGGGGGACTTTTATGTCTAAGAAACCATAATCAAGTCCTACTGACTCAGATTAAGAAGCTTCAGGATGATAAGAAATCATTAAAAAACAAATTAGAAGAACTTATCATGAAAGAAGTGTCGAAGTCTTCAGTCCAAGGGGAAGAAAGAGGAATGAATACTGATCCAGTCAATATCACAACTCAAAAAGATGAGAAACCAATAAAATTTAAAACATATTCAGATGTTGCAATTCAAACAATGGAAATTCCAAGTGATGATTCAGTAGCCAACTCAAGAACAATAGTATCTGAAGTAAAACAGGAAATTACCACACACATGATAAGGGAAATTCCAACCAGAAGAACTCGTTATCGACACTTCAATCATAAGAGAAAACAACTAAGTCAGTCTACATATTTGAACCATTTAGAGTAGAAACAACAGATTTATGTTCCAAGGAATGTTGAAATTTGTAGAATCCAGTCCTATGATAACCATTCATTACAAATTTCCAGTGATCAGACGACTCCACAGAAGATTAACCTAGGATTGTCAGATCCATTCTTAGTCCGACAGTTTTGTTTATCACTCAGAGCATCATATCATTTAGTATCAATGAAGATTGAAGTTCAGAGGTGAGAAGATACTCGAAATGGGAAAAGAGATCAAGCCCTTCTATCAGTAATATTTGAGGACAAAACTTTTTGAAGAGGAAGGCAATATTATGAATAAAATTATATAAAATAATAATAATAATTTAAAACAATAATAATAATAAATAATGGTTAAATTAGTAATTTGCTAATGAAAAGGTATGTCCCTAAGGACATGACCGTTAATGAAGTTGTAATCTCATATCTCATCAATTTTTATATAATATTTAATATACCATTACTATCCTACTATGGATGTTTACGCCTTCCAAGTATTTTGAAGATTAGTCTGCTATGTAAATGAACCTTGTTCATTACACACTCTTATCAAAACTGGAATTATTCTCCCTCTTGGAAACAAGGGTATTTGGAAACCTCCTCCTTGGCAATAATGATGGAGGGGGCATTCACAACCTTATTTTTCATACCCTATGCCATCACATCCATCATATCCTACACCGTATACTTCTTATCCACCAGCACAACCTTCATTATCAACTTCTCTACCTCAACAGACGCAATCTATTCCAACCCCTCTACCTTTTCCTCTATGATTTAGGCCACCTCAGTTACCAACATAGCCAACCCAAATAATGAATCAGTACAACAAACTCATTCTATTGAAAAAATCCATTTGCTTACCTATTAGATTATGCCAGGTGGGGTCCATGACCTACAACTGAGATCGGGAAGGGTTGTAGAACCACAAAAAAAAAAAACAAAAACAAACAACAGTTATCATTGATGAAAGACACAAGGAGGAGACTCTCAATCATTCAAATGATGATACTTCCCCATGGCCTACCCCTATACACTAAGAACCTTTACCTTCTTTTTCAAACCAGCCTCCCTATCTTACAAGGTTAGCTATGGAGAAAGTTGATCCTACTACTGAGTTCGATCTAGCTTCAAAGTTGAGGAATATTTACATAAAATTTCCTCTGTTACAGGCTTTGAAAGAGATTCCTATATACACAAAAACCATTCAGGAACTATGTCTTAAGAATCCAAGTAGGAAAATAAATGAGCCCCACACTATCTAGTTCGTTGGCAAGGCGATTGAGTTGATGACAGGGCATACATATGTTGATAAATATACCGATCCTGGAAACCCAATTGTCTTGGTCCAGATAGGTGATATACTTATCCCTAATGTCATAATTGACCTTGGAATGGCCATCAATGTGATGACCCAGAAAACCATGGAATAACTTGGGCTAATTCACATTTGTTCTACTCCTACCGTTCTTGAACTTGTTGATATATCTAAAATCAAGTCGGAAGGTGTATTCGACAAAGTGATCATATTGATTGATTCATGGAAGTACCCCATAGACTTCATTTTCCTTCAACCCAAGAATCATATCGGTGACACCCTTTGATTTTGGGACAACTATGGATGATGCTTACATAGGTTGTCGCTCTGACGATATGTTTATTTCACATGGGGAATCAAGGAAGAAGTTCACCTTATACTTGCCTGCTAGTTCCATATAGGAGCTTCGTGATACTCTATGGTGAGATGATAGTAGTAGTGATGAGAAAAGTCAGTCACTCTCTGTCATAGATTAGGTGCATCAGTATACGGAGAGTACTGAGGAGAGTCAGACCCGTGATTTTCTTGTCAATTTAGACACTATGAAAAACACTAGATTATTTCATCATGTTTTTAGTCTAAGTTTTCAAGAGAATTATGATATACGAACCCTGTCACTTTACATAGGTTAGTAACCACCACAAACACTCATGAGCCCGATCCTGCACGTGTTGAGGTGAGTCCAAGAAAATCCCTATATAGTGACCTTGAACTCGAACCATCTCAACAAGAGCAGTTGATAGATATGTTGCGAGATCATTTAGGTGCATTCGCCTGGAGCTATGAGGATATGAAGGGTATCCTTCTTGATACTTGTATCCACCATATTTATATTCAGGAAGGATCTCGACCTATCCAATAGCCTCAGCGTAGAATGAACCCAGTGCTATGGGATATTGTTAAAGAAGAGCTTCAAAAGCTCCTAGATGTCGGCCTTATTTACCCAATTTCTGACAGTTGATGGGTCTTCCCAATGGTAGTTGTCCCGAAAAAAGATGGGAAATGGTTAATCTGCATTGATTATCAAGAATTAAATAAGGCCAGTCTCAAATATTACTTCCCACTCCCTTTTATCAATCAGGTACTAGATTCCCTAGTGGGAAATAAGTACTTCTCATTAATGGGTGGCTTTAGTGGGTACAACCATATATGGATTGTGCTCGAAGATCACAAAAATACCACTTTCACATGTCCATGGGGAACATTCTCCTATCGGGTGCTTCCCTTTGGATTATGCAATGCCTCTACTACCTTTCAGTAGGAAGTATTAGTTATCTTTGTTGATCTCGATTGCGTAGAGGTTTATATGGATTATTTCTCTGTATTTGGTGATTCTTTTTCAAATTCCCTTTAGAATTTGAAGAAAGTACTTTTAGGTTCTAGAAAGCCTACATATCTTTGAGAAATAAGAAATGTAGATTGATGTGTAAAGCGGGGATAGTTCTTGGACACTTGATTTCCAGTGAGGGTATGCAGGTGGACCTTCTAAATGTTGACATCATTATCCACCTACTAGTGACAAAATATCAAAGGGAAGTGAGAGGTTTTCTTGGTCATGTAGGATATTACCAAAGGTTCATCGATAAATTCTCTAGGATAGCTTCACCTCTTTTTCGGTTATTAGCTAAAGACATTGATTTCTCTTGGATCGATGATTGTCTACGCGCCTTTGAGGAACTAAAGGAGAAATTAGTAAAGGCACCCATCTTGAGGGGACATAATTGGTCCCTTCTTTTCCACATATCCTATGATGCCTCGGATACCGTTGTTGGCACAAACTTAGGACAGGAAGAAAATCAGTTGTCTTACACTATTATTTTTCCAATAAAAACTTGTCACCAGCTAAATAAACTATACGGTAACTAAAAAGGAATTTCTGGTTGTAATTTTTGCTATCAATAAATTGAGACACTACATAAAAGGTTATGAATTATTTGTTCATACTAATCACTCTGCCATAAAATATATGATGAATAAACCTTTGACTAGTGTAGGGTTACCAGGTGGTTATTATTGTAGGAATTTAATATTATGATTATTGATAGACCTGGAAAATATAATGTTGTGGTTGATTATCTTTCTATATTAGACAACCTTGGTCAAGTTATTCTTGTAGATGATTCATTTCCCAATGAACATTTATTTTTTTGTATTGACTAACTCACCTTGGTTTGCAAATCTAACAAATTATCTTGTAATAGGGAAAAAACCACCTCACATATATGCTAGAGAAAAACAAAGAATTGTTAAAAATAGTGCTTCATATTATTGGATTCAAGGGGACCTCTGTTACACTGGATCTAATGTGATCACAGATGTGTAAGAGAGGAATATGTGTTTGAAATCCTAAAATAAGCCCACGATGAACCTTGTGGGGTCCATTTCGCAGAAAAAAGAACAACATATAAAGTTCTTCGTGCAAGGTATTTTTGGCCTTCCCTCTTCAAGGATGCCAAACAGTATGTCAATTGATGCAATAATTGCTAGCGAATGGGGTGACCCATACAAGCTGATGAAATTCCCTTGTGCCTGCAGGTTATGATAGATCACTTTGAAAAATGGGTTATTGATTTCGTTGGACCTATTGCACATAACATCATTAAATAAGAGGTATATCTTAGTTTGTGCTAATTTTGTGACAAAGTGGTAGAATCTAGAGTTGTTCTTTTTGCTACTGAAAATTTTGTTATTGATTTTTTATTTGATGAAATATTTACTAGATTTGGTGTTCCTAGAGAGATTGTCACTGACCATGGATAACAATTTACCTCTAATATGGTGAAGACATTATAGATCAACACAAGATCAAGCACCGGAAGTCGTCTCCATATCATCCACAGGCCAATGGCCAGGTGGAGTCCACAAACAAGGTGATAGAGTCCATCCTGACAAATACAGTGAAAATTCATAGAAAGGATTGGGTGACTAGGCTACCTTAGGCCTTGTGGGCATATAGAACCACTTGGAGAAATAGTACCAGTCACACACCCTATGAGCTTGTATATGGAAAATAGGTCATGTTACAAATAGAGTTCTAGATAAATCATTTATAATTGCATTCCAAATGGGTTTGGATCTCTCGGAAGCACAACAACAATGTCTCTTACAGTTGAGCGAGCTTGATGAGATGAGGAGAGATGTTGTTCAACAAACCATTTTTGATTTAGAAACAACATAGAAAATTGCATGATAAGTTGATCAAGAAGAGGCAATTCCAACCAAGTGAGTGGGTGCTCCTTTATGACACCAAATTCAAAAATTTCAAGGGGAAATTCCACACCTGTTGGTTGGGACCTTATGAGGTAGTTAGAGATTTCGAGAATGGAGCAGAATTGAAGACCATTGATGAGAAAGGGACCATTTTCCTGGTAAATGGGCATAGACTCAAACTTTAACATCAACCCATTACCAAGGAAGATTCCATCCATAAGATCAAGCAACAGCTAGACTTGGAAATGGTGGGAAGGAAGGATTTCCAGCCTACTATGAGTACTCTTTAACTTGTTCTTTTTCATTAAAGAAAAGAAAAATAATAATAATAAAATGTGTGTAATCATGAAAACTAGTTTGTTGTCGTGGCTATGTAGAGGGATGCCCAAAAATTAGGGCACTGACGGTTAGATCCTCCTTTTTAAAATCTAATAAAATGGGAGAGTTGGTTGAATTTTTATGCATTTCTAACATGTCACTAAGAAGAGGCAGGTTTATGAAGATAGTTCTGGTGGCAATAGACAATATTATACAAATATCTTTCCCTTATCAAAGTTTAGGGTGGTTAATTTTCCTTATCTTCAAGCAATCAGCACCATGCTCCTGTTGTAGTTAATTTTATTTTCCACAAGTTGCAACATTTTTGCAAACAGAGGAGATACTATCTTCAGAATTTGGTGACTATGTTTGGTTCTACTTCCCACTTCTTTCTTCTTTCCCCATTTTCATTTATTCACCCTTGTCCCTATTTATGTTGTCCCATTTGATATTTCCCTAGTTTTACTCCTCCCCATTCTCTAAATTAACCCTTGTCCCTATTTCTATCGCCCCATCTGATATTTCCCTGGTTTTATTCCTTCCCAAATTTCTCCAAATTAACCCTTGTCCCTAATTTTGTTTCCTGTCTATATTCCCTAATTTTATATCCCTTCCCATTTTTATATATGATTCCCTGTCACCCCTCTTCTTATTTTTCCCCCTAATTTCTTTTTTTAAGCAAAAGCTTTCAACCTATTTTTTTCAGTGCTTATGTATATGTACGAGCAACATCTTGTTGGCAGACCTAGCATTAAATCAATTTTTTGAAAGAAGAAAAAAGGAGATCATTTTGAAAGAAAGAGTGATCCAATCTAAATACACCTTCTTTTGGACAATAATTAGCAAGCATCCATCTCTAGATAGCTAATTAGTTCCATCTTTTCCATTTTCGAAGTTTTTGGTAAAAGTGCAGGATCAACACTTAGTGCAAGAACTTGTAATGACTTATTTTTTTGTTTCCTACATGAGACCTTTTCTTCAACGTCATCAACTGGTTGGTCCTGGGAAAATTGAAATATGTATAAATTTGATCAAGTCTATATATGTACTATATTTCTAAACAGGATGTAGGTAACCATGCGATATATTTCATCTTCAAATTTGGTATTGTGGCTTATATTTAGTATAAAAACTTAGTAATGCATCAAGTGATAGTTAAATTTGGCACATTTTGACCTATTTCAACTTTATATTTCTAATATGCAAGTTGGTCCCATGATTATAATCATTAAAAAATAGGGATGTTATGGTATATGCCTTTCCTACCATTATCTTGAGCATTATGAAAAGTTGTGTTGTCCTAATCTAACCACCATCTCCACCTTCCACCGGATTGATTGTTGCACCATTTGTAATCATTATCTAACCATATTTCAAGTTTCCACTTGCCCTATCATTCCTAGCACGTATATTAGTATGATTATCCTTTTTGTTGATTTGAATTTGTTAGTAATGGTTTCTTTTCACAAGTTCTAAGCCGGATTTTGAAGATTTCAATTGTCACCATAATCTGTTGAGTTGTGTTCCTTCTAGGATAAATTGTGCTTCTACGGTGAAAAATTGTTCCTGTTGTTGTCGTCTTTGTCTTCTTTTAGTAATAAGAAATATGTTTACAATCTTGTATTTGTGTAGACTTATACCAGTACGCAGACTTCTACCTGCAAAAGGTTACAACCTTCTCTCATTCTCCAGCTTCTACTGGAAGGGAGCTACAACCCCCTAACTCTTGTACTAGCCGATATGTTTACTAGTACATAGGCGGCGACCTACAGAAGGCTACGACCTTCTTTCTTCCTCCAAGGACCACGTTTCATAAATTTTCAAACTGGATCCATCAACAACATCATAACTGAGATTTAATCATCACTTTCTGAATCAACCACAACTGAATCAATCAATCACTTTGACAACCCATCGTTAAATCACAATCAATCTGATCATTCATAATACTGTCACCAGAATACAGTAACCAGAACCCAGAACTCTGCAACAGCAAACAGAAACAACTGAAACATACTTTATAAGGTATACGCTACTTCCATGTGTTGAACTCATGTGTATACGCACTTTTATCAAAGCCAACTAGCGTATACATCTGCAAATATTAATTAGTAATTCTGCAGCTATTCTAGACTTCAGTTATACCCAGATCATAATATTTACAGAATAACACGTGTCAGTATTCAGATCTAGACTATACATGATCAAACCACATAATGATAATTCATTTGAAGCCTTAAGACCCCGATCCATCATTAGATCTTATCCTTCATCAACCGCTAAGGTTCATCCTTGGTTCAGATCAAGCACAGCACCATAAGCCAATAACCTGCATACTAGATCTCACACTTCATCGGATATTTGATACTTGCACACATGGCCTAATGAACTTCTCCTCCTTATATAGTTTTAGGCCTTTCTCAATACCATGGACCAAAACCACTTAGGACCAATACCTTGGACCAAATACCTAAGGTCAATACCTCGGACCAAAATACCTTGGACCAAAAACTTAGTTTTCCAAGATATACGCGCTTTTCCTTCTGTGAAAGTGTGTGTGTATGCATACGCTACTTGTTTTCAGTAAACCTGCGTGTGTATGCAGCGTGGTCAAGGTGAACCTGCGTATACCTTTCTTTCTTCATTCTTTGTAGTCTGATCTGTAATTCTTTGTTGTTAACCTTCTATACTATGATCTTTCATCTGAGTGAGTTTCCATCAAGGACAACACCTGTATCATAATTCCAACAATCCCCCCTTTGGACTTGATGGCAACAAAAACACCAAGTCACTCTCCCCCTTTGACATCAAGGGCAAAGGGTCATGCTCCCCCTTTGACATACATTATGCTGGTCATGCTCCCCCTGAGTACATGTTGAATTCTCTGATATGCTGAAATGTACTGATTGAGCTCCCATGATTGAGTCCATGCTCCCCCTGAGCACAAGCAAAGTCTTCAAAAAGATTTTCTAAAAGAATAACATGACTCTATAACTCAACTATGTGAGGATGACCTTCCTATCACCAATGACTCATACATACATCCATCTCCCAACCAATTGGGGATATACCAAATTTGACTCATCCACCGAACCAAGTGGGGATATACCAATTGTTTATACATGACAAAAACAAGAAATATTGCATCATCCATCCCATGTAAAGTGGGGATATAAATTACATCATTTGTCCAAGAGGACCCATTCAAATGTATGAGAAGACATATCACACCCTAGACTTTTACATGACTTGAGCAACAAATGGTATAAATATTGGAAGCCATAGCTGGACTTAGCAACCATAATGCCAACAATGATGAATGTACGTGAAGGCTAATGCTCCCCCTGAACTAGTGCTACCTGTGCATTTTTAATAGGTCAAAGATCAAGGCATCTTTGTTAGTCAAATAAAATTAATGAACATAGCATATTAATCATCAATATCAATCAGAGCACCCATATTAGAGCCTGCCCCACTGTTTTTCTTGTCTGAAAAACATATACGCTCCTTGACCCACAGAAACCCACGTGTGTATGCGAATACACTTCAAGAAACATGCGTATAATCACCTTTCTCTGAAAAGTTTGATTTAATAGTAGGATGATGCAGCAACTACTCCCAGCTTTTGTCTGAGATATTCAAATGTCTCTTTGGGCAGTGGTTTAGTGAATATATCAGCAACCTATTCTTTGGAGGGAACATATTCTAATTTTACCTTTTGTTCAAGCACTTGTTCACGTAGAAAATGGTATTTGATGGGTATGTGCTTAGTCTTGGAGTGCATGACTGGATTCTTTGAAATACTGATGGCACTTGTATTATCACATAGAATGGAGATGGGTGGAGTACATGTGATCTGAATGTCTTGCAAAGTTTGCATCATCCAAAGTAGTTGTGTGCAGCAAGATGCTGCAGCCACATATTCTGATTCAGCTGTAGATAATGCAATTGATCTTTATTTCTTGCTAAACCAAGACACTAACTTGGAACCCATATAGAATGCACCACCACTAGTGCTTTTTCTGTCATCAACACTTCTTGCCCAATCTGCATCTGTATATGCATGAAGAGTAAGATCTATATCTCTAGGATACCATAAACCAAAGTTCTATGTTCCTTGAAGATATTTGAAAATCCTTTTGACTGCCTGAAGGTGTGATTCCTTTGGATTTGCTTGGAATCTTCCAATTATTCGTATTGCATGCATGATGTCAAGTCGGGTACCTGTTAGATAAAGTAGACTTCGAATCATGGATCTGTAAGTTGGTTGATGTATTGTTGCTAATTAATCATTTGAGTTGAGACTGCATCCTGTTACGATTGGGGTACATATAGGTTTATAATCTTCCATGTCGTACTTTTTCAAGATCTGTTTGAGATATTTGGTTTGTGAAAGAAAAATACCATCTTTATTTTGTTGAACTTAGGACCAAGAAAATAGGTAAGTTCACCAAGCAAGGACATTTCAAATTCTTGCTGCATTACTGAAGCAAAATTCTGACTCATGGATTCTTCATTGCTACCAAAAATGATATCATCAACATAAACAAAAATTATTAGCAATTTATCAGTGTCAATCTTTGTATATAGATTGCTATCCGCTAACCCTTTTGAAAAACCTTTTTGGTGTAGATATTTGTCAAGGCGGTAATACCAAGCCCTTGGAGCCTATTTTATACCATAGAGAGCCTTTCTAAGTCTGCATACAAGTTTTGCATCATTTCCAAGAATGAATCCTTCTGGTTGTTCAATATAAACTTCTTCTTCTAAATCTCCATTAAGGAAAGCAGATTTTACATCCATTTGGTATACTTTGAATTTTTGAAAGCTAGAAAGAGCAAGAAACATCCTTATGGCTTCAAGTCTAGCAACAGGTGCAAAAGTTTCTTCAAAATCTATACCTTCTTGTTGAGCATACCCTTTACAAACAAGTCTGGCCTTGTTTCTAATAACTTCTCCATTTTCATTCAGCTTGTTTTTTAATATCCATTTAGTTCCTATGATATTTTTATCATGAGGTCTAGGAACTAATTCCCAAGTACTATTCTTTTCAATTTGCTCAAGTTCTTCATTCATGGCCTTGACCCAACATTCAGCTTTGCATGCTTAATTTACATTTTGAGGTTTGGTGGAGGATAGTAATGCTAGATAGCTTGAGGTTTCTGTAATAGTTCTTCTTGTATGTACACTTGCCTCTTCTTCCCCTAATATTTGAGTTTCTGGATGATTTTTCTGAGCATACCTGGACGGAGTCTTTTCTTCTACCGTTATCTCTTCTTCTGGTGCTTCATTGGTTTCTTCTTCAGAATCATTGTGATTTGATGTGGGAAAATAATCCCCATCTTCTTCATTGTCATAATCTTCGGTTTTTACCTATTTTGGATTTTTGCATGCTTCATCAACTACAACATCAATACTTTCAACAATTTTCCTGAGTCTTTTATTATAACATTTATATCCTTTACTTCGGGAAGAGTAACCAAGAAGAATACCTTCATCTACTTTGGGCTCAAACTTACCAAGTTTTTCATCAGTCCTTTTGATATAACATTTGCTTCCAAAAACTTTAAAGTATTTTACAATAGGAGTCTTACCATACCAAAGTTCATGTGGAGTTTGAGTGCTATTTACCCGAACATTTGCTTGGTTGAGAATAGTTACGGCAGCAAATGCAGCTTCACCCCAGAAGGTTGCAGGAGTTCCAGATTCATCTAGCATAGCTCGAGCCATTTGTTGAACAATTCTATTCATTCTTTCTACCACTCCATTTTTCTGAGGAGTCCTTGCGGTGGAGAACTGCCTTTTTATTCCATGTTGTTCACAAAAGTCAAAGAATTCATCCAAGGTAAATTCCCCTCCTCGATCAGATCTGAGGCATTTGATTTTGCGATCTGATTCATTTTCAACCAAATCTTTGAAGGCTTTGAACTTTTCAAATGCTTCATCTTTATGCTTTAGAAGACCTATCCAACACATTATGGAAAAATCATCAATGAACAAAATAAAGTATTCTTCTCCACGAGGTGACTTTTTCCTTGATGGTCCACATAAATCAGTATGAACAAGTTCAAGAGGCTTACTAGCTGACCCTTATTTTTCAATGAAGTGAGATCTGGTTTGCTTAATGAATTGTTATGGTTTGCATATTGTATTTTCAGGAATGCTAATATCTGGAAGATCAGGAACAGCCTGGAATTTGCATGCTTTTCTTATTTGAGAAAATCTTAGATGTCCCAATCTTTTATGCCATAGCCAATTTTCATCATTTTTGCTTAGATAGCACTGTTGTTGTTCTCCCTTGAGTATGTATAAGTTGTTTGGAGTTCTTGTACCTTTGATCACGGTTTCTCTTGTATCAAGCTCACGAACGACACATCCGTTTGATCAAAACACCACTTCATTTCCTTGATCACACATTTGACTGACACTCAATAGGTTATGCTTTAGACCGTCTACATACATAAAGTTCCCAACTTTAAACTTTTATTTCAAAAAAACAGAGCCTTTACCTTTTATGATAGCAGGAGTGTCGTTTCCAAACAAGACATTCTTTTCCTTTTCTAAGGCATTATATGAGTGAAGTTTTTCTTTGTCACCTGTCATGTGTTTTGAGCATCCACTGTCGATGTACCACTGATTTTCTTGTCCTTCTGCATACAAGGCTATACCACATATTTCTATTTGAGGTTCTTTCCTTCTCCATATCTTGGGATTTAATGGAGTTTGTTCCTTTTGAGATGTTCGCTGAAATCTGGTCCTGAATTCAGATTCTTCATGGCCAAAGTTGTTACAGATTGAGCATTCTATTTCATTTTCAAGAAGAGAAAAGTTATTATAGGAACTTTTCTTGATCCCTGTCACATTCCTTTGATTTCATGCTTCTCTAGTCATGATGGTTTTGTAAGCAACACATTGAGCAGCTTTGTGTCCAAAATTCTGACATGACAAACATTGACCATTAAAGAAGTTCCTGCGATTATCGAATCTATTGACCTGGTGATTGTAGTTTCTATTGATATTCATCTTTGGAGCAAATTGAGTATGATTTACCTGAGGTTGGTTGTGGCTTATGTTCATCCTTGAAGCAAATTGAGCTTGATTTACCTAGTGATCTACTTTATGCGTTTGTTGACGATTGTCAAATTGTTCACTGTTCTTTGCTGCATCAAAATAGCTTCTAGTGGAGGTTGACGGCTTCTGTGATTGAGATGCTTCTTCAGTATATCCAAGACCTGTCTTTATCAGATGAGAATGCTGCACTTTGATAATTTCGTTTCAGGTTTCTGATCCTTTAGCAAATCTAAGATTGAGAGATTTTGTTTTCTCAAGATCCTTTCTTAGACCCACAATTTCACATTCTAGTTTTTCATTGTGTTTTTCTTTTTCAGCAAGTTGGTATGTCAAGGTATCTATAATCATATTCTTTTCTTCTAAATAGATTTTGAGTTTAGAGATTTCTTCATGAAGGTCATCTTCTTCTAAAGCATCCCAAAAATTATCATCGTCATAAGCCATTAGAAGTTTATAGTCATTATTATTTTCATCTTCATCACTATTTGATAAACCATCGCTATCTTCATGAGTATAGTAACTCTTTTTACTTAAACTTTGTTTTCTATTCCATTTTGCAGATTCCTTCCCTTTATCATATTTATCTTTATGAGGACATTTGGCAGCATAATGATCGACACTACCACAGGAAAAACATTTGAAGGGTAGTTTACCTCTAAATCTTTTGGAACCCCGTTGAATCTTCTTGACAAAGTTTACTTCATCTTCTTCTTCTTAAATATGTCTTGATTCATTGAGTTCTTTATTTCCTTTTGCTAAAGCTTTAAATGCAGCTTCTCTCATATCTTATGGGCCTCCCTTTCTCATCTCAAAGGCAGTTAACATTCCGTGAAGCTGTGTCATAGTGATAGTCTGCAGATCCTGTTTTTCTTCTATGGCAAATACTTTTGATTCAAATTTAGCAGAAAAGGATCTTAAAACTTTCTCAACTAAGGTAACTTCCTTTATATCTTCACCCAGATTCTTCATACAATTAACAACCTCATCTATACGTAAGATGTAACTGGCTATACTTTCATCATTGTGCATCTTAAGAGTTTCATATTGAATTCTGAGAGTTTAAAGTTTAGCACGTTTTACCTGAGAGTCTCCTTTGTAGCTCAGAATGCTTTTCTCCCATATTTCTTTGGCTGATTTGAGCTGCATAACTTTGACAAACTCTGATTGTGACAGAGTTCCCAATAATGTATTAACATCCCTGGCATTGGTTTCATATTGCTTTTTACCTGCCGTATCTATAGGAATTGCTGATGGAAATGTATATCCTCCTTCCACGATTTCCCAGACATCCGTTCCAAGTGATTGTAGATAGGTTGTGGTTCTTATCTTCCAATAAACAAAGTTGCTCCCATCAAAGATTGGCGGTCTGATGGATCCCACGCTTTCTTGATTACTCATGATGATGGATCTCCCTTCAAGCAATCAAGCTTCTTCTGAAGGACCTGCTCTGATACCAATTGTTGGAAATAATACTGAGAGGGGGGTGAATCAGTATTATCATATCAATAATTTAATTTCCCAAACATATTTGTATACGCTACTTCAACTAAGTGAACTAGTGTGTATACGTGACTGTACTTAAAGCAACTAGCGTATATGCAAAGAACTTTTGATTTACCCAATTTATCATGCATTGAACTTTAACCAGTATATCAGAGATTTATTAGACAGTGCAATAAAAGCAAAATAAAGCATCACACATAAGCAACACACATGAACACCAAGATATAAGGTGGAAACCCAATGTGGGTAAAAACCACCTGTTGTTGTCGTCTCCGTCTTCTTTTAATAATAAGAAAATCTGTTTACAATCTTGTACTAGTGCAGATTTATACCATTACGCATGCTTCTACCTGCAGAAGGTTACAACCTTCTCTCTTTCTCCAGCTTCTACTGGAATGGAGCTACAACCCCCTAACTCTTGTACTAGCCAATATGTTTACTAGTACGTAGGCAGCGACCTACAGAAGGCTACGACCTTCTTTCTTCCTCCAAGGACCACGTTTCATAAATTTTTAAACTGGATCCATCAACAACATCATAACTGAGACTCAATCATCACTTTCTGAATCAACCACAACTAAATCAATCAATCACTTTGACAACCCATCGTTAAATCACAATCAATCCGATCATTTCAAAATATTGTCACCATAATACAGTAACCAGAACCCAGAACTCTGCAACGGAAAACAGAAACAACTGAAACATACTTTATAAGGTATACGCTACTTCCATGTGTCAAACCTGCATGTATACGTGCTTTTATCAAAGCCAACCAGCGTATACACCTGCAAATATTAATTCATAATTCTGCAGCTATTCCAGACTTCAGTTATACCCATATCATAATATTTATAGAATAACACATGTGTCAGTATTCAGATCTAGACTATACATGATCAAACCACATAATGATAATTCATTTCAAGCCTTAAGATCCTAATCCATCATTAGATCTTATCCTTCATCAACCGCTAAGGTTCATCCTTGGTTCAGATCAAGCACAGCACCATAAGCCAATAAAATGCATATTGGATCTCACACTTCATCAAATATTCGATACTTGCACACATGGCCTGATGATCTTCTCCTCCTTATATAGTTTTAGGCCTTTCTCAATACCATGGACCAAAACCACTTAGGACCAATACCTTGGACCAAATACCTAGGGTCAATACCTCGGACCAATACCATGGACCAAAATACCATGAACCAAATACCTCGGACCAAAAACTTAGTTTTCCAAGATATACGTGCTTTTCCTTCTGTGAGAGTGTGTGTGTACGTATACGCTACTTGTGTTCAATGAACCCGCGTGTGTACGTAGCTTGGTCAAGGTGAACCTACGTATACCTCTCTTTCTTCATTCTTTGTAGTTTGATCTGTAATTCTTTGTTGTTAACCTTTTGTACTGTAATCTTTCATATGAGTGAGTTGCCATCAAGGACAACACCTGTATCATAATGCCAACAATAAATTATATTATTACAGCCTCATTAAGATGTTAGTTTCAGAAGGGTTGAGCTAGAGAGGATCTGATTGGAATGAATTTCTTACACTACATAAGATTGGAAACTTTAAAGATAGCATTAACCTTCATCAACAATCGACTGGGGTCTTTGCCATGAAAATTAGGGGTTCAGGTTCTAATTCTATTCAAGCTAGGAGATTTGATGCAATAAAGGAACAAGGGTCCTCTTAGCAGAATGATCAGGGTAAAAAAATTAATATCAACGAAAAGAAGTGGTCCCCTAATTTAAACAAAAAGAGGGCAAAGGAAGGCATGCCATCTAATGTATCGGTGCCAGCACCGACCTAGAGATTAACAAGAGGGACAATAAAAATTGGGCATGCCCCTTCTTCCACCATAAAAACTTCTTTAGTAAATGCATTTCCCTGGACTTCTTTACTAGATGCAGCTCCCCAGGCCTCTAAAATAGATGAGGGACTTAATGCAGAACAAAGACCAAGTGTGAGTGAAAAATTCCATATGGAGACATAAGTACAAATTCCCCTAAGTGTAGATCCCATAAAGGAAATTCCCATAGAAAAGGATGAAAAACAGGAAACAAGTGATAAAGAGTATGTTCTTAGAAAAGGATTTGTGTCTAAAAAGGAAAAAAATATTTGTGTTGGTAGATACAGTTGTAGTTATAAACGAAGCCATTGATAGTTATATCAATGAATTCTCTGAAGGGCGGGGAGAGCTAGTGTCACTTAAAAATTTGATGGAACAAATTAAGAAAAGAAAGAAAATTCAAATCTTGAAGGTGAAAGTTGAGATGGAAGTGTTGGATCATTTTCTAAAGTCTTAGAACTCCACACTAACAACTAGGAACGAGGAGCTATTGAAAGAAGTGGAGGATCTGAAGGAGAAAGTTAAAAGGTGGAGGATGAACTCTGCCTATTTAAAGATTAAAAATAGAAAACTTAAAAGGAAATTGAAGGAAATTTAGGGCTCAGATACAAAGATCGACATCCAGATCAAAAAGTGATAAGAAAGGAGTCTCACAGTTTTGGTTTCTTGCAGAGAAGCAACACACCCTTGTTTGTGTGAGGAAACACAAAGGAGCTAGGGTGGGGCAGATGTTAGGATCATAAAATGCCCTATTTTTCCCCTTTTAATCCCATGTTTACCAAATTTTGGCTCCCTTACCTAGCATTTCCCTTATCTTTTCTATATAATTATGGAGACTTGTGTTAAATCACATAACATTTAAATATTTGATAGGCAATCACTATTTCTAAGTTATATTCTCTCATTTGTACGTATTTCCTAAGTATTATGATCATTAAAAATCCGCTAACCAAAGTATATGCAGTTCCTGCACTCTATGTGTAGAAAATCTGTGTAGGTTAACCCGATAATGCAATATAAATCAAAGAAGAATACTATAACCTACTTCTACTATCAATTTGCAGAATCTTAAAGATCAAGATGAACAATATAACCAGAAGAATAAGAAGAATAAATCACACAATACACATGAAAATACTTTGGGGAAAGACTTAGCTAAAAAACCCCATTATCTGTATTATCATACAAGGTGGAAATACATAGGAATTATACAAAGCCTTAGCTCTCACAGCTAGCCAGCTCTCAATACAATCCTCACAGATGCTCATAGGCAATCTTGGCTTCTCTCCAGCCTTCCTCTCTACCCTCCAAGCTCCTATTTCCTTGCGTTGTTCCTTGTGGATGATTCACCTTCAACCAAGTGGAAAACCTCCTACCAAGTGGATGATCTCTTTCAAAACTGCGCAATCCTCAAGGATTAAATCCTTGACTGCATGCATGAGTTTTCTCCATGAGAAAACACATGCAACTGATAGTACACTGTCCTTGACTTTAATCTCAACTGGGTCTTTCTCAAAATAGACATGCATGAGTTTCTGATGAGGGAATCTTCAGTTAACTAGAGTAGCACTAGTTGAGTGCATGCATGCATCAACTCACTGTTAACTCTCTATTAGTTCCTCAAATAGTTTGGAACTAATTTAACTGGACTTAACTCAGTAAACTGAGTTAACTAATTACAGCTCAAATATAACTCAATCCTATCTCCTTAATTTAAGGGATAACTCTTGCATGACTTCAAAAAGAATTCTAAATTGAATTTCTTGAACTAATTAATTCAAAATGAATTAATTAATATTTTCCAAGTAGTTGTTAAGACTAAATTCAATTTTAATTCAAATTTTAATTAAAGGACAAATTAAATTGGAATATTCTTGTTTCCATATTTCAACACTCCCTCTCAACAAGAAAGGGATTATCTGCCACCCCGATCCTGTCTCTATGGAACTCGAATTTACACTTTGACAATGCCTTTGTCAAAATGTTAGCATCTTGCTCCTTTGCCGAAATATATTGTAGCAACATGATCCTCTCGACCTGTGAAAAGCCACGGGCAAAAAATCTTGCCTTATGCTTCTCCACACTACCATCAGTAGCTTGCTTTACCTTGTAAAGCCAACAGGAACTCACAACTGACTTGTTCTCCGGTCTTGGAACCATGTCCCAAACACTGTTACAAATTGTGGAGTCATACTCCTCCACCATAGCATCAACCCAAATCAGCTGATGCACTACTTCCTCAAAGGAAGATGGCTCGGTCTCAACACATTCCCAGCAAGGGCCATGTATCTAGTGTACCTCTAAAGTGACCTCCTCCGACTAGTAGGCAAGTACACCCGATAGTTGTGAGTTGTATCAGTGTACCCCACAAATATCCCCAACTCTGCTATCGGCTCAAGCTTCTTCCGTGCATCCTTTATCACATGGAAATATACCGATGAGCCAAAGATCCTGAAGTGACCCACATCTGGTCTCTTACCGGAGAAAGCTTCCTCTGGTGTCTTCATCCCAAGTATGTGATGCGGGCTTCTATTTTTCAAATAGACCATTGTGTTGCATGCCTTAGCCCACAAGTGAAGTGGTAGGCCTTGGTCATGTAGCATTGTCTGTGCTGCCCCTACAATAGTTATGTTCTTCCTCTCGGCCACCCAATTCTACTGTGGGATATGAGGTTCCATCAACTCTCGTTTAATTCCTTCCGCTGCACAGAAGTCCTTAAACTAATGAGAGACATATTCTCCATCGTTGTCGCTTCTCAAGGCCTTGATCTTCTTCCCTGACTCTTTCTCGACCAAAGCTTTGAACTCACAAAACTTTGTGAAAGTTTGGTCCTTCTTCTGCATGAAATAAATCCAACATTTATGAGAATAGTCATCAATTAAAATCACATAATACCTTTGCTTCGTTGTGGATTTCATTGAGAATGGTCCACACAAATCAGTATGAACTCGCTCTAAGATAGCCTCTGCTCGACTGTCTCTTTCATGAAAGGAAGGCTTGGTGTACTTTCCCAAGGTACAACCTTTGCATGTGTCAACTTGCTCAAGTTTACCTTTGGGAAGTCCTGTAGATATCTGTTGCATTATCTTCAAATCCCCATGATGCAAATGGCCCAACCGCCTGTGCCACAACTCGCCAATGTCTTGGCTTTGCACCAATTATGCTTTCCTACTCAATGCTGCACAATCATCTACCTCTAGTTTATAGAGATTCTTCACCTAAAGCCCTATCCTCTTGGTCTGACCCGTGGCTATGTGTCTTAGGAACGCCTTTCCTTTACTGAAGACAACATCGTAGCCTTTGTCCTCCAACATCGCGACAATACCAAGTTCTTCTTCAGTCCAGGCACATACATCACATCTGTCAAGGTGAGAGGAGCTCCATGCTCCCTCTGAAAAGAAACCGTACCCACTCTTGAAACACTATACCTTCTGTGGTCACCCATCTTTATGCGCATCTTGAGGTCTTTCTCTTCCAAGGCACTGAATAAATTTTTATCACCGGTCATGTGGAATGAGGCTCCACTGTCAAGATACCAGACATAATCCATAATTGACAACACCATGCATGCGATGAGGGTAAAGTCCATTTCGAACTGAGAGGCTAATGCCTCAGCTTCTGATCCTTCCAAGGATCCCTTCTTGGACTTCTTCGATGGGCAATTAGTCGCATAATGTCCCATCTTATGACAATTAAAGCATATTACTTTAGACATGTCACTCTTCTTCCCTCCATGACAAGAATTCGATTTGAAATGGGAAGTCTTCCCCTTCCCTTTCCTTGCCTTACTTGCTAAGGCCAGATTTTCTTCATCATCATTCTTGGATGAAGAACCATCTCGTGTTCTCCTCTTGATTTCCTCCTGCATAAGATTCGACCACAGTCGTTCCCAATCTGGCAGTTTCTCCCTTCCATTCACAGAGTCCTGGTAGCTATTCTAATTCTTTGGAAGGCTAAGGAGAGCGAGGCTCACCATATCATCATCGGAAGTAGTTATTCCCACACTGCCAAGCTCATCTCTACAGGTGGTGAGCTTGTTCAGATATGTGGAAATAATATCGCCTTTCTCCGTCTTGATTCTTCGAAGCTTATCCTTGAGTGCCAATTTGCTCTGGTCGCTATTGTTCTAGTAGAGGTCCTTCAATGTCTTCCACATTGAAAATGGAGTATCCTTCCCATGGAGACTCGAGACAATATGGTCTCGAAATCCCTCAAGGATGATCTGTATCGCCTTCGCCACACACTTCTTCCACTCATCCAACTCTTGTGCATTAGTTGAAGCTGGCTTTGGGATTTCTTGATCAATGAATTCCTTCAAGCCATTGTCTTCTAATATAGCCTCCATTTTATCTTTCCATGCTATGTAATTCGAGCTACCTTCCAAGGCATACTCGAGTCTTAAGCCATAGAATGCCATTGGCCAACCTTGAAGTATGATATGAATTCGATTTGCACCTGCAACCCCGAACTTCAAACTTCAAATTCTCTTCTCAGTATACTGTTCACAGCTCCGATACCATGTAGAAAATCTCTACAAATCTAGCTCTGATACCATGTAGAAAATCTGTGTAGGTTAACCCGATAATGCAATATAAATCAAAGCAGAATACTATAACCTACTTCTACTATCAATTTGCGAAAGCTTAAATATCAAGCTGAACAATATAACCAGAAGAAGAAGAATCAGTCGCACAATACACATGAAAATACTTTGGGGAAAGCCTCAACTAAAAAACCCCACTATATGTATTATCATACAAGGTGGAAATACATAGGAATTATGCAAATCCTTAGCTCTCACAGCTAGCCAGCTCTCAGTATAATCCTCACAGATGCTCACAGGCAATCTTGACTTCTCTCTAGCCTTCCTCTCTGCCCTCCAAGCTCCTATTTCCTTGCGTTGTTCCTTGTGGATGATTCACCTTCAACCAAGTGGAAAACCTCCTACCAAGTGGATGATCTCTTGCAAAACTGTGCAATCCTCAAGGATTAAATCCTTGACTGCATGCATGAGTTTTCTCCATGAGAAAACACATGCAACTGATAGTACACTGTCCTCGACTTTAATCTCAACTGGGTATTTCTCATAATAGACATGCATGAGTTTATGATGAGGGAATCTTTAGTTAACTGGAGTAGCACTAGTTGAGTGCATGCATGCATCAACTCACTGTTAACTCTCTATTATTTCCTCAAACAGTTTGGAACTAATTTAACTGGACTTGTCTCAGTAAACTGAGTTAACTAATTACAACTCAAATATAACTCAATCTTATCTCCTTAATTTAAGGGATAACTCTTGCATGACTTCAAAAAGACTTCTAACTTGAATTTCTCCAACTAATTAATTCAAAATCAGTTAATTAATTATTTCCAAGTAGTTGTTAAGACTAAATTCGATTTTAATTCACAATTTAATTCAAGGACAAATTAAATTGGAATATTTTTGTTTCCATATTTCAACACTATGGAGATCCTACACTAGAATCAAGGAATGTGTGGATCACTTCATCATTCAAATTTGCCAAGAATGCCAGTCGCTAGTTGGCAGTATGAGTACATGTTCGAGATTATCTTGGAGTCATTTGATAGTCGAAGGCACACTTATCTCCTACTGTCAGTAATAGGCCGAGAAGAAGGGGTCATTTACTAAAACAATCTCTTCACTACCAGATTTGATCCCCTTATTTTGATCGTGGCTCTATCAGATCTATATTGATGGAAAAGAGTTGTGATTCACCTACTTATCTCGTTTGTAACATACTGGCTTGTCTATAGTGATTTTTTTACTGTAAAATGTATATAATTTAAGCTATGGCTTTAAGCCAAACTAGCGTACCTTTGTTAAGGAGATGTTACTAGTTTGATAAGGTGTCACTCCTCAACTGGATCTGGTTTTGTCTTCTGATGTAAAAGATTGTTTTTATCTAATATAAAGGCTTCTAATTCCAGGTTCCTCTTTTTATTTCTTGTGTATTTAATGATCACTTTGGCTCTGTAACTTAATTTTTTTAAACATGGGTGCGAGCTGGACTAGTAGGGCCCACCAAACCAACTTGTTATTCTTTTAGTTGTGTATTTTCTGTATGATTTGTAGATATTCTTTTCGTGTGTATTTCATCTTTATAGTGGTGTGTTAAGAATAAATATTCTTTAATTGGGTTGATATATCTTTGGATGCCTCTTTTACACTTGTTTTATTCATATATGAATGGTGCTTTGACTTGTGATTGATTTAGCACTCAGACCTAGAAAGGATCTAAGTTAAAAGTGTGAGATTCTCTTAAAACATTGCACTTCTTTAAACTATCTGATCAAAAGAACTATCATGTTGTAATGGTACCCTATTTTGTATGCAAGAAATATTTGGGTTATTTCATTGTGATATTGGTTACCTTGTAATTTTGATTATATTATAGAATTGATATATTATGAAGCGTTATTGGGATATCTTTGAGTGAGTCGAGACTTGTAACTCTTCAACCATTATTGGTTTGAAGAGTGAATAAATATTCTCAACTTTGAGATCCTATGCCATTATACATATATATAAGCACTTGTTCCAGGAACCTTTGAAACTATATTGTTGTGTTGTAACTTGGGGTTGTAGGGAGTTCAACGAGACCCTTAAGATCTTTAATGAGTTGAAAACCCTGTTAGGTCTAACTGGTGTTGAAACTCGATCTATAACTACTTGAGGCTTGTTAACATTGATAAAACCCTTGTTACTAGAAACTTGGAAAAGACCTGGGATTGTTGTTTGAGTTTAGTGCCAACTTTGATATCTTTTGGTTTTGTGGTGGAAAACACATTAAAGAAATTTTGAGTTAAAAAATGGGCCTCAAAACAAAAAAGTACAACAAAAATAAACTCTATAAGAACCAATAAGATTCAATATAATGATGTCAACCATGGGGGATGATTCACCATTTTTTGAGTAAAAAGGTAAAAAAATAAATAAAAAAATTAAAAAACATATATTTTTCAACTTGTATTTTAACCTTATCTCCCTACGATTTTACTCAAATTTCAAGCGGAACCATTCGTTGGATGCGTAATTTAATTTTTCATCCAAGGAGTACCCATGTTGCATACTTTCAATGGACCCTACTACATGAAAAATGTGAAATACATGAAAAAAACGTGATTGCAATAATGTTTTTTCATGTATTTCACGTTTTTTGTGTTGTAGGGTCTATCGAAAGTATGTAACATGGGTATTCCTTGGATGCAAAATTAAATTATGCATCCAACGAGTTCTCCCGCTCAAATTTTGAGTAAAATCATTGGGAGATAAGTTGAAAAAGAAATTTTTTCTTTTTTCCCTCCAAAACTTGATGAGGTAATGTAATCATATTTTATTATTTTCACTATTATTTTATAATATTCCCTAGGAAGCCCATTTGAGACCTCAAATTTTTTCTAATGGTTATAACTTGTGAGATATTTGTTGATATTTAAGTGGAGGTTTCACCTAATCCTACAGACCATTTGTTACCATACAAATATATTGATCTGTGAGCATGAGAAACCATGTTGTTTGGATTGTAAATAGGGTTTATAAATTGCATAATAAGGCCTTCAGAATCTTGGATTAATTGATTTGTGCTAAGATTTGGTCCATACTCATCCAAATTGAAGCTTGTTGCAACATTGATAACCCTAGTTGTTGACGATAGCTGTCATCCAAAGTGTTATTTGGTTCATTGATATGATAACATGGTATGTCTATTCAGTTTGATTTGGTTTTTCACTTTATGAATGTTTTTATCTTTGGTCACTATTGGTGAATCAACTATGTACATGAGTATTTGAAAAGTGATCCATATTGAGATCTCGCACTTGAGTATTTGAACAGTGATCCATATTTGTGATATCATGCACTTGTGATGATTGATATACACTAAGTGCAGGAATAGGTATTGAAGAAGGAAACTGCCACCTATAACCTTGTTTGATAATTTCTTATTGGTTTGATAAAAGACATTTTTCTTTTAATATTTCTTTTGCAAGAGTGTGGTCACTGTAGATTTTAGTTTCTCAAGTTTGGTTTGAAAAGATTACTTGTCAAAGTGTGTTCTAGGGTTTGGGAAAACATTAGTTGGAGTGAGGCTGACTTTTTTCATGCACACAATGGTTTTTTTTACAGTCGATACACCAGATTGCCTTGATAAAATAGAAGGAAGATTTGAGTCATGCTTTTAGTTTTCTGTTGTGGGGTGATTTTGATTCTTTAGTTTGCACAGAGAGTTGAGAGGAAAAGAGGATTGTACTTGAACTTTGATAGAGGCTTATTTTGAGATTTAAATTTTGTTTGAAATTGGAAGCATTTGGATAGTTTGAGTTTATTTGTTTGAGATATTTTAGATGAGTAAACTAGTCTTTTTGATTAATTTGCATGGTGAGTTCAGGAGTCATTTACCAGGTTGAAGGTTGATTGGTAGTTTAGGGATTTCATTGATAAACTGCCAAGTGTTTATAGGCTTTTGATCAAGAGTTGACAAGTTCAGTAAATTTAGAAGGTGTTGAAGAATATAGTAGAAGTAGGGATTTAAATTGTAGAAACCTAGAGTCTCTTCAGGAATTTTTTGTGTTGCATCTCGAAGTGTACGAAAATCCGGTTGACATGATTAATACATCTACTACTAGAACCAACGCACATGTGGATTTTATTAAACTACAATCACATAATTGCTTACTAGTGAAAGTTAAGGGGTGTCCTTGCATCAATATTGCTCCTAGACCTCTACCAAATGAATCATATTCCAAAAAAATGTCTTATTAAATCTAATCATATTTAATACTAGAGAAGTGCACATGGCATCCTTTAAAGCACCAAATGCCTATGCTCCTTCCTCACTCTAAGCAAAGGAATTCGTTTTAAGGGATGAAGTTAGGGGAGCCACAATTTTGCCATAATTTTTTCAAAGATTTCATATAGTAGCATGTAACTCTCAATAATCCTCTCAAGCTCTTAAGTGTTTTGCGAATGGGCCAATCTTCCATAGTTGCAACATTATTGGGATAAAATCATTCTCCCTCTTGAATTATGATGTGGCCCAAATACTCAACCTTAGGAGCCCCAAAAGCACATTCGTAGAAATTCATAAATAATTGGTTGTCTTTCAAGAGTTCCAAGGACTTATCAACATGCTTTATGTGTGATTCCTATGTTTTACTATGTATCAAAATATCCTCGATGAAGACTAGCAAAAATGTAAGAAGGGTTTGAAAATCTTGTTCATGGTACTCTTAAAGGTACAATAGAAACTCATAATGACCTTAATGTGTTCTTAAGGTTGTTTTAGGATGTATGTCTCTTCATTTGTCAGTATCCTGAACATATTTCAAGCTTAGTGAAAAAAAAATATCCTTGAAGTTCATCTAGGAGATCATCAATATCTGGGATGGGAAATTTGTCCTTAACTGTCAATTTATTAACAACCCTAAAATTAGGATACATGTACCAAGTTCCTTCCTTATTTAACACCATGACTACTAGTGATGAGTAAGTGCTTGTATTAGGATGTATGACCCCTAAATCCAACAATTCCTAAATGATCTTTTCTATTTCATTCTTTTGTGCAAAAAAGTATCAATATGGATGTATATTTGGAAGTTGATTTCTTTTAATCAAGGGAATTACATCATCATGCTCTCCTCAAGAAGGGTGTAAACCATTTAGTGTCTCAAAGACCTAATGATGTTTGGTAAGGACTAGTTACAAGTTTGGGTGGAATTGTTGTATCAGATTATCCATAACCTATATGGCTTTAAATCAGGCATTAATGATGGAGTGCACTTTCTTTGATAACTTCTTGACATAATGAGAGTTTAATATTTCAAAGGATCATGCTCAAAACGCTTGAAGCGTGTGTACAAGTCCCTCTTCAATGAAATTCATATAAGTTCTTTGAAATCCATTATGACTAGCCCCAATATGTGTAGCCATTATGCCCCCAATGTTATATCACAACCACCCATATTGATGGAATATAGATGGATTTGAGTTGATAGTCCCCCATATGGAGTTTGACACTTTCACATTGTTCGAAAATCGAGAGGCATGTAGATTAAGTTAGATTTTCCTTACTGTAGTAATTGCTTGTGAAATTAGTTTTCTTCTTTATTATCTTTATTTTGATTCTTTCATCAAATAATTACTATAACATGAACATGAATATCACATAAATAAAAGAACACAAGATATAGGCTCCAAACCAGGGAAAAACCCCTCCAAGGGGAAAACCCAAAAACTTCTCTTCTTATAGAATCAGATCAAATGAGATATCCAGGACCCATAACCACATAAACCTCCACCTCTAGATTCCAATTCAAACCTTCCTTCTTTACAGAAAATTCACTAGCAAGAGACCAGCAACAAGAGATGTACCAAGGAAGATTTTCCACAAACTCTAGCTCAAGAAGATATCCTCTCTTTCAAACTTCGGCCCTCCACTTCTTCTCTGCTCTCTATGCAATATTTTAGACCACAATCCATTAAGTGTGTGTGTCCAAATGAGCTCCATCTTCCCTCTATTTATATAGTTCAGAGGGGTGAAAATAGACATGTCCATTGGGGCATGATCAACTTGACATGTAGGCTGACTTGGCACCTAGAGGGGTTTCTAACCCAAAATTACATATTTAAAAAATCTTTTTCCTTTTTCTTTACAATAGGTCCAAATAGGACTTTGACTCTTTTGACTCAAAAACCTAGAATCATGAAGAACATGCTTGTTTAGAAAAATAATAATAAATTTTGTTTTTCTTTTCTTTTTCTTTTTACATAAAATACATAATGGTACAAATTATGAAGATCGAAATTAGTTATATTTTCCAACACTCCCTCTTAGCTAGCCTAGAAGCATTCATAATTGTACACCCAATACAAGGATACTCTCAAACTGAAATATTCTTATAAGAAGAGTCAAATTGATAAGCCATCTTTAAGCATCAACATCATAACCAACATTGTCAACATAGTAAGGCCTTTAACTGACAAGCTCTATTTATATCAGAGCATAATGTTGGGAGGCTTTACATGAGACACCACACTACCTCTTAAGGAACATACCCCATATGGATGTTCACTAGGTATGTCCTTTTAGGACTATTCTTATCTTGGATTACCCATCCTCAAAGAATTCCAATCCTCTTCAACCACTCTTGTCTTGGATACCTGTCCAATCCTCAAAGAGTGTTGATTCACTTCCTATCTTGGATTCTCTATCCTCAAGGAGTATCAATCTTAGATGCTTATCTAATCCTCAGGGCCCCATTCTCTCTCCATATTCTTCACTAGACATACAACTGTTAGTCCTGACCTAGTGCATGACACATGAAGAATAGAATATAATGTCCATTATCATTCCCTCTCAACCAGAGAGAAGATATTCATTCCCTCTTGATCAGGGAATAGATCCTTGCTCCTTTTCAAACATTTAAGGAGACTTCTTACTCCATATCAAGCATAAAGGAGATTCCTTACTTCCTTTTAATTGGGAAGTCATAACCACAAGTTATTTTAGCGTGTCTTCATCAATACATCAACTACTAGTTCTTCATGGAGATCTTCGAGTAGCTACATGGCTCCCTCACCCCTTAGTATCTCATCATATAGAGTTTTTATCTTTCTAAAGATAACATGTGACAGGGTTTCGACCATCAATCTTTCATATCACTTTCCTCCAGTCATTATCAACAAAGGCATTATATTGAGCCAATCGAAGTAGAGTTAAACATAGCTTCTTCTAATCATGAAAGTGATCTTCATCGTCATATGAACATCAGGTTTCCTTTTTGTACTACTACATTTTCATCCAAGTATGATATAGACATCTTAACCACATAATCCTCCAATGATTACCAAAGCCATCCACTCAATCCATGTATTCATTGAATTGAGTTCAAAACAAACAGTTGTAGAGACACTTGCTTCAACTACCATTATGAATTTTTGCAACATCCTTTCAAGTAGAAAAACTATGTATCGACCAGATAAGCAAAACCAAAACATCAATATCAAAATTACCTCAATATGATGGTCTCTTGTCAAAATATGAGATTATGCTTATTGGCTTCCCTTGAGATCAACATTATTCCACATTGTCTATTTCCATATTGTACAAGAATACTTATATATGCATTCACTTTTAATAAAAGTGCCCATAGAACTAATAAGCAAGCTACAATATCTTCTTCCTTGGAGTTGTCATTGTCAACTCTTTCTCTTTCTTCAGGAGACCATATATGATGTTGATCAATATCATCAAACAAACTTTCCTTCTAGCCTCTTTACATGTTTTTGTGATATGTCCTACCAGAGATCCAAGTCATATCCCAAGCAAATCATCAATATCATATTTGCCAAATTATAACATCCTCTAGTCAAAGTGTTATGTCAAATTATGCTACTTGCTCCCTCTGAAGTCAACATCCTTTTGCATGTTCTATCTTCACATTGCAACAAGGTTTTGCTTCATGTTTTAATCATCAATGTGTTCCTGAAATGAACTAATTAGTTGGAAGCTTCAGCATCATTTCCTTTGGGGTCCCTATAGTTCCTTCCTTCAATCATGTTCATCATTTTCAACAAGCACTAACATTGCTTTACTTTGTTTTTTCATCCTTCTTATTTTGCCTTTGTAGCTTTGACAACCTTCATTATGTGCCTGCAATTCTCAATATCAAGTACAACCAAGCAAAATATACAAAGACAAAAGCATGATGTCAATTTTGTCAATCTAGGGTTTCCATGATATCTCAAAAGGTGTACTTCTAGGGTTCTAGTTACAAACCCTATATTTGATTTAACCCTTATTAGGGTTTTAGCGAAAACATTAGCCCTAGGGTTTCGACTTTCAAGCCCTAGGGTTTATTCAATTCAACTCTCGCTAAGGTTTTACCATATACCCTAGATTATTCTTTCAAAATTTAAATCCTCAAACCCTAGATGCTATATTTCCAGTGCTAGAGTTTCCTTAAAGGGAACAACCAATTAGGGTTAGGATTTTCGTTCTTAGGGTTAATTCAAACTAAACTAGGGTTTAGAAACCCTAAGTACTAAGAGTCTTCAAGAATTCATAATGTACAAGTCTCATAAACCCTAAAAACTTCATAGTTATCAAGACCTACAAGGAACCGCAAAACCATACTGTGAACTGCAAAGCCCTAGGAACTTTTCAGACCCTTTGCAAAACCATACTGCGAACTGCAATGCCCTAGGAACTTTTCAGACCCTTTACCTTTATCATAATCTTGATTTCCAACATAAAATAAATTACACATACCTCTTGCCATGACTTCTTCTCGCAAGGATTCGATCCTTCTATGATTATCAAGTGTGAGTCAAGTCATTATCCAACAAAGGTACTTCAGCTTTTTCTTTTGCCCTTCACACTAGGTTACAAACCGTAGAGATACTCTGCAAAGTCCTTGTTTGTTTCTTCATGGGGTTCCCAAGTTTTCACAAATTCATAGATTGGGTTCCTTCTTTTTGTCACAAGAAGGTGACTCAAACTTCTTCTCCCATGTACCTTAGTGTTTTAAAATGTTGTCAAATCATCCATTAATCAAAGATGCCTGCCATATGTCCAATGTCGCTATTATCATCGTACCATTGTTCAACATCATATCTTCTTCTTTCAAAGCTCCAGGTCAGCTTACAATTATTACAATTGCAATGCCACAGCAATACCAGTTTCGATTTCGATGTACAGAGGATCGTAGCCACAGTGAAGAGCCAGATAAGCGTAGTCACTGCATATGTATAATGTAGCAATCCAGAACGTCACCATGAATACGTCAGCCATTGATCCTGAGCCACTGAGTCTTCAATAGGAATGTGAATCTCAAAATAAGAGCCACTGTGCGTGAGCGATTGCACAGTTCAATGAGAAATGTCGCAGAGACGAGCCACGAAACCACTATCCCAATTGTTGGACATAAATTGCGATCCATAATATGAGTCCACCTCTGAGATGGATGCGGGTTGTCATAGAAATATTGTGCATCAAATGCGAACCACGTGATCTCAGTGCAAGCCAAAAGATGATACAGGCCGAGCGGTTTACTGTAAATTTACGAGCCATAATAATATACATCGACCCACAGTGATGTAAAGTCGTGATGATATATTAAGCGAAAAGATAGCCATAATAAATTTACCAGCCGCTGATAGATAGTAAGCCATTCCTGTCCATTAGTGGAGATAGTTGGGTAGTATTTTAACATTTATTTATTTATTTTAATTTAAAATTTTATAAAATTAAAAATAACAAAATTATTGAATTTTTGGCGTGGTTGATGAACCATATTTGCTGGTTCCAAACTGTTAAACTTATGAATTATATGTGATTATTACCGAAAACATATCTCAAAAAATAACAAAATTATTTAATATAAATAAATTTAATGTAATCTTATATCATTTTATTTTATTGTTTATGTTCAATTTATTTTAATTATTAATTGAAAAATTAAATATTGTTGTGTCATGTTATCTATGTATATATTAAAAAGTAAAAGTAAATTATTAATTTTAAGTTTATTAAACATTAATTCAAGATTTATCAACAGTTGAGAAGGATCAAATCTTTGGAAGTGTAAATTTTTATTTTGAGTGCAATACTTGAAAAAAGGTTTGCCATTAGAAAGATTTGATCATTTTATGTATTTATGTATTTAGTATACATAAACCAATAAGGTAAATTTAATTAATATGACAGTTTCAAAAATCAAATAAACATTATTATTGATCTAAAATCACTGATAAGTTAAAAAAAAAAAAAAAAAACATTTTCTTTGGAAAAAAAGGAAAATTCATTGGAATTTTATGCCTTTAAATAGGCTACATTATAGAAGGATACCATGGGAGAATCCATGGGTTCTCAAAACGAGTCCAATAACCTGTAATTTGAGTTAAAATGTTTATATAACATTATAACATCTTTTGCATATTGGGTTGGAAAGTATCTCTCCTCAAAATTAATAACCTGTAATTTGAGTTAAAATGTTTATATAACATTATAACATCTTTTGCATATTGGGTTGGAAAGTGTCTCTCCTCAAAATTAAGAGGGATTCACATATTTTAAAATGTAAACTTCTTTTTGAGTGAAAATTGAGGAAGAGTTTACATCTCTAGAAATTTGATTCTTCTCAAACTTAGTAGATTCCAAATTAAGATAGGTTTCTTAGTAATTCTATTTATACTAGATATAAATTTCAAATTTCTTATATATAGAAATATTCTTTTCTTTTTAATTTTATTAAAAAGAAATATAATGCATATAATTAGATGTATCTACCCCATTTTCTTAATCATGTTTTAGACATTTTTTTTTTAATTTAATGTTTTAATGAGAGATGCATTGCACTTGTGTATTCTTCTTCTAAAGTTATATGTAGAGTTTATTGTAAGTATTAAGTTTATATGTTTATTATTAATTAAATTTAAGTAGAGAATTTTAAAAAATCATTTATGAATATGAATCCTTTTTTTAATTAAAATTTATATTGCATCAAAATAACTTCCATACAAAATTAGAATTCATTGGTAGACTTGAATACTATCGTGCTTTGTCACAAGGGAAACGAGACTTCCCAAGAATGAGATCTATTGTTTATCATCCAAAACTATTCTAAAATATAATTGGCTTGCAATTAAGTTTTTGACATGCACTAGGAATATTGATTGCTAATTATTGTTGGCTATGCATAGGTTAAAAGAAAATAATGTACATAAGCCAAGAGGTTGGGCTAACATCAAAATATTGATTGTTAATTATGGTTGGCTATGCATATGTTAAAAAAAACTAATGTACTGAAAGTAAAAAACATAAGCCAAGAGGTTGAGTTAACATCAATTATCAATTATCAGACCTGCCAATAATGGGATCTATTGTTTATCATCCAAAACTATCCTAAAATATAATTGGCTTGCAAATAATTTTTTGACATGCACTAGGAATATCGATTATTAATTATTGTTGGCTGCATATGTTAAAATAAACTAATCTACTGAAAGTAAAAAACATAAGCCAAGAGGTTGGGCTAACATCAATTATCAGATGAAGTGATTGTAGCTAGAGGCTTGAGGTTCTATGTGAGCCAAGGGAGTGTGAAGGCTGACTATGCTAGAGGCTTGAGGTTCTATGTGAGCCAAGGGAGTGTGAAGGCTAACCAAGCAAGAGCGTCGGTGGCATTGGACTCGTTGGATTTCATTAAGACATGTTATGATTTTATTGCAGCTCTCATACTTTTCTTCGAGCGCCTTCCCCAAGAGCATCTTCATTTGCCAATGAAGATTGATGTAATTGAGATATTGGCTCCATCTTCCCCTGGTATGCCTAGGGTCTAGAACCCAACTAGCTACTTTTAGCTTGGATTTCAGAGTTAGAGTAAGCTTGGAAATCATTAGTGGTTAAGGCTTCTAACTGACAGATTTCCTCTTGGATTTCTGGAGTGGAGGAATGAAAGATAATTACAGTGGTTTGAGCTTGGGTTTGAGCCCGAGGTTTTCCCTCAGGGTCTCAACCTCTAGACCCCTGTGGAGAGTGCATACGCTAATGGGACATAGCGTTGAAAGGAAAAATAGGCACAGTGAAAGACACCCTCAAATAGAGGGGCATACTAACAAGACAAGTTAGTAGGGACGAGGATAAAATTAGAAAAAACTTAACACTCAGCGTCGAGATTGGCCTAGGAATGGAATTAGCTAGTAGCGACAGAGGAGGGGTGTACAAAGAATAGCTTCAAGAAAGGTCAAGTAGCCATAAAACCCAGGTCACACCAATTAAATTCCACACCACCAAGGCGCCCTACAAACCACAAACCACAAAGATTGGACATAGAAAAATTTACCCCACGACTGTATGGCCACTGGTCGTTGAGATGTTGCAGACCAAATCCAATTTCTCTCTAGCGATCTCCCATTTCGGCTTTGACCCTATTGCAACTACTTCCAAAGTCCCAAGAATTGCTACCTCCGCACCTATCTCCCAGTTGCAAGGCTAAACTTTGGGGGACCAAGACCTCTAAGCGCCAAAGCTTCGACAAAGTCAACATCGTGGGAGAAGTATCCCACCTACGACTGAGAAACACCTTTCAGACTGCAGAATAACACAGAGCCACAACAGATGGGCCAAGAGCTCACGATAACAATGAGAACTACCATCTTAATGCGAAGGGATGTGGAGACGACCTCTAAGTGCCAAAGCTTCCACAAAGTCGGCACCTACGACTGAGAAACACCTTTGAGACTGCAGAATAACACAGAGCCAAAACAGATGGGCCAAGAGCTCACGATAACAATGAGAACTAGCATCTTAATGCAAAGGGATGTGAAGACGATTTACATGTGCACTTGTACAGAGTGGGATAGCCACACCATCCCCCTCTTAATTGCCATAGGAGGTGACAATATGGCAAGGTTCCCCATATCATTTACCATTGTTTCCATATGGCAAGCTTCCCCATATCCTTTACCATTGTTTCCAACACCCTCATGAGAGAGAATATGAATCATTATTGTAAATTGTATGGTAAAATAGATTTTACTTTATACCTAGTATATTTTTTCAGAAAAAAAAAAATAAAAATAAATAAATAAATAAAAACTACTTTATACCTAGAATATATATAGATAATCTTAATATATATTCTAATTTTTAATTATATATTTATTAATTACATCTATACATAAAATTTTTAAATATCATATTTACGTTATTTAAATTTATTTTAATATAATATATATGTTATAATTTTTTAGTAAATAAATTATTTATATTTTATTAATAAAACCAAAATTACCATATAACAAATTCCAACTGAATCCATTTATTATTTTTATTATTCTTAAGATTTCAAATTAATTTTTAATGGATTTTTTTTTATCCAGAATGAACATAATTTTTTTTTATTATCACGCTTTTGGAATGAGCCAGTTATGTAATTGTTTTTTTTTTTTTTAAATTATCACACGCTTGACAGAATGAGCATCTCATGGAAAAGATGTACTGTGTTTTTTTGTTATCACACAGGAGCCATGGCTAAATGAGCATGTACTGGAAAAGATGGACCATCTGCTTTTCCACAAATATAAAGGGGTAAATGCAACCAGGGTTGGAATTTGATGGGTTGTCAGTCATGGGTGATTTGCCCTTTAAATACGAGGTAAAAAATTATAAAATTTTCAAAAATCTACTTTGGAAACATGAAAACAGGTTGGAAATTCTGAATAACGTCAAATGTGAAGGACTAGTTATTTTTGAAATTCCAACCCATACAACCTTAGGATGGAAAATGAATTTGGATAAATTTTTGGAAATAAAACTAGTTGGATTCACCGTTTTTTTGCAATGAATGGTCAAACGGAGTTTGTGAAATCAGAAAGCATGGGAGAGAGAAATGAAGAAATGAATATGTTAGGGGAAAGAGAAATGAAGAAATGAATATGTTAGGATTGAGTTGTGTGTAAAAAATCATCATTGTATTTTAAAGAAAAGATTTGTGATTTAAAAAATATTAATAAAATCTGTTTTTTCTTATTGTTTTAAATTAATATAAATAATTAATAAAATTATTTAAATAATAATTAAAAATAATAATATTAATAGATCTGTGATTTAAAAAATATTAATAAAATTTATTTATTTTATTGTTTTTAAATTAATATAAATAATTGATAAAACTATTTGAATAATAATTAAAAAATAATAATAAATAGTTAAATTTAATATTTTTGTGATCTATAATGTAGATATAAATTTTTGGGATGAAATCTTGAAAACAAAAAGTGGCTCTTTAACTTTTGAAAATATTTTAATTAACCTTTTTAACCATTACCATTCAAATCTTTAAATAATAACATGGCTACCTAAAATACCTTTCGATTTTAGCACCATCATAACATAAGAATATGCCTTTTCACATTTTATTTTGGATGCATCCATCATAAAAAAATATTTATGGTTTTATTTTATAGTGTGTATAATTGGATATATATTAAATCTAAAATATATATATACATATTTCATAAACCTAACAGAAGTTGATTATTATAATATATTATATTAATTTATAATTATTTATAAAACTAGTTTTTAGTATTTTTTATAATTAATTTCTTAAAATATATATAGATGATTGAAGTAATGTGTGCGCTAAAAACATTGAAAGATTTAAAGGTTAAATCCAACTAAGTTTATAGAAAGGAGAGGAAGCTATAAATCCCTAAAAATTTCTTGCTCATTACATGTCAAACAAGTTGTTGGATTACTTTGAAATCAATTTAAAAAAAAATGAATATTATAATTATATATATTAATTTGTATATTTTTACCAAAAAAATTATATATATAAAATAATTTTAGTTATTTATATTTTAATTTTATTTTATAATATATAAAATTATAATTATGTTAAAATATTTAAATCAATTAGATTTATTTTGATTTTAAATTGATAAAGTAATGAAAACTCATTAGAAAAAATTTAATAAAAACCATTATTTATGTTTTCTTATAATGGTATAATAATATATTATTTTACAAGTAGATTTATTACTTACATATTTTTTTTTTGACTTTAACGGTTATGTTTTTTATTGAATGGCGGCAAAACAGCTACCGCGTGCTGGTTACATTGAAATAGGTCCTCAAATTTCTTGATCCTCAGAATTCTTGTTACATGACGAATCCATGGACATGCTTTGTTTCTTAAACTTCTTTTAGGGAAAAAACGCAGCGTCTTTGCCTATTAGTTCTGGACATCAATGTTGGAGCGATTGTCCACACGATCAAACGCTGATACCTGATGCCCCTGGGAGATTGCAAAATTTGGCCTGCTTAAACCTAGGCTGTGAGATGCTGACCACTAACTCGACTGCCAGAAGAACCGTTCGGATCAGAGTTTCTTCAATCAGGCAATTGAAATGTCGACTTCCCTCTCTAGTCATCAATCACATGTAATCCACCGGACAGATTTGTAGAATTGTAATGCAATTTCCTTGGACAAACAACTTGTTGTCTCTCACTGTTTAATCCGATGCTTTAATAGGCTCGCAGTTTAGATTAGCTTGCTCTAATACTTGATTCAACGTTCCCTTTGCAGAAGACCGGGCGGTGGAACCGTTGGAGAGGAACAAACTGTTACAGGATCCTCTTTCTGAAGTTAATCTAAATTCTGGGAAGGAAAGAGTTGCTAACAGACTCTGCAGACTTGAGAACTGAGACAGAGGAAGGACCCGAATAATGCTGCCATTCTTGGCTTTTTCCAACAAGGGGTTGGGGAACCAGAAGAATACTCTTTTAATACTTCCAGAAGCTCACCTGTACCGTAAATTCAACCAAACAGTCACTCAACGTCCATGACAGTTCAGTGTTCTGCTGGAAACAGAGCCTAAGAGACTGCCAGATACAGAGATTCCAAAGTAACAACTTTTCATGATTGCCTACCCTTGGAGCTTGGTGAAGTTGAAACCTGGAAACTAGAACAGCAAACCTGAAGGGAATCCAAGATTGTTGTCTCAGAAGCTGAACCCATATACATCAAAATCAATTTCCTGGTAAAGCCTATTAAGGGATGATACAGAGAGAATCAACCGAATTGACTGAAAGGGTTCTTTGGCTTTTGGCAGAGCCAAGATTTGCTTCCAAATCTGCCTCAGAATTTAGCTGCCTCAATATGTGGTAGAAGGATATTTTCCGAAATTTAGCCAATAAGGGTCTAATTTTCTTGAGAATATGACCTAAATGGATCTGCAAAGGATTTGAATGTGAATTCATTGCTTGAATGATAAGCCGAGAATCTCCAAAGACCGTCAGGGTTTGAATATTCCAGTTAAGAGCTAGAGTCAGCCCCTGCCACAAAGCTAGAGCCTCTGCTCTATTGTTTGATTCGATTCCTAGACCCCAGTGATACCTGAATAAAGAGGTGCCATCAGGTTTCAGAAGAACTCCACCTCCACCCGCAGCGCCAGGATTGCCTTTAGAGGCCCCGTCGAAGAATAGACAGTGGTCATCTAGGGCCGATCTCCACTTTAGAAATCCCTGTTCTTCTAGGCGAATTTCCCACATTGCATGGCAAGAGGCTGGGGAAGTAGTGATGGATTGATTTTTTGGGACAATTTCTTTCAGCCAGAGCTCCTCCTCACTGTCGAGCTTCGCTTCATTCCTTAAGGCTGGCTTGACATCCAACGTTTCTCCCAATATAGCTTTAATTTTGGAAATTACGCTGTTTGCTGTGCAGCTTTCTCCTCTAAAAATTCTGTTATTCCTTTCCAGCCATAACTTCCAGCATATGAATTTAGGGGTCCACATCCATGCAGTTTTTAGCAGATTTTTTTTATTGAGGCAAAAAGGTGATAGCTTGGCCCACTCATGGAGGAGATTTGACACATTACTTGGCAGCTCAAACTTGTTCGCCATTGAACTCAGAACCCCCTTCCAGACTGTCTTGGCAAAGGGGCACAACAACAGCAGGTGATCAGCTGATTCTTCCTCTGAAATACATAATGGGCATCTAGTTGGCCCTTCCATTCCCCGTTTTCTCAGGTTGTCTCCTGTCAGAACACTGTTATGGGCAAGCGTCCAGCTGAAGAAGTCGATTTTTGGGAGAGAAGGGAAGCTCCATATGAATTTCCATGGCGTTGGGTCTGGAGGAACATTCGGAACAGCAATCAATCTTTTGTATCCTTCCGCTGCCGAGTAGGTACCTGTATGGGAGCCCCACCCTCTTTTGTCCTTGGTTGTTGCAGACAGAGGAGATTTCCCTTGCAGATTGTCTAACAGTAAAGAAGCTTCTGAATGCAAATGGTATGGGACCTCTCCTAGATTCCAGCTGTCCCATCTTCTGTCAGCATCCTCCGTCCAGTTGGATATGTCCCAAAGTGTTTCTTTATTGTTGGATTGCAGCCATAGTTTAATATTTGCCAGGCCTTCTATCTGGTGTAGAGGCTGGTCTCCAAGAATCTGATCTTTCCAGATTCTAATTTTCTTCCCATTGCCTGGGATCCAGTAGAGATTGGTAATGAAGTTCTCCAGGGCTGCGATACAAAGCTTGGATATAGGGGAACCTTTGGAGTTTTTTGGAGGAAGTTCCAGACATCTCAGTCGTTGACCTTGGAAGTATTTCTTCCACAGTACTTTTTTGCTCCAGCTTATTTTCCCTGCCACAATATTCCACAAAATTTTTGAGCCTAGAGCGAGATTTTGAGCAGCCAAGTCTCTCATTTGCAGACCTCCTTCTATGAATGGTTTCTTAATGGTATCCCAATTTACTAAGTGAAGTCTTCTTTCATTGTTTTTCCCCCCTTCCCACAGGAACCTCCTCAGCAAGCCTTCCATTTTACTGAGAAAGGTTTTGGGGGCAAGGAGAATGGAGTGCTGATAAAGAGGCGTGCTTGTTAGGACAGATTTTATAAGAATTGTTTTCCCAGCAGTGTTCAGCGAGGAGGCTCCCCAGGCTTGTATTCTGAGCTTTAGCTTGTCTAACAGGGGCATCCAGTGGGCGACTTTAGGATTGGATCTGAAAATTGGGATCCCAAGGTATTTGAATGATTCCCAGTCCTGACAGATTTTCATTTCCAGAAGCCTAGCTATGTCAGCAAAATTTTTGGCTGAGCAGTTCCAGCCATAGATTGTGCTTTTTGAGTAATTTATTTTACTGCCGGAAGCTTCCTTATAGATGTCCAGTTCCTTTTTGAAAGCTCTGGCCGAATTAATGCTCGCTCCACCTAGCAGCAGAGTATCATCGGCAAATTGGGCATGGTTTATATCTTTGACATTATGCACCATTCTAAGGCCTGGCAGAATTTGGATTTGCTGGCAGAAGTCGAGCTGGAAACTAAGAACTGAGGCTTGAATAGCATAGAGCAGCGGGGACAGCGGACAGCCTTGTCTTAATCCCCTGGAAGCTGTAAAGAATTCAGTCGATCGACCATTTACCAACGGTGCAATCCAAGGAGAGGCAATGCAGGCTTTCACCCAATTTATGAAATTTATTGAGAAACCCATTTTCATCATAACAGCAAACAGAAAGTCGTGCCTCACCCTGTCGAAGGCATTAGCCAAATCTAGTTTTATTACCATTCCTTTCTCTTTTCTCTGGCCACTTGAATGAACTGCCTCTTGAACCAGCACTATATTATCCAGGATCTTTCTCCCTTTGATGAAGCCTCCTTGGTTCTCCGGTATGATGTCCGGCAAAATATTCTTGAGGCGAGTGGAAATTATTTTGGTAATCAGTTTATAACTAGTATTACACAATGATATGGGTCGAAATCTACTGAATTCTGAGGCTCCTTTCTATTTCGGAATCAAAGCAAGGAAGGCTGAATTGGTACTGCCTCCTATCTTTGAGCAAAGTTGGGTCTTCCTGACCATTCTCAGGAGGTCTTTTTTGATAGTTGACCAGCAAGTTTGAAAGAATCTAGCAGTGAACCCATCAGGCCCTGGCGCTTTGTCCGGTTCCATGCCATCCACGGCTTTCTTAAGTTCTTCCATGCTGATCGGAGCAGTCAGCATATTATTGACAGAGTCTTTCACACAAAAGGGGATTAGATTATACGGATAGGCTTGAGGATCTATAGGCTGGTCATCTGGCGCTGAGTAGAGATCTTTAAAAAAGGAAAATGCTGCTCTCTTGATACCTTCAAAATCATTAATCACTGCCTCTTGGAATCGGATTTCTGAGACATTTTTGAATTGCTTTCTAGCTTCGGCATGCCTGTGGAAAAAACTTGTATTTTTGTCGCCGGCCTGTAACCATAAATTTCTAGATTTTTGCCTCCAATACTCTTCTTCATCCCTACTAGCTTTATGAAGGGCTTTTTGCAGCTCAACTTCTTTTTGGAGAAGACTTTGGGTAATAACTGAATCCTCCATTGATGATTGGTGAACAGCAAGGTTTTCTAAAGACTCTTTTCTTTTGGAAGCAGGTGTTTTCAGAGTTTTAGCCCACTCCTTGAGTCTTCTCTTAAGAGCCCGCAACTTTTCTTCCCACACGAAGAAGGGGGATCCCTGTATTTTCCGATTCCATACTTCAGAAACCAACTCATTGAAATCCTCTTGCTGAATCCACAATGGACTAAATCTAAATGGAATTGGGCCCAGAGAATCATCCATGGAGAGCTCGAGACTTATGGGTTTATGATCGGAAGTGCAGTTGGGCAGAATTTTGGATGAAGCCATAAGCCCGTTAGTTAGAAAGGAGGCTTGGACAAGGAATCTGTCCAACCAAGCAGCTATATGGGTGGGGCCTAGTCTTTTATTAGACCAAGTGAATTTCCCAGCTGATGGTTTGATGTCCTCCAAATCCCATCCAATCATGATATCTTCTACCCATTCTTTGGCCGGATCCCTTACAGGGGACCCTCCTTTTTTCTCTTCAGCAGCTAGAGTAACGTTCAGATCCCCTGCAATAATGATATTTTCTGGGTTGTGCAAAACAAGAAATGACTGGAGCGAGTCCCAACAAATTTTTTTCTCCGATGGAGAGACCGGAGCATAAAGGTTAAATATACTTACTTGTTGACCAGAATCTTTGTGGAGGAGCTGAGTGAAAATCCAGTGCTGGCAACTTTCTTCCTGAGTCAAGTCGTATTTGGAGCTGTCCCAGAAGGAGGCAATCCCACCAGAGGCACCTCTAGCACTGACAGCTCTACCAGGGCCTTTGCGCCAAAATGTTTTGCTGGATTGGAGGAGAAGAGTGTCCTCCAGTTTTGTCTCCTGGATGAGAAAGATTTCAGGCATATGCAACCTCACAATGTCTTTCAGGGCCTCTTCTTTCAGCCTGCTACCTAATCCTCTGCAATTCCAGGAGACGTATTTCATTATTTATTGGAGTGGGGGGGAGTGGCCCCTTTTGGAGCCTTGTTATGCTTGCGCCCGGATCTTGTGTTCATCATTCCCTTTAGAGTTTTCTGAGAACCTTGGAGAACATCCATGTAGGTTTTCTCCTCTCTGTGTTTTTTCTTGGATTTTCGGCCCCTGGTCGATTTGATAGGAGTAATTTGTGAGGTGTCTGATTCGGAGTCTCTTTCTTCTGAATCTTCCCCTGATTCAGAGGCAAGACTTATGTGTTCATCATTGCCTGTTTTTTCCCCTTGATCTGCCTTGGCTGGTTGGGCATTTGATTCTTCTTCGGTATCCTTCCTTTTCTTTGGTTGATCTTCAGTTTCTTCATTTTTCTCTGAGGTCTCCCCCTTTTCAAGTGAGGATGGGCCTTCATTTGAGACTGGTTTGGTCTTGTCATTGATCTGGGGATTTCCCTTTGATCCTGATTGCTTTTTCTCGTTTGGCTTTGAGACTACCTTTCCCTTTTTTATTTCCTTCCATCCTTATTCTTCCTCTTTGTCCCCTGATGGTGCTTTGGGGCAATTTCGTTGAAAGTGGCCGTGCTCATGGCAGATTCTGCATTTGAATGACAGTTGCTCGTAGTCCAACTTCTGGTAATGGTGCCAATCTCCCACTGAAAGCTTGATGGCTTCCGGTAGTCCAGCTTCTAGGTCAACTTCCACGCATATTCTGGCGCAAGTGTATTGGCCCTTGTTATCCGCTTTGTCTATGAATCTGCCCAGTCCGTTTCCTATCTTTTGCAGAGCTTGATAGCTCAAGCAGTGTATTGGCAGGTTGGGGAGCCGGACCCAAACAGGGACCTCCTTTGGAACATCAACTGAGGGGTCAAAGTCGGGTGTCCATTTATTCAGGAAGAGACCTTGGTTTCCCATGAAGTATGGACCGTTTCTGAACACCAGATCTCGGTCTTCTTTGGTAGTGAATTCGAAGATGAAGAAGCCCCTTCCAACCGCGTAGCTGATCACATTATTGGGGAGCAGGGGTCTCCAGTTTCTTTGCACCCATTCATCAGTCGATTTTGATGTTGGCCACCGGCCCATAAATTGCCCTACTAAACCTCTGTCAGCCAAGGCAAGGGCGATTTTGATTGTTTGATCTTCTGGCAAAGCTATTTCTGGGATTTCTTCCAACTTTTTTATAAATTTCGGGACTTCAGGATGATTTCGTTTTTTCCCTCTCTGCGTTAATATGCGTCTGAATGCTTCTGCTGGGGATATCGGTGGGGTGGGAGAGGTCTCCGCACCCCCTGGAGCAGCCATGGCGGCGGCAGCTGAACGCAGACCTAGTTGAACGCATCACCAAGCGCGAGCGTTATTACTTACATATTAATTTACAAAATATATTATATTATTCATAATTGTGTTTATAAAGGAATCTGTTGATTTCACAATTTCCCAAAAACCATAAATGCCTAGTTTATGGTATTTCTTAAATATTAAGAAAATTTCTTCCTTTCAAAGAGATTCATGGTTTCAATTAAATTTGTATGATCTGAATAGATTTGAGATTTCACTATTTATTAAATAGCTAGTTATTTTTAGTGAAATGTATTAGAAAATTTTTTGGTGGGTTTTTCCAGTCTAATTTTTCTAAAATCCAGCAAGAATTTATTGAAATCACAAGCTTGATAGTAATCCTTGCATGCTCTAGGGATTTTTCTGGGAGCTGAATCCATATATACAGTGAAAAAACCAATTTAAATAACACTAATCAAAATTTAACTTCAAAATTTTCTGCCAAATTCCAACACCAAAAAATCTAAATAATAAATTACACTTCAGAGTTCACCAAAATTTTAAAGATAGTGAAAATGCATCTAAATCACCAATAGAACAGACAATTTAGTTAGCGTTCTACCATGGCCTCTGCTATTTCAGTACATGCTATGCGCGTAACTTTATTGTTTCAAATATATGATTCGATGTTCTGCATGTTCATACGTTTGGAATCTAAAACTTTCTGAAATTAAAAGAATTTCTCCTTAAATATCATGAAAACTGTGAGATTTTTTAAGCGTATACATACTGTACAGTAAGTTGCATGAAAGCTCTGTGATTTTTTGAAGTGTGTACGTACACGTGGTGAAAGTTTGGATGCATTGCGTGGCATCTTGCATTGAATTTATCCACACACCTCTACACACTTGCTCCTGTTGTACGTCGATCACTGTGGAGGAAGTTGCATGAAAACCCTGTGATCTTTTTTAACGTATACATACACGTGGTGATAGTTTTGATGCATTGCGTGGCACCTGCATTGAATTTATCTATACCTCTACACGCTTGCTCCTGTTGTACGTCGATCAAACACAAGAAAAACCCTTTTCTATGCGTGTAACTATCAAACTTACAGCAGCTTGTTCCAATATTATTGCACATTCAACTACAGCTATCATTTCAAAATAAATGATATTATATAACTTTTTTTCAGTATCTCTAGTCTGGTTCCTCGCCTAAACTTTGAGGAGATCCCCGACTATGCTATAACCTAGCCGGGTGCATTTTAACTAATAGACAAGTCACAAAATAGCCATTTAAGTTAGAATGTGGTAATATAAGTTCGACCAAAACAGTTTTTTAAGTTAGAATGTGGTAATATCGAGCAAGATTGTGATTTCTTTATTTAAAATATACTTTTTAAATGTATAAATAAATTTAGTGTCGTAAAAAATCCGAGGCGCAATAACTTTACAGATTAAACAACTTAAACTAATAATTTTTAAAAATCTTTACTAATTACCGGACTACCCAATAAAATAAGATTATCAAACCACCGCTTCCAAATTAAATGTAATCAAACATCTGCTGACTACCCAATAAAATAAGAAAATAAGGTTATCAAACCACCCTGGCTTCCAAATTAAATGTAATCAAACATCTGTCGAGAATAGTATGAATAGTAGTTTCATTATAGTCGGTACCTAGGATTTGAATCTTTTTTCTAAAACTACTCCGAATCTCGAGAAATCCAAAAACATCGTTCTTTCCAGCATGGCTTCCAAATTAAATTTAGTCAAAAATCTGCCATGAATGTTGATTTAATTGTAGCCACCGCCTGGGGTTCAATCTTTTCCAAGACCATCAAAATCTCGTAAAACTGAAAAAACAATTTTGAATCCATAAAACATTATTTTTGATGTTTCACCAAATTCCTGCATAGAACATTAGAAATAGGGTGATTTTGATAGTTCTTTCACAAGTCCAAATTTTTTTCCTCTGCCCATAATCCAAATATACTAGAAATATAGCACCCTCCCATAATCCAAATATACTAGAAATATAGCACCCTCCCATAGTCCAAATATACTAGAAATAAAGCACCCGCCGATGAGCCAAATATACCAGAAATAAAGCACCTGCACATAAGCCAAATATACCCACCAAAAAAAAAAGAAAGCAAATATACTAGAAATATAGCACCCGCACATAAGCCAAATATACCCACACACAACCCAAAAAAAAAAAAAAAAAAACTATAAATATAGCACCCGCCCATAAACCAAATATACCAAAAATATATTACCTGTGATTACCTAAATATACCAAAAATATAGTACCTGTGATTACCGATAACACTTTGACAACAGTATAACCGACCAATTAAATTAACTTTAATTACAAACAACAACAATAACACCGACCAATTTAACTAACCCTTGCCATACAATCAAAGGTGTCCCTATTATACCCAATTGAACTCACCCTTACCATACAATCAAAGGTGTCCCTATTATAACCCTTATAAATTAATTGGAAATAGGGTGATGAACTAACCCTTACCATACAATCAAAGTTGTCCCTATTATACCCCTTATTGAAATAGGGTATTTCGCGGCTCCTTATAAAGCTCTTTTATAAGTCCAAATCCTTTTTCCTTGGAAATAGATCCTCAAGAAAATTCTGGGCACCTTTCCTCATTTCGAACATAGTATTTAAGTGATATAGACTTTCTCTGATTACAGATAACACCCTGACAACAGTGACACCAACCAATTAAACCAACTTTAACAATTGAACTACCCTTACCATACAATAAAATGTGCCCCTGTTAAACCCCTTATAATTAATTAAAAATAGGGTGATTTGATGGCTTTTGTAGAGCTCTTCCATACGTCCAAATCCTTTTTTCTTGGAAATACACCCTCAATAAAATTCTAGGCACCTTTCTCATCTCAAGCATGTTATTTAAGCGATATACACTTGGTTCCCCTAACTCTCTGGTTCAACGCATAGCATCTTTGGCTAACAAACAACACCCTGACAATAGTGACACCAACCTTGAACTAACACTCTCAAAACTTACCCTACCATCAAAGGTCCCTCTTACACCCCTTAAAATTAATTATAATGCACCCCTTTCAATAAAGGATTCCTATATAATTTTAACAAAAATCATGGTCCAATACATAATTCCACCCGAATCATGGTTTTGCACATAATTGCATCATATCCCAAGAGCTAACAAGGATGATCAAAATGGTTACGCACTTTGCTTAACATTTAGACAACGCCCTCAAAGATGGTCTCGGTAGCATCCCTATTGTAAATGGATATGATACGAGTCTGCCCTGCGAGGACGTCTATTTATTGGAGGAGTAAAAGTCAAAAAGTAATTCCGCCACTACACCACAACAACAACAAAAGAGAGAAAATGTTGCTGGTAACAAATTTGAAGGACAGTCCTGCCAAAATGTTTCCACCTTGGCTGAGATCGGGCATAAGCATATCCAGAAAAATGGGTGAACTATATTTGACTTCGACGATAGTTTTTTAATATTTTATAAAGTTCCTTTTCGCGTAAATAATTCAAAGATCAAGAAATAAATATAAACAGTCAGAAGTATAGCGTGATAAGTTTCAAGAATTCATCGTTGTTGGAATGACTGGTAATTGGTAACTGGCACACATGAACAAAGAAGGGTTTCATTTTTTAACATGCAAATGGATCCCTATGGCTTTGGGTAGTTTGTTGAACATCGCTTTTAATAGAAAACCCAGGAAACACATTGAGTAATCGGGGTGATCAAGCAACTTAAAACAAGAAAGTTAGTCCTTTTTGACACACAGACAAGCTTATATTCGTCTCTGAAATTTTCTCTTCATTCAATGAAATTCATATGAAAGTGACAAAATAGAGACTGGCTGGCACTGTTGGTGAAGAATCGTCAACAGGCCCAGTTCATTATAATGTTGGAATGCTAGCAATTCAATGATAGATCAAGACAGACAGATTCAGGACATATAACATGGGTAATTTGGTAATCGTTGTGTATAACTTTTTGTTCTTGTCCACGTAATTAATCCTTTACTAACCCCTTGAAATATGCTAAACTTTGACTGGGATATTAAATAAATGGGTGATCATGGAGGTAAGATATTTACTAGCCCAGAAAGAAAGAGAATCCACGAGTCCCCCAGTATTCCAGAAAACCAAAAACAAATTTTAGAATAAAGCAAATAGCGCACTTGCATTATGGCATGGAAGTCATCCCCCACATTGAACACCTGCAATGCATCTTAGGTTTATAGCGGCATTAGAAGTCAAAACTACATCCCGCACAGGGTTCTTATTTTAAAAGATGAAAACACGCAAGTTAAAGGAACTTAATTTAAAGGGAAATGCTTGGAATCTTTCGATTTATCTATAAGCTTTTCATTTTGAAAGAATGCTTCTTATATTAAGTGAAATAAAGAGACCAAACCAGCTCACATTTATCTAAAGAACAGCAAAAGGTCCTTAAATCGATTGAGCTGAAACATCACAATCTCCAGCATCTTTCCTAATGAGGGTGCCCTTGGCTATAAACCAGGCTTTAAGTTCAGTGTTCAACAACAGATCAAAAGAATCTAAACTGCGTTACATTTAAATCTCCAACTGGAATACAAACAAAACATGCGATGGATATTTTTTTCCAAAATATGTGAACAACAAAACCACATTACCTTTGGTTTATACAAAATATGGGAAGCATTTAAAATGTTCCTGAAAAGTCACTTTCTATTGTTTCCACAATTTGATGCATCTGGTGAGGGCTGATGCTCGACAAAGGAACCCACAGGAATCGAACTGACAACCAGGTGAGGACTAAACCCCACACTAACGAACTGGCTACCAACTGTGAGCGTTTTACAGTAGTTACTTACCTTTGGATACATTATAACATATTATGTTATAATATATATGTTTCATGTCAATTATGTGACAGGAAGCAAATCTTGGGAACTGCTGGAGAAACCCCCATATTTCAGGGGGCAACAGGGTACAGGGCATAGGGGACACAGAAAAAGTGCACAAAATGAGAAAAAGCAAACTTCTGAGATTACGACACAAACTCTTATCTCATTCCTCTTCTTCTTTTGCAAACTGAATTTTTTAGGAATTCGAAGGGAGTAGTACGTTTAAAATGCAAAGAGAAGCCCCCTCATAGAGAAAAGAAAAACCTATACTTCTACTTTCAGTTTGCTCCTCTGGGAGGTTACACATGGGTGTTCCCTGTGGCAGTCGAGGTACATCCAAATGTCCTCTCTCAGGATACCAACAGATGTTAATTTATTTAATATTACTACTGCTCCCAGCATGAATGGTGACCTGATACCAGGAGGGCACTGAATTGTCTGTTGTATATGCTGCACCTGCATCCCCATCAGTGGTTCCAGGAAAGTATACTGCTGCTGAAAGTTCCCGTTGAAAGAAGAAAATCACTGTTCATGCTCAGCAAAGAAGAAATTACAGATGCCCAGTTTTTATGTTAAGATGGACTAGTTATAGGTAAGAGTGACTTAGAGGCTGTATGGCAACCTTGGAATATGATAGCTTAAAGAGTATTTAGTCATATCATTAGAAAAGCATCTATACAATATGCCAAAAGCTGATGGGTCGAATATAACATAAAAGTTATAAAAGGGGCACGCATGTCGGGTAAGAAAGAGACAGCGAACTCTACATAGGCCCTCAGGCTTCATAGCAGGTATGTGTGGAATTTGATTTTCTTGCAATCGGACAGTAATTGAGCCAAGTGCAACCTCCATACTGTCCTTGGATATTATGGGTCTGAGTTGGCATGCATACTTTCTCAGAAGAGTATCTTGTCTATTGAAATATATTAGTTATGTTTTTTGTCTAGCATTTATCTCTGCTCTTCAGACTGTTGTTCTGAAACTGTGTTGTATTTTAAGATTTATCTAAATGTTCATATTACTTCTACAGCACTGCATTTGCCAATTTTATTATCTCGAATCTACGGTACAATAATTCCTAAATCCATCACTGTAGACCTGCCTGATTTTCTTTTGCTATTTCAGGAATATCCATCTGCTATCAGGTAGTTTCTAAGGCTCATAATAGCAGGGCTCGTTTTTTAGAGTGGTAGTATTCAATGATGTGTTGTTAAACTTAAGAGTCCTACTGTTAGAAGGTCAAAATAAATGTTAACGACCTACATTAAATATAGGCTAGTTGAAAAGGTAGTTATATAATTTACCACTTGATGTATAAAAGAAGCTTACAGTGACATATTCAATGACTTCATTATAAACAACGCATTCTCCATATATCTGTTTCTCTCTCAATTTTATCAGAGCAGACAGCATTTGGGGCCAAACGGGAATTCTCTCGTTTAAGGTTGTGCACCTCTAATTACCAACAGTGGCTTAGAAGGAGCAGCGTTTGGAACCTATGACTGGAATCAAAAGTTCAAGTGAGACCAAACTTGAGAATTCTGTTGGTTTCAAGGAGAGAAGCATTCCTGAATAAGGAGACAAGTTGTACATTAAAGTTACTTCTAAGAAAAAGGCAAATGTTATTTGAATTTCAAACCTAAAATCTGTCATCCGAAGAGTAATTCCAAGAAACACAAACAAAAGCATATGAGGAAGGTAGCTGAGGCATAGGAACAGTGTATGGATCAACCTGAAGGAAGGTAAGCCAATAAATGCACATATTCATGGTCGGTGCCAGTAGTGTAATCCTAAGGCAACGAATTCTCGATCTGAAAGACTGACACTACAGCCCGGTGGCAGAGTTAACAGCACAATTTTTTTTCAGACAGAATCAGAAATGGGAGGATACCAAGAAAAAGAAGACTGAATTTTCATAGAAGCAAATTCTACACATGCAGAAGCAATACAGCCACAACAGCCAAACTGCACAAAACTGCAAGTAGCTGAGCCACAAGCAAAATGGGAGAGGAAAAAAAATATATTAAGGCAGACAACAATGTTGGGGGAGAATTCAGTGTGACACCAGGCACTAAAATGCTAATGGGAGAGGGAAGCATGAGTATGAATGGCGAAGGGCATATTTGCTGCACCCTGATCATTGGATGCATCTTGTCAAGAAAAATACACCCAGGACTAGCACCTAGGCTCATCTGTAAATTGGTTGCATTAACAGAAGCATGTACTCAATGTCACATGGTTCAGGTTCGAATTCAAGTTCGACAATGATTAGGTTTGGTTCAAGTTTGAATTTTTTGATGGGGTTTGGATAAGGTTAGCCATTAGGTTAGTCTATATACATTTTCTATATGCATAGATGTATTAACTTGAAAATGAAATATGGGATAAAATTGTGAGAAATCAACATCAATAAAAAAAATGCTATGACAAACATGGAAACTGCAATGATAGATTACAAGCTTGAGTTGTGACATGAAGTTATGAGTTTTGATATACAGACTTGGTTAATGGCCATAAGGTTCGATGAGGTTCACCGAACCTCAAAATATTTTTAAGGTCCGCCAAAATTCGAACCTCAAGGTTGAAGTTCGACAAACCTTGTGACATAGCATGTACTTATGACAAGAACCTGCTTCACTTTTCTTTTGGCCAGCCTTAACAAAAACATGGGAGTGGACTTGGGTCCATAATATGTAGACAAAGGTTATGACCTCTTCTTGTCATTAGTTCAACCCTTACCTACAAATGCTGCCATGGCTACGTTAAGGCTTAAGGTGCTGACTAAAGCCCATGAGAATGAAACCTGGTCAATGGTATATGCCTTAAGGAGAATGTGGAAGAGGGTTTGGGTTCGTGCACTGTACTCACAGCTCATCACCACCCAGTGTCATAAGTTCAACCCCTACCTTGCAAGTTGCAACCACAGGGTACTGGGCAAAAGCCCATGGGAACGAAACTTTGACTAATGTTGTGAAAGTCTTTGTTTCTCACTGTTAGTCCCAAGCCTGTTGGGTAACTTTGGAGTTTATTTCAATTTATCCTGCAATTATAAAGAAAGCATAAGAAAAGTCATAGACACCAAATTCATAAGCCTCAAAAAGCTCTAAAATGACAGAACTATCATTCAAGAAAACTTTCAGGGGAGTACACAGTTCGTATGAGAATTTGAATACTAACTTTCATTGCATACATAGGCTCTGAGATTGCACAGCAACTCAAATGTACAACTACATTAATGGATTAAAGTAAAACAAAAGGATTAAAAGGAACAAGGCTGCCTCGCTCTAGAACAGCTTGAATGGCACGCATAAATTCCCAAAATAGTTCTGGGAAAAACAATACTGACAAAGGAATATAAGCGTATGAATTAGAGAAACGTGACTGTATATACCTCATTAACATGAAGCACGACATGATTAACTTTTTTAAAACATAAGACTGTGGACCAATCCTTTTGAGCTCAACAATATTTAGAAATACATATTATGATTGATTACACAAACTTGACTCCACAATGTTGACTCCATATATAATAAATAAATGTATAGTCAACTATGTAAAGACCACAATTCTTTTGTAAATTTAATTTCGGCTCTCTTCCACAAAGTTTGTATAAGGGCCCATTTTGAACATGAATCCATGATACTCCAAACATATTTCATAACTTATTTTGAACTCAATAATAGACACACTGCTGCACAAAAGATCTCAAAAGAAACATAATTCCCAAGAAAATGGGCTGTGAAAGAATTCCTAGAATGCTTCTCTAACCTGGCATAGCCACTGAAAATCCTGACTCTTTGATTTCATGCTTCTTCTATTTTAGGCTTCAACAAGAAAACAGTTTTATAATGTAACCAGCCAAGACATACCAGGTGCACCTAACCTCATTAATTTGTATCTCCAAACACAAACTCTAAAAACAATAGATGGCAAACAAGCTAACCATCTTACAGCAATTGCAGAAAATTTCATACAGAGAGATATATTGTTCTTATGACCCATATTTGCTAGTTAATATTAAGGATAGCATGGAGGCAATAAATTTAGCGAAGTATTCCAGCCGAGTTCCTTAAATCTTGACAAGAACACACACAGATCATCATCTCGATAAAGATTAATTGTTCAGCCCTTTTGATGGAAACATAAAAATAATACCAACGACACACCAATACAGAGCTGATTAGTCATAACATTTCACCAGAAAAGAAATAGAAGCATGGATGGTGAAAATACAAACTACGAATAGTCAACAACCCATTACCGCGCAATTATAAACAAAGGCTCCTGAATGCTGTTTAACAGCAAGCACCTCCCATTCCGGCGGTCTTCCATCAGCTGTGGGCTGACATGAATTCAATACAATACTTTCACCTTCCTGCCCTCTCTGTCCTCCAATAACTATAAGCTCATTTCCACAGGCCTTGAATGCTAGACCCCAACCATTGGCAGAGACTGCCCTTAAAGGCAATGTGCCGAGGGTATGCCATGAATTGGTAGCTTTGTTATATTTTTTAATCTCATTTTGGGAATACTCCACTGCATAAAGTTCATTGTTTGCTACAGCAACCAAAGGAGGTGCATGAGCGGCTCGATTTCCAGGTGGAAACATATTTGGAATCCTCCTCCATGTTTTTTGTTGGAGATTATATTCTTCTCCACAAGTGAGAGAATCGGAAGTCATATTACTTGACATCCCCCCAATAACATAAAATTTTCCATCCATGAAAAATCCTGAGCACAACTTGCGGGGGGAATGCATTTCTGGCAAAGTTTCCCATCTACCCAGTTCAGAATTATATAATTCAGCAGATTTGAGAACACCATCTCTGTCACACCCTCCTGCAACAATTGCAATCTCTCCAAGGCTGCTAGAGCCAAAAAGACAGCGAGGAGAAGCCATTCCAGCTCCCCTCGACCAACTATGTGTCAAGAGGCTATATCTCCATATTGCAAATTCAAATAACTCTTTTCCAAAAACCAATAATTCTGTGCCCACTGCTAAGGATTCTTTATCAGACAAGTTAAAGCAATCATCCGAGGGCATTCTAGGCAACCTCATCCACCGTTGTCGCTTAGGGTCAAAAGCCTCCCATTCGACCAAATTGCAGGCCATATAAATCCAACGTTCTACAATGCCAAGCTGCCTCCTCAAACGATATAGGTAACCACTTTGAACAAGATCCTTAAAACGTGAGTTCAAAGAGGCAAGGGCACCATAATCTGATCTCGAGGCCCATGCCAGGCATTGCATAGCTATATCATCTTGGAGACCAGGCAAAAGAGAATCATCTGATCCCTCTCCATTTCCGTCTGCATCTTTTGGTTCTCCAGGGCAATCACCAGTATTCATAAGAGAGATAAAAGACAAATCCAGCGAAAAATCATGTTCTTTCATCCTTGCAAACCTACCTCTCCACATATCAAGTATTGCTGCCTTTTGGCGGTCACATGGAGCCATTTCTTGACAATCAGTATTTTCTTCTTCGAAATCCAATTTCGCTCCAAATTTCTTCAACTCTAACAAACATGTGAAGAAACACCATTGATTCTGTTGCCATCGATGGTCCAAACGAGAAGAACGGGTAAAATTTCCACAGAGGAGCAGTCTTGCCTGTCAAACATTGCTGTAGAATCCGACAAACTTTTATTTTCTTGCCAATAATCCTTTAGCTTTCAATCAAGTTTCTCAAATTCCAGCTACCGAACACTTGACAAGCATACTGGATCCTACTGCAGTTAAGTTTCCTTTCAACGGTTGTGCGGCATAGGATCACAACCTGCTGTCTAGAGTGAAATTTTTGTGCATATTTTGGCCATGTCTGATCTGGACGCCGAATCTTCACGGTACAAGCATAGAATATTGAACTTGAAAACAATGGCTGTAATGGATCAGCATCTCCAAACCTGCTATCTCAAGCACTTCTCCAGCTACAGCTGAGCAAGCCCTGTAACAGAAAAGTCAAAAGAAAAAAATGGTAGTCTTTACCCGCTTTACTGTTATAACAGTGCAATTCAATAACTAAACCTGTAAATCCCTCCGAAATTTCTGCCTCTAAAACATAAACTAAAACTCTTTATATCCTGAAAAACAAGTTTTAAGCTAATTTGTTGCTAAATTCTTCGCCGTAAACAAAAAAACAAAATGACATTTTTTCCATAGTATTCTATTAATACAAATAACACATACCAAATCCCCTCTCTCCTTAAGACACCACGGTTCTCACCGTTTAAACCTTAAGAACATAGAATACAAGCCACTTCCTACACCGTGCAAGATTCATCTACATTTCACTACATGTAAAATCGTCGTCTTCTTCTTCAATCCTTTCCCCACATCGAAAGAAAAATGTTCAAGGTTGCAAGCACAGAAGCACTAGATTAAATGTTAAGCCCAGTACATTTCTGCATAATTAGGTACCAAAACAAAAACCCTTCTGTTTTCTCCTCTAAATCCAAATACTTACTCTGTTTGCCGCCTAAACCCCGAAGCAAGGGTTAATATCTACAACTTACAGATCTAATCTAAATTTCAAAGTAATATGTTGATCAAAACATGTTCTGCATCCTTACTCAAATTCACTCAAACAAATCTCTTTACGGGCATTTGGAATCCAAACCCCCAAAACAAATTCTATTGTCATCAACCTTAGACGGCTTCAGAAAACGCAAAAACCCTGAAATTTGCATCTTTTACAGCTTTCCTGAACTAAATAAATGGAAAAAGATTCAAGCCATCACGAGAAGAAAAATTCCACAGAAGAACACAAGTTTATTACCTTTGTTTATGCAAAAACTAAAATAGTATACACTCAGATGATTCTGTCTCAAAAACAATCGAATTTGAACCCGAAAGCCGGCCGTTTCGTTGCTTAGGATGGATTTACGCCGCGCAATTCAGACATCCGCCGGGCCACCAAAGCCTCCATATCCTGAGATTCCATGAAGGCATTCGTCGACCACATGAAGAGACGTTGCTCGTGCAGGGTTTTTCAGTCAGTAGTGCTTTTCTGTCAATTGACATGTATTTTGTGTCAATTGACGGGAATATTGAAAGTTGAGCCCTTTCTGTAAAGGGTCGAGTAAATCGTGGTTTCGAGGGCCATATTGGAGCTCATTATTAAGAGGTGTTAAGTTTTAATGGATTCTTTTTAATTTTCAGTTAAAAAATTTATGGTTAAAATTTATTTTTTTTGAATAGGAAGGTGAAATTTTTATTACTAATTTACATTCATCTTAATTTTAGATTTATTTAGGTTAAGTTTCACTTGCATAATTGGTTGAGAATGGGCTTAGTCAGTAACGCGATCCAAGATCAAACCTCATGGAAGGTGGTTGTGTCATGTGCTAGGGGGAGACATGCATGCTAAAAAATCAGTGAGCTAAGAACTGGTGTGGTCCAAGCCGGGTGCAATCCTGATCAAACCTCATGGGGGGTGGTTGTGTCCTGTGCTAGGGGGAGACATGCATGCTAAAAAATTAGTGAGCTAAGGACTGGTGTGGTCTAGGCCGGGTGCAATCCCCGCATGACTTTGACGACTTTTATGCCCCTGGGACGACTCCTCAAGCCACAAGCAAGTCTAGAGGGTCACAGACAATTTGACAAACAAAAAAATTTCTAGATCTACCTAGTGTCTATAGGGATCAAATCTCTTTTCATTCTAAAAGAGGTTTGCAACTCAAGGTAGATGGGAGTTCACATGGATCTAGGCTTGTTTAATTTCTCCCTTTAAATAGATTATCTCCCACATGAATATTATGGGTCAATACCATGGGTTCTCATCCTTGGATCAATACCATGAAGTTATTTTTACTTTAATGTTATTTTTTTAGTATTTTTATTTTATTTTAAAGAAGTACAAATATTTTCAAGTAGGATTATTTTTATTTTATTTTCACCAAGTTAAAATGTTTACATTACATTACCTTACACATTTCCACCATATTATTTTTCATTTTCATTTTATTTTATTTTTATTTTTTTGTAATTTAAACAAGTCAAAATGTTTACATAACATAATATTGATATTGGCTTGGCAATTCTGTGTTTTAGTGCGTTTATTTTGAAATACGATTTTTAAAATTTTAATTTAATTTTAAATCAGTATTAGGTAGATAATAAGGATTTAATTTCTATAGAATATTTTAGAATATTTATAATATTGTACACAAATTAATATTGATATTTATTTTAAAAGTATAAATAAAAATGGGATATAAACAAATGTCAATTGAAATGAATTATGTTTTTTTGGGATGTGGTATTGATAATTCATTATAAAGTGGAAGTAAATCTCCATGCTTGAGAATCTTGATTTTTTTAATGTATATATATTTAATTTATATATTAATTCTTTTTATAATTAATAATAATAACAAGAGCCATAATGGTGGAATGTTTTTGCACATTGTCCCAAGATGATTTTTGTTTATACCAACAAGCATATGTACACGAAAATCAAGAATGCTAATGCAAATTGAGATATTTGTCATGCCAATAGTATTCAAATCACATCAATAAGATCACGTGTCTAGGGAAAATAGTATATAATCTTTGTAATAAAATTATTAGAAAGGAATGACTTACCATATCTACTTGGTACAAGAAAATATGTGTATAGGCAAACCAAAGTTGTTCCCAATTTTTTTATTTTTATTTTAAGTAATCATGATCTTTAACCCCCCTACAACATTAAAGAAATTTAAAAAGATTAGATATCATCATCTTTGACCTCAAAGAACCATTAAAGTTCACAATTGGCACCTTGTGTTTTTAGAGGCGTGGAAAAAATGGGTCATGGAGAACTACCATCCTCTCCAAATATATACAATATCTACTTGGTACAAGAAAATAGTTCATGGAGAACTATCAACCTCTCCAGGGATATTTAAGAATTATTAGAAATGAATGATTTACCAAATCTACTTGGTACAAGAAAATATGTGTATAGGCCAACCAAGACAGACAAGAGTTGTTCCCAATGTAGGTTTTAACCCCGTACAGAAATTACCTGCATAGGAATTCTAAAACACGGAAAATAAACAATGCGAGAGCATAACACATAAAACACATATACACAGACATTTTCCCCTAGATCCCAAAACCGGGACTACCAGCTTGATTTTTCATTATGTTCCTTTCAATGTTACAATACATATTTATACATGTTGAAGCATCCAATACCATGGACCGAAAACCATCGCGTCCAAAACCATGGACCGAAAACCATCACGTCCAAAAACATGTGCGAAAATCATGCACAAAACCATAGGTGGGTCCGCCCAACCCAACATAGGGTCCAAAACCAAAAATTTTCGGGGTGCTACCCCGGACCCCATAAAGTGGGGTTACGGGTACCCCTCAAACCCCCTGTGACCCCCCCCCACCACCAACTACACAATCGACGCAAGGAATGGGAGGGGTTCCGCCCCCCCTCTAATCCCCCGATTAACTACGTGGGCTAGTCATGGAAAGAATATAACACAACCCAACATTCTCCCACTTGTTGTTTTCTTTCCACAAGGGGCCACAAGAGAGCTCAGTCATTTTTTCAGCCCTGAAACGCCCATTGTCTCTCTACACCAAGAGAACTTCTCAGAGCTCTAGTATTCTTCAAAGTGTCCATCTTTACCAACAACACCTTTTTGTCTTCTATCATATCCCTCACAAAGTGATACTGAACATCAATGTGCTTTGTCTTTGAATGATATGCAGGGTTTTTTGCCAAGAAAATTGCACTTTGGCTGTCACAGTCTATCCTTATAGCTTCCTATACAAACCCCATACTTGAACACAATCTCTGCAACCAAACTGTTTCCTTCCTTACATGAGTGGCTGCTACGTATTCTGCCACTGTAGTTGATAGTGCCACTACAAATTGTTTCTTACTCATCCAACTGACTGCAAGTCCAAATAGGTTAAACACATACCCACTTGTAGATCTTCTCTGATCCATATCTCCAACCCAGTCTGCATCAACAAAGCCACGAATATCCAACACTTTGTCCAATCCTGGTCTTCCTTGGTAGCACAAACCATAATCACTGGTGCCACGCAAATGCCTGAAAACCCGCTTCATTGTTGTCCAATGCTCCTTCCCTAGTTTTGACATAAACCTGCTCAATACTTCCACTGCATGTGCAATGTCTGGTCTAGTACAGACCATTACATACATCAGGCTACCGACTACACTTACATATGGAACACAGGACATTTCCTCTTCCTCTTCTTGTGTCTTGGGAGACTGTTCAGCAAATAACCTCACACCTACAGGAATAGGAACTTTCACCAGTTTACTATCCTACATATTAAACCTCTACAATATTGTCTCGACATACTTCCTCTGGTTTAACCAGAGCTTCCTCTTTGCTCGATCTCTTTTAATTTCCATGCCCAAAATATAGTTTGCAGCACCAAGATCTTTCATGTCGAATTTGGAGGACAATTGGGTCTTCAAATCCTGAATAATTTCTTTGTCATTTCCAACCAGCAACATATCATCCACATACAAGACCAAATAAATAACATGGTCACCAATTAATTTAAAATACACACAATGATCTGCTTTGCTTCTGGTGAAGCCAAGTCCCCGTATAAATGTATCAAATTTCTGATACCACATCCTTGGTGATTGTTTTAACCCATACAGAGACTTCTTTAACTTGCATACCAGTTCTTTCTTACCCTTCACCGCAAAGCCTTCAGGTTGCTTCATGTAGATTTCGTCTTCCAAGTCCCTGTGAAGAAACGTTGTCTTCACATCCATCTGTTCTACCTCAAAATCAAAAGCAGCAGCAACAGATAAAAGTAATCTAATAGAAGTTACCTTGGCAACAAGAGAAAAAATATCACGAAAATCAATTCCCGGAACCTGGGAATAACCTTTTGCTACCAACCGAGCTTTGTATTTCTCCACTTTTCCTTCTGCATTTATCTTCTTTTTGAACACCCATTTGCTGCCAATGGGTTTCCTTCCACCCAGCAACTCCACCAGATCCCAAGCCTCATTTTTGTGCAAAGATGCCATTTCATCAACCATGGCCTCTTTCCAGAGTTCCATCATCTGAATCCACTGCTTCCTTCACAGTTCTGGGATCATCATCAGTAACAAACAAAGCAAAATTGGAATAGAAAGCAGATGGTATACCTTTCTGGCTGCCTTATTTCTCGAATTGATCTTCTCACATCCGGAGTTTGTGGCTCTTCATCTTCTGATTCCTCCTTTGCTGTAGAGTCTGATTCTTCCTCCTTTAGCTCAAACTCTATCTTCTCAGGTTCCTTTGGTTGGACTTCATGTTTAATAACATATTTTACCTCTCTGAACACCACATCTGGTCTGTACACAACCTTCATTGTTACTTGGTTCCAAAGCTTATAACCCTTTAAACCATCCTCATACCCAATAAAGATGCACTTTTCAGATTTACTATCCAACTTGGTTCATTTCTCCTTTGGAACATGTACATATGCATCACATCCAAATACCCTCAAATGTGAAAGAGAGGGTTTCTTACCAGTCCATACCTCTTGTGGAGTCTTATCCTCCAACGCTGATGAAGGTGATCTGTTGACCAGGTAACATGTTGTCTCCACCGCCTCTGCCCAGAATTCCTTTCTTAACCCGACACCACTAAGCATGCTTCTTGCCCTTTCCATCAACGTCTTGTTCATTCTTTCTGCAATTCCATTTTGTTGAGGTGTATATGGAGTAGTCTTATGTCGTGCTATACCACACTTCTTGCAGAATTCTTCAAATTCCTTACTGCAAAACTCTCCACCGTTATCTGTCCTCAGCACCTTTATCTTCTTCTCTGTTTGGTGTTCCACCAAAGCCTTAAATTCTTTAAACCTGTCGAAGACTTCAGATTTCTTCTTAAGGAAATATATCCACGTATTCCTTGGGAAGTCATTTATAAATGATACATAGTACACAGAATTACCCAGTGATGGAACCTTCACAAGTCCAAAAACATCACTGTGCACAAGCTCTAATATCTATTTTGCCCTCTTACCACCAGAGGGGAAACTCACCCGATTTTGCTTCCCATATACACAATTTTCACATAAATCAAAATCCAGAGAGCAATTACTCATACCTTCTACCATACCTTTACCATGAAGTATTTGAAGGCCCTTCTCTCCAATATGTCGAAGCCTTTGATGCCACAGCATGGTCTTCTCTCTAGAGACCATTAGATTTTCTGCTTCACTTTCAAGAACCACAGAACTGTTGCACCACTCAATAACAGTGCTACCTTGCAGCTTGTACAGAGTTCCAATCCGAACTCCCCGCATCAATACCAGTGCTCCCCAAACCATCTTGCAGGTATCCTTCTCGAACACTGTTTTTACACTTGCATCATCCAACTTGCTTACAGAAATCAGATTTCTGGCCATTGCAGGAATATGCAGAACACCCGGAAGTGTTCTAACCCTTCCACCTTGCAAGTTCAACTTTATTTTTCCGCGACCAACGATTCTAGCCTTTCTATCATCCCCTAAGAATACATCACCACCATCATATTTCTCATACTCACAGAACCACTCTCTATGGGGAGTGAAGTGAAAGGATGCACCTGAGTCAATCAACCATGCCTCATGATCTACATGTGTACTTGAAGAAGCCAAGTACACATCCCCACCTTCATCTGAGGTGGTTTTCACCTTTGCAGAAGGAGCATCATCAGATCTCTTTCCCTTATCAAGAGCTTTAGATTTACAATCCCTTTTGTAGTGCCCTTCCTTTCCGCATTTCCAGCACACCACCTTTACAGGTTTTTTTGGAGATTTAGATCTCCCTCTAGATTTAGATCTCCCACTCGATGACTTATTTTTGTTTCTGTTTTGGGACCGTCCTCGCACAGACAAGGCATCACCATTCTGGCTCTCCATTTTTTTCCGTCTCATCTCCTCCGTCAGCAAGGATGAGACTATTTCATCAAACTGCAAGGCATTTGCATTGCTACCTATTGCAATAATCAGACTATCCACAAATCTGGTAAAGAACACAACAAACTGATGCACTTATCTTCATCTGAAATTTTAATATCAACAGATGCTAACTGACTTACCACAGTATTAAATGCGTTCAAATGCTCTGTCACCGAGTCTCCATCTTTCATCCTCAAGTTATACAGCTTTTTCTGCAAGAACAGTTTATTCACCAAAGACTTAGATTGGTACAAAGTCCCTAACTTGTCCCACAAAGCCTTCGCCGTAGCTTCCCCTGATACATTCAGCAATACTGAATCTGAGACACACAATTGTATTGTGCTTTTTACCTTCCGATCCAACTTCTTCCATTCTTCATCGAACACTCCCATTAGTTTAGTACCCGGATCTACCGCGATCCACTGATCTTTATCCACCAACAGATCCTCCATCTTGAGTTTCCACAACTCAAAACTCTGACCATTAAATTTCTCAATCTCTATCTTTCCACTGCTTGCCATCTTCTTTCACCACCAGAATCGATCTCGTAGATCTCCCATTGAATAGGGTCTACCACAGGCCCGAGTGAAACCCCTCAGCGACAAAGGCGTCCCCTTGAAGCCAAAACAACTCTGATACCAAATGTAGGTTTTAACCCCGTCCAGAAATTACCTGCATATGAATTCTAAAACACAGAAAATAAACAATGCGAGATCATAACACATAAAACGCATATACACAGAGATTTTCCCCTGGATCTCAAAATCGGGACTACCAGCTTGATTTTTCATTATGTTCCTTTTAATGTTACAATACATATTTATACATGTTGAAGCATCCAATGCCATGGACCGAAAACCATCACGTCCAAAGACTTGTGCGAAAATCATGCACAAAATCATAGGTGGGCCTACCCAACCTAACATAGGGTCCAAAACCAAAATTTTCCAGGGTGCTACCCTGGACCCCATAAAGTGGTGTTACGGGTACCCCTCAAACCCCCTGTGACACCCCCCCTCCCCCCGCTACACAATCGGCGCAATGAAGGGGGGGTTCTGCCCCCCCTCTAACCCCCCGGTTAACTACGTGGGCTAGTCATGGAAAGAATATAACAAATCCCAACACCCAACTATTTTTTTTTTTAAATTTAAGTAATCATGATCTTTGACCTCCCTACAACATTAAAGAAATTTGAAAAACATTAGATATCATCATCTTTGACCTCAAACAACCATTAAAGTTCTCAATTGACACCTTGTTTTTTTTAACAGGCATGGGAAAATGGTTCATGGAGAACTATCAACCTCTCCAAGTATATGCAATATCACACAAGCGATATATATCAAAAGAAAACCATAACACACACTAGGACTGAGACATCTGGAGAACATCAAAACTTGGAGCCCGGATCTCAAGTTCAAGAGAGATGCTTATTCTTACAAGTTTACCATGATGGACCATGGTACTCCCATCGTGTGGTTTGAAACCAAGTGGATGGGATAACACTACAGTGAGACAACCACCCCATCATCCCACAAGGAGACCTTGTCACAAAGTATTTATAGCTAGAAAACGAGGAACTTTGTCTATGTGTCCAATCATCACTATCTTTGCATATTTCCATGCATCTAATTTTTTCCACAATAGATTCTTACACTACATGGCGTGCTTGAACTATGAACCCATCACCTTAAAACAAAGAAGGAACTGGGATGGGATTTTATGCACCTATGTGTGCATGGGTTGTAAGATTGTCAATATAATGTCTCAAGGTGCAACCACACATTTGACCACCACCTTAAGGTGTTCCCATGGCTTCTAGGACAATCAACTTGCATGACATTCAAACCCGGCCTAACAGTGAAAAAATTCTCACCTATCTAATATTTTTTTTCCAATCTTTTTTCTTGAGGGTTTTTTACTTTTAAACAAAGATTCATAATAAAATTTATCTCTAAATGAATTTCATCCATAAAAAACTATATTTTCATATTCAAATTCTTAAATCCATCGACAATCATCGTACACTATAATGAATTAATCTAATATTCCTTCACCCAAACACATAAAAAAATAAAAATAAATAAAAAATCTTTAAAACTTATAAAACTCCCAAAGTCCCCATATGGATGAAGAGATTAAACTCTCCTTCAAACTATGGTGGTTGACATAGTTTTTGTAGTCAAATTATTATCTAGGTACCATAGTCTAAGAACAAAACAATAATGTCCCTTAACTAATAGTATTCTTCAAAATAATTATGAAGAAAAGGATGAAAAGAGACATTGATGACAATAATTTATTGCATATAACTTGCCTAAGTTTAAGTCAACACATTAAATAGTGTTACTAACAATATCATATTCTAATACACATATATCATATTATTATACACATCAGGTATACCAAGGGGGTATATTACTCCTACACTCTTTAAGAATAAAGATCCTTAAGAAAGTTAGGTAAGACCTAGATGTCAAAGTTTGACTAAAATGTGCAAGAAATCTTATATGGTGATGTTCAAAGCTAACAAATATCAATTATAATGAAGTAGTTATGTAGGAGCATTTTTAAATAAGTTTATAAGTATAATAAAAGTATGATATAAATGAGTGCAATATAGAAAAGCACAATAAAGGTTGAAGCAAATAACAACGTAAGAAAAACTACACTAACATATTGATTTTATGTAAAAAAAAAAAAAAAAATGAAGCAAAAGAATAAAGAATATAACAATATAAATATGACAAGAAGCATATAGACTACGAGTATTCTCAAAATGAATCCACACAAGCGCGCCATGTATGGTTCAAACACATGGAAGGAAAAAAAATGCAAGACGCACATGTTTTGTATTTAGAACATGATAAGACATATATAGAGTGTGAGCATTTTTTGAAAGGTATTCACATCAATGCATCATGTGTGGTTCAAACACATGGAAGGAAAAATATGAAAGGCGGATATGTTCCCAAATTTCACAAAATTAAGACCCAAATTGTGTTAAACTATAGCCATCCAAAATAGGACTTAATTAATTCACTCCTGATTATTCAACTAATTTTGGTATATTTGAAGCACTCTTTGTTGTTGCTTTTTTTTCCATAACAATAAAGTCACATGAGTTACGCATAAGCATCAAGGTATCATGGATCCCTTCTAATCCCACTATACAAATAATATTATAAGCCTTGGCACTTCAAACTAGTTCTAGAAACTTTCCATATTAATTTATCAATTGAAGCACAACAGAATGTTACACAACAACTACAATGCATATGATCCAGGTGGATATTGGTGGCCACCCGCCTATTCTACCTAGACCTCCAGTCAGTTTCATCAGTTTCCTTTATTATAGCAACATTTACTATTTTTAGCAGTTTTTTGGGTCCTGAACTTCCAGAGCTGTTTTGACCCCCTAAACGGTGCTTTTTTGAGGTCCCCCGTTTTGCTGCAGATTCTATAGTGCTCAGAGAGATATTTCTAACAAGGTATCATATATGCCAAACGAAGATCATATGACCAAGTTACAACCCTAGGAAGTTGGTTGCCCAACTAACCCCAACAGGGCCCACAAACTCTTGGTGTTCCATCTCTTAGGGTTAGGTTTTTGGTTGTTTAGGGTTCCCTTTGTTGTTCAATAATAAAAAGGTCATTGAGACTCATTGTAACATAGTTCAAAGGCATGTAGACGACACATCTCTTCTCAGAGATAAGATACCATCGCCTGCGCTAGTTTATTTCCATTCTGTATGTAAGCATATTTCAGTTCTTTGATGTTAATGAAATGCAGTTTTACTTTTGTTGCATCTCTATGTTTATGTTTATATCTGTGTTCTATTGCGCTCATGCATAAGTTTGGATCAGTGGTATCAAAGCGGTATGATCTTTCTCTATTTTTCTTTGCATGTCCCCAACGAGGTCAGGGTATAAGGAGTTAGGGCTCGAATTGGTTGAACCTTTGCAAGACCAGCCTCGCAAACCTTGACAACATCCCATGGCAGAAGAAAAGAAAGATGAGGGAGCAGGGGATCCTTTCAAAATATTGCTCAAAGAAGCCCTTAAGTGACAATGGAACGTGATGATGGACAACTTTTCCCAGATCCTTCGGCGGCTACCCATAGGCGATGCATCTTCATCCAACAGCCACTTTGGAGCCACAACTCCCTTTAAGGTACAAGTCAACTTTGACATTCCCATATTTGAAGACTAGATATATGCAAATGTTGCAAACAAATAGTTAAATCTGTTGGAAGGATATTTTTCAATTCATGATTTTTCCAATCAGGAAAAGATTACTTTTGCACTCCTCAAAGTCGCCTCCCATGTCAAGGACTGGTGGGAAACCTATTGTGAATAGAAGGATGAGAGAGAGCCCTCATTGTTTTCAGCCGCACCCACTTGGAATTCTTTCTGAGACGCCATCAAGGAACAATATTACTCTATCGGGGGATATGTAGATAAATACATAAAGTAGACCACATTGTGACATGGAAGGGACCAAAACGTGTCAAAGTTCACAAATACTTTTCACACTCTTCACACAAAGTTGAGTATCAAGGATTCTGAGTAGTATTTGGTACTCAAGTACCATGGCTATCTACACACGTACATCTAGGAAGAGATGGAGTTCCTGAATATCTCCTCACTTGGCGTCGCCTATCGATACGATGTCAAGATCGAGAAAAAATTTAAACAGAAGAAGCGAGACTTTGGATCTGTGAATACAAAGCAAGGGAAAGACCTGATGGGCCTCCAAATTAGACATAAATTAAGGCCCATATCACCATCCTTCAGCACATTAAACCTCTCTTTTTGCACTATATGACATATTTTTAATTTTAATATGTTCATTAGGAAGATTTAGAGATAATTGAATATTTGTGCCTAATATTATTTATCTTTTTTTAGAATATTGTGAGAATATTTGGCAGATTATGAAGATTCAGAGGAGGATATAATCTAGGGACTTGCTCCCTACTACTAGATGGATCAAGATTAGATAATAAATGAACAAAACATCATGAAATTATTGACAAATTTTGGAGCTCCATTGATTGAGAAAATCTAGGGATGTGTTCCCTATCATTTAATGCAGATTCTTAGTATTGGGAACCAAATCCACTATTTGAGAGATTTTGGAGGGGTAAGCTTCCTCCTTTCAAGGATAATGTTTCTTCATCACTTTTTATAAGTACCAATTCGAATTGGCCTTAGTCTTCCTGTGGAGAAAACATGTTATTTAATAGATCCACTTTCATTTCTAGTAGGGATGTACTTGGATTGATTCAAATATTGAAGTTTGGTGCCATTTTCAGCCTCTAAAGCTTGGTTTCCTCCATAGGAATTTGATTTTCCTTGGGATTGGTCGTCTCAGGAGCCTTAGAGTCCTCTTTTACGATTTCTTTATTTCCTTTGAATGTCTTTTTCACTTGCATCTCTTATTTTTGCAATTACTATTCATGCTTCTTTTGTTGTAGGTCATATTATTTAAATGATTGAAATGAGTTGTTTTGCAGGTTATTTACAGAGTCACAAGCATGATGCATCCTTAGAACATCTTTGAAAAGTCATATTCATCATTGAACTACTTGGATTGGTTACTAGTTCACGAATCTAGAATTTTTGCAAGTCCCTTGTAGCAAAATAATAGTAATTTTCTGCTATTTTTAAGAGCGTGTTAATGAGCTTCATTTGAGTTTATTCCACTTACATTGAGTCATAAAAACATTCAAGTTAATAAAAAAATTTACCCCATAGCATTTTCACTTGATTATGTTAGGCATTTGGTAGGTTAACTAGCTCACTAGTTCTTGAATTTCCAGTTTTTAGAGTAGTAATTTTCTACTATTTTTTAGCATGTGTTAATAGGGGTATTTTGGAGTGATTCCACTTGGAATGGAGTCCTAAGACATCCTACTTAATAATAAAAAAATTCCCATCCCATTTTCATTTGATTTACTTTGGGATTCGACAATTTATCTCCTCTAGTAACACTCATGTAGCACTCCTATAGCACATATAAACTTTGACCATATTTGCTTCAAATGCTTGGTTTTTGTCTTTTAGGCTTGAATAATGACCCATAGGCTCTAAATCTGTGATTATGGAAGGATAAACACCACTTAGGACTTTCCTTTTTACAAAGTATATTAGGCCTATTTCTTGGAATTCATGCTCTTATGATTTCAATTACAAATTGTTGTTCTTGCATAGGATTGGTTTTTTTTCAAGGAAAATTTTCGCATTTTGCAATTAGACTAGTGATTCACATTATTGCAAGTAGCACAAGGTTATGCAAATAGACAATTACTTTTCATTTTTTCAAATGGTATAATCTTTACCTTTTTGCAATTAAGATTAGTGTTTACATTTGAGCAAGTAGCATTTCCATTTCTTGCAAATAGAGCAACATTTCCATTTTTGCGATTATTTTAGGCTTTGATTTCATGACATTCACTCCATTACATCAGATCAATGAAAGAAGTGCATATTGCATGTTGCACATATAGTGTCGACACCTCTTAAGTTTGTACGAAACTCAGGTTGATCATTTAAGTCAATAGCCTTGGGAGTTGTAGCATTCTTGTTGCAATACTTAGGTTCATCACTTTTTAGCATCATTGCTAGGTAGGTGTCAAAGTATGCATTGTTTTCTTCCATATTTGATGTATAAATTCCCACTGTAGATCACCTGATAATGCAAAATACTTAAGCAAAGATACTTGATCTACTTCTACAAACAAACTTGCGGAAGCTTAATCAATTTGAGCAAGACCAATTGGAACACATATAACAGAGAAGAAGAAATCATACACACATGAACACAAAAGAATACTTTGGAGAAAGCCTTAGCTAAAAACATTGGTCTTTGTATTATCATACAAGTGGAAATATGTCCGGATTACACAAAGCTTTAGCTCACAAGCTATCCAACTCTTAGTACAATCCCTCCACTGCTCATAGACAGTCAAAGGCTTCTCATAAATCTTCTCCTTTGCTCTCCAAGCCTCTTATTTCCTTGTGCAGTTTCTCCTAGGGTCCAATGCTGCCACCTGTGTGAATTCACCTCTCACACAACTCACTAAACTCTAAAATAATTGCACAATCCTAAAGGAGATAATTCTTTCTGCATGGATGAGTTTCCTATATAGGAAAGTTTCTCCAATTGATAGTACATTGTCCCTTCCTTTGATCTCAACTGGGTCTCTGACTGAACTGACATGCATGAGTTATTTATGAGAGAATATTCAGTTATCTGAAGTGCAACAGTTACATGCATGCATGCATTAACTAACTGAACTCACAATCAATTCAACAAACTATTTGAACTAATCTAACTAGACTTAACTCAGTTAATTGAGCTAACTAATTACAACTCAAAATACAACTCATCATGATATCCTTTAATCAAGGGATAACTTCCTCAATCAATGGAGAAACTGCTGCATGTCTTCACATAGACTTCATGTTTGATTTCCTACAACTAATTAACTCAAGATGAATTAATTAATTATTTTACAAACAGCTGCTAAGATCAAATTCAAATTTTAATTCTCAATTTTAGTTCAGGGACTAACCAAAATTGGAATCTATTCTGAAATGATATTTATAACAATGCTATTGGTGGGCCCCAATATTGCAGCAATAATGTTGCAACTCCTGGAACTCCCTTCTTTAATTTTATCAACCCGGTAGTTCATAACAAACTTGGAAGCGACGGTGCTATATGCACAAGTACTAGCTCTTGCCACGGCTGTCACTTGATCAGCTGGCACAAGTCCACTAGGAGCTTAAACCAACTTCTATGATCTCTTAGAAGAAGCTTTTAAATATGATGGATGAAAGCTAACTCAAAGGAGGCTAATCTACTTGCAAAAAGAAGCAGAAGGCTGAAAGGAAATGCCTAACAAACCCTAGTTTTACCGAAGAACCCTACTGGTGCAAGTAAAAGGATGAAAGCTACAGAAATGGATGCCATTGACTTCTAGAAAGGTAGAATGCATGTGACTAAGCTACTTCTAAAGAGAAATATGAAGAAAACATCTTTTTTTCATTTTTGAGTAATTTCGCAGAGTTATTATGCATGTGCTTTGAATTTTTTTTTTTTTTTTTTTTTTTTTTTTTTTTTTTTTTTTTTTGTGCAGAGGTTGATTGGCAAAAGGAAATGCTTGCAGGAGGTTGGGAAGGTGAGAAGAGGGCCTAAGGGGTCCCTAACACCCTTCCAGAGAGTTTCACAGTGATCGGATCTCAAGAAACCGCTTTCGTGAGCTTCTACAGGAAGTCTGCAGGGGTTCTACAGGATGTACTATAGCTTCTACAAGATGTTTCTACAAGATGTTCCGAAAGGGAATTTTGAAGGGCTGATGGTGGAAAAAGGGTGAAAAAGTGGGTATGGAGGTGAGATAAGGGTGTGAGGAGGTCTAGGACTTGGTGAATGAGGATGAGGAGTGGTTAAGGCGATTGGATTTGGTTCAAGTATAGAGGGAGCAATGATGCACAAGAATGTAGAAATTAGGGTAAAGTGGGAAAATGTGGCAAATGAAGGGCAAGAATTTGAGTTAGGGGATGGAGTAGGTTGTATTGATGGAGTAAGGGTAGATAGAGAGGTATTACAGGTGCTCTGCAAGTTATTTCCCAAGACTAACCAACAAAGACTAAGAAAACCAAAGATCTAACTACTTTTAACCTAATTTGACCTAGAAACCATAAGCATGATGAATAGAAGTTTAGTGGCAGCAAATCAACTATGGAAACCAAGCAAGAATGGATCTAAGCATGTAATCACAACTAGTACTAACTTTTGCAACTAAGAATCTAACACTAGAAATTGCATGAAGAAGCAAGAACAATGTTTTTATGGCAGCAAGGACACCTTGGTCTCAGCTCATGGTCCCAAGGAGGGAGAGGTGAGATAAAGGGTTGCTTGATGGCCTTTTCTGAAGATCTTTTCCCTTACCAAACTGTCAAATCAACCTGAAGCATGAAAATCTATTTTAATCATCAAAAACACAAAGTAAGATCTTAACCTAAATAACATAATTTATTCTAAGAATGCAGCAAAGACACATAAAAGTACACAAAGGAGGTATTGGGCACTTGGGTTGGGCCCAACCCCAAGAGCTACAGCCTCCTAAGGAAGATTAGAGTTGGTGCAAAGCTGGATCCATCTTTATTGATCAAGAAATAATAGTTACATCCCAAAACTGTCTATAGGAAAAAGCTTGCAAATGTGCCGAAATGCAAAGCTAACCTATTGACTTAAATCTAACTAACATCTGACTAACTCCTCCTAAAATTGAACTACAAACTGGCTAGCTAAAATGAGGCCCTAAGCCCTCTTATTTATAAAAATTGAGGACCCCAACAGTCCTCCTAAACTTTAGGGACTCAGCTGCCAAAACTTGCAGTTAACAACAACTTTACTAGCCCTTGCTCGGCTGCCCTTGTGATAATCGATGTGGTGGCCCTTGAACTCCGAGCTGCTGGTGGAGAATTCGAGGTAAGGGCTCATAAATGAAGGGGACACCTTCCTACAAATCCTCTCCACGAATTTGGCTGCCAAGTGCTCATTTAAACCTTTGATTTTGTCTCCAAATTGACCAAAAAGACTGCATAAAGCACACATTAGACTTGTTGGCATAATGACTAACCCAATTCACTCTATTAGCATAAATATAATAAAAAACATGTAATAAACTAATAAGAATGGTGGATTAAGTCGAATTAGGAGGCTAAATGAGCCCATATAATTACCCATTTCTGGGGCTCATCATCACCCCCCTACTGAAAGTGTTGCTCATCCTCTGAGCAACTAATCTATCTCTTCATATTTGATGGCCCTGGTGGCCTCCTTATCATCCCAAGCTTCTGATGTAGTCTACTCATGTGTGCCATAAAATTATGCCTTCTTGTCCATGTCCTTCCACTGTTCCTCCTAGTCTGCTTGTTTGAATTCTTGTGCTTTTCTTGGCCTTAAAATACATGGAGGCCTGCCTTTTTCTCTTTTCTTTTTGTTTTGCAGGTGTGCTTAATGCAGCAAGCACAACTGCTACCTCCCTTGCCAATATCTCAGGTGATTTCCCTCTTGCTGTTCTTTTTCCTTGCCTCCTGTAGAAATCCCTGTGTTAATTATTTCTGCTTCTGTCACTGATATCTCAGGGTGTGTCTGTTCTTTCTCTTGCTGGGTGCCTGCCTTGACTGTTGCAGCCTTCCTTTGGGCTCTCTTGGCCTTTTTCTTGCCAATCTATGTCCTCTTTTCCTTTTTTGTTTCTGCAGTTGTTTCTTTCTCTGTTTTAGGCTCAGCAATCTGGCCCATTTCCCCTTTTTTCTTTCTGTTCTTTCTGTGCTTGAATGTCCTATGTTCCTTCACCATTAGTCTTCTCACCTTCTTCAGTGTGTTCTTCCCTTATGAATCCTTTTGGCATGGTAAGAGTGCTCTTTTTATGTTTTAATCAGAAAATAAATTGCTCAGATGGAAGAAAAAACAGTCAATCACTGAAATAGAGGATAGCTGAATTCGGTTTTTTTTTAGATCAAAGATGGAATTTCTCATGTGCTCCTTACAATATCAAATGGCAATAATTCCCTGGTTTTAAGACTGTTGTCACCCAGAACTCGGCTGTCTGTTTATGAAAGGAAGAATTTTGTTTCTACAGATAGAGGACAGAGATCAAGTTTTCTTCTCAGCACACAGACAGATATGCAAATTCAAAATTTCCATACACAGGCTGGCCTCCACAGCTGCATATATCTTCGCTACAAGAGATTTTTTTTTAAAAAGAGGAAACGTGGAGGAGAATTTTGATGCAGAAACAACTGGGAAACTTGGTGCAATACGCAGGGAAACGTTTTTCTTCCAATTCACAGGCAGATTTTTCTCTGATTCCCCAATCTGATGTCGTTCAATTCACCACCTTTTCAAAACATACCATGCATAGAGGAGTTTTTTCGAGCCTACCTCATTTTGAGCTTGAAATTTGCTGAAAATCCCGAGTTTTCTTTCTGCAGGGTTGTTTTCTGCCTTTCTTGTAGAAGCCTTCCTGTAGAAGGCTCTCGTTTCCTGTAGAACGAAACAGTGCTTCCTGTAGAATGCCGATAAGCAGGAGGGTTTTGAAAAATGGCCGAGAAAGATTGGTTTGCTGCTATGGAGGTGGTATGGAGCTTGTTGCAGCTGCAGGGACGATGATAAAATGGAAACAACGGAGGTGAGAGTTCGATTGGCTGTTTATGGAGACTTCCGTTGATGGAGGGTGAGCTGGCCAAGTGCACGTTGGCCCCATGCAGACCGTTTAAACAACCACCACTAATCACGTCCATCACATTCGTCAGACTGTTTGTTCTCTGCCTATAATCACATCCATCAATCACGTTGGAGTTTAAATGGTCACCACTACCTATTTTTAGATTTCTTCCTGAGATGGCTGAGCACACGTGTCGATTGCACCCATCGAGCGTTGTTTGAACTGGATGAGGGTGGCCAGTTAGCTAGCCACCGATTCTTTTAATCACAACCATCTCATTGTTCACGCAGTTCTCAAATTACATTCATGCAACAGAGGAACGAGTTTAGTCACGTACCTGGAAGTCGAATGTGGGTTCTGTGAGGTGTTGTGGCCTTTCCTTCTGCTGCATGCATTTGTTTCTGTGGATGCATGCTAGTTTGGTTGCTAATACATGGCTATTTTTCTTGTGAAGGTATCCTCTGGCTGGATCTAAGCTGCAGGAATCTGTTTCCATGTTCAGATTTGCACCCTCATGCTGTTGATGTTGGATTTTTGCAAGACAACGACTTGTTTTCTCCATAGCTCCCAAACGCTAGATCGGATTGACCTGAAACTTTCTGAGCATGTTTCTATCATCATTATGCACCTCCCATAGCAAAATTGTGGTCAATGGATGCACAGATATCGAGAAAAACTAAAAATGGCTGAAGATTACAGGGGTCAATTTCTCGGAAACCGGGCATTGGAATTGGCTGAAATTGCTTGGGTAGGTTACTATCACCTATATGCATCTTCCCATGAAACAGGTTTTGAACTGGATGCATGGATATGGAGAAAATGCAAAAATGGCTAAAGGCGATGGAGGCTGATTTCTCGGAAACTGTGTACCAAAATTCGCTGAAATTGCTCGAGCATGTTGCCATCATCCCTATACAACTCCCCATAAAACAGTTTTGTAAATGGATGCACGGTTTTCACGTGAGGGAAAAACAAATTTCTGTTCTATGTATTTTTGCTTCAAAGCATTCTGCAGGCGGTTTGCACAGTAAGAAAAAATGAGCTTGGGCTATAATGCAGACTTGGAATTGATGGGAGAGAGGTTTGAGGATTGTAGGAGGACGTATGAACCCTTTAGGAAGCTATCATGTTTGCCAAACTGCCTTTTTGAAATCCATTTATAGCTTCCTGTAATTTCTATAAGAACTTCCTATAGAACACATAGTTTTTAGGAAAGAAGCACAATGAGATGGAAAAAATAATGGAGAAGGGTGAGGGATGGAAACATGGATGTTTGCAGGCCTCATGGACATATTCCCAGCCTTCCGGTCCTCTTCGGAGATCAATTTTGGCTTGTTTGTAGGCTTTCTGTAGAAGACATAGAACTTCTTGTAGAAGGCACAGAACTTCCTCTGTCTTTGTTTTGAGCAATTCTCCTAACATGTAATGTCCTTGCTGCAACCTGCAATTATTCAATGGAAATTAGGTTTATTTTTTATTTATTTTTCTCTCTTTTTTTTTGAAAACAACTAGGGCGCCTCATGAAGGTTTTCACCCTAATTGCCTGCCCTGGGCGCCTCCAAGGGAGGTTTTCACCCAGGGATCTTATTCTCTTTTTATTTTCTCTTCTTTCCAACCCATTGACCGCCTCATGGAGGTTTTCAATCAATGAGCCAATCTACGGTGCCTCCGAGGAGGTTTTCACCTTGGATTTTTATTTTCCTCTTATTTTCATTTTTTTCTTTTTCTTTTTTTCTTTTTTCCTATCCTACCCTACTTGAAAAACAAAATCATTTTCAAGTATAAGAATACTTCCAATGGAGCCATGTGCACATCGAGATTAGAGACAAAATGATGTGGAGGCTTGAAATGCATGCTTTAACAGGGATTCGGATTTCAGAGACCAAATGATTTGACTTTGAAGGGATCAAGCATAGCTGAGGAAGAGAATACTGCTGCAACTTAGTGACCGTCTGGAACCATATCTCAATATAGCTCTGATATCCTTGGTCCTTTTGCTGATCTGGATCATTCTTTATGTCACCTTCTATCATGACCTTCTTATCTTCCTCTTTTTGCTGATTTTTCTCTTGAATACATGGAGGATTTGATGGTAGCCATAAGGGAGCTCTCTCGATCTCTAATTCTGTTGTCTTCTCTTCATCAAGTGCAGCCCATGGTTCTTTGATCTCCTCTTTTGAATCTTCTTTTGCTGGATGTGGTCCTTCAATGCTTTCAATATAGTCTCTTTCTTGCAATACTCTTCCTGAGCTACGGTGAATATCATTGAGCTCAAGAGAAGTTGTTTGGAAGCGTTGTACCTCAACTTTGCAATTGGGTTGAGCTACCCCAATGTGTGGGTTTGGAAATGGTGGTATGGGTAGTTGAGTGGGGGTGTATATTTGAGATGGATGTGGATGGGGTTGTGGTTGGGTAGGTGGCGGAGGAAAAGGAGCGTAATGAGAGTTGTATTGGGGTCTCCACCCCTGATGAGGTGCATTTCACTGAGGTTGTGGCTGAGCATAGGGGTGAAATGGATGAGTAGATGGTTGAGCAAGATATTGAGGAGGATATGACCAAGGAGGGGGTGTGGACCAGTAAGGATGAGCAGGGGGGCCCCAAGAAGGCATGGAAGTGGTTTGATAGGGGTCGTAATAGGTCTGGGATGTCCCTTGCATTCCTTGATGGTAAGGTATGGGTCCATTTGGCCTCCTTTGGTTCATATGATAAAGTGATTCAATGACTCCTTTCGCCCTCTGATATGCAGCTTTAAGTCCAGGCAAGGAAGGGCATTGATTCGTAGGATGGTCTTCTTCACAGAAAAAACACTCTTCTATGGAGTGCAATGGACATTCGTTCCTAGGATGCTTTCTAGTGCACCTGGGACAAAAGATGGCCAAAGCCCTCTCAGCTTTTTCTTGCTTCTATTGGATCCGCAAGGTATCCATTTGCATGGCAAGAAACTGCCTCATCACAACCATCGAAGAAGAGGGAAGGTTGGCTGTGTGAAGCAGTGGGGGTGTTGTGCAAACATTTTTCTGACTTATCTCTACTCCTACAAGGCATGAAAGGAAATATTTTTCGTTGATTTTTGTTTTCTTTTTTCTGCTTGTACCTGCAAAAACTAAAATAGATTGAACTACAACTAGCTAAAATCTATCTTGCTGAAATGAAAATGTGGAATTGAAATGAAAGCAGGAAAGGAATAATCTATGTTGTTGAAATGAAATTACAGGAATGAAATGCTAAGCTACGCTTGCAGAATGGAAATTGCAGAATTGAAATGCTAATCTATGAAAGCGGGAAATATCTAATCTACACTTGCTGAAATGAAATGAAAGCAGGAAATGTCTAATCTACTTTTGCAGAAATGAAATTGCAGAATGGAAATAAAATAAACTACTTAGTAGAAGGTTGTAGTAGAAAATAGAAGAAAAGCAGCAATCACCAATACTCTGACACTTCCCCAGCAACGATGCCAAAAAGAGGGTGGGCCCCAGTATTGCAGCAATAATGCTGCAACTCCTGGAACTCCCTTCTTTAATTTTATCAACCCAGTAGTTCGTAACAAACTTGGAAGCGACGGTGCTATATGCAAAAGTACTAGCTCTTGCCGCGGCTGTCACTTGATCAGCTGGCACAAGTCCGCTAGGAGCTTAAGCCAACTTCTATGAGCTCTTAGAAGAAGCTTTTAAATATGATGGATGAAAGCTAACTCAAAGGAGGCTAATCTACTTGCAAAAATAAGTGGAAGGCTGAAAGGAAATGCAAACCCTAGTTTTATCGACTAACCCTACTGGTGCAAGTAAAAGGATGAAAGCTACAAAAATGGATGCCACTGACTTCTAGAAAGGTAGAATGCATGTGACTAAGCTAATTTTGAAGAGAAATATGAAGAAAACAGTCTTTTTTTCATTTTTGAGTAATTTCGCAGAGTTATTATGCATGTGCTTTGACTATTTTTTTTCTGTGCAGAGGTTGATTGGCGAAAGGAAATGCTTGTAGGAGGTTGGGAAGGTGAGAAGAGGGCCTAAGGGGTCCCTAGCACCCTTCCAGAGAGTTTCACAGCGATCGGATCTCAAAAAACCGCTTTCGTGAGCTTCTACAAGAAGTCTGCGGGGGTTCTATAGGATGTATTGTAGCTTCTACAAGATGTTCTGAAAGGGAATTTTGAAGGGCCGATGGTGGGAAAAAGGTGAAGAAGTGGGTATGTAGGTGAGGTAAGGGTGTGAGGAGGTCTAGGACTTGGTGAATGAAGATGAGGAGTGGTTAAGGCGATCGGATTTGGTTCAAGTATGGCGGGAGCAATGATGCACAAGAATGTAGAAATTAGGGCAAAGTGGGAAAATGTGGCAAATGAAGGGCAAGAATCTGAGTTAGGGGATGGAGCAGGTTGTATTGATGGAGTAAGGGTAGATAGAGAGGTATTATAGGTGCTCTGTAAGTTATTTCCCGAGACTAACCAACAAAGACTAAGAAAACCAAAGATCTAACTACTTTAACCTAATTTGACGTAGAAACCATAAGCATGATGAATAGAATTTTAGTGGCATCAAATCATGTAAATCAACTATGGAAACCAAGCAAGAATGGATCTAAGCATGTAATCACAACTGGTACTAACTTTTGCAACTAAGAATCTAACACTAGAAATTGCACGAAGAAGCAAGAACAGTGTTTTTATGGCAGCAAGGACACCTTGGTCTCAGCTCATGGTCCCAAGGAGGGAGAGGTGAGATCAAGGGCTGCTTGATGGCCTTTTCTGAAGATCTTTTCCCTTACCAAACTATCAAATCAACCTGAAGCATGAAAATCTATTTTAATCATCAAAAACACAAAGTAAGATCTTAACCTAAATAACAGAATTTATTCTAAGAATGCAGCAAAGACACATAAAAGTACACAAAGGAGGTATTGGGCACTTGGGTTGGGCCCAATCCCAAGAGCTACAACCTCCTAAGGAAGATTAGAGCTGGTGCAAAGCTGGATCCATCTTTATTGATCAAGAAATAATAGTTACATCCCAAAAACTGTCTACAAGAAAAAGCTTGCAAATGTGCTGAAATGCAGAGCTAACCTATTGACTAAAATCTAACTAACATCTGACTAACTCCTCCTAAAATCAAATTACAAACTGGCTAACTGAAATGAGGCCCTAAGCCCTCTTATTTATACAAATTGAGGACCCCAACAGTCCTCCTAAACTTTAGGGACTCGGCTGCCAAAACTTGTAGTTAACAACAACTTTACTAACCCTTGCTCGGCTGCCCTTGTGATAATCGATGTGGTGGCACTTGAACTCTGAGCTGCTAGTGGAGAATTCGAGGTAAGGGCTCATAAATGAAGGGGACACCTTCCTACAAATCCTTTCCACGAATTTGGTTGCCAAGTGCTCATTTAAACCTTTGATTTTGTCTCCAAATTGACCAAAAAGACTGCATAAAGCACACATTAGACTTGTTGGAATAATGACTAACCCAATTCACTCTATTAGCATAAATATAATAAAAAACATGCAATAAACAAACGAGAATGGTGGATTAATTCGAATTAGGAAGCTAAATGAGCCCATATAATTACCTATTTCTGGGGCTCATCAGCTATCTTTAGAATTTCCATTTTTCATTCCTTGTTGCTATGTCCAACGCTGGTACCTGAAATGTTATTTATAGCAATGCTATTTTTAGCATTTCTTGTTGATGTTTCCAACACTCCCTCTCAACAAGAAAGGCATTCAAATCGAACCCTATCTTGAACCTTTGGAATGTTCTGCATGCAACACTTCTCCCAAGTGTTGTTGCTCCAGCAACTCTAGAAACAAAAAATCTCCCAACTGACCTCCCTGTTGGGCTAGAAACACCCTCTGATGCTGAAGCTCCCTCTGCCACTGACAAGTGCTCCCTCTGTGACCTTTGAGCTGCTACAACACTCCATGCATCTCGCACCGTTTCACACCTCTCTGTGCCATCCTGCACTGGTGCAACACTCCTGTGCCTCTCGCATTGTTGCAGCCTGCTAACTTTGCGTTGTCTTGGGATTCCTGCACTGTAGCTCTCTCTGCCGCTACATCCACATCTGCCTCTTCCCACTCAGCTAGTTTTGCTACTCCTCGTTGATGCTCCTGTAGCAAGGTCTAATCAAAGAGGTTGGGTACCTCAATGATCCTGCCCCTATTCCAGCCTTCTTGGGACTGTCACTCCACATTGCCCCACCTTCAACCTGGAGGTATGGATGCATGTGATCCCTCTGCCCACTTGGCTCGAAATTTCCCCCTAGTGGAGGTCTCTACATGAGTGGATGCCTCCACTCGGTCTCCTCTCGGCTTCTCCAGTTGTGGCTACTCCACAACCTCCTAAAGCTGCTTCACTAATTGTGGCTCCTTCACAATTGTTTGAGACTTCTTTTGGCACTGCATGTTGAGAGGTAATGTACTCTCCCTCTCAACCACCAAGTATCCAACAGTTGCCTTGCTCCTCAAGGCTTTGCATGCATCTTGAACCTCAAGAGCATACAGGTTCTTGACTCATGAACCGATCTGCTTCACCTGTCTTGTGATGACGTGTCTAAGGAAAACCTTTCCCTTATTGAAGACTACATCATAGCCTTTTTCCTCCAGCATTGTGATCGATACTAAGTTTTTCCTCAATCCTGGCACATACTTCACATCTGTTAAGGTAATGCGAGCTCCATGCTCCCTATGAAAAACAACTATGCCTACTCCTGAGACACTATACTTTTCATCATTACCCATCTCTATGAGTATCTGGAGATCTTTCTCCTCCAAGGTACTGAACAAACTCTTATCGTCGGTCATGTGGAATGAAGCTCCACTGTCAAGAAACCAACCACATCCCACCATGGATGAAACCATGCATGCGATGAGGGTGAAATCCAACTCGAACTGTGAGGCCAGTGCCTCACCTTCTAATCCTTCCTTGGATCCCTTCTTAGATTTCTTCAGTGGACAATTTGTAGCAAAATGGCCCACCTCATGACAATGAAAGCATCGCACTTTTGATTTGTCAAACTTCTTCCCACCATAGGAAGAACTCGATTTGGGATGAGAATCCTTCTCCTTCCCTTTCTTTTCCTTACTCGCTAAGGCATAATTTTCTTCATCCTCCTTGGATGAAGAACCATCTTTGGTGCTTCTTCTTATCTCCTCCTGCATCAGATCCGACCAAAGTCGTTCCCAATTTGGCAGTTTCTCTCTTCCATTTACCGAGTCTTTGTAGCTATGCTAGCTCTTAGGAAGACTGAGGAGAGTAAGACTCACCATGTCATCATTGGCTGTCGTGATCCCTACACTTCCATGCTCATCCCTGCAGGTGGTGAGCTTGTTCAGATATGTAGAGATCGTGTCACCCTTTTCACACTTGATTTTCCAAAGCTTGTCTTTCTGTGCCAGCTTCCTCTGATCGTTGTTGTTCTGATATAGATCTTTCAATGTTTTCCACATTGAAAATAGTGTCTCCTTCCCATGGAGGCTCGAGACAATGTGGTCTTGAACTCCCTTCAGGTGGATTCTCCTCGCTCTAGCCACACATTTCTACCATTCCACCAATTCTGTAGCATTAGCCGCTATTGGCTTAGGGACTTCTTGATCAATGAAGTCCTTTAGATCGTTGTCCTCTAATACTACTTCCATGTGATTCTTCCAGGCTATATAATTCGAGCTGCCATCAAGGGCATACTCCAGTCTTAAACCGTTGAACACTATTGGTGAAATTTGAGATGTGATAAGAATTCGAATTCTATAATCAAGAACTTCAAACTTCAAACTTCTCCCTTCTTTGTATACTGTTCTTCGCTTTGATCACCTTTTCTCTGATACCATATAGAAATTCCCACTGTAGATCACCTGATAATGCAATATACTAAAGCAAAAATACTTGATCTACTTCTACAATCAAACTTGTGGACGATTATTCAATTTGAGCAAGATCAATGGGAACATATATAACAGAGAAGAAGAAATCATACACACATGAACACAGAAGAATACTCTGGGGAAAACCTCAGCTAAAAACCCTAATCTCTGTTTTGTCATACAAGTGGAAATATGTCCGGATTACACAAAGCTTTAGCTCACAAGCTATCCAGCTCTCAGTACAATCCCTCTGCTGCTCATAGACAGTCAAAGGCTTCTCACAAACCTTCTCCTCTGCCCTCCAAGCCTCCTATTTCCTTGCGCAGTTTCTCCTGGGGTCCAATGCTACCACCTGTGTGAATTCACCTCTCACACAACTCACTAGACTCTGAAATAACTGCGCAATCCTAAAGGAGATAATTCCTTCTGCATGGATGAGTTTCCTATATAGGAAAATTCCTCCAATTGATAGTACATTGTCCCTTTCACTGATCTCAATTGGGTCTCTGACTGAACTGACATGCATGAGTTATTTATGAGAGAATATTCAGTTATCTGAAGTGCAACCGTTACATGCATGCATGCATTAACTAACTGAACTCACAATCAGTTCAACGAACTATTTGAACTAATCTAACTGGACTTAACTCAGCTAACTGTGCTAACTAATTACAACTCAAAGTACAACTCATCCTAATCTCCTTTAATCAAGGGATAACTTCCTCAATCAATGGAGAAACTGTTGCATGTCTTCACATAGACTTCATGTTTGATTTCCTACAACTAATTAACTCAAGATTAATTAATTAATTATTTTACAAACAACTGCTAAGATCAAATTCAAATTTTAATTCTCAATTTTAGTTCAGGGACTAACTAAAATTGGAATCTATCCCGACATGCTATTTATAACAATGCTATTTTTAGCATTTCCATTTTTCATTCCTTGTTGCCATGTCCAACACTGGTACTTGAAATGCTATTTATAACAATGTTATTTTTAGCATTTCTTGTTGATATTTCCAACATTTGATTCATTTCTTTTGATTTCTGCAAGAACAAAAATTTCGTTAGGCATATTTCATTTCAAAGACAAAAAAATTGCATTGCATTAACATTCTTATTAAAAAAAAAATTAAAAAAATATATACTTCTCCAACACCAAACCCCCCCACTTAGTCACATGGTGCAGTAACAACCACGTCACCATCCACTTTTGTAGGTAGAAGAATAAGAGAATGCAAAGAAGGCAGAAGAAATGGATGGAGATGATGACAATGAAGAAGATCCTCTTGGATTTCCCATTCAAGATACTGATATCAATGTTCATATGAATAACATCCCTCCATCTTCCTTCCCGACTTCCATGGTATGAGGTCATAAGGTCCAAAAATCTTTCCCATTGAATTTGAAATTCTTTGTAGATCTTATAGTTACTTATTAAACACTCGAAAATTGAGATATTTATGGAAACACTAAAGGATAGATCTCTTAAATGGTTTATGAGTTTAGGGACTAATTCAATAAGATCATGGAATGATATGAAAAAAATATTATAGAAAAATATTAATACCATGATCTTAAGGAAGAAATATTTGGAATGACTTAAACAAAAGATAAGAGCCTTAAGGATCTACTAGAGAGATTCATGTATAATATTAAGAGGGAAAAATTGCATTATTTAGGATCTAACACACTAAAAACCCTCTTACTTATAACAATTAGGGATGAGTGGATTGATCTCCTTGATCTCATGGGTAGAGGTGATGTATACCAATTATCATTTGAAGAAAGTTGTGAATCATGAAAGCACATATCAAGAGGAAGGGCAAGAGTAAGTAAATCAATATCAAGATTGGTAAGTGAAGTTGAACTTGGTAATTTGCTTGATAACTTTAAAATAGAAATTCTTAGAAATCTGAGCAAACAGAATGCAAGATGAGCAAAAAGAAAATGTTTGTATTTGTGTTGTCCATGCAGAATCACATGCTATTACATATTGCCCATCATTACCAAGGTTGAAGGAAGTTTACCAAGAGGAAAATGGAGCAAGTCAATAACCAAAGAAGATATGTCATGTAGCTCCAAAAATACTATGGTAGTAAGAACCTAATTCACAATTTCAATATTATGCATCTCAAAGTAATTGGAACACACACCTTCCTTGGAAACCTTTGGTCATCTCAACCCCAAAACCAATCTTGGCAACAAGGTTGACAAGGAACTTAAGGGAGAAAACCACAATATCCTCAATATTCTCCTTAATATCCTCCATACCCAACTCCATGTTATCCCCACCATCCACCTCCACCACAACCACAACCTCAACTGCATCCATATCAAGGATCCACTCCCACTCAATTACCTATACCACCATTTCCAAACCCACACAAGGAAGTAGTTCATCCCACTTACAATGTTGAGGTACACCACTTCCAAACATCTCCCCTTGTTCTAAATGGTATCCATCTTAGCTTAGGATGAGTATTGCAAAAATGAGATTCTCTCAATGTCAATGAAGGACAACATTCATAAAAAGAAGATTCAAATGAGAAGACCAAAGAATCATGGGATGCACTTGATGAAGAGCAGACATCATAATCAGAGATTGAGAAAGTTCCCTCATGTTTACCATCACATCCTTCATGTGTTCAAGAGAACAATCAGCAAAAAGAGGAATATTTGAATGTCATGGTAGAAAAGGACACAGAAAGAGATCCAAATGTGCATGCGGACCAGGGGCATCACAACTACATTAAAATATGGTTCCAGACAATCATTAAGTTGCAGCAACACACTCTTCTTCAATAATTCTTGATCTCATCTCAATCAAAGAAGTTAGTCTCTCATATTCAGGTACATGTCAAAGCATTTTTTTCGAGCCTAAACATGATTTTATCTGTCGTCTTGATATGCACATGGCTCCATAGGAAGTATTCCTATGCTTGAAATAGATTTTGTTTTTTCAAGTAGAGTAGGATAGAAAAAAGAAATAAAAAATGGAAAAAGAGAGAAAAAAAAGGAAAAGAATAAAATCTCATGTGAAAACCTCTTTTGAGGTGCCTGGGATTGGATCACTGATTGAAAACCTCCATGAGGTAGTCAATGGGTTGGAAAAAAGAGAAAAAAAGAGAAAAAGAAAAGATCCTAGGTGAAAACCTCCTTTGAGGTGCCTAAGTAGGCCTACTAATTGAAAACCTCATTGAGGCGTCTAGTAGGCAAAAGAAAAGAGAAAAAAATGAAAAAAATTATTTGCTCAATGTATCTCTCTCTGATGAATGCAGGTGCTCTCCAACCTTTGCAAGCAACAAAAACAAGTTATCACCAAAAGAAAAAGTTGGTTAAAAATCTAGTTAAAGGAAGTCAAACTTGGGCTTTCTTCGCCTTTGCTCAGATGCTCCAACGAGACCAAGGCCATTTCAACCCATCACTGTCATCCATTTCCAACTTCCATAATCAAATAGAAATCCCAAAATCATTTTTTCCACCCATAGAGTAAAAGATCCAGCCACCTTGAGCATCATGAAACCATTTCTGAAGTGAGAAGGGGCACACAAGTAGATAATCCATCCACTCCAACAATCTCAGATTGAAAACTAGAGAGATACTTGCAAGAAAGAAAGGTTCCATCAATCAACTACATCATGTGAAGACATAAGAAAAACAAGGAAATTAACACCTCCAGAGAACCATGGATCAATCTTCAACTCAGTAACAGCAAGCATGCCTCTTCAAAGACCATTAGGGAGGTACATGTATGCAATATTATTCACCTCTTCTCTTGAGTGTGTTATGGTTATAATTTTTTTTTCAATGCATGAGAGATGAGGTTTTATAAGCTAAGGATGGGTCAACAATCTAGACCACCCTCAACCAGTTAAGTGCAGCAAACTCACTCACACATGCAATGCGGAAAATCCAAATTAAGAAGGGTGATGATTACGAGAAGTGGGGACAACAGTTAAAAGAGGAAATTCGTGTAAAGGGCAAGTCACCCAAGCGCACCAAGCCCACTATCACATAAAGAAATAAAATAACAAGGCTCAAGTTCAGTTGTAACAATGCTCATTCCCAAAACAGTTAGAGAGGCTCATTAAGGCATCGAGGCTCGATCAAGATGATACCAAGGTCTGCCTAAGGTGCTACATAAGAGATACAAATTTGATTTGTAGGTGCTACAGGATTAGGCATAATTGTTACAGAAGAAACAAGGCTGCTACAGGAGAAACATGGCTGCTACAGGAGAGACAGATTGTGCGCTACAGGAGAAACATAGCTGTTACATGAGAAAACAAAGATGCTCCAGGAAGGAAGAAGTTGTTTCAAAAGACCCTGATTTTGAGGAATTTCACCCCCAAACCCTAGGATTCGATGGAAGGCATCCAAAGGAAGGGTAAATACATATTTATCTTTGCCATATGTGAACAAGAAGCCTGCAATATATATATATATCTATATATATATATATATATATATAGATATATATATATAGATATATATATATATATATATATATATATATATATATATATATATATATATATATATATATATATATTCAGTAGTAAAACCTATGGAAATGTTTTGATAAAAGTGTACAAATAAAAAATCAAATGTGGATGTTTCCTTTGGACTTAGCCTAATAAGATGAAATCAACCTTCCTCCAGGCAATATAAGAAAATTGTTCTTTTTGCCTCTGTCTTAAAAACCCTTATTACACAAAAATATCTAAAACTTGTAGCAGAAATAGGGAATTACCTTGCCAGCTTTGGAAACTTGTATTAAAGGCTGTGGGGGGTGGATCTAACCATAGAAAGCCCACATCTAAGAGGAAGGAGAAAAATAAGCCAATGAAGAAGTAGAAGAATATGGATATTAGCCAAAAGAAAAACTCAAAGAAGGAGGAGGAGGAGAGGAACAAACTGTGAGAAAAACTAAAATAACAATGCCTAAGAGAGACCTAATCAAAACACATAACTACAGAGCCCATTAGGCAATCATCTAGGGCATTAAAGAGAAGAATAAGGAAACAAAAGGCAAGAAGGCATTCAACATCAAAATAGAAACATTGTGATTTTTCTATGCAAAAATAGTTTTGGAAAAATGAGTGAAAGTGGAATGAACGTGTGAAAGTTATGTTTTTGTGCTTGAAGGAATGCTAAACAATCATGAAAAGAACAACTACATTTTTGTGCTTGTCCTTGCAAAAATTACAACCAAGCTTCTTAAGAGAAAGGATAGAGGAATGTACAAGAGAGAGGCCACCAGGGTCATGAATGAGGCACAATTAGGTCACTAAGTTGCTTAGAGGATGAGAAACACTTTCAGCAGGGGGGTATGACGGGCCTCTAAATTAGACATAAATTAAGGCCCATCTCACCATCCTTCAACACATTAAACCTCTATTTTGCATTAGATGACATATTTTAACTTTAATATGTTCATTAGGAAGGTTCAGAGATAATTGCATATTTGTGCCTAATATTATTTATTTTTATAGAATATTGTGAGAATATTGGGCAGATTATGAAGATTTGGAGGAGGAGATAATTTAGGGACTTGCTCCCTACTACATGATGGATCAATATTGGATAATAAATGAACACAATATCATGAAATTATTAACAAATTCTAGAGCTCCATTGATTGAGAAAATCTACGGATGCGTTCCTTGTCATTTAATGCAGATTCCTAGTGTTGGGAACCAGATCCATTATTTGAGGGATTTTGGAGGGGAAATATTCCTCCTTTCAAGGGGAATGCTTTTTCATCACTTTGTATAAGTACCAATTCGAATTGGCCTCTAGGGGCATGTATTTCTTAGTCTTCTTGTGGAGAAAACTTGTTATTTAGTAGCTCCACTTTTATTGTTAGCGGGGATGTACTTGGATTGATTCAAATAATGAAGTTTGGTGTCATTTTCAGCCTTTAAAGCTTGGTTTCCTCTATATGACTTTGAGTTTCCCTGGGCTTGGCCATCCAAGGAGCCTTAGATCCCTCTTGTACAATTTGTTTATTTCCTTTGAATGTATTTTTCACTTGCATCTCTTATTTTTGCATTTACTACTCATGCTTCTTTTGTTATAGTTCATATTGGTTAAATGATTGAAGTGAGTTTTTTTACAGGTTATTTACAAATTCATAAGCATGATGCATCCATAGAACATATTTGAAAAGTCATATTCATCATTCAACTACTTGGATTGGGTTACTAGTTCACGAATCTAAACTTTCTGAAAGTCCCTTGTAGCAAAATAGTAGTAATTTTCTGCTATTTTTTAGAACGTGTTAATGAGCTTCATTTGAGTTTATTCCACTTGCATTGGTTCGTAAAAACATTCAAGTTAATAACAAAATTTACCCCATATAATTTTCACTTGATTAGGTTAACTAGCTCACTAGTTCTTGAATTTCTAGTTTTTAGTGTAGTAATTTTCTGTTATTTTTTAGCACATGTTAACAAGGGTATTTTGGATTGATTCCACTTGGAATGGAGTCCCAAGACATCCTACTTAATAAAAAAAAATTCCATCCCATTTTCATTTGATTTACTTCGGCATTCATCAAGTTATCTCCTCGTGTAGAAAAACAAGACCTCATGTAGCACCTCCTGTAACACTCTTGTAGCCCTCCTATAGCACTTGTAAACTTAACCATATCTGCCCCAAAAGGTTAGTTTTTGTCTCTTAGGCTTGAATAATTACCCTTAGTCTCTAAATCCATGATTGAGGAAGAATAAACACCACTTAGGACTTTCCTTTTTACAAAGTGGATTAGGCCTATTTCTTTGAATTCACGCTCTTAGGATTTCAATTACAATTTGTTGTTCTTGCATAGGATTAGTTCCTTTTCAAGGCAAATTTTCACATTTTTCAATTAGACTAGTGATTCACATTGTTGCAAGTAGCACGAGGTTTACATTATGAAAATAGACAAGTACTTTTCATTCCTACAAATGGCATAACTTTTACCTTCTTGCAATTATGATTAGTGTTTACATTTGAGTAAGTAGCATTTCCATTTCTGTAATTATTTTAGGCTTTGATTTCACGACATTCACTCCATTACATCATATCAACGAAAGAAGGACACATTGCATGTTGCACATATAGTGCCGACACCTCTTAAGTTTGTCGAACCTCGGGTTGATAATTTAAATCGATAGCCTTGGGAGTTGCAACATTCTTGTTGCAATATTGGGGCTTATCAAGGTGTCCCCAGACCGTAAAACAAAGGAAAAATCCAAGGCGGGGCAACCCAAGACAACCCGTTGAATCTGCAAGCAAAGAACAACTCCACAAAGACAAAGGACACAAGAAAATGGTGTGAGTTCCATAAGAGCCCCACTCACAACACAAGTGAGTGTCGAGCCAAGCAATCACTGGTGGTCAAGCTGAAGGCTTCCGAATCAGATGCATGTTCCAACTTTGAGTCATAATCTAATAAGGGGAATAAAAAATTGAAGCAAAGTATTTTATGTGGAGCCCAGTGACACCATTTCCACCACCAATATCCATAATATTTAGCCCAAAGATCGAGAGGAGGGGGAGCGTCTCTTTCACTCACAAATGTTGGTGAAGGGTTCTTCGCTGTAGTTCATTATCGACAACATGAGCCAAAAGAACCTCATATCAATAGAGGTTGTGAAGCGGTTGGGCCTACCAACCACACCACACCTGTAGTCATACACCATCATGTGGTTCCACTAAGGACGAGATCTCTGCATCAACCAGTAGTATCACCTTCCCTACAACATCAAGCCCTTCATAGATGAGTTACTGTGTGATGTTGCTCCTCTTGAAGTTTGTGATGTATTATTAGGCCAACCATACTTATGGGAGCGTCATGTTGTGTATGATTCTAGGCCTCGCACTATTATTATTACTTTGTGTCATAATTTATACAGGATAGGTAGCACCGCCTACCACCATCTCTTTGATCTCTGTGAAGCAATGTAGCAAGATCATTTCCTAGACTGGGAAATTTGTCTTCCTTATGATTCGCCCTCATGGCAAGAAGAAGATTGTGGCCACATCCACAGCCTATAGATAGGGATCCTCTATATGGAAGCAACAGATGGATAAGGTAGTGGACGAGTACATGGACATCTTCACCTCACCCACAAGGGTACCCCTACATTGTCGTGTCAAGCACTCCATCAATCTGACCCCAGGTGCGCCACTGCCCAACAAACTGATCTATCAAGGTCCTGTTCTAGAGAACGATGAAATCAAGAGGCAGATTCAAGCATTGTTGCAGAAAGGGCACATAAGGCCAAGTTCATCACCTTATGGGAGCCCAATCGTGTTTCTACAGAAGAAGGACATGACCTGAAGACTCTATATTGACTATTGGGCACTGAATAAGATCATTGTCTAGAATAGGTATCCAATCCCACATATTAATGACTTTCTGGACCAGCTCAAGGGGGCCAAATATTTCAACAAGTTTGACTTGAATTTAGGTTATCACCAGGTAACAATCAAACCCTCTAATGTGTGGAAGGCTCCCTTCAAATCCAAGGAGAGCCTTTTCGAATGGTTGGTCATGCCTTTTGGGTTGATGAATTCCCCTGTAACCTTCATGAGGATGATGGATGACATTTTGCGGCCCTTCACCAACTCATTCGTGGTAGTGTCTTTGGATGACCAGAGTTGGGAAGAGCACCTTCACCATATTTGACAAGTCCTCCAAACCCTGCGTCAACACAAATTGTGTGCTAATTTGGAAAAATGCATTTTTGGTATGACCGAGGTTAAATATCTAGGGTACATCATTGATGAGTGGGGTGTGCATGTGGACCTAACCAAGATATAACTTATTCGGGATTGGCCAGCTCCAACCACTCTAACATAGCTCCACAGATTTCTGGGTCTTGCCAATTTTTACTGCAAGTTCATGTTGGGTTTCTCTCATATCACTTGGCCTTTGATTTAAGTCACCAAGGGTGGAGCAAAAGTAATTTTCTTTTGGTATGAATCCAAACAGAAGGCATTTAAAGAGTTGAAGATAGATTGAGATAGATGCCTTCGACTATGCTATTGGTGTAGTTCTTACCCAATAGGGGCATCACCACACATGCAACAACCATTTGAGATTGAGATAGATGCCTCCGACTATGCTATTGGTGCAGCTCTTACCCAATAGGGGCATCTGGTGGCATATCACAATGAGACACTTTCAGACACAGTCTGAAAGTATCTCACCTATGATAAATAGATGTATTACATTGTGCAGGCCTACTGAAAATGGAAGAATTACATTATAGGGAAGGAAATAGTCATCCACACTAACCACCGACCCCTACAATTCATAAAGACACAAGGAAAGTTGCAGAATGATTGCCATTAGAAATGTTCCACATACCTACAATGGTTCCAATTGAACATTAAGTACAAGAAGGGAAACACCAATAATGTTGAAGACTACCTCAATCGACCGCCAGTCATGGCACTGACCACTCTGCTCGGCTCTTGTGGACATGAGACTTCAGAATGGGCACATCTTTACAAGAGTGATTGAGAATTTGGCACCACATACCAGATGCTCCTAGAAGGTAAGAAGGTTCCAGACTTTGGACACGCTATTATACCACCTGGGACACCTTCGTGTACCTTCAAGCGATTATTCTAAGATAATTTTATAGAAATTAATGTATATATTCAATACTTCTCATGAAATTTGCAAAATCACAAGACTTGAAACTACTCTACTGATTTGCGAAAGTTAATTCACCATATAAAACAAGAATCATTGACATGCAAAAGGAAACGTCACACATACACAAAGATTTATCTAAGGGAAACCAACTACTCAAAACCCCTTACTATATGTATTGCATTAGTCAGATAATAGAGAAGTAATACAATGCTTGCTCAAGCCTGAGCACACCATGTAATAGTATAGTCTATCTCTTTTCCTGATTGGCTGAAATTTTCCCAACACTTAACCAATTTCAAGCCTTCCCAAGCTCCTATTTCCTTACATTGTTCCCTTGAGAAATTTCCCTTATTTTTTAGTAATTACACACCAAGGAATTGCATATTAGCCTTAGGTCAATCTTTGACTGCATGCACCACCTGTACACATGGGAATATGCTACGAATGATAGTACATTATCTTGGAATTTCCAGCTCAATTGGGTAACTCAAATTCTCTACATGAAACAATTATTTTGGGTTGATTTATCAGTTAACTAATTGATCACTGAGTGTGGTTGAAGTTACACAACCACAAATTGACCTCTACTAGTTCTTCTGACAGTTAGAACTAGTTAAACTGATAATAACTCAAATTAATTGAAAAATATTCCTACAAATTAGAAATCAATCATGTAGAACTAAACTCACGTGTCTCCAACTCAAATTTACTGAGTTAACTAAGTGATAATAGCCATGTCACCTCAGTTAACTACCTCCAAGTATGCTGCCGAAATAGAAATTCAAATTTTAATCTAGTTTGACCAAGGGAAATTCAAAACTAGATTTTCTTGTTGCATTTTCAACATTCCCTCTCAGAAGAAAGGGATTATCAGATACCCCAATCTTGCTTCTATGGAACTCAAATTTTACTCTTGAAAAGGCCTTTGTCAAAGTATCTGCATCTTGTTCCTTCATCAGAATGCACTGCAACATCATAATTCGCCTCTACACACAATCTCGTAGATGGTGATACCGAATGTCGATATGCTTGGATCGATCATGAAATATTGGATTCTCAGAGAGTTTGATACAACTCTGATTATCATAGTAAATCATAGTAGGATCCATATTTTGACCAAATAACCCAACAAGAATATTTCTCATCTAGATAGCCTCACATGTTGCTTGACTTGCAACCATGTACTATGCTTTTGTTAAGATGAGTGCCACAAATATCTACTTCATGCTGTACCAAGAAACCATTGCTGACCCAACACTAAAAATTCCTCCTGATGTGCTCTTCCTGTCTGATGGACTCCTTGCCCAATCTGCATCTGTGAAGCCTTGCAACTTCACTCCTTCTATATATCTGTACCAAAGATCAAACTATGTAGGGCCTCTATGGTATCTCAACACATGATTTATTGCCTTCCAATATAGTTTGATTGGCTTAACCATTGCTTGACTAAGTTGGTTAACTACATAACACATGTCTGGTCGCATGTTTACCAAATACATAAGTGAACCCATTGTTGAATTTCCATGATCTAGGGTCTAGGTTAGAATCTTAAAATATTTGATGCTACCAAACCAAGAATCTCAACAAGAACTACTTTGCACAACGGAAAATATAAAGCAGTAAATCACATATGCACAAGTATACACAATTTTTAACAAAATTGTACAATAATGTACAACCCAATATTTGTTATATTAAACCAATCTGAATAATACAACAGTGTTAGGTCCCTATAATACTAGTGATTATCCTATTACTTTTGTCCCTATATCCCTTATTGTCATTGTTGTGACCCTATTGTCCCCATATTGTTATTATTGTGCACCCCAGAAGCCCACTATTGTTATTTATGTGGCCTTATATTATTATGGTTAGGTCGGCTTGGGTTATATTGTGACCCCTTAGACTCCTATATATAGAAAGGAGGTTTTGTCATTTGAATCATCGAAGAATTATTCATTTGTGTAATGTAAAGGAGGTTGCCCCTAGAAGAGGCTTATTTCTAAGGCGATCGTCTATCTTTTCTATCTTTTTGTGAGCTGGTTTCATAACATTTGGTATCAGAGCTTTGGATTCTAGGGTTTCATTGCTCCAAACAGGTCACCGTGGCATTTTCGCTATAACTTTTTTTCTACGACGTTTCAGAATCTAAAAATAAAAACCCATTTCAGAAGACATCGTGTTGAACCTTGAGTCCAAATTTCAGATCTTGTCTCGCTATATTTTCGGATATATAATCTGAGGAAGTTAGGGTTTTTGTAGGCTCCTGAATTACATCCCAAACAGGCGACCTTGGGAAAATCGTCATAACTTTCTCTCTGAGCATCAGATTTCAATTTCGTCAGAAGTTACAGAAAGAGGATGACCTATAGTTTTTTGTGTATCTTTTTCAGTTCCTAAGGCCAAAACAATGATATCTGGCACTTCGTACAAGTTCACTCTTGTGAAAAGGTATATAATCAGGTCATCTTGGGAGATTGTATATAAAATTTTCTTCAAGAATCCAATTTCGATCAGACTGGTGGCATTGGAAAGAGGACACAAAGAGCTACCACAGGTCCAAATTTCAGAACTGAAAGATTAGAAATTACAGAGATATATCAGATTCAATATCGAGTGCCTACAAAGTGAAAAAAGGTGTGTATTTTTTTTAAATATTTGCGTAAGCTTGGTTTGAAAAATTAGTTTGAAGGAATTCAAAGGGAATAGGGAAGCATTATTATCGGTAATTGATGCCCCAAAGAAAGAAAATGGAAACACCTAGTAAACAACCTGAAATCTCTAGCATGACTCATGAAGAAGAGGAAGAAATGCTACATGATATATCAAAATTACGAGACCAAGTGCAACAAATGTCACTCTCACAAAAGCTAATAGAAGTTAAGATAAATGGCATGGAATATAATATAAATGGCGTGGAAGCTAAGATGAATGGCGTGGAAACTAAGATGGATAGCATGGAAGATAAGATGGATGGCATGGAAGCTAAGATGGATGGTATGAAAACATTGCTACTAGAAAGGCTTCCTAATGAAAAAAGGTAGGAGAGGAAACTCATAATGAGAACAAAAGGAATGTTAATCATGATTTGAAGAATGACAACATGGAAGATTTAAAGAAAGACATTGAAGTATTGAAGGAAGGTTTGACAAAGTTGCTACAATAAAGGATTCTTAATGGCGAAAATGTTGTAGAAGAAACTCATGATGAGAACAAAAGAAATGTTAATCATGATTTCATAGACTCTAACATTGGAACAAAGACCCACCATGTTCCAAAGATCGATATGAGGAAGTTTGATGGCAAGGATCTCGTAACATGGATACTATAGATGGAGCAATTTTTCGATCTCCATAATGTGCAAAACACACAAAAGGTACGCATTGCAACTTTATATTTGGAACCAAACTAGTTTGTATGGTATCAATGGCTTTGCTCTCGTAAAAAAATTGTGACTTGGGCAATTTTTACGGAAGAAATGACAACACATTATGAGGATACAAAAAACAACACTCTTTTTAGCCAACTGATAAACCTCAAACAAAAGGGTTCAATGAGGGAGCACATTGAGGACTTCCAAAAATTGAATATAAGGGTAAAGGATATTGCAGAGGAGCATAGGATTGATATGTTCATAGGGACTTTAAAGGATAACATCCAACATGAGGTTCACCTTTGGGAACCTGACTCATTGGAGAAGGCATTCAGGTTGGCAAGAAAAATGGAAAGCAAAATTATGGCAACAAGGAAGCCTACCACTCACAACTATAAGGAGGGAAGTGTTGATTCCCCCACCCATCCACAACCTACAAGGTTGACACCCCAAAAATTGGAAGAAAAAAAAGCAAAATGGATTTGTTATAGTTGTGATAGAAAATACACTAAAGGTCATAAGTGTGCTGAGAAGAAATTATTTTATATAGATTGTGAAGAGGAGGAAGAAAAGGAATAAGAAACACCAAAAGAAGAGGATATACACCAGGTACAAACCCTAGAGAAAGAAAAAATGAATCCAACCATATCTTGCAATGCATTGGCTAGAATTACCACTTCGCAAACTATTAAGATAGAAGGACATATCAAGAAGAAAAAGGTAATAGTGTTGATTGATTCGGGAAGTACCCATAATTTTATTCATTGTAAGATAGCCAAGGAATTGAATTGCTTATTATATCCAGGACCAGAGTGTCAAGTGATGGTTGCAAGTGTAGGAACCATAAATTTCTCTGGCAAGTGCCATAATATCCAGATATCCATGGGATAATATGTACTGAATAGCCCAATGCTTTCCATTCCAATGGGTGGTGCTGATGTTGTCCTAGGAGTCCAATGGCTAAAATCCTTGGGTACAATAGCTTTTAATTTTCAAGAACTTTTCATGAAATTTTCTTCGAAAGGAAAGGAAGTTGAATTAAGAGGTATCGCAGGGAAACCAGGAAAGATAATCAGCTCTAATGGAATGACAAAGCTTCTAAGGAAATAACAATAGGGCGTAATTGCACAATTATGTTTGCTAGAGGTTCCCACATCAAAATCATCTATTTCTCCAAATCTCCAAAAAGTCTTGGACAATAACTCCAAGATATTTGAGACTCCCAAAGGTCTCCCACGTATTCGTGATCATGATCATGCTATTCATTTGATTCCAGGAAGTGTTCCTTCGAACATCAAGCCTTACAGATATCCCTATGCCCAAAAAAGTGAAATTGAATGTATGGTTGCAGAAATGCTAAAGGTTGGTATAATTCAACCTAGTCAAAGTTCTTTGTCTGCTCCAGTAGTATTGGTGCACAAGAAGGATGGATCATGGTGCATGTGTCCGGATTATAGGGAGCTCAACAAGCTCACTATTAAAGATAAATTTCCCATTCCTGTCATTGATGAACTATTGGATGAATTGCATGGATCGATTTACTTCACCAAGTTGGATCTTCATTCAAGATATCATCAAATCAGAATGAAGACTGAAGACATTCCAAAAACAACATTTAGAACTCATGAGGGTCATTATGAATTTTTGGTCATGCCTTTTGGCCTTACCAATGCACCTTCTACATTTCAAGGATTGATGAATTCCATTTTCAAACCCTTCCTTGGAAAATTTGTCTTAGTATTTTTTGATGATATATTAATCTATAGCAAGTCTGGGAAGGATCATGTTCAACACGTTGACAGGGTGCTTAACCTTTTGAAGGAGAAACAATTATATGCAAAAAGTTCCAAATGTTTCTTTGGAGTATAAGAGGTGGAATATCTGGGTCATATTGTATCTCATGAAGGTGTTAAGGTAGACCCTAGCAAAATTAAAGCCATTAAGGAATGGAAAATCCCCACATCCATAAATCATATGCGAGGATTTCTTGGGTTGACAGGGTATTACTGCAAGTTTGTTAAGAATTATGGGAGAATAACAGCACCTCTAACAATATTATTAAAGAAAGATTCATTTTTATGGACTCCAGAAGCAACAAAGGCCTTTGAACATCTTAAAGAGGCAATGTGCCAAGCACTGGTCTTAGCTACGCCGGACTTCACAAAAACCTTTATTGTGGAATGTGATGCCTCAGGAAATGGAATTGGTGTTGTTTTAATGTAAGAAGAAAGACCCATTGCTTTCGAAAGTCGTCCAATCAAAGGAAAGTATTTACACAAAGCTATTTACGAGAAGGAAATGTTGGCAATACTACATGCACTTAAGAAATGGTGACCATACCTAATGGGAAGACACTTCAAGGTAAAAACGGAGAACAAAGATTATCTTCAGAAGAGCAGCGAAAATGGGTTACAAAGATGTTGGGTTATGACTTTGAAATCATCTACAAAAAAGGGAAGCAAAATGTTGTGGTAGATGCACTCTCAAGAAAGGATGAGGATGTGGAAGCATTGCTTTGTGCCATATCTATTATCCAACCAGATTGGATAAACGAGGCAAGGGATGAATGGAAGAATGACGAAGAAGTGGGGGCACTCATTCAAAAGCTACAACAAGATCCCAATGCATTTGATACATTTAGCTGAAAAATGATTCATTATGGTACAAAGATCGCTTATACCTATGTAAGAATTCCCAACTTAAACAAAAGATTCTTATGGAATTGCACACCTCTCCCTTAGGAGGGCACTCAGGATTTTTAAAGACTTACCATAGGGTTAAGAAGGAATTTTTTTGGGATGGCCTTAAATTTGATATTCAAAAGTTTGTGGTGGAATGTTTGGTTTGCCAACAAAATAAAGTTGAAACAATTAAGACCTCGGGTCTACTACAACCTTTATCCATTCCAAGTCAACATTGGACGGAGGTTTCAATGGATTTTATCACAAGTTTCCCCAAATCCGAAGGGAAGAATGTCATCATGGTCGTAGTTGATAGACTTACCAAGTATGCACACTTTTGTGCATTATCTCATCCATTTAAAGCCAATACAGTTTCTACTGCATTTATGGAAATAATTCAAAAGCTACATGGAAACCCAAAGATTATTGTAAGTGATAGAGATCCCATCTTTGCTGGAAATTTTTGGATAGAATTATTTTCTTGTCTTGGTACTCAGTTAGCTCATAGTTCATATTATCATCCTCAATCTGATGGGCAAACTGAGATAGTAAACAAATGTTTGGAAGGATATCTTTGTTGCTTTGTATCTGATAAACAGACACATTGGGTTAAATGGTTGCCTCTTGCTGAATGGTGGTATAACACTTCCTTCCATACTTCAACAAAAATGACCCCATTTATGGCACTTTATGGATATCACCCACCATCCATCACATCATATTTAAAAGAAAATTCTAAGGTTCAAGCAGTGGGAGATCACATCAAGAATCAACAACAAGTTCTCCAACTCTTAAAGGATAACCTCACCTTGGCACAGAATAGAATGAAGAAGCAGGCAGATCAACATCGCAGTGAAAGAAGTTTTGATGTAGGTGATTGGGTATTCCTACGGCTACAACCATATAAACAAATGTCCCTCAAGCGAGCTAAGAAGGATAATAAATTATCACCAAAGTATTATGGTCCATACAAGGTGTTGCAAAAGATAGGTACAATGACATACAAATTGGAGCTTCCTGTAGCTTCCTAAGTGCACCCAATTTTCCATGTTTCATGCTTAAAGAAGGTTATAGGTGACAAGCTCCCAGTTCAAACAATATTGCCGGAACTTGATGAGCAAGAAAATATCATATTGGAACCTGAAGCAGTTAAAGAAACAAGCACTCGACAGCTACGAAATCGATCAATTTCGGAGTATCTCATCAAGTGGAAGAACTTACTCGTTGAAGATTCCAATCTAGCAATCACTTTTGTCCATCAAAGTGCTACACATTAGGCACCAAACTTCACCCAACCTTCAACTCTCTTTGTCACTTCAAGATTGCTTATCTAGGGCTACTTTGGGTAGCCAACACGATTCCCTCCACCAGACCAATGGCACCCAATCCAATTACTACAAGGTCTTCACCTATGAAGGCTCTCAATCACCAAATCAAGCCTTCAACTTGGTTCCCACAAGCTGCAAATGAAACCGATCCAAAATTGGTCAAAGCTATGACCCAACATAAGGCAAAATGTAGCTCTAAGTATGTTATAATCTTGTTGTTATAATTGTGACTAGTTAGGGCATCATAGCATGTTGCAACAACCCTTAACCAAGCACCCAAATATTCCTTATTCACTGCAGCCCCACTTAGGAAGGATCCTCCAAACATGTGTTGCTATTTTGGGCATAATTATGCTCCAAAAAATACTACGTTGCCACTATTTTGTGGTGGTAAGGCCCGGGACCCACCACATCTCCTTGTTTGGACCTATGCCCCACACAAAATAGGTTTCCCTTACCTTTTTACTAGCACAATAGACTTTTGTTTGACCTTAACTCACTCGGCCTCCCTGCAAGTGTGAACAACCCTTCAAACAAACCTCAAAAGGCTCCTACATAACCTCTTCCCTTGTTGAAATTCTCTCCCACCTGCGACCCAAACTGAGGTAAGTATGCCAATTTATTTCACTCTACCAACGAGCTCTTGTGTTGCACAAATGGATGTCCTAAATGAGACACAATCACCTCCTATTTATACGCAATAGAAGGGCTTCCTCTAACGTCCAACATAGGGCTTGTTCAGCTATCAAGAGGCTTACTAAAATTAAGTTGACCTTAACTCATTTGGTGTAAACCCACTCCATAACTTCAAAAATTCATAACTCCATTTCTACAACTCAGAATCAGATGATCTTCGTTGCGTTAGATTTGTCTCGATGAGAGCTATCATCCTTATCCATGACAAGTCGAAATGTGATCATCGTTTTGGCCCAAATCACGATGGGTGAAAAACTGCAACCTTGGGTTCCAAGCCCATAAGTGACTTTTGTGGAACTTTTTCCTCCAATCCCTGAACCCTAGGGCTTGGACTACCTCCCAAGATACTAAAAAATACACACTCCCTCTTAGTGAGGGAGATACTTCCAAGACTAGGAAGAAACTCATCATCATCATCACTGCTCGCAACACTTGCCCAGGTCATTGGCACCCAATCACCAAATGGCACCAGACCAATGGCACCCAATCCAATCATTGCAAAGTCTTCACCTATGAATTTTCCTGATCACCAAATCAAGCCTTCAACTTGGCTCCCACAAGCTACAAATGGAACCAATCCAAAACTGGTCAAAGCTATGACCCAACACAAGACAAAATGTAGGTCTAAATATGTTATAATCTTGTTGTTATAATTGTGACTGGTTAGGGAATCATAACATATTGCAAAAACCCTTAACCGAGCACCCAAATATTCCTTGTTCATTGTGGCCCCACTTAGGAAGGATCCTCCAAACAAGTCTATTTTGGGCATAAATATGCTCCAAAACAACCCTACGCTGCTACTGTTTTGTGGTGGTAAGGCCCATGACCCGTCACATCTCCTTGCTTGTACCTATGGCCCACACAACATAGGTTTCCCTTACCTTTTTACTAGCACGATAGACTTGCGTTTGACCTTAACTCACTTGGCCTCCCTGCAAGTGTGAACGACCCTTCAAACAGACCTCAAAAGGCTCCTACACAGCCTCTTCCCTTGCAGAAATTCTCTCCCACCTGCGGTCCAAACTGAGGTAAGTATGCCAAGTTATTTCACTCTACCAATGAACTCTTGTGTTATACAAATGGATCTCCTAAATGAGACACAATCACCTCCTATATACACAATAGAAGGGCTTCCTCCAACATCCAACATAGGGCTTGTATAGCTATCAAGAGGCTTACTAAACTTAAGCCGACCTTAACTCATTTGTACCAAACCCACTCCATAACTTCAAAAATTCATAACTCCATTGATACAACTCGGAATGAGATAATCTTCGTTGCGTCAGATTTGTCTTGATGAGAGCTATCATCCTTATCCATGACAAGTCGAAATGTGCTCATCATTTTGGCCCAAATCACAATGGGTGAAAAACCCCAACCTTGGGTTCCAAGCCCACAAGTGACTTTTGTGGTGCTTTGCCCTCCAATCCCTGAACCCTAGGGCTTGGACTACCTCCCAAGATACTAAAAAATCAACACTCCCTCTTAGTGAGGGGGTACTTCAAAGACTAGGAAGTAACTCATCATCATCATCACTGCTTGCAACACTCGCCCAAGTCTTGGTGCTCACCACTGTAGCAATCCCTGAAGCATGAACTATGCCTCTCTCGAAAGTGTCGTTGTCACTGGAAGCATCCTGCTTCTTCTTCTTTTCTTGTATCACTTTCCAATCCCTCCATTATTCCTTCTTTCCATATGTGGAAGCACCCTTGCTTCCTATTGACCACGCACTCTTCTTGGGCTGTAAAGTATCCCTTTGAACTTGCAAGCTCCTGCTAAAACTATACTCCCTTTGAGCCTCTAGAACCTGGGCCTTTTTCTCGGGAACTTGTACATGTACCTTTGAAGCCTACACCTACTCCACCTACTTCTTCCCATGATCCATAGGCTTGCCTGTCATCTTGTATAGACCATGCACTCTAATTCCAAGTACAATCCCTTTGGAGCTAGAGCCTCTAGGCATGAGTCTTGCCTTCCCATCCTGGAACAAGATCTTAAACCCCTTCTTCTCGATCGTTGAGACAAATCTCATGCTATATCTGAGTCCTGGTACAAACAATACATCCTAGACCCGCATCACACATCCTATCTCCATCTTGAATGGCACAACTCCCGATCCTCGAATCTCCTTCTGACTCTTGTCACCCAACACCATGTGCAACTTTGAGTCCCATTCAACTAGAGTCTCAAAAACCTCCTGTGACCCTGTCATATGTTTCGTCGCACCACTGTCCACGTACCATCCATCCTCATCGATAGTACCCTACAAGGAATGAGAGATGATGGCAAATTCCTCCTCCTCCAATCTCCCGTTGAGAGCATCTATCTCAGTAGAAGTAGCAGCATCAAAGACCTGCTTCCATTTCTTCTTCTCGTCATCTCTCTTCTTCTTCATTAGACATCTTGACGAAAAACGACCCATCTCACCACAGTTGAAACACCTGACTTTACTCAAGTCCTCCTTCTACTTACCCTTCATTCATGCTGCAAGTGCCATGTCATCCTTTGAAGCCCTCTTCTTTGGATGAAGATCCTCATCTTTCAAATCTTCCTGAATGAAGTCATCCCACAATATATTCTTGTTTGGCAACGATCCCTTTGTTGAAAGGGCTTCCATTCCTTAGTGAACCCTTTCAAAGCAATCCTCACCATATTTAAATCTAAAATAGTCACACCAACGATAGAAATCTCATCTTTGAACTAAGACAATCTCGTTAGATACAAAGTCATGTCTTCACCCTGTATCATCATGGTGGACTTCAACTTATCCTCCAATACCAATAACCAATTCTCGTTCTTATTATGGAACAAATTCTAAAGAGCCATACACATCTCCTGTGCACTGTTCTTCCCAGCCAAATGAGGTATTAGGGAATCCTTCATACCATCAAGGATGATCACTCTCTCCCTCATATCCAAATCCTCGTACACTTCCAGCTCCTTTGGGTCAGTTAAATTTTTGATGGCTTTCTCGGCGAATTCCTAGATCCTGTTGACATGAAAGACCAACTTAATCCTTTCCTTCCATGGACTATAGTTGGATAACCCCTCCAAGTTGTCCTCATACTGGATACCAACTTGCAAATTTGACTTTGTCACCTACAATGTGACCAACTCCCTTTTAAGTTGTACTTCCTTGTGCACAAATTTGATTCCCTGATTTCCAAAGTAGCTCATACTATGCTTTGATACCATGTTGAATTTCCACAATCTTGGGTCTAGGTTAGAATCTTAAAATCTTTGATGCTACCAAACCAAGAATCTCAACATGAACTACTTTGCACAGTAGAAATATAAAGCTGTAAATCACATATGCACAAGTATACACAATGTTTAACAAAATTGTACAATAATGTATAACCCAATCTTCATAATATTAAACCAATCTGAATAATACAACATTCTATCGTATACAAGATACAATGACATTCTTCGTTGTAGCTTCAATGTCGTATCTTGTCTTGTCGGTCCTTTACTTCCGTACTGCTCTCTAGTTGCCCCTTAGTCCTTCAAAGGAAAACACATAGAGACTCTAGGAGGGCTGCCACCCAACACTGTTGTAAGTCACTCCTACTACTTTTACATGGGTTGATTAAATCTACTCTCTAGGTTGGCTAATCCTTGAGCTCCATTATGCTAATCTAGCAGTCACTTTTGTCCATCAAAGTGCTACACATTAGGCACCAAACTTCACCCAACATTAAGCTCTCTTCGTCACTTCAATATTGCTTGTCTAAGGCTACTTTGGGTAGCCAACAAGCTATCCTCCACCAGACCAATGACATCCAATCCAATCACTACAAGATATTCTCCTATGAAGGCTCCTGATCACCAAATCAAGCCTTCAACTTGGCTCCACAAGCTGTAAATGGAACTGATCCAAAAATAGTCAAAGTTACGACCCAACACAAGGCAAAATGTAATTCCAAGTTTGTTGTACTCTTGTTGTTATAACTGTGACTGGTTAGGGCATCATGCCATGATGTAACAACCCTTAACCAAGCACCCAAATAGTCCTTATTCATTGCGGCCCCACGTAGGAAGGATCCTCCAAACATGTGTTGTTGTTTTGGGCACAAATATGCTCCAAAACAACCCCACACTACCACTGTTTTGTGGTGGTAAGGCATGCGGCCCACCACAGCTCCTTGCTTGTACCTACGACCCACATAAAACATGTTTCCCTTACCTTTTTATTGCCACAATAGACCTGTGTTTGACCTTAACTAACTCGGCCTCCTTGCAAGTGTGAACAACCCTTCAAATAGACCTCAAAAGGCTCCTATGTAGCCTCTTCCCTTATTGAAATGCTCTCCCACCTGTGGCCCAAACTGAGGTAAGTATGTAGAGTTCTTTCACTCCACTAACAAGCTCTTGTATTGCACTAATGGATGTCCTAAATGAGACATAATCACCTCCTATTTATACACAATAGAAGGGATTCCTCCAACGTCCAACATAGGGCTTGTCCATATGTCAAGAGGCTTACTAAACTTAAGTCGACCTTAACTCATTTGGTGCAAACCCATGCCATAACTTAAAAAAATCATAACTTCATTTCTACAACTTGGAATCGAATGATCTTCATTGCATCAGATTTGACTCGACAAGAGCTATCATCCTTATCAATCACATGTCGAAATGTGCTCATGGTTTTGGCCCAAATCACGATGGGTGAAAAACCCCAAACTTGGGTTTCAAGCCCGTAAGTGACTTTTTTGGTGCTTTTCCCTTCCAACCATGAACCCTAGGGCTTGGAGTACCTCCCAAGCTACTAAAAAATCAACACCCACAAGTTTCCTACAAATGGTAGCCTCCATTACTTAACCTGGAGTAGCATCCTATTTCATCTAGTTTCCTGCTATAGGAGTCTCATGGGTTTGCACCTATCCATGTGGAACCTTTGAAGTATATTGTTGGCATACTTTCCTTGAGAGGCAAACAATTCCCCATCTCCTTGCCATACTTCCAAAACAAGGAAGTAGTGCATGAGGCCCATGTCCTTCATCTTAAACTCTCTTGCAAGGTCCTCCTTGCAAGATCTGATCAACTACTCATCACCAATAAGGATCAAGTGATCAACATATAACACAATAATCAATAATTTACCTTCTACCACAATGTGATAAAGGTTTTCATCTGCTTCACATTTGGTGAATCCCAAGCTGGTGAGATAACTATCAATCCTAGTATAGCAAGCACTAGGTGCTTTCTTGAGTCCATACAATGCTCGCTTGAGTATACACATGAGAATCTTTGTCAAAGGTCTCAAACCCCTCTGGTTGCTCAATATACACCTCCTCCTCAATAATTCCATTGAGGAATGTTGTCTTCACATCCATCTAGTGGATCTTCCACCCCATTTGTGTTGCAGTGCTAGAATTGACCTAATGGATGAGTACCTTGCCACTGGAGCAAAGGTCTTCTCATAGTCAATACCCTCCACCAGAGAGAACCCCTTGGCCATAAATATGGCCTTGTGTCTCTCTATGCGACTATTTTCTACATACTTTACCTTGTAAAGTCATCTCGAACCAACCATTGATTTTTCTACTAGTCTTGGGACCACTTTCGAAACATTGCTTTTGACAATGGAATCATATTCCTCTACCACAGCATCAACCCATATTGGTTTCTCTACATTTACCTCGAATGATGATGGCTTTGTCTCTACTAGCTTACGCATCAGAGCATGTAGCTAGTGTCCTGATTTGGTGACCTCCTCTATCTGCGTTGTGATGTGGGTGCTCCCGCATTCTCTCTAGCATCCTACAATAATATGGCAGCTTCCCTGGTTCACTTCCTTCCTTCTTTGGATGTCTCTGCTTGAGTGAATGTCTCCACTCCTGCTCCTCTACTTATGGATGCTCCACAACTTCCTGAGGTTCTTCCTTTGGAGCCAAAAGCTCTTGATAAGGCTACAACTGAAGATCCTTCTCAAGAGAACACCTCATTGTCTCCTCCTCATCAAATTTCACATCTCGTCTGACCACTTTCATCTTGAGCGATGGCAAGTACACATAATAGTTGTTAGGTGTATCTATGTACTTCAAAAATATGCTTAACTCTGTGGTTAGCTCTAACTTTTTCCTTGCTTTCTTGGAAACATGATAGTAAACTGATGATCCAAAGATCCTGAAGTGTGACACATCTGGTTTCTTCCATGAAAAGGCTTCCTTTGGTGTACTCATGCCAAGAATCCTGTGAGGAATCTTGTTCTACAAATAGATGGTTGTGTTGCATGCTTCAGCCCACAAGTGTAGTGGTAGGCTTTGGTCACGTAACATCGCCCGTGTTGTTCCCATAATACTTTTTTTCTTCCTCTCAACCACCCTATATTGTTGTGGGTTATGAGGTATTATCAACTCCCATCGAATTCCTTCCTTTGGACAATTTTTTTAAAACAAATTTGACATGTACTCACCACCATTATCGCTCCTGAGAGCCTTCACTTTCCTACCATTTTCTTTCTCAACAAGTGTTTTAAACTCCAAAAAATTGGAGAATGTTTGGTCTTTCTTCTGCATGAAGTAGATTCATCACTTTTATGAGAAATAATCTACCAATATAACATAATACATGTGATTGGCAGTGGAGGTTGTCGAGAAAGGTCCACAAACATCAGAGTGGATCCTTTCAAGGACTGCACGTGCCCTGCTGACCTCATCATTGAAGGTGGCTTTTGTGTACTTCTCCAATGTACACCCTTTGCATGTATCTCGCTTCTCTAGTGCTCCTTTGGGGAGGCCTGTAGAAATCTACTTCATGATCTTCAAAGTGCCATGATGCAAATGGCCAAGTCTTCTATGCCATAATTCACCGACATCTCGACTCTGCACCTTCTCTTTTTTTGTGCTCAATGTTGCACAGTCTTCCACATATAATTTGTAGAGGTTCTTCACTTGAACCTTGCTTTGTTTCACTTGTCTCGTGGCAATATGTCCCAGGAAATCCTTCCCTTTACTGAATATCACATCATAGCCATGATCTTCCAACGCAACTACGAAAACTATTTTTTTCTTCAGATTCGACACAAACATCACATCCTTGAGCCTGAGAGGGGAGCTAGACTCCCTCTAAAAATTAATTGTACCACTATTGGTCACGCTATACCTTCCATCATCTTCCATCTTGATGTGCATCTGGAGATTCTTCTCCTCCAAGTCACTGAAAAAGTCTTTGTTGCTCGTCATGTGGAATGAGGCACTGTTGTCGAGATACCACACACTACCCATCATTGTGATTGCCATGCATGCAATGAGGGTAAAATCAAGTTCAAACTATGAAGCCAAGGTTTCACCCGCTACTCCTCTTGCAATCTTCTTTCTTGATTTCTTGTGTGGACACTTTGTTGCATAGTGCCCAAATTCATGAGAGTGAAAGCACTTGATTTTGGACAATTCTTTCTTCTTGCCCCCTTGACTTGAATCTGCTTTGGATTGGGATTTCTTCCCTTTCCCTTTCTTCTCCTTTCCATCCAAGGCATAATTCTCCTCATCCTCGCCCTTGGATAAGGTCTCATCTCTGGTGTTTTGCCTTATTTCTTCCTACACTAGATCAAACCATAACCTTTCCCAACTCTATAGTTTTTCTCTACCATTTACAAAATCTTGATAGCTATGCTAACTCTTGGGAAGGTCGAAAAGGGCTATAGCTACCAAGTCTTCCTCAGAGAAAGTTACATCGACCCCACCAAGTTCATCATGACATTGTGTAAAACTGCTCAAGTACTGCAAAGTTGTGTCATTCTATTGCATCTTGATACTTCGAAGCTTGTCCATGAGTGCCAACTTGTGGTCACTATTGTTCTGGAACAACTTGGTCAATGCTTTCCACATTGCGAACAAAGTCTCTTTTCCATGGAGATTCAAGACAATATGATGTCGAACTCCCTACAACATGATTCTACTCGCTTTGGCCACATCCTTCTTCCACTGAGCGAGATTTTGAGCATCAGATTCTTGGGGATTTGCTAGATCTATCTCAATGTGTTATAGCAACCCATTATCATCCAATACCACCTCCATATGGTCCTTCCATGCAAAAAAGTTTGAGGTGCCTTCTGTTAGCACTCCTTAGTGTCCCAAGGCTGAGAAAGGAAACCGACAGAAGTAACCTCAATCCAACTTTGGATTTGGTAGCTAGCCCTATGAAATAAGAGAGGGCTCTCTCAAGAATCTCACAACCAATAAAATTTCTGGTAAGGAAAATAGATCTTAGGCTATATATTCAGCTCACTAGGGTTTGATTTTAGGGTTTGTTGGATGAAGCTCATAGATCTAGGAACTAGGTAGGGTTGAAAATGATCAATTGCAAAGATATAATGGGGCAAGGTAGGTATGCTCAGTGAAAAAAGTAGGTTGTCATTGTGATGTAGGGATGAAAAGGTAGAGGATCAAAATGAGCATGTAACCAGGAATTCACTCATTAGAAGAAATATAACACTAGTATGAAAATCTCATCAAAATAGAGCATATAACTTATGAATTCTGCTTAAATGCCTATGAGATGATCACAAGAAAGCATAGATATGGTATTAAGGAAAAATATATATTCAATTTGATGATAAACAAAGAAAAACAATATCAATAAAGCATACCACAAGAATACCAGGATAATAGCTGCAATTGCCTGTTGTATTACAACATAAGAGTGTACATTAGCTCCAAGCTATGATTCTCAAACATCCAACCCTCTCTATGACTTAGATCAAGCTACATATAGACCGAAAAACCACTTTCCCCCTCTCACGGGTTGAATCAATCAAGATAGGAATTGTTTAAATGAATTTCTCCAACCAAACCTAAAACTAGGGAGATTAAGAACAAACTCCCAATTTAGACATAATTGATTCACTTTGACTTTACAAGCTTTGATGAGCATGAATCTACATGAATTTGACATTTACCAGCTCAATGACATTTAATTACATCACAAGAATACCCAAGAGGAGTAATTACATCACAAAACTTTGACTTTGACCAAAGAAAATCAAAAATTTGACTTGTTGACAGAAACACAACGAATTTGACAAAAGCGTAGCGTGAAGTTTGAGGGCAATTTTGAGGGACTTTTCTTCATCCATTTTCTGAACTGAAGGTAGATCTAGAAATCCTTGGATGTATACTTGTCCTTATAACCTTCAAGCATGCAAAAACACTTCTCCAAGGCGGCTAAAAATCACTTTTCCCAAGACTGCTCTAGAAGCGCAACGAGGGGGTAAAAAATGAGGCAAAAACATGTTTTTTGGCATGTATTTTGACTTTTTCTCTCAATCTGCAAGCTGACATGGAAAACTAGTGGTATATCTGACATGTAAAAGTGAATATCTCTCCAACCATATAAGACATTCATCATTTAGTTCCCCTGGGAAGAAGCACAACATGAGCTCGTTGTGCTTCTGGCAGTATGAAATTGCCAAAAATTGCAAAAATGCACAAAAACTAAAAAATTTCCCAAATTTCTTCAAAATTGTTTCTATATTGCTCCTTTAAGCTTGTGAGTGATATATTAGACAATCAATGATGCATCAACAAGAAAATCAAGGTTGTCCCTCTTCCTTAGCTTGATTAGGGTTTTCTTCAGTTTCTTCTTCAAATTTCTAACCCTAATCTTGTTGATCCAGTTCTTGGTGTAGTAGTGCATGGCCATGTGTCTTTGAAGGTTTGTGGCTCTGTTTTCCTTCCTCAAGAGCTTATCCCAGTTCTCATTAGCCCTTCCAAGCCATAACTCTTTTTCTTTCTCAATCTCAACTGCAATGGTGTCTTCAATGTCTTGTTGACCTAGTGGAGGAGATGGCTCACTCCCTAGTGCTTTCTTTCTTTTCAGTCCTATGGTCTTTGGCCTCCTTGGCTTGATCTAAGGCCCCTTATCTTCAAGCTTCTCAACATCTATCAGACTCTTACCTTTATCATCATCTTCCACCAAATCAACCCTAGGTTTAGAAAGCAAAAATTGATTTACCTTAAGTTGCATGTTCTCATGTTGTAAGAATGAAATCATGAAGTTTGCTTTTTCCAAGTCATCCTTAAGCTCTCTGATTTCTACCTCTTTCTCTTGGATGATTTGTTCAGGTGACTTGTCTTTCTCATGCCCTTCTATGTTTTCCATGTGAGTATCAAAATGTACATGTTCTTCTTCATGCAAAGGTGAGGCCATGATTTCTTGGACTTTAGTGGGCTCATACCTGGAAATGTCCCCTCCTTTATTGTACTTTTTCTTGTCAGTGTATGAGGTTTTAGTCTACATGGTAAAGCCCTAGCTCACAAGGAGGAAGGATTTGATTTGGGAAAATAGGGGATTTGGGTATGTTTTGTTTAGGGAAGGGAATGAAGGGGTTAGGGGTGATGTAAATTTTTGGGGAAATTTTGGGGGCTAGGGATAGGTGTTAGGGAGTGTAGGGAAGTGAAATTATTGGGAATGAGTGAGGGGAAAGGGTAGAAAGCTTCAAAATACAGTCCTAGCGTAAGAAATTGTCAAGAAGTGTAGCATAAGCTAGGTTTTTATGGGAAAATGAGGGAGATGAGGAGAATTGGCATGGGAAAATCTAAGGGGAGGTAGATGGAGTGTAGGGGAGAGTTCTTGAGCAAAAAATGACAGAGTTTTACCCCTGAAATGAAGGAAACTGACCAAGAAATCCAAAGCGCAACGAAACCCTAGGAGAGGGTATTTCATTGACCTTCTGTGAGAAAATTGATGAAAGGAGGAGTGATGACAATCCACTTACTTGATAATGATGTTCTAGAACCTGTAGAGGTTGCAGAAAACCCTTGCAATGGTTGATTTGCCTCCCACTTCAAAAGCGCAACGTGGCATGCCAGAAGCGCAACGAAAGGGTGAAATCACTAACCTGGATGAGAAATTTCAATGCTTTGGTAGCTGGAATGAAATTTGTTGATGGAGTGATGCTCAGTAAAGGTGGAATGAATAATAAAAATGCTTTGTGGTCTTCTTATAAGCTTGAAATCAACTTTTTTGCTTAGATCATGCAGTGACATCAACTGACTTTTTGGAAATTGAATGGTAGGATGGTGTGAAACAACTTGTCACTTAATTATGCAATGCTACATCTTCATAAAGAATAAAATATTCCTTAGGAAGACTTTAGAACACTTTTCTTGTTACTACTCCCTATGATGGTGACCTAGGTGGCAATATGACTTTTTACATGACTTTTTGAATGACTTGACCTACTGATAACTAGAATAATGACCAACACACTCTGGGATGAACTATCACAAGGAGTGATGAAAAAACCATTATTTCATTTATTGACCATGAGAATGAAGGGAGTAGTAATGACCTAGACAATGACCAACTAACTAATGATCAAATTTTATTTGAAAATATAACAATTTGACCTAATGAACCTATCAACCATATTGAAAGAGTACATTTGATCACTGGTGACTCATAGACACTAACACCTTCCAAGGCATACTCGAGCCTGAGTCCATTGAAAGCCATCTGCTTAGTCCTGAAGAAAACTTGCAACGCTGATCTTCAAATTTGAATCTCTTGCAGTGCAACTTCAAAAATCTCTTCTTTACAATGATTCCAACTCTGATACCATGTAGAAATTAATGTGTAGATTCAATACTTCTGATGAAATTTGCTAAATCACAAGACTTGAAGCTACTCCACTAATATGTGGAAGTTAATTCACCATCTAAAACAAGAATCATTGACATGCAAAAGGAAACATCACATATACACAGATTTATCTAGGGGAAAGCAACTTCTCAAAACCCCTTACTATATGTATTGAATTAATAACAGAATAGAGAAGAATTACAATGCTTGCTCAAGCTTGAGCACACCGTGCAATAGTATAGTCTATCTCTCTTCTTGACTGACTGAACTTGGCCCAACACTTAGCCAATTTCAAGCCTTCCCAAGCTCTTGCTTCCTTGCGTTGTTCTCTTAGGAAATTACCCCTATTTTTTAGGAATTTTAGACCAAGGAATTGCGCAATAGCATTAGGTCAATCTCTGACTACATGCACCACCTATACACATGGGAATATGCTACAACTGATAATACACTACCTTGGAATCTCCATCTTAGTTGGGTTCCTTGGCATGCACCTAGTATTCAATGTGGACTAGTTGCGGCCATAGTTTCCCCCATTATTAGACACATCCAATGATGCTGAGTAGTTGACACCAATAGAGCTCAACCCGAGTTGTATCAAATAGGTCACAACTGATAGTATCATGGACACACAAATAAAAAACACTCACCAGTAGAGGATCTAGCTCTATCAAGTTGTCAAAGCAAGCTAACTCCTTCACCAAGGTAAGTGGCTTACCAGGGACCAAGTTCAATAGAAATTCCTTCACCTCATGGAGGCTCTGCATGTAATGGATACCATTGCTTCCTGGGGGGGGGGGGGAGGGGACTGATCCAAGTGGATACTGGTGGGAACCCACCTATTCCACCTATACCTCTAGTCGGTTTCATTAGTTTCCTTTATTATAGCATCATTTAGTATTTTTAGCAGTTTTTTTTGGGTTGTGAACTTTCAGAGTTGTTTTGACCCCCTCAATGATGTTTTTTTGAGGTATGCCGCATCCTTGTGATTATATGCAAGGGCCTGACTCAAATACTATAATACTCAAAGATATATCTCTAACGAGGTATTGTACGTGCCAAATAGAGATCATATGACCAAGTTACGACCTTGGGAAGTTGGTTGCCCAACTAACCCCAATGGGGCCCACAAACTCTTGGCGTTCCATCTCCTAGGGTTAGGTTTTTGGTTGTTTAGGGTTCCTGATTTTGTTCAATAATAAAAATGCCCTTAAGCCTCATTGTAACACAGTTTAGAGGCATGCATCCAACACATATCTTCTCAGAGATAAGCTACTATCACCCGACCTAGTTTATTTCCATTATTTATGTAAGCATATTTCAGTTCTCTGATGTTAATGAAATGAAGTTTTATTTCTGATGCATCTTTGTGTTTATGTTTATATCTGACTTCTGTTGTGTTTCTGCATAATTCTAGATCAGTGGTATCAGAGTGGTCTTTTATTTCTCTATTTTTCTTTGCATGTGATGAGCCCTAGTATTGCAACAAGATTGTTGCAACTCCCAAGGCTACCAACTTAAAGTATCAACTCGAGGTTTGTACAAAATTAAGAGGTGTTGACACTATATGTGCATAATGCAATGTGTCCTTATTTCGTTGATCTGATGCAATGAAGTGAATATCTTGAAATCAATCACTAGCCTAACTACACAATGTAAAATTTGCATTGAAAAGGAAACCTGATCTATGGAATGGAAATAATAGTGCTTGAAATAGAAACCCTAGCTTAAGAATAAATAAAGTAAAGTAATATAAAATGAATGAAGGAAAGAGAATGTGATCAATCACTTCATTCCATAGAGGTTATATCCATTTCCAGAGTTCATTAGATACTTCATGTGGCAATCAAGGAAATCATTATTGTGTTATCCAATTCATAAATATGTCCATTAACCCAAATTGTTGAGATGTGTTGCAGGGGTAAAAAGGAAAATCCTAAGTGGTATTTGGTCTTCCTCAATCACGGTTTTAGAGCCTAGGGGTCATTATTCAAGTCTAAGGGAAAAAAACCATTCTTTTGGAGTAGATCTAGTCAAATTTACACTTGCTACAATAGGTGCTACAAGAGGCCCTGTTTTACTACAGGAGTGAGATAACTTGCCAAATGCCAAAATAAATCAAATGAAAATGATATGGGAAAAATCTTTTTATTAACTAGGATGTACTAGGACTCTGTTCCAAGTGGAATCACTCCAAAATACTATTTTTAACATGTGCTAAAAAATAACAGAAAATGACTACTCTAAAACCGGAAATTGAAGAACTAGTGAGCTAGTTAACCTACCAAATTCCTAACATAATCAAGTGAAAATGCTATGGGGTAAATTTTGTTATTAACTTAAATATTTTTATGACCCAATACAAGTGGAATAAACTCAAATGAATCTAATTAACATGTTCTAAAAAATAGCATAAAATTAATACTATTTTGTTACAAGGGACTTCTAGAAATTCTAGATTTGTGAACTAGTAAAGAAATCCAAGTAGCTTAATGATGAATATGACTTTTCAAAGTTTTTCTAAGGATGAATCATGCTTGTGAATTTGTAAATAACCTACAAAACAACTCACTTCAATCATTTAACCAATATGATCTACAAGAAAAGAAGCACAAATAGTAAATGCAATAATAAGAGATGCAAGTGAAAAAGACATTCAAAGGAAATAAAGAAATTGTACAAGAGGGCTCTGAGGCTCCTGGGATGGAAAATCCCAAGGAAATTCATATTCCTATGGAGGAAACCAAGCTTCAACGGCTAAAAATAACACCAAACTTCATTATTTGAATCAATCCAAGTACATCCATGCTAGAAATGAAAGTGGAGATGCTAAATAACAAGTTTTCTCCACAAGAAGACTAAGAAATACATGCCTTTAGAGGAAAATTTGAATTGGTACTTATACATAGTGATTAGCAAACATTCTCATTGAAATGAGGTAGCTTTCCCCTCCAAAATCCCTCAAAAAGGGGATCTAGTTCCCAACACTAAGAATTTGTATTAAATGGCATGGAGCATATTCCTAGATTTTCTCAAACAATGAAGCTATATAATTTGTGCAATAATTTCATAATATCTTGTTCATTTATTATCCAATATTGGACCATCATGTAACAAGGAGAAAGTCCCTAAATTATCCGAGCCTCCAAATCTTCATAATCTGCCCAATATTCTCACAGTATTGTACAAAAATAAATAATATTAGGTGAATAATATGCACTTATCTCTAAACCCTCCTAAGAACATATAAAAGCTAATAAAAAAATTATTAAGTGTAGAAGGAGAGATTTAATATAACCTTTATGTGCCTAGGAAAGGTTATATAAGCCTTGATTTTTGTCTAATTTGGAGGCCCATCAACATGTCCCCAACGAGGTCAAGGTATAAAGAGTTAGGGCTCAAACTAGTTGAACCTTTGCGAGACTAACCTCGCAAACCCTGACCACCCCTCATGGCGGAAGAAAAGAAAGATGAGGGAGAAGGAGATCCTTTCAAAATATTGCTCGAAGAATCTCTCGAGCGATAAAGGAACAAGATGATGGACAACTTTGCCCAGATTCTTCGACGACTACCCACATGCGACACATCTTTATCCAAAAGCCACTCTAGAGGTGCCACTCCCTTTAAGGTACAAATCAACTTTGAAATTCCCATATTTTAAGGCTACATAGATGCAAACGCTGTAGATAGATGGTTAAATATGTTGGAAGGATATTTTTCGGTTCATGATTTATCCAATCGGGGAAATATTTTTGCAGTCCTCAAAGTCGCCCCCCCATGTCAAGGACTGGTGGGAAACCTACTATGATTAGAAGGACAAGAGAGAACCCTCACTGTTTTCAGTTGCACCCAATTGGAATTCTTCCTAAGATGCCATCAAGGAGCAATATTACCCTGTCAGGAGCTATGAAGATAAATACATAAAGTGGATCACACTGCAGCAGGGAAAGGACCAAGACATGCCAAAGTTCACAAATACTTTTCATACCCTTCGCTTGAAGTTGGGTATCAAGGATTTTCAATGGAATTTGGTATTCAAGTATAATGGCTATCTACACAAGTACATCCAAGATGATATGGAGTTCCTCCACATCTCCTTGCTTAGCACCACCTATCGATACGCTGTCAAGATTGAGCAGAAATTTAAATTGAAGAATTGAGACTTTGGATCTGTGAATTTGAAGGAAGGGAAAGGCACCCCCAAACTACAGAACAAAGGAAAAAATCAAGGTGGGGCGACCTAGGACAAGCTTCCAAAGCCACAAGAAAAGAAAAACACAACAAAGACAAAGGAGGACACGTGAAAACAATGTGAGTTCCATAAGAGCCCCACTCGCAACACAAGTGAGTGTTGAGCTAAGAAATCACTGGTAATCGAGTTGAAGGCTTTCGAATTAGGTGCATGTTTTGACTTTGAGTCAAAAATTGATAAGGGGAATGACAAAGGTAAGCAAATTATCGATGCAGAGCCTAGTGCCATTGTTGCCACCACCAAGATCTAGAGGAGGGGGAGTGTCTCTTCCACTCATAGATGTGGGTGGAGGGTTCTCTGTTGTAGTTCATTGTTGGTAGTGGGAGCCAAAAGAACCTCATTTTAGCAGAGGTCATGAAGCGGTTGGGCCTACCAAAAGCACTACATCCATAGCCATACATAATCAGGTGGCTTCACCAAGGATGAGATCTTTGCGTTAGCCAACAGTGTCACCTTCCCTACAACTTAAGCCCTTCATAGATGAGGTACTTTGTGATGGTGTTCCTATTGAAGTTTGTGATGTATTATAAGGCCAGCCATACTTATGGAAGTGTCATGTTATGTATGAATGTAGGCCTTGCATTGTTATTATTACTTTGGGAAATAAGTTATACATGATACCAGAGGTAGCATCACCTACTTCCATCTCTTTGATATCTGCGAAGCAATGCAGTAAGATCATTTCACAAACCAGGAAATTTGTCTTCTTTATGATTCACTCTCATGGCAAGAAGAAGATTGTGGCCACATCCATGGCCTCCGGACAAGGCTCCTCCGCACGTAAGCAGTAGATGGACAAGGTCATGGAGGAGTACAGATACATCTTCACCTCACCCACAGGGGTACCCCTACACTGTCAGGTCAAGCACTCTATCGATTTGACCCTGGGCACACCGCTACCCAACAGACCAATATATTGATGCCCTATTCTGGAGAACGATGAAATCAAGAGGTAAATTTAATAGTTGTTACAGAAAAGGCACATCAAACCAAGTTCATCACCCTATGGGGGCCGGATCGTGTTGATGCAAAAGAAGGACAGGACTTAGAGACTCTGTATCAACTATGGAGTGCTGAATAAGGTCACTGTTCGAAATATGTATCCAATCCCAGATTAATGACCTTCTGGACCAGCTCAAGGGGGACAAATATTTCAGAAAGATTAACTTGAAGTTTGGTTATCACAGAGTACCAATTGAACCCTTTGATGTGCATAAGACTACCTTCAAATCCAAGGAGGGCCTTTTCGAATGGTTGGTCATGCCTTTCAAGTTCACAAATTCCCCCACAACATTCATGAGGTTGATGGATGACATCTTGCGACCCTTTACCAACTCATTCGTGGTAGTGTATTTAGACAAGATCCTGATATTCAATCGGAGTTGGGAAGAGCACCTTCACCATATCCAACAAGCCCTCCAAACCGTGCATCAACACAAATTGTGTGCCAATTTGGAGAAATGCACTTTTGGTATAACCCATGTTCAATATCTAGGGTACATCATTGATGAGCAGGGTGTGCATGTGGACCCAACCAAGATACAAGTTATTCGGGATTGGCCAACCCCAACCACTCTAACAGAGCTTCGCAATTTTTTGGGACTTGCCAAATTCTACTATAGGTTCTTATTGGGTTTCTCTCATATCAGTTGGCCTTTGAGTCAAGTCACCAAGGGTCAAGCAGAAACACAGTTCTTTTGGTCTGAATCCTAATAGAAGGTGTTTTCCATGTTGAATCATCGCCTCTACTATGCACTAGTTTTCACATTACCAGACCTACAATGACCATTTGAGATTGAGATAGATGCCTACGACTATGCTATTGGCACAGTGATTACCTAGAAGGGACATCCAGTGGCATATCATAGTGAGACACTTTCAAAAACAACCCGAAAGTATCCCACCTATGATAAATAGATGTATTCCATTGTGCAGGCCTGCCAACAATATAATCATTACATTATGGGGAAGGAAATAGCATCCACACAGACCATTGACCCTGCAGTTTATACAGACACAAGGAAAGCTGAAGAATGATCGCCATTAGAAATGGTCCACATACATACAACAATTTCATTTGAACATTAAGTACAAGAAGGGTAACACCAAAAATTCTCCATAGATTACATGTCAGGCCTTCCTTTTGATAAGCATGGCAGCGACTGTGTTTTTATGGTCATCGAGAGATTTGCTAAGATGGCCATTCTAGAGGCCTGCAAGAAGAGTATCTCACTAGAAGCCACTACCAAACTCTTCTCTGAACGATTATGGACACACTTTGGGATCCCACAGTCCATTATCTCAGATCGGGACAACTGGTTCCTAAGTGCATTCTAGTCAAGTCTTTGGTCGTTGTTGAATATCGAGCTCGCTAAGTCCATGGTCTTTCACCCCCAAACTGATGGCCAAACAAAGGTCGTCAACAGGATGATTGTGCACATCCTACGCATGTACAACTTGAAGCACCCATGCACGTGGGATGAGAGCCTCCCCTATTCCCAATACAACTAAAACATGGCTCTCCATAGCTCAACTGACCACAACCATTTTTAGGTGGGACTGGGATTCCACCCACTATTTTCCATTGATGTTGCCATACCATTTCCAGCTACTCAGCCAGATTCGTCTCATGTCTAGTCTGAAGCTGATAGGGATAACAAATTCATTGAGTGCATTCGACACATCTGCCAACAGGTCCATGACATATTGGATAAAGCAATTGCAAAGTACAAGCAACGTCATGATCAACATTGGGTGCCACAGAAATTCCAGGTGGATGACAAATTTTGGTCACATTTGCAGAAGGAGCGCCTCACTAGGCCCCACCGTAAGCATCACCTGCTCTGATATGCGCCTTACACCATCACTAAGGTTGTAGGGGGCAATTCTTTCAAGCTCAGCATTCTATCGTTCCTTGGCCTGCACCCAGAATTTAATTTGGACCGACTGCGGCCATACTTTCCCTCATTATTGGACACATCCGACATTGTTGAGCAGTTGACACCAACAAATCTCAACTCGAGTTGTATTGAACATGACATAACTGATAGGATCATGGATACAAAGATCAAGAACACTCGCCAGCAGAGGATCCAACGATATTGAGTTTTCAAAGTAGACCAAATCCTTCACCAGGGCAAGCGGCTCACTAGGGACTAGGTTCAACAAAAATTCCCTCACCTCATGGAGAATAACGTAGAATTTGAAACGAGAATTGATATGATTACCCGTTTTTTTGAGGTAACAAAAAAGTCAACCAATTTTGAAAAGTGCTAATTCAAAATACATTTTTTTAAAGCATATTTTTGACATTTTAAATTTTTCTATGTATCAAATATGAACAATTTTTTTTAAATGTTGGTGATTTTCATGTGGATTTTGAAAAGTGTTGATGCAACATCCACCACTTCTTTTATAGAGTTTATTGTTAACCCTTTAAATTTTCTAATGTATTAATTGTGGATAATTTTTTTAAATGTTGGTGATTTTCATGCGGATTTTGAAAAACATTCAACATAAGCATTCAACATTTGTTTTAAAGACATTTTTGACACTTTAAATTTTCTTATGCCCTTAGTATGTACAATTTTTTTTAAATGTTGATTATTTAACAATTTTAAGTGTTTTTATTTCTCTTTTTGTTTTTCATCCTAGGATGTTAGTTTTTAAAGGGTTTTCCAAACATGTGTGTTTTTGTTTTTCTTTGCAATGTTTTTTTATAATGAAAATTTTAATTTTTTTTTTTCGCAAAATAAAAACATTAAAAATATACAAATATAAAAATATATATAAAAACCAAAAAACATAAAAATAAATAAATAAATAAATAAAAAGAAAATGAACAAAATTAACTTCTAAAAACTAAAAAAAAAAAAACCTATTAAAAAAAATAAATGTCAAAACGTACATAATTAAAAAAAAAAAATTTAGCACAAAGAGAAAAAAATTTATTTTAAATAATTAAAAAAAAAACATTCAAATTAAATTAAAAAAATAAAAAACATCAATAAAAAAAACATAAAACATAAAAAAACAAAAAACAATTTAAAAAATAAAAAACATAAAAAAGACACGCATTTAATTGAATGTTTTTTTTGGAATTATTTAATTTTTTATTTTTTATTTTCGGTCTAGTTTTCTAATACTCGCTTCTTCTTTTTTTTTTTTTTAAATTATGTTTTTTAAATATATATTTTTTGTATATTTGTTTTTTAAAGGTATTTTTACTTTGTTTTTTTGTTTTCTTTAATATTTTATCATTTTAAGTTAATTTTGTTTTTCTTGAGTAATTTTTATGTTTGATTTATTTTGTGTATTTTTTATATTTGTTTTTTTTCTATGTTTTTAATTTTTTTTTTAATGTTTTAATATACATTATTATTTATTTGTCATTATTCTTTAAATTTATTTATTTATTTATTTTTTTTTTTTTTTCCACGGAAAAAAATTGGACTTTCTATATATATTAGAGAGTCTCATAGCATATGCATTGCATTACAAATCAACTCCCGATCTCCTTCAGGTGAGGGAGAAAAGCAGTCACAGCTTCCTTGGGTACCCATAAGCATCCCTAAGGCTGCCAAAGCAGAAAAACTTCTTCTCAAAAAGAGGGCACTTCCAGTCTTTCAAATCTCCTGGCATATCACCGAAACAGAGATAAGAGAAAAAGACAGAAGCATGCCTTCATCATCTGAAGAAACAACAGACATATCAAAATGTATATTCCTGTAGAGACCGGCAGTAGGCACTATTCCGGTCTCAAAGTTACTTGAAAAAACAACACAGAAAAAGTTTTTTGTGAAAACTGTGTCAACAGGCCTCCTCATATGAGGAAAACAACCCTCAGAAAAGTAAACATAAATGAGATAGTCCATAGTTTTGGTAGAGAGACATAACAGATTATATGTAGTTCGAAATAAAACTAAAATAACAGCAGCAACATGATATTAAGTAGAACATCAAAGCAGAACAATGTCATCCGAAGACTGGCTGGTCAATAGGATTGATCACCCCCTTGTCCATCTCTGTTACTGACCAGGTCCCCAAATATTGTTGTACAATAGTTTTAGATAAGTTATCTGCCTCTTGGTTTCTTTCCCTGTAGATGTGGCAAACAGTGATTTCATTAAAAAAGCTTTTGATATGCAAAATCTCATTAAGCAAAGGAAGCAAAATATAATTTCTGCAATGTTGAGTCCTGTTGAACCAATTCACAACATTCTTTGAGTCACCAAAAATCTGAACCTGTCTCAACTGTTTCAAGGAAAGCCAACAAAGAAGGTGATGTAAAGCCTTGAGCTCAGCAAAATTATTAGTCCCCTGCCCAAGGCCAATTGAGGCACGAAAAGATTTTTCAGGAGTAATATGAATGACCAAACCTGCTCCGCACCGTCCATTTAAGTCTGCAGCCCCATCAAAGTAGGCCCACGGAACAGATTCCCTAATAAATTCAGTCTGAATAGAGCGGTGGATGGAATGTCCAGATGAGGATGGGATGTTGTCGTATATTGCTGCCCCTTCCACAGCCAGTTTTCCAATAGGGAAGGGAAGATCTTTGAAAATTACTTGGTTCCTTGCTAGCCAAGTGCCCCAGGCTATCAGGAGAGGGATGGAGCGGACTTTGTCATCAGAGGCCTCCTGCCACCACCGGAACCATGCTTGCTGGATACTGTCTCCTTCCCACCTGAGGGGAGAATTCATGAGTCTCAAGGATTCAGCCCAAAGGCTGACATTGAAAGGGCATGTGAGAAATAAATGCGTTGTTGATTCCTCATTTGCTTTGCAAAGAGAGCACCATCCCGGGCCTATTTTCCCCCTTTTCTGCAAGAAATCCCATGTTGGCACTTTTTTCTGAAGGATGCACCAGAAGAAAAGTCTGGTTTTTGCAGGGCATTTCAACTTCCAGAGAAGTTTTGACCACCATGCAGGGTCTTCCCAACCTTGTTGGGACATCAACCATTTGTAGCCCGTCTTAGGTGAGTAGCTTCCTATCTGTGCATGGACCCAAACTAGCTCATCCCTTGCTTCTGAAATCTGGACAGAGGAGTTTTGGAGGTCCAAGACAAAAAGGCTCCTTTCCTCCCTCCATCTCTCCTCTAGATGAAGGTCAGCTTCTCTCAACCACCCTTGTCTCCAAATGGTAGTAGTCCTAGGATTGGCCACCTGATTCAGAAAAAGATATCCCTATTCAGTTAAAAATAATTTCAGATCACGAGATAAGGCATATCTTTCCGAGCACCCAGCCCATGGATCACATCCAACCCTCACCCGAGTACCATCCCCCACTTTCCATGCAAGTCCTTGTTCAATAGTGTGAGCCGAAGCAACTACTGCCTTCCAGACCACCGAGGCATTTTTGGAGGACTTTACAGGATTGCGGACCCATTCCATTGCAGTGGCCGAAGCTATGTACTTTCTTTTTGTAACAGTGGACCAAAGAGAATTGGTTGATATAAGTCCCCATGCCAGCTTGGCTGCTAAGGATTTTGAAAAAAAAGACAAATGCTTAATTCCCCATCCTCCCCATTCTTTCGGTCTCGAAATCTTATCCCATGCAACCCAGGGAGTCACATGTTCTACTTTAGATCCGGCCCATAAGAATCTGCTACACAGTTTGTCTATGGAAGCTAGTATACCTTTAGGTACCCACATGAGACTGGCCCAGTAAACAGGAATTGCCATCAGAACTGTCTTTATTAGGACCAGCCTCCCTGCTCAAGACAACCATTTATGACTCCACAAATTTAGTTTCTTTTCTATTTTTATCAGGAGCCATTTCCAATCCTGTACCCGGTAAGTATCAAGTTTCAACAGGAAGCCCAAGTATTTAAAGCTTTCTTGCAGAGATTTGATTTCAAATGGAAGAAGAGCCCCTACTCTGCTACTTTTCTCCAAAGACATACCCGATATTGTAAGGGTCGATTTCTGCTCATTGATTTTAAGACCTGTAGCTTTAAGAAAAAGGTCCAGGATGCTCTTTAGAGCTCTACAGTCCTCCACACTTCCATTGCTGAATAGAATGATGTCATCTACAAAGAGCAGATGGGTTACCCACAGATTAACAACCACTTCAATTCCTCGGAGCTCTCCTTGTCTTTTTGCCCTACTAATCATCAGACTCATCCCCTCTGCGGCCAACAAGAAAAGAAGGGGGGACAAAGGGCATCCTTGTCGCAGCCCTCTCTCCGGATTGAAAAAATTTGAAGCTGCTCCGTTGATTAATAAGGAGATAGAGGATGAAGTAATGCAGCTCATAATCCACCTTACAAAATCGAATCTGAAACCAAGGTGAGTCAACAGAAGGCGCAAGTACATCCAACTTATTCTGTCGTAGGCCTTTGATAAATCAATTTTAACAATTGCCCCTTTCTTTCCATTCCTCTTTAAACTATGCAGGGTTTCTTGAGCAATTCCCACTGCTTCATGAATCTGTCTTCCATCCAGGAAACCAAACTGCTCTGGAGAGATGTGCCTAGATAAGAAGGGTTTCATCCTGGAAGCAATGATTTTAGCAATAATTTTATAGACACAGGTGCATAGGGAAATAGGCCGAAAGTCATCGAAAGAGGCTGGCTGATCAGATTTGGGGATTAGAGCCAGAAAGGTTGAGTTGAAGGGTTGATAGATAGATCCAGAGGATCTCGATTCATCCACAACTGCAGCCAGATCATCCCCCAGGAATTCAAAGAAATGAAGGAAAAATTCCACTGTCCACCCATCTGGCCCAGGACTCTTGTCCTTCTGCATATCCTTGAGAATGTCCTCCACTTCCTGTTTAGAGACAGCTTCCATAATAGAGTCATTGTCTTCTTCCTCAACATATCTTGGAAAGAATTGAGCAACTCTGATGACCTCCGCTATGGATACTTCCTCCGGGGCTTTGAAAAGATTCTTAAAGTGGTTTACACCTAGAGAAGCCAGTTCTTCAAAGGATTTTGCCATTTCCCCGTCCTCTTTTTTCAATTCCCAAATTGTATTAGCAATCTTTCGGCCCTTTGCATAATTCTGGAAAAACTTAGAGTTTTCGTCTCCCGCTTGCAGCCAAATGGCTCTGCTTTTCAATCTCCAGCTTTCTTCCCTTAACTGGAGAAGTTTTCGCCGAGATGCTTCCAACTCTTTAATTCTGTTTCTTGAATCCAAGGACTCATAACCAGATCCATCCGAGTTTTCCAACAGATCTAATTCGAAGTTTATACTTTTGAGCTCCTCTTCTTCCTTCAGTTTCTTCTGATGCGCCCATTCTTTTGTCGCTTGCTTCATTCTCTTAAGATTGTTCGACAAGTGGATGCTTCTGCTTCCTTCTTCATTATGATTGTCCTTTCTCCATGTATCATGGAAAAGAGCTTCAAAGGATTCATCCTTCAGCCAGGATGAGTTGAATTTAAAAGGGGTTCCTGGTTTTTTTGCATCTCCTTTCAATTCCAGGAGGACCGGGAAATGATCAGAGTGACCCCCTTCCCCGACCCAGTGTCTGAAAACTGATAGAAAATCCACCAGAGGCTCACAGAGAAGGAAGCGGTCTAGTCTTTTGCCCACCCAATCGACACCGAGGCGTCTGTTTCTCCAGGTAGGGCGCAATTTGATCAAAGGAGCATCGACCAGGTGGTAGGAAGCAATTTTATTCATGAAAAAAATAGAGAGGGGGTCCGAGTGGGCATTAGCACCCCAAGATTCTGAATCCCCCAAAGAGAAGTTCAGGTCACCTCCAATGATGAGGTAAGGATGGGAGAGGCAAGAGAGGCTGAAGAAAGAGTTCCAGAAGCGTTCCCTCTCCAGACAGGGCCCATAGATATTCAGGATAAGGAAGGATATACACAACTCTCCAGAATAGAGTTCCATTGCCAAACAGTTTTCAGAACCCCAAGATGAAACTTCCTTGAGCTTCCTCATATTGTAACCTGTAACTACACCCCCCGACCTGCCTTCAGCGTCGAGAGCTGAGAATGCCCACCCAGGCAAAAACTTTTGAAGAGTACAGATAACATCGTCACTTTTCCCCAATGTTTCTTGGAGGAGAATAACATCAGGGTTATAGGAGTGCACAAGGTTTTTGAAGGCTAGTTTTTTCGGCTGGCTAGCTAAGCCTCTGCAGTTGAAGGAAAGTAGAATCATCAAGGAACAGGGGGGGGTGGTGGCTCCGCTCTAAGCACCCCAGGAAGAGTTTTCTGCTTCCCGTCAGCGATATCAATGACAACTTTGAACTGGGCTTTTGAGAGTAAATATTTTCTTCCCCTTAACTTCCTTGGCCCAATAACCACTGGGTCCAAGGCAATTCCTCCTACAGCCTGTCCCTTACCCTTTCTATTGGCCAAAGGGCGAAGATTATAAGGTGGGTTATCCAAGATATGAACACAGGATTCAACAGAAGTAATAGCAATCTCAGAGGGATGTAAGGCATCATCAGAAGGAAGGGAGACCGAGATAATAATACTATCAGAGGAGGCTTTAGATAAATTCAGCGCAGAGAAATCATTTAAAATTTGCCTGGAGGGACCAGGCCTTTCTGAGAGAGACTGTAAAGAGATTGCAGAAGAACATTCGCAAAAAGGAGGAAAAGAAGATGTACCCACCATGGACGCCCAACAAGCTCATCAGGTAAGGGAGCTAGGGTGGTCGGCGGATTAATCTGAGCGGTAGCTGCATTTTTACCATCCAAGAGGTGTTCCTGCTCCATTAGATCGATTATTTCTGAAGCCCTCGCCTGGTCCACAGATTTCACTGAAACCTTCCGTTGAGCCCCCCTGCTTCCTGTGCAGGAGCCCCCTGAGGTTGAAAGGGTCTCATTTGACGGCGACGACGACGATGTCCCAATGGACATTCCTTCGCAAGATGACCATACTTATGACACCGAAGACAACGGAAAGGGAGGTTTTCATAGTCCAGAGTTTGAAGGAATTCAAGGTCCCTATATTTTAACGTCATTGCATCCGCCAATCCCTCCCTCGGATTTAGGCTTATAAGCACTCGATCCATACTCCTGTCCTTCGTTATGATGTAAGAGTTATCATAATCCAGAAATTTACCCAGGGTATTACCAATAGAGACAAAAACGGATTCCATCCAGAATTGTAAGGGAAGTCTAGGGAGCTTTACCCAGACAAGGGACTTCGCCAATTTCTCCTTCTGCGCATCAAATAATGGAGTCCATCTGCAAAAAAGAATGGGACGCTTTCCAAAACACCAGTTCCGTTCAAAGACCCAGTTCACATGTGATTTGCTGTCAAAATGAATACTAAACCAACCCCTTTCCAAAACAAGAATCTCTGATGGCTTGCCCGGGGCTTCTTTCCACTCGGATTGGACCCAGTCCGCTATGTATTCGGCCGAGTACTTCCTTCCTCTTACACGGCCAACCAGAATAGTCTCAGTTGCGTCCATTGTTTGTTCTATGCTGATATCTACCCCCAACAGACAGCACGGACGAAGCTCTTTCTTCTTGATGGACTTCGATTTCTTTCTCTTTGCCCCCACGACTTCCTTGAAGTCCCCTTCCGCTCCCACAACATTTGGAATAGGAGCATCCGGCGCAACCGAAACAGGCGGCCCTTGACCCCCTCCTTCAGGCACAGAAGGGACTTCTGCTTCGTCCGACCTCCTCTGCTGGTTTCCTTCAACGGTCCCAACCTCCTTTGAGTAAGCAACAACCTGAGGGATCAAATTAGAGGTCGAGGTCCTAGGGTTTCTGTCAACCCCCCCACAAGATGTGGCCCAGGGCAGTCGATTTATGCAAGCAGCAGCTGGAATGGAGCTTAAAGAAGGTCCTCCGCCACCGTGTGAGGCTTCTTGACCCTGGGGTGCGAAAAGCAGAGGAAAACCTTGCCAGGGGCTAGCTTGACCTTGCGAGACTCCACCAACAAGAGCCACTTGATCCTCGTTCGACGAGATAATACGAGAGAAATTCTTAAAAAATTCCACCTGATCTTCGACTGCCCGCAGCTGCTCTTGGTTCTCCACACGAGTAGCGCCCGCCCGCCAAACACCATTCCAGACACTCGGGAGGTTCTCATCTCGTCGACTTACCCCATACTGTGAGCCTCCCGCAATCGCCTCTTTACTGGGACCCTGGATGTTTACATTCTTTGGGAAAAACAAGTCAAGATTCTTGGAAGAGACCTCGTGTCCCCAGCACGTCAAAAGGTCCTCTGGCGCAGGCTCGAGCTCAAGAAATTCGCTATCAAACCCCATCTCTGCCGCGCCCAAACAAACTTAAACCGGCACAGCGAGAAAACCGCAACCGTCTCAAAACCCTAATCGTCAAAACCCTTTGCAGTAAACAATGTCGGTTAAAAGGGATTAACCCCATCCTGTGGTTGTAAAACTAATGGCCCGAGTACCAACCTCGCCACCGATACCTCGGGGCCAGAGAAAAGTATGACATTTTGGGTGCCGAGTACTGAGAACTGACATTGAACTGTCGCCGTATTCAATTATGTGCCAGGGTCATGAGACCTAGGGCCGAGGCCTGAAACCCTTGGTCTCCATTCCCCAATGCGAGAGCTCCCCCAATTTTTTTTGTTTTTTCCTTTCAATGTTTTTTTTTTTTTTTGGTCATGTTTTTTTAATTTTTTTTTTTATGTTTTGGTACACATTTGTTTTTACTTATTATTATTTTTTAAACTTTTGTGTGTATGTGTTTTTTTTCAATGCTGTATTTTTTGTGTTCGTTTATATTTTATATTTTATTTATTATTTTGCTTTTTTTTTTTCCTTACAGGGTCTGTGCCAATCCTCGACTAATAACCATTTCCCATTATGTCTCAATTTGATTGTTGATTTTAAAGTTTTCATTATAAAGGATCGAGTCCGCCCTCACAATGTGTCAATTTCATGGTTGGTATTTAAGTTTTCATTACACTGGGTCGAGTTTGCTTACACTATGTATAAATTTGATGGTTGACTTTTAAATTTTTGTTGCAATGTGTCAAGTTGTCCTAGGCTAAGATTTTAAAGTCGTCATATTTTTAACATTAAAAAAAGAAATTACTCTTGGTATAATGACTCTTTGATTCAGATGTTCATTTTTAAAGTAATTTTAGTCATAAAATTTTTCCATAATGTCATGGTTGAAAATTTGTCAAAATTTTAAAATTTTCTAGCATTCGAGTATTCTAGCATCAATATTTTTCATTTTTAGGCTGTTTTTCATGTTTTTTTTTTTGGTCTTTTGGATAGAGTTCTCATTTTGTGTTTACAGTTCCCGTTTCAAAGTTTAGGATATTGGTGTCTACCCTCCTATTCCACCTATACCTCCAATTGGTTTCATTAGTTTCCTTGATTATAACAACATTTAATATTTTTAGCAGTTTTTGGGTTCTGAACTTTCGGAGTTGTTTTGACCCACTAAATGACATTTTTTTGAGGTCCTTCACAAGCCCATGCCAATAGGTAGTTCGAATCTTATAATACTCGGAGAGATTTTTCTAACGAGGTATCGTACACACCAAACAGAGATCATATGACCAAGTTATCACCCCGAGAATTTGGATGCCCAACTAACCCCAACGGGGCCCACAAACTCTTGGCGTTCCATCTCCTAGAGTTAGGTTTCGGGTTGTTTAGGGGTCCCTTTGTTGTTCAATAATAAAAAGGCCTTTGAGCCTAATTTTCAAACAGTTCAGAGGCATGTAGTTGACACATCTCTTTTCAGAGATAAGCTACCGTCACCCAAGCTAGTTTATTTCCATTTTGTATGTAAGCATATTTCAATTCTTTGATGTTAATGGAATGAAGTTTTATTTCTGTTGCATCTCTTTGCTTATGTTTATATTTATATTATGTTGCATTCTTGCATAAGTCTATATTAGTGGTATAAGAGCGATCTGCTCTTTCTCTGTTTTTCTTTACATGTCCCCAACAAGGTTAGGGTATAAGGAGTTAGGGCTTGAATTGGTTGAACCATTGTAAGACGAGCCTGGTAAACCTTGACGACCTCCCATGGCAGAAGAAATGAAACACAAGGGAGCAGGAGATCCTTTCAAAATATTGCTCAAAGAAGCCCTTGACCGACAAAGGAATGCAATGATGGACAACTTTTCCTAGATCCTTTGGCGGCTACCCACAGGTGATGCACCTTCATCCAGCAGCCACTCTGGAGGTGCCACTCCCTTTAGCGTACAATTTAAATTTGACATTCCCATAAGGACAGATAGATGTAGACGTCATAGATAGATGGTTAAACCTATTGGAAGAATATTTTTCAGTTCATGATTTTTCCAGTTGGGAAAATATTACTTTTCACTCCTCAGAGCCGCCCCCATGTCAAGGACTGGTTGGAAACCTACTGTGAATAAAAGGACAAGAGATAATCCTCATTGTTTTTAGTTGCACCCACTTGGAATTCTTTCCAAGATGCCATCAAGGAACAATATTAACCTGTCGAGAGCTATGAAGATAAATACATAAAGTGGACCATGTTGCGGCAGGGAAGGGTCCAAGATGTGCCAGAGTTCACAAATACTTTTCATACCCTTCCCACGAAGTTGTTTATCAAGGATTCTAAATGAAATTTGGTACTCAAGTACCACAACTGTCTACACGAGTACATCCATGATGAGATGGAGTTCTTGGATATCCCCTCGCTTGGCGTGACCTATCAATACATTGTCAAGATAGAGAAAAAATTTAAATAGAAGGAGTGAGACATTGGATTTGTGAATCTGAAGCAAGGTAAAGGCACTCCCAAACCATAGAACAAAGGAAAAAGCCAAGGCGGGGCGACCCAAGACAACCTGCCAAAGTTGCAAGCAAAGAACAACACCACAAAGACAAAGAAGGACATAGGAAAATAGTGTGACTTCCATAAAAGCCCCACTCACAACACAAGTGAGTGTTGAGCCAAGCAATCACTAGTGGATGAGTTTAAGACTTCCGAATCAGATGCATGTTCTGACTCTGAGATGGAACCTGTTAGGTCCCCATAATACTAGGGATTACCCCATTACTATTGTAGTTGTATCCCTTATTAATATTGTTGTGTCCCTATTCTCCCCATATTGCTATTACTGTGTCCCATAGAATCCCTCTATTGTTATTTTTGTGCCTTTATATTATTATTGTTAGGTCGACTGGGTTATATTGTGACTCCTTAGACTCCTATATATAGAAATGAGGTTTTGTCATTTGAATCATAAAAGAATCATTCATTTGTATAATGTAAAGGAGGTTGCCCCCTTGAAGAGGCTGAATTCTAAGGTGTTGATCTATCTTTTCTATCTTTTTGTGAGCTAGTTTCATAACATTTGGTATCAGAGCTTTAGATTCTAGGGTTTCGCTGCTCCAAATAGGTCATCGTGGAATTTTCGCTATAATTTTATTTTGTTTTATTTTATTTATTTATTTATTTATTTTTTTCGTGCGACGTTTCAAAAGCGAAAAAAAATCCATTTGAGAAGAAATCGCACTGAACCTTGGGTCCGAATTTCAAAGCTTTTCGCCCTATATTTGCGGAGATATGATCTGAGGAAGTTGGTCTTTTTGCAGACTCTTGAATTACATTCCAAATAGGTGACCTGGGGAAAATCTTCATAACTTTCTCTCTGAGTATTGGATTGAAATTTAGTACGAAGTTATAGAAAGAGGATGGACTGTAGTTTCTTGTATATCCTTTTCAGATCCAAAGGTCGAAACAGGGACACGTGGCATGTCGTACAAGTTCGCTCTACTGAACTAGTCTATAATCAGGTCACTGTGGGAGATTTGGCATAACTCTTCCTTGGAGAATCCAATTGGGATCAGACTGGTGGCATTGGAAAGAGGACATAGAGGGATACTACAGGTCACAATTTCAGAACTGGATGATCTGAAATTACAGAGATACATCAGAGGCAATATCGAGCTCCTACAAAGTGAAAAAAGGTGTGTATATTTTTTTAAATTTTTGCATAAGCTTGGTTTGAAAAATTATTTGGAAGGAATTCAAAGGGCATAGTAGAGCATTATTATTGGTAACTGATGCCCCGAGGAAAGAAAATGCAAACACGTAGTAAGCAACCTGAAAGCTCTAGCATGTCTCATGAAGAAGAGGAAGAAATGCTACATGATATATCAAAATTACAAGACCAAGTGCAACAAATTTCACTCTCACAAAAGCTAACAGAAGCTAAGATAAATGGCGTGGAATATAAGATAAAGGGCGTGGACGCTAAGATTGATGATTTGAAGATAGATTTGAAGACAGATTTGAAGACATATTTAACAAATTTTCTACAAGAAATACTTACTAAGGGTGAAAGGGTAGTAAAGGAAACTCATGATGCGAACAAAAGAAATGTTAATCATGATTTCATGGACTCTAATGTTGGATTGAAGACCCACCATATTCCAAAAATTGATATGAGGAAGTTTGATGGCAAGGATCCCGCAACATGGATATTACAGATGGAGCAATTTTTCGATCTCAATAATGTGCAAAAGACACAAAAGGTACGTATTGCAATTTTATATTTGGAACCAAATCAGTTTGTATGGTATCAATGGCTTTTCTCTCGTAAACAAATTATCACTTGGGCAATTTTTACGGAAGAATTGATAGCACATTATGAGGATACAAAAAGCAACACTTTTTTTAGCCAATTGATAAGTCTCAAACAAAAGGGTTCAATAATGGAGCACATTGAGGAGTTCCAAAAATTGAACATAAGGGTAAAAAATATTCTAGAGGAGCGTAGGATTGATGTGTTCATAGGGAATTTAAAGGATAATATCCAACATGATGTTCGCCTGTGGGAACCTGATTCATTAGAGAAGGCATTCAGGTTAGCAAGAAAAATGGAAAGCAAAATTATGGCAACCAGGAAGAATACCACTCACAACTATAAAGATGGAAGTGTTGTTGCCGCTAGTCTTCCACAACCTATAAGGTTGACACCACAACAATTGGAAGAAAAAAGAGAAAAAGGGCTTTGTTACAGTTGTGATAGCAAATACACTAAAGGTCATAAGTGTGCCGAGAAGAAATTATTCTACATAGATTGTGAAAAGGAAGAAGAAAAGGAGCAAGAAAGGTCAAAAGAAGAGGATATACTCCAGGAACAAAGCCTAGATAAAGAAGAAATGAATCTGACTATATCTTGTAATGCATTGGCTGGAACTACCACTCCACAAACCATCAAGATAGAAGGACAATCAAGAAGAAAAAGGTAATAGTGTTGATTGATTCAGGAAGTACCCACAATTTTATTCATTGTAAGGTAGCAAAAGAATTGAATTGCTTCCTATATCCAACACCAGAGTGTCAAGTGATGGTTGCAAATGGAGGAACAATAAATTGCTCTGGAAAGTGCCATAATATCAAGCTATCCATGGGAGAATATGTTTTGACTAGCCCAATTCTTTCCATTCCAATGGGAGGTGTTGATGTTGTACTATGAGTCCAATGGCTACAATCATTGGGTACAATAGCTTTTAATTTTCAAGAAATTTTCATTAATTTTTTTGCGGAAGGAAAGGAAGTTGAATTAAGGGGTATTGCAGGGAAATTGGGAAAGATAATCAACTCTAACAGTATGACAAAGCTTCTAAAAAAGGAATAAAGAGGTGTAATTGCACAATTATGTTCGCTAGATGTTTCCACATCGAAATCATCTGTTTCTCCCAATCTCCAAAAAGTCTTGGACAATCATTCCAAGGTATTTGAGACTCCCAAAGGTCTCCCACCTATTCGTGATCACGATCATGCTATTCATCTAATTCCAGGAAATGTTCCTCCAAACATCAGGCCGTACAGATATCCATATGCCCAAAAGAGTGAAATTGAATGTATGGTCGCAGAAATGCTAGAGGCTAGTAAAATTCAACCTAGTCAAAGTTCTTTCTCTGCTCCAGTAGTATTGGTGCACAAGAAGGATGGATCATGGTGCATGTGTCCGGATTATAGGGAGCTCAACAAGCTCTCTATTAAAGATAAGTTTCCCATTCCTATCATTGATGAATTACTGGATGAATTGCATGGATCAATTTACTTCACCAAGTTGGATCTTTGTTCAGGATAAATCAAAATGAAGACTGAAGAGATTCCGAAAACAACATTTAGAACTCATGAGGGTCATTATTAATTTTTGGTCATGCCTTTTGGCCTTACCAATGCACCTTCTACATTTCAAGGTTGATGAATTCCATTTTCAAACCCTTCCTTGGGACAAAGATGTGCTAGAGTTCACAAATACTTTTCACACCCTTCTCATGGAGATTTGTATTAAGGATTCTAAGTGGAATTTGGTAATCAAGTACTACGACTGTCTACACAAGTACATCCAAGACGAGATGGAGTTCTTGGACATCTCCTCTCTTAGCGTCGCCTATCGATACGCTGTCAAGATCGAGTAGAAATTTAAACAGAAGAAGCGAGACTTTGGATCTGCAAATTCGTAGAAAGGGAAAAGTGCCCCAAAACCACATAAAAAAGAATAAAATTAAGGCAGGGTGACCCATGAAAACCCACCGAAGCTAAAAGCAAAGAAAAACACCACGAAGACAAAGAAGGACATAGGAAAATGGTGTGAGTACCATAAGAGCCCCACTGAGAACACAAGTGAGTGTCGAGTCTAGTAGTCACTGGTGGTGGAGTTGAAGGCTTCCGAATAAGATGCATGTTCTAACTTTAAGTCAGAACCCGACAAGTGGAATGGCAAACGAAAATAGATTATTAATGCAGAGCTCAGTGCCACTATTGCCACCATCACGATCCAGAAGATTGAGCAAAAATATCCAGAGGCTGGGGACACCTCTTCCACTCAAATATGTGGTTGAAAGGTTCTCTTCTCAGTAGATTTCATGAAGAAGTTGGGCCTACTGACTACATCACACCCATAGTTTTAATCCATCGGGTGGCTTCACCAAGGATGAGATATCCACATCAGCCAACAGTGTCACCTTCCCTACAACATCAAGCTCTTCATAAATGAGGTATTGTGTGAGGTGTCTTTACTTGAAGTTTGTGATGTATTATTAGGCCAAACATACTTGTGGAAGTGTCATGTTGTGTATGAGTCTAGTCCTCACACTGTTATTATTACTTTGGGCAATAAGTTATACAAGGTACCAGAGGTAGCACCACCTATCACCATATCTTTGATCTTTGTGAAACAATGCAGTAAGATCATTTCCCAGACTGAGAAATTTGTCTTTCTTATGATTCACTCTAAGGGAAAAAAGAAGATTGTGGCCATATCCAGACCTCTATACAAGGCTCCTTCACATGATAGCAATAAGTGGACAAGGTCGTGGATGAGTACAGGAACATATTCACCTCATCCACAGGGGTACCCCTACACTGTCAGGTCAAGCACTCCATCGATTTGACCTTGGGCATGCTGCTACCCAACCAATCGATCTATCAATGCACTATTATGAAGAATGATGAAATCAAGTGGCAGATTCAGGAGTTGTTGCAGATACGACAAATCATGCCAAGTAAAACACCCTGTGGGAGCTTGATCATGTTGGTACAAAAGAAAAACGAGACTTGTAGACTCTGTATTGACTATTGACGCTGAATAAGATCACTGTTCGGAATAGGTATCCAATCCCATAGATTAATGACCTTTTGGACCATCTCAAAGGGGCCAAATATTTCAGCAAGATTGAATTGAAGTTTGGTTATCACCAGATACTAATCAAACCCTCTGATGTGTAGAAGACTACCTTCAAATCCAAGGAGGTCCATTTCGAATGGCTGGTCATGCCTTTCAGATTGACGAATGCCCCCATAACCTTCATGAGGCTTATGGATGACATCTTGTGGCCCTTCACCAACTCATTCATTATAGTGTATTTGGTTAACATCCTGATCTTCAGCCAGAGTTGGGAAGAGCACCTTCACCATATTCGACAGGTCCTCCAAACCCTACGTCAACACAAATTGTGTGCCAATTTGGAGAAATGCACTTTTGGTATGACCCAGGTACAATATCTGGGGTACATCATTGATGAGCTGGGTGTGAATGTGGACCCAACCAAGATACAATTTATTATGGATTGGCCAACCCTAACCACTCTAACATAACTTCAAAAGTTTATGGGTTTTTCCAATTTCTACGGCAGGTTCGTGTTGGGTTTATCTCATATCACTTGGCCTTTGAGTCAAGTGGTGGGCTCCAATATTGTAGCAATAATGATACAACTCCCGGGACTCCCTTCTTTACTTATATCAACCCGGTAGTTTGTAACAAACTTGGAAGCGACGGTGCTGTATGCACAAGTACTAGCTCTTGCCACAGTTGTCACTTGGTCAGCTGGCACAAGTCCGCTAGGAGCTTAAGCCAACTTCTATGAGCTCTGAGAAGAAGCTTTCTAACTAATGGATGAAATCTAACTCAAAGGAGGCTAATCTACTTGCAGAAAGAAACTGAAAATCTGAAAGGAAACACAAACCCTAGCAAACCCTAATTTTACCAGCTAATCCTACTGATGCAAGAAAGAGGACGAAAGCTACTGAAAGAGATGCCATTGACTTCTAAGAAGGTGAAATGCATGTGTCTAAGCTACTTCTACAGTAAAATCTGAAAAAAAACATCTTTTTGTATGATTGAGTAAAGTGTCAGAATTGTCACGCATGTGCTTTAACTGGTTTTTGACTGTGCAGAGGTGGATTGGTGAGGGAAAATGTTTGCAGGAGGTTTGGAAGGTTAGAAGAGGGCCTAAGGGGTCCCTAGCACCCTTCTAGAGAGTTTCACAGAGTTTGTCTATCAAGAAACCGCTTTCGTGAGCTTCTACAGGAAGTTTGCAGGGGTTCTACAGGATGTTCTGTGTTTTCTACAGGATGTTCAAAAATGGGATTTTGGAGGGTGGATGGAGAGAGAAAGGTGGAGAAGTGAGTATGGGGGTAGGATAAGGGTGTGAGGAGGTCCAAGACTTGGTGGATGGAGCTGAGGAGTGATGAGGATGGTTGGATTTGTTCAAGGAGGAGTAGAGCAATGTTGCACAAAAATTAGGGCTACGCGAGCGAATGTGGCAAACATGAGGCAAGAATCCGAGTTAGGGGATGGAGCAGATGGGATTGATGGAGTACGGGTAGATGGAGAGGTATTACAGGCACTCTGCAAGTTATTTCTCAAACTGAACAAACAATGACTTGGAAAACCAATGACCTAGCTACTTTACTCTAATCTGACCTAAGTAACAGCAAAGGAAATGAACAGAAGTTTATTTGCAATGAAATCACATGAAATAGCTATGAAAACTAAGCAATCATGAACCTGAACACGTAACCACAACTGGTATCAATTTCTGCAAATGAGAATCTAACACTAATGATTGCATGGTGAGGCAAAGACAATGTTTTTGTTGGCAGCAAGGTCACCTTTGTCCCAGCTCACGATCCCACTAAGGGAGAGGTGAAATCAGAGGTGCTTGATGGGCTTTTTATGAAGATTTTCCCTGTTATTAACCTATCAACTCAATATGAACATAAAAATCCTTTCTAATCATCAACAATGACCTAGGTAACCAGCAAGATTTTAATCTACTTAACAGAAATTATTTTGCAAAGACATAAAAAGTAAATAACAGTACACAAAGGAAGCCTTGGCACTTGGGTTGGGCCCAACCCCAAGAGCTATAGGCTCCTAAGAAAAACTCAGAACTGATGCCAAATAAAGCTGCTTTTCATTACTAAAAAATAACCATGTCACAAGAAAGTTATACAACAGTAGCTACGAAAATGAGCTGAGAAAATGACAGCACTATAGTGCAAAACACAACAGTTCAAAAAGTAACCTACGAAGGCTGAAAGCCTTCCTATTTATGCACTACAAGGGTCTTCAGCAGCCCTCCTTAACTCAAGGGGCTCGGCTGTTCAAACTGCCAGTAAACAGTCACTTTTCACAAAGCTGCTCGACTGCCTTTAGGATTCGTTTTGGTGGCCTGTTGAGCTTCGAGTTGAGGGTGGAGATTTCAAGGAAGGGCCATTTAATGCAAGAGACATCCTTCCTAGAATCCTCACCCTTGTTCCTTCATGCTTGGCTGTCATCTGGCTCATAATTGCTTGGCTTTGTTCCAAAATTTGTCCAAAAACCTGAAATAACCACGTATTAGCCTTCTTGGTAAAGTGACCATCCTCATTCGTTCAACTAACATAAATATACTCAAAAAACATGCATAAACTATGAAAAATGGTGGATTGATCAAGAACAGTTAGGCAAAATGAGCCCAATAAGTTACCCAATTCGGGGCTCATCATCACCCCCCTGCTAAATGGGTTGCTCATCCTCTGAGCAACTAATCCAGCTCCTCATCCTTGATTGCCTTGACCGCCTCTCTCACATCCCAGGCCTCCGAGGTGATATCTTCTTCACGGTCATGAAATCCAGCCTTTCTTTCCACTTCTTCCCACTGCCTGTGTTCCTCCTCTTCTTTGCCTCCTTCCAGTAGCCCCAAAAGCAAGGGAGGATTGAACTTGAGGCCGATCCAGTTGGCCTGAAGATTTTGCATGGACTATTTGTAGAGGGGTACTCTTGCCAAGGCCTCCCTCATCCTTGTTGGGGAGTGGTATTCTCTTATCTTTAGGCTGTGGGACAGTGTGTTCCACCTTCGTGTGCAAGCATGAACACAGTTATCCCCCAACAGTCTCTCCATGTCCTCAAAATGGGCTATGGCTTGAGCTTGTTGTTCCATGTAATATGGTAGGGAATTTTGTCACTAAAGGTCATCCAATTGGCACGGGTGAAGAGGTTCACCACCTCGGGATGTTCATGCAATTTTCTGGAATCCGAGGGTTCCTTCCTGATAAACCCCCCTGGCATAGTGAGAGTGCTCTGTTTTATGCTCTGAGCAGAGAGGGACTGCTGTTTTATGGTTTCCTCCTTTGAACCTCAGGACAGGATCTCTCAGGTGTTTATTTTTTAACTTGCACCAATTCCTTGGTTCTAATGCTTTTGCTGCCCAAAACTCAGCTGTCCGTGTATAAAAGGAAGAATTAGGTTTCCACAAACAGAGTGCAGAGCTCAATTTTCATCCCCAGCATACATACAACCATGTAAAATTCACATTCTTCATACACAGGTTAGCCCTCACAGTGCTTTATCTTTTCTACAGGAGGAATTTTCTTAACAGGAACGGTGGAGGAGAATTTTGACGCAGAACCAACTAAGAAATTCCGTGCAACACACAGGTAAACTGCTATTTTCGACTCACAGGCAGACTTGTCTCTAACCCTCCAATTCAAGACAGCTCAATTCACCACTTTTTCGAAATATACCATGCATGGAAGAGTGTTTTTGAGCCTACCTCTCTCGGAACTCCAAATTTGACGAAGAAAAGTCCAGGCTTCTCTGCTCCGGAAGGCTATGCTGTACTTCCTGTAGAGCTTCTTCCTGTAGAACTCTTGCCGGCTTCTGTAGGATGTCACTGCGCTTCTGAACGAGCCTGGTACGTGGGAGAATTTTGAAACAGGCCGAAAAGCTTGATGGAGGATGACGGGTTAACAGATTGTGGAAGCAGAGGACGCGTACTTCGGCCGAGGACGTTTGCAAGTGCAAATGAACAACGGGTAACGCGAGTCTTCAGCCGAGCATTTTTGAACTATGGTGCAATTCGTGGTGAGGGGGTGAGGTGGCCGGACCGAATCGTTAGCCAATGTCACAACCATCATTTCTTTGCAAGTCCCTGACCGCCATGACCTCTCCTCTGCAATTAACCATCGCCACCACTGCCAGTCCCGTCGATTTTCCCCGACTGAACACTCCACAAGTGTCAGCTGCACGTCTCGTTGGAAAATTTGAACGTAACTGAGCTTGTTCGGATCCCATGAAGCTATGTGACTGGCTGTGGGTGGCCAGTTGACTGGCCACCGAATTTGTTCAATTCGAACCATTTTCACAGACATGCAGTTTTCGAAATATAGTTTATGCAATTGATGAATGAGGTTAGACACTTACCTGCGTGGCCGTGGACGCGTTATGCAGACTTCGGGACTTGGAACCACTGCTTTTCTTGCTGTTGCCTCGTGCACAGGTGCTAGAACCCATTCTTTCATTTTTTGATGCTGTATGCACGGCTTTGGAACCCGATCCTTCGGTTGGCAATGCTGCATGCACAGGTTCTGTTTGGTTTCAACTGTCGAGGATGTTTTCACGTCCAGGAGGAGCCTTTTTACATGTTTCCTTTTGTTGGTTTTGGCTGCCCCTGCCTCTAGTGTATGTCTTCTCGAGGGATCAGCCGCTACAAGATTCTTGTAGGATGTCCTGTAGCTGCTTCTCCTCCTGGGATGCAGGCTAAACAAGCAGGGATATATTCATTGATGAAGAGTCTAGATGGAGCTTGAACAGGTAGAGTGTGCGAGCCTTTGCTGTTTGACTTGTCACTTGAAAATTTTTTTGTCCATCTGAGGAAAACAGGGTTTCTTGTATGACTGTGCAGGAACACATAACCAGGTGGGTGCAATGGAGGTGGAAAGAGATGAAACAGGGGTGACATACAGTGATGGATGGAATAGAGGGGTGGCTGTAGGCCTAATCAATAGATTCCAAGCTTCAGATCCACTTCCAAATCGAATTTGGCCCGCCCGAAGGTTCTACAAGATGTTTCTTGTAGAAATACAGAACTTCTTGTAGAAAGCCTAGAACTTCCTGTAGGAGGTGGAATCTCGACCCGAATGTGATCAAATCATAGGAAAGGCAAGTGGCCATGGAGGGAGTGTCAATAAGGATGTCCTGTGGCCTGGTACGGACCCCTGTCCTCGTTTTGCATGACCCTATTTACCTGTAATGTATTCCCTGCAACCTGCAATTGTTTTATAGAGATTAGGCCTGTTTTTTTTTTTTTTTGAGAGACAGCTGGGGCACCTCCATGAGGTTTTCACCCCCACTATCTGCCCTGGGCGCCTCGAAGAGATTTTCACCCAAGGATCTTTTTTATTCCATTTCTTTATTTTTTTGAGAGACAGCTGGGGTGCCTCCATGAGGTTTTCACCCTCACTGTCTGCCCTGGGTGCTTGAGAGAGGTTTTCGCCCAAGGATCTTTTTATTCCTGTTTTTTTTTTTTTGATGATCAAGGTGTGGGTGGAATAGAGGCAGAGCCTTGCTCCACTACCAACACTGATTTGTCCAAAGTTTCAATGAACTCCTGCCTCGAAAGGGGTTTCCAGTAGATTTTCAATCAATGCCCATTGACAAGCATGGGGATGGCTTCTTCATCAATCGTCTTGATAAGGATTGAACCATTGTTATTGCATTTCTCCACTGTATATGGTCCTAACCATCGTGTCCTCAGATTCCCTTTGAAATCCTTGTATCTTGAGTCATATAGCAACGCCCAATCTCCTGGCTGGAATTGCTTTTCATTAAGGTGCCGGTCATGCCATATCTTCCTTTGGAGTTGAACTACTTCTGAGTGGAGGAGGGCTTGCATTCTCTGTTCATCTAATCCATTCAGCTGCAGTAATCTTTCACGTTGAGCATGGCTAAGATCTAAGTCCAGCTGAGCTGCCACCCTCAATGTGTTGTACTCGAACTCTATGGAAGGCAAAGCTTTCTTCCCGTAGGCCAGCTCATAAGCTGTGAAACCTGTTGTAGTCTTACAAGTGGTGTTGTAGGCCCAGGTGGCCTCAACCAGGTGATCTGCCCAATCCTTTCTGCTGCTACTCACCACCTTAGTCAAAATCCCTTCCAATGCTCTATTAGTGACTTCCACCTGCCCATTTTCTTGTGGATGATATGGGGTGGAAGTCCTGTGCTTGATCTTGTGATGAGTGAGCAAGTCTTCAATCAGGTTAGAGGTGAACTGGCTTCCTTGATCGGTGACTAACTCTCTTGGGTAGCCAAACTTGTAGAAGATATTTTCCCTTAAGAACTCAACCACCTTTTCTTCTGTCGCTGCTTTGATTTCCTTTGTTTCTGCCCACTTTGTCAGGTAGTCGGTGCACACAATGATGTAAGACCTTTGCTTTGAAGGAGGGTTGATAGGACCCACAAAATCCATGCCCCACTTCTCAAATGGCTCGAAGGTCACTTGAGGCTGGAGAGGCATTTCATCCCTTGGAGTCGGTTTCCCCATCCTCTGACATCGGTCACACTGGCTGATGTATCTTCTGACATCTTGATGAAGAGTAGGCCAATAGTAGCCTGCCTGTAGAATTTTGAAGGTAGTCCTTTTTGCTACAAAGTGGCCTCCATAGAGCCCATCGTGACAGGTTAGGAGGATGTCAAAGACTTCCTCCTCCCTAACACAACGCCTCAAGATCTGATCTGGGCCAAGTTTAAATAGGTTGCCCTCGATCCAAGTGAAGGGGGCACTCTTCCTCACAATTTTTCTCTTCTCCTTTGAGGATAGATGCAGAGGGAACTGTGCTGAGACCAAGTAATTTGCTATATCAGCAAACCATGGAGAGAGTACTGATATAGCAAACAGGTGTTCATCTGGCATCTGGTCATCCACTGTCCCTTCTTCACCTGCATGCAAATCCAATCTAGATAGGAAGTCAGCAACAACATTTTCCTTACCTGGCTTGTCGACAATAGTCAAAGCAAATTGCTGCAACAAAAGTAACCATCTAATGTTACGAGCATTTACATTAGGCTTATTCATTAAATATCTAATCGCAGCATGATCAGTGTGTACGAATGTTTGATAACCAGTGATGTAGTGTCTGAACTTGTTTAGGGAATGGACTACAGCCAAGAACTCTTTCTCGTTTATAGTATAGTTCATCTTTGCCTTGGACAGGTTTTTGCTGACGAAGTATATGGCATAGGGTAGTTTCTCCTCAACTTGTCTTAAGGCTGCCCCTATGGCTTTGTTCGAGGCATCGGTGTGGATGTGGAAAGGTAGGGCTTAGTTTGGACCTCTCAAGATCGGGGCAGACACCAACTTATCTTTCAACTCATCCAGAGCCCTTTGACAGTCGTCAGTCCATTTAAACTCAACATCTTTCCCTAAGAGGCCAAACAATGGCGAGGCTAGCTTACTAAAAGCTTTAATGAATCTTCTATAATATCCTGCTAATCCTAGGAAACTCCGAACATCTCTTACCTTTTGAGGAGGTGGCACCTTTTAGATGATATCAATCTTGTTAGGATCCACCTGTAATCCTTGCTAAGAAATTGTATGACCTAGCACAGTCCCTTCAGTCATCAAGAATTCACATTTTTCGGGACTGAGGGACAGGTTCATCTCAATGCACTTGGTTAAAACTTTTCCCAGTTTAGTCAATGCTTCTTGGAAGTTGGACCCATAAGGAGTAAAGTCATCCATATAGATTTCTACCGAATTGTGGACCAACTCAGAAAATATGCTCAATACTGCTCTCTGGAAAGTGGCAGGATCATTGCATAGCCCAAAGGGAAGGACTCGGTAGGCAAAGGTACCCCATGGACAAGTGAAGGTGGTCTTATCTTGGTCCTCCGGGCTGATTTGGATCTGATTATACCCATTGAACCCATCTAGGAAAGAGAAGAACTTCTTCCCTACTAGTCCATCCAACACTTGATCTATGAAAGGCAAAGGGAAATGGCCTTTCTTGGTGGCTTTGTTAAGTTCTTGATAATCTACACAGATTCTCCCCTTCCCATTTTTCTTGGGCACAAGCACTAGAGGTGAGACCCACTCAATGTCGAAGATGGGGTAGATGAATCCTGCATCCAACAATGTTTGCAATTCTTCTTTGACGATGTCTTTAAGGGCTGGATTCATTCTCCTCTGAGGCTGCCTGACTGGTTTACAATCTTCTTTAATGTAAATGTGATGGGTACAGACCGAAGGTGTTAACGGGAAAAGTGTCTACTCAGAACGCCCCTATCCCACTAAGGTGTGACAGTACCTTAGAAACAAACAGAGAAAACTACTTTCGTGTTCTTCTTTATGAACTATAAACGAAGAGGAATAGGATGAACCAACCTGTGTCTTGCGCTAGTCCTTTGATCCAATCTCTCTCCTCTTTGACAGCTTCCAGCTACCTGCTCCCTTACTTGCCCAGCTTCACCAAGTTCCTGCAAGATCACAGAAGAGGAAAACTACACAAAGACATGGATTTATATTCATAAATAGCTTAGGATCAGATTTCAGCTAAACATGCAAATATAACAAAACATCATTGATACACAAGCATGTAGGAGAAACTCAAATAGTTTTATTGATATAACAAGAAGGTCCAGGAGGAGTTACAACCGATGATTCCTGATCCAGCATCAACCCCCCAGCAAAGGTATCCCCTCTTCACCTCCAACAAAGCATAAATCCCCCAATACTCTGATCTCTATCTAAAAACCAACAGCAATTCTCTGCAATGTACAAAATTCCAGCCTCTGGATCTCTGGGATGAGGGATCCATATATAGATGTATGCAAAGAGGATGAGTCAGCTTATGATTTGACTAGTGGCTTCCCTCTGTCAGTTCTTGCTTCCACTTGGAGACTGAGAGCCTCTTACTCATCCTTGGTCAAACTCAATGAGGCAAGTGTCATTGGGGAAGATTCTGGAAGCTTCCATTGTCTGTCCACCTTGCGGAATGACACTGCCATTTGTCATTTCCCGCTCAGCGCACCCTGGTAGTGCATTTAGGTGTACTTGGGTGCTATGCAACGCAGCTAGCTAGTGGAGCAGCTGAAATGATCCTGATTTGACTGATTCTGAGCAGTTTCTGGTGGAGAACTTCTGGGAGAAGCTGTAACTTGTTGACCTTGTTCCTCTAGGGGTCAGAACAACACTTTTAGGGACTTAGGATCCCTTGGTTTATGGACATTTCATGCTTAGAGCTATAAGGCACAAAAATGTCTATAACAGTTGCCCCCTAAAGTATGAGGTCGTTTATCGGGTGAAATGCTTTATTAGGAGGATTCGAAGTTCTTTCAATGCTGGGAGGAGACCTGTAATAAGATACAATACAATACATTATCTTCATACTGTTTTCATGATCTAGCTGAGGCGGGCATTCCCATGCTCAGCTTTATAAATTCATTTTCATGTACATAGGACAGACAATCGTCTGATGGTAGACCGATGATTCTGATAGAGCCATCATCCTTTTGGTAGGATGATTATCTGTGCTGCAACGCTGTACATTTCAATGTCTTTATTCTCCTGAATATATATCGCAGCCTGGATGGATGAAACTAGATCCGGGGTCTTCAGTCTCGTCCGATCTTCACTCGAAGTACAAGTCGATCCATGTGAGAAATGTTTTGAAGTCGAACATGGAAAGACATCGCTTGATTACCAGTCAATGATGTAAACTGTTAACAAGCGCGAGAGGAATCACCGATAATGATGATGATCCTCAAGGTACTGCAGTACAATTCATGTGGTGTGAATAAAGGAATTGGCATCGAACACCACGCAAAATCTTTCGGTCGAAGGTCATTGATGTATACCTGTCGCTGGAAGTGAGAAACTTGCCATTGAGGCATGCAAGCTTCAAAGTACTGAATGGGGTGTTCCTAGATCAAATTCTTGGATAATGATCTGATGTCGACAAGAAGCGATCCGTCAAAGGAGGGCCTTGATGAATCCCACATCAATGACACGGAACAGAGCAAATGATTTTGATGGAGGTGAAAACGATCTGATGATATATGGTTTAGGATGGCGGTCATGAAAGAATGAAGTATAATGTATGGTAGTGGATGGGACACGGATGACTTCTCTGGATGACTTCTCTTGAACATGTCAGCGACACTTATGTGATGGATTGGTAGCATTTACCCCAAATGTGGATGGTATGGCGTGACCATGGTGATGTGACCGACCGTTCAAACAGAGCAATTCAACAGCATATAAAGGATATAAAGCTATTGGTATACCAGAACTTACTTCTCAAATTCTCGCAGCTTTCTGAAAATGAAAAATCTGACTCTCTAGTTCTTCTCCTCAGGGAACACGCACGAGTCTTCCACGACCTCTCTCCACGGGTCTTTACTCCAGCGCCTTATAGTTCAACCTCTTTCGGAAAACAGAAACTATCCTCAGACGTGCAAAACTGTCCTCAGACAGACGGCCCAGAAGGCTTCGATATTAATAAAAAGCAAGAACAGAATACAAAGCTTATTACAACAGAAATGTCTCAGAGTTCATCACAACACGCATGCTCTCAATCGAACGATGCCTTGAACTCATGAAGACCCTTTCTTAAATAGACCAAAAAACGAATCCAAACTTAGCTAAGACATGACATAAGATAGAAATAATTGAGGGTCCTGTCGGTATCTTTCTCCACCGACGGTGTCTACTCAATTTTTCTTTTGTACAAAAGATTCCTGCCACAACATGTAACCAACACTATTACATTGCTGACAAGAGATTCTTATGCTACGATCTTCTTTTACCAATGTCCTGTGGGACTCCTTGTCTCCCATAAATCTTCTTCGGACGATCCGGCGGATGGCTCGTACTCATCGATGAGTTGTCGATGGTACCTATTCATAAGTCGGTTATACTGTTCTTCGATTCCCTCATTTGGATCTTGTGCATCTGTCATTTCTCCTTTTTCTTTTGGCGATCTTGTCATACTGTGAGATGCTGTAGATGACGATTCTCCTTTTATGATATTTGTTTTGATTCTGTGAAGTCCTGGTTGTAGTGGTGTATACATTAACTCCTGTTTTTCCCACTTGTTCAAAAAAGGAAGAGCACTTATTTCAATATCTAGAAAAGAATCTTTGAAGGCATTTCGTGCTGCTGGTGATCTTTGTACTGCCAATTCTATCCCATCTAATGAATCCCACTTAAATATCTGAAACATATTAGTGGAGCTTTCAATAGAGTGCTGTACCCATAATCTGCAGTTTTCACTCAAACAGTCTCTTTGTTGCCAGCCTAATTCGAAAATCACTGACGTGCAAATTCTTTTAGATATCATTAAACTAATGATGTGGATGACATTATTGTTCCAATTTGGAGACATAATTGAGATGGTGATTAAGGCCTTTTGGTTAATTGCAAATTTTAAAACTTTTGGTTGTCCTTGCAGGCTATCCATTTTATTAATAATTTGAATTTTTTCAACCAACCTCAAATTTCCAAACTCATGGAACCATTCAGCATGCTGTTTGATTAACTCTTGATTGTTACCAGTGTCAGAATTACCAACCCTTTCATGACTAAAGATTTGAGAAAAAGGATTAGGTTCTATGCTATCTCTCATTCTCAAACTATGAAAATCCCACTGATAAGCATATGTCTTCAAATACTGGAGGGATCTTTGTATGCATTGAGATACTCTGGTAACTTGAATTTTTGTGCATTTTCCTTCTTGAAATCTCCAATCTGCAAAGTTCTCAAAAATTTCATACTGAGGAAAGGTATCAGTATTTGCATAATTGTCATCTATCCTTTGGAGGAAAGAGGACTCTAGTTCCTCAAATATATCTGGAATTCTTAGAGAAAGCAGATATTTTACCATTTCGTCTTTTATGGGAATTTCTTCTAAATCCAGAATTTTGGCACCTGTAAAAATACTCAGAGCAAAATCAACACTGCCTATGATCTGATAGTAATTCAAGACTCTGAGTGTCCAAATCATTTCATCTGTGTAGATGCTAGACCATAAATCAGATAAGCTTCTGAAGAAAAGCTTAACTTTCATATTTGGTAAAGAAAATACTTTAACCAAGTTATCATCAAGGCCTAGAGATATACCCAGATTTTTTGACTGCCATGCTTGGCATTTTCTGATCCACCAATTCCTTCTTAGTCTAAAACCAACCAATTTCTTGATTTCATCTGTGACAAGACTTGCATAATTTTCTAAGATTCGAAATCTATCTACAAAGGTGGCAAAACTATCATCTGAAGGGCCTTTACCCGGGATTTCAAAAACTGAATATTTACAAGTTATGAACATCTTGCTCATGTCTCTGGTCAGTACGTCTGTCAAGAAATTTGAGTTACCTGGTATCCACTCGACGTCAAAATCAAATTGCTGAAACCAGATTTGCCAGGCTAAAATCCTGCCCTTTGCAAGTTGTCTTGAAATTTTTGCTGTCAAAAAATATTTAAAATTTTTGGAGTCTGTTCTGATTAAAAACCTGACCGGGGTTAGATATACCTCAAACCGCTGAATCCCGTTGAAGATAGCTAATGTTTCTTTTTCAGCTATGAAGTAGTTTTTCTGACTTGCTGTGAATTCCCCGGAAGCATATCCACACAGATTTTCTTCAATTTCCCCTTTACTATTTCTTCTTTGTTCTAACAATACCGCTGACCAAAAATTAAGAGATGCATCAGTTTGCAAAATTAATAAACCATCACCTGGTGGTTGAAGCTTTGGTAATCGCTGACACTCTTCTTTGAGTTTCTTCACTGCTTTAGTCGCTTCTTCTGACCATCCTCCGTCGCTGTGTCTTCTTATAGCAGCTGTCTTTTCTGAGAGTTTTGGAATGTATTTGTGCAAGTAATTCAGAACTCCAATAAACCTTTGGATTGCCTTTTTGTCCTTCAGTTCATCAGGAAACTGTGTCAATTTTGTTAACACATGGGGCTGCATTTGAATAGAACCATTTGCAACATTTATCCCCAAAAAATCAATACTTTCTTGGAATAAGGACATCTTAGTATTTGACAAAACTATGCCATGATTTTTTACTTCTTCAAGAAAAATCTCTAAGTGTTTCAAATGAGTATGTACATCTGGACTATGGATCAAAATATCATCTATATATGTAACTATAAAATCATATTTAGCAAAAATATAATCCATCCTTCTTTGGAAGAAAGCTGGAGCATTCTTCAACCCAAATGGAACAACTTTCCACTGATAAAATCCTGCTGGACATATGAAAGCTGTTTTGTGTCTGTCTTCTGGCTGAATCTGTATCTGATAGTAACCTGACTTCATGTCAAATTTACTGAACACCTTACTATGTTGAATCTTCTGCATAATTACTTCTGGTCTTGGCAATGGGTAATTAAAATTCTGAGTAATTGCATTAAGAGGTTTGTAATTGATCACCATCCGTGGTTTACCTCTTACTATCTCAGAATGATTTCTAACTAGAAATGCAGAACATGCATAATGAGATTCACTGATTTCTATTAGCTGCATTTTTAGTAGTTCTTGAATTTGATTCCTCATTTCTTGTTCATCAGATGGTGTGCAAGGAATCACTTTTCCTTTTACTCCATTGTCATGTAAGGTGACTATCTCCTGCATCGGACTCTCAGTTTCCCAAAACTGTTGCGGGTTATCCGAGCAGCTTTTCAGAAGTCTCTGGTAGATATCTCTCTGTTCTGTAGACCAATTTTCTTCAATGCATGCAGATTGTTTATTTATTTTTTCTGCTCTGGCTTCATAGATTTGTAGGACCTCTTGCCAATCATTTGAATCTTTAGTCGGCCTTCTAGTTCCTACTTTCTTTTGTCTATTCTCATGCCTAGCTTCAGAGTTTGCAATGCTTAGTCTAGGCACAGATATAGCTTTTTTCTTTAGATTTATTATCAGCTTATCTTGGCTGATAGTTACTGGAAGCACAGAATTTATAAATGGCATGCCTAACATCAAACTTGCTGAAGGGTCATAGTGCTGAATTGCTGAGATTTTTACAATACTCCCTCCAACTTTTAAAGAAATATTGTCTACATAATGTGTGAGCTGGACAGATCCTCCAATTGTTTCTGAAACTAGTATATTTTTTAATGGTTTCCAGAGAGATTTGAACAAAGATGGTCGAGCTAGATTATTTGATCCTCCAGTATCTACAAATGCATCTACTGAAATCCATTCATTTCTGACTTGAACTTCTACTGGAATATAAATCAAGCTCTCTGTTTTCACAATCTTTTTCAACAAAGTATTTTGTTCATTTCTTGTAATCTCTGGCAGAGGTATACTAGTTGATGGTGCAATTTTCTTTTCAAATGGACATAAAGAATTAAATTGAGGTAAAGATGATGCAATTTGTTTACCTCTATTTGTCTTCTCTGATACTGCTGTTTCTTCTGATCCTTCTTCAGAAATTGATTCTGAGTCTGAATCATCTTCTGTCTCACTTGATGACTCAATAGTTGAAGAACTTTCTATATCACTATAGTGCTGTTCACTATAAAAATCATCATCAGAACAATTTGTACAAATATTCATTTTCTGTACAGGTTCTTCCTCTTCATTGTCTGAAACTTCTGTAAGAATATATACATCAGAAATTTCTTCATCTGATTCTACTACAGACCAATCATCTTGAAACTCTTCAATATCTATACAAGCTTTAAGTTTACTAGATGATTTCTGAGGACATTTTCTGGCAAAATGTCCTTCCTTTTTACAAATGAAACAACAATTGTTGTTTCTTGGAGCTGTTCTCTTTTTCAAATATCTGAATTTTCTGAAAGGTCTTTTCGGGTTTGATACTCTTTTGGGTTTGTATCTACCATACCTTTTGTATTTCTTCTTTGATTTAAAAGGTGTCCATGGTAATACAGTTTTGCAGACATTTGAACTCGGGGTTATGTCATGCGCCTTCTTCTGCCAACACAAATATTTGACTTTTTCTGACACTCTAAACAGAAGATCAACCCAATAGACTTGTTCTAAACTTTTCATCTGAACCTCAAGATCTTTCATGATCAGATCTCCTAAGTTTCCTGGCAACTTTGACAAAAAGGAAACTTTTTGAGCAATATCATTAAACAGATTAGCTTTAAAGACTTTAGCCATAAATTCTTTTCCAAATTGATCTAAATATTTTAGATCTTTCAATTCCATGCGGCTAAGGTCAGTCAATAGCTGTTTCTTTTCATCTTTTGGTTCTGGCATAAACTGAGTTTTTAACAGCATTTCAAATGTAGCTAAACCTGCTTCCATGACTGCTATTCTTTCTGCTTCTGTTCCTCCCATCCACCAATCAAATACTATTCCTGCCATCCTCTTTTCTGCTAAAATCATGATAGATATGTTGTCTAATCTTGTTGTGACCTGCATTTGATATAAGGCTCCTATCCAGATTCTAATAGACTCACCTGGATTGGATGAGTTATCTAAATCTAGAATGTATCCACTAGAGTTTGTAGCAAACAGATCTTCTTCAACTCTAGGATATTTAGCTTCTCGCAGGATGTGAGCTTTGTTTTGATTCTTTATTGATGGCATGATAAAGGATGGAAACTTTATTGCAGCTTGTTCTAAAGACATGACTTCCTTCTTAGATTCAAAAGGTTTTTCTGCTTTAACCGTTCTAGAAGATCCACTGGTTAATTTTCCAGTGTCTTTGGAAGTCCCTTCTCCATCACTTGTTTCGGGTACTTCTTCTTCTAAATCCCAGTAATTTGGGGCTGTCATATCTACATGAAATTTTGGGTTTTTCTTACCCTTCTTCTTCATTTTTCTTTTTCTTCTCTCCTCTCTTTCTCTCTTTTCTTCCTGTTGCTCTTCATACAACAATTTTAAATTTTCATTTATCAAATCTGCTTGTTGTCCTAAATTGTCTAGAACATTTTCAGCATGAGAACACCAAGTAGTCAAATAATTTCCTACTTGATATACTTGTTCCAGATCATTGGGCTCTTGTGATTCATGTTCTAGAAGCGGTGCACAATCTGCTCTTGTAGCAGGCTCTTTGGACATTGATGAAGAAACACAAAATTTTGTTTTTGGTGGCCATTTTCCTCCTCTAACAAATCTTTTATTTGCATATCTATATTCTTCCATAGGGGGATAATTCTGTACATGAGTTCTAAACATTTTATTTACAGCTAGAAAAGGTTTCTCTTCAGGTATATACAATTGTTTTTCAGACCGGGGTGTACTGGTGGAAGTAGACGACTGTTCTTCTGGTATGGATAACTGTCTGTAAAAGGACCTTCTTCCACTTTGGACTGGACTTTCTACTGGTAATACATGTTTCTCTGGCAAAACTATTGGCCTGGGAATTCTAGGGTAAGTAGATTGATTTGGAATGATTTTTACCCCTCCATCTTCGAGAGCCAATCTTTTAACTTTTCTACTTATATCATCTGAAGCCAACGACTTATATTGGATATACCAGTGATCGGGTAATGTTTCTTTGTCATAGTGCACTCCTTCAATTTGTGCATTCCTGATTCCTACAGTCACACAGTCTTTCAACACCGGCTGTTTTAGTTTAGGATGTACTGTATTTGTTAACTGAAAGGAAGTTTGAACAATTACAGACAAGAATTCACTCTCATCTGCCATAGACAGTCCTTGAACTCCTATCAAGGCTTTCCAACAATCTTTAAGATGTATGTCTGTCAGACTAATAGCATAATCAGGATAAATTGTTCCGTGCTGACAACCAGACATCAAATTTCCCAGTATTGTTCCTATTCTGGCATGATCATATTCATTGTGCCTTGAATCAAACAATTCTGCTATGCAGGGAGTATTTAAACCATGTCTAAATAGGGGAGCCAAACCAATCCTTATAGCTCCAAAATGTAAGTAATAAAATCTTCCTTCCTTAGCATATTTCCTAAACTTTTTTATTTCATCTTCTGAGAATATATTTGATTGGTGGATGGGAGGAACAGAAGCAGAAAGAATAGCAGTCATGGAAGCAGGTTTAGCTACATTTGAAATGCTGTTAAAAACTCAGTTTATGCCAGAACCAAAAGATGAAAAGAAACAGCTATTGACTGACCTTAGCCGCATGGAATTGAAAGATCTAAAATATTTAGATCAATTTGGAAAAGAATTTATGGCTAAAGTCTTTAAAGCTAATCTGTTTAATGATATTGCTCAAAAAGTTTCCTTTTTGTCAAAGTTGCCAGGAAACTTAGGAGATCTGATCATGAAAGATCTTGAGGTTCAGATGAAAAGTTTAGAACAAGTCTATTGGGTTGATCTTCTGTTTAGAGTGTCAGAAAAAGTCAAATATTTGTGTTGGCAGAAGAAGGCGCATGACATAACCCCGAGTTCAAATGTCTGCAAAACTGTATTACCATGGACACCTTTTAAATCAAAGAAGAAATACAAAAGGTATGGTAGATACAAACCCAAAAGAGTATCAAACCCGAAAAGACCTTTCAGAAAATTCAGATATTTGAAAAAGAGAACAGCTCCAAGAAACAACAATTGTTGTTTCATTTGTAAAAAGGAAGGACATTTTGCCAGAAAATGTCCTCAGAAATCATCTAGTAAACTTAAAGCTTGTATAGATATTGAAGAGTTTCAAGATGATTGGTCTGTAGTAGAATCAGATGAAGAAATTTCTGATGTATATATTCTTACAGAAGTTTCAGACAATGAAGAGGAAGAACCTGTACAGAAAATGAATATTTGTACAAATTGTTCTGATGATGATTTTTATAGTGAACAGCACTATAGTGATATAGAAAGTTCTTCAACTATTGAGTCATCAAGTGAGACAGAAGATGATTCAGACTCAGAATCAATTTCTGAAGAAGGATCAGAAGAAACAGCAGTATCAGAGAAGACAAATAGAGGTAAACAAATTGCATCATCTTTACCTCAATTTAATTCTTTATGTCCATTTGAAAAGAAAATTGCACCATCAACTAGTATACCTCTGCCAGAGATTACAAGAAATGAACAAAATACTTTGTTGAAAAAGATTGTGAAAACAGAGAGCTTGATTTATATTCCAGTAGAAGTTCAAGTCAGAAATGAATGGATTTCAGTAGATGCATTTGTAGATACTGGAGGATCAAATAATCTAGCTCGACCATCTTTGTTCAAATCTCTCTAGAAACCATTAAAAAATATACTAGTTTCAGAAACAATTGGAGGATCTGTCCAGCTCACACATTATGTAGACAATATTTCTTTAAAAGTTGGAGGGAGTATTGTAAAAATCTCAGCAATTCAGCACTATGACCCTTCAGCAAGTTTGATGTTAGGCATGCCATTTATAAATTCTGTGCTTCCAGTAACTATCAGCCAAGATAAGCTGATAATAAATCTAAAGAAAAAAGCTATATCTGTGCCTAGACTAAGCATTGCAAACTCTGAAGCTAGGCATGAGAATAGACAAAAGAAAGTAGGAACTAGAAGGCCGACTAAAGATTCAAATGATTGGCAAGAGGTCCTACAAATCTATGAAGCCAGAGCAGAAAAAATAAATAAACAATCTGCATGCATTGAAGAAAATTGGTCTACAGAACAGAGAGATATCTACCAGAGACTTCTGAAAAGCTGCTCGAATAACCCGCAACAGTTTTGGGAAACTGAGAGTCCGATGCAGGAGATAGTCACCTTACATGACAATGGAGTAAAAGGAAAAGTGATTCCTTGCACACCATCTGATGAACAAGAAATGAGGAATCAAATTCAAGAACTACTAAAAATGCAGCTAATAGAAATCAGTGAATCTCATTATGCATGTTCTGCATTTCTAGTTAGAAATCATTCTGAGATAGTAAGAGGTAAACCACGGATGGTGATCAATTACAAACCTCTTAATGCAATTACTCAGAATTTTAATTACCCATTGCCAAGACCAGAAGTAATTATGCAGAAGATTCAACATAGTAAGGTGTTCAGTAAATTTGACATGAAGTCAGGTTACTATCAGATACAGATTCAGCCAGAAGACAGACACAAAACAGCTTTCATATGTCCAGCAGGATTTTATCAGTGGAAAGTTGTTCCATTTGGGTTGAAGAATGCTCCAGCTTTCTTCCAAAGAAGGATGGATTATATTTTTGCTAAATATGATTTTATAGTTACATATATAGATGATATTTTGATCCATAGTCCAGATGTACATACTCATTTGAAACACTTAGAGATTTTTCTTGAAGAAGTAAAAAATCATGGCATAGTTTTGTCAAATACTAAGATGTCCTTATTCCAAGAAAGTATTGATTTTTTGGGGATAAATGTTGCAAATGGTTCTATTCAAATGCAGCCCCATGTGTTAACAAAATTGACACAGTTTCCTGATGAACTGAAGGACAAAAAGGCAATCCAAAGGTTTATTGGAGTTCTGAATTACTTGCACAAATACATTCCAAAACTCTCAGAAAAGACAGCTGCTATAAGAAGACACAGCGACGGAGGATGGTCAGAAGAAGCGACTAAAGCAGTGAAGAAACTCAAAGAAGAGTGTCAGCGATTACCAAAGCTTCAACCACCAGGTGATGGTTTATTAATTTTGCAAACTGATGCATCTCTTAATTTTTGGTCAGCTGTATTGTTAGAACAAAGAAGAAATAGTAAAGGAGAAATTGAAGAAAATCTGTGTGGATATGCTTCCGGGGAATTCACAGCAAGTCAGAAAAACTACTTCATAGCTGAAAAAGAAACATTAGCTATCTTCAACGGGATTCAGCGGTTTGAGGTATATCTAACCCCGGTCAGGTTTTTAATCAGAACAGACTCCAAAAATTTTAAATATTTTTTGACAGCAAAAATTTCAAGACAACTTGCAAAGGGCAGGATTTTAGCCTGGCAAATCTGGTTTCAGCAATTTGATTTTGACGTCGAGTGGATACCAGGTAACTCAAATTTCTTGACAGACGTACTGACCAGAGACATGAGCAAGATGTTCATAACTTGTAAATATTCAGTTTTTGAAATCCCGGGTAAAGGCCCTTCAGATGATAGTTTTGCCACCTTTGTAGATAGATTTCGAATCTTAGAAAATTATGCAAGTCTTGTCACAGATGAAATCAAGAAATTGGTTGGTTTTAGACTAAGAAGGAATTGGTGGATCAGAAAATGCCAAGCATGGCAGTCAAAAAATCTGGGTATATCTCTAGGCCTTGATGATAACTTGGTTAAAGTATTTTCTTTACCAAATATGAAAGTTAAGCTTTTCTTCAGAAGCTTATCTGATTTATGGTCTAGCATCTACACAGATGAAATGATTTGGACACTCAGAGTCTTGAATTACTATCAGATCATAGGCAGTGTTGATTTTGCTCTGAGTATTTTTACAGGTGCCAAAATTCTGGATTTAGAAGAAATTCCCATAAAAGACGAAATGGTAAAATATCTGCTTTCTCTAAGAATTCCAGATATATTTGAGGAACTAGAGTCCTCTTTCCTCCAAAGGATAGATGACAATTATGCAAATACTGATACCTTTCCTCAGTATGAAATTTTTGAGAACTTTGCAGATTGGAGATTTCAAGAAGGAAAATGCACAAAAATTCAAGTTACCAGAGTATCTCAATGCATACAAAGATCCCTCCAGTATTTGAAGACATATGCTTATCAGTGGGATTTTCATAGTTTGAGAATGAGAGATAGCATAGAACCTAATCCTTTTTCTCAAATCTTTAGTCATGAAAGGGTTGGTAATTCTGACACTGGTAACAATCAAGAGTTAATCAAACAGCATGCTGAATGGTTCCATGAGTTTGGAAATTTGAGGTTGGTTGAAAAAATTCAAATTATTAATAAAATGGATAGCCTGCAAGGACAACCAAAAGTTTTAAAATTTGCAATTAACCAAAAGGCCTTAATCACCATCTCAATTATGTCTCCAAATTGGAACAATAATGTCATCCACATCATTAGTTTAATGATATCTAAAAGAATTTGCACGTCAGTGATTTTCGAATTAGGCTGGCAACAAAGAGACTGTTTGAGTGAAAACTGCAGATTATGGGTACAGCACTCTATTGAAAGCTCCACTAATATGTTTCAGATATTTAAGTGGGATTCATTAGATGGGATAGAATTGGCAGTACAAAGATCACCAGCAGCACGAAATGCCTTCAAAGATTCTTTTCTAGATATTGAAATAAGTGCTCTTCCTTTTTTGAACAAGTGGGAAAAACAGGAGTTAATGTATACACCACTACAACCAGGACTTCACAGAATCAAAACAAATATCATAAAAGGAGAATCGTCATCTACAGCATCTCACAGTATGACAAGATCGCCAAAAGAAAAAGGAGAAATGACAGATGCACAAGATCCAAATGAGGGAATCGAAGAACAGTATAACCGACTTATGAATAGGTACCATCGACAACTCATCGATGAGTACGAGCCATCCGCCGGATCGTCCGAAGAAGATTTATGGGAGACAAGGAGTCCCACAGGACATTGGTAAAAGAAGATCGTAGCATAAGAATCTCTTGTCAGCAATGTAATAGTGTTGGTTACATGTTGTGGCAGGAATCTTTTGTACAAAAGAAAAATTGAGTAGACACCGTCGGTGGAGAAAGATACCGACAGGACCCTCAATTATTTCTATCTTATGTCATGTCTTAGCTAAGTTGGGATTCGTTTTTTGGTCTATTTAAGAAAGGGTCTTCATGAGTTCAAGGCATCGTTCGATTGAGAGCATGCGTGTTGTGATGAACTCTGAGACATTTCTGTTGTAATAAGCTTTGTATTCTGTTCTTGCTTTTTATTAATATCGAAGCCTTCTGGGCCGTCTGTCTGAGGACAGTTTTGCACGTCTGAGGATAGTTTCTATTTTCTGAAAGAGGTTGAACTATAAGGCGCTGGAGTAAAGACCCGTGGAGAGAGGTCGTGGAAGACTCGTGCGTGTTCCCTGAGGAGAAGAACTAGAGAGTCAGATTTTTCATTTTCAGAAAGCTGCGAGAATTTGAGAAGTAAGTTCTGGTATACCAATAGCTTTATATCCTTTATATGCTGTTGAATTGCTCTGTTTGAACGGTCAAATTTGCGGTGAATGAAACAACCCAACCCGACTCAGGCACGGAGTGGAAGTGTCATGTTCAAGAGCGACTTGCTACCAATAAAGATTCTTTGAGTTTCTTCCCAATTTTTCCCCAGTCATTGCTGACCAATACCTCTTTATTTTTGTCAAGCTTGAGGATGATAACATGTGCTTGTTCTATAATTTGCCCTTCGGGCAAACCCATCACTATGTTTTAACGAGCCTAGCGATAGTGAAACTCGTTCTCGTCTAAAGACAAGTTTGTCACTATTAATCTTTTTAACGAGTTTAACGACAAAGATAACTCGGTCCTTTTCATTTTTAGAGAGTCTGAAAAGGCACGTAAAGGTAACTCCGAAATTCCTTTTTCGTCATCTAATCCCTTAAGTCCGAAAAAGTATAAAATAATACAGAAGGGATGAATTTTCAATAGTTTTAACGAGCCGAACAAAACAAGCGCTCGATCTTTTTGTGCAATAATCCCTCAGGTCCAAAAAGATTAAAATCTAGAGGAGGGATAGCACTTCCGGTCGCTTTAACGAGCTGGAAGGCCAAAACTCGGCAATCTTTTCATATTTTACGAGTCAGTTGAAAAGAGCTTAAAGAAGACTCGTCTTTTGAGGAACGTGTGATAAAATGGGTAGCAGCTGATTCCAGGTAAGGGTTGGAATTTTCCAATCACGGTAGTGTCACAAGGATGGCTAGTGAAATCACTCTTCGCAGCTGTTCCTCAAAATGGGTAAACAATCAAATGGAGGTGAATGATCGGCCAATGAAAAGTGGAGGTGACGGTGCAAACACGACCAAGGCTTTAATGGCTGAAATGCTTCATTCATGGTGGTTATTTACCGGGGAATAGTTCATTTTTTAACGAGCTTAAACGCGGGTGGAAACATTTGCTCATGTCTTATGTTTATTTTTTAACGAGCTTGAACTATGTGCTAAAACTGCTCGATTAATCCAGTCATATGATAAGAATGTCTCATATAAAACAACAACTTTTAGATTTTTGCCCCACATCCTTTCTTTATGCAAGTTAGGAAACGACTAATCCAAAAAACAGATAAATAATCGCTCTTTGCTTGCACTCTAAAAGGTTTGCATGCCCCCAGGTATAAAATATGGTTTCAAGGTTACCCCTCAATTTGCAGACAAAACATTTGTTCTATCAGGAGAGGCCTACCTCTTTCAGGTTATCCAAAGATTGTTCTATTCGTAGTGCAAACAAAACACTTCTTCGACGATGTCTACCGAGATAAACAAAAGTGAGCGACGATGCCCGCCAACTCACATAACTTTGACAAGAGAATCTTATTCTAGAATAACCCCTCTTCCAATCACGGACGGGGTACAGACTAGTCATATTCTCCCGCGGAAACCTACCCTATACCCGAAGTTTTCCTGCCGAAGCAGACCAGGACGCATGCCCCCTGGGTTTTAGTCATATCCCTCCGAATTACTCGCGCTCATCGGGAGGACGGACTGGGGATTGAGACATTTCTTGCGTGAAGAGACCATTTAGGGATGGTATATGACTATTTGCTATGCGTGATCCGGGAAATGAAAGCTGGTCCACGAGCTTGACCACTCTTCCTTCGTGCGGAAAACACATTACTCTAAAGAGTGAGGAGATGATGGCTCCCATACAATAAATATAGTCTCGTCTAAGGAGTAGGTTATAATCCAAGGGTCCTTGAACTACCATTACATTCATTTGAACTATCTTCCCTCTCAATGTTATGGGCACATTGGGAAGGATCCCTAAAGGTCGACTGGTTCCTTTATCAAAACCTGTCAGATTTCTCATCTCAGGCAACAGCGATGGCGAACCAAGCGCTTTCCAAGCAATAGAGGAAAGGATACTCACAGAAGCCCCCTCATCTATGATGGTACCAGCCATGACCATTCTATATATTTGAACGATAATTCAGAATGGTATGCTTGCTGGTAAATGGGGTCTGCCTAGTTGATTCCAGTCGAAGGAGACAACTAGGTTGCTTGGAGGTGGGACCGAGTAGACGGCCGAGTATGGCTCTGACGAACTTCCCTCTTGCGGTAAGGGAATGGGTAGAATGCCCCCATGTTCGTCGGAGTCTGTGTTGATGAAGAGAATTTGGACGGTGTCATCCTTGTTCTCTTCAGTGACTGTATCATCCGAAGATAAAACCTCTGAAGGCAAAACCGGGTCAACTGCCGCCTCGACCTTTTGACTTTCGTCTGGTATGGATTCAGATGGTTTATCTTCGATGATAGGCGCTTCAACCGACCACTTGAGCGGGCCAGCTGGATTCTCAACTAGCGACGGACTCGGCAAGAGTTTTTTATATCCAGGAGGAAGTCGTAACGGTGAAACCGGACGATCATCCAAAACTCTTTTCGCTTCGTCTAAGAAGGGACAACGGTGGACGGCATGATTGCCTTCGCACAGTTTACAGGGAAATCTAGCTTTCCCTTTTTGTCCTGGGGCTTCACTTTCGCTAGTTGATGGTGTGCTTTCAACATGATCATCAGAGGTTGATGACACCGGATTGTGCAAACGAGGAGACCAGTCCCTTAGTATCCGAGGGATGCAAGGACAATCTCTGTGAAAGTGGTCTCCTTTGCAAATGACACATGGCGATTTAGGCCTGGTCGGTGCAGTGTGTGGATTTTCGTTAGACGACACTCGTTTTCCCCCATTCGCCTTTGGCTCCTTCTTCTTCTTCTCTTTCTTCTCCTTAGGAACTTGACTTTTGGCTTTGCCAACCCCATCAAGCGAAGAGGAAGGAGGAGAGGAAGAATTAGAGGAAGTAGAAGGTTGGTGGGCAACTCTGGACTCGTCTAATTGATGATTCGATTGTTCAGGAATAGTGGTGTTCTGAACGACATTGGTTGAGAAGAGCCATACTGGCAGGCCAATTGTCAGTCTTGGAAGCGACAATGTGGCCATATGGGGTGCACCAACATCTCCCCAAGAGGAGAAGGGACTAGGATTTCCACCAAGGGGAATTCCTTGGTTGGTAGACTCCATTTTCTCAACCTAAGATCAACATAGGAAAAGGGTATGAATATTCCGTTTAAAATAAAATTTTAGACGCTTTGACACAACTCGTTTTTTCAATTTTAAAGAGTCGAGAAAAAAACAAAAGATGACTCTAGTCTCCTTCGATTTTTAATGAGCCTGAAGTGACAAGTGCTCAGATGGACCTTTTCCGTTAAGGAGTCTGAAAAGGAACGAAAGGGACTGCTCTGGAGATCTAGGTAGAGGGAGTACCAAACCAATCGCAAAACTGCAGAATACTTTTTACGGTACGGCAGTCAATCTTCTCGAATGCTGTGTTCGGTGCATTGCGATCAGTAGGGCGGTCGACACGGCTTCCTATGGATAAAAGGTTTTAAGCCTATAGGGGTCTCCCAATATATACTCGACGGTACGTGGGAGCACAAGTCCGTACTGGCACTTATCGTCTCAAAGTGGAGGAATCACCCAACCATTAGTGAGGACAACAGTTACCAGGCTTTACGATGCCGGAATACGTCTCTAGCCTAGACCTCTAAATGTTGTGCGTTAAGTTCCAAAGCGTTGTTTGATTCATTCAATTTATTTTAAGTTGATCTTTCTTAGAAGTTTGCCTTTTGGGATCACCACGAGATGTAGATGTAATTCCTAAAATGCAATCTAAAGATGATAAGCAAACTTTTATCTCTTTTCAGCAATGAAAATCCTAGCTACAAGGGGAAAAGAAAGACACAATTTTTTCTCAAAGAGCAAAGAGCACACTGTAGATGCACTTTTCCTAAATCAAGCCAAACAGACTATCAATATGCAAATGCACATATGCATGTATTTGTTTTCACTTTCTTAATATTGATGCCTAAAAAGAAAGTTGATGTACAAATCTGAATTTGCTTTCAAGTGACAAACACAAACAAGCTTCTTTTCGAAATCAAAATGTAGAGATGATTACGACACTATGATTTTGAAATAAACACTCGTTTCGACACTAGAAAGTCTCAAATTCAAACCAAAGGCAAAAGTAAAAGCATAATCGACTGTCAATAGCAAATAAGCTTTCTCCTAAGATCAAAATCGACACTTACGACAGATCTAAATCCAAGGACGACAGTATGACTATTCTACTCTTTCAATGGAAAACTGTAAATGATGTAACAAACACACAAAGAACATCTACAGTCTTTTTGTACAAAGGAGGCGGAATTAAGGCAAAAGAAAAGGGGTTTTTAAACAGACACACACTGATTACAGGCTGCAAAAATCAGAGACAAAACTAAAAAAATGAAGCAAAGAACCTCAGCTGCACAGGGCTAGGCTGATCAGCGCACCTGTTACACAGAGAAACTGGATTGCAGCGCAGGTAGCCCTCTCGGGAACTGCATTGAAATGCGGAATCTCTTCACAGTGCCTGCACTGGGGCAGAAACGAGAATTCTATCCGAGTTCTGGGTCACGGTTTGCAGTTTAATCTATGGTTTTTGGCCGAGTAAAAGCAATCAGTAATGCACAATCAGAGGGTGGATTTAAAGGAGGTCTAAGAGCTATCACAAAGGGTAATCAGATCATTTGTGAATCAGCTGTTCAAATCATAAACAAATCCAGTGAATGGATTGAAGTAGCAGGTGTCTACTTTGCATTTGATAATGGCAAGTGCAGTTCGATTGCTACTTCTGTGTTTATGAAACAAACAAGAAGAGAAACACAAACAAACTAACTAGACACGATCCCCCAGCGGAGTCCGCATTTTGTTAATGGGAAAAGTGTCTACTCAGAACGCCCCTTTCCCATTAAGGTGTGACAGTACCTTAGAAACAAACAGAGAAAACTACTTTCATGTTCTTCTTTATGAACTATAAACGAAGAGGAATAGGATGAACCAACCTGTGGCTTACGCTAGTCCTTTGATCCAATCTCTCTCCTCTTTGACAGCTTCCAGCTACCTGCTCCCTTACTTGCCCAGCTTCACCAAGTTCCTGCAGGATCACAGAAGAGGAAAACTACACAAAGACATGGATTTATATTCATAAATAGCTTAGGATCAGATTTAAGCTAAACATGCAAATATAACAAAACATCATTGATACACAAGCATGTAGGAGAAACTCAAATAGTTTTATTGATATAACAAGAAGGTCCAGGAGGAGTTACAACCGATGATTCTTGATCCAGCATCAACCCCCCAGCAAAGGTATCCCCTCTTCACCTCCAACAAAGCATAAATCCCCCAATACTCCGATCTCTATCTCAAAACCAACAACAATTCTCTGCAATGTACAAAATTCCAGCCTCTGGATCTCTAGGATGAGGGATCCATATATATATGTATGCAAAGAGGATGAGTCAGCTTATGATTTGACTAGTGGCTTCTCTCTGTCAGTTCTTGCTTCCACTTGGAGACTGAGAGCCTCTTACTCATCCTTGGTCGAACTCAGTGAGGCAAGTGTCATTGGGGAAGATTCTGGAAGCTTCCATTGTCTGTCCACCTCGCGGAATGACACTTCATTTCCCTCTCAGCGCACCCTGGTAGTGCATTTAGGTGCGTTGCAACGCACCTAGCTAGTGTACTTGGGTGCTATGCAACACAGCTAGCTAGTGGAGCAGCTGAAATGATCCTGATTTGACTGATTCTGAGCAATTTCTGGTAGAGAACTTCTGGGAGAAGCTGTAACTTGTTGACCTTGTTCCTCTAGGGGTCAGAACAACACTTTTAGGGACTTAGGATCCCTTAGTTTATGGACATTTCATGCTTAGAGCTGTAAGGCACAAAAATGTCTATAACAGAAGGGTGGACTCCTTTCATCTCCTTATAGCTCCAAGCGAAAGCATCCAGATGATTGTTCAGTAAGCTACACAGCTCCTTCTCCTGGGAGGGAGATAGGGAGGAATTGATCTTTAAGCTTCTTTCGGGGCCAAATTCCACATTCTTAACTCTGGGAGAGGTCGGATCAGTCACACAGAGGTCCACTAAAGTGCTGGCTTGGGTACCTTCCACCAACTCCTCTAAGGACAATGCACTGGGAGGTGGATTTTGAATCAAATTCTCAATCAAGTCATCCTCGGTTTGAGGGCCTCCCTTGGTGGTTTCTATTGTGCACAATGGTGCAGAGTAGACCTCATCCTCATCTCCCTCTTCCAACCAGAGTGGTAAGTCATGTTCTAGCAGAGGTTGGGCAGGAGGGTATAGGACTAGCTGTTTGGACATAGGCCCATTCTTGATGGTCATGCTTCTAGCTCAACAACTGATGTAAGCATCCGCAGTAGCTAACCAAGGCCTTCCCAAAATGAGGGGGTATCCAGTGAGCTTTGCCTTTGGCTGAAGGACCAAGAAGTCCGTAGGGTACTCCCAAGAGTCAACAGAGACCAGGACATCTTCCACAATCCCTTCGGGAGTCACGGTGGAGCGGTTTGCTAACTGCAGTACTGTCGAGGTCTTCCTTAAGGAACTCTGAAGGTTGAGTTTAAGCATAGTGTCCCTAGTCATCACATTAATGGAAGCCCCTAGATCAATCAAGGTATGGGGGATTATGGTGCCATTGATGTGGACATCAACTATAGGGCTCCCAGGGTCCAAATACTTTGGACAGATTACTTGCCCCAACATTAGATCGGACAGTTGTCCTATGACATTGATAGTCGAGGCATCTCTCTTTCGCCTGCTTGGGTGCCTGAAACACTTCTCCTTGATCAATTTGTTGTATATTGGTACATCTTTTATGGCCTGGAGAAGTGGTATTTTCACACACAACTGTTTAAGTTCTCCCAGAAGTTCAGTCTCCTCTGGGTTTGGTTGCGTGGTTACTGTTAGTCGCTCAGGAAAGGGTGGAATGGCTTTGGGTTCACTTTCTTGTTTCTCTTCCTCATCCTCCGGGGGAGGAGGTTGGTGATCTGGAAGGACCTTCCCAGATCGCAGGTTGATCTCCTGGATCTCCACAACATAGGTAGGGCATGTTGTCTCCCCAGTGTATACCTACTGGGCCTATCTGTTGTTGGGGTTCGGGTTCGGTTGAGCAGGCATCTAGGGTTGTCTTGGAGGAGCAGGAGGTAATGGTTGTGGTTGAGCTGGTGGTGGAGGCAGAATGGCGAGAGGAGAGTTGTATTGGGGCCTCCACCCCGGTTGAGGTGCATTCCACTGAGGTTGTGGCTGGACATGTGAGTGAAACGAATGAACAGTGGGTTGAGTATGGTATTGAGATGGATAAGACCACGGAGGAGGTGCGGACCCAGAAGGATGAGCAGGGGGGCCCAAGAAGGTATGTGAGCAGATTGGTTGGGGCTATAGTAAGCTTGGGATGTCCCTTGCATCCCCTGTTGGTAAGGTCTGGGGACATGCGACCTCCTTTGGTTGAGGAAGTAGAGAGGTTCAGTGGTTGCCTCAGTGCCTTGGTACATGGCTTTAAATTTGGGTAAGTTTTGGCATTGGTTTGTGGGGTGGTCTTCCTCACAAATGAAACATACCTCTACTGAGTGCAATGGACACTCGTTCTTAGGGTGCTTCCTCATACATCTGGGATAGAAAATGGCCAAAGCCCTCTCAGCTTCCTCTTTTTTTTGTTGGATTCGGAAAGTATCAAGTTGCATGGAAATGGCCCGTCTCATCTCACTTTTGAGGTCTTCCATCTGATTAGCAAACTCATGCTTGGAGAAGGCGACACTAGTTGAAAGTGGATTCCCCCTACCTCTTTTCTGGGCTGCCCTAGAATGGTTTCTAAACACAGTCTTTATGTCCTCATAAGGTAGTTGGTAGATGTCCCCTCCAGCTAGCAAATGAAGGGTATCTAGAAGGTCTTCAGGGACTCCTCGGAGCAGAACTAGCTTCAGAGATTCAGGGTCAAGTGTGCACCTGGCCCATTTATAACTAAGTTGGAACCTTTCCTCGTAGTCTTCTAAAGACTCATCATTTCCCATGGTCATCCGGAAGATTTCTCCCTTTGTTTCCTTGGACCTACAGTAGTCCCAGTATTTGTTGTTAAAGGCTTGCTGCATCTGAGCCCAAGTGGTGATACTGTTTCCAGGTAACCCCATGAACTAGCGTAGTGCTGCATCCTTGAGGGTAGAAGGAAAGAGTTTCAACTTTTGCTCGTCCTCAGCATAGTCATAAGTTCGACAAAGGACAACAAACTCAAACAGGAAGGTATCAGGGTCTTCAATGGTCAATCCATGGAAGTGAGGTAAGGCTGAGGGACTTATGTTTTTCATTTTCATGTCCCCATTGGTCTCTCGGATGGGGAAGGCACCTTCTATTCTCTCATCATCTCCTATACCGTTTTTGTGCTCGGCCATGGTCTCAAGAGGAATGTTCTCTCGCTCTTCTTCTGTTATAGGATCTTCGTATATCTCAGGAGGTTCACCTATAGGTTCGTCTGGATCACTGCCACCAAAGAAGAGAGAAGGGTGACTCAGTGATGTGGTGGGGGTGTTGGGCAAGAATTTTCCGGTATTGTCTCTGTTCCTACGAGGCATGAAATGAAAGATTTTTGGTTGCTTTTGCTTTTTTTCTGCTTGTACCTGCAAAACTGAAACAGATGGAATTGCAACTAACTAAAATCTATCTTGCGGAAATGAAAATGTGGAATTGAAATGAAAGCAGGAAAGGACTAATCTATTTTGCTGAAATGAAACTGCGGAATTGAAATGCTAATCTACGCTTGCAGAATTGAAATTGCGGAATTGAAATGCTAATCTATGCTTGCAGAATTGAAATTGCGGAATTAAAATGCTAATCTATGAAAGCAGGAAATGTCTAATCTACTTTTGCAGAAATGAAATTGCAGAATGGAAATGAAATAAACTACTTAGCAAAAGGTTGTAGTAGAAAAATAGAAGAAAAGCAGCAATCACAAATACTCTGACGCTTCCCCGGCAACGACGCCAAAAAGATGGTGGGCTCCAGTATTGCAGCAATAATGCTGCAACTCCTGGGACTCCCTTCTTTACTTTTATCAACTTGGTAGTTCGTAATAAACTTGCAAGCGATGGTGCTGTATGCACAAGTACTAGCTCTTGCCGCAGCTGTCACTTGGTCAGCTAGCACAAGTCCGCTAGGAGCTTAAGCCAACTTCTATGAGCTCTGAGAAGAAGCTTTCTAACTGATGGACGGAAGCTAACTCAAAGGAGGCTAATCTACTTGCAGAAAGAAACTGAAAAGCTAAAAGGAAACGCAAACCCTAGCAAACCCTAATTTTACCAGCTAATCCTACTGATGCAAGAAAGAGGACGAAAGCTACTGAAAGAGATGCCATTGACTTCTAAGAAGGTGAAATGCATGTGTCTAAGCTACTTCTACAGTAAAATCTGAAAAAAAACATCTTTTTGTATGTTTGAGTAAAGTGTCAGAATTGTCACGCATGTGCTTTAACTGGTTTTTGACTGTGCAGAGGTGGATTGGCGAGAGGAAATGCTTGTAGGAGGTTTGGAAGGTTAGAAGAGGGCCTAAGGGGTCCCTAGCACCCTTCCAGAGAGTTTCACAGAGTTTGGCTATCAAGAAACTGCTTTCGTGAGCTTCTACAGGAAGTCTGCAGGGGTTCTACAGGATGTTCTGTATTTTCTACAGGATGTTCAAAAATGGGATTTTGGAGGGTGGATGGAGAGAGAAAGGTGGAGAAGTGAGTATGGGGGTAGGATAAGGGTGTGAGGAGGTCTAGGACTTGGTGGATGGAGCTGAGGAGTGATGAGGATGGTTGGATTTGTTCAAGGAGGAGTAGAGCAATGTTGCACAAAAATTAGGGCTACGCGAGCGAATGTGGCAAACATGAGGCAAGAATCCGAGTTAGGGGATGGAGCAGATGGGATTGATGGAGTACGGGTAGCTGGAGAGGTATTACAGGCACTCTGCAAGTTATTTCCCAAACTGAACAAACAATGACTTGGAAAACCAATGACCTAGCTACTTTACCCTAATCTGACCTAAGTAACAGCAAAGCAAATGGGCAGAAGTTTATTTGCAATAAATCACGTGAAATAGCTATGAAAACTAGGCAATCATGAACCTGAACACATAACCACAACTGGTATCAATTTTTGAAAATGAGAATCTAACACTAATGATTGCATGGTGAGGCAAAGACAATGTTTTTGTTGGCAGCAAGGTCACCTTTGTCCCAGCTCACGATCCCATTGAGGGAGAGGTGAAATCAGAGGTGCTTGATGGCCTTTTTATGAAGATCTTCCTTGTTATTAACCTATCAACTCAATCTGAACATAAAAAGCCTTTCTAATCATCAACAATGACCTAGATAACCAACAAGATTTTAATCTACTTAACAAAAATTATTTTGCAAAGACATAAAAAACAAATAACAATACACAAAGGAAGCCTTGGCACTTGGCTTGGGCCCAACCCCAAGAGCTATAGGCTCCTAAGAAAAACTCAGAACTGATGCCAAATAAAGCTGCTTTTCATTACTAAATAATAATCATGTCACAAGAAAGTTATACAACAATAGCTACAAAAATGAGCTGAGAAAATGACAACACTATAGTGCAAAACACAACAGTTCAAAAAGTAACCTACGAAGGCTGAAAGCCTTCCTATTTATGCACTACGAGGGTCTTCAGCAACCCTCCTTAACTCAAGGGGCTCGGCTGTTCAAACTGCCAGTAAACAATCACTTTTCACAAAGCTGCTCGGCTGCCTTTAGGATTTGTTTTGGTGGCCTGCTGAGCTCCGAGTTGAGGGTGGAGATTTCGAGGAAGGGCCATTTAATGCAAGAGACACCCTTCCTATGAATCCTCACCCTTGTTCCTTCATGCTTGGCTGTCATCTGGCTCATAATTGCTTGGCTTTGTTCCAAAATTTGTCCAAAAACCTAAAATAACCACGTATTAGCCTTCTTGGTAAAGTGACCATCCTCATTCGTTCAACTAACATAAATATACTCAAAAAACATGCATAAACTATGAAAAATGGTGGATTGATCAAGAACAGTTAGGCGAAATGAGCCCAAAAAGTTACCCAATTCGGGGTTCATCATCCCACACCAAGATACAATTTATTATGGATTGGCCAACCCTAACCACTCTAACATAGCTTCACAAATGTATGGGTTTTTCCAATTTCTACGGTAGGTTTGTGTTGGGTTTATCTCATTTCACTTGGCCTTTGAGTCAAGTCACCAAGGGAGGAGTGAAAGAAAAGTTATTTTGGTCCAAATCCCAATCAAAGGAATTTTCCGAGTTGAAGCATTACCTCTACTCTTCACCAGTGCTCACGTTACAAGACCTGCAACAACCATTTGAGATTGAGGCAAATGCCTCTAACTATGCTATTGGTGCAATTCTTACCCAGTAGGGGCATCCAATGGCATATCGCAGTGAGAAAGTTTCAGACATAGTCTGAAAGTATCCCACATATGATAAAGAGATATATTCCATTGTGTAGGCTTGCTGACAATGGAACCATTACATTCTAGGGAGGAAAATGGTCATCCACACAGAGCATAGACCCCTGTAGTTCATAAAGACACAAGGAAAGTTGCAGAATGATCACCATTAGAAATGTTCCACATACCTACATCAGTTCCATTTGAATATTAAGTATAAGAAGGGAAGTGCCAATAATGTTGCAGACTTCCTCAACGAACCACTGGTCATGGCACTGACCACTGTGCTCGGCTCTTGTGGACATGAGAATTCAGAATGGCCACATCTTTACAAGAGTGATCCAAAATTCGACACCACATACCAGATGCTCTTGGAAGGTAAGCAGGTTCCAGAATTTCACTTCCAAGACACGCTATTATGCCACCTAAGAAACCTTTGTGTACATTCAAGTGAGCGTACCAATATGATTTGGGAGGCACACTATAATCGAGTCGCTGGACATTTTGGGGTAGAAAATTAAGTGGCAATACTACAAAAGTATTTTTGTTGGCCAAAACTTTGACAAGATGTTGGGAAGTACATCAGATCCTACACTACCTGCACAATTACCAAACCTATAATGAAGAAGCAAGGCCTATATTCCTCTACCTACTCCTAGTCAGCCCTAGAAATCCATCTCCATGGATTACATGTTGGGCCTTCCTTCTACCAAGAATGGCAACAACTGTGTTTTGGTGGTCGTCGACAAATTCTCTAATATGACCATTCTGGCAGCCTGCAAGAAGAGTATCTCAGTAGAATCCACTTCCAGAATATTCTTTGAATGGGGATGGGTACACTTTGGGATCCCACAGTCCATTATCTTAGATTGGGACAACCAGTTTCTAAGTGAATTCTGGTCAAGCCTTTGGTTATTGTTGGATACCAAGCTCACTAAGTCCACGACCTTTCACCCCCAAACTGATTGTGAAAATCCTGCACATGTACAACTTGAAGAACCCACACACATGGGATCAGAGCCTCCTCTATGTCCAATACAGCTACAACAAGGCTCTCCACATCTCAATTGGCCACAACCCATTTCAAGTGTGATTGGGATTCCAACCACTATGTCCTATTGATGTTACCATACCATTTGTAGCTACTTAGCCAGATTCCACTCATGTCTAGTCCAAAGCTGTCAAGGGTAACAACTTCATTGAGGCCATTCATCACATCCACCAGCAGGTCCATGACATATTGGACAGAGAAAATGCAAATTACAAGCAATGTCATGATCAACATCGGGTGCCACACAAGTTCTAGGTGGGCGACAAAGTTTGGTTACATTTGCAAAAGCAACGCTTCACTGGGCCCCACTGCAAGCTTCATGCACTATGATATGGAATTTAAACCATCCCTAAGGCTGTAGGGGACAATGATTTCTAGCTCAACATTCCATCATTCCTTTGCCTACACCCAATATTTAATGTGGATCGGCTGCGGCCATACTTTCCCCCATTATTGGACACATTCGACATTGTTGAGCAGTTTACACCAATAAATCTCAACCCAAGTTTTATCGAACATGCCACAACTAATAGGATCATGGACACACAAATAAATAAAACTCGCCAACAGAGGATCCAACTATATTCATTTATCAAAGTAGGCCAAATCCTTCACCAAGGAAAGTGGCTCACTAGGGACCAGGTTCAACATAAATTCCCTCGCCTCATGGAGGCTTTGCACGCAATGGGGACCATTACTTCCTAAGGGGGAGGACTAGTCTAGGTGGATATTGGTGGCCACCCGCCTATTCCACCTTGACCTCCATTCGGTTTCATCAGTTTCCTTGATTATAGCAGCATTTACTATTTTTAGCAGTTTTTAGGGACCTGAACTCCTAGAGCTGTTTTGACCACCTAAAGAAAGTTTTTTTTAGCTCTGTCGTAGACTCGTAACAATAGGTAGGGTCCTATTAGAAATCCTATAATACTTGGAGAGATATTTCTAATGAAGTATCGTACACGCCAAACATAGATCATATGACCAAGTTATGACCTTGGGAAGTTGGTTGCTTAGCTAACCCCAATGGGGCCCACAAACTCTTGGCGTTCCATCTCTTAGGTTTAAGTTTTTGGTTGTTTAGGGTTCCCTTTGTTGTTAAATAATAAAAATTCCTTTAAACCTCATTGTAACACAGTTAAGAGGTATGTAGCTGACACATCTCTTCTTAGAGATAACCTACAATCGCCCGAGCTAGTTTATTTGCATTCTATATGTAAGCATATTTCAGATCTCTGATGTTAATGAAATGAAGTTTTATTTCTGCTCCATCTCTGTGTTTATGTTTATATCTGTGTTCTGTTCCATTCCTACATAAGTCTGGATCAATGGTATCAGAGCGATCTTCTCTTTCTCTATTTTTATTTACATGTCCCAACGAGGTTAGGGTATAAGGAGTTATGGCTCAAACTGGGTGAACCTTTGTAAGAACAACCTCCCAAACCCCAACGTCTTCCCATGGAGGAAGAAAATAAAGATGAAGGAGAAAGAGATTCTTTCAAAATATTGCTCGAAGAAGCCCCTGAGTGACAAAGAAATGCGATAATGGACAACTTTTCCCAGATTCTTCGGCGACTACGCACATACCACACATCTTCATCCAACAACCATTTTGGAGGTGCCACTCCCTTTAAGGTACAAGTCAAATTTGAAATTCCCATATTTGAAGGCCAGATAGATGCAGACATCATAAATAGATGGTTATATTTGTTGGAAGGATATTCTTTGGTTCATGATTTTTCCAATCGGGAAAAGATTATTTTTTCACTCCTTAAGTTGCCCCCATGTCAAGGACTAGTGGGAAACCTACTGTGAATAGAAAGATGAGAGAGAACCCTCACTAATTTTAGTCGCCCCCACTTGGAATTCTTTCCGAGATGCCATTAAGGAACAATATTACCCTTTCAAGAGTTATGAAAACAAATACATAAAGTGTACCATGTTGTGGCAGGGAAGGGACCAAGATGTGTTGGATTTCACAAATACTTTTCATACCCTTCGCACGAAGCTGGGTATCAAGGATTTTGAGTGACATTTGGTACTCAAGTATTGCGACTGTCTACATAAGTACATCCATAATGAGATGGAGTTACTGGACATCTCCTCGCTTGGCGCAACCTATCGATACATTGTGAAGATCAAATGAAAATTTAAACAAAAGAAGTGAGACTTTGAATCTGCGAATCTAAAGAAAAGGAAAGGCACCCCCAAACCATAGAAGAAAGGACAAATCCAAGCCAGAGCAACCAAGGAAAAGTTGCTAAAGTTGCAAGAAAAGAACAACACCACAAAGACAAAGTAGGACACGAGAAAATGGTGTGAGTTCCATAAGAGCCCCACTCACAACACATGTGAGTGTCTGTTAATTTTAAGTATGTTCTATGCTAGATCAATTTATTTCAATTTCAATATCTTTTTCAAATTAGCAATCACATCAGCATTAAAGTAAATTGCAGAAGACAAGCCAAGACAAGAGGACACAAGATGTGGCGCCATCCAGGGATAAACCCCAATGTGGGGAAACCCTTGATCAATTCTTCTTTTATGTTCTTCAATAGTTCATGAGAGAAAGAGAGAGAGATAGTACATTTACAACAGAAGTCAACACTTTGACTTTCTATGTCTATATGAGATTCGTTGAAGACATGTTGCTTCAACTGATTCTCCAAGGTGACTCCTTCACCTATCATAGCACTGCATCTTGTCCTCTTGCTGCATAATGCTGCACTTATCATGACCATGCTATGCACTTCATGTTGCTGCTCCTGTCACTGAGCTACTCCAATCATTGAGCTACTATTTATCACTGATATGCACTCAATGACTTCTATGCTGCACTCATCATACAACATCCATCATCACTTTGCTGCCCCATCATGCTACAACCATCACCATGTTGCATCCTTGTTATCTGACATACCCTCAACATAGTCATCTATGACAATATCTTTGTCTAGTAGTGTCATACAACCATCTAATAGCTTGAGATCTCAATAGTATTATACATGACAACTCCATGTATTATGCTAATGATCTGAGCCCTTAAACACCCATATGAAAAGCTTGACTGTGGTGTTATGGCTTGTGGCCTAACACACAATTTTCCTGTAGCAGCATAAACATTATACTTGTTCTTCCAATGATACCCCAACAGGTTTGTTCCACTACTCCATTTAACTCGGCCTTCTAACAAGAAGACACCACCCTCACACGGTTGCACAAGGGATGCTCAAAAAGTCCCTTAACCTTGCTGCATTATGGTTCCTTCTACTGCAGCTAGGGCACAACAAAATCCTTACTTCAACTGTGGTTAGAACTCACGGTTGGATTATGGCTTGAACAAAAGGCCTGGTCTCCTTTTTACCAGCGTATCAAGGCCTCCTTATTACTGTGTATAGGGCAGCTGATCAACCCTTCCTTTGTTGCGGATAAGGCCTCTTCATAACAACGGATAAGGCTTCTTCTTTTACTGTGTATACGTGCCTCCTTTGCTGCATAAAAAACCATTGTTTGACTGTGGCCTAGGGCACCCTTAAATGCTGCGTCTAGGGCACCCTTAAATGTGGCTAAGTCTCTCCTTTAGGACTGCGTATGGAGCCTTCTAGGACAGCGGATTAGGGCATTCAATCTGTGTCTAGAATCTTTCCTTTACTGCGGCTAGGGTATGGCAAGATCTCCCTCAACTGCGGCTAGGATCCTCTCCCTTCAACTGCGTCTTGATGTCTCCTTCATGACTGTAATTTAGGGCTGCGTATAAGGCCTTCACCTTCACTGCGTTTAGGGCATCATCCAACGTATACTCTTGGTGTCCCTCCTTCACCAAAACCCAAAGACGTGGAGAGGAGGAGATCACATGAAGAGTAAGTGTGACAAATGACTTCAAGTCCTCTTCTATTTATACTAAAAACGTAGAGGTTGAATAGACATGAATGTTGGGCTTCTGAGCCTACACAAGTTGCTGGCCGACTTGACAATTTGTCTTATAACACAAATAAATTCATAACTCCATGAATACTTATCGGAATTGGATGGTCTTTAGATCAATCCTACACCTCTCAATGAGAGGGATCCGAGACAAATATCAGCTGCCATAAATAAGATGACCCACATGGAGTTTGGCGCTAGTTGCCAATTTTAACAGTGTCTAGCCAAGCAGTCACTGGTGGCTGAGCTGAAGGCTTTCAAATCAGATGCATGTTCTGACTCTGAGTTAGAACCTGACAAGGGGAATGACAAAGGGAAACAAATTATTGACGTAGATCCCAGTGCCACTATTGCCGCCACCAAGATTTAGAAGATTGACCCCGAAGATCTAGAGGAGGGAGAGCATCTCTTCCACTCATAGATGTGGGTGAAGGATTCTCTGCTATAGTTCATTGTCGATAGCAAGAGTCAAAAGAACCTCATTTCAGTAGAGGTCGTGAAGTGGCTGGGCCTACCGACCACACCACATTTGTAGCCATACACCATCTGGTGGCTTCACTAAGGACATGATCTCTGCGTCAGCCAACAATGTCACCTTCCCTACAACATTAAGCCCTTCATTGATGAGGTATTATGTGATGTTACTCCTCTTGAAGTTTGTGATGTATTATTAGGCCAACCATACTTGTGGAAGTGTCATGTTGTGTATGAATCTAAGCCTCACACTGTTATTATTACTTTAGACAATAATTTTTACATGATACTGGAGGTAGCACCGCCTATCACCATCTCTTTGATCTTTGAGAAGGAATGTAGTAAGATCGTTCCCCAGACTGGGAAATTTGTCTTCCTTATGATTCACCCTCAGGGTAAGAAGAAGATTGTAGCCACATCCACGGCCTTTAGACAGGGCTCCTTCGCACAACAACAACAGATGGACAAGGTCGTGGAGGAGTATAGGGACATCTTCACCTTACCCACAGGGGTAACCCTACACTGTCAGGTCAAGCACTCCATTGATTTGACCTCGGGCATGCTACTACCCAACAAACTGATTTATGGATTCCAAATTCTAGAGAATGATGAAATTAAGAGGTAGATTTAGGAGCTATCGTAGAAAGTGCACATCAGGCCTAGTTCATCACCCTATGGGATCTTGATCATGTTGGTACAGAAGAAGGATGGGACCTAGAGACTCTATATTGGCTATTGAGTGGTGAATAAGATCATTATTCAAAATAGGTATCAATCACACGGATTTATGACATTCTGGAGCAACTCAAGGGGGAAAAATATTTAAGCAAGATTGACTTGAAGTCCGTTATCCCTAGGTACCAATCGAACCCCCCGATGTGTTGAAGACTGCCTTCAAATCCAAGGAGGCCCTTTTCGAATGGTTGGTCATGCCTTTTGGGTTGATGAATGCCCCTGTAACCTTCATGAGGTTGATGGACGACATATTACAACCCTTCACCAACTCGTTCGTGTTAGTGTATTTGTATGACATCCTAATCTTCATTTAGAGTTGGGAAGAGCACCTTCACCACATTCGATATGTCCTCCAAACCCTCCATCAACACAAATTGTGTACCAATTTGGAGAAATGCACTTTTGGTATGACCCAAGTTCAATATATGGGGTACATAATTAATGAGTGAAGTGTGCATGTGGACCCGACCAAGATATAAGTTATTCAGGATTGGCCAGCCCCAACCACTCTAATAGAGCTTCACTGCTTTCTGGGTCTTTCCAATTTCTACTGCAAGTTCATGTTGAGTTTCTCTCATATCACTTGGTGTTTGAGTCAAGTCACCAAGGGTGGAGTGAAAGCAAATTTCTTTTGGTATGAATCCCAACAAAAGGCATTTGCTGAGTTGAAGCATCGCCTCTGCTCTGCACCAGTGCTCACATTACCAGACCTGCAACAACCATTTGAGATTGAGATAAATGCCTCCAACTATGCTATTGGTGCAATTATTGTAGGTTTTAACCTTGTATAGAAATTACCCATAAACGAATTCTTAAAACAAAAAATATACAATGGTTAGAAATAAAACAAACACATAGAGATTTTCCCTTGGATCCCAAAACCGGGACTACCAGATTGATTTTTCATTATGTTCCTTTAAATGTTACAATACATATATATACATGACAAAGCATTCATAAACCTCAATCCAATAACCCTGGATTAGAACATAACCGTAGTTCCCTTGACTAGATCTACAAAATACCATGGGTAGAAAACCGTCATGCCTGAAACAATTTGCAAAACCTATGAAAAAAATGATGGGTAGGTCCACCCACCATCTTTGGGTCCGCTCCCCATCCTTTGGTCTGCATATATATAGGAAAAAAATAATTCCCGGGGCACCATGCCCAGCACAATGAACAGAGGGGGATTCCCCCCCTTTGACCCCCCCGTGCGTGTGACTAGTCGTGGAAATAATATAACACACACCCAACATTCTCCCACTTGTTGTTTTCTTTTCCACACAAGGGGTGATAGGAGGGCTTAGTCATTGGTCTAACTCTACAACACCCATTATTTATCTACACCAAGAAAAATTCTCAGTGCTCATAGACTTTGTCAATGCATCTGCAACATTTTTCAAAGTGTCCACGTTTACCAACAACACCTTTTTGTCCTCAACCACATCCCTCACGAAGTGATATTGAACATTAATGTGCTTTGCCTTTGAATGATAAGCAAGGTTCTTAGCCAATAAAATTTCACTTTGGCTGTCACAGTTTATCCTTATAGCTCGTTGTACTAACTCCATACTTGAACACAATCTATGCAACCAAAATGATTCCTTACTTGCATGAGTGGATGCCATGTATTCTGCCTTTGTAGTTGAAAGTGCCACTATAGACTATCTCTTGCTCATCCAATTGACTGCTCCTCCAAATAGGTTAAACACATACCCACTTGTAGATCTTATATGATACAGATTTCCATCCTAGTCCGCATTAAAAAATCCATGGATTTCCAAAACTGTGTCCAATCTTGGTCTTCCTTGATAGCACAAACCATAATCACTAGTCCCACAAAAATACATGAAAACCCGCTTCACCGTTATCCAATGCTCCTTCCCTGGTTTTGACATAAACCTACTCAATACACCCATTGTGTGTGCAATTTCTATTCTAGTACATACCATTCCATACATCAAGCTACCAATTACACTTGGATATCGAACACGGGACATGTACTCTTCCTCTTCTTATGCCTTGGGACATTGTTCAACAGATAAATTTACACCTGCAAGAATAAGAACCTTCACCAACTTACTATCATGCATATTAAACCTCTGCAGTATTGCCTTGACATACTTCCTCTGGTTTCGCCAGAGCTTCCTCTTTGCCTGATCTCATTTAATTTCCATGCCCAAAATATAGTTTGCAGCACTAAGATATTTCATGTCAAATTTGGAGGATAATTGGGTCTTCAAATCCTGGATAATTTCTTTGTCATTTCCAATCAATAACATATCATCCACATACAAGGCCAAATAAATAACATAATCACCAATTAATTTAAAATATACACACAGTGATCCGCTTTGCTTTTGGTAAAGCCAAGTCCCCGTATATATGTATTAAATTTTTGATACCACATCCTTGGTGACTGTTTTAACCCATACATATAATTTTTTAACCTACATACTAGTTCTTTTTTACCCTTCACCACAAAGCCTTCAGGTTGCTTCATGTAATCTCTCATTCCAGATCCCCGTGAAGAAATGTTGTCTTCACATCCATTTGTTCTACCTCAAAATCAAAAGAAACAAAAACAGATAGAAGTAATCTAATAGAAGCTAACTGGGCAACAAGAGAAAAAATATCGCCAACATCAATTCTCGACCCCTAGGAATAACCCTTTGCTACCAACCGAGATTTGTATTTTTCTACCTTGCCTTTTGCATTCATCTTCTTCTTAAACACCCATTTACTTACAACGGGTTTCCTTCCAGATGAAAACTCCATTAGATATCAAGCCTCATTTTTGTCAAAAGATGCCATTTTATAAACCATGGCCTCTTTCCAGAGTTTGTCGTGCTCTGAATCTACTGCTACCCTCACAATTCTGGGATCATCATCAGTAATAGATAAAATAAAATTTGAATAGAAAGCAGATGGACTGTACCTTTCTCACTGCCTTCTCTCTCAAATTGATCTTCTCAAAGCTAGATCTTTTGGCTCTTCCTCTTATGATTCTTGTTCTGTTGTAGAGTATGATTCTTCCACCTTTAGCTAAAACTCTATTTTCTCATGTTCCTTTAGTAGGACTTCATTTTTAATAACATATTTCCCTCTCTAAACACCACATCTTGGCTATACTCAACCTTCCTTGTTTCTGGGTTCAAAATCTTATAACCTTTTAAAGATGCATCTTTCAGATTTAATATCCAATTTAGTTATTTTCTCCTTTGGAACATGTACATATGCATCATAGTCAAATATCCTCAGATGTGAAAGAGTGGGTTTCTTACCTGTCCATACCTCATGTGGAGTCTTATCCTTCAACACTGATGAAGGTGATATGTTAACCAGGTAACATGCAGTCTCCACTACCTCTACCCAGAATCCCGGTCCTAACCTGACACCACTGAGCATGCTTCTTGCCTTTTCCATCAATGTCTTGTTCATCCTTTCTACAACTCCATTTTGCTAAGGTGTGTATGGAGTAGTCTTCTGTCGTGCTATACCACACTTCTTACATAACTCTTCAAATTCCTTCTTGCATAACTCACCACCATTATCTGTCCTCAACACCTTGATCTTCTTCTCTGTTTGATTTTCCATCAGAGACTTAAATTCTTTAAACCTGTCAAAGACTTTAGATTTCTTCCTAAGGAAATATATCCATGTATTCATTGATAAGTCATCTATAAAGGAGACATAGTACACATACTTACCTAGTGATGGAGCTGACACAGGTCCAAACACATCACTGTGCACAAGTTCTACTATCACTTTTGCCCTCATAGCAGTAGGGGGAAACTCACCAGATTTTGCTTCCCATATACACAATGTTCACAGAAATCGAAATCCAAAGGGAAATTAGACATATGCCTTCTACCGTACCATTACCATGTAAACATAGTTACCAATCAAATGGGAACTATTACATCAAAACGGGCACTGGAGCCCAAAAATCCAAAAAAAACATTAAAAAACAACCCAAAATAAAAAGTGTTGATTTTGCATCACCATTTTTTTCCAGAGTAAAAATTCAATATTTTTTAAAAATAACAGTAACAAACAATAAAAGCCATTTTGTTTGGTGCAAAAAACACATTGAAATCGAAAAGCATTGATGCTGGAATAACGTTTTTTTTTTTTTTTTTTTTTTTTTTTTTTCAGAGTACATTTTCAACATTTTTAATAATGACGTTAAAAATAAAATATCATGACTTTGAAAAACTTTAAGTTTCCAACGATTTTCAAGCATGGCGTTAATGATACAATATCATGTCTTTGAAAAGCCTTAAAATTCCAACGATTTTTAAGCATAACATTAAATTTAAAATATCACTGCTTTGAAAAACCTTAAAATTCCAACAATTTTTAAGCATGGTGCTAAGAAAAATATTTATAACTATTTTCAACCATAACATTAAAGATAAAATATCACAACTTAGAAAAACATTAAAATTTTGACAATTTTTCAACCATGGAATTAAAACCAAGGATAATGACTACAAAGCAATTTTAAATTTTCAAAATATTTCAGGCATGACATTATGGAAAAATTTTATGACTAAAAAAACTTTAGAAATGAACACTTGAATGAAAGAGTTATTATACCAAGAGCAATCTTTTTAAATGCTAAATGTATAGCGATTTTAAAATCTTAGTCTAAGACAACTTGATACATTGCAATTTTTTTTTAAAAATCAACTGTCAAATTGACACCAGTGTAGGTGAGCTCAATCCATTGTAATGAAAAATTAAAGAACAACTATGAAATTAACACATTGTGGGGTAGACTCGATTCATTATAACGGAAAATTTAAAATCAACTATCAAATTGCACATAATGGGATCAGGTTGTTAGACAAGCATCGACACAAGCCTTATAGATATATATATAAAAGAAAGATACATAAGAAAACAAAAATTCAAATATTGAAAAAAAAAAACTAAAAAATAATAACAAGTAATAAAACATAAACAACATGACAAAAAAAATGTAATATAAAAAATATATAGAAATGCAAAAATTCAAATATTGAAAAAAAAAAAACAAACAAACACAAAAATACAAAAGAAAAAAATTCAAATATTGAAAAAAAATAAAAATAAAAAATAATAACACATAATAAAACATGACAACAAAAAACATGACAAAAAAATCAAATAACCGTTGGAGTCTCTGCACACTCTATTTAATCAGCTAAGCCGGATTGGTTTTTCAATTTGTCCTGACGATGAACCACACTGGTCGGTTCGAAACGCGTCGACAAAAGATTGGTTATGTGATTTTGCCGAAGATTATCTAAACAATGTTATGGATCACAGAAGTCTAAATTCCTTAAAAAAATCAAATATAAAAAATATATAGTAATGACATAAAAAAAACCTATAAAATGTAAAAAAAAAATTAACCATACCATATAAAATAAAAAAAATAAAAAATAAAAAAAGAGTAAAATAAAACAAGAACCATTTAAAAAAAATTAAAATTAAAAATTAAAAAATAAGAAATATAAAAATAAAATTACAAAACTAAAATACAACATTAAAAAAAATTAAAACTTAAAAAATAATTCCCTGGCCACCCCGAAGTCCAACCGGCCAAGGGTGGCAAGGGGACGATTTGATGACAAAAAAAAAATCATAAAATCTATATATCTATATATATATATATATATATAATTTAAAAAAAACAAATAAACATTAAAAGACCCATTTTTTTAAGTAAATTTTTTCTTTTTTTTCAAAACAATGAGGAAAAAATTTTAATTATAAAAATTAGATAAAAAAATCAAAACATTTAAAAAAAATTAAAATTAAATTAAAAAAATTTAAATATAAAAATTAAAAAAATATAAAAAAAACATTTAAAAAAATATAAAAAAATCGTTTAAAAAAGCCACTGGCTAGGGGCCCGGGTAGGCAGGGAGGGCCGCGTGTGGAGCAGAGGGGGGTGGTGGTGGGGTTGGCGAGGTGAGGGGAGAGGGGAGGAGAGGGCCATGGGGGAGGGAGCGGGAGGTGAGAGGTGAGGGGCAAGGTGGGGTGGTGAGCGGAGGAGGGGGAAGGGTGAGGTGGGGTTGGGTAGGGAGAGCGTTTTTTTTTGTTGTTGTTATTTTCTTTTATGTTATTTCTTTATTTTTATAATTTTAATTTAAAAAATAATTCTTTATTTTGTTTTTTATTTTTAATTTTGTTTATTTAATTTAAATATTTTTTAAGTTTTTATTTTAACGGTTATTTTAAATTTAAAAAAATGTTTTTGGAATTTTTATTTTTTGGTTTAATTTGTCTTTCTTTAAATTATATATGTTTTTTTGTTTGTATTTAGTTTTTTTTTGCATTAATTTTTTATTCAATTTATTTATTTATTTTTACGAGGTTTATTTTTTTATTTTTTTTACTAACATGAAAATCACCAACTTTTAAAAAAAATGATTCACACTTAATTCAATAGAAAATTTAAGTGTAAAAACTAAGCCTTTTAAACAAAAACGGTTCAACACTTTTCAAAATCAAGATGAAAATCATTAACAGACAAAAAATGTTTACAGTTGATACATAAAAAAATTGAGAGTGTCAAAAATATGCCCTCTAAAAATATGTGTTGATGTTGCATCAACACTTTTCAAAATTAGCATAAAAATCACTAACATTTAAAAAAATTGTCCATACTTGATACATAAAAAAATTTAAAGTGGCAAAAATATGCTCCAAAGAAAAAAGGTGTATTCTGAATCACCATTTTTGAAAATCGAGTGATTTTTTGCTACCTCAAAAAAATAGGTATTAGGTCATTTTTTTGTTTGATCAGTAACTATGTTTGCAGTATTCGAAGGCCCTTCTCTCCAATATGTCCAAGCTCTTGATGCCATAACATGGTATTTTCTCTAGAGACCACTAAGTTTTTTTCTCCACTTGCAGGAACCACAAAACTGTTGCACCCATCAATAATAGTGCTACCCAAAAGTTTGTACAAAGTTCCAATCCGAACTCCTTACATCAACATTAGTGCTCCCCAAACCATCTTGCAGGTATCTTTCTCAAACACTATTTTTACACCTGCATCATCCATCTTGCTTACATAAATCAAATTTCTGGCCAATGCATGTAACAATCCTAGTGAAAATTCCATGTAATAAAAGTTAATAAAGGAAAAATAATAACCATGGATTATGGGACACTTATTCCAAGATGAATGTTGAGCAAAACATCCTAGTGTGGGTGTTCATTTGGTTTATTATGACTAAGGAAATTGGAAAAGGCAATGGCTAAGGCATTTGGAAAGACAAAGTGACATTAATTGACATTTTATTTATGAAAATAATGAAAATTAGGAGAAAAGGAATGTGAAAGGTCACAAGTTGCATGTGAGGAGGAAAATGAAGGAATATAATGGGAAATGAAGAAAATAGAGGCTTAATTGATAAAAAGGATTATGAGGATCAATTTGTATCTTTTGGTCTCTATTCTCTCTCCCTCACACTCTTGGACACCTAGAATTTTCTTGGAGCATTTAAGAATTGGATCAAGAAAGGAAAAGGAGGCAAAGAGGAAACAAAGATCAAGCAAGGAAGAGTATGATCAAGCAGCTACAACAAGATTCTTTGAGGTATCGATTTGCATGTATGGTTTCCTTGCTATATTGGCATGCATGGTGTTGCTTGTGTGTTTTTGGTTCTCTTTCTGTCATTGGCATGGGCTTTTTAGGTGTGACAACGTTTTTCATCCTAGCCTTTCCATTTCTAGATATCCATGGTGTGACGGGGTTCTCATGTTTTGGCTGAGATAGATTGTCGGATGGATTCGAAGCTAAGTGAGGTGGATCTCTGAATAAAAGAACACATGGCATAGTAACCCTTGAACGAGATTGTGGGTTGTGCTAAAGCCAGATTTTATGTTGCCTCGGTGGGCCTATGAATCCTCAACTGGTGAATGGTGGGATATAAGGTAAATCCTAGAGGTGGGTGCTCTCCATCAGGACTAGTAATCCCGGGATGGGATATTCGGTAAAACCTAGAGAGTGGAGTCTCGGTTAGGGCCTAATTATCCAGTGTGGATTGCGGTAAAGCCTAGAGACTAGGAGACAGGAAAAATCCTCATGGTGTAGGTGGAGAAATCCTGTGGCATCCATGCTTGTTTTTTCTTAGTGATCTGGTGGAGATCATGGTAAAGCATGTTATTACATGTTTATTGTTTTGGTCGAGTGATCCGGTGTGGATTGCGGTAAATCTTGGTTTTTATTGATGAGGGTGATGTGGTTTAGCCTTGGGATGCCCTAGTTGGTTCTTTTGGTTTGAGTCCCACATTCATGCTTGGAATATAGCACGGGGGTGATTGGCTGAAGAGATAATTGGCTCAACCAATATATGTTCAGGTGGAACGTGGTAGTCCCATATCGGGTTGGATTTTGCATTCATTAATAAGAGGTTCTTTCCTTGGTATCTTATGTGTAAATGTACTAGTTTATATGTGGATTCTATGGCTGATGTATCCTTGATATTTTTGTTGTTATTATGCTGGTTATAAGCATGTTTTATAACAATGATGATGTATGGCTCTCATGTTTTGATTTGTAAATGAATGAATAATGTATCTATGACCTGATAGATGATAATGCAACTAATGATATAAAGCAACAATGCTTCTTAGCTATTCTCATATAAGTATGAGACCCCTATGCTCAGATATGTTGTTTAAACCTGTAGATTACATATTTGTGACATGTTTGACGAAATTCCTGTCATGGCTAGTAGGGGTCCATTCAAATCCTTGTTTAAGTAATTTCATTTGTATCATTATTCTGTTGTTATCTTTTAGTTCTGAAATGTCATGGAGTTTTGTGCAGTGACCTGGGATCTGGACCTGAAAAATGGCACAAATCTTGGAGTCGTAGGCATATGAATGAGGGTAAAAGTCCCCATACGCACCCATGTGTTAACGGGAAAAGTGTCTACTCAGAACGACCCTATCCCACTAAGGTGTGACAGTGACCTTAGAAACAAACAAGGAAAACTACTTTCGTATTCTTCTTTATGAACTATAAACGAAGAGGAATAGGATGAACCAACCTGTGTCTTGCGCTAGTCCTTTTGATCCAATCTCTCTCCTCTTTGACAGCTTCCCGCTACCTGCTCCCTTACTTGCCCAGCTTCACCAAGTTCCTGTAAGATCACAGAAGAAGAAAACTACACAAAGACATGGATTTATATTCATAAATAGCTTAGGATCAGATTTAAGCTAAACATGCAAATATAACAAACATCAATGATACACAAGCATGTAGGAGAAACTCAAATAGTTTTATTGATATAACAAGAAGGTCCAGGAGGAGTTACAACCGATGATTCCTGATCCAGCATCAACCTCCCAGCAAAGGAATCCCCTCTTCACCTCCAACAAAGCATAAATCACCCAATACTCTGATATCTATCTCAAAACCAACAACAATTCTCTGCAATGTACAAAATTCCAGCCTCTGGATCTCTGGGATGAGGGATCCATATATTGATGTATGCAAAGAGGATGAGTCAGCTTATGATCTGACTAGTGGCTTCTCTCTGTCAATTCTTGCTTCCACTTGGAGACTGAGAGCCTCTTACTCATCCTTGGTCGAACTCAGTGAGGCAAGTGTCATTGGGGAAGATTCTGGAAGCTTCCATTGCCTGTCCACCTCGCGGAATGACACTGCCATTTGTCATTTCCCGCTCAACGCACCCTGGTAGTGCATTTAGGTGCGTTGCAACGCACTTAGCTAGTGTACTTGGGTGCTATGCAACGCAGCTAGCTAGTGGAGCAGCTGAAATGATCCTGATTTGACTGAATCTGAGCAGTTTCTGGTGGAGAACTTCTGGGAGAAGCTGTAATTTGTTGACCTTGTTCCTTTAGGGGCCGGAACAACACTTTTATGGACTTAGGATCCCTTGGTTTATGGACATTTCATGCGTAGAGCTGTAAGGCACAAAAATGTCTATAACAGTTGCCCCCTAAAGTATGAGGCCGTTTATCGGGTGAAATGCTTTATTAGGAGGATCCGAAGTTCTTTCAATGCTGGGAGGAGACCTGTAATAAGATACAATACAATACATTATCTTCATACTATTTTCATGATCTAGCTGAGGTGGGCATTCCCATGCTCAGCTTTATAAATTCATTTTCATGTACATAGGACAGACAATCGTCTGATGGTAGACTGATGATTCTGATAGAGCCATCATCCTTTTGGTAGGATGATTATCTGTGCTGCAATGCTGTACATTTCAATGTCTTTATTTTCCTGAATATATATCGCAACCCGGATGGATGAAACTAGATCCGGGGTCTTCAATCTCGTCCGATCTTCACTCGAAGTACAAGTCGATCCATGTGAGAAATGTTTTGAAGTCGAACATGGAAAGACATCGCTTGATTACCAGTCAATGATGTAAACTGTTAACAAGCGCGAGAGAAATCACCGATAATGATGATGACCCTCAAGGTACTGCAGTACAATTCACGTGGTGTGAATAAAGGACTTGGCGTCGAACACCACGCAAAATCTTTCGGCCGAAGGTCATTGATGTATACCTATCGTTGGAAGTGAGAAACTTGCCATTGAGGCATGCAAGCTTCAAAGTACTGAAGGGGTGTTCCTAGATCAACTTCTTGGATAATGAGCTGGTGTCGACAAGAAGTGATCCGTCAAAGGAGGGCCTTAATGAATCCCACATCAATGACACAGAACAGAGCAAATGATTTTGATGGAGGTGAAAACGATCTGATGATATATGGTTCAGGATGGCGGTCATGAAAGAATGAAGCGTAATGTATGGTAGTGGATGGGACACGGGTGACTTCTCTGGATGACTTCTCTTGAACATGTCGGCAACACTTATGTGATGGATTGGTAGCATTTACCCCAGATGTGGATGGTATGGCGTGACCATGGTGATGTGACCGGTGAATGAAACAACCCAACCCGACTTAGGCACGGAGTGGAAGTGTCATGTTCAAGAGCGACTTGCTACCAATAAAGATTCTTTGAGTTTCTTCCCAATTTTTCCCCAGTCATTGCTGACCAGTTCTCTTTATTTTTGTCAAGCTTGAGGAGGATAACATATGCTTGTTCTATAATTTGCCCTTCGGGCAAACCCATCGCTATGTTTTAACGAGCCTAGCGATAGTGAAACTCGTTCTCGTCTAAAGACAAGTTTGTCGCTATTAATATTTTTAACGAGTTTAACGACAAAGATAACTCGGTTCTTTTCATTTTTAGAGAGTCTAAAAAGGTACGTAAAGATAACTCCAGAATTCCTTTTTCGTCATCTAATCCTTTAAGTCCGAAAAAGTATAAAACAATACAGAAGGGATGAATTTTCGATAGTTTTAACGAGCCGAACAAAACAAGCGCTCGATCTTTTTGTGCAATAATCCCTCAGGTCCAAAAAGATTAAAATCTAGAGGAGGGATAGCACTTCTGGTCACTTTAACGAGTTGGAAGGCCAAAACTCGGCAATCTTTTCATATTTTACCTGTCAGTTGAAAAGAGCTTAAAGAAGACTCGTCTTTTGAGGAACGAGTGATAAAATGGGTAGCAACTGATTCCAGGTAAGGGTTGGAATTTTCCAATCACGGCAGTGTCACAAGGATGGCTAGTGAAATCACTCTTCACAGCTGTTCCTCAAAATGGGTAAACAATCAAATGGAGGTGAATGATCGGCCAATGGAAAAGTGGAGGTGACGGTGCAAACACAACCAAGGCTTTAATGGCTGAAATGCTTCATTCACGGTGGTTATTTACCAGGGAATAGTTCATTTTTTAACGAGCTTAAACGCGGGTGGAAACATTTGCTCATGTCTTATGTTTATTTTTTAACGAGCTTGAACTATGTGCTAAAACTGCTCGATTAATCCAGTCTTGTGATAAGAATGTCTCATATAAAAACCGGCAAGCTTTCGAGTGTTGCCCCACATCCTTTCTTTATGCAAGTTAGGAAACGACTAATCCAAAAAACAGATAAATAATCGCTCTTTGCTTGCACTCCAAAAGGTTTGCATGCCCCCAGGTATAAAACAGAGTTTCAAGGTTACCTCTACTTCTTTCCGCCAAAACTTTTGTTTTAGCGAGAGAGGCCTACCTCTTACAGGTTACCCAAAGATTGTTCTATTTACGACGTAAACAAAACACTTCTTCGGCGATGTTGCTCGAAATAAACAAAGGTGAGTGACGATGCCCGCCAACTCACATAACTTTGACAAGAGAATCTTATTCCAGAATAACCCCTCTTCCAATCACGGACGGGGTACAGACTAGTCATACTCTCCCGCAGAAACCTACCCTATACCCGAAGTTTTCCTGCCGAAGCAAACCAGGATGCATGCCCCCTGGGTTTCAGTCATATCCCTCCGCATTACTCGCGCTCATCGGGAGGACGGACTGGAGATTGAGACATTTCTTGCGTGAAGAGACCATTTAGGGATGGTATATGACTATTTGCTATGCGTGATCCGGGAAATGAAAGCTGGTCCACGAGCTTGACCACTCTTCCTTCGTGCGGAAAACACATTACTCTAAAGAGTGAGGAGACGATGGCTCCCATGCAATAAATATAGTCTCGTCCAAGGAGTATATTGTAATCTAAGGGTCCTTGAACTACCATTACGTTCATTTGAACTGTCTTCCTTCTCAATGTTATGGGCACATTGGGAAGGATCCCTAAAGGTCGACTGGTTCCTTTATCAAAGCCTGTCAGATTTCTCATCTCAGGCAATAGCGATGGCGAACCAAGCGCTTTCCAAGCAATAGAGGAAAGGATACTCACAGAAGCCCCCTCATCTATGATGGTACCAGCCATGACCATTCTATATATTTGAACGATAATTCAGAATGGTATGCTTGCTGGTAAATGGGGTCTGCCTAGTTGATTCCAGTCGAAGGAGACAACTAGGTTGCTTGGAGGTGGGACCGAGTAGACGACTGGGTATGGCTCTGACGAACTTCCCTCCTGCGGTAAGGGAATGGGTAGATTGCCCCCATGTTCGTCGGAGTCTGTGTTGATGAAGAGAATTTGGACGGTGTCATCTTTGTTCTATTCAGTGACTGTATCATCCGAAGATAAAACCTTTGAAGGCAAGACCGGGTCAACTGCCGCCTCGACCTTTTGACTTTCGTCTGGTATGGATTCAGATGGTTTATCTTCAATGATAGGCACTTCATCCAACCACTTGAGTGGGCCAGCTGGATTCTCAACTAGCGACGGACTCGACAAGAGTTTTTTATATCCAGGAGGGAGTCGTAACGGTGAAACCGGACGATCATCCAAAACTCTTTTCGCTTCGTCTAAGAAGGGACAATGGTGGACGGCATGATTGCCTTCGCACAGTTTACAAGGAAATCTAGATTTCCCTTTTTGTCCTGGGGCTTCACTTTCACTAGTTGACGGTGTGCTTTCAACATGATCACCAGAGGTTGATGACACCGGATTGTGCAAACGAGGAGACCAGTCCCTTAGTATCCGGGGGATGCAAGGACAATCTCTATGAAAGTGGTCTCCTTTGCAAATGACACATGGTGATTTAGGCCTGGTCGGTGCAGTGTGTGGATTTTTGTTAGACGACACTCGTTTCCCCCATTCGCCTTTGGCTCCTTCTTCTTCTTCTCTTTCTTCTTCTTTTCCTTCTTCTCCTTAGGAACATGGCTTTTAGCTTTACCAGTTCCATCAAGCGAAGAGGAAGAAGGAGAGGAAGAATTATAGGAAGTAGAAGGTTGGTGGGTAACTCTGGACTTGTCTATTTGCTGATTCGATTGTTCAAGAATAGTGGTGTTTGAACGACATTGGTTAAGAAGAGCCATACTGGCAGGCCAATTGTCAGTCTTGGAAGCGACAATGTGGCCATATGGGGTGCACCAACATCTCCCCAAGAGGAGAAGGGACTAGGATTTCCACCAAGGGGAATTCCTTGGTTGGTAGACTCCATTTTCTCAACCTAAGATCAACATAGGAAAAGGGTATGAATATTCTGTTTAAAATAAATTTTTAGACGCTTTGACACAACTCGTTTTTTCAATTTTAAAGAGTCGAGAAAAAAACAAAAGATGACTCTAGTCTCCTTCGATTTTTAATGAGCTTGAAGTGACAAGTGCTCAGATGGACCTTTTCCATTAAGGAGTCTGAAAAGGAACGAAAGGGACTGCTCTAGAGATCTAGGTAGAGGGAGTACCAAACCAATTGCAAAACTGCAGAATACTTTTTACGGTACGACAGTCAATCTTCCCGAATGCTGTGTTCGGTGCATTGCGATCAGTAGGGCGGCCGACACGGCTTCCTATGGATAAAAGGTTTTAAGCCTATAGGGGTCTCCCAATATATACTCGATGGTACATGGGAGCACAAGTCTGTACTGGTACTTATCGTCTCAAAGTGGAGGAATCACCCAACCATCAGTGAGGACAACAGTTACCAGGCTTTACGACGCCGAAATACGTCTCTAGCCTAGACCTCTAAATGTTGTGCGTTAAGTTCCAATGCGTTGTTAGATTCATTCAATTTATTTTAAGTTGATCTTTCTTAGAAGTTTGCCTTTTGGGATCACCATGAGATGTAGATGTAATTCCTAAAATGCAATCTAAAGATGATAAGCAAACTTTTATCTCTTTTCAGCAATGAAAATCCTAACTACAAGGGGAAAAGAAAGACACAATCTTTTCTCAAAGAGCAAAGAGCACACTGTAAATGCACTTTTCCTAAATCAAGCCAAGCAGACTATCAATATGCAAATGCACATATGCATGTATTTGTTTTCACTTTCTTAATATTGATGCCTAAAAAGAAAGTTGATGTACAAATCTGAATTTGCTTTCAAGTGACAAACACAAACAAGCTTCTTTTCGAAATCAAAAGGTAGAGATGATTACGACACTTTATGATTTTGAAATAAATACTCATTTCGACACTAGAAAGTCATAAATTCAAACCAAAGGCAAAAGTAAAAGCATAATCGACTGTCAACAACAAATAAACTTTCTCCTAAGATCAAAATCGACACTTACGACAGATCTAAATCAAAGGACGACAGTATGACTATTCTACTTTTCAATGGAAAACTGTAAATGATGTAACAAACACACAAAGAACATCTACAGCCTTTTTTTACAAAGGAGGCGGAATTAAGGCAAAGAAAAGGGGTTTTTAAACAGACACATACTGATCACAGGCTGCAAAAATCAGAGACAAAACTGAAAAAATGAAGCAAAGAACCTCAGCTGCACAGGGCTAGGCTGATCAACGCACCTGTTACACAGAGAAACTGGATTGCAGCGCAGGTAGCCCTCTCGGGAACTGCGTTGAAATGCAGAATCTCTTCACAGAGCCTGCGCTGGGGCAGAAACGAGAATTCTATCCGGGTTTTGGGTCACGGTTTGTAGTTTAATCTATGGTTTTTGGCCGAGTAAAGGCAATCAGTAATGCACAATCAGAGGGTGGATTTAAAGGAGGTCTAAGAGCTATAACAAAGGGCAATTAGATCATTTGTGAATCAGCTGTTCAAATCATAAACAGATCCAGTGAATGGATCGAAGTAGCAGATGTCTACTTTGCATTTGTTAATGGCAAATGCAGTTCGATTGCTACTTCTATGTTTATGAAACAAACAACAAGAGAAACACAAACAAACTAACTAGACACGATCCCCAGTGGAGTCGCCATTTTGTTAACGGGAAAAGTGTTTACTCAAAACGACCTTATCCCACTAAGGTGTGACAGTGACCTTAGAAACAAACAAGGAAAACTACTTTCGTATTCTTCTTTATGAACTATAAACGAAGAGGAATAGGATGAACCAACCTGTGTCTTGCGCTAGTCCTTTTGATCCAATCTCTCTCCTCTTTGACAGCTTCCAGCTACCTGCTCCCTTACTTGCCCAGCTTCACCAAGTTCCTGTAAGATCACAGAAGAAGAAAACTACACAAAGACATGGATTTATATTCATAAATAGCTTAGGATCAGATTTAAGCTAAACATGCAAATATAACAAACATCAATGATACACAAGCATGTAGGAGAAACTCAAATAGTTTTATTAATATAACAAGAAGGTCCAGGAGGAGTTACAACCGATGATTCCTGATCCAGCATCAACCTCCCAGCAAAGGAATCCCCTCTTCACCTCCAACAAAGCATAAATCACCCAATACTCTGATATCTATCTCAAAACCAACAACAATTCTCTGCAATGTACAAAATTCCAGCCTCTGGATCTCTGGGATGAGGGATCCATATATAGATGTATGCAAAGAGGATGAGTCAGCTTATGATCTGACTAGTGGCCTCTCTCTGTCAGTTCTTGCTTCCACTTGGAGACTGAGAGCCTCTTACTCATCCTTGATCGAACTCAGTGAGGCAAGTGTCATTGGGGAAGATTCTGGAACCTTCCATTGTCTGTCCACCTCGCGGAATGACACTGCCATTTGTCATTTCCCGCTCAACGCACCCTGGTAGTGCATTTAGGTGCGTTGCAACGCACTTAGCTAGTGTACTTGGGTGCTATGCAACGCAGCTAGCTCGTGGAGCAGCTGAAATGATCCTGATTTGACTGATTCTGAGCAGTTTCTGGTGGAGAACTTTTGGGAGAAGCTGTAATTTGTTGACCTTGTTCCTTTAGGGGCCGGAACAACACTTTTAGGGACTTAGGATCCCTTGGTTTATGGACATTTCATGCTTAGAGCTGTAAGGCACAAAAATGTCTATAACACCATGCCTTGCTGTGGGAGCGAATGGAGCCTCCCAGACGCACCCTTGTCCATATCAAGGGAGTGTCCAGGGGTTTAATGGTCTAAAAATTCAGTGGGAACTAGGGACTAGTCATGGGGATGATTGGGAAGGCTTTTGAGAGTCCTGTAGCAGGTATAGAAGGTTCATGTTGTGGGTTTCCATTGATTCCACTTCCTTAAGGTCACCTAGGAGGTTGAATCCCATTATAGTGGCCTCTCATCACATATTTACCCCGGTTGGATGGTTACTTGGGTAGATGTGGGATGGGGGTGTTATAGAGTGGTATTAGAGCGGGTTTCCCTCTCTTTGGGTTAGATATGATACCACATAGTGGAATCAGAGCATGGTTCATCCCTCACACATGATGGGTTGTGTGTTGGTTATTCATTCATGTCGGTTTCATATGTGTTTATTATGTTGTAAGACCGTGTGCTTATTACATTTGTATAGTATGGGCTATGGTTGTAGTGATATTGCCATGTGAAAGTGAGGGTGTTGTCGTGGAATGTGTCATCATGAGTGTATGATTGGTTACATGTTGTTTATGCTTGTGTATTGTCAGTGTACATTGGTATGGTTTTTGTTTTCATGCATGAGGTCATGGTGTGTGGTTGATATGGTCATGCATTGATGACTAGACTCTAGCTAGAATGATGTTTATGTGTTGATACACCTATTTTTTATATGTCTATATGTTGTTATGATTATGTTTGTACATGTATTACATTGATTTGGTTGATCTTGCAGATGAGATATCCTCCCCAAATTATGCTAAGGTACATTGGTTTATTGTGATTTGGTTTAGCTGACATAGTATGCCTTGCAAGAAAAAGACAAAAAAATGACTAGCAAGATGGTAGACTACAAAGATTCTCCCTATGAATCAGATGAGCAACATGGTGTTGGGCACTCTTATGATTTAGTAGACACATTGAGAAGTTTGAAGGAAGAAATAAGGAGTTGTAAGGTGGACAATGACAAAATCATGTAGGCATAAGAGAAACAAGAAGAGGTTAATGCAATACTCCTTTAGAGTTTGTCAGAATTGCAGCGACAGGGGCCACTTTGGATCAACCATGGGCAAGAGGACAAAACTAATGGGGCATATGGCAGTAGGTCTCATGGTGGTCACAGGTCAGATAAAGATGACATAGTGAGAGATGGCAGGCTATTGGATACTCCAGATAGGAGAGGTGATGGACATAGGTACTACTCTAGTTCTGGTTCTGATAGGCATTATGATTGTCATCATTATCATCCTTACAAGAGGAGTGATAGGGGATACTTTCTAGATGAATTTAAGAAAGCAAAGCCACCTACTTTTGATGGAGATTTGAAGAAGCCAGAAGATGTAGAGGCTTGGATACTTGGGATGAAGAAGTTCTTTGAGTTGCATAATTACACAGATAATATGAGTGCCAGAGTAGCTACCTTGAGGCTGATAGGTAAAGAAAATATCTGGTGGGAAGATGTGAAGCGATTCAGAGACATCAAGATATAGGACTTGATTTGGCATGAGTTCAAGAGGATTTTCAGGAAGAAGTACTTGTCATAAAGGTACTACGATGGTAAGGCCAAAGAATTCTATGAGCTAAAGATGGGATCAATGATAGATGAAGAGTACATGATTAAGTTCCTCGAGTTATTGAGGTATGTATCGTATCTTAAATATGAGAAGGCTAAAGTTCACTGATTTGTCAGTGGTTTGCCCTTAGAATTTAGAGATAGGATTGAGTATGATGAGCCTCGGTCAGTTGAGGAAGTTATTGGGAAATTGAAGCATTTCTATGAGAAGTCGAAGCGAAAAATGAATCTTAGCAAGGGTGGAGAGGGAAAGATAAAGGTAAAGGTAAATGACAACCGAAAATAAAAAGGCCTCATAATTTAGAGGAGAAAGAAAATGTGGCACCACAAAAGAAGTTCAATGCAGCTACACATGGACATGGGTCACTGCAAAAAAATAAAGGTGATGGTACTGGGCAGTTGGAGTGTTGGATATGCGGTAAGGAGCATCTCAAGAGAGATTTTCCACAGAATCAGGGTGGTAGGCCTCATATATATATTGCACAGGAGGTGCAGATTGTTGGGGATGTTGGTTAGAGAGTTCCTCGTATCTATACAACATTGGATAATAGGTAGGCAAACCATCAAGCATCTATCATTGAAATGGATAGTAAGCTTTGTGACCAAGTCATTTCTATTTTGATTGACCATGGATCTAATCATAGTTATGTTAGTCCTCACAGGGTGGATAAGTGTGGTTTGAATAAAGAAGTGCATGTAGAGTCTTGGTTGTTGATATATATTGTCATTGATGTCAATATGGAAATATTCTAGGAAGCAAGAAGCCATGAGGAGAACCCAGAGGAAAGCCAAGACAGTCAAGCCATTGGAAAGACTATCGGAGGTGGAGGAATTCATCAAAAGAGGAGTATTGCAGAATATAAAAACAGAGCATATCGAAGGAGCAAAGCAGAGCTATTGGAGGAGCAAAACAAAGCTATCAGAGCTACAGGAGGAGCCATATATACGCCAAAGAAGAACTATCGGAGGAGCACAAAGAAGAGCGGAAGAGTTAAAAGAGGCAGAGCATTATATACTATATATATGCAATATACACTATCTGAGGCAGAAAATATATATATATGTAAGTGTTCTGAAGCATGCTTTTCAATGTATTTAATATATTATGGCTCTAAGCCTTGCCGCATTAAAACTTGCGAATTGCAACACACACACACACACACACATATATTATATAGCTGTGATAAGTTGCAGAACTGCTGCAACATTATGAAAGGCTCTATTGTTATATCGCATCTGCCCATTGGAACTCGCATATCGCAATACACAAAGGATTGTCACCCCTGAAAGCACCGACTGTGATATATGTTGCAGACTAGATGCAACATTACAATTTGACTAAATGCTATATCGCGTCCGCCATGTTGGAAGTTATCCATTGCAAGTTATAAATGGATGGTGCTATAAACTACGATTGTGATTACACACGAACCCAAAGGGGTTGTCAACTGTTGCTTAATATCATATTGCATCCACAGGAAAATCGGCCATCGGCCATCGGCAAAGTCATGAGATCGACTTATAAAAGACCTTCGAAAGCCGCGATTGTCGATTGCGATAATGGGGGAGCGGACCCGATGCAGTTATAGATGCGGGTGTAATGATTTTGAAGTTCGCCCTTAAGCGTTTTGGTCGGGTTTTTCCATATATTCCTATGTATTTCAATATTTGTATTGCTGGGGGTTTTTTAGGCCAAAATATTATAATAACGGTTTTGATAGATCAGTGGGCTTGAACGATGGCGATTGCAATTGCGATGGTGACATGGCAGGTGGGGCCTCTGATTGGTACAGTCTCTCTGTAAAACAATAAAGTCCTGTGTATGCCTATTATTATTGAAAAAGGGGCTCTGTTACAGTTTTTAATATGCAACATGTTTTCTCTATGTATTTCGACCCTCCCTTATGAATTTACCTGTCCCTGGAGTGTTGCTGAACTCGAAGAGATAGAGGAAGCCAAAAACCGGGAAGCCAAAGGAAAAGCTAGCGTAGAAGAAGCCAAAGTGACATGAAGAATCAAGACGCTGAAGAGGCAAGTAAGCGTAGAGGAAGCTGAAGCAAGTGTTGAGGAAGACGAAGAGCCAACGGAAAGCAGAAACCAATAGTCAGAGGCATCAAGAATACATAAAACCGGAAAAAGAAGGAAAGGTGTGTGTGCATGTGAATAATCAGAGTTAGAGGAAGCCAAAGTTCAGGTAGAGGCGGAAGAAGTAGGAGAACATAAGTGAATCATAAGCTCAACAGGTTTGGGATCAGAGAACTACAGAAAAACAGATTATGATAGTTTACAATAAAGGGTTGGAGCCTCAGAATTGAAAAGATTGGAGTCCTTGGGAGTTGGTGCTCCTAAGTCTAGGATTGTTGCCTTGGCAAAATAGAGTTGGTGCTGTGGAGGTTGGAGCCTCACAAAAGTCCAAGTTGGTGCTTGGCAACTGATTGCAACCATTTATATATTGTATCTATTTTTTTGCACATATTATATTAATAAAAGCATTTATTCCAGCTATCTATTTCTATGTTCCTTATATAAATGTTTTTGCTAATAAAAAGAACAATTGAAAAGAAATACTGATTCACCCCCCCCCCCCCCCCCCAGTATTTCCAACAATTGGTATCAGAGTGGGCTTCTTCATATTAGAGTAACAACTTGAAGAAGGATTCGTAGTCATGATGAGAAATCACAAAGCATCATGAAGACCTCCTCTGTTTGACAACACCAATTTTAGTTTCTGGAAAAAGAGAATGACCTACTACTTAATGTCCCTTGGACCTGAAGTCTGGCATTCGGTTCTAAATGAGTACCCAATTCCTTCCACTCTTCCAACAAATCAAGATGAGAGGAAAGCCTACGTTTCAAATGCAAAAGCCTTAAACTCCATCACTAGTGGAATCACTGATTCTAAATTTACAAAAGTCATGAATTGTAACTCTGCCAGAGAAATGTGGGATAAGTTAATTGGCTTATACGATGGGGACTCAAAAGTCAAGAAGGCAAAGCTTCAAACTCATAGAAGGCAATTTGAAAGTCTGAAAATGGATGATGAAGAAGATATTGCATCATACTTTCTCCAAGTAGCCGAAGTGGTCAACTCTCTTAAAGGATTGGACGAAAACATTGAAGAAAATACCATTGTTCAAAATGTCTTAATATCTCTCCCAGATAGATTTGATTCCAAAATAAGCGCCATTGAAGAAATAAAGGATCTAGATACTCTCAAGATGGATGAACTCCATGGAATCCTCACTACCTATGAGATGAGAAAAGGTGGACCAAGCTCCAAAGATGCAACATTCAAGGCTTCAAAATCAAAAAAGGGGAAAGAAAGGAATGTCAGTAGTGATGACTTCGATGTGGAATCCGAATTGGCGCAATTTGTACGAAAGCTGAAGAAAGGATCTAAGCTAAAAGGTAAGTACCCTCTTATTTGTTTCAAATGTGCAAAAATAGGTTATTATGCTGCAAAATGGCCTCATAAGCATGACAGTGATGATGAAGAAAATTCTTAAAGAATGATATACAAAAAGAAAGGGATCAATAAGAAGAACCTCTTCTCTAAGCAAGATGAGTCTGATGAAGATGAATTTATAGTCATCAGAAAGAAATCAGATGAAGAAAGTGACCATGCTGAAAGCCAAGAAACATTATTCATGGCATTCACAAATGATGATGACTCAGGGCTAGAAGGAAATGTAGATGAATTGTTAATAAGTGCCATTGAAGAAAATGAGAAATTACGGAATAAAATCATTTCTCTCAAGGTAGAAAACGAGGAAACAAAAAGAAGGGAAGATCTCTTGGAAACAAAGCTAAAAGAAAAAGAAGAAACTTGTGAAGAATGTGAAGCCAAAATAGTATTTCTGAGGAAGGAATTGGAGCAAGTTAAAAAGGGTTGGAAAATCTCTCAAATACTTGAGACTATCCTAAATAATAAAAAACCTCAACATGACAAATCAATATTAGGTTTTAAAGGAGAATCATCAAGCACTAAGAATAGTGCGAAAAGCTATGCCGATGCACTTTCCAGCAACCCAAAAGAAGAAAGATTATTTCATCAAAGGCTCATCCTAGATCCAAAGAATGAAGAGAGAATAACTCCAAAGAAGAATGTGGATTTGAATCATGGATATTACAACAGATACAAACCAATATTCCATCAAAGGCCCATCTCAAATCCAAAGAATGAAGCGGGAGTAATTCCAAGGAAGAATGTTGATTCAAATCATCGTTATTACAACAGGTACAAAACTATTTTTTTTGGACATTGTTTCTATTGTAAAAATTTTGGTCATAAAGCCAGACATTGCATGGCTCGCAAGAGTGAAACACCAAAACTTAAGGATCAAATAAAGAAATCATATGGCCCCAAAAGGCAGGGACAAATCAAGACCTATAATTTGTTTGATCCCTTGACCAAATTTGATCTGATTGGCTTATTATGCTACAGTAATGGACATTATGAACAAAATTGCCCACTCAAAAGAGGAAAAGCAAGAAGTGAGAATCCCAACGCAGATAAATATGGCCTAGCTCTATATGCTCAAAATAATGAAAATCATTGGTTTGTGGATAGTGGGTGCTCCAAACACATGACAGGGGACAAAAGGAAGTTTGTCTCATTGAGCAAAAAGGAAGGAAATGTATCCTTTGGAAGTGGATCTGCCAGAATTGCTAGAAAAGGAATTGTTACTCTTATCAATGGAAAAGGAAAAGCTCAAAATGCTCTGCTAGTAAACGGGCTCAAACACAACCTCCTAAGTGTTAGCCAAATCTGTGATCAAGGACATAATGTTATCTTTAGCACCAAAGACTATGAAATAAGGAACTCTTCCCAGGGGGAACTTGTGGCGAAAGGGGTTAGAACACCTGAAAACATTTACATTTTGAATAAGATTCAAGAAGATAAATGCTACTTAAGTCAAACATATGAAAGTTGGTTGTGGCATAAGCGACTTGGACATACAAGCTTCGAGAACTTGGTCAATATCAGCAAGATTAAAGTTGTATGAGACATCCCAAAGTTATTCAAACCAAATCAAGGAATATGTGGTCCATGTCAACATGGAAAGAAAACCAAAACCAACCACAAGACCAAGGATTTCTCTACATCAAAGCCTTTGGAGATCATCCATGCTGATTTATGTGGATCAACTAGAAATCTGGCACTCCAAGGAGAAAGGTACTTTTTTTATTTGTTGATGAACATACTAGAATGATGTGGATATATTTTATAAAATATAAATCTGAAGCATTTGAGTGTTTTAAGAATTTTAAAGCTCTTGTAGAAAATAAAAAGGACTCAAAGATTAAGTGCCTCAGAACAGATAGAGGGGGAGAATTCACATCAAAATAATTTAATGAGTTCTGTAAAATACATGGAATTAAAAGAGAATTCTTTGCTTCCAGAACACCCCAACAAAATGGGGTAGTTGAAAGAAGGAACTGAACAGTTCAAGAAATGGAAAGAACAATGTTATTAGCAGCAAATTTGCAACCAAAATTCTGGAGAGAAGCAGTCGGGACAATTGTCTATACCTTGAATTGAACTTAATTAAGACCAAATTATGAAAAAACTCCTTATGAACTATGGAAAGGAAGACCTACTTCAGTAAAGTACTTCAAGATCTTTGGAAGCAAGTGCTTCATAAAAATCAATGATGGCTCACCAGGAAAGTTTGATTCTCGAGTTGATGAAGGGATCTTCCTTGGATACTCTACATGGAGCAAAGCCTACAAGTGCTACAATAATCGACTAAGGAAAATAGTGGAAAGCATTGATGTAAAGATTGATGAAGACCTTCCAAAAAAAGAAATTGAAGAACATGAAGTTGATCCTCTCATTGAAGAAGAAGAACCTAAAAAAGAAGAAATAGATCAAGAAGAAGCCAAGGAAAAAGAACCACCTCAAACCCCTTCAAAGATGAAGTTTCTCCAAAAATATCACCCAGAAGAGCAGATTATTGGCAATAGAGATGAAGGAATGCAAACCCAAAGAAGGATGATAAGTACACCAAAGAAAAACGATATCGCTCTTCTATCCATGATAGAACTAGAAACATATACTCAAGCAAGTAAGGATCCTCATTGGGTAAAAGCCATGGAAGAAGAAATGTCCCAAATTGAGAAGAATGAGACATGGGAGCTAGTACCTCGTCCAAAGGACAAAAAAATAATAGGAACCAAGTGGGTATTCAAAAACAAAATGAATGAAGATGGAAAAATCATCAGAAACAAGGCAAGGCTTGTTTGTAAAGGCTATTCACAAATTGAAGGAATTGACTTTGAAGAAACATTTACACCAGTAGCTCGTGTGGAAGCTATCAGGATGTTCTTAGAATTTTCTTTCTCAAAAGGATTCAAAATCTATCAAATGGACGTAAAATCAACATTCCTGAATGGGAACTCAAGGAAGAAGTCTACATGGAGCAACCAGAAGGGTTTGATCTAATAGAAGGAAAAGACTTAGTTTGTAAGTTGAAAAAGGCATTATATGGGTTGAAACAAGCTCCTAGAGCTTGGTATGCAAGATTGGATCACTATCTACAACAACAAGGCTTCAAGAAGGGAGTGGCAGGAAGTAATCTCTACATAAAGACGGATGAAGGTAAGTTACTAGTCACACTTGTTTATGTTGATGATCTGATTTTTGCTAGCAATAATGATGAGATGAGCCATGAATTTTCTCAAAACATGTCAAAAGAGTTTGAGATGTCGATGATAGGAGAGTTATCTCACTTCCTTGGACTACAAGTATCTCAAACCAAAGTAGGATTGTTTATATCTCAAGCCAAATATCTAAAGACATGCTTAAGAGATATGGACTACAAGTATCTCAAACCAGAGTAGGATTGTTTATATCTCAAGCCAAATATCTTAAAGACATGCCTAAAAGATATGGAATGGAAGACTGTGCACCCATGAGCACACCTATGACCACAAATTGAAAATTGAGCAAAAATGATGACTCATCTCTGGTAGATGCAACTCATTACATGCCAATAATTGGAGCCCTTCTGTACTTAATTTCTATGAGACCCGATATTATGCAGGTAGTAGGAATGGTGGGAAGATTTCAATTAGCTCCTAAACAATCCCATCTGTTAGCTGTGAAAAGAATTCTCAGATACCTGAAAGGAACTCCTGATTTGTGTCTTTGGTACCCTAAGAGCTCAACTCTTACTGTAACTACATACATCGCTGCTGATCAGGCCAGAAGTGTAGATGATCGAAAAAGTACTAGTGGAAATGCATTCTTCCTGGGAGACTGTTTAGTATCTTGGCTCAGTAAAAAATAGACATCCATATCATTATCCACAGTCGAAGCCAAGTATATAGCTGTAACAGACTATTGTACTCAAATACTATGGATGAAGGAAGCTCTAAAAGATGTCAACATAGGTACAGATCAACCAATTACCATCTATTGTGATAACACAAGTGCTATCAGTCTCAGCAAAAATCCAGTGATGCACTCAAAGACCAAACATATACCAATCAAGTATCACTTCCTTTGTGAAAAAGTAGCTGAACAAAACATCATCTTGGAATATATCAATACTAATGAGCAGATAGCTAATATTTTCACAAAACCTCTTCCTCGAGAAGCATTTGAAAATCTTCGTCAAAATATGGGGGTTATCTCTTTAGCATCAATTAAGTTCATTCATAAAGATGTTGCAGGATAGGGGGAGCAGTTCGACAAGGGGAGTCCTTATGCATTCCTTTGGCATTGATGTCAAAGGGGGAGAGAAGAAGAATATTTCCATCAATAAAAAAGGGGGAGATTGTTGATATAGATTGTCATCGATGTCAATATGGCAATATTTTAGGAAGCAAGAAGCCATGAGGAGAAACCATAGGAAAGCCAAGACAGTCAAGCCATTGGAAAGACTATCGGAGGCGGAGGAATTCATCAAAATAGGAGTATTGCAAAATATAAAAGCAGAGCATATTGGAGGAGCAACGCAGAGCTATCGGAGGAGAAAAATAGAGCTATCAGAGCTACAAGAGGAGCCATATATATGCCAAAGAAGAACTATCGGAGGAGCACAAAGAAGAGCGGAAGAGTTAAAATAGGCGGAGCAGTATATAATATATATATGCAATATACACTATCTGAGGCGAAATACATACATACATACATATATATATATATATATATATATATATATATATATATATATATATATGTAAGTGTTTTGAAGCATGCTTTTCAATGTATTTAATATATTCTGGCTCTAAGCCTTGCCACATTAAAACTTGCGAATTGCAACATATATATATATATATATTATTACTGCGATACGTTGCGGACCTGCTGCAACATTATAAAAGGCTCTATTGTTATATCACATCTGCCCATCGGAACTCGTATATCGCAATACACAAAGGGCTGTCACCCTTGAAAGCGCCGATTGCAATATATGTTGCAGACCCGATGCAACATTACAGTTTGACTAAATGCTATATCGCGTCCGCCATGTCGGAAGTGATCCATTGCAAGTTATAAAGGGATGGCGCTATAAAATGCGATTGTGATTACACATGGACGCGAAGGGGTTATCAACTACTACTTAATATCATATCACATCCAGGAAAATCGGCCATCAGCCATCGGAAATGTCATGAGCTCGACTTATAAAAGACCTCTGGAAGCTGCGATTGCCGATTGCGATAATGTTGTGGAGGAGAGGACTCGATGCAGTTATATATGCGGGTGTAATGATTTTGAATTCCACCCTTAAGCGTTTCGGTTGGGTCTTTCCATATATTCCTGTGTATTTCAATATTTGTATTGCCAGGGGTTTTTTAGGCCAAAAGCTTATAATAATGGTTATGATAGTTTAGTGGGCCTGAATGATGGTGATTGCGATTGCGATGCTGACGTGGCAAGTGGGGTTTCTTGATTGGTATAGTCTCTCCATAAAACAATAAAGTCCTGTGTATGCCTATTATTAGTGAAAAGGGGCTCTGTTATAGTTTTTAATATGCAACATGTTTTCTCTATGTACTTCGGTCCTCTCTTATGAATTTACGTGTCCCTGGAGTGTTGGTGAACTTGAAGAGACAGAGGAAGCCAAAACCCGAGAAGCCGAAGGAAAAGCTAGTACAGAGGAAGCCAAAGAGACATGAAAAATCAGGAAGTCAAAGAGGCAAGCAAGCGCAGAGGAAGCTGAAGCGAGCATTGATGAAGTCGAAGAGCTAGTGGAAAGCAGAAACCAATAGTCAGAGGCAGCAGGAATACATAAAACAGGAAAAAAAAGGAAAGGTGTGTGTGCGTGTGAATAATCAGAGTTAGAGGAAGCTAAAGTTTAGGCAGATGTGGAAGAAGCAGGAGAACAGAAGTGAATCATAAGCTCAGCAGGTTTGGGATCAGAGAACTACATCAAAATAGATTTTGACAGTTTACAATAAAGGGTTGGAGCCTCAGAACTAAAAGGATTGGAGTCTTTGGGAGTTGGTGCTCCTAAGTCCAGGATTGTTGCCTTAGCAAAACAGAGTTGGTGCTCTGGAGTTTGGAGCCTCACAAAAGTCCAAGTTGGTGCTTAGCAACTGATTGCAACCATTTATATATTGTATCTATTTTTTTGCACATATTATATTAATAAAAGAATTTATTCCAGCTATCTATTTCTGTGTTCCTTATATAAATGTTTTTGCTAATAAAAATAATAATTGAAAAGAAATACTGATTCACCCCCCTCTTCAGTATTTCCAACATTGGTTAGTGTAGTTGGCTACAGGTACAAAGAAAAGAGCTCATATTTGGGTAAGAGCTTGCACATTTGAGTTGAATGGCATGTCTACATCATCACATCTGAATGTATTGCCATTGGGATCCTACAATATGCTCTTGGGTATGGATTGGTTATATCTTCATAGGACCAAGGTGGATTGTTATGACAAAGCCATTGAGTTCTTGGATGACAATGGGGAGCTGAGAATATTACAGGGTAAGAGGAAAGAAACATCAGTTAGGATGGTGACATCTTTGCAGGAAAAGCGTAGTCGTAGAAAAGGGTGTGTGTTATTTGTAGGGCATATTTCTAGCGAAAAAGGTAAGGAAGTTGAGGATGTAGATGTAGATGTTTTGAGCAGGTACCCAGTTCTACAAGAGTTTTAGGATGTGTTTCCCATAGATATTTTAGAGTTTCCACCTCACAGGGAAATAGAGTTTTCTATTGAGTTGGTACTAGGGGCAGCACCAGCATCAAAAGCACCATACAGGATGAGCACTCCAGAGTTGGTAGAGTTAAAGTCACAGTTAAAGGAAATACTTAACAAGGGATACATTAGGCCAAGTGTATCACCTTGGGGTGCACCGATATTGTTTGTAAAGAAGGAGGATGGTACTCCCAGATTGTGCATTGACTACAAACAATTTAACAAAGTGACCATCAAGAACATGTAACCATTGCCACAGATTGATGACTTATTTGATCAGCTAAACTGAGCAGCAGCGTTCTCAAATATTGATCTGAGATCCAAATATCATCAGGTACGCATTAAAAAGGAGGAAATTTACAAGACAACTTTCTAGACTAGGTATGGGCATTATGAGTTTGTTGTAGTTCCATTCAGTTTGACTAATGCTCCAGCTACCTTTATGTGCTTGATGAATAGTGTGTTGCATCCTTATCTGGACAAGTTTGTTATTGTGTTCATTGATGATATATTGGTATATTCTAAAAATGAAGAAGAGAATGCTGAACATTTAGCAACAGTGTTGAAATTGCTAAGAGAGAATTAGTTGTATGCTAAGCTTAACAAATGCAGTTTCTTTCAGACATAGGTACATTACTTGGGACATGTGGTTTCCAAGGAAGGCATAACAGTAGATCCAGAAAAGATAAGGGCTATCATGGAGTGGGAAACTCCTAGAAATGTGGATGAGGTGAGGTCCTTCATGGGGTTGGCAGGTTATTATAGGAGGTTCATTAGGAACTTCTCACATATTGCTTATCATATTACATCATTGCAAAGGAAAGGTAAGAAGTTTGAATGGACAGAGGAATGTGCGGCCAATTTTGAGCAGCTTAAGTAGTTGTTGACACATGCTCTAATGTTAAAGATCACAGATCTGGACAAAGAGTTCGTGGTATGTACATATGCTTGTAAAAGAGGACTTGGTGGAGTCCTTATGCAAGAAGGATAGGTGGTATGCTATGAATCATGGAAACTAAATGAACATGAGCAGAACTATCTAACACATGATCTTGAGTTGGCAGCGATCATTCATGCATTGAAGATGTGGAGGCACTATCTTCTTGGTAGGAGGTTTGTACTGATGAGTGATCACAATGGGTTGAGATACTTGTTTGAACAACTGAATCTGAATGCCAGGAAAACTAGATGGTTGGCCACGATCAATGATTTTGACTTCGTGATTAGGTACATCTAGGGAAAAGAGAATAAGGTTGCACATGATCATATCAAGCAGATATAGGTGAATCATATAGCAGCTATGAGCTCCTATGGGACAAATTATGGGATCAGATCTTACAAGTAAGTTAGCAGGATGGCAGGTATAGAGAGCCTAGGTACATGTTACAACAGAGTATAAGTACATGTATAAGTATAGTTAGTGGTACAGGTACAGGTGCAAGTATAGGTGCACATGATGTGGACTATTGTATTACAACAGATGGATTGGTCAGTTTTAGGGACAAGATATATGTGCTAGACAACAATGAGCTCAAGAAGGTTATCTTGAGGGAGTTTCATGCAAAACCATATTTTGGTCACCCATGCTGTTAGAAGACATTGACTACAATTAAGAAGTTTTATTATTGGCCGAATATGAAGAAGGATGTGGTAGAGTTTGTGGCTAGATGTTTAGATTGTTAGTAGGTAAAAGTAGTGTGTAAGCATCCAGGTGGATTAATACAGTCGATTGTGTTTCCAGAGTGGAAATGGGAGGTCATTTCCATGGATTTCGTCACAGGTTTTCCCAAGATATCTAGACAACACGATTCCATCATGGTCGTTGTGGACAGGTTGACAAAGGTTGCACACTTCGTTCGAGTTAAGACTACATATTTAGCTAGTGATGTGGCACAAGTGTTCATCAGAGATGTGGTCAGATTGCATGGTGCTGCAAAGAATATTGTGTCAGACAAGGATGAAAAGTTCACTTCCATGTTTTGGAAGGAGTTGTTTGCAGGTTTGGGCATAGATCTGGCTTTCAGTACAACTTATCATACGCAGATGATGGACAAACTAAGAGGGTCAGTAGGATCTTGGAGGACATGTTGAGGATGTATGCGGTGCATCAAAAATGAAAGTGGGAAGAGTATCTTCCACTGGTAGAGTTCGCTTACAATAATGGGTATCAAGAATATTTGAAGATGAGTATGTTTGAGGGATTGTATGGGAAAAGTTGCAATACTCCCATCAGTTAGAGTGATCCTATTAACAGGGTGTTGATTGGACCAGACATGTTGGTGGAAATGGAACAAGAAATGTAGGTAATCAAGAAGAATCTGAAAGCAACACAGGATAGGCAGAAAAGTTATGCAGATCGGAACAAGTTGTTTAAGGAGTTTCAGAATAGGGAACAAGTGTACTTGCACATCAAACCAAAGAAGAGCTCCTTGCATATTAGATCATGTACCAAGATGGCACCTCAGTTTTGTGAATATTTCAATATTCTTGAGAGGATTGGGCTAGTAGCCTATCGACTTGTAGTGCCTCTGAAAATAAAATTCCATGATGTTTTCCATGTGTCATTGCTTAAGAAGTATGTTAAAGATGTTGATAATGTGATTGACTGATTTGTATTGCAACTGGAGCTAGATGGAGAATTCCAGTGAGAACCTCAATGTATATTGCAGAGAAAGGTGCGCATGCTCCGGAACCAAGCAATTGAGTAAGTTAAGGTGCAATGGAAGCACTTTGGGCCTGATGAAGCTACATGGGAGATGATGGATCACATGCAAATTGTGCATCCTTCATTGGTTGTCAGTTGAGGTAAGGAAGTTTTGGTATGATGTTTTGGTATATGATTGTCATATTTTTTGGTGTGATGTTTAGGTATATGTACATATGCATATGGATGTAAATACCACCATGAGTTGTGTTATAAAGTTCCAATAAGTGGTATGGGTGTCATGTTATTATAATGTTATGTTGTCATGTTGGTTTTCTTCTCAGAAGGGTCATCATTGTAAATACTGCAATGAGCTAAGTTATAAATCTCCATGGGTAGTATGTTTTATTTTTAGCGGTTTTGCTAAGGTATAGGTATGGTTGAACACCAAGGATGGTGTCCCCCAAGGGGGATGTTTTTGTAACAACCCCAGTTAAAATTCCATGTAATAAAAGTTAATAAAGGAATAACAATAACCACGGATTATGGGACACTTATTCCAAGATGAATGTTGGAAAAACATCCTAGTGTGGGTGCTCATTTGGTTTATTATGGCTTTGAAAATTGGCAAAGGCAATGGCTAAGGAATTTGGAAAGCAAAAGTGGAATTAATTGGCATTTTATTTATGAAAATAATGGAAATTAGGAGAAAATGAAGGTGAAAGGTCACAGGTTGCATGTGAGGAGGAAAATGAAGAAAATAGAGGCCTCATTGATAAAAAGGTTTTCGAGCATCAGTTGGTACCTTTTTGTGAGTGTTACCTTTTGTCAGTTCAATTTTGGAGCTCTCTCTCTATTCTCTCTCTCACACACTCTTGAACACCTAGAATTTACTTAGATTATTTACGCATTGGATCAAGAAAGGAAAACGAGGGAAAGAGGAAGTAGAGATCAATCAAGGAAGAGTAGGATCAAGCAACTACAACAAGATTCTTTGCATGTATCTATTTGCAAGTGTGGTTTCCTTACCATATTTGGCATGCATGGTGTTGCATGTGTGTTCTTGGTTCTCTTTTTATCATTGGCATGGGTTTTGCCAAGTGTGACAATGTTTTTTAGCCTATCCGTGCCATTTTAGGATAGCCATGATGTGATGGGGTTTTCATGTTTTGGCTGAGCTAGATTGCTAGATGGATTCAAAGATGAGTGAGGTGGATCTTTAAATAAAAGAACATATGGCCTAGTAACCCTTGAATTGGACTATGGGTTGCGGTAAAGCCATATTTTGTGTTTCCTTGCTAGGCCTAGGAATCCTCAACCGATGAATGGTGAGATATACAGTAAAGCTTAGAGATGGGTGCCCTCCATTGAGCCTAGTAATCCTGGGATGGGTGTGGAGTCTTGATTAATGCCTGTTGGGTGTGGAGCCTGATTATCTTCTTTATTCAGAGGTATTGCTGTGTTGGACCCCAGTTCGTAACGGGGTGACAATGTTGCTCATCGCTTAATTGCCGTTTGGGGGGGGCGACGACGATTTTATGTGACCCCCATTGGTGGGGGTTTGGGGGTAGCGACCTCGAAGCTAAAAATAGATTTAAAATTGCCTTGTAAAATATTGTAATTTTGTAGTCAATCTGGGCCATTCATTAGGCAGATGATCTAATTGTAGAAATTATGTTTAATTTAGCGTTTTTTCCCATGAAGGAAACCCCTCGCTATATATGAGGGAATTGTATTATAGATGAATATGTGTGTATTATGAGCAAGAAAGCGAGAGGAGATTGCATGAGAGAAGAGAGGAAATTATAGTGGTTTTGCTGTAGGTTGCATCTCTTCATTTTTCTAGATAATATAAAAGGAAGGACTGGCTGTTTCTCCATGGACGTAGCCCAAATTAGGTGAACCATGTATATCTGTGTCTCTCTTGTTTTAATGCATTTTCTGTGTTTATATTTATGCAATATTTTATGTGTTCCATTGCTATGTAATATATAATTTCCTAACAACTAGTACTAGAGCCGAAGGTCTATTTGGGTGATAAAATTGTAGGAGAGAACGGTTCCTGGTTCGAGTGGGAGCAATGACGGAAGATGGTGGGTTTAGGGTCGAAAAATTTAACGTCCAAAACTACTAGATGTGGAAGATTTAGATGGAAGATTATCTGTATTAGAAAGATCTATACCTATCATTGAGCGGAAAGACAAAGAAGCCGACGAGTATGAAAAACATAGAATGGGAAATTCTTGATAGAAAGGCACTTGGAACAATACGACTATGCCTAGTAGCGTTGATAACTTTTAATATTTAAAATGAAACGAAAACAATGGGTTTGATGTCGGCATTAGCCAAACTATATGAAAAACCATCAGCCTCAAATAAGCTATTTCTTATGAAACGTTTCTCTAATATGAAGATGTCAGAAGGTGGATCTGTTGCTAATCATTTAAATGAATTTAATACAGTTACCATTCAGTTAAGTTCTGTAGGGGTAACTTTTGATGATGAACTTAGGGCTCTATTATTTCTGTGCTCATTGCCAGAAAGTTGGAATGGTTTAGTTATGGCCATAAGTAACTCCATCTATGGATCTAGTACTTTTAAAGTTTGATGATGTTGTTGGTGCAATCCTTAGCGAGGAAATGCGACAAAAAATCTACGGTGAGACATCAGGTAATGCTTTGACTGCAGAGACTAGGGGAAGAAAAATGGAAAGAGGAAAGAGCCTAGGATATCGCAGTAAATCAAGGAAAAGCAGATCCAAGTCTAGATCGGGGATAATGTGCTGGAAATGTGGGAAGAAATGACACCTGAAGAAAAGACTGTAAGTCTCGGAAGGGAAAAGAAGGAGACACACAAGAAGAAAATAATCATGAAGAAAATGTGATAGGTGATGTGTTGCAAGATTCTTTCATTCTTTCTTTAGAGAATATTATTGATGCATTGGTGGTAGATTCAGGAGCCTCATTCTATGCTACACCTGATAGGAAACATTTTCATGATTATGTTCAAGGAGATTTTGGACAAGTTCATTTAGGTGATGATAAACCCTGTAAAATCATTGGAATGGGTAACGTTTTTATAAAACAGTGGAATGAAAACCAATGGCTATTGAAGGAGATAAGGATTGTTCCAGATCCAAGGAGGCATGGATAGGGAAAAAGGTAAACTACTCATATTTAAAGACTTTTGGTTGTGAAGCCTGTGTCCACATTAATAAAGAAAATAGAACAAATCTTGAGGCAAAATCAAAGAAATGTAACATTATTGGATATGGTTTTAATGATTTTAGTTATCGCTTTTATGATTATGAAAACAAAAAATCATTAGGAGCAGAGATGTCATCTTCAATGAAAAGGTTTTGTATAAGGATCAGATGCACGAAAAGAAATAGGCAAAAAAAAACAGAGAATACACAGTGCTTGATGAGATCACAGAAAAAGTAAAGGTGCCTGAAAATCATAATGATCAACAACCAGAACAAAAACAAGCACCTCAAACACCTGAAAGTTTTGTTAGAATCTACTAGGATAAGTAGAACCCTTTGAACAATAATCTCCTTCACTATATTATGTATTGTTGACTAATTCTGGTGCAATGTTATGAAGAAGCAGTGCAGGTAGAAACCAGGAAGAAGTGGGAGCTAGCCATGAAAGAAGAGATGGAATCCTTGGTACATAGCCAAACTTGGGACTTAGTTAAGTTTCTTGCAGGTAAAACAACATTGTAGAATAAATGGGTTTACATGTTGAATGAAGAAGATGGAGGTAGAAAAAGGTATAAAGCTAGACTTGTGGTGAAGGGGTTTGCACAGAAAAAAGGTATAGAATTTGATGAGATATTTCTTCCTATTGTTAAAATGACTTTAATTATAACTAATTTAAGTCTAGTAGCAGTAGAAGATTTTCATCTTGCGCAATTAGATGTAAACACGACCTTTCTCCATGGGGATTTGGAGGAAGAGATCTATATGCAACAACCACAAGGATATGAGGTCAAAGGGAAGGAGAAACTAGTGTGCAGGTTGAAGAAGATCTTGTATGGCTTAAAACAGGCTCCAAGGTAGTGGTATCTAAAATTTGACAGGTTTATGTCTGAACAAGGTTATACTAGATGCCACTCTGATCATTGTGTTTATCTCAAAAGGCAAAATGATGGCAACTTTATTAGATTATTATTATATGTAGATGACATGCTTGTTGTAGGTTCTAACATGCAAGAAATAAATGTGCTCAAAGGGAAATCGGAAAATTCTTTTGAAATGAAGGATTTGGGTGCTGCAAAACAAATCCTTGCTATGAGAATAACTACAGATAGAAAAAATTGTAAATTAACATTGTCTCAGAGTGAGTACATACAAAAGGTGGTAGAAAGATTTAATATGCAGAATGCAAAACCAATTACTACACCTTTGTCTAGCCATTTAAAACTAAGTAATGATATGTGTCCCAAGACTCAGGAAGAGATGGATTAGATGTCTAAAGTTCCATATGCATCAACATCTAGAAGCTTAATGTATGCAATGGTCTGCACAAGGCCTGATATTGCACATGCAGTGCGAGTTGTATGTAGTTGCATGAAAAATCTAGGAAAATAACATTGGATGGTAGTGAAGTGGATTCTCAGGTATTTGAGAGATACCACAAATCAAGAATTATGCTTTGGTGGTTCAAACATTGCTCTATAGGGATATGTTGATGTAGATATGGCAGGTGATAGAGATAATAGGAGGAGCACCACAGTGTATGTGTTTACTATAGGTGGAACATCTTTCAGTTGGGTTTCAAAATTGCAGAGTGTTGTTGCACTCTCAATGATGGAAGCAAAGTATGTTGCTACTACAGAGGCTAGTAAAGAAATGATTTGGTTACAAAGGTTTTTGGATGAATTGGATAAGAAGTAGGTGTTGGGCAGATTATACAATGACAACCAAAGTTCCATTCATCTTGTAAAGAACTCCGTATTTCATTCTAAGACTAAACATATACAAATCAAGTACCATTTCAGGGGGGCGACGACGATTTTATGAGACCCCTCCAGGCAGGGGTTTGGGGGCATGTCACACGGAATTGGTCAAGGGTGTGGACACGACTGACCTTCCTAGAAGTCTAAGACGTTCTAATGACAAACAAGACAAAATGGAGTGATCTTTCTCTAAATACACCTTTTACAACATGAAAACTACAAGTGTTTAGGCTTACCTTATTCCAAAACGCTGTTGTTGAAGTCCGTTCTTGACGATCCGGATGAGCTCCTCCTTCAAGTCAATTCCTGCAACCACAAACAATCAAACAATTACCAAGCACTTGCATTTCATATAATAAAACATATATTCAACATGCAGACCAAGGAACACATGAAATAACTCATTAACACAAGCTATTGAGAAAAATAAACCAGTTTGTATTAATAACGAAACAAAGAAACTCTTACAACCTGGCCTTGGTGTTGTGCAAGTTCCTCCCAGGGTCCATCAAGGGTTTTCCTCTACTTTGACAAAGCTCACCCTCTCCCAAGTAGAATCAAGTGAAGACAATCTCTCCTCACAAAGGCTCTAATGGAAGACCTAAATCCTGCAGCATTTACCCAAAGAAAATGTATAGCTCCAACCTCTTCTCCTTCTGGCTCAATGCCTTTATTTATAGTGCTGTAAAGAGGTTATTCAGGTCCACTATCAATGGGATCACCCCCCTCTTTGGGTGGGATAGCTCCCTTATTGATGGGATAAGTTCCCCCTTAATAGAGATACATGAACCAACTGGAGGCGCATCCATTTCATCAAACCGACCTCTAGAATGTTCTAGAAGTAACCACAAGTAACTTTTTCAAGATAAAACTCGCGCATTTTGCCTTTTACAGAGGGACGCACCTGTCCCTCAACATACAGAGCGTCCATGGACGCAGATTTTGTGAACATGGTCAGCGTCCCTGCAGGTAAGGCTAGAGAGAACCTGCGACCCCAGAGATAAACATAGTTTTTACAAGACTTTCTCTCTTCTTTGAGTTTGAGATGGATAACAGAGGCATGAGACTTGCCTAAGAGGGTAGCATGACTGTTGATTTGAGCCATACTAACTGTAAGTAGTCAAGGTGACATTTTTTAGTGTAACAGATTGCCCCTAAAGTGCGAAGCCTGGAATAGAGTAGGGTTTTGTAATTCTAGGAAGGGTGAAGCGCTTTATCATTTCAAGGATTGTCTTGTGGATGGCCTGGTTGGAACCTGCAATTTTCAACACAAAATACATGGATAAGATTATATCATCACTGAGGTAGGCATTCCCATACTCAGATTCAAAACTTTAACTAATGGACTAACTATTCTGATACAGGAATGATCTTGCAGTACATCATTTTTATAGACTTTTGTAGACACAGTATGGACGCAGCCATCTGTTTATGATTAGTCTACATAGATAATGAATACAAAACTCCTCGCAGCCTGGATGGTAGAAACTAGATCCAGGGTCTTCACTTCTACTTCCCGAATTGGTACGATTCTAGCCATGTGATTAAATGATTCGATGTCGAACATGTTAGAAACCACTTGATTACCAGTCGATGATGTAAACTGTTAACAAGCATGAGAGAGACCACCAGTAATGTCAATGGTTCTCAAAGTACCAAGCACAACCCGTGAAATGTGAATAGATGTTTTGATGTCGAACACTTCACGGAATCCTTTGATCGAAAGTCAATGATGTAAATTGACGTCAAAGGCGAGAAACCTGCCATTGATGCATGCAGACTTCAAGGTACTGTCGATTCCTAAGTCATCTTTCTAGATAATGTGTCGATATCGATAGAAAGCGACCCGTTGCAGGCAAGCCCACAACACGAAATCATTGTTCAAGTTGAAGAAATGTTGCTGTAAGGACTGACTCAGGGATGGTCAAATGGATGACAAGTATTTTGCAGATGAAAGTTTTGCTTGCAGACCTCTTGAACACATAACGACACAACAGATGGCTTGGTGACGAATAACTCAAAGTTAACCCCCGGAACCCGGTTAAAGACTTTCAAAGTGGTTTGGTCAACTGTGAGGTAAAAGATTTCCCAACCCAGGTGAATAAAAAGTGTCGTGTTCAAGAGTGGTAATAAAGTTTCTTCTGAGACAAAAGGTGACAAACAGGTTCATTCTTCTCTCTTTTCCCCCACCATTTCTGGCAAGTACCTCTTTATTTTTAACAAGCTTGAGGAGGATAACATATGCTTGATTATAAGCTCATCCTTCGGACGAGTCCAACCTAGTTTAAATTCGAACCCTAGGAAGGAGTGGTTCGTTCCTGTTTGTAATTGAACAGGTCCTCTACTGTAAAAGTTTAACGAGCCCAGTATAGGAGAAACTCGGCGTTTTTCAATTTTAGAGAGTCTGAAAAAACTAAAGGAGACTCCACGTTGAACTTTTTCGTATATTTGTGTCCCTCAAGCCCGAAAAAGTATAAAATAATACCTGGGGGAACCGCTTGATCTTGCGACCAAGGAGTACTTTCATAATAGTGTCGTTGACCTGAAAAGTAAAAAGCGATCAAGGACACGTCGTTTTATTTCCTTATCGAGTTTGAAACGACAAAAACCCGGCAATCTTTTCCTGATTTTGCGGTCAGAAAAGAGTTAAAAGGGGACCGTCTTTTAATTCCGTTTTAACGAGTGTAAAAGAAACGCTCGGCAATATTTTCATGTTTTAAGAGTCTGAAAAGGGCTTAAAAGAGAACTCCAAGGTTTCACTTTTTCGTAAGTTTTAACGAGTTCGAAAAAATGATAAAAATGTACTCATGGCCGACTTTCAATTTAATTTACGAGCAGGAAAAGACGTAAAGGACTCGGCATTTTCATTTGTTTTACGAGAATGAAAGATGGCAAAATAATCTCGAGATTTTCATGAGTTTAACGAGTCTTGAAAATAACTGAAATTGACTCGAGATAGGTTTCATTTTTACAAAAGCTTGAAACAGAGAAAAACTATGCTTCAAAGTAGTTTCATTTTTTCACAAGCTTGAAACAGAGAGAAAACTGTGCTTGATGCCCCCTAAGCGTAACTGCTAGAGTGCATGCCCCCCAGCTTCATTTCATTCAACCAGCTGGATGAAATGAAGGTTCATGAACGAGATCGATTGAAAGACCCGACCTAAACAATAAGAAAATTATGCAAAACTAACTAACCTAAATATCAAACTTAACATTTATGAGATCTAGCCAATCTCTCGACTCAAGTAGAGGAGGATTTGTTTCATTTTTTAACGAGCTTGACACAGGAAAAGAACTATGCTCGACTTCGGTTTCATGTTTACGCAAGCTTGAAACGAAAAACTATGCTTGTTACAGTTCACATGCCCCCAGCATAATGACGCAAAACGAGGTACATGCCCCCCAAGCTTCATTGCATTCAATGAGGTGGATGGAATGAAGCTTTACTTTCAAGATCTTGGAAAGACTCGTGGGAGTTGTTTCATTTTTTAGTGAGCTTGACACAAGACAAGGAACTATGCTCATAACTACTTTCTACAATCTACTTAACAAAAACTATACTCTAAAAAACCTTGATTCATTTTTTAACGAGCTTGACACAAGACAAGGAACTGTGCTCTAAAAACCTTGATTCATTTTTTAATGAGCTTGACACAAGACAAGGAACTATGCTCTAAAATCCTTGTTTCATTTTTTAACGAGCTTGACACAAGACAAAGAACTATGCTCATAAAAACCTTGATTCGTTTTTTAATGAGCTTGACACAAGACAAGGAACTATGCTCTAAAATCCTTGTTTCATTTTTTAACGAGCTTGACACAAGACAAAGAACTATGCTCATGACTAATCTCTACAATCTACCTAATTAACCTACCCTTGTTTCATTTTTTAACGAGCTTGACACAAGACAAGGAACTATGCTCAAAAAGTTCGCATGCCCCCAGCATAATGATGCGAAATGAGGTACATGCCCCCCAGGCTTCATTGCATTCAACCGACTGGATGAAATGAAGGTTTACTTTCAAGATCTAACTTGAAAAGGGAGTTGTTTCATTTTTAAAGAGGTTGACACAAGAAAAGAACTATCCTCATACCTGATTCATTTTTTAACGAGGTTGACTCAGTAACAGGAACTATCCTCAAACCTGATTCATTTTTTAATGAGGTTGACTCAGTAACAGGAACTGTCCTCAAACCTGATTCATTTTTTAATGAGGTTGACTCAGTAACAGGAATTGTCCTCAAAACCCTACGTTCTACAATCTACCTACATATCCTAAAATCTAGCTGATTCATTTTTTAATGAGGTTGACTCAGTAAAAGAACTGTCCTCATGCTAGCCTATTTCATTTTTTAACGAGGTTGATACAGGAAAAAACTATCCTCGTAACATTGATCATGGCTTCCAACTGGAGGAAAGACATGTCAATGGACACACCTTGATCATGGCTTCCAAGAGGTCTTCATCCGAAGGAAGAATACTTCTTGGGAAGGAACACATGTCAAGGGACTCAAAAGGGATAAGAACATCGTGTTCAAGTAATCCCATAGAGTTTTCCATGTCAATTACCGGAGCTAAATCAAAGGAAGATGAGCAAACAGTGAGAGGCTCACTTACATCGGTAACTGAAATCATGGGACCGGTTGCCACATAATTAACCCGTGGCAGGGTAGATACCACTTTAGAATCAGGAACATTTAGGGGTGTCATATTATTGGTAGTTGAAAAAAGACTAGGGAACGAAAGCTGGTCTACAGTCACAATACTGCCATTGTGAGGGAAAGACATCACGCGAAAGAGTGTCGATACGACAGCTTTCATTGCATAAACATAGTCTCGCCCAAGGAGTAAATTGAAATCCAAGGGACCTCGAACTACCATAAGATCAACACAAACAGTTTTACCTTCCAAGGTAATAGAAAACTTAGGAAGGATCCCTAAAGGTTCACTAATTGTTCTGTTAAAAGCTTTCAGATTCTGCGTAATAGGCGCAAGCTGAGGGGAACCCAAAGCTTTCCAAATAGCTGAGGATAAAATACTAACAGAAGCACCTTCATCTACCTGAGTACGATGTATGTCCCTACCACCAGCCTTGACAATGATTTGGAAAGGGATGGAGGAAGGAAGACGAGGTTCTGTCAGTCTATTCCAATCAAAGGAAAAGACCTCAGTACTTGGAGGGGGTTCTGTAGAAACAGGTGAAATGCCCCCCGGCATAGAAGAATCCGATGTAACAAGAAGAACATCAGCGGTATGAAATTTACTCTCGAAAAGGAGAGTGTGATCGACCGAATGTGAAATTGAATCGACCACTTGATCAACTAATGGATCATCAACCTGAGTGACATGAGTTTCACTCTCCAATGGGAGAGTGTGATCGACTGTACTTGAATTTAGATCAATCACTCCGTCAGTTGACGGTAGGTTGGGAGAAAGTTTACGGTAACCAGTTGGAAATTCTTGCTGTGGAACAGTAAGGTTTTCCAACAATGTTGAGGCTTCATCCATGTGAGGGCAAATGTGAGTTTGATGACTCCCTTTGCATAACTTACAAGGAAACCTAACTTTACCCTTTTTCCCAGGAACCTGACTATCACTGGTTGATGGATCAATGGAAAGTTGATGAGATTTTTCTGACCATACTTCCAAGACCTTTGGAATACCAAGACAATTGACAAGGAAGTGGTCACCCTTACAAAGCCTGCAAGGGTATTTGGGTTTACGATGCATGTCGGAATTTTCCTCAACACAACTAACACTTACAGCCGTGGTTGGTTGGTTGACTTCTTTCTTAGCTTGCTTCTTCTTCTTCTTCTTCTTCTTCCCTTTCTTCTTCTTCTTAGACTCCTGGTTACTAGCATCAAGGCTTTTACCAGGCGAAGAGGAAGAAATGGAGGAAGAAAAATTAGGCGAAGAGGGTAAAGGGTCAACAGAAGGTTGGTGATGTTGAGATGGTGAACTCTGTTGAGGTGAAGCATCCGGTTGAGATGGAACAATTGGAGTATTTTGGGCCAACGAAGTTGAAAATAACCATATCGGTAAACCTATTGTAAATCCAGGTAATGACAAAGTAGCCATATAAGGAGGACCAACATTTCCAAAGTAAGGAAAAGTACTAGGATTCTCATTAGGAGGGGTTCCTAGGTTGATAAATTCCGGAACATTTGCCATTATATTCAACTTCAGTGAATTTTATTAACAATTTAACTAAAATTAACAATTCACAATTCACACTTAACAACTAAAATTCACAATTCACACCTATGGTCTCTAAAAGTAAAAACAAACAAATTAACACGCGCTATCAAATCTAGGAGTCAAACCACACACAAACAGTAAGCTCTCCGGACCGAAAACACTAGTTGGTGATGAAGCCCAACCTCGCAGAATTCAGTACAGAAATGGCGGGTGGAACAGTTACCCCAGCAACCTGCTTAATGAATAGACCAGACCAAGTTCCTCCACTTTAACAGTCTCGAAGTGAAGCGAACCCCCCGGAAAATCCAAGTGAGTATAACCGACGTCTGCTCCAGGTACAGTGGGACCTTCCCTCCACCGTCACCTTGGGTAGAATCCTAAAGATTATGGTCACTAAGGTCACCAACAGTAACAAATACACCTGGGGGAACAGTCTAAACTCCGACAGCACGCAAGGGCAGAGTAGCAAGCTCAATCCCCTTACCGGCTCCTTGACAACAATCCAAGGTTTACCGATAAGTGACCCCTGGCTCCTCGACAATGGTTAATCCGAGGTTTACCGTTTGTAATACGTACTGTCTGGCGTCGTTCCCAACGAGGGGGGAATGATCCCCTCACTGGTTCGGACACGAGCTCGTGCTTCTCCTTTAAGAGGAGCTTTCCCAGAGTGCAATCGAAACAATTGGATTTATTCTACTCAAGATAAACTATCTGTTTGGTTTTGTAGTCTTGGAGAGTTAAGTACTTACCTACTCCAAGACCCTAGCCTAAGCTATGTTGGTGCTTCAGAGCCCTAGAAAAATAAAGATTACTAGATGAATTTTAATTAAGCGCTGTGTTATTAAGGCTGTTATTACTCAAAGGGGTAAATGGAGATGAAACCAATGGTGTTATGACCCGACTCAACTGAATGCAATCGAATATGATAATGTAATCTTTTCAATTCGATGAATCCTAACTAAAGTAAGGAGAGAGTTTCCATTCACTTCCGACAATGAAAAAAATTGATGCACTAATTTTATCAAGAAAAACTAATGCAAATCAATTCCAAACCATTTTTATTTTTATTTTTTGTGTAAATTCAAATCAAAGAAAGCTGATCTAAATCTACAATAGATTTTTCAGAATGTAAACTATGCAATTGTAATCTAAGCACAATTCACTCGAAAAGTATGCAAATGTAATCTATGCACATTTTTCAATAATATTCTGAAAATGAGAATTCTAATTGTGCAAATGTGATCTATGCAAAAGAATTCTCAAACACAAGACAATTCTAATGTGATCTAAGAACCAATCAAGTGCAAATTGAGAAAATTGGGTGAGAGTTCCAAAGATCAAAACATAAAAACACTCAAAGGCGATTAACACTCATACACAATTTAGCCCCCCCCGGCGAATGAGGGGGAAATTTTTTTGCAAAAACACAAGAAAAAAGATGCAAAATTGTGAAAAGACTGAGACAAACCTCCAAGTAATGATCAAAGGAAATCAAATCAAGAATTTCTCAAGAAAGAGACTCAAAACACCCAATTGATGAAAGCTAAGAGCAGGAACAAGCTTAGGTGAAGATTCTGGACAAGGGACTAATGAATCTGGGCAGAAAAAACTAAGAAAAAACAAAATCTAAAAGCAATTAAAGAAAAAATGGAGTTTTCCTAAATTTTTACAGGAAGACGCAGGCAACCCGTTAGAACAGGCGCGGGCCCGCTCTGTGCACACAGCAAAAGTGCGTCCAGGGACGCACTGTGCAGCACTCAGAGGGTGCGTCCGTCTGAAAAACTCAAGAAAAATCAAAATAAAACTAATCCTAAGCTAACCCACCCAGAGACAGAATCACAGAGCCAAAACCAGAAAAATAAACCAATTTTCTCAAAGCAAAGTTCACATAAAGGAAAAGACTTTTCTCATCAATGGAATCTATCCCCAGTGGAGTCGCCAATTTGTCACACGGAATTGGTCAAGGGTGTGGACACGACTGACCTTCCTAGAAGTCTAAGACGTTCTAATGACAAACAAGACAAAATGGAGTGATCTTTCTCTAAATACACTTTTTACAACATGAAAACTACAAGTGTTTAGGCTTACCTTATTCCAAAACGCTGTTGTTGAAGTCCGTTCTTGACGATCCGGATGAGCTCCTCCTTCAAGTCAATTCCTGCAACCACAAACAATCAAACAATTACCAAGCACTTGCATTTCATATAATAAAACATATATTCAACATGCAGACCAAGGAACACATGAAATAACTCATTAACACAAGCTATTGAGAAAAATAAACCAGTTTGTATTAATAACGAAACAAAGAAACTCTTACAACCTGGCCTTGGTGTTGTGCAAGTTCCTCCCAGGGTCCATCAAGGGTTTTCCTCTACTTTGACAAAGCTCACCCTCTCCCAAGTAGAATCAAGTGAAGACAATCTCTCCTCACAAAGGCTCTAATGGAAGACCTAAATCCTGCAGCATTTACCCAAAGAAAATGTATAGCTCCAACCTCTTCTCCTTCTGGCTCAATGCCTTTATTTATAGTGCTGTAAAGAGGTTATTCAGGTCCACTATCAATGGGATCATCCCCCTCTTTGGGTGGGATAGCTCCCTTATTGATGGGATAAGTTCCCCCTTAATAGAGATACATGAACCAACTGGAGGCGCATCCATTTCATCAAACCGACCTCTAGAATGTTCTGGAAGTAACCACAAGTAACTTTTTCAAGATAAAACTCGTGCATTTTGCCTTTTACAGAGGGACGCACCTGTCCCTCAACATACAGAGCGTCCATGGACGCAGATTTTGTGAACATGGTCAGCGTCCCCGCAGGTAAGGCTAGAGAGAACCTGCGACCCCAGAGATAAACATAGTTTTTACAAGACTTTCTCTCTTCTTTGAGTTTGAGATGGATAACAGAGGCATGAGACTTGCCTAAGAGGGTAGCATGACTGTTGATTTGAGCCATACTAACTGTAAGTAGTCAAGGTGACATTTTTTAGTGTAACAGGGCAGCGCCCCTGAAACTAAAAATAGATGTAAAATTTCCTTGTAAAATATTGTAATTTTGTAGTCAATCTGCGCTGTTCTTTAGGCGGATGATCTAATGGTAGCAATTATGTTTAATTTAGGGTTTTTTCCCTAGAAGGAAACCCCTCGCTATATATGAGGGAATTGTATTGCAACTGAGTATGTTTGTATTCTGAGCGAGAGAGAGAGAGGAGATTGCGTGAGAGAAGAGAAGAAATTATAGCAGATTTGTTGTAGGTTGTATCTCTTCATTTTGTTGGATAATATAAAAGGAAGGACTAGTTGTTTCTCCATGGACATAGCCCAAATTGGGTGAACCACACATATCTGTGTCTCTCTTGTTTTAATGCGTTTTTTGTGTTTATATTTTTGCAATATTTTATGTGTTCCATTGCTCTATAATATATAATTTTATAACAAGGCCTAGTGATCCAGTGTGGATTGCAGTCAAGCTTAGACATTAGGAGACATGAAAATTCCTCACAGCGTAGGTGGAGAAATCCAGTGGCATCCATGCTTTCTTGGGCCTAGTGATTTAGTGGAGATCATGGTAAAGTCTATTATTACATATTTATTGTTTTGGCCTAGTGATCTGGTGTGCAATGCGGTAAATCATGGTTTCTATTGATAAGGGTGAGGTGGTTTATCCTTAGTATGCCTTGGTTGGTTATTTTGGTTTGAGTCCCACATTCATGCTTGGAATATAGCACGAGGGTTTTTGGATGAAGAGAGATTTGGCTCAGCCAATCTATGGTCAGGTGGAACTTGGTAGTCCCATACCGGGTTGGATTTTGCATTCATTAATAAGAGGTTCTTTCCTTGGTATCTTATGTGTAAGTGTACTGGTTTATATGTGGATTTGATGGATAACGTATCCTTGATATTTCTGTTGTTATTATGTTGGTTATAAGCATGCATTATGACAGTGACGATGTATGGCTCTCCTCATGTTTTGATTTGTAAATGAACAAACAATGTATCTATGACCTAATAGATGATAATGCAGCTAATGATATAAGGGAACAATGCTTCTTAGCAATTCTCAGATAAGTATGAGACCCATATGCTCAGATCTGTTGTTTAAACCCACAGATTACATATTTGTGACATGTTTGACAAAATGCATGTCATGGCAAGTAGGGGTCCAGTTAAGTCCTTGTTCAAGTAATTTCATTTGTATCATTATTTTGTTGTTATCTTTTAGTTCCGAAAGTGTGATGGAGTTCTAGGTAGTGACTTGGATCTAGGCTTGAAAAAATGGCACACATCCCAGAGTCGCGGGCATAGGATTGGGGAGAAAATTCCCCAGACGCACCCATGCCTTGATGTGGGAGTGACTAGAGCCTCCCAGACATACCCTTATCCATATCAAGGGAGCATCCAGGTGTTTAATGGTCTAAAAACTTAGTTGGACCCAGGGACTAGTCATGGGGATGACTGAGAAGGATTCTGGGAGTCTTGTAGTAGGTATAGAAGGTTTGTGTTGTGGGTTTTTGTGGATTCCACTTCCTTAAAGTCACCTAGGAGGTTGAATCACATTATAGTGGCCTCTCATTGCATATTTACCCCGGCTGGATGGTTACTTGGGTAGATGTGGAATGAGGGCGTTACAATGCAGGAATATGCGAAACACTAGGAAGTATTCTAATCCTTCCACCTTGCAACTTCAACTTGAATTTTCCGCGTCTAATGATTCTAGACTTCCTATCATCCCCTAAGAAGACATCACCACCATCATATTTCTCATACTTGAAGAACCACTCTCTATGGAGAGTGAAGTGAGAGGATGCACTTGAGTCAATCAACCATGCCTCATGATTTACATGTGTACTTGAAGAAGAAGCCAAGTACACATCCCCACCTACATATGAGGTGGTTTTTACCTTTACAGAAGGATCATCATCACATGCCTTTCCTTTCTTGGGAGATTTAAATCTACAGTACTTTTTGTAGTGCCATTCCTTTATGCATTTCCAACATACGTTTACAGGTTTTCCTGGAGATTTCGATCTCCTTCTAGATTTAGGTCTCCTACTCAAGGACTTATTTTTATTATTGTTATGGGATCATCCTTGTACAAACAAGGAATCTCCATTCAAGCTTTCCATATTTTCCCATCTCATCTCCTCCAATAGCAAGGATGAGACTATTTCATCAAACTTCAAGGTAGTTGTATTTCTACCTATTGCAACAACCAGACTATCCCATGAATCTGGTAGAGAACACAACAAAATTATGCACTTATCTTCGTCTAAATTTTTTATGTCAATAGATAACAACTGACTTACCACAATATCAAAGGTGTTTAGATGCTCTGTCACTGAGTCTCCATCCTTCATCCTCAAGTTATACAACTTTTTCCGCAGGAACAATTTGTTCACCACAGACTTAGATTGGTACAAAGTCCCTAACTTTACCCACAAATCGGTCGTTGTAGATTCCCCTGATACATTCAACAATAATGAATCTAAGATACACAACTGTATTGTGCTCTTTGCCTTCTAATCCAAATTTTCCTAGTCTTTTGTTGACATTGTCATTGGTTTAGTACCCAGATATACCAGGATCCATTGATCTTTACCCACCAGTAGATCCTCCATCTTAAGCTTCCACAACTCAAAACTCTGACCATTAAATTTATCGATCTCTATCTTTCCACTGCTTTCCATCTTCTTTCAACACAAGAATCGATCCCACAAATCTCCCATTGAATAGGGTCTACCACAGGCCCGAGAAAAACCCCTCAGCAGTAAAGGCGTCCCCTTGAAGTCGAAACAACTCTAATACCAAATGTAGGTTTTAACCCTATACAACAATTACCTACAAACAAATTCTTAAAAACATAAAATATACAATGGTGAGAACATAAAACAAATGCATAAAGATTTTACCCTAGATCCCAAAACCAAGGCTACTAGATTGATTTTTCATTATGTTCCATTCAATGTTACAATACCCCATCCATTCATAAACCCCAATCCATTAATCCCGGATTAGAACATAACCATAGTTCCCTTGACTTGATCTACTAAATACCATGGGAAGAAAACCATCATGCCCAATATCATGTGAAAAACCCATGCAAAAAACCATGGGTAGGTCTGCCCACCATATTTGGGTTTGCCTCCAATCCTTGGGTACACCTCCCATCCTTAGGTCCGCATATATATAGGAAAACAAAAATTCTCGGGGCACTACCCTGGACCCCCTGCACCCTATGCGTACGACTAGTCATGGAAAGAATATAACACACACCCAACAATTCTTACCCAATAGGGGAATCTGGTGGCATATCACAGTGAGACACTTTCAGACACAATATGAAAGTATCCCACCTATGATAAAGAGATTTATTCCATTGTGCACCCCTGCTGACAATGGAAGCATTACATTCTAGGGAAGGAAATGGTCATGCACACAAACCACTGACCCCTGTAGTTCATAAAGACACAAGCAAAGTTGTAGAATGATCACCATTAGAAATGGTCTACATACTTGCAATAGTTCCATTTTAAGTCATGGAAAGAATATAACACACACCCAACAATTCTTACCCAGTAGGGGACTCTGGTGGCATATCACAGTGAGACACTTTCAGACACAATATGAAAGTATCCCACCTATGATAAAGAGATTTATTCCATTATGCACCCTGCTGACAATGGAAGCATTACATTCTAGGGAAGGAAATGGTCATCCACACAAACAACTGACCCCTGTAGTTCATAAAGACACAAGGAAAGTTGCAGAATGATCACCATCAGAAGTGGTCTACATACTTGCAATAGTTCCATTTTAACATTAAGTACAAGAAGGGCAACGCCAATAATGTTGTAGACTGCCTCAATCGACAATCAATCATTAGACTAACCATTGTGATCGACTCTTGTTAACATAATTATTGTCTAGGTAAATCTTATCTATGGACAGAGACGATCCCTCTATCTGAAAGAGTGGGACTAGCAACCTACGTGAAATCTACTAGACACTTTCCTAAATTACAATTGAAAAGAGAGACGAAGAAGATGGCCTACCTCGTTTTGATGCTATTAAGTCATCCTTTGTTGAAGGTCTTGAATCACTTGCATCATGGGCTCGTTCTTACTGATCACAATGTTTATGCACCTGCACAAGAGATCAAGACACAAAAAGTCATGCAAATACCAATAACATATTCAAAAGAAACCTACTTAACTAATCAAGGAATGTGAAGATAGATGATACATACGCATACACATCAATGGAAAATGAACCACCAATTGTATATTAATAGAAAAGAAGGGGAAGCATACAACCAAGCCTTGATGTTGATAGGCTATCCTTGAATGAATTTCCAAGTCCAAGTTAAGCTCTCCAAGCACTCCTTCTCCAAACCAAATGAGTAGCATATAGGCACAATCTTAACATAAGGGTGCAAATAGAATAGACCAACCATTTGGGAATGTGAGAGGATGAATACATAGGTTGGGAAAGGGAGTTAAGATGTCTCCAAAGATAGGAGTAGGCCTTCATCTCAAGGAGGTATCTCATAGGGATAAGGCCAAGAAGCCAAGTTGGGAGAACTTGACCTCATCTATGCCAAACAACCTCCAACTCACCACTCTAGAAGCTTCTAGATCACGAAGCTTCTCATCCTCTTTGGGAAAATTTCCTTTTTGGGATCATCACGGGTATACAAGTAAACAAAGTGATGCCATCATGGGTTGAGTATAATAAAACATGAGACCATCACGGTTTTTAGCCTCATAAGAGCAATGATTCTCAAATTAAGGTTTAAGAGCTATTTCCTTTAGGGGAAGCTTAAGGCATTTTCCAATCAATGTCTTAGGGAGGATCTGAGCTGCATATATGAATGAGTACATTGCATAATGTTATGATTCGGGAAATTTGGGGTATGTCATAGGGAGGTGCAGGAGGTGTGACAAAATATTGTGTAATAGATGCCCCCTAAAGCATGAAGGTAGAACAGGGAGTGATGGCTGAGATGCTTTACAAGCTTTTGCAAGGGCGAGGACAAACACTGTCAGGAGACCTACAAATCAAGGACGCATATAAATATATATATATATATATATATGATATAAAAACATGAATCCATGGTATGGACGCAACCATCCGGATGATAAGGACTATATGAAAGGATCCATGGTATGGGCGCAGCCATCCGAATGAGAAGGATCATCTGTAAATCTAAGATCTGAGGTATGGACGCAACCATCTGATATAGAAGGATCATCGTAAATGAAAAGTCCTACGGTATGGTCACAACCATTTGTATAGCAGAAACATGTGTACAATCATGAATAACACATAACTCCGCGCAACGTGAGTCATATCATACAATACTTAGGGTCTTGCGCTCCATCCCAACCCGATAAAAGTACGAATCCTAACATGCAAATGAATGTGTCGAAGTCGAACATGCTAGAAAACCACCTAATTACTGGCCAATGATGTGGACCATTAACAAGCACGAGAGAAACCAACAATAATGACAATGGCTCTCAAGGCATGAAAATAAAATCCATGAATGTGGAAATGAAGCTAAAGTCAAACACTCGTGGAATCATCCGATCAAAGGCCAATGATGAAAAGCTATTTTCGAATGCGAAGAACTTGCCAGCAAGGCATGCAAGCTCTAAGGTAATAAAAGGGAGTTTCTAAGTCATCTTCCCACATAATGAGCTGAAGTTGAAAGGAAGTGACCCGTCGAAGGAGGGCCATGATGAATTCCCCATCATCGACATGAAACAAGGAATAAAGTGCAATGAAATGAATAAGATCCAAGATTGTAACAATGAGTAAGACAATGTATAGGTAAATAACTGTAGATAGGACTTCTCTTGAACACTGGTGACACGACTCTGGAGTGTGGTAGCATTTGACTCAACATAGGACTAAAGATCATGATGAAAAAATAGAATAGTCAGATGAGAGGAAAAAATGGATCACCCAAACCTGGGAGGACAAGTGAATGAATGAGGATATCCCAAAACCGACACAAAAACAGAAGAGTGTCATGTTCAAGAGCGACATGCTGCCTATAAAAGGATGTTTCATTTTCATTTTTCCTCGCTATTTCTAGTGAGTACCCCAATTATCTTTATCACAAGCTTGAAGGAGATAGCATATGCTTGTCATGTAAGTTATTTCTTCGAATGAATCCATCCTAGTAAGTTTTACGAGTCCTAGGAAGGAGAAAGTTGGTCTCATCATGGTGACAAATCTTTCGTCGTAAAATTTTAACGAGTCCGACGTAAGAATAACTTAGTATATTTTTTACATTTAGAGAGTTTGAAAAAGACATGAAAAAGAAAACTCCATCATGTCCCTTTTCATAATTTGTCTCTCGAACACGAAAAGGTAGAAAACAATATTTGAGAGAACCTCTTGATCATGTCGACCAAAGTGTACCTTTTTCGTAAATAGTCAATCTCAGCCCGAGAAAAGGGGTAAACGTATACTGATGTTACAGATCCATTTGGGCACATCAACCCCAACTTATAGATCAGTAATATTAGGGCCCTTCAAACCCTAATTCAGTTGTTACATGCCCTAAATGAAGTCAACCATCAGAATGCCTCCTTCCCAAGAGATTCCATGACTGAAATCATCCAAAAACTGCCTCTAAGAAGATCAGCGCAGGCAGGCCTTTATCAGGGTGCATTGCAGTGTAGTCCAGTACACTGCCAGGGTGCATTGCAGTGCACTTGAGCCCTCTTTGGCCTGCGCTGGGCGAATTTGAGCGAAATTTCATTGGGGTTTGGGAATATTCTTATCCATTGGATGCATCTAGAAGCTTCCCAAGTTTATCCACTCCTTTGGGCTCGAAATTGGATGAGGAAGGGAGTTAAGGAACATCAATCCCTTTATCCCTTCCTCCATGGAACTAAATTCTAAGTTTGGGAGGGAATTCATTATCACCATTTATGGCATAACTTCCTTCATTCACCTATAAAAAGACCACTCATCTAAGTGATCAGGGGCTGGAAATCATTGAATTATAGGGAGATGCTGTTAGTATGAGACTTGAGTTGGTTTCAAGTATTGTAATGATGTCAAAATGTCTTGCTTGTTATGAGGAGAGGATGGGATTGAACTGGAGGAGTGGCACTGAATCAAGCAAATTGGGTTGTAACTCTTTCTTTTACTAATAAAGTGTTCAAATATTTTTCCATATGTTTGTATTGTTCATTGATACTTTCATATGTGTATTATGTACTTGATTCCATTATGTTTAATCAATAAATCATTATCATATGCTTTGATCAATTTTTGTCTTCTGTCTGTGTGCAGGTACTTTTCAAGCGGATTAAGTACGGAAAGGAGCGACAAAATTGGTCAAGGGAGATAAGGAGTAAGTGAAAGCTTTAGGTAGGCTTCTTTACGGTCTTATTTAATCTATTAGTTATAGAAAAAGTAGAGAATGCTTTGCACCATTGTTCTAGACTTAGCTACTAGTCTAGGGGTTTAAGCGTTTATCCGTAGACACTAAAACTTCCCAAAACAACTGAGGTGATGTCAATTCATTTAATTTAATGACTTTGAAATGACAAGTACTCGATGATATTTTCATTTTTCGAGAGTCAGAAAAGAGCTTAAAGATGACTCTAGGGGGGTTCATTTTTTCATTTATTTTTAACAAGTTCGAAAAAGAGATAAAATAAAAACTTGTTTGAATCAGTCACATGTTCACCAAAAATTACCTGTAACTACACAAGGAAATTCACCCATCACTAATATCGAGAAATAATAAAAAATATTAGTAAAATATTGGCAAAAATGAACTCAAAAGTTATAAATAACCCATAAGTAAAAACATTTTTACCATTTCACCAAAGTAAGTTTTGAGAGTGCATTTGTGCCCTATTTTGTTCGATTTCAAACGACTAGTGTGGGAGATCCAGTGCATCATTCCTCGAACCATCTTCAACAGGTAAGAGCTCTGCCTGTACTCTTGCAATTCATTGTATTTTTATACCTTTTCATTCAATTTTTGCTTGTCAGTAGGAGGATTTTTGTTTTTAAACCATGTGGGAGATCATCTCGAGTTTTGTCATTGGACTTGTGATGATCGCCCCCAAACCAAAAGGCCCTCGTGATGGCATCGATTTGTTAATAAAAATAGGTGCGATGGTTCCAAGGCAGAATTTTTTGAAGGAAAAACCCTCTTTAAAGAAAAAATTCTCAATTTTGATCCATGAAAATTTTTCTAACTTGTGTTTAATGATGTTTTGCAAGAGATTTATACCACCATGGTGCTAGAATGGAAAGAATGGGGCCATGAGGCAGAAGACCATCAGGCAGCCCAAGATCCTAAATGTATCAATGCTCTGAGGAACTGTGGATTTCTTAAGTTCTTCAGAACTACAGGACTGAGAGCTCAAATGGAGCTGCTGCTTTATTTGATCAACTTATGGGATATTGACCGAGAACTCTTCATAATCAAAGAACAAGAGCTAATATTAGAAGAAACAGACATTTCTTTCATCATGATGTTTAGGAGGGGAGAGAGAGTCCAACATTTTGGATCTTGTCCAGGAGGTGAGAGTATTAGTAGTCTAGTAAGGAGACATTGCCCATGTTCTGAGATGACCACGGGTGGGAAAGTGAAGATAACAACAATCACTAATTTTCCCCTGAGAATGATTTTGTTCACCATAGCTCACATATCTAGCACGCAAGCTCTTCATGAAGCCTCACAATCACAATTCTGATATGCAGTAGATTGTTTGACTCCCACAATATTCAACTAGTGTGGAGGACTATTGGACAATATGAAGAGACAACTAACCAAGGGTAAACGAGGGAACCTGAAACAGTTTGGTTTCAGTTCAATACTGGTTACTTTCTTCCTAGAGCGGGTGCCCTTGTTTTGGAATCAGTGTGCAGAGGTACCAGATCCTACCCCCAGGATCCGAGGCTAGTGCGGTGGAGTGAGCTCATGCCCGAGGAGGAGGGGGCCAACAAATGCATTTCCCTCCACAGTTTTTCGATTGGCTACGTTGCCAGTTACTTGTTGTGGATGATTATTCTTATGCCAACACAGATTTTAGATGGGATCTAGATATACCTCTGCCATTGGGAGAACAATGGACTGACGTAGGTAAAACTTGTTTTTGGATTTTTTCAAGTTTTATGAACTTTTGTAAAAGTTTAATTGAGATTTAAATTGTGATAAATGTGCAGATGTTGGACCGGAAAGACCACCTGGAATGTCACCAATAGCACGACGAGCAACTCATCAGATAGTAGGCACTGATTATGAGGAAGGGCGGACTCCTTGGTAGAGATGGAGCTCAACCTGGACATGATTACCCCAGGGATACCAAAGTATGCCACCATAGATGAGGTGCAACTGCGATGGCAGAGGTACACCATAGGAGTGTCAGCGAGACTGTGTCGGTTGTTAGGCCGAGTGATCAGAGCAGTCTCATGCTACCATGAGCATCGTGCGGGCTGATAGCCTTTCTAGTTTTTTTACACATTTTGTAGGCTTTGAAAGCCAAGTGTCTCAGAACACTTTATTTTTTGAGATTTTGATGTAAACACTTTGACAGACATGATATATATATATATATATATATATATATATATATATATATATATATATATATATATGCATGTTTTATTTTCTACTTATGTGTCCATGTATCATGATGATGTGATTGGTTTTATAAATTACGCAAATGTATATCAAGAACATAGTTTGCTAGTGCATCTGTTAATGTATTCAAATTGCATGGAATATGTTGATATGTGATAAAATCAAAATTTATTTCTAGTAATCGAACACGTAGATACATACACAATATCTGTGGATTTATTACTGAATAATGATTGTTTAACTATAACACAACGAGTTATGAATCTAACTTGACAACTAAATCTCTAATTCCAAGAGAAACTGCTTCTGACAATAGTTCAATGACTGCACTGTATTCAACAATATTGTTAGTTGTTCGACTGAGGCATATACATTGTAAGTTAATCAACTCGCCATCAGGGGAAAAGAGTGCCCAAGCTGCGGAAGACAAATTCTGTGTGCTACGACAAGCACCATCAGCAAAATTGACATAATGACTTGACGACATCTGCAAACTAAGTAGAACACAAGGTAAGTAGAAAAACAAATGTTTGCAAAGAAAACAAACACACCAAAAATAAAAAAGCGCACACAAATGGATTCACACACTAATGTAAAAAAGTAATTACACGAATGACCTCGCATAAAAAGTTCGGATGGAGTCCATTTCCGGACTCGGGTAATCGATCAACAGAGAAGAAAACTGAAGTTTCACTGTTATGAACCCAACTCACAAAAAGATAGAAAATAAATATCATGTAGAAATTCTGACTGTAGATTAACTTGATAATGCAATATAACTAAAGCAAAATACTTTAATCTACTTCTACAATCAAACTTGCAGAATCTTAATAGATTTGAGCAAGATCAAGCTGAACACATATAACCAGAAGAAGAATCAATGCACATGAAACATAGAAGAATACTCAAGGGAAAGCCTAAGCTAAAAACCCCACTATTTGTATTATCATACAAGGTGGAAATACATCAAGATTACACAAAGCTTTAGCTCTCACAGCTAGCCAGCTCTCAGCACAATCCTCCTGGATGCTCACAGGCAAACAAGGCTTCTCATAAACCTTCTCCTCAACCCTCCAAGCCTCCTATTTCCTTCCGCAGTTTCTCTGGGTGATCCTCCTGTTACTAAGTGGAAGACTGATCACTCACACTGATCCTACACCCTGTTAGAACTGGGCAATACTCAATGAACCTTATTCCTCCTGCATGGATGAGTTTCCTTTATAGTAACACTCATGCAACTGATAGTACATTGTCCCTGTCTTTAATCTCAACTGGGTGTTTCTTTGAATAGACATGCATGAGTTATTTATGAGAGAATCTTCAGTTATCTGAAGTACACTAGTTTGATGCATGCATGCATTAACTGATTGAACTCACAATTAGTTCCTCAAATTGTTTGGAACTAATTTAACTAGACATAACTTAGTTAACTGAGCTAACTAATGACAACTCAAATACAACTCAACCTTATCTCCTTAATTAAGGGATAATCTCCTTAATTTAAGGGATAACTGTTGCATGACTTCACAAAGACTTCTAGCTTGAATTTCTCCAACTAATTAATCCAAGATGAATTAATTAATTATTTTTCAAGCAACTGGTGAGACTAAATTCGAATTTAATTCAAGGACAAATTAAAATTGGAATATTTTGGATTCTATTTTTATCATTTCTTGTTGCTATTTTCAACACTCCCTCTCAACAAGAAAGGAATTCAAATCGATCCCGATCTTGAACCTTTGGAGTGTTCTGCATGCAACACTTCTCTCTAGTGTTGTTGCTCCAGCAACTCCATAAATAAAAAAAACACCAACCTAAATCAGTATGATGCATCTGTCATCAAAGTCTTTGACTGCTATTGCCTCTGTCGACTGAAAACTCTGCGCTCCTACTGACTCAATCTTTCTACACTGTTGTCAATCCTTCTCTGCGCTCTTCAGTATCTGATTACTCTAGCCTCTGTCACTTTGATCTTTGACTGCATCAACCCCATTGATTCCTCCAGCTACTATGTACTTTGGGCTCCCGTAGTAAGGTACGATCCATGAGATAAAACCTCTCAATGGACCCTGCCCAATTTCAGCCTTCTTGGGACTATCACTTCACATCACCCACCTCACAGCTAGAGGTATGGCTGCTTGTGATCCCTTTGCTGACTTGGCTCGAAATTTCCCCCTACTGGAGGTCTCTACATGAGTGGATGCCTCCACTCGGTCTCCTCTCATCATCTCCAATTGTGGCTCCTCCACAATTGTCTGATACTTCTTCTGGGGCTTCATGTTGAGAGGTAATTTACTCTCCCTCTCAACCACCAAGTCTCTAACATTTTCCTTTCTCCTCAAGGCTTTGCATGCATCTTGAACCTCAAGAGCATACAGGTTCTTAACTCATGAACCGATCTGTTTCACCTGTCTCGTGGTGATGTGTCTAAGGAAAACCTTTCCCTTACTGAAGACAACATTGTAGCCTTTGTCCTCCAACATCGTGACCGATACCAAGTTCTTCTTCAGTCCAGGCACATACTTCACATTTGTCAAGGTGATAAGATCTCCATGCTCCCTCTGAAAAGCAACCGTGCCCACTCCTGAAACACTATACCTTTCATCGTCACCCATCTCTATGCGCATCTTGAGGTCTTTCTCCTCCAAGGTACTGAATAAATTTTTATCGCCGATCATGTGGAATGAGGCTCCACTATCAAGAAACCAACCACAACCCATCATCGATGACACCATGCATGCGATGAGAGTAAAATCCATTTCAAATTGAGAGGTCAATGCCTCACCTTTAGATCCTTCCAAGGATCTCTTCTTGGACTTCTTCGATGGGCAATTAGTCGCATAATGACAAATCTCATAACAATTAAATCATCTGACTTTAGACTTGTCAACCTTATTCTCTCCATGAGAAGAATTCGATTCAGAATGGGATTCCTTTCCCTTCCCTTTCCTTGCCTTACTCGCTAAGGCAAGATTTTCTTCATCATCCTTGGATGAAGAACCATCTTGTGTGCTCCTCCTGATCTCCTCCTGCATGAGATCTTACCATAGTCATTCCCAATCCGCTAGTTTCTCCCTTCCATTCACAGAGTCCTAGTAGCTATTCCAGCTCTTTGGAAGGCCAAGGAGAGAAAGGCTCACAATATCATCATAAGCAATAGTTATTCCCACACTACCAAGCTCATCTCTGCAAGTGGTGAGCTTGTTCAAATATGTGGAAATAGTATCGCCGTTCTCCATCTTGATTCTTCGAAGCTTATCCTTAAGCGCCAATTTCCTATGGTCGCTACTGTTCTGGTATAGGTCCTTCAATGTCTTCCACATTGAATATGGAGTATCCTTCCCATAGAGACTCGAGACAATATGGTCTCAAACTCCCTCAAGGATGATCTGTCTCGCCCTCACCACACACTTCTTCCACTCAGCCAACTCTTGTGCATTAGTTGAAGCTGGCTTTGGGATTTCTCGATCAATGAAATCCTTCAAGCCGTTGTCTTCTAATACAGCCTCCATGCGATCTTTCCATGCTATGTAATTTGAGCTGCCATCCAGGCATACATGAGTGTCAAGCCATTGAATGCCATTGACCAATCCGAAGTATGAGATGAATTCAATTTGCACCTGCAACCCCAAACTTCAAACTTTGAATTCTCTTCTCAGTATACTGTTCACAACTCCGATAACCTTTTCTCTGATACCATGTAGAAATTCTGACTGTAGATTAACCTGATAATGCAATATAACTAAAGAAAAATACTTTAATCTACTTCTACAATCAAACTTGCAGAATCTTAATAGATTTGAGCAAGATCAAGCTGAACACATATAACCAGAAGAAGAATCAATGCACATGAAACATAGAAGAATACTCAAGGGAAAGCCTAAGCTAAAAACCCCACTATTTATATTATCATACAAGGTGGAAATACATTAAGATTACACAAAGCTTTAGCTCTCACAGCTAGCCAGCTCTCAACAATCCTCCTGGATGCTCACAGGCAAACAAGGCTTCTTATAAACCTTCTCCTCAACCCTCCAAGCCTCCTATTTCCTTCCGCAGTTTCTTTGGGTGATCCTCCTGTTACTAAGTGGAAGACTAATCACTCACACTGATCCTACACCCTATTAGAACTGGGCAATCCTCAATGAACCTTATTCCTCCTGCATGGACGAGTTTCCTTTATAGTAACGCTCATGCAACTGATAGTACACTATCCCTATCTTTAATCTCAACTGGGTGTTTCTCTGAATAGACATGCATGAGTTATTTATGAGAGAATCTTCAGTTATCTAAAGTACACTAGTTTGATGCATGCATGCATTAACTGACTGAACTCACAATTAGTTCCTCAAACTGTTTGGAACTAATTTAACTAGACATAACTCAGTTAACTGAGCTAACTAATGACAACTCAAATACAACCTAACCTTATCTCCTTAATCAAGGGATAATCTCCTTAATTTAAGGGATAACTGTTGCATGACTTCACAAAGACTTCTAGCTTGAATTTATCCAACTAACTAATCCAAGATGAATTAATTAATTATTTTTCAAGCAACTAGTGAGACTAAATTCGAATTTTAATTCTCAATTTTAATTCAAGGACAAATTAAAATTGGAATATTCTTGATTCTATTTTTATCATTTCTTGTTGCTATTTTCAACATATCAACGCCTTAAAAATCAACCTCTTCGAGGAGGAAACCTCCTTTACATTAAAAAAGTGAACAATTATTGGATGATACAAATGACAAGAGCTCCTTTCTATATATAGGATTCTAAGGGGTCATAATATAATCAAAGCCGACATAACAATAATAATGTAAGGGCACAACAATTATAATAGTGGGCTTCTATGGGGCACAAAAATAACAATATGGGGACAACATGGGCACAACAATATAATAAGGGGGTTTCACTAATAACAATAAGGGGTTACACTAGTAGTATAGGGACCTAACATGCCCCTCTCCTTCAAAAAGTGTTGTCCTCAATGCTTGACTAGTTTTAGATGTTTCTGTATAAAATTCTCATCCTCCCATGCGGAATCTTCAGCGAGTGAGTTCTTCCACTTGATGAGATATTTTGAAATTGATCGATTTCGTAGCTGTCGAGTTCTTGTTTCCGTGACTGCTTCAAGTTCCAATATGATTTTTTCCTTCCTCGTCAAGTTCCAACAATATTGTTTGAAGTAGGACCTTGTCACCTATAACCTTGTTTAAGCATGAAACATGGAAAAATGGGGCACTCGAGAAGATCCAGGAAGCTCCAATTTGTATGCCATAGTACCAATATTTTGCAGCACCTTGTAAGGACCATAGTGTTTTGGGAAGTTTTAGTGTCTACGGATAAATTCTTAAACCCCTAGACTAGTTGCTAAGTCTAGAACAACAATCCAAATTCTCTACTTATTCTATGATCAATAGATTAAATAAGAGGTAAAGAAGCCTACCTGTAGCTTTCACTTACTCCTTATCTCCCTTGACCAATTCTATCGCTCCTTTCCGTACTTAATCCTCTTGAAGAGTACATGCACACAGACAGAAGACAAAAACTAATCAAAGCATATGATAATGACCTATTGATTAAACATAACATGGAATCAAGTACATGATACACATATGAAAGCATCAATGAATAACACAAGCATATGGAAAAAGCTTTGAACACTTTATTAGTAAAAGGAAGAGTTACAACCTAATTTGCTTGATTCAACATCACTCCTCCAGTTCAATCCATTTTGACATCATTACAATACTTGAAATCAACTCAAGTCTCATACTAACAACATCTCCCTATAATTCAATGATTTCCAACCCCTGATCACTTAGATGAGTGGTATTTTTATAGGTGAATGAAGGAAGTTATGCCATAAATGGTGATAATGAATGCCCTTCCAAACTTAGGATTTAGTTCCATGGAGGAAGGGATAAAGGGATTGATGTTCCTTAACTCCCTACCTCATCCAAATTCGAGCTCAAAGGAGTAGATAAACTTGGGAAACTTCTAGATGCATCCAATGGATAAGAATATTCCCAAACCCCAATGCAATTTCGCTCAAATTCGCCCAACGCAGGCCAAAGAGGGCTCAAGTGTGCTGCATAGCACCCTATCAGTGTATGGACTGCACTATAGTGCACCCTAATGAAGGCCTGCCTGCACTGATCTTCTTAGAGGCAGTTTTTGGATGATTTCAGTCATGGAACTTCTTGGGAAGCTAGGCATTCTGATGGTTGACTTCTTTAGGGCATGTAACAACTGAATTAGGGTTTGATGGGCCTTAATAGTACTGATATGTAAGTTGGGGTTGATGTGCCCAAATGGATCTATAACAATTGCCCCCTAAAGCATGAAGTCATTAATATGTATTTCAAGTGAAATGCTTTATCATGTGGAGAGGAGGTTTCAAAGCGAAAGGTGACCTGTATCAATTACAATACATATATCATGATAATTTGAGTTTTTCTCATGAAGTTGCTAAGGGAAGGCATACCCACGCTCAACTTACAAACTTTCATTACATGTACAAATATAGTCGTCTACAGATATAGACCCTTAAATGGATGACCATGAATGTAAGACCATTGTACATTTGATTTAGTACTACTGAAAATATCGCAGCCCAGATGGATGAAACTAGATTCGGGGTCTTCAATCTTGTTCAATCTTTCACTCAAGTACAAGTCCAACCATGTGAATAGATGATCTGAAGTCGAACATGGGAAGACATCGTCTAATTACCAGCCAATGATGTAAGCCATTAACAGACGCGAAAGGAATCACTGATAATGATAATGACCCTCAAGGTACTACAGTACATTTCGCATGGTGTGAATACATGATTTGATGTCGAACATCATACAAAGTATTTTGGTCGATGGCCAGTGATGTCAACTATCATCGGAAGCGAGAAACTTGCCATTGATGTATGCAAGCCTCAAGGTACTGAATGGGTGTTTCTAAGTCAACTTCTTGGATAATGTGCTGATGTCGACAAGAAGCGACTCATCACAGGGGGTCCTTGATGTATCCCACATAAATGACACAAAATGAGGTAAATGATTTTGGAGATAAAAATCGATTTACGACAAAAGGTTCAGGAATGGTGGTCATGAAAATCAAGGTTTACGGTATTACAAAGGATGAAGTTTGAACTGAATGACTTCTCTTGAACATGTCGGCGACACTAAGATGAATTGGTAGCATTGAACCAAAACAAAGTAATGGATGGTATGATAGACCAATTGTGTGATAACCATCAAGATGAATGACCCAACCCACATAGTCATGGTGGTGAGGTGAAAGTGTCATCTTCAAGAGAGACTTGCTACCATAAAGTGTTTTTCCCTTTTTCCAATTTTCCCTAGTCATTGCTAGCTAGTACCTCTTTATTTTTATCAAGCTTGAGGAGGATAACATATGCTTGTTGTATAGTTTCACCCTTCGGGTGAATTCATCACTGTTTGATGCTTTAATGAGTCTAGCGAAGGTGAAACTCGGTCTTGTCTAGATGGACAAGTTTGTCGCTATTTAATGTTTTTAACAAGTTTAATGACAAAGATAAATCGGTTCTTTTCATGTTTAGAGAGTTTGAAAAGGGACGAAAAGGAAACTCCACAAGTTCTTTTTCGTAGGTTAATCTCTCAAGTCTGAAAAAGCATAAAATAATATAAGAGAGATATCGTTTCCAATCCTTTAACCAACTAGAAAAGACAAGCGCTCGACAATCTTTTCATGTTTAGAGAGTCTGAAAAGAGCTTAAAGAGGACTCCAAGGGGGCTCCTTTTTCATTTTTAACAAAGTTCAAAAAAGAGATTAAAGTTTTCTTTGTGGTCAAAGATGTTCAATTTACATTTGAGCATGTCAAATTCTACATTTCAGTTGTTAAACCTACTCAAAACACCACCAAAATATATTAAAAATACCTATTTCATTGATAAAATGAATAAAAACTAATGTTTACTTGATTAATGTGCAAGAAATAAACATAAAAACAAGTTTTACCATTCATTTTTACCATTTCATATTTACCCTTTGATTTTGGTGCTTTGGAGCATTTTTTACCTCGAAGTTCACCAACTGATTGTGGAGGATTCAGTGGACCATTCCTCATGCCATCTGGACCAGGTAGGAGCTATCTCTGTTCTCTTTCATTTCATTCCATTCATTTTCAGTTTCAAGCAAAAAATTTGAGTTTTTGAGGCCCCTAGGGTTTCAATTTTGAACTCTAGGATCAGCACACCCTTTCAACATTGAAAGGTGCACTGCATTGCACACACATAGAAGGATGCATGCATTGCAGCGCACTGTCTCTAAGGCAGGGGTGTGCTGGGCGCAAAACCCAAATTCACATAGCTATTTTCTCCCAAATTTTGCTCTGTTTTTTGCAAGAAATGGATCCTAATTTGTCTAATGGTTGTATTGCAGACATTCATTGGATCAAAATGGTGATTATATGGAGAGAATGAGAGCACAAAGAACAAGATATGATTGCCCTAAATAATCAGGGTATGGTTGAGGCCCTAAGGAATTGTGGGTTACTCAAGTATTTATGACTATCTAGCATGTGGCAGAAGATTGAGCTTTTATAGTTCCTTGTTCATTCATGGGATCCTACTGATCAGGCCTTTCACATTAGGGACAAAGTGATCCCTTTTACCATCGATGACATCTAATTTCTGACTGGACTGTCGAGGTGAGGTGCCCCCATCTCACTATCTAGATTTTCCAAAGGAGGTGAATCAATGAGAGACTACATATGACAGTTCTGCCGGGAAGATGCACAACCTAGCAGAGACGGAAAGATTAACATTAGGGATGTTAGTGATTTACCATTGAGGATGATCCTCTTTACCATTTCCAAATTGGCTGGTAGCACGACACTACACTTGGCAAACAGATCATACATGCAGTATGCTTTAGAGTGTTTAGAGCCAAAAGTGTTCAACTGGTGCGAGGCAATACTTTCATCCGCGAAAGAACAACTGATCAAGGTGAAAAGCGGAAAGACAAAGAACTTTGGCTATGGGTCGATCTTGATTTATTTCGACTTGGAGAGAATTCCATTTATGTAGCCACAACTTGTTTCACTGGGTGTATTTGGACCTAGGGATCCACAAATGCAGAGATGGGTAGATCTTATGGCTAGGCATGGTGGTTAGTCATTGATCTCATTTACCCCTGCATTCTTTGAGTGGTTTGATCGATAGGATATGTCCATCGCAGAGTATCCATATTTAGGAATGGATTTCCATAGAGATCCAGACTTGATGTTACCAGTTGGAGCACAGTGGGGTGCTATAGGTAAATTGTTTGACCAAAGCATTTTTTGATTTTAAAGTTTCTATGGTTTTTTGTGTTTTTTGATTAACTCTAAGACTAAACAAAATCATTTTTATGTATGCAGATGTTGGACCTATTCGATCCGTGGGGCACCAACGAGAGGTAGGTGGGCCAACACAGAGACCTGTTGGGAGAGTAATTCTCTGAGACTTAGATTTAGACGAGACATTGGCTGAGCTATATGACCACATAGAGGGTTTGACCCTAGGCATTCCGGTTGTCTGGATTGAGGAGTTGCCTATGCGACTGTAGCGCCACACCATTGGTGTGATGAGTCGTTGGATGAGACTTTTATGCATGATAGCACAGACTATGAATTGTTATCATGAGCACCACTAGTTTACTTAGATGTTTTCTGCATACATTTTGAGTGTTTAGGTCAGATGACCATTTTTTGTCCCGATCTATTTTACTTTTAGAGTTTTATTATGGTTATGTGATGCAATCCTATTCAACTGATGATGTGAATTAAATTTTTTTACTTTAAATATGTCACAAATGTCTATTTAACACAATTTGCTAGAGAATCAGTTAATGTGTTTAAATTTCTAGAAATATGCTGATATTGAATAAACTCAACATACCTTTCCAAAATATGAACTCTAAGGAACATGCGATGAATTGCGGGGTTTCAAACGGTATAATCGCCAGTAAGTTGTAGTACAACGAGTTGTGAGTCTAGCCTAATGATGATTCAGAGTATGCCAAGTGAAATGGCATCAGAGAGAAGTTCAATCAACGCATTATACTCAGCGATGTTGTTCATCGATCAACCAATACAAATCCCTCTAAAACTCACTAACTCACCGCTTGGAGCGAAAATGGCCCATGCTGTAGAAGATAGATTCTGTGTACTACGATTAGCCCCTTTGGCATAATCAACAAATGGTTTTGAAAAGTTCGACATCTACAAAAAATGCAAAGTGGATTACTTAACCAAATAAGAACTCTAAAAGAAACACACACACACATGCAATCAAAGCATATATACAATGATTTTTACTACACTTAACTAAGCATAGTAACATTTAAGGTACAACCCGTTTCGAGGCTGCGATAATGGAATCCCATCATAGTCCACTAACTCATAGGCACCTTTCGTCAAAACACGCTTAAAAATATAAGGGCCCATCCATAGCGGTTCAAATTTTCCTGCGCCAAGTTTATCAGACTCTTGATCGTAAAGCAAGACCAGGTCACCTTCTGAGAATACATAAGGCTTGACATTTTTATCATATTTCGCCTTAACACGTTTCTTGTGTGCTTTGTTAGCTAATGTGGCATCACGAAGGGTTTCATCCTGATGGATTAACTCTAAGAAATGTGCTTCTTCTTCAGAAGTGTCGGGTAGTAGGTCAATCACGAGTTTGAGAGACGAGATTTCACATTGGATTGGTAAGACTACTTCCAAATCATACACCAACTAAAAGGGTGTGAATCCAGTCGCATTTCTTACTGAGGTTCGATATGCCCACAGAGCTGAGTACAGGATTAAATGCCAATTTCTTTTATGAACTCCAATCATTCTTTGCAACACACGCTTAAGGACTTTGTTGATAGCCTCAACTTGTCCATTAGCTTGCAGGTAGTATGGAGTAGAACTATCACGTGACAGTCCTAACTTGATGGTCAACTCAACCATCATGTGATTGCGAAAATACGATCCATGATCTGTAACTAGGGTTTGTAGTACACCAAACCTGGCAACCACATGGTTGAAGAAAAATAAAGCAGTTGTTTCGCCACTGTTGTTCAATGTTGGCATCGCCTCGGCCCATTTGGTAAAATAGTCAACGACGACTATAATATACCCATGCCCCCCGGCCAAGGTGGGGTTACATGTCATAAAGCCAATGCCCCATTTGGAGAATGGGCCAATAGTAACGACTGGATGCAGTGGGGTAGGTGGTGATCTGGTTTTCTGGTCAAATATCTAGCAAGCATGGAAAATTTTGACAACAATAATGCAATCTTTTAATATGGTTGGCCAGAAGTAACCAACACGGAGAATTCTTTGCGCGGTAGCATAACCAGATAAATTTCCACCACAAGCACCTGAATGACATTCATTCAAAGCTTTTTCGGCTTCCACATGAGTGAGGCACCTAAGTAAAATCGTATCGACATCATGACGATAAAGCGTATCACCAATGATCAGATAATCTTTGGCTTGGTATTGGGTATGTTTCTGTTCAGAGCGAGAGGTATTAGGCTAAAAATCTTGGGTCTGGAGATAGACCAGTATATCTCCATACCATGGATCACTTGACGAGATAAGAAACAAAGACTCATCCAAGATTGATGCTTCTGATGTTGAATCATTGGAGGATGAGGGAAGATTGCAAAGTAACTCGGTGAAGACAAGAGATTTCTTTGATTTAGATTTGATGAACTCCAAATCAAACTCCTGCAAAATAACTATCCATTTGGAATATTCCCCCCCCAGCAATTGACATGACAAAATGTATGTCATAGGGTTGCAATCCGATATAATGGTACTTTTACGGAGGAGGATGTAATGACGAAATCTCTGCATAGCTTGAGCGAATGCCAAAGCTAACTTTTCGACAAAGGAATACTTACTTTCCGTATCATTCAGATTACGACTCAAGTGATAAATAAGATGTTCAATTCCACTTTCTTCTTGGACTAAAACCATGCCAATGGTTGTATTTGCAGCAATGAGATATAGGTAATAGTCTTTTTGATAGTTTGGGGCATACATTAATGATGCTCTAATAAGAGAATATTTAAGAGCATCAAAGGAAGCTTGTGCAATCTGATCCCAATGGCAGAGTACCCCTTTCTACAATAGATGTGTAAAACCTTTAGTCAACTTAGCATAGTTTGGAATGAACCTCCTCAGAAAGTTTGCCTTCCCTTGAAGTCTCTGTAACTGTAACAAGTTTGAAGGTGGAGGCAAGTCAAGGATTGCCTGAACCTTAATTGGATTGAGTTGAATTCCATCCTTTGAGACCACGAATCCAAGCAATCAACCAGAGCTAACACAAAACACACACTTGTGTGGATTGAGTCTTATCTTGTAGTGTCGGCACCATAAAAATATTGCTCTCAAATGTTGCGGGTGATCAATGCGCTTTCGTGAATGAGCGGTAAATCATTAAGATAAGGTTGAACAATGTGTTTGATATCATGGAAGGCATAATTCATTGCCCTCTAAAATGTAGCCCCTACATTCTTCAAACCAAAAGGTAACTTTTGATAGGCGAATATGCCCCACAGACAAATAAAAGTTGTTTTAGATTGGTCCTGTGGGCGGATATTGATTTGATTGTAACCAGAAAATCCATCCATGAATGAAAAGATTTCACATCCGACACATTCGTCAATAATCTGGTTGATAAAGGGTGTAGGATAATTGTCTTTTGGAAATGCTTGATTTACATCGCTATAATCGGCACAGACTCAGATTGTCCCTTATTTTTCATGACTGGAACAATGTTAGATACCCAGTTGGTAAGAGGTACAGGGAAAATGAAGCCAACACGCAAAATTTTTTCAACCTCTACTTTAATGGCAATGGATTTCTTAGGATGAATAGGTTGAAGCCACTGTCATACTGGTTTGACATCAGGGTACATTTTAATCTCATGTTCAACAATGCTTTAGTCAATTCCTGGCATCTCCTCATAATACCATGCGAAAATATCTCTAAATTCACAAAACAGAGCACGGTAATTATCAACTTCCAATGGAGAACAAGATTTTCCGACATGAATGATTTCTACAATGTTATGCTTGGTTGAAATGTTTATAGAAATTGTTTCTTCTATGTTTGACAGATTACGCTTAGAATCTGCAGTATCTACTCTAACAAATTCGACAGGAAATCAACAATTGATGGGTGGTTTAGTTCATTGGAATAATCTTCGATGTCATCTGGAAGATGGGAACGATGATGATAATCTTCCCATGGTTCCTCTCCTATCATCATTGATTGGATGATTCCTTCATCCATAGAATTTATACGTGAAAAAGGATCCGAAGAGGTACCATATTCTAACGACCTATCTACCCATACAAAAGTTGAGTGTGGATTTGGGTTTACCGCACAAGCCCGAAAGATTGATTGCTATAATGATTCAATGGGAATTAACGACAACACCTCAAGATTACTACCAACTTCAACTTGGTTGGAAATCCTCCTTAAAATAGATGAGGTGGAGGAAATCATGTTGTAGGTCTCTACTCTTGCCACTTCTGCCAAATTAGATGGTTATGGGAGGGTAAGAGTGCCCATTAGGGAAGGATCTTTAAAGAGATCTACTCCAATACTTTGAAGTGACAACAGGGGTTCGTGTAACAATGGAATGCTTCCCGTAGCCTGTGAACTATTGGCAAAGAAGTCTAACTGATCAATGACTATGATTCCACCCTTAAACGGGAATGAAATAGTATGAAAGTACATGGAAACCACAACAACCATAGCATATACCCAAGTCCTTCCTAGTAAAATGTTGTAATTGAGGGGTCTGTCAACTACCTCAAATTCAACAGTAACCGTTTTTCCCCCAAGTTCGATTTGTAGGTTACTCAAAATCCCACATGGAGTATATGTTCTTCCATCAAAGGCTTTTAACGTAGTTGGTGATCGTTTCAATGGCAGTGAACCAAGTGTTTTCCAGCAGCTCATGGACATAATGCAAGTAGATGCCCCCTTGTCAATAATAGTTCGGTGAACATTCTTATTGAAAGCTTTTACTTGGATTGGGAAAGCTAATTGCGTTGGTAACTGTGGTGAATATCCTGCACAGTTAAAAACCACAAGATTTGAATCCGTAGGATCTATTCCGCCTATTGCTGACAGTAAAGCCTGTTTCTGAGAGGGACAGTTTTGCAACACCTCGAGTGTCGACATAGCGGAAGGTGATTGAGAAAGATCTTCTACTATGTTATAATTTTGAGCTGCTCAAGCCCGAGGGTTGAAAGTCGATTTGTGAACAACTCCCTTTGGTGGTTTTATTGTCAATTCAGGTACAATGGGTGGAACAACTTTAGATGAAGTCGAAGTCGAAGGATTAGGTTGATTAGTGGCCTGATTATTCGACAACGACAGATTTCCATAATCTTTGTTTCTTGTTGACACCAAAACTTCGGTTTGTGGCCTTGTGATGGATAACATGAGTACTTGGGATGTGGAAGCATGGTCTGTTGCAACCAAATGTGTCTCCGGGGTTGGAAACAGATTAGTCAACACTGCTGATGTGTTTGAAGTCTTTAAAAGTTTAGATACCTCAAAGCGATGTGGACAATCTCTTGTATAATGCTCGTCATTACATATCAGACATGGATAACGAGGTTTCCTTGTCGAAGTAGAGGAATCAGTTGATTTCTCTTGAGGGGAATTTTCTTGTTTCTTTTTATTTTTCCCCTATTTCTTGCCTGCTGGTTGCTTTGGATTTTTGCCTTTGTCAGATGACACGACATTAATCTTAGAGGCAAGAGTATTTTCTGATGCATTGGTAGTTTGATTGGAAACAAAAAGAGTTTGACTAGATGGTCTTCCTGCTGATTGTGTGCTTGAAGAACCGATCACACCGTCGCCGGCGTGAGAGTCCTCACTCGATTGTGGAGGAGGTGGAATAGTGAAAGATGGTCGAGGTGCATTGGGAATTTTATCATAAATCATGCCAGATTGTGTGTAAATCAAATCCAAATATTGGGCATGAGCAATGACTTGCTCTTTTGTGACAACTCCACCTTTTGCCACATCCTTGGTGATTGATGGCAACAAGGATTTTATGAACCACTCAGCTAAAAGCTGATCGGGAACATATGTCTTAACCATTCGACGATGATGTCACCACTCATGAATATGATCTGATATATGGGTAGCAGTAGTCTGTTTAAATTTGGTTAGGAGTTTCGTTCTAGTCTCATATCTGATAGGTAGTTGGAAGTGGGTCAAAAAAGTAGTGGCTAAAGTGGTGAAATTATCGAAAGAAGCTCTTGGTAATTCAATGTACCATTTAGTAGCTGGACCAGTAAGTATTCTTTGGAAAAGACGAAGTTTGACCGAATCTTCATTTAAGGAGTTTGATGAACACCACAAATGAAAGGTCATAACATGATTTGATGGGTCTTCTCCAGGATTTCCGTTAAACTTCAAAATGTTAGATCATAGCTTATGTGGAATTACCGGCCACCAAGGTGCATATAAGATTCGATCATTAGTGAGCCGATTTAAATATGGTAATTCTAAAGTTGCTACAAATGGCAATTGTCGATTCAAGGCAGGTTGAGCATACTCGTGATATGATGGAATTTCCTGAGCAATAGGTCTTTGCATACTTGCATAGTGCATCTGCATTTGGTAACCTTGGTATGGTTGTTGAACAAAACTAGTATAAGGTGATTGTCGATAACCAGGTTGAATATGTGGTTGTCCATAACCTGCAAAGCCTTGTTGACCAGGACCTTGGTAAGCCTGAGATTGACCAAAACCAGGTTGAACCTGTGAAACAAGTCCAAACTTGGGTTGGAATTGCTGGAATTGGGGTTGTTGAAATTGAAGCTACCACGGTTTTTGAATCAACTGTTGTTGTTGTTGGTACAATTGTTGTGGATTTAATGGTTGTTGCTGCCCAACAATGAAAGGTTGGCTAGGTTGTGAATAAACTATACCAGTGTAAGCTTGGGTCATTCCAGATAAGGGTACACTAACTTGAGGTTGTTGCTGAACTCTAGAAACAAGTGGTTGTTGTACAACAACTTGAGGAATTTGAACTTCTTGACTTGAAACTTGTGATTGCAACGTAGAAGGATCAGTTTGAACAGGTTGAGATACAATAGTTTGAACTTGTGACTGTGGTATAGTAGTAACAACAAGTGTAGTAGGAATAGCTGACACAGTTTGCATTGGTTGTGTTAGATACACAAGCCTTGGTTGAACTGGAATTGTTGGTTTCCATTGACAAACTCTAATTCCAGGTTGACCTGAATACTGTGGGATATTACCATATGTCAGTCCCCCCGTAATAAGGAGGATTCGGTGAATAAGCATATTGCTCTCTATATGGTGGCAATCTAGTATTTAATGGATACATAGGTCTTTTTTGACTAGATTGTCCAACTTGATACTGATATGCAGGATCAAATTGTTGAGTTCCCATTAGAGAAGAACCAGGTAAAATTCCAGTTGAGGACATGGGTGATGACCATGGTATAGAAGCAACCCCTGAGTGGGTTCCAAACAATGATTGGTAACCAACCGAGATGGACGATTCACCATACAGGTGCGACTCAGGTGTGGTAGAAAACATCGAAGAAGTTACAACAGAAGATTTTGCTGTAGCTGCATCAGATGATACAGTCTAGGATGTTGACGGTTGTTTAGCCATAGTTAACTGACCCAAAAGTTGTCCTAAAGATTCGACGGGTACTTGAAAAGAAGGAGGATCAAATGAAGCAAAGAAATCAGGAGTGTTAGGGTAAAGATACAACCCGGTTCCAAAGTGAAACGGGGTTGTAGGTGTGGAATATTCTTCCAATTCCTCCTCTATAACAATTAAACCTGGTGGAAGAACTTCACCGTCAGGTCTGTAAAAGATTTCTGGTGTTGATGAAGTTGAAGTTTCAATAGTTACTGATGTCTGAGGGGTAACGGTTGATCGTATTCCTGGAAAGTAACAACTTCTGAATGTTCAAATTCGAAGTCCAGATGTTCGGGTAAATGAACAGCAGTTTCAGTAAGAGGTTCCTGAAAAATTTCAGGTTTAGATGTAAATTCTGTTTGAATTGGGATAGATTCTGGATTAACCTCTAGTTGAACTAATTCAAGTTCAGAAGTACTTTCTTTTTGAGCAATTTCAAGTTGAGGATAAACTTGTGGTTGAACAACTTCGGTTACTATTTCACTAGGATCAGTGCTAATGTCCTTAGTTAATTGTGAAACTTCCTCTTCAGGAACAGATGTACCATAAATGGTTGGAGTAACTGGAGTCTCTGTACTTACCAAAATAGATGATTCAGGTAACTCAGATGAAGAACTAGGAGTTCTTGATGTACTAGACTCAGTTAAGCGAGATCACTTTACCCGAATTGGTGTTGCTTTGGGAAGCAAAGGCGGTTTTCTCGCTGTTCTCAGCGAACGACGGGGTATGGGTTGATGTTCCTCCACGATTGCTGATTAATTTTATTATTAAAAAAGAAATAAACAAAAAGGGGTATACTAGGCAAAAGGTTTACCAAGAAATCCTATCAGTCTATGGACTGCACTATAGTGCACCCTATCAGTGTATGGATTGTACTATAACGCACCCTATCAGTGTATGGACTGCACTGTAGCACACCCTAATGAAGGCCTACCTGCACTGATCTTCTTAGAGGCAGTTTTTGGATGATTTTAGTCATGGAACTTCTTGGGAAGCTAGGCATTCTGATGGTTGACTTCTTTAGGGCATGTAACAACTGAATTAGGGTTTGATGGGCCCTAATAGTATTGATTTGTGGGTGGGGGTTGATGTGCCCAAATGGATCTATAACACATAGTACTTTGGTGATAATTTATCATCCTTCTTAGCTTGCTTGAGGGACATTTGTTTGTATGGTTGTATTCGTAAAAATACCCAGTTTCCTATATCAAAACTTCTTTCACTGTGATGTTGATTTTCCTATTGTTTCATTCAATTCTGCACCAAAGTGGGGTTATCCTTTAAAAGTTGGAGAACTTATTGTTGATGCTTGATGTGATCTTTCATTGCTTGAACCTTTTTCTTCTTGATATGTCCTTCTATCTTGAGATTTTGAGGAGTGGTAATTCCTGCCAATGCATTACAAGATATGGCCAGATTCATTTCTTGATGCTCGATGTGATCTTTCACTTCTTGAACATTTTTCTTCTTGATATGTACTTCTATCTTGAGAGTTTGAGGAGTGTTAATTCTTGCCAATGCTTTACAAGATATGGTCAGATTAATTTCTTCTTTCTGTGGTGTTGGTTCCTAGTGTATATCCTCTTCTTTTGACGTTTCTTGATGCTTTTCTTCCTCCTCTTCACAATCTATGTAAAATAATTTCTTCTCAGCACACTTATGATCTTTAGTGTATTTGCTATCACAACTGTAACAAAGCCCTTTTTCTCTTTTTTCTTCCAATTGTTGTGGTGTAAACCTTGTAGGTTGTGGAAGGTTAGGAGCAAAAAAACTTCCATATTTATAGTTGTGAGTGGTAGGATTCCTTGTTTCCATAATTCTGCTTTAAATTTTTCTTTCTAACTTGAATGTCTTCTCCAATGAAGGTTCCCAAAGACGAACCTCATGTTGAATGTTATCCTTTAAAGTCCCTATGAAGATATCAATCCTTTGCTTCTTTGGAATATCATTTACCCTTATATTCAATTTTTTGAAGTCCTCAATGTGCTCTGCCATTGAACTATTTTGTTTGAGATTTATCAATTGGCTAAAGAAGGTGTTACTCTTTGTATCCTCATAATGTGCAATCATTTCCTTCGCGAGAATTGAATAGGTGACAAGTGGTTTACGAGAACAAAGCCCTTTATACAATACAAAATGATTTGGTTCTAAATATAAAGATGCAATATGTACCTTTTGTAACAATTTTACATCATGTAGATCAAAACATTGCTCCATCTATAGTATCCAATTTACTAGATCCTTCCCATCAAAATTCCTCATATAGCTTTTTCTTGATTTTAGGAGATCGATCTTTAAACAACTGTAACGATGTAATTTCAGATCTTCAAGTTCTGAAATTTCTGCCTGTGGTATCACTTCGAGTCCTCTTTCTAACCCCACCAGTCTGATCAATATTGGATTCTTCAATAAAGAGTTATTCCAAACCTCTTAAGATGGTCTGATTATAGACTTGTTCAGTAGAGAAAACTCGTACGAACTTCCATGTGTCACTGTTTCGACCTTAGGACCTGAAATCGATACAAAGAAATCTATAGTTTGTCCTCTTTCTATAACTTCTTATTAAATTTCATTCCAATGCTCAGAGAGAAAGTTACGACGATTCTCCCAAGGTCACCTGTTTGGGATGTAATTCGGGAACCTGCAAAAACCCTAAATTTATTGGATAGTCTCTCCAAAAATATAGCAAAGCAAGATCTAAAATTTAGGTCCAAGCTTCACCAAGGTTTCGGCTCAAATGGGTTTTAATTTTAGAGTTTGAACCTTCGTAGAAAAAAAATTATAGCAAAAATTCCACGATGACTTGTTTTATATGGATTTTGGATCTTTCCAAAACCCTAACTTCCTCAGATCATATCTTCAATAATATTACGAGAAAAAATCTGAAATTCTGACCTGAGGTTTAGAACGATTTCAGATCAAATGGGTTTTCTTTGTAGCTTCTTAAACTTTGTAATGAAAAAGTTATAGTGAAAATTCCACAATGGCCTATTTGGAGCAGTGAGACCCTAGAATCCAAAGCTCTGATACCAAATTTTATGAACCCAACTCACAAAAAGATAGAAAAGATAGATCAACACCTTAGAAATCAGCCTCTTTTAGGGGGAAACCTCCTTTACATTACACAAATGAATAATTCTTGGATGATACAAATGACAAGGCCTCCTTTCTATATATAGGAGTATAAGGGGTCATAATATAATCAGAGCCGACATAACAAAATAATGTAAGGGCACAACAATAACAATAGTGGGCTTCTATGGGGCACAATAATAACAATATAGGGACTACATGGGCACAACAATATAACAAGGGAGTTGCACTAATAACAATAAGGGGTTACACTAGTAGTATAGGGACCTAACATTCATCGTTGACATGACGTGTAAGCATTGACTCAGCCAAATAAAAGAGCAGAACTAATAAAAGACTATGCCCCTATGTCCCCTGGGCGAGTGAGGGTTACGAGTCATAAGATGGAAACCCCATAGTGATAATGGGAAAACGATAGAGACTTGGTGAAAAAATATCATGAAAGGAGGTAGGAGAAACTTAATCTCATGATGAGGAAAAGGTGCCCCCATGTTATAGACATTTTTGTGCCTTATAGCTCTAAGCATGAAATGTCCATAATCCAAGGGATCCAAAGTCCCTAAAAGTGTTGTTCCTGCCCCTAAAGGAACAAGGTCAACCAATGAAAGCTTCTCCCAGAAGTTCTCCACCAGAAACTGCTCAAAACTAGTCAAATCAGGATCAATTCAGAAGCTCCACTAGCTGCCTGCGTTGCAAAGCACCGAAATACACTGTCTAGGTGCATTGCAACGCACTTGAATGCACTACCCAGGTGCGTTGAGCAGGAAATGACAAGTGGCAGAGTCATTCAACGAGGTGGAGAGACAATGGAAGCTTACAGAATCTTCTCCAATGACACTTGCCTCACTGAATTCGACCAGTGATGAGTAAGAGGCTCTCAGTCTCCAAGTGGAAGCAAGAACTAACAGAGAGAAGCCACAAGTCAAAACATAAGCTGACTCATCCTCTCTTCTTACATCTATATATGGATCCCTCATCCCAGAGATCCAGAGGCTGGAATTTTGTACTTTGCAGAGAATTGCTATTGGTTTGAGATTGAGATTAGTACATTGGGTGATTTATGCTTTGTTGGAGGTGAGGAAGGGATTCCTTTGCTGGGAGGTAGATGCTGGATCGGGACTCACTTGGTTGTATCTCCTCTTGGACTTTCTTATCATATCAATAAAACTATTTGAGTTTCTCCTACATGTTGTGTATCAATGATGTTTTGTTATATTTGCATGTTTAGCTTAATCTGATCCTAAGCTTTTTATGAATGTAAATCAATACCTTCGTGTAGTTTCTCTCTTCTGTGATCTTGCAGGAATTTGGTGAAGCTGGGCCGGTAAGGGAGTAGGGAGCTGGGAGCTATTGAAGAGAGGAGCGATTGGATCAACAAACTAGCGCAAGACACAGGTTAGTTTATCCTTCCTCTTCATTTACATCTCATAAAGAAGAATACTCAAGTAGTTTTCCTTGTTTGTTGCTAAGGCACTGTCACACCTTAGAGTGGGATAGGGGCGTTCTGAATAGATACTTTTCCCAACAACAAAATGGCGACTCCACTGGGGATCGTATCTAGTTAGTTTATTTGTGTTTCTATTGTTGTTCTTCTCATAAACTTAGGAGTGGCGAATCGAACTGCATTTGCCATTTACAAATGCAAAGTAGAGATCTGCTACTCTAGTCCATTCACTAGGCCTGTTTATGATCTGAACAGCTGATCCACAAATGCTCTAATTGCCCTTTGTGATAGCTCTTAGTCCTCCTTTAAATCATCCCTCTAATTGTACCTTACTGATAGCTTTTATCCGGCCAAAAACCATAGATTAAACTGCAAACCGTGACCCAGAACCCAGAGAAAATTCTCGTTTCTGCTTCAGCGCAGGCTCTGTGAAGAGGTTCTGCATTTCAACGCAGGTCTCGAGAGGGCTACCTACGTTGCAATTCAGTTTCTCTGTGCAACAGGTGCACTGATCAGCCTTTGCCCTGTGCAGCTGTGGTTCTTTGCTTCATTTTGTTCAGTTTTATCTCTGATTTTTACAGCCTGTTATCAGTGTGTGTACCTATCTGAAAACCCCTTTTCTTTGCCTTAATTCCACCTCAGTTGTATAAAATAAACTGTATTTGTTTTTGTGTATTTGTTACATCATTTGCAGTTTCCCATTACAAAAGTAAACTAGTCATATTGTCGCCTTTAGATCTAGACCTGTCGTAAGTGTCATTTTGATCTTAAGAGTAAGTGTGTTTGCTGTTGACAGTTGATTGCGCCTTTACTTTTGTCTTTTGGTTTGAATTTGTGAATTTCTAGTGTCGAAACAAGTGTTTACTTCAAAATCATAAAGTGTCGTAATCGTCTTTTTGATTTCGAAAAGAAGCTTGTTTGTGTTTTTCACTTGAAATCGAATTCAAGTTTGTACAACAACTTTCTTTTTAGGCATCAATATTAAGAAAGTGAAAAACAAATACATGCACAAGTGCATTTGCATTTTGACAGTTTGTATGGTTTGATTTAGGAAAAGTGCATTTACAGTGTGCTCTATGCTCTTTGAGAAAAGATTGTGTCTTTCTTTTCCCCTTGTAGCTAGGATTTTCATTGTTGAAAAGAGATAAAAGCTTGCTTATCATCTTTAGACTGCATTTAGGAATTGTATCTACATCTCGTGGTGATCCAAAAAGGCAAACTTCTAAGAAAGATCAACCTAAAATAAATTGAATGAACTTAACAATGCATTGGAACTTAACGCACAACATAGAGGTCTAGGCTAGAGACGTGTTCCGGCGTCGTAAAACCTGGTGACTGTCGGCCTCACTCATGGTTGGGTGATTCCTCCTGAGAGACGATAAGTGCCAGTACGCATTGTGCTCCCACGTACCGTCGAGTATATATTGGGAGACCCCTATAGGCATAAAACCTTTATCCATAGGAAGCCGTGTCGGCCGCCCTACTGATCGCAATGCACTGAACACAACATTCAGGAAGATTGACCGCCCGTACCTTAAAAAGTATTCTACGGTTTTGCGATTGGTTTGGCACACCCTCTACCTAGAACTCCAGAGCAGTCCCTTTCGTTCTTTTTCAGACTCCTTAACGGAAAAGGTCCATCTGAGCACTTGTCACTTCAGGCTTATTAAAAATCGAAGGAGACTAGAGTCATCTTTTGCTTTTTCTCGACTCTTTAAAATTGAAAAAGCAAGTTGTGTCCAAGCGTCGTTAAAATTTATTTTAAACAGAATATTCATACCCTTTTCCCTGCATTGATCTTTAGGTTGAGAAAATGGAGCCTACCAACCAAGGAATTCCCCTTGGTGGAAATCCTAGTCCCTTCTCCTCTTGGGGAGATGTTGGTGCGCCCCATATGGCCACATTATCGATTCCAGGACTGACAATTGGCTTGCCAGTCTGGCTCTTCTCAACCAATGTCGTTCAGAACACCACTATTCCTGAACAGTCAAATCAGCAATTAGACCAGTCCAGAGTTACCCACCAACCTTCCACTTCCTCTAATTCTTCCTCTCCTCCCTCTTCGCTTGATGGGGCTGGCAAAGCCAAAAGTCAAGTTCCTAAGGAGAAGAAGGCAAAGAAGAAGAAAGAGAAGAAGAAGAAGGAGCCAAAAGCGACTGGGGGCAAACGAGTGTCGTCTAACGAAAATCCACACACTGCACTAACCAGGCCTAAATCGCCATGTGTCATTTGCAAGGGAGACCACTTTCACAAAGATTGTCCCTGCATCCCTCGGATACTAAGGGACTGGTCTCCCCGTTTGCACAATCCGGTGGCGTCAACCTCTGATAGCCATGTTGAAAGCACACCGTCGACTAGCAAAAGTGAAGTCCCAGGACAAAAAGGGAGAGCTAGATCTCCTTGTAAACTGTGCGAAGGCAATCACACCATCCACCGCTGTCCCTTCTTAGACGAAGCTAAAGGAGTTTTGGATGATCGTCCGGTTTCACCGTTACGACTTCCTCCTGGATATAAAAAACTCTTGCCAAGTCCTTCGTTAGTTGAAAATCCAGCTGGCCCGCTCAAGTGGTCAGCTGAAGCGCCGGTCATTGAAGATGAACCAGCTGAATCCATACCCGACGAAAGTCAAAAGGTCGAGGCAAAAATTGACCCGGTCTTGCCTTCAGAGGTTTTATCTTCGAATGATACAGTCACTGAGGAGAATAAGGATGACACCGTCCAAATTCTCTTCATCAACACAGACTCCGACGAACACGGGGGCAACCTACCCATTCCTTTATCGCAGGAAGGAAGTTCGTCAGAGCCATACCCGGCCGTCTACTCGGTCCCACCTCCAAGCAACCTAGTTGTCTCCTTCGACTGGAATCAACTAGGCAAACCCCGTTTACCAGCAAGCATACCATTCAGAATTATCGTCCAAATATATAGAATGGTCATGGCTGGTACCATCATAGATGAGGGGGCTTCTGTGAGTATCCTTTCCTCTACTGCTTGGAAAGCGCTTGGTTCGCCATCATTTTTGCCTGAGATGAGAAATCTGACAGGCTTTGATAAAGGAACCATTTGACCTTTAGGGATCCTCCCCAATGTGCCCATAACATTGAAAGGGAAGACCGTTCAAATGAACGTGATGGTCATTCAAGGACCCTTGGATTATAACCTACTCCTTGGACGAGACTATATTTATTGCATGGGAGCCATCGTCTCCTCACTCTTTAGAGTAATGTGTTTTCCGCACGAATGAAGAGTGGTAAAGCTCGCAGACCAGCTTTCATTTCCCGAATCACGCATTGCAAATAGTCATATACCATCCCTAAATGGTCTCTTCACACAAGAAATGTCTCAACCCACGGTCCGTCCTCTCGATGAGCACGAGTGATTCGGAAGGATATGATTGGAACCCAGGGGGCATGTGTCCTGGTCTGCTTCGGCAGGAAAACTTCGGGTATAGGGTAGGTTTCCACGGGAGAATATGACTAGTCTGTACCCCGTCCGTGATTGGAAGAGGGGTTATTCTAGAATAAGATTCTCTTGTCAAAGTTATGTGTGTGGCACTCGTTGTCACTCACCTTTGTTTATCTCGGTAGACATCGCCAGAGAAGTGTTTTGTTTACACTGTAAATAGAACAATCTTTGGGTAGCCTGTAAGAGGTAGTACCCTTCCTGATAAAACAAATGTTTTGTCAGCTCGAATAAAGGGTGACCCTTCCTGATAAGACGAATGTTTTGTCAGCTCGAATAGAGGGAGACCTCGAAACTCTGTTTTATACCTGGGGGCATGCAAACCTTTTGGAGTGCAAGCAAGGGGTGGCTATTTATTTTTTAAATTTTTAGGTCCTCCCTTTAAACCTGTAGGCTAACCCTTTAAACTCGTAGGATTAGTCGTTTCCTAACTTGCATAAAGAAAGGATGTGGGGCAAAAATCTAAATGTTGCCATTTTATATGAGACATTCTTATCATATGACTGGATTAATCGAGCAGTTTTAGCACATAGTTCATGCTCGTTAAAAAATAAACATAAGATCGAGCAAGTGTTTCAACCCGCGTTTAAGCTCGTTAAAAAATGAACTATCCTCCGGTAAATAACCACCGTGAATGTAACATTATCAGCCATTAAAGCCTTGGTCGTGTTTGCACCGTCACCTCCACTTTTCCATTGGCTGATCATTCACCTCCATTTGATTGTTTACCCATTTTGAGGAACAGCTGTGAAGAGTGATTTCACTAGCCATCCTTATGACACTGCCGTGATTGGAAAATTCCAACCCTTACCTGGAATCAGCTGCTACCCATTTTATCACTCGTTCCTCAAAAGACGAGTCTTCTTTAAGCTCTTTTCATTTGACTCGTAAAATATGAAAAGATTGCCGAGTTTTGGCCTTCCAGCTCGTTAAAGCGACAGGAAGAGCGATCCCTGCTCTAGATTTTAATCTTTTTGGACCTGAGGGATTATTGCACAAAAAGATCGAGCGCTTGTTTTGTTCGGCTCATTAAAACTATCGAAAATTCATCCCTTCTGTATTGTTTTATACTTTTTCGGACTTAAGGGATTAGATGACGAAAAAGGAATTTCAGAGTTAACTTTACGTACCTTTTCATACTCTCTAAAAATGAAAAGGACCGAGTTATCCTTGTCGTTAAACTCGTTAAAAACATTAATAGCGAGAAACTTGTCTTTAGACGAGAACGAGTTTCACTATCGCTAGGCTCGTTAAAACATAGCGATGGGTTTGCCCGAAGGGCAAATTATAGAACAAGCATATGTTATCCTCCTCAAGATTGACAAAAATAAAGAGGTACTGGTCAGCAATGACTGGGGAAAAATTGGGAAGAAACTCAAAGAACCTTTATTGGTAGCAGGTCGCTCTTGAACATGACACTTCCACTCCGTGCCTGAGTCGGGTTGGGTTGTTTCATTCACCGGTCACATCACCATGGTCTCGCCATACCATCCACCTTTGGGGTAAATGCTACCAATCCATCATATAAGTGTCGCCGATATGTTCAAGAGAAGTCATCCAGAGAAGTCACCCATGTCCCATCCACTACCATACATTATACTTCATTCTTTCATGACCGCCACCCTAAACCATATATCATCAGATCGTTTTCACCTCCATCAAAATCATTTGCTCCGTTCCATGTCATTGATGTGGGATTCATTAAGGCCCTCCTTTGATGGATCGCTTCTTGTCGACATCAGCTCATTATCCAAGAAGTTGATCTAGGAACACCCCCTTCAGTACTTTGAAGCTTGCATGCCTCAATGGCAAGTTTCTCACTTCCGGCGACAGGTATACATCAATGACCTTCGACCGAAAGATTTTGCGTGGTGTTCGACGCCAAGTCCTTTATTCACACCACGTGAATTGTACTGCAGTACCTTGAGGGTCATTATCATTATCGGTGATTCCTCTCGCGCTTGTTAACAGTTTACATCATTGACTGGTAATCAAGCGATGTCTTTCCATGTTCGACTTCAAAACATTTCTCACATGGATCGACTTGTACTTAGAGTGAAGATCGGACGAGATTGAAGACCCCGGATCTAGTTTCATCCATCCGGGCTGCGATATATATTCAGGAAAAATAAAGACATTGACATGTACAACACTGCAGCACAGATGATCATACTACCAAAAGGATGATGACTTCATCAGAATCATCAGTCTACCATCAGACAATTGTCTGTCCTATGTACATAAAAATGAATTTATAAAGCTGAGCATGGGAATGCCCGCCTCAGCTAAATCATGAAAACAGTATGAAAAATAATGTATTGTATTGTATCTTATTACAGGTCTCCTCCTGGCATTGAAAGAACTTCAGATCCTCCTAATAAAGCATTTCACCCGATAAACGGCCTCATACTTTAGGGGGCAACTGTTATAGACATTTTTGTGCCTTACAGCTCTAAGCATGAAATGTCCATAATCCAAGGGATCCAAAGTCCCTAAAAGTGTTGTTCCTGCCCCTAAAGGAACAAGGTCAACTAATGACAGCTTCTCCCAGAAGTTCTCCACCAGAAACTGCTCAAAACAAGTCAAATCAGGATCAATTCAGAAGCTCCACTAGCTGCCTGCGTTGCAAAGCACCGAAATACACTGTCTAGGTGCGTTGCAACGCACTTGAATGCACTACCCAGGTGCGTTGAGCAGGAAATGAAAAGTGGCAGAGTCATTCAACGAGGTGGAGAGACAATGGAAGCTTCCAGAATCTTCTCCAATGACACTTGCCTCACTGAATTCGACCAGTGATGAGTAAGAGGCTCTCAGTCTCCAAGTGGAAGCAAGAACTGACAGAGAGAAGCCACAAGTCAAAACATAAGCTGACTCATCCTCTCTGCTTACATCTATATATGGATCCCTCATCCCAGAGATCCAGAGGCTAGAATTTTGTACTTTGCAGAGAATTGCTGTTGGTTTGAGATTGAGATTAGTACATTGGGTGATTTATGCTTTGTTGGAGGTGAGGAAGGGATTCCTTTGTTGGGAGGTAGATGCTGGATCGGGACTCACTTGGTTGTATCTCCTCTTGGACTTTATTATCATATCAATAAAACTATTTGAGTTTCTCCTACATGCTGTGTATCAATGATGTTTTGTTATATTTGCATGTTTAGCTTAATCTGATCCTAAGCTTTTTATGAATGTAAATCTATATCTTCGTGTAGTTTCTCTCTTCTGTGATCTTGCAGGAATTTGGTGAAGCTGGGCCGGTAAGGGAGCAGGGAGCTGGGAGCTATTGAAGAGAGGAGCGATTGGATCAACAAACTAGCGCAAGACACAGGTTAGTTTATCCTTCCTCTTCATTTACATCTCATAAAGAAGAATACTCAAGTAGTTTTCCTTGTTTTTTGCTAAGGCACTGTCACACCTTAGAGTGGGATAGGGGCGTTCTGAATAGATACTTTTCCCAACAACACCCCAGTTGAAATATTTTGACAATTTCAGGTTGGACTGAAATGTCAATGGGCAAGGTTGCAGTAAAGTTTCCCATATTACCCTAAGATAGGACTTCTTGCACCAAAAAATGTGTTTGAAGTGGATGCGATGGGATATGAGAAACAGAAACTAGAAGACATGAAGGCATCTCACTTAGGCTGGGAAGAAATGAAGAACGATGCTGGAGATCATTCCAAGGAGTTTTGTCAAGAGACATAACCTCAACGATACTTTCGTCAGTGGGGAATGTCTGATTCAAAGGATCCGGAGAATCCCATGAACCAAGCCAAGGAGATGGCACATAAGTATCCAGGTTCATACTGAAAACAACATGACATTTTGAAGCAGCTGTTGAAGCCAAAACAATTTCTTGATAAGCTTGTTCTAATGGACTTAACGACATAGAATCACCAAATGAATCAATTTGATTTGGAGTAAGAATAATCCAAGGATCCGTAGAAACAAAGATCATATTGATTTAAGTGATATTAGGAGGTGGGAGACAAAAAGTACCCATTAAAGTAGAGTCTTTGAAAAGACCTTACCCACACTCTCATAAGGAATTAAGGTATTTCCCACATATGGGACATTATTGTTCGACATACCAGAAGAGAAAAAAGACAGATGGTTGACGGTGACAATTTTTCCTTCATGAGGAAAACGAATCACCCAGAATTAAGAAGAAACCACACAAAACACATCGTGGGTCCAACTTCGCTTGAGAAAAAGGTTGTAATTGAGATTCACATCTACAACTTCCACTTCTAGCTCAATGGTCTTTCCTTCCAATGTGAGAGGTAAATCTGGGAGAATACCATATGGATGGGAGCCTATGCCATTAAAGGCCTCCAAAGTGTTCGAGGATTGATTAAGAGGAGGAGAGCCAATGGCCTTCCAACATGAAATAGACATGATGCAAGTGGAAGCACCTTCATCAATAACAGTTTGATGGATCGTCTTTCCTTTAATGATAACTTGAATCAGAAAAGCAATCTGATGAGGAAGATGAGGAACGTGGTTTTCAAGATCAAAGGTAATTAAACTCGAATCGATAGGATCAATGGCACCTATAGAAGACAACAATGATTTCTGTTGCATTGGACATGTTTGGAGAACTTCCAAAGCAGACATCACCGAAGGCGCTTGAGCTAAATCTTCAACAATATTATAATGCTGTGCAGCTCTAGCATTCAGATTATAAGATGATTTCTAAAGCACACCTTTGGGAGGTGGTCGAATTACAGATTCATTGTTAGGACGCTCAATATGGAGTGGACCAGAACTGGATGGAGTGGAAGTAGAAGGTATATCAATGACTTCTTTCTCCACCGTCTGCTTTTGCAGGGTTTGATAGTCCTTTGTTTGAGTAGCAATCGAAATAGGCGATGAACCTTGCATCATGAAAACTTGGGAACCAGAGGAGGCAGAGGATTGTGGTTGGTCTACCAATTGCGTCTGCTGAGATGGAAATGGTTCTTTCAAAACAACTGGCGTATAATGGTCTTCCTCACAAATGAGGTAAGGATATTTTGGCTTTCGTTTGGAAGCATCATCAACAGATGATTTGGGTGGATCCTATTTTGGGGTATTGGTTTTGGCTTTACCTTTACCCTTTTTCTTACCTTTTGAGGCTTTATCTGCTGTGGTAGACTGAACAGCATGAACCTCAGAGGTTTTACTAGGATTTGATGAATTTTTTGAAGGATGGTTGGAACCAGTATCTGAAATAGAATTTTTCTTTGAAGAAGTCTTAGTGGAGGTCTGGGACACTGATCCAATTATACCATCAATAGGTGGTACATCAGGAGACTTTGAAGTTTCCAGATCTGAAGATGGTCTTGGAGCATCAGGAAACATCTCATATAACATGCCAGATTGGGAATAGACTAAGTCTAGATATTGGGCACGAGAAATAGCTTGGTCCTCGGTAACACAACCACCCATTGCTATATCCTTAGCAATATTGTTTACGAATGATTTTGTGAACCATTTGGTCAACAACTCATCAGGAATATCGAATTTGATGAGGCGATGCCTACATCTCCATTCATGGATATGATCGAAAATGTGTGTCGCAGTATCTTGCTTAAGAGATGTTAGAAAATGAGTGTCAGTTTCATAACGAACTGGCAACTGGAAGTGGGTGAGGAAAGCCATAGCTAAAGAGTTAAAGTTAGCATAGGTACCTCGAGGTAACTCGACATACCATTTTGCGGCAGCACCTGTTAAGGTTCTCTGAAAGAGGCGAAGACGGATAGAATCGTCAACATAAGAATTTGAAGAGCACCATAAGTGATAAGTCATCACATGGGCTTGCGGGTCCTCTTTAGAATTTCCTTTGAATTTAGGGAAATCACTTGGAATTTTAGTTGGAACTGAAAGCCAGTAAGGCGAATGAAGAATAGGATCATTAGTGAGTCTCGAGACATCAGGCAGTTCCAACGTAGCCAAAAATGGAAATTACAGATTGAATGGAATGTAGGGCCTTTGAGGAGACCCAAATTATAGGTTCCAACCTTGCTGGTAAGGATTTTTCACATTCTGACCACTTGGTAGAGGGCTGGAAGAACTAACTGAAACCTGACCTGAAACAGTCGGTTGTACTGAAATAGACATTTGAAATGACGATACATCTTGCGACGGGATCGCATGTTGAAAAAGAACTAACATAACAACAATTTGTACAAAAAATTGAGAGGTCGTGTTTGGAATGAACAAACCAGTAGTAGGCATGGAATTTGAAGACCAAATGGGATTTTGATACAAAGATGAAGCACTAGGAGTTCTTGAAACTAACTGGGCTAAGGTTGTATAACTAGGTGGAAACATAGGCCCACTGGTTTCAGGAAGTGTGTGAGATGGGACTCTTCCTGTAAAAGGAAATCCTTTTGGAGGAAATTCATACCCTTGTTCATCATCAACATGAGGAGTATGAGTAGCGGAAACTTCCAAATGACCTGAAGAAGAGGTTTGCATCTCACCTTCTGAATCCATGGGTGGAAATAATTGGTGAGGAGGAATCCAAGATGTACGAGGAGATAAATCCAAAGGAACACCAAGCCAATCATAAGGACTGTAAGGACACTGAGGAGATATCACAACAGGATCAAATAACAGATTCGACGGATATAAGACAAACCTCTGTGGACTCTCAGGGGTTTCTGGATCAGATTCTTGAGGTGACAAGGAATCCAAAGGTGGTGGATGAGAAGAAAGGGGTTGAATGCTCGGGACAATCCCAAGTTAAAAACCTTGAGCTTCAAGTGACTGAGGAAGTTCCGAATGAACTCCTTATGAAGACCCTTTAGTATCAAACAATGAAGGGAAACTTTGTGGTGAACTCAATGGTTCATCCACAATGACTTTCTCTCAAGAGAAGAAAAAGGAGAGGAGATTTGTCGAGGTTTGATCAAATATAAAATTTACAAGGATTTACTCAGTATTGGGCCAAGAAGCAACTGCATGGGTTTGACATGTTATTATGGGAAGTTATTTTTAGAATTTCAAACAAAAACTTTGCCTTTTCATGTTTTAAGAGTCGAGAAAAGGATGAAAAAGTGACTCTAGTTGCTTTCGTTGGTTTAGCGAGCTTGAAAGGACAAGTGCTCAGTGATCTTTTCAAATTTAAGGAGTCAGAAAAGATGGAAATGACTACTCAGGATACTCTAGGCAGAAGGGATTACCAACTAACCATGAACTACAATATACACCTTAGCAAATAAATTTACTAAGGACTTGATGTACATGCAGGCAATCTCCTTGAATGTTATTTTTGGTGTATCACGTTTACAGGATAGAAGACTCAACTTCTTATGGATAAAGGTTTGCAACCTATGAGGGTATCCATTTATATACTCGATGGTACGGGGAGAATAATTCTGTGCTAGAGCTGTTTAGTGCAAGAGTATTGCGAATGACAACTGTTGAGTTTTATAGACGCCGGAACACGTCTCTAGCCTAGACCATTAAGTATGAGGGTTAATGTTTCAAATTCTTCTTAGGTTAATTGAGTTAAATTTTAAGTTTAATCTTGAACTAAGTTTTAGTTTTGAAGGCTCAACGATGTCACCTATTCCTAGAATGCAAATAAATGATGAAAATGAAACTTTTTATTTGAAGAAGGCTATTCTACCAAAGGAAAAGAAACAACCAATCAATGCATCAAATAATCTAAATCATCAATACAAATTTTTCAATGTAATAAGTAAAAACGAAATCTAATCTTTCATTCTACTAACAAATGCAATGCCATAGAAATGAAAATCTTTTTCTTTTCACTAAATATGCAATAATGATCTTCCTTTCACTTTAATGCAATCAATGCAAACTAGTGCAAAAGAGCAAAAGAAAATGCAAACAATTCACTAATCATGAAAATCTCTTTCACTTTTCGATTTGAATGCAAGAAATGTTTCAAAAATACTTCAATGATATATACAATTCACTTTTTCGAAACACAATAATAACAAAAAGCACTTTCTTTCAATTCAATCAAAACAAACAATTTTGTAATATATTGCTTGCTAACGGAACTAAAGTGACTTTCAAAGCATCTACTTGATTTGACACTAATGAAAACAACTTTATACCAAAGAACCAAAAGTGACTTGCAAAAGATGTCCAGACGCAAAAAGACTCTTTGAACAAGGGTAATTGATCTCTGAAGAACATATCAATAAGTGGATGAAGGGTGACCTAGAAACCCTAGGAACCCTAGAAAGAAAATCAAGCTCCAAACACACTTAAACTAAAACAAGAGGTAATTGTAGTCAGAAAAACATGTCATCCAAGAAAATGACACTATAATCACATTGAAAAACCACTGCTAGAAGGAAAAAAAATGAAATCAAGAAGACAAAACCTATTTTTCTTTAACCTTTGGGATCATCACATCTATCATAGGCAAAACAACAATAATCGCAACTGTAATTAAAACATCTGCGATGTCATCACGATTGTCAAGGAGAAAACTGTGATGGTCGAGAAAGATGAGATAAAACCAAAAAATATTCAAGATCAACAAAAAATAAGAACCTTCAAGCAATCACCAGCAAGTGAAAAAAGTTACAGACAAATAAACAAGCCTGAAAATAAACGGTTGGTCAAACTCAACACAAAAGCAGGATGAAGGATTGAATGGAAAGGGTCATATCAACCCTAGTGGATTCACCATTTTTTGTCCAGGTAAATCCTCTCTACAAACAAAGACGATCCCTCTAGCCCAATGAGTGGGACTAGCAACCTACGTGACAATCTACTAGACACTTTCCTAAGTTACAATTGAAAAGAGAGACGAAGAAGATGGCCTACCTCGTTCTGATGCTATCAAGTCATCCTTTATTGAAGATATTGAATCACTTACATCACGAGAGTTCCTACTGCTCACAGTGTTTATGCACCTGCACAAGAGATCAAGACACAACAAGGCATGCAAATACCAATAACATATTCAAAGGCAACCTACTTAACTGATCAAGGAATGTTAAGATAGATGATACATAAGCATACACATCAATGGAAAATGAACAAAAAGTTGTATATTAATAGAAAAGAAGGGGAAACATACAACCAAACCTTGATGTTGATAATCTCTCCTTGAATGAATGTCCAAGTCCAAGCCAAGTTCTCCTAACACTCCTTCTCCAAGCCAAATGAGTAGCATATAAGCATAATCTTAGCATAAGGGTGCAAATAGACATAGAACAACCATTTGGGAATGGGAGAGGATGAATATATAGGCTGGGAAAGGGAGTTAGGATCTCTCCAAAGATAGGAGTAGGCCCTCATATCAAGGAGGTAGCTCATAGGGATAAGACCAAGAGGCCAAGTTGGGAGAACTCGACCTCATCTACGCCGAACAACCTCCAGCTCGCCACTCTGGAAGCTTCTAGATCACGAAGCTTCTCATCCTCTTTGGGAAAATTTCCTTTTTGGGATCATTGTGGGTATACAAGTAAATAGAGCGATGCCATCATGGGTCGAGTATAATACAATAGGTGACCATCATGGTTTTTAGTCTCATAAGAGCGATGATTCTCAAATTAGGGTTTAAGAGCTATTTCCTTCAGGGGAAGCTTAAGGGGTTTTTCCAATCAATGTATTAGGGAGGATATGAGATTCATATATGAATGAGTACACTGCATAATGTTATGTTTTAGGATCTTCGGGGTATGTCACAGGGAAGCACAAGAGGTGTGAGAAAATATTTTGTAACAATGAGACTTCAAAATGGCCACATATTTACAAGAGTGATCTAGAATTCAACACCACATAATAGATGCTCCTGGAAGGTAAGAAGATTCCATACTTTCACCTCTAGGACGTTCTATTATGCCACCAAAGACATCTATGTATACCTTGAAGTGAGCGTGCCAAGGTAATTTGGGAGGCACACTACAATCAATTCGTTGCACATTTTGGGGTATATAAGACAGTGGCAATACTAGAAAAGCATTTTTATTGGCCAAACCTTCGACATGATGTTGAGAAGTACATCAGATCCTGCACTGCATGTGCCATTTCCAAACCTACAATCAAGAAGTAAGGTCTGTATACTCCTCTTCCTATTCCTAGCCAACCTTGGTAATCCATCTCCATGGATTACATGTTGGGCCTTGCTTCTACCAAGCATGGAAACGACTGTGTTTTCATGGTCGTCAATAAATTCTCTAAGATGGTCATTCTGGTAACCTACAAGAAGAGTATTTTAGGAGAAGCCACTGCCAAACTATTCTTTAAATGACTATGGGTAAACTTTTCGATCCCATAGTTCATTATCTTATATTGAGACAACCGGTTCCTAAGTGCATTCTGGTAAAGCCTCTGGTCATTTTTGGATATAAAGCTCACTAAGTCCACGACCTTTCACCCCCAAACTGATGACCAAACCGAGGTCATCAATAGGATGATCGTGTACATACTGCACATGTACAATTCGAAGCACCCACACACATGGGATGAGAGCCTCCCCTATGTCCAACACATCTACAACAGGGCTCTCCACAACTCAACTTGCCACAACCCCTTTCAGGTGGGACTAGGATTCCAGCCACTATGTCCCATTGAAGTTGCCATACCATTTTCAGCTACACAACCAGATTCGGCTCATGTCTAGTTTGAATCTGACAGGGCTAACAACTTCATTGAGTGCATTCAGGACATTTGCCACCAGGTCCATGACATATTGGATAGAGAAAATTCAAAGTACAAGCAAGATCATGATCAACATCAAGTGCCACACATGTTCCAAGTGGGTGACAAAGTTTGGTTACATTCGCAGAAAGAGCGCCTCGTTGGGCCCCATCGCAAGCTTCACTTGCTTTGATATGGGCCTTACGCCATCACTAAGGCTTTAGGGGACAATGATTTCGACCTCAAAATTCCATCGTTCCTTGGCCTGCACCTGGTATTCAATGTGGACCGATTGCGGCCATACTTTCCCCCATTATTGGATACATCCAATGTTGTTGAGTAGTTGACACCAACAAATATCGACCCGTGTTGTATCGAACATGCAACAACTTATAGGATCATGGACACACAATTCAAGAACACTCGCTAGCAAAGGATCCATCTATATCAAGCTATCAAATTAGGCCAACTCCTTCACTAGGGAAAGTGGCTTAGCAAGGACCAGGTTCAACAGAAATTCCCTCACCTCATGGAGGCTCTGCACGCAATGGGGACCATTGCTTCCTAAGGGGGGAGGACTGATCTAGGTGGATATTGGTGGCCACCCACTTATTCCACTTATACCTCCAACCCATTTCGTAATTTTCCTTGATTATAGCAACATTTACTATTTTTAGTAGTTTTTAAGGTCCTAAACTTCCAGAGTTGTTTTGACCCCTAAACAATGTTTTTTTGAGGTCCTCCACATGCCAGTAGTTATGGGTAGGGGCCTGCCACAAATCCTGTATTAATCGGAGAGATATTTCTAACGAGGTATTGTATGCGCCAAACGGAGATCATATGACCAAGTTACGACCTCAAGAAGTTGGTTGCCCAACTAACCCCAACAGGGCCCACAAACTCTTGGCATTCTATCTCTTAGGGTTAGGGTTTTGGTTGTTTAGGTTCCCTTTGTTGTTCAATAATAAAAAGGCTCATGAGCCTCATTGTAACATAATTGAAAGGCATGTAGCTGACACATCTCTTCTCAGAGATACCATCACATGAGCTAGTCTATTTCCATTCTGTATGTAAGCATATTTTAGTTCCATGATGTTAACGAAATGAAGTTTCATTTCTGTTGCATCTCTATGTTTATGTTTATATCTGTGTTCTATTGCATTCCTGCATGAGTTTGGATCAACATACCTAAAGACTATAAAAGTCTATTGTTCTAGTATTTAATTGTGCAAATAAAAAGAGACTAGCTCTTACATGTGAATACCCGAAAAAGTAGTTAAGATAAAAAATCTAACCAAGTATTCCAACAAAACCAGACCCTTGAGTTAATAGGAAAAAAACAAAGAAATGACCAAAATTTTATTACCTTATCAAGGCCACCACGAGCGCTTAACCTCAATATAGAGAATATGCAAATCCAGTGCCTTGTCTCCAATAGTTGTGACCCTAAAGGATAGCAGGACATATCAAGATTTTCAAAGCTTTAAAGCTCCAATTATGTCAGTGAATTTAAAAAATTGATGTAAGAAGCAACACATGCCAACTTTAGAATTGTGTGATAAACCTCAATTATAATATACAATGGTTAGAATATGGTCCTTCTCTAGAGACTGAACTACATTTTGCATCATATTTACTAGAACTTTAAAATTCAACCTTGTAAGATGTTACAAAATAGAATGGAAAGGGTCAGTGATTTTTGGCAATCCATTTTACAAGGGGGTTATCTCCAAATTCACAAACATTGGTGCAAATAATTTTAATGAAATGAGCGTAGGCTCAAATCCACGCCACTTTTGCAAATATTAGGTATTGATGAGCAAGAATTATTAGAATCAGTGGCAATTAAACAAGCAATTAAAGGTTTCTGCAAATGCTTTGCGGGCTAGAAAGAAAATGTAGATGGAAGAGTGTGGTGTCTGAGAAATTTTAATTTACTGGAGAAACTAATTTTCAAAATGATTGAGTATTGGATTTGTAAATTAGAGCAATTTGGTAGTGTTGCTTTATTGTTTTCAATTCAAGGTATAATCAACCCTCCTACCTCACTTTAATTGCCTTTAAACACATTAGTGGATGTTTTATACTAGCATGAGACATAACATATATTGATTTGTGATTAAAAAATCACCTTTTTTTTTATAAGATAAAATTTCTATTAATATTGATAATTCATAAGATCACATGCCCAGTGAGTTCCTTCCTACCCTTGGTCTCCCATTAGGGAAACTAGACCATAGGTGACAATGTGATAATCTATGACTGTGAGAATTTGAAAGAAAAATAAAGCAAAATTTTACTGAATGGTAGAGTTTGAAAGCAAAATTAAAAAAAAAAAAAAAAAAAAAGGCTCACAATTTTCCCCTGGACCATCTATTGTTTCTAAAGCACAAAGATCAAGTTTATTGCTTGTAGGAATGCAAAATATATATATTCAAATGACACATAAATGCATATTTTCCTAATCATAAAAACCATCTTGATGACATGGAAGAAATACTTGGCAAGCCCCTAAACCCCATCTTACTCTCTCATTCATCAGAGATGAAAAGTTGACATTTCATAAACACAGAATGATACCTTTTACCAGTTACTCTACCAAAAACAAGGCCATAATCAAGTTGAAGACTCTCTCAATTCCTATTTGCTCTATGTTTTCTGTTCAAACTACTATCCAAATTGATAACATGTGGTTGGGAGAGGAAAATATATGTTGCTTGTTGATCCAGGTGGATATTGGTGGCCACTCACCTATTCCACCTAGACCTCTAGTCGGTTTCATCAATTTCCTTGATTATAGCAACATTTACTATTTTTAGCAGTTTTTTGGGTCTTGAATTTATGAAGCTGTTTTGACCCCATAAACGATATTTTTTTGAGGTATTGTACGTGCCAAACGAAGATCATATGACGAAGTTACGAACCTGGGAAATTGGCTACCCAACTAACCTCAACGGGGCCCACAAACTCTTGGTGTTCCATATACTAGGGTTAGGCTTTTGGTTGTTTAGTATTTCCCTTTGTTGTTCAATAATAAAAAGGTCATTGAGCCTCATTTTAACATAGTTCAGAGGCATGTAGCTACCACATCTCTTCTCAGAGATAAGCTACCATCGCCCGAGCCAGTTTATTTCCATTCTATATGTAAGCATCTTCCAGTTTTTTGATATTAATGAAATGAATATTTATTTTTGCTGCATCTCTGTGTTTATGTTTATACTGTATTCTATTGCATTCCTGCTTAAGTCCAGATCACTTGTTTTATTGCTTTTCATGATTAATCAATCCTGCACTAGAACCAGATTTAGAATTCATATTCAACCCATACGCTGGAATGGTAGAAACATCACTTTGCTACCTTCGAGATAACTACCTCAGCTCTACATTACATTTAACCAAGCCACCAAGGTCCTTTGAAAGAACTATGAAGTCAAATCCCAATAGAAATTGTCAAAACACCAAACCCAGAAAAAAATATTCCCACGTGGGCTGAAACTAGTGAGGCTTTTCATTTCACCATGCATACATCACCCCTACCTAAATCTAATTTATTGGCCATAAACCTTTAAAAAGTAAGCATACATTTTTAAAAACAAAACAAGCCCCCGTGATCAGTTAAATCCAACACTCAGAACAACTCGATAACATATTTATTTCATCTACAGGAAGCCATTGATTTCATAACCACTCCACTCCAGCAATGTAATGCATTTAATATTGAGGGAAAAGAGTCAGAAGCCGACAAAACCGAAGAAGGAACATGCCAAGAAAAACACTCAACATATAAAAAGGAAACTCACAATACTATCAAGATTTTAATGACACAATGCACTCATGAAAATGAATATTTAAACAACCTAACTAACAATTGTTACCACCATATATAACTACATTCCCAAACATACCATCAACATTACAAATACATACAAGGTTTCATATATTAAACACCAATACTTCCAACCCGAATGAAATAATTACATGAATTTGGTCCCCAAAACCAAATGGAACTTTTTGAGAGTGTCAAAGAACAAATCATGCTTAGCAATGAATTCCTCATGTTTGACAAGCTATTTGGGATAAAAACCATAACCTCATGTCGACTGAGGGGTAGACATTGTAACCATTTCTACAACTTGTAGCCATCTCACGACGGGTAAACAAAACAATGAAGAGAGACTCTAACTTGGAACTAGCAACTGGTTAAACAATATAACCTATACTATTTATGAAATGCTAAAAGATAAATAGTAAACTTTTATATCATAAATATCATATATTCAAAATATCTAAAAGTCTCCAAAACTTTAACATAAACTATTCTAAACATCAACCTTTCCTTGGATGGTACATTGCACAATTGGCCACCACGCAAAGAAACCTCCATAAATTGATGCCAAGACACTATCCAGATTGTTTATATGCTAGCTAACTTCAACCTCTTCTCACTCTTCATTGGTATAGATTTCTAGGTATAATTTAGACAGGGTTCCAAGACTCATGGCAATTGGCCTGGCCAAGAGTTTTCCATTTTCATGCTTAGAGGGTCAGGCGGGCAATTATTGTGAAAATTCCTTGAAATAAAGAAATTAGAATTTATTCTTCTAACTGATTAATTATGCACTTTATTTTGTTATGACAAAATAATGAATAAATCACATTGTAATTTCTTCACAATAAAAATGTTGCAAAAAAATTAATTGGAAACTGAGAAAATAAAGCACACACAATAAAATTGACACAGTTAGTTTAGGAAAAACCCAATGTAGGAAGACCGGTGTGATAGATGAGGGTTTTATTATTATTCTTCAATAACAAAATATGAGTACAATAAATTTGATGCCAAGTTGGCAATCCTCTCATGAAAAATCACTGGAAAAATTATCAAGGGAAATTTTCCTTTCTCCACAAGCAATACGAAAACAAATTGACCACAGAAACTGGCTCTCCAAGACCCATGTGTAGGCCTCTGCACAGATGTTGCGCAATCTCTCACACACACTCCCTGGATCTACCTTTGAATCAGATGTCCTACCTGTTGCTTCCTGTGTAAGTGATTCTTTGGCCCTCTGGAAAATCATCCCAACCTGTGATACTTGAATCGATCTCCTCTTCAGCTGAATCGAATTGCCTCTTTGAGGCTCTACACAGGCCCCCGTGTAGCCTCTTGTGGAATAAATTGAACTCCTCTAGATGATTCTTTCGATAATGGAAATCTTCTCAAGAATCTCTGCTGATAATTCTCTACTTTGCTACTAATCTTTGGCTCAAATTCTCTTCTTGCCTGAGTCTCTTCACTTTGGGAAATTCGATCTGCCTAGATCACCCACTCACTCGATGTGTCTATCTCTAACCCATCATCCTACTCTTATAATCTCTCATTGGTGAACCAACAACCATGATTTGATCTCCATCAACAACTAAGATAATCTAAAACTCAATCTGTGTGAGTTTGTAGAGCATTCTCACTTTTCTCAATTAATTCCCAATAATTAATCATTCCCCTAAGTTAGACTTAGGCATTTTGTAGTTATCGATCAATTAATTTAATTGAGCCATCTCTAGGTGTTTTCTCCTGAAACCTTTTCTAGGTTTTGGAGATCTTGTGTTTTTTAGCATCTTTGACCAAATTCGAGACTATAACACTTGTCCAATGCTACAAAAATTAACACTTCCTCTTAGTAAGGAAGGTGTTCTCTCCCATAACATCTTCCCTAACATTACTGATGTCTGACACCTGTAACAACTTGTAAATATCCATCGAGCCACTATGCATACTTTGATTCATCTTCCAACTCTGTGGCTAAACTATACTACATCTACACTGCTACTGAAACTGCACTATGCCACCTGCAATTTTTCCAACAATGCTTTGTGCTCCTATTGATATCATGTTGTTGTTGTTGCTAAAAATACCGCAACTAAGAACAAAACTCCAAATCAAATGTGTCCCTAAACTAGTTTTGAAACTATCTCCCGAGTCTCTAACTACAACTAGTAAAATCACTATGCATTGAATAACATCTGCGTTGCAACTTCTCTGCTCCCCCCAACATCTGACTGCAACTGGATTTGCAATTGTCCCTCAAGATTTGACAATGTCATGCTGAAAATTGATCCATCTGATACTGAATACTGTGGGCACCTATAGCAAGGGTAATGATCCATATGAAGAGTATCTCATAACTATTGCATCTCTCTCATTGACCTTGCCTGAATATCTTCAAATCTGGAAACTAGTGCTCCATATCTCCCCAACTTTCTCCTAGAGGTATGATTGCATATAAAGCAAACTTATCCTTCAACCCATTGGATAAATTATTGATTTCTACTAAAGTTGTTTCCTACTCCTACTTCTCCTTATTGTCCTTCTTCCTCTTGAGACATTGGGTACTATAGTGACCAAAATCAACACATCCAAAGCACTTTATCTTTGACAAATCTTTCTTCTTATTTTATTCACCCTTTGAGCTTTGTCCAAGATTGGAACCTTTCAATTCCTTCCCCTTCGATGCAAGGGCTACATTCTCCTCATACTTCACATTCTTCAGTCCTTTGCTACTATTGGCGCTGATATTACTCTCGACCAGAGCAAGCCTCATCTCTTCCTGTGTGAAATTGGTCCACAAGCAATCTCATCTTGGTACTTGATCTTGCATAATAATACCTTGGATGAAGGTTACCCACTCCTTGGCAAAACCATTGAGAGTTGTATGCACTAGCTCATTCTCGAGAGGTGTCTGTCTAATTGCTATAAGCTCATCTCAGACATTTTGAAATCAAGTGAGATAAGGAGTGACTTGTTCACCTTTATGCATCTTGGTGGTCCTCAACTTCTCTTTCAAGAGCATATTCCAATTCTCAGAAGGATTCTGAACAAGCGTAGACATTGCATCTCACATTATTTTAGCCGTATTCTTAGCTGCTAAGTGTGAGACTATATGATCTCAAACTCCATCGAGGATCAACTACTTCGCCTTGGCCATATCCTTATTGTAATTCTCTAGTTGTTGCAGTTCTGTAGGTATGGATATAAATATTTCTGCATATGTCTCCAGACCATACTCATCTAGAAAGAAAGACATTCTGGCTTTCCAGATACAATAGTTAGAGGCTCCATCTAACCTATCCTGATCTCACAGTCCTGTTAAGGCCAATTGTGCAAAACTCAAATATGGGAAAATAAACAAGAATCTCCTCCCTTTCCTTCTTGGTTGTTTTCTTTTCTACTTGCACTCCCTCTTGGAATGTGTAGACTTTACTTCTACTTCTGCCACCTACAATGAAAATCTCATATTTCCTCCAGAAAATCGAATCTAGAAACCCTCAAGGAAAATATGGAAATTCCTTCCATGTGGGATTTTCTCTTCCACCCAACGCTGATCTACTGTTGAAAAAAGTAACTAGTATCAGTCTTCATAATTGTTTTCTAGATCATGACATGATGTAATTCTTATGTATTTTTCAAAATAAAATAAAAGAAAATTATTGTAAAAGAAATTTTTCCTAAGGACTTTCATGCTCTTTTGATTACTTCTTTTTACAGTTGTCCCCCTCTCATTCTTTTTGGACCCCCCACCAAAACCATTTACCAATAAAAATTTGAAGCGGGAAGTCTATAAGGTATGCAAGCAAGCTTCTATACTATAAAGTATGTACGGAAGAAGATAATGGATGAAGCATTTTTACGGTCGTCTCAGTGAAAATTTGAGGCAAGGGGAGGTTGATTAAAATGAAGTAAAGAGGAGAACAATGTAAACTTTGAAACGGGAACTAATACTGTTCAAAGGGAACTAATACTGTTACCCGTTTCGTAGAGATAGCAAAAAAGTGACCTGATTTTGAAAAGGGGTGATGCAGAACACATATGCTTTTTTTAGAGCATAGTTTTTGGCACTTTAATTTTTTTTATGTACATTACATTTTAGAATGGTAGTGATTTTCATGCTGATTTAAAAAAGTGGGTATTCTGCATCATACCCTTTTTTTAAAAGACCTATTTTTTGACTTTAAATTTTCTAATGTATGAAATGTAAATAATTATTTTGTAAATTTAATAATTTTTGAAGTGGTTGTTTTCTTCATATTTTCTTGTTTTTAATTTTAATTTTAATTTTTTTGTAGTGAGGTTTTTATTGTTTTGCATTTTTAAATTAGAAGGTTGATATTTTGAATTTTCGATATTCTACATATTTATACATCCTTAATTAATTTTTCAATCCACATGAAATAATTGTTTCTAAAAAGCAATATTTTTTAACAATGGACATAAAAATAACCATTTTTAACATAAATATAACTAAAAAACTACACGTTTTGATAATTTTTTGCTAGAATTGACATGTCAAAATCACAATTTTTATACGAAAATTTTAACTAAAAATGGTTAAATAATAGTTATTTTTATGAATTTCATGTCAAAAGAATAATAATAATCATTTTTTTTTTCAAAAAATAATGACTAACTTAAAAATTAATGCGAAAATCACATATTACAAATATTGAACGCATAACAACCTTAATTGAGTGTTTATTCTTCTCATAAAATGTCAAAGTCAAAACATTGCAAAGCTTGATTTCCAAGCATAGCTTAAATTAATCAACAATGTCACGTAATCCAAACTCTTCGTCCTCTAGAGTTTCATCATTGTCTTCTTCCACAATATTTTCTGCTTCCTTTTGCTCATTTTCCTCTTCTAACGCATCTTTGATGTCTGCGAATCTCCCAATGTATGTCTTTCCAAACATTCCATGTAATGGTGGTTGGGGTTCCTTTGCCTTTTTTGCCACACGTGATTCACTAAAGTCCCCTTTCTTCAACCCAATTTCTTGCATTGCATCTGGAAGAAATTGAAGAGCATTAATTTTTTGCTGAATGAAATTGCACTGTATTGGATCTTTTTCAATTGCAATGCAATTTCTTCCTTTTTGAAGGCAACATGCTAGTGTTGTACCTAATTATCAAGCATAAAAGAAATAATGAAGTAAATTAGTACAATGACATATAAATTAATAAATAACATATTGAAATTCAATCCATATAATAAAACTTACCTGAGCCAGAAAAAAAATTCCAAAACCCAATCTCCTTCATTTGACTGCCGTAAAGACATGGCTAAATTGAGCTCCTAAATAACATTGGGTTACATTGTTTAAGTGCTCAAACTGCTCGATCGAGCGCTTAAAAAGGGCTCAATTGAGCAATCATTTTTTCCACCCAAACGTACCATCTCTTGCCAAAAAGTGTAACCCAGCTCCATGCTTTCACCCTTATAGATTATGAATTTCTAACAATCTATATCCTAATTATTATTATTATCCAATTTTAAGGTCATAGCCAAGCCAGACACCAAATTGGTGTATGAAACCCCCTTGTTTGTGAGACAAGAGACCCACCTCCATGCAACGATTTGATTATTGTCTACAAAGGCATACCTACTCTAACCCCTTCTGGTTTTTGAACCTATAACCTCTTAGGAGGAAACACATGCTCTTAACCATTAGGCACTTGATCTGAGATGCCTCATGTTTAACTCTAATGTTATAGGAGCATTTTCTCAAGAACTCTATCCAATAATTGGACCTCACACACTCTATTGACCTCTAATTTCAGCTGTGGCATTTCAAAGTTTACTCTCCAAAACTCATTTAAGGCCATAAATCACACTTCATATTGGTTTACTATATTTGTGAAATTTCTAATTCTTTATAACTAATCATTTAGTTTAGGTTGATTTTTTGGATTTAATTATCATGATTTGAGTCTTGTCAGTGTTAACTATAATACCCATCTTGGAACAATAGTCATAAAAAGTCCTAAATTGATTATTCAGTCCTCATGGTTTAATGATAATACTATATATATATATATATATATATATATATATATATATATATATATATATATATATAAAATTTATTTTTATAAATTAAATATTAAACCTAACTTTTTGATTAATATTTTAGCATCTTTTAACCTTTAATAAAGCCATGCTAAAACTTCATATATATAAATTTTATAATTTATTGTTATAAATTAAATTTTAAACCTAACTTTTTAATTAATATTTTAGCGTCCATAAACATATGCTTTTAACCTTTAATAAAGCCGTTCTAAAACTTCCTTCACCCTTCGTGTATCACGCCAATAAAGTTTTCTCGACTCTGAAAAACGACGCATATCTTATCTATAATAGACTGATGTTGTTTGGTTAATATTTTTCAATAAAAATTTTGTCTACATGTGGAAGCCATGGCATCTATATACTGCTCGAACAACAAAATGCCAAAAGTAACGACAAAGAGAAAAATGCCAAGTTATTCGTTTGTTGACTTTTAGATGGCCACATTCTCATCTCGCATGCATGCCCTGTCCTTCAGGTTCCCACTCTCCTATTATGCCATTGGTCCACTGAGACCAAATTGGTACATAATGATGATGTATGCATTGCTTTTTCTTTCAATTTTTTTTAAATAAGAAAATTTGTGGCATGAGCGCAACCACATGGTGATTACGATGGCATCAATAAAGGATTTGATTACGAAAAAGTCGACGGACCACACAACATTTGTGAAAACGATGTCGATAATCAACGTATTTGACCCACGATTTTCTGTAACAAATATGCCACATTTAACGATCAAACCATGATGTAATTAATGGAGATATGATATTGTGGTGAACAGATTTAGTGGAGATTTTGTGCATGGGCCACGTAAAACGTGGCCATATGCCCCATAGTCAAAGATATTCCTCTAGCGATGGTGCAAGAAATCTTGTGAAGTACGTAGTGTTTTTAAACATGAGTACGTTGCTTTGATGGTGTTTTCGAAATGGTAAAGGCGAGAGTCAACAGATTCAGTGCAAATCAAGTTGTAATAGTGGATAGCGCCATAAGTGGAGATAACAATGAAATTCGTTTTCATACACGTATTTTGGTGGGGATTGGCACTTTCACATTTCACGGTTAACGAAGGAAGAAACCAGTTTTTACAAATGGTTCCACGTAAAAAAAAATTATTCCTAGTATGCAGCTTTAGCTCAGCTCAGAATTCGACGTTTGTAGAGTTTCAAATGATGTTGTGCGCTCATGCCACAAATTTTCCGCCACCCATATGTTATTGTTTCGGGCGATTCTGGGAATCGCCGGGTGGTGGGGCGATTCTCAGAATCGCCCTGCCACCCCGCCACCCCACGCCGGCGTGGCGGGGCGATTCTGAGAATCACCCCACCACCCGCGATTCCCAGAATCGCCCGAAACAATAACATATATAATATAAGTGGCGGGGTGATTCCCAGAATCGCCCGAAACAATAACACATATAATATAAGTGGCGGGGTGATTCTCAGAATCGCCCCACCACCCGACGATTCCTAGAATCGCCCAAAACAATAACATATATAATATAATATAATATCGGAAGCCAAAGTATATAAAATTGATGATCGCGAATTATATTATTTTCAACTCATCGGCATCTAAAACCGCATTGTAATGTTTACTCGTGTCGTCGAATTTATCAGACGACGAAGTATATAAAACCAAGTAGCGCAAATTAAAACTATTTTGTAATTATCTTCATTGATATTTTCCCCATTCAGAATGCCAGGATAGTTATCACGTATACAGATTGTATAGTCCAACCTAATTTTACTTGTGACACGCGAAAGAAATGAGTATAAATTTATTAATTTATTTGATCATTAAACTATTTACCGAATCTCGGTAGCCATCGACAGCAAAGTGCCGGACCAGTTCATGGATATTTTTTACCTTGAAGTGGGAAAACATCCATTTGTCACTGGTAGCGTTTAATACGCTGGGACTCTGTATGAACCTACACAGAATATATAATACTTCTGTAAAAGGAGTATAAGCAAACACGGAACCGTGAATATTTCAAATGCACCGATAAATTCAACTGAAAAAAGTAGCCATCATTTCAAATGGATTTTCTCGACGATAAAATAAATTACAATTGAATATTCATATATACCCAAATTTTAAATGTAGAATAACACCATAAATGTAGAAAAACACCACTGTGCTTGTCCTTTGCAATCCTTTTTCACCATATAATTGGTGGCTTACTCGAAGTCACTATCTGACACAACTACAAGCGGACTTGAAGGAGATGCAGAGTTTACGTTATCCCTTGTTGGTGTTTTAGAAGCGGCCTTCACATCGTCGGAAGCAGTTTTTCGACGCGTTTTGTGAACTCTTCCTACGGATAAAGTTGTATCTCTCTCTCTCTTCTTGGCACTCTTTCCTCTGGTTTTGCCCTTAGATGCATTCTGTAGCTTTGAGGGTGGCGATTCCGTGGAAACATCTGTGTTATCTGTTGCCTTTGAAGATGATGGACCTGACACTTTTCGATTAGCAGCTCTAATCTCTTGGCGTTGTAATGTTTTTAAGAGTGCTTCAAGCTCTTTCAAATCGCCATCCTGATCAGCCAGCATATTCGTCAAAAGTTCTTCCGAGTAACGAGGATACTTGCTGTGAAGCTCCTTGATGGAATTTTCTTGATCTGCATTCAAAGACGTTTCATTCACATGTGCCTGGAGCTTTTTGTCACCAGCTTCCTCAACCTCAAGACGCTTCTCCTGTTCTGTACTTTTAGGGGATTCTAATGTGCTCGCAGGTACAACCTTGGGCTCCTCCGGGCCTTCTGCTTGCTGCAGATTTACACGCTTTTCAAATGCACCGATAAATTCGAACAACCGGAATATTTAAAAGCATCTTCTAGACATAATGGCAGAAATTAAAGAGTTGTGTCAACTTAACTATCCTGGCATTCTGAATGGGGAATATATCAATGAAGATAATTACAAAATAGTTTTAATTTGCGCTACTTGGTTTTATATACTTCGTCGTCTGATAAATTCGACGACACGAGTAAACATTACAATGCGGTTTTAGATGCCGATGAGTTGAAAATAATATAATTCGCGATCATCAATTTTATATACTTTGGCTTCCGATATTATATTATATTATATATGTTATTGTTTCGGGCGATTCTGGGAATCGCCGGGTGGTGGGGCGATTCTCAGAATCGCCCCGCCACCCCGGCGCGGGGTGGCAGGGCGATTCTGAGAATCGCCCCACCACCCGGCGATTCCCAGAATCGCCCGAAACAATAACATATATAATATAACCCGTAGTCTGTGCATGAAGAAAAGGTATAATTTTCTTTTGAGCTATTGTGATACGTCCACATGCCACCTCACGCTACAACTCTCTCCACTATCTGTTACACAATCCAAAACCGTGGGAAGGACGCAAAGATTCATGAACCCTAAGCCATAAATTAATTTTTTTTTTCCAACAAGAAAAAATCGAACTTTGCTTAAGTATTATCATAATGTCAAGTACATAAATTAATTAATTAATTTTTATTTTTATTTATTTATTTATTTATTTTTATTTTTATTTATTTATTTATTTATTAATTTTTTTTTCAGCGAGAAAAAATCGAACTTTTGCGGGTGAAAATGTGTCATAATATATCAATTAGGTTGATGTTTTGGGGTTATATTATATATGTTATTGTTTCGGGCGATTCTGGGAATCGCCGGGTGGAGGGGCGATTCTCAGAATCGCCCCGCCACCCCGGCGCGGGGTGGCAGGGCGATTCTGAGAATCGCCCCTCCACCCGGCGATTCCCAGAATCGCCCGAAACAATAACATATATAATATAACCCCAAAACATCAACCTAACTGATATATTACGACACATTTTCACCGTAAACCGCAAAAGAAGGAAATCATACTATCTGCCAGGGTCGAGGTGCATTCATACTATCTGCCAGCTTCTAGTAATTTCATGTCGATTCTAATTCCATTACTTACTTCTCCATAATTGCAAGTGCTCGATTGATGAATGCGGTATTTAGAGTACGAAATGAAAACGCCAAGAACTTGAAGAGAGGCATAACGGACACGGATGAGATAATTTTAAGGTTTAAATATTAACTTATTAATAAATTAATTTTGGCTTTATGGGGTTATATTATATATGTTATTGTTTCGGGCGATTCTGGGAATCGCCGGGTGGTTGGGCGATTCTCAGAATCGCCCCACCACCCGGCGATTCCCAGAATCGCCCGAAACAATAACATATATAATATAACCCCAAAACATCAACCTAACTGATATATTACGACACATTTTCACCGTACACCGCAAAAGAAGGAAATCATACTATCTGCCAGGGTCGAGGTGCATTCATACTATCTGCCAGCTTCTAGTAATTTCATGTCGATTCTAATTCCATTACTTACTTCTCCATAATTGCAAGTGCTCGATTGATGAATGCGGTATTTAGAGTACGAAATGAAAACGCCAAGAACTTGAAGAGAGACATAACGGACACGGATGAGATAATTTTAAGGTTTAAATATTAACTTATTAATAAATTAATTTTGGCTTTATGAATGTCTTTACTTTGATTTCATATGACTATTATGATTTAAATATTATTTTATTAATAAAAGAAATCACATTTTTAAAAAATAAAATGAATGTGATATTATTTAACTATCAAACGTTTTTATTTTTTTGGCTTTATTTAATGTCTTTCCTTTTCTTTAATTATGTTTTATAAATAAAAATTTTAAATAAAGTTTACGTTAAAACCTCAATTACCATTTATATAATAATTTTCAAGAATTTATCACACATTCCAAAACATAATTCACTTTCCTATCTTTGTCATGGCAGCGAGGTGGCATTATTCTTGGTTTGGTTTCCTAAGTAATTCCGGGGATAAATTCTCTTTCTCAGTTCTGCATGCGAGTTTCTTTGTTGGAGCTACTACTCGGTCTTCTTGTCACCTGATGGAGGGTTTTAACTTTCCTCATTGTTGTAGTGGTTTACGATATTAGCTAGATAGTCCAGGGCGAGGAAGCCTCGGTCCTGTATTTATCTTTGGGATTTTGGCCCTGTTCTTGTAGGCCGGGGTCTCTGGTTGTTGTAATGCCGACATCACTGTGGCTTCAGTTTATTCATATTAAGTCTGTATATATTTTGACCGACCTTGTGATACAATTCTTGGGTCCGCTATGCTGAGTTTATGGTTCGGCTATTCTCCGGAGTCTGTACCGGATTTTGAAAAAAAAGGAGGGCCACGGTATGCATGCATATTCATCGTTTCCATTTAGCACCTTTGTTGATTATGCCACGAGGGTTTCTGCTCTATGCAAACGATTGACGGAATATTAAACTAATTTTTAATAATTAAATACTTTATAAACCTAGTAACGATAATATGGCAATTGCAGTAACATTATAATGCTACGGGGTCAGCAGACTTACACCTAAAAAGCTATATCTTTATTTAGATTTGTACATAGCTCTTGTTACCAAAACCTTCTTTTGGCATAGGTCTAATTGAATTCCAGTACATTCATTTTGTATTAATCTTTACGTCCACAAATGAATTCCCGTGCATTTATTTGTTTAGAAATCCATGTCTGTGTAGGATATTCATAAAATAGTTTATATAACTGATGTATGCATCGTATCTTGAAATAAAATTAATGATTTCCATATGGTGTTAAATGAGAAGTTATGAGGCATTTTTATGTTGTTGGATTATATGTTTTAATTATGATAATTTTTATTGTTTAAAATATCTAAAATCAATATTAAATTAGAGATATAATGTATGTTCTATTCAATATACAAATAATGACTTTTGAATTCATTTAGTGATGTAATTTGTTCATAATGTCATGGTTTTTTAATTTTATAGTTGAAAAAATTTCAATTTCTTTTGTATCTAGCATGTTATGGTTGAAAACATGTTGAATTTATATTTAGGAAAGAAAAATGATATTCTACCAAAAACATTAATGTGTTTTTTTCCTCACAAACAACTTTGTTTGGCACATAAAAATTTGGTTTTACTAGCATTTTTTAAAAAGTTTGAAAATTGACCCTAAAAAAAAAAATCATCATTCCAGTATCATTACTTTTTCGTTTTGAAGCTATATTTTGCACGAAAATTTCGTAGTCACTGTGATTTTTAAAACATGTTCAAAATTGACCCCTAAAAAATAAAATCATCGTTCCAGTATACACACTTTTCATTTTTAGCACTGTTTTTGATGTTTTTTTGGGGTTTTTTGGCCAGAGTTCCTGTTTTGAGTTTATAGTTCCCGTTTCAAAGTTTACATTGTTGGAGGATGAAGTTTCCAATGCCAGAAAGAGATTTATTCCTTATGGGATAACTATGCAAAGGTAAAAATGAATATAAATTATGCACATAGCTTTGAAATTGAAAATAATTTTAATTATTTTTAAAATCAAAACCATGGGAGAAAAACCAACAACAATTTTACAGAGATAAGGAGGAAAATAAATTATGAAGAGAAAATGTACGAGAACATAAGATTTGGATAAATTCTTATCCAAATATTTTACAAGAGTAAAAAAGGGAAACTAAGAGATATTTTACCAATCATGGAAAAACAACACATGGTTTTCAAAACCATGGGAAGGAAATCAGTCGATGGTTTTATGAAATATGTTTATGAATTTTATTTATTCATAAATATATAAATTCAGGGAAAAACAAGACATAGATTTCAAAACAAGACATGGATTTCAAACAATGGATGGATTTACGAGATGAAATTATTTGAGGAGATATTTTGTGATTTCATTTATGGAATTCATAAAAATAGAGAAACATGAATTTACAGGTTTAAGAAAAATATTTGGCAAACATTTATCAAATTATTTTCTTCCCAAATATTTTACGACAATGGTGAAACACTTTAAAAAGTGACATAAAATCATTGGTCAATTCAAGCATTGGAGATTCAAAGGATACCTAAAAAAAATGATCAGTCAACTAGATTATAAACATGATTTTAGCATTTGAAGGAGGAGGAAGATCAAGAGTTCAAGGCAGAAGACTTGTAAACAACCTCCAAATTTCCTGTAGTGTTTCAGGGATTCTTTTATTTTTAGTTTATTGTTCAGATTTTTATTCCAAAAAGTTAGACACAGTCAGCTTAATGTAATGTTCTATATATTGTTTTAATTGTAATGTAAAGGCGTTGGATCTTGATGTCAAAACCTTATTGCTTTGTATTTTTTTTATTACAGAATCCCTAATTGAAGTATTCTAGCTCCAGTTTATGACATGATTTGTTTTTCCTATTGTTTTTCCAGTACTTTAATATCTTATTTCTGCATATATTCAAGGTAGTATAGGAGATCTGGGTAAGAATAGATTGAGTATCAATCTCTCTGAAAGCCCCTTGCAAAGTTATAATCATTTAAAGAGATTAATTAATTGAATTGTCTGTCTTGATTAATTCCTCTACATTTGTTAATTGTTGCCTTCTGTCATCTCTTGAATGTGTTCTATTTGGTTGTAGAAATTTTCTACACGCATCCACTATGTCTGATTGATTAAGTATTCAATATGACTGCTTAATTATCATGGATTCTCTTATATTCTTGTGTCAAATTCTCTAAAAATCATGTTATTCTGTCCAACTGGATGCTGACACTTTGACCAAGGAATCTGCAAGAGAGGGATTTATTTTATGAACAAATATTGAACAATCAACAACAACCACACGAAATCAATCATAGATCTAGCCATTGTGCTCCATAGGTTGCTGTCCCGTGACAATGAACAACGTTTAAAAATGCCTCACAACATTTGAGGGAGCCCCCTCTGGTTCAAGGGCCATCTTGACCCTAAATACTAGTCGAGTTGGTTTCTCGGCGTAATTTTGCAGCCAATAACAAGTACAACAACTGCCCTAAGGATTTTTCAACATCTGCTATTACAAAATTGCTGCAAAATCACTACGCCCATATCTACTCAATGAAATATCTGATTTGTTTATCGGAACTGCTTCTGAGAAACACCACTTTTGCAAACCACTGCAACTGAGGGTCTTCAATTTTTTTGTTGTCTGCAAATTGGAAGTCGAAACCTTATTCTACTAATTCGCACTCTTGGCTGGCTTCTGTGAAGACCCTAAATTTTTTCTCAAAGACTCCCTTCGAAGCTGCAAAATTCTTTCTTCACTTCTGAGCTCTTGCTTTGTCTTCAACATTGCTCTAATACCATGGGAAAATTCGTTGAAATGCAACAATTGAGATTTATTCTTTTAACTGATTAATTATGCAATTTATTTTGTTACAAAAAATAACAAATAAATCACATTGCAATTTCTTCACAATAAAAATGCTGTGGAAAAATAAAATGGAAACTAAGAAAATAGAGCATGCACATATAATAAAATTGACACCTTTATTTTTAGAGAAATGTCATCGGAAAAACCCAATGTGGGAAAATCGGTGCAATAGATGAGGGTTTTATTATTATTCTTCAACAACAAAATATAAGTACAATATATTGGATGCCAAACTAATGATCCTCTCTTGAGAAATCACTGGAAAAATTATCAAGGGAATTTTTCCCTTTACAAGCAATCAGACAACAAACTAGCCACATAAACAGGTTCTCAAGACCCCTGCGTAGGCCTCTACACAGGTGTTTTACAATCCCTCACACACACTCCTTGGGTCCACCTCTAAATCAAACATCCTGCTTGTTGTTGCCTCTAGAAGTGATTCTCAGGTCCTCTGGAAATTATCCTGGCCTCTGGCACTTGAATCGACCTCCTCTTCAACTAAATTGAACTGCCTCTTTGAGGCTTTGTGCAGGGTCTTGCGTAGCCTGATGTGGAATAACTGGACTTCCTGTGGCTGACTCCTCCAACACTAGAAATTTCCTTTGGAACCTCTGTTACCTACTGATCTTTGGCTCGAATTCTTTTCTCGGCTGAATCTCTTCAATTTGGGAAATTCAATCTGCCTAGATCACCCACTCACTTGATGTGTTTATCTCCAACCCATTGTCCTTCTATTGTAATATCTTGTTGGTGAAACAACGACTATGATTAGATTTCCATTAATGGCTAAGATCATCCCAAACTCAATCTTTGTGAGTTTCTAGAGCATTCTCACTTTTCTCAATTAATTCCCTTTAATTAATCCATTTCCCTAAGTTAGACTTCGGCATTTTTAATTCTAGATCAATTAATTTAATTGAGCGGATGTCTTCTCCTGAAACCTTTTTTGGGTTTTGGAGATCTTTTGTTTCTTAGCCTCTTTGACCAATGTCAATAGTAGAACACTTGTCCGATGCTACAAAAACTAACAATAATTTGGGGTTTCAATTTCCCTAAATTACAACGTCGAGAGAGTTGTTTTAAAGAAGCTTGTCAGTTCTAGTTTCCAAGCGGTCAATGATTCAGGGTTAGTGATCCTAATAGCAATCAAAATATAAATACTATTTTCTCTATCAATAATAGCTGAAATTTACTGAAATGTGAAACTAACAATTTGAAGTTGGAACAACCAGAAGACACAAGCAGGCAAACAAACATATTCAAATTTACTGCGTAACAACAATGCAAGGATCAGCCTCAACTAAAGATACACAATGGCTTTAACTCCAGATACACGATGCAATAACAATGCAACAACTGCCCTCAACTCCAGATATAAGATGCACTGGCATGGTAACTCCTAATTTAAGATAGCTTTAAACATGACATGTACTACTACTTAAATGCCTAATGATTGAACACAAAGGAAGTTCAACGCACAAGATTTTTCCATTTTTTTTGAATTGAACTTAGAATCATTAGATCATTGTATTACTAACGCAATGCATGCTGCAAATGGTCACTTTCCTTGTCTAGCACTGCGACTTTGTTTGCATATACATTTATAAACACATCACCTTGAAAGAGTGGCTTTGTTGGCAAGCCATCAACTGTAATACGCTCTATAAAACTGGATGCGTATATCAAAAATAATGATTTGAGTTTTGGAAAAACAGAGAAGCTGCCATTGCCACCCGGGCATTTCTCAACCTATCTCAAAACGTTTACTCTACATATTAAAATATGTTACATCTCATCACGTCTCCTTGTTCGACTTTAGTGCATTTGGATTTTCGATTAAAGATGCAGTGGGAAATAAGTTGCACGTACTCCATTGTAAATGCGTAGACTATGCAAGATTTCCTTACGTCGATTTATTGAAGTATGACACTGTAATTGTCAACCGGACAGATGAAGCATTAAGAAGTATTACATTGTAATGTCCATTTATTGAAGTATTATTGAACTATATTATCTTGAGATTTCTCTATGTATATTTATTGAAGTGCTATGTTTCATGTCTTTGCAGGATGAATGACGCATCACCTTTGACTTCGAAGCCTTGGTGATGGCGGCGGGTATATGTCACCACGTTGGGAAGCCAAAACCCTAATGTGCAAATTAGAAATCCAAAGGAAATATTTTGCAGGTTGAAGTAACTAATAAAAAAAACTAAACACCATAGGTTTCGTGGTAATGAGATAATAATAATAGTTTGTTTATGTGATATAAAATAAAGGGTGATGGGATGTAATTAAGGCGCTATGTGATGTGAAAATCACTTTTTTGAAATTTTATTGGAAAAAATCGAGACATGTTAAGGGTTGATGTGGCCTAAACTGACACGATCCTCACCTCCAGTGATTTTGACGGCTTAGATGATCCTCACCTCCAGTGATTTTGACGGCTTAGATGTCCTTAGGTCGTGGTTTCTCAAGCCAAAGGCTAAGCATGTAGTCATCTTAAGACTCACATAACTTAGAAAACAAATAATAATAATAATAATAATAATAATAATAATAATAATAATAATAATAATACTTTAAAATAAAGTTATAATTTAGTTAATTTTTATGATTTTATTTAATTTTAGCAACATGAGATGTACCATAAAATAAGTGTTTTATGCTTGTTATGGATTGATATCTATAACATTTACAAGCTATTTAATTATATAATTATAGTAATTTAATTGTCAATGGAAAATAATGATAAGTATCATTCATTATTATTGACAAATATTGATGGATGATTTATTATTAATCAATAAAAATTATAATAATTAAAATAATTAATTAATCGTTGTAAAGAATTTTCACTAAATACTTTTTGAGTCCTTAACCAAACTTATTGCTTTACATTTAAAAGAATACAAGTTTTTAATTAATTAAATATATTTTAAAAATAAAAAACAAAAAAATTCCAATTGAATGATATTTATAAAAAAATCACTACTTTCAAACGAAAATTAATCTAAATATTATTTAAAAAAAATTACATCCCAAATTTTTATTCAAAAAATACAATAATAAAATCATATTCTTTTATATAATAGCTCACTTTATTTTTTATTAATTAAACAATTGCAACTTTTTTTTATTTACCACGATTATATTACCCATTCTTATTTTAAACATATTAGTAATTATTTGTAAAATCTTAATTAACAAATTTAATGATAAAACATATTTTGTTTTGTAGGGGTGATCAATGAGGTTAAAGTAGTAGGTAACCCTACCGTCTCCTTATGTAATTGATGAGGAAGGCATGGCTACCACCCTCCCTATTAAGTTTAATCTTGGATGTTTTTGTTTCAACTTTTTTTTCGGTGTTACATCATTTAATGTGTATTTATCATACAAATTGGCTTTCTCCGATAAGTCTTTCGCCACTTAAGTGACAAATAGGAGCTAATCCAAGCACACACTCTACAGGGAGTTCAACCTTGCTTTGTTCTAATGGCCACCTCCACAAGTATACAATATTCTTCATCCTATCTACATTGAAGTAGTTCAATAGTTGTTTCATGTTGAGGCTCAACTCTCCTTTCTCAAATATTCTCAATTTTAAGTTTCAGTTTTCAACGATTGTAGTGCTAAGTTGGTTTCATTAGTCTTCTTTCAGCCTCAGAGGGACTCTCCGCCTATTCTTATCTTGGTCGGTTAGTTTCAATTTCCTTTTTCTTCTCGCCTGACTAAGTTCCTTCTAGTTTTATGTGTTGGTATCTCATCCCCCTCTCCCAACTCCCACACCACTTTATGACCTCCCCTTTCAGCATACTTTAAGTAGTTTTCAAGCATTATGGTTTGTTTCCTCAACTATGGTTCTTCTCTCATCTTCATTTCTCCAAGCCACAACTATTCCTTTTCACTCTCTTCTCTCAACATCATTTTTTCCCTCTCTCATGCCTCGACATAGAGCTTTCTCTTGTTAGGCACCAGTAGTTGTGGCACACATGGGGGCTCTTAAGCTTGGGCACCTTCCCATTCCTATACTCACTTTTAACAAATGCAAACTTTGCCCGAGATACAATAAGAAATTCGCATGGGCGAGGAAGAAGTGGTAATCGATCGAGAAGCTATCTCGGACTCAAATGTCCTAGCTTCAATGGCAGATATTGTCTCAGACACTAGTTACAGTAAAGGCTAAAAAACCAGTACCTGCACATTATTAACCTATTTTGGAAAACTAAGACTTTGCTTGGAAAGGTCCTCCTTGAACACAATGAAGCTAGCAGGAGATTCTTACACAACTTGATGAAATACCGTTGGAACATTGTGACATGGACAATAGATTAGCTTGAATTGAGGATGCACTCTTAAGAGGCAAGGTTCCTACTCCCCCAGATAGCCCAAGGGACACAATCCATATTGAGGTGTCAATGTCATCGTAATTATTTTCATGGTGTTTCTTAGTGGCTTTGAACATTGTTCTCATGCTCTATTTTCTCAGTCCCTTTGGGTATTTGAGGAAGTTTTGTTTGTTTTTGTTTTGTTTTGTTTGTTTGTTTGTTTGTTTTTTTTTTTTTAGTTTTTAGTTTTTTAGTTTTGTTTTTGTTTTTTTTGTTTTGTTTTTTTTTTTGTTTTTGTTTTGTTTTGTTTTTGTTTTTGTTTTTTTTGTTTTTTTTTCACTATTTAAGGGGTAGCACCAGCCAGGTCATGGCCCTATTTTGTTATCTACTATGTCCAACATTGTTAGCAACACAAAGATCTTTTAAACTAAAGTCCTCATGTTTTATCATTGATCTGATTTCCCTTATAGTAAACCATGACTCCAAAAGGTTTAATATAGATACAATTCTATTTCAGTGACAATAAAAATCTTTTAACTTACAAAAAAGAAAACATTTATATTTTTGTTAAACTTAAAATAATTTTAATTTTTTTTTAAGAGGTGTATGAAAAATAGTAATAAAATGTATTGTTAAGATATTTTGTGTATAAAAATTATTTATTTAGAAACTTCTTCAATCTAATTAAAAATGAATAAAATTTCATTATATATATATAGCCCATAGGTGTTGAATAAACAGTGATGGGGTGTACTCTTAAGGCACTCTGTGATGTGAAGGGCATCAGTTCGAAACTCTTTGGGAAAAAATCTAGCTGTGTTAAGGGTTGGTGCATCCCATGCCGGGTGTGATCCCTGGGTGATTTTGACGGCCTAGATGCCCTTGAGTCACAATTTCTCAAGCCAAAGGTTAAGAGTGATGTCATCTCAAGACTCGCATAATGTAGCAAACAAACAAAAAAAAAATAATTTTAATCTATTTTAATCTCATATAATTATTTATGTATTTTTAATTTTATATGAATTATATCAAAAAACTAAAATTAAAATGTTTTGATGAATCATTTCTTATTAAAGTTAATATCATTTTTTTTATCATTTCATATTATTAATGTTATGCATGCATATCTTCCTCTCGGATCGCAAAACGCGTAGTCGAAACAGGTCATATTTTTGCACAGAAAATAATGGAAATTCTGGCACAATTTTGAGAAAATCTGATAAATTGTTTTGGACTTCTAGGTTACAACTACCAAGCTTTAGTATTTTGGGTGCCCTAGGGGTTCTTGATGGTGTTGAATCCATTACCACTATCAAAAAAATGATTCAAACACCCCCACAGATGGATTTTTTGAAGAATTTTTTGCTAGAGCGACAAATTCATCGTCGAGGCAAAATTGTGGGCTCGATAGACAACACCATCTCAATTTTTTTTTCAATACTAAAACTTATATAATATCATATAGGTTAAAAAAATATGTACACATTATGAATTTGAAATCATCAACAACATTGATAATAATAAAGTACAATGGACTTCCAATTTTTCCTCCTATTTATATGTTCTTCAAGATGTAGTTTCAAGAGATGTTGAGCAATAATTTATTTTTCCTTGGTATCTCTTGGAAAATGGTTTTAAATATCTAAGCTTTTGTCTAAAACTTATTCAATATTGCTTTGGAGAATGTCTATGGTTTTTCAAGAAGATTGAATCCATGATCACATGTTACATGAATTGATTTCTTTTTAGGGAAGATCATTTCACTCTCTTAAAGGTTGTCATTAAAAGTATTCCAGTTTATTAGTTGTTAATTACAAGCATTCCCAAAGACATCCTTACCAAAATATGTAAACTCAAATTTTATTTTTCTATGATTTGGGGGTGCAATTCAAGTGCAATCCCTCTAGTTAAGTGGAATAAGATAGATCTCCCTAAAGTTATTGGGCGATGGAGAATTAAAAACATTCGCCACTTTGGCAAAGACATTGCATCTTGTAGCCTCTGGTGCCTAGCCCCCAACTCCTCGTTGTGGTAAAGAGTATTAAAGGAAAAATACTTCCTTAACATGTACTTTGAAGAATGGTTCATACCACCTGATAAATCATCAAAGGGATCTATGGTATGGAAAGCCTTTGTTCTCACATTTCCCTTAATTGGCTCTTGGACAACCTGGCATATTGGTGACTGTCGAAAAGTCCATTTAGGTGCTGACCCTTGGGTAGGGGTTTGGGACATATATCACCTCATTGATGGCCTTATCACTCATTTTCATTAGGCTAAATTTTTTTCTTATTAGAATTAAAACCACCATTCCCCCAATTACGGGGTTGCGAGGGCTAGAAAACAACTACTTTATTGGCCCGACTATATGGGCCTAAAAGTGAAAAAATGGGAAACTTATATGGATGTCCTCACTTCAAACTACATTAGGCTTAGAGATGACATTAAAGTTTAAATAATTTGAATGAAACCCTCACAATGGTGACTTCACAACAAAACTTGTCTATCTTCATATATAGAATCCTTCATCTCAAGTGAGATACAATAATGGTGGAACATTATATGGAAACTCAATGCTCCCCTCAAAGAAAAAATCACCCTTTAGCTAGTGTTGGAAAACTAATTACTCACTTGGGACAATGGCTTGAAAAAGGTTTGGATCCGTCCAAATCATTGTTCATTATGTAAAGGTTTTGAGGAAAATATCACTCATCTCTTCATTTCATGTACATATTTAGCAAATGTTGTAACAAACATGACCATAGATCTCATCATATAGATCATTTGGTCACAGTAAATGATATCTAAGTGTCTGAAAGAATGGATAAAAGAGAAAGTAATCAAACAATTTGAATGTTTTCCATGTCTCCTCATTTTCATGACATGAAGCCTAATAACATAACTTTGTAGGGAATTCAAAATTGATGCCAAGAACAAAAAGTAAGGAGCCCAATTCGTCCTGATATTGATTTGACCACTCCATGGGGCTATTTTGATGGTGTTGCTTAGGGTCAATCATCTTTCTGCGAAGTTGGAGAGGTCCTGCATATTTCTAATTCCCATTTCCTTCATATTAGAAATTCTCTAGGGCACAACTCCAACAAATGTGTTGAATTTATAGCTATTAGAATTCCCTTGTTGGTAGCATCCCTTGAACACAACACTAAGATACAAGTATCTAAGGACTCAAAATTGGCCATTGAGTGGGAAAATACAAATATTTAAGTTGATCTTTTTCTTCTTCAGTCATTACTTCTAGAAATACAGGAACAAATGCACCCTTTTGAAGGGTTATCTTTAACCCACATCCCGAGAGAGCTTAACACATTAGCAAATTCACTTTCAAAAAAATCTCTAGTGATTCTTGTTGGTTTCTTTAGGATTTCCGAGTTCCTTCCCAAGGAGGAACATGAACATATGGAGTTTCATCTTTGACTTTTTATTTTACTATGCATTTTCTTATCTTAAAAAATAAGGATGTATATGCTTATTTTAAACGATTGTTGAATATAGGAAATAAAAAAAGAACCGAAATTTTATTTTATCTACCAAAAAACTTTACAAATACATGTTTTACAAAAAAAGGCTATAAACCCAAATTCCTTAATGCTAATCACAACATATATATTCTTTCTCAATAAATGTAAGAATTTTTTTTCATATAAACAAATATAGAGTATTTTTTTAGAAATTTTAATTGATGTAAAGTTTTTAAATTTCTTATATAAAGTGCACATGGGGCATAGAATAGACAATGATAAGATGTTATGTTAAGGCACTTTGTGGTGTAAGGGTGACTGGTTTGAAATTCCTTGAGAAAAATTCCAGCCATGCTAAGGGCTGGTGTGGCCTCGGCTGGGTTCAATCCTTGGTTGATTATGTCAGCTTAGATGCCCCTAGGTCATGGATACTCAAGCCATAGTTTAGGCGCTTCAGTCACCTCAGAACTCACATAACCTAGAAAACAAAAAAAATATTATATAAATTAATTAAAAGGGTTTATTTGGTAATTGAAATTTTTAAAAGCGAGCTAAATGGTTTTTTTGCTCATTTAAAAATGTCTTAAAACTCACATCGTTTTAAAAAATAATAATAATAAAAATTCATAAGTTTGATGCACTTCTTTGGTATAATAACTTTTTTTCATACATATATATATACACCAATGAGTAGATTTGATATTAATTTTGCACTTGGGTGCAACAAAATATTCGAGAAATGTTTACATTGAATTCCAAGTTGTAGGATCTTCAAAAAAGAACAAGAGAGAAGTTCCAAAATTCTTATCTAGAAAACTACCTTCGACATACATTCTACCAACCAAGCGACAACTATATGCTCTGCAAAATTGACTAGACAAAAAAATAACTTTACAATACGAGATCATAATTTAGAAGGGGGATCAATTAACATCGTATCTGACTAACTTCTAAAAGTGTTGCTTGCATTGTTGTGTTGTTCAATGACAATCCTCTGAATTTGTAACTCAACCAATTGGCATTGCAAGGCATCGATTTCATCTCCTTATAGATTCACTTTAGTTTTGAGTATTTTCAGTTCCACAACCATAAAAAATATTGTGTTAGATTGTTGATGAACTTTCCATTGCAGGTCCATGTCCTTGACTTTATATTTGATAGGGTAGTGCAGACATTTGCTGCAAACATTGGTACAACCTAAAGTGGTTGTAGTATTCATACTATGTTCCATGAGAGACTAGCCAAAGGAAGGGATAATATGATCAAGAAGGATCGAATGCCAAATAGGCTCAGAGATTAAACCAAAGGGATAAGGATTTGGGAGGAAAAAAAGAGAAAGAGTTCCCAGTGCTAATGGCGAGGCAAGGGGAGGACGAGGGTGCTCAAAGCGCAAGAAACACATATAGGAAGAGAGAAATGTTGAGATCCACCAAAAAAAGATAACTAGACAAAACAAATACAACTCTAGGATTAACATCAATGCAGATACAAGGGTACCTTCAAAGAATAGGTGAGCCAAATTTAGCATGGAAAATCCTGTACGATTGCTTCCATAGGACATAACCATCACTATCTAGAGTATGGAGGGTTGGAAGTGCATGAACTGATAGAGGGACCCCATATTCTTCAGAGAGGATGACAACTCTACCTAGAAGGACCTTAGAATTCCCCCTTGAACCTCCCGAAAGACCAAAGGAAAACCCGAGGAGGATAATTCACAAATCCTCGCCTAGCAAGAGATAATTTTGGTTGTGTAATTGAGCGGGGGAAACCACATGATTCTGATTATAAACTTGTAATAAAAGGCTTTGTTCATGACACATGGTTAGTGTTTCTTGCTACTTTCTAGTTCAACCTCATAGCTAGAACCTTCCTTAAGTTGAAGAACCTCCTTGCACCAAGAAAATTTAAATCAACTCCCATATAGACACAAGATTCTTGAAGCTTTGATACTCATCACTTTACTACCATCAAAGAATTTAATTGCAGAACCCAAAAGCTTTCATGTAATAGATATCTAATCAACATTGAATTCCATTAACACCCACCACCCTGAAGCCTTCAAGAAATCTAGTACGAGGGAAAAAAATATGTTTACGATACTATCTAGAGGATGAACTTACCACATGCAAGGGTTTTAAGGGCCAGTATTCTGCATAGCATGCATGCTCTTCACCAACCACCTCATCCATGACAACATGCCCACAAAACAAAACAATTGTCATATGACTGCTAATGTTAGGGGCGGTGGAGGGCTTAAGGTAGTTTGCCTTGATATCCTCCAAGATGGTCTTTCCCTTTTTGACATACCCATAGGCACTAATATTGATAGGATGAGTAGGAACATGAAAGGAATTCATCATGGAATAAATTTCCATCCAAAAAAACCATTGATGATGATATGTCATGCCTCTAGTAGACAAGCCTAATTTTCCTATGCATTTGCTTCCTTATTTTAGCTTCTCAAGGTGTGATAGAGGGTCTTGTGAGGAAAATAGTCCATAATACTAATAATTTTGTGTAGAAGAAGGCTTAGGTGATTGTTCTTAGGAAGATATCCTCTTTGTAAATGTTGAATGGTGAGAAGGGAATCTACCAACATTGTTATCCTAGAGAGCTCCCTTTCTTTACCTAAGTGGGGGCCAAGCAGGAGCCCATACATTTCAGCCAAATTATTTGTCCTCTTGCCAAGTCCCCAGGAATACTTAACTTCTTGGTTTCCCTCAAGATTTAAGAGAATCCCTCCCCCTCCTGCCATCCCTTATTAAAATATTAACATAGTTAATAAATGCCATGTTTTTATTGCATCGAGAGGCGTTGTTCAACCCATTTTGACTCGGTTAAAATAAAATAAAAATAAAAAATCTACGTTATTATTTTTATTTTTATTAATTTTTGTTGAGTAGTTATGATAAACTTAACATGGTCAACTTATTGGTAGTTTTTGAGCTCCAGGTTTATGAGAACCCATAGTATTAACCCATGGTATTCATGTGCAATATGGTTTATTTAAAGGGGGGAATTAAGCTTGCCTAGATCCATCTTAACTCTATATTTACCAAGGATCAAATCTTTTTTTCACTATAAAATAAGGGATTTGATCCCTCTTGAGATGTTGTAGATACGAAGTTAAGAAGATAAGAAGTTAAGGTGGATCTAGGTTGGTAATTACTTTAAGAGACGCCATCTAGCCTAGTATGGTAGAGATGTGGTAATGTGATGTAATGTCCTGTAAAAATTTTGACTCCTATAAATAAAATATCCCTATCTCTCTCTCTCTCTCTCTCTCTCTCTCTCTCTCTCTCTATATATATATATATATATATAGATATATATATATATTAATTTTTGTTGGGTAGTTAAGGTAAACTTGACTTGGTCAAGTTACCAGTGGTTTTTAAGCTCCAGGTTTATGAGAACCCATGGTATTGGCCCATCGTATTCATGTGGAATATAACCTATTTAAAGGGGGAAATTAAACCAACCTAGATCCATCTTAACTCTAGATCTACCAAGCGCTGAAAGGGATCAAATATTTTTCTACTCTAGAAGAGGTTTGCATCTCAAGAAATTTGATCTCTATCGACACTTGGTACATCTGGAGTTAAGATGGATCTAGTTCTATACATAATAATAAATTATCATCATATTAACTTTATTCTATTTCTATTATAAATATTAACATATAACTTTAAATAATATTAAATGTAATTAAAATAATCATGTTGATAAGTATGTTTGTTTTGAAATAAGAGTTCCAAAATTTTAATTTAATGATAAATATTATTAAGTGGATGGTAGGTATTCAATCTCCATGATATCTATATATATATATATATATATATATATATATATATATATATATATATATATATATATATATATATATATTCTCAGACTCAATGCTTCCTAGGGGTCTTGCCACTTTAGGTTCACATATGCATCAAAGTGCACATGTGCAGGCTTCTCGAACTTGATCTAAGACATAATGACACAAAGCTTTAATGACACAAAGCTTTAGAGAGAGAGAGAGAGAGCTCAGAAACACAGACTTGAATGCCCAAATGGCGATACATTTTCCTTATTTATAGGATTTCAAGAGAGCTTCAAGCATCTTCTCGAAATATGACCTATCTACATAAAGTGTACAAACTATAGATCTCAAATCTAAAATTTTCCGTAGATTCTCTGAAATGTGGGTCAAGTCCCACCAAAATTCGGAGAAGTGCTCCGAGTTTCAGATATTCATCCAGAAAGTTAACCTAAGATTTTACTTTAGAGGATAGACCCCTCCACTTCATCATTTAAATTGTCCTAAAAATCTCTCCAAGATTTACCCAATGGAGATTTTATTGGAATCCCACGGTACTGGTCACACTCACTATCAGGTGACTAGACATGAAATAAAACCCACCATGCTTCCTTACAAAGATTATGTCAGTCGCTTGGATATCCATAATTATCACTATCACTTGAGTAATATAAATGTTGCGAGCTTGGTGAAAAATGGGATTCTGCATGAGGTGGCATGATATTATAACATGAAAAGAAAGGAGATCCATACATACTAGGTACCCTCTCATCTACAAGATTACAAATCGATCCAAAGAATTGAGATATTTCCTTGTATATGGGTTTCTCTAGTGGTTGAATAGTATGCACTTTAATTGTACTGAACAAATGTTCTACCTGGAAGAAAAACCATGCCTCAGAATGTACTACTGTTCTGATATCTTCTTGAAGATAATCAATAAATTAATGTTTTCTAATGGTCTAGAATATTCCTTCCCTCAGGCACCAGTCACGTAGCAATATTTTGAACAAGGGTGACTAGTGATTGTAGGAGTGACACATAGAGCTACATTTGAACATTAACCAAACTCTCTTGGCATATTTGGTGTACATCATGATATTACAATACTCTGCATAGCTCAACCATGGCTCATACAAACAAATATATCTAATTCCCCCTTGAAACATTTTGGGCGACTCTATAAAATACATAATATTACTTACATTACTATGGCTACTATTAACCCATTGTTCAAGAATGTGTTCATATGTAGGAATCTCCTTGACCCTATCTATGAGACATTGAAAACAAAATGATATATACCAATATTTACATATTAAAATCCACTAAAAACGCTCTAGAGCAGTGGGAGGTGTTGATGAGAAGCTGATGAACAACTGGACATCTTGATTTCTTTCGGAGCTGCTTCTCTTGTAAGAAAATTTTCTAAACAACTATCCTTGCCCTTTTTATCTTCAATCTCAAAGTCGAATCTATTCAACCATAGGATCCATCTCAATATCCTATTGTTGCCTTGTTCTAACAATATTTTGTTTCTAAGCATTCCAACCATATGTTTGAGGTCTGCTCTTACAATGAATCTTACTGGCTTCAGGAACAACCTGAATCTTTTGATTCCATTTTTGATAGGAAGGATTTCTTTATGAGAAGATGGATACCTAAGTTCAGTGTCACTAAAACATCCTTATGCATATGAGAAAACTTCTCCCATTTTTTCATGCTTTTGCATCAAAACTCCTACCCATACTTAATTGGATGCATCTATTTCTAAAATATAGGGAAATTCATGCCTTGGAAGAACCAAATTTGGTATATTTTGGACCTTTTTTTTAATAATTTGAACTGCAACCATGATAGATGGCATCCATTCTATTCCTCTGAGCCTCTTCTGTAGGACCTTAACATCTTTAGCTTGATTTTTCATAAAACTGCTGTATGTAGTTGAGGCTTCCCAAGAACCCATGCAATTGTCTGTGTCATAAATGGCATTTGGAAATTCTGTTAAATCTTTCAACACATGTTCTTGCAATTCAACTTTGCCTTGGAATAGGATTAGTCCTAGATATTCAATTCTAGGTTTTGCAAACTCAAGCTTAGTCTTGCTGAGGACTAACCCATTCTTAAAATTTTGTGGTGAACTACCTCCAAGTGCTTTATATGTTCTTTTAAATCAAAAGAATATATTAGTAAGTCATCAATATAAACAATAACAAATTTCAAATCTCCAAAAATATCTTCCATTCTTTCCTGGAATTCAGAAGGTGCATTCTTCAATCCAAAGGGAATTACTCGCCATTGGAATTGCCTGTGTGGTACCACAAAATCAGTCTTGTATCTGTCATATGGTTTGATCCCCCTCTGCCAGAATCCTCTCTTAAGGTCAAATTTGCTAAACACATTAGTATTATTGATATTTTGAAATAAATCTTCTTTAGATGGCAGAGGATACCTGATAGGCAATAAAGCATCGTTTAATGCTCTATAGTTAATCACCATTCAAGGTTTACCTCTCTTTTGTTCTAAATGCTTGTTGACATAGAATGTTGGGCAAGCCCAAGGGCTTTTGGTTGGTTTGATCAACTTTCTTTATAATAGTTCAAAAATCTCTTTTTTAAAGAGTTCGAGCTCCGGTGGGGACATCTTGTTTGCTAATGATTTCTGATGTGTTCTAGATAATTTTCTTTGTAGGGAAGATCCACAAAGTATTTCTTCCTTTTCCAAAATGCATTGGGTGCATTTGCTGTACATTCTGCTTCAATTTATCTTTTATTTCTCTAATGTATTCGGCCCTTAGATTTCAACATTTCTAATTACTTTGTTGATCTTTGCAAGCCTTTCAAGAGAACATTCAACAATATCTGGGATAGGGTCTATAATTTTATTTACATAACTGGGCTTGCTCGGAATTTTTATTGTTCTTCCTTGGATGTTGGGGAAAATATGGTTTGCTTCTAAAACAAGAGGAAGATGTCTCCTTACAAAATCTTGTCCCAACAAAATATCACTACCTGTATCAAATCTGTACAAATTTACAGAAGTAGAAATTCCATTAAGAATAATTGAGAAATCAGGAACCATAGCTCGCATAGTCATTAACGTCTTATATACAACTCTGAACTAAAAGTTTGTGGGTTACCAATAATATTTAGGAATGACACTATGTTTTGCACAAGAATTCATAACTCTTGTGTCTAGATGTGCATCCAAATAATATTATTTATAACCACTGATGTTGACATCTATTCTAATAATAATTCTATCTTCAAATCCCATCATCTGGAGAATAGATGTACCCGGTTCTTGCTTGTGATCTTCTGGTATGCATTGTAATGCTTGCTGCTCCCAATTATGATCATCTTCTTCTTTGAGAACATCTTCAAATTCTTCTATCATCATTGAATCTTTTAGTTCTGCAAGTTGTTTCTATTTTTCGGCTAATTCCTTTTGGTCATCTCTGGTACTGGTTAGAATTTCTTTAATCATACCTCTTTTTTATTCAATGGTGGTTTCTAGATGTAATATTTCTCCTTGCAGTTTACTAACCTGGGCTTCTTCTTCTTTTTCGTCTGATAGATTCTCAATGATGGGAGTAGATTTCTTAAACCCATATGATTTTCTCTGATGAAGAAAGCTTACTATAGAAATTTTGAATAATATGACACATATTCAATGGAGATTATCTTGATCATGTACTATTGTGGAATACATACACAATACATAAGCTCCTCTACGTTGATCATCAATATAGCAGCATCAATAACAATAAAACATCAAGAGCATTCACACATTAACACAATATGTAACCCGGGAAAGCATCTCGCTGTATATTAATGATTGAGACAATGTAACATTACAAAGTACAATGCTTATCACAAGAAATCCAGTACCAGCTCCACCTGTTACACACAATACAACTCAGATCTGATCTCCAAATCTATTCCACTGCTTGCCTGCCTCTCCAGCTCAATACCTGCTCAAGAACTGATGAGAATGGTTTACCAAACTCATATTGACCTGCAAAGAATCACTCACACTGTGTTGGACGTGAGCACAGGCTACAATTCTTGGTATTGGCCAATTCATTGGCATACTCAATCCCTCTTATTATGCAAATCATCATGCACAACTATAGTCACAACTGATAGCAATTTGATCCTCTAACACCTGTCCCTGCTGAACTGAACATGCACTAACATGCAACTGAGTTAACTGATGTATTCTATAGTTGCATTATGAGTTAATAACTTGTGAATTAATTAATAACTAATTCACCCAACTCATCTCTAGTCTATTGATCAGTTAGACTAAATACAACTAGTTTAACAAAGTTAAACTGAACACAACTCCATCAACTGCACCTCCAGTCCACTAAACTCAACTCACTTGAGTTCTAACTGAAGTCTTGCATGAAAATATTAGTCATCCCATAGGTAACCATGTATTTCCTTCTGGGATCTGCATGTACCACATCCGTAGCTCATCCTGAAGTGCTCCAAGAGAATAAGATAAAGTTTATAGTCCAAATATTATTATGAGACAATAATATTTGACTTTTCTATTTCTGACAGCCAGTCTAAAAATAGACTTTGATCACTCATACTGTGATCACTCATACTGTGGTCACCCATACTGTGGTCACCCATACTGTGATCACTCATACTGTGATCACTCCTACTGTGATCATCCCTGCTGGGATCCAAAAATAGAACTTGCGCGATAATTTGCCTGTGGGCCCACTTAGTGAAGGCGACTCTTTTCACTAAGCTCCATAATCTTGTTGCATTCTCAACAAGCATTTCTTTTTGCACACTTTTTGCACACTCCCTCTCAACAAGAAAGGCTTCCTCTCAAACCCGATCCTGTAACTCTAGAATGTTCTCCATGCAACACATCTGGCCGGTCCACTTGCTCTGTCATCAAAGTCTCTGACTGCTATTGCCTCTATTGACTGAAAACTCTGCATCTCTGTGCTCTTCAGTATCTGACTGCTCTAGCCTCTGTCACTTTGATCTCTGATTGCATCTGTGCTGCTGCTAGTTCTATCTCCCAGCATTACATCCGCACTGCACCTCCCAACTGACCTCCCTGTTGGGCTAGAAACACCCTCTGATGCTGAAGCTCTACCTGCTGCTGACAAGTGCTCCCTCTCTGACATCTGCGCTACTGCAACATCTCCATGCATCTCGCACCATTGCACACCTCTATGTGCCACCTAGCACTGTGAAAAACACTTGTGCCTCTCGCATTGCTGCAGCTTGCTAGCTATGCGCTGTCCTGGGATTCCCTGCACTGTCGCTCTCTCTGCCGCTCCATCCGCATCTATCTCTACCCAATCAGTCAGTTCCTGCTACTACACATCTGGGGCTCCCGTAGCAAGGTCTCATCCAAGAGTTTGGGTACCTCAAGGATCCTGCCCCTCCTCCTTGGGACGATCACTCTATATCGCCCCACCTCCTACCTGGAGGTATGGCTGCATGTGATCCCTCAACCCACCTGGCACGAAGTTTCCCCCTACTGGAGGTCTCTGCATGAGTAGATGTCTTTACTCGATCTCCTCTCAGCTTCCCTTGTTGTGGCTTCTCCACAACCTCCTGAAGCTATTGCACCAATCGTGGCTCCTCCACAATCATCTGAAACTTCTTCTAGCTCTGGATGTTGAGAGGTAATATATGCTCCCTCTCAACCACCAAGTCTCCATCAGTTGCCTCGCTGCTCAAGGCTTTGCATGCATCTTGAACCTCAAGAGCATACAGGTTCTTGACCTGTGAACCAATCTGCTTCACCTGTCTAGTGATGATGTGTCTAAGGAAAACCTTTCCCTTACTAAAGACCACATCATAGCCTCTGTCTTCCAGTATCGCGATCGACACCAAGTTTCTCTTCAGTCCTGGTACATACTTGACATTGGTCAAGGTAAGGCGAGCTCCATGCTCCCTCTGAAAAATAACCATGCCTACACCTGAGACACTATACTTCTCATCATTACCCATCGCTATGTGTATCTGGAGATCTTTCTCCTCCAAAGTATTGAACAAACTTTTGTCACCGGTCATGTGGAAAGAAGCTCCACTGTCAAGAAACCAACCACTTCCCACCATGGATGAAACCATGCATGCGAAGAGTGTGAAGTCCAACTCAAACTGTGAAGCAAGTGAGGCTGCCTCACCTTCAGATCCTTCCCTGGATCCCTTCTTGGACTTCTCCTTTAGGCAATTAATAACATAATGGCACAACTCATGACAACGAAAGCATCACACCTTCGACTTGTCAACCTTCTTCCCATCATTGGAAGAACTGGATTCGGAAAGAGAAACCTTCCCCTTCCCCTTCTTCGCCTTACTCGCTAAGGCACAGTTCTCCTCATCATGCATAGATGAAGAACTGTCTCTGGTGCACCATCTAATCTCCTCTTGCACAAGATCCGACCAAAGTCTCTCCCATCCTGGCAATTTCTCCCTTCCATTCACTGAGTCCTGGTAGCTATGCCAACTCTTAGGAAGGTCAAGGAGTGCTAGACTCACCATCCTCATCCTCAACAGTTAACCCCACACTTCATAGCTCATCCTGGAATTGGGTGAACTTCGTGAGATACCTGGGCATACTGTCTCCATTCTCACACTTAATGTTTCTGAGTTTCGCCCTTGCTTTGGAATGAAATTCGAATTCCACCAGCTCAAAACTCAACCGCTTCCGATCTAGAATTCGTGAGAACAAAGTATTTCTTGTATAGAGATCGACCGTATGGGCATTCACCGGATATATCACCTTCCAAAAGAAGGATGAATCCAGAGGCTACCTGGCCTGATTACAGACTCTGCCTGAAGAAATAAAATGTAAACACTTTCTGAATAATAGATCCGATGATCAATCCTCACTTGATATCCTGTAAAAATCTCTTCTACAAATCAAGCTGCTCTGATACCATGTAGAAATTTTGAATAATATGACACATATTCAATGGATATTATCCTGATCATGTACTATTGTGGAATACGTACACAATACATAAGCTCCTCTACGTTGATCATCAATATAGCAACATCAATAACAATAAAACATCAAGAGCATTCACACATTAACACAGTATGTAACCCGGGGAAAGCATCTCGCTAAAAACCCCAACTATCTGTATATTAATGATTGAGACCATGTAACATTACAAAGTACAATGCTTATCACAAGCAATCCAGTACCAGCTCCACTTGTTACACACAATCCAACTCAGATCTTATCTCCAAATCTATTCCACTTCTTTCCTGCCTCTCCAACTCAATACCTGCTCAAGAACTGATGAGAATGGTTTACCAAACTTGTATTGACATGCAAAGAATCACTCACACTGTGTTGGACGTGAGCACAGGCTACAATTCTTGGTATTGGCCAATTCATTGGCATACTCAATCCCTCTGATTATGCAAATCATCATGCACAACTATAGTCACAACTGATAGCAATTTGATCCTCTAACACCTGTCCCTGTTGAACTGAACATGCACTGACATGCAACTGAGTTAACTGATGTATTCTATAGTTGCATTATGAGTTAATAACTTGTGAATTAATTAATAACTAATTCACCCAACTCATCTCTAGTCTATTGATCAGTTAGACTAAATACAACTAGTTTAACAAAGTTAAACTGAACACAACTCCATCAACTGCACCTCCAGTCCACTAAACTCAACTCACTTGAGTTCTAACTGAAGTCTTGCATGCAAATATTAGTCATCCCATAGGTAACCACGTATTTCCTTCTGGGATCCGCATGTACCACATCCGTAGCTCATCCTGAAGTGCTCCAAGAGAATAAGATAAAGTTTATAGTCCAAATATTATTATGAGACAATAATATTTGACTTTTCTATTTTTGACAGCCAGTCTAAAAATAGACTTTGATCACTCATACTGTGATCACTCATACTGTGGTCACCCATACTGTGGTCACCCATACTGTGATCACCCATATTGTGATCACTCATACTGTGATCACTCCTGCTGTGATCATCCCTGCTGGGATCCAAAAATAGAACTTGCGCCATAATTTGCCTGCAGGCCCACTTAGTGAAGGTGACTCTTTTCACTAAGCTCCATCATCTTGTTGCATTCTCAACAAGAATTTCTTTTTGCACACTTTTCAACACTTACTTCTTCTCTACTTATAGTAGATTTGCAGGGAAACTGCTTCTTTGGTGGAATGTTAGATGAGGGTGTAATGAAAATCTATGCAAAAGTGGTAGGTGTGTCACTTGGATAGTAGGCACCAAGATTCACCATGCTTTGCTATGTGATTTTGGCAAGTCGAAGCTGGAGGGTTGAGAGACGTTTTGTGAGATGGTGTCAGATGGTGAAATCTCTTGGTGTGAGGGAATAAATACGATATTGTATAGATGCAATTTCAGATAGGAGGTCTACAATATTTTATAAATGAAACATCTTGAAATAAAAAATGAAGTCAAGATCTAAGGTGGATTCAGAGCAATATGAGTCTTCAGGATGTGGAGATGGAGGGTTTCACCCATCTAAATATGTGACTGAAAAATATCCTTTATTTTGTGGGGACTGATCTACTTTCTCCCATTCAGTTGGATCATAAATATTAGAAAAAATGTCAAACAATTTATTTTGGAAATGAGTTTTACCCTTCAAAGGACATTTGCTTGCCCAATGGCCCGACTTCTTGCAAATGAAACACGTTCCTGATTGTGATCTTTGGGTTCATTCTTGCCTTCTCTTGAAATATCCATTTCTCGGTCTCTGAAACATTTTTATCCTAGGGTAAAACCTTCTAGGCTAGCTTTTCTTAGTGCATCTTCAACATTGGAAATCACTTCCACATTTTACTTTTCTAGCATTCTTCTTTTTTCTTTTGATCCCAAAATGATAGTTTTCGTCATAGATATCACAAACACTTACATTGAAACCGAGTTGCTTCTTTACTGATTTGGTTGTATTCTTTCAAAGGCATTCTTTCTACACAGTAAACACAATTTGTTCATGGATTCCCACAAGAGAAGGATTTTCAATATCTATATTTTCAAATTCAAATCTAGCCCTGACAAGGTCTGGGATTCTGCCAGGCATTGCAGAAAAATATTTTCTCAAATAAGTTGTATTCTGTGGGTCTCTTGCCTTATAAAAAAGATCATGCATTGTGCAGAATAACTTAGGAAGTTCTTTTATATCACAAAGTCTTTGGCTCATGAACATATCTACATAATAATGGCTATCAACCTTAATTTATCCATAAAACTCATGGAGAACTGCCTTGACAAGTTCAAGGACTGGCTTATCACTATTCATAATCTTGAGCTTGTCAGATTCATGCATTTTAGACCACCGCAATTCTAAGTTACCTTGGAAACCCCAAGTTATCCTTATAACTAATTTTGACGATGAGACTGTGTTTCTGTGAATGGAATTTTGAGTGCTTTCCCATGCACTCCAAGTATGGATTGCCATGAGGATTTCATTTTTAGATTTTCAATTTAGATTTGTCATTGGAGCTTGATCTATGTTGGCTCAACTAAGAGTAGGAAAATCATCAGTGTTTGAAGGATAATATGGAGTTTTTCCATGAGAACCATACTTGGAATTACACCACTTTTCCCATGTAGATTCAAAAGTTTTTTTTTTTTTTTTTTTTTTTTTTCTATCGCCATCTTCACTTCTGGGTCTTTTGTTGGATCCTTCTCCCTCTTGTTTTACCAGTTTTATTTCTACTTTGTTATGTGGTGGCAGATCAAAGTCTGGAATCTGTGATTGAACTGGAGCCAATTTTTCTATAGCAAATGAAATGACATTTTCGAATTGAAAAATTATAGGATTATGTACAGAGAACTGTTTGAGAAATAATGGAGTATTTTTCTTTTCAGGGTTATTTTCTTCTAGCTGGAATGTCTGGCTTTAAACTTTTGTTGCAGTAAGTGCTTCTTCTAACTCGGGATTTTCTTTCTCCAGACTCAAATTTAAATATATTACTACTTTTGTAATTTTCTATAAATTCATAGCTACATCTTTTAACTTATCAAAATTCTCCTAATATTTTTGATTCAAATAATACAAACCAAAATGGAGTCCTGGCACATGGGACTATACTTTCAACACTTTTTGTGATAGGTCATCTAGATTATGTGCTACACATGTTAGTTGATAATTGTTGTAGTTCTAAATCCTTATAATCTCTTGGGGCTTCTCATCCATCACTTTACTATATTGAAGGAAATCCACATCATCTACAACATTCTCATCTCTGAATTTTCATACAAAATTTCCAGGAGAAATTCTCCTTTCTGGGAGTAGAAGCTTTTCTAAATCTTCCCATGCCTTTTCTCTAGGCAGTGTGTATCTCATGAAATTAATATATCTTGGAGAGGAAATCCATAGAAATTCTTGACATTTTGTATGTTGGCCCAAATGTTCCTCTTTCAAGATGGACTAGGGTCTGTGAAAGACTTGATTTTTTATTATTATCATAACTTGAACTCCTAGAGGCAATACAAAAATTGCATTTAGAGGATGATTCATACTTGTATTTTTCCAGATGCCTATTGAGGTCTAAAGTATCAAGACTTCTGAGAGAATCACTTCTAACAGGGATTTTGGATAATGTAGTTTCATTCCTTAGTCTAATGACTGGTCCTCTACTCGACTGAGAAATGGATAATCTTTTAGGTTATGGAGTCGAAAAATACTTTTGAGACAATGGATGGTATTTTGCAGTCCACTCATCAAGGACTGTTGAGAAAACCCTATTGTGATAGGAGTGACATTACCAGGTCCAACCACCACTCCTTTTGTTGTGGCTCTCTTAGCAAGATGAGGATTAAGTGTTGACAGAGTTGTAGAGACAAATAATAAACAAACAATGGAATGTAATTGGACAATATTAGACTTCTCAGTAATATTAAAGCCAAAAAAATGGATGTAAGCTTGAAATAGTTCATTAATATGGGGATTGGTTAACGAAACTTGGTATCGTGGGACGATGGATGAGGAAACTAGACCATTGTGCAAAGGGCACTTAGAAACACCTAGCATAGCATTAGTGAATTGATTATGGTGTGAATTAATCACACAAGTTAAGAAAGACACATTCATACTAGGTCTGACAAGTGGGTTAATGCCAAATTGTATTAGTCCAATATGCACATGCTTATAACCTTTTTCTAGTCCCCATTGGACATATTTTGGTTTTATGAGAGGTATCCGATACATAGGTTGGGTAATATTGATAGTTACATTTACAGAAGCATATATAATGAGATTGGCTACATGAAACTTAAACATTAGAAGGTCATAAATCTTATTAGGAGATATATGAGGAAGATGCCAATTAGGAGTGGGGGTAAATTCCTGGACTACTACCTTGGTATCATACAAGGGCTCATATGGTGATTTTTTTAACATCCTTCTAATCCAATTGGTTTTATTTGAAGATTTCATATTAGTAGAGAAATCAAAACTACTTGAGGCCATTTTAATTTAGTATTGCGCAAGCACGTAAGGAAAAAAATACATGAAGGTAAAATACTATACACCTGAGGAATGGGACTCCCTCGAAGTTACAATGCATTCCTTTGGATTCAATTCTCTGGACTCATGATCCACCAAAAATCTTTATTGCAACAAGATTTCGTATAACGTCTTCATACTACTAACCACATATCACTTGCTATACTGATAGTTAATATGACTTAGAATACTTACTCAAATAATAAAGACAACTCACAGAATGACAAGGCACAACTTTTATTAACTGATAGAACATATTACATCAGATACCTTATAAATACAAAGATTGACTGTAAGAGCATTTATCAACCAGACCGAAAATGGGAAAGCTGAAGCTAACTCTGTTTAGAGGCCGAAGGCTTCTTGGCTCATTACAAACTCTTCATATTTCAATGAGGACTTTACACAACTTTTTTGGCTCCGATACAAAATTTAAGGACATTGATTAGAGGCACGGACCGACCTTAACAAAGTCTCAACCTCAATGCTTTCTAGGAGTCCTACCACTTTAGTTTCACATATGCATCAAAGTGCACATGCATAGGCTTGTCGAACTCGACCTAAGACAAAATGACATAGAGATTTAGAGAGAGAGAGCTCAAAAACACAAACTTGAATGCCCAAATGGCAATACATTTTCCTTATTTATAGTATTTCAAGAGATCTTCAAGCATCTTCTTGAAATCTGACTTGTCTACATAAAGTGTGCAAACTATAGATCTCAAATCGAAAGTTTTTCGTATATTTTTTGAAATGTGGGTCAAGCCCCACCAAAAGTTGAAGAAGTGATCTGAGTTTCAGATATTCGTCTAGACAATTAACCTAAGATTTTACTTTGGAGGACATTGCCGTCGACTTAGTCATTTAAACTATCCTAAAAATATCTCCTAAGATTTACACAATGGAAATTTTATCGGAATTCCACGGTACCAAATTTACGGACTTCGATCAGAGGTGCAGACTGACCTTAACAAAGTCTCAGACTCAATGCTTCCTAGGAGTCCCGCCACTTTAGGTTCACATATTCATCAAAGTGAAAATGTGCAATCTTGTCGAACTCAACCTAAGACAGAATGACAAAGAGCTTTAGAGAGAGAGAGAGCTCAGAAACACAGACTTGAGTGCCCAAATGGCTATACATTTTCCTTATTTATAGGATTTTAAGAGAGCTTCAAGCATCTTCTCGAAATCTAACCTGTCTAGGTAAAGTGTACAAACTATAGATCTCAAATCTAAACTTTTTTGTAGATTCTTTAAAATGTGGGTCAATTCCCACCAAAAGTCGAAGAAGTGCTCTGAGTTTCAGATATTCGTCTGGAAAGTTAACCTAAGATTTTACTTTGGAGGAAAAACCCCTCCACTTAGTCATTTAAACTGTCATGAAAATCTCTCCTAAGATTTACATATTGGAGATTTTATCTGAATACAGTGGTACCGATCACACTCACTGTCAAGTGACTATACATGAAATACAACCCACCATGCTTCCTTACAAAGATTTTGTCAGTGGCTTGGATATCCATAATTATCTTTGTCACTTGAGTAATATAAATGTTGCGGGCTTGGTGACAAATGGGCTTCTGCATGGGGTGGCATGATATTATAACACAGCCAGAAAGGATATCCATACATACTAGGTACCCTCTCATCTATAACATTACAAATCGATCCAAATAATTGAGATATTTGCTTGTATATGGGTTTCTTTCGTGGTTGAATAGTGTGCACTTTAAGTGTGTTGAAAAAATATTCTATTTGGAAGAAAAACCATGCCTCAGACCATGCTTCTGTTATGATATCTTCTTGAAGATAGTCAATAAATTCATGTTCACTGATGGTCCATAATATTCCTTCCCTCGGGCACCAGTCATGTAGCAGTATTTTGAACCAGGGCGACCAATGATTATAGGGGTTACACATAGAGCTACATTCGAACATTAGCCAAACTTACTTGGCATATTTGGTGTACATAATGATATTAAAATAGTCTGGATAGCTCAGCCATGGCTCATACATACAAATATATCTAATGGCCCCTTGAAACATTTTGGGCGACTCTATAAAATACATAACATTACTTACATTACTATGGCTACTATTAACCCATTGTTCAAGAATGTGTTCATATGCAGGACTCTCCTTTACCCTATCTATGAGACATTGAAAAAAAAATGATATATGACAATATTTACATATTAAAACCCACTAAAAACCCTCTGGAGCAAGGGGAGGCGTTGATGAAGTTGAAGCTAATGAACAACTGAACATCTTGATTTCTTTCGGAGCTGCGTCTCTTGTAAGAAAAGCTGATAAAAAATTATCTTTGCCCTTTTTATATTCAATCTCAAAGTCAAATCTATCCAACCATAGGCTCCATATTAATATCCTATTGTTTCCTTTTTCTAACAATATTTTGTTTCTAAGCATTCCAACCATATGTTTGAGGTCTACTCTTACAATGAATCTTAATGGCTTCAGGGACAACCTAAATCTTTTGATTCCATTTTTGGCAACAAGGATTTCTTTATGAGAAGATGGATACCTACGTTCAGTGTCACTAAAACATCCTGATACATATGGGAAAACTTATTCCCTTTTTTCATGCTTTTGCATCAAAACTCTTGCCCATACTTCATTGGATGAATCTATTTCTAAAATATAGGGTGATTCATGTCTTGGAAGAACTAGATTTGGTAGATTTTGGACCTTTTGTTTAATAATTTAAACTACATTCGTGATATATGGGGTCCATTCTATTCCTATGAGCCTCTTCTATAGGACCTTTACATCTTTAGCTTGATTTTCATAAAACTTCCATATGTAATTGAGGCTTCCCAAGAACCCGTGCAATTGTCTGTGGTCATAAATGGCATCTGGAAATTTTGTTAAAGCTTTCAACACATGTTCTTGCAATTCATCTTTGCCTTCGAATACGGTTAGCCCTGGATATTCAATTCTAGGTTTTGCGAACTCAAGCTTAGGCTTGCCGAAGACTAACCCATGCTTAAAAATTCTGTGGTGAACTACCTCCAATTTATTTTCATGTTCTTTTAAATCAAAAGATATATTAGTAAGTCATCAATATAAACTATAAAAAATTTCAAATATCCAAAAATATATTCCATTCTTTCCTGGAATTCAGAAGGTGTATTCTTCAATCCAAAGGGCATTACTCGCCATTGGAACTATCTGTGTGGTACCACAAAACCAGTCTTGTATCTGTCAGATGGTTTGATCCCTATATGCTATAATCCGCTCTTAAGGTCAAATTTTCTAAACACATTATTATTACTGATTTTCTGAAATAAAGCTTCTTTAGATGGCAGAGGATACTTGATAGGCAAAAAAAATTGTTTAATGCTCTATAGTTAATCACCATTCGAGGTTTACCTCTCTTTTGTTCTAAATGCTTGTTGACATAGAATGGTGGGAAAGCCCAAGGGATTTTGTTGGTTCAATCAACTTTCTTTCTAATAGTTCAACAATATCTTTTCTAAAGAGTTGCTCTAGTGGGGACATCTTGTTTGCTAATGATTTCTCAGGTGTTCTAGAGTAATTTTATTTGTAGGGAAGATCCACAAAGTATTGCTCCCTTTTCCAAAATGCATTGGGTGCATCTGTTGTACATTCTACTTCAATTTTCTCTTTTATTTCTCTAATGTATTCTAGCCCTTGGATTTCAGAATTTCTGATCACTTTGTTGATCTTTTCTAGATTTTCAAGAGAACGTTCAACTATATCGGGGATAGGGTCTAAAATTCTATTTACACAGTTGGACTTGCTTAGAATTTTTACAATTCTTCCTTGGATTTTGAGGCAAATATGGTTTGCTTCTACAACAAGAGGAAGATGTCTCCTTACAAAATCTTGTCCCAATAAAATATCACTACCTGTATAAAAATGTACAAATTTACAAAAGTAGGAGTTCCATCTAGAGTAATCGAGAAATCAGGAGCCATAGCTATGATAGTCATTAACATCTTATTTATAGTCTTTAACTACAAGTTTATGGGTTGCCAATAATATTCAAGAATAACACTATGTTTTTCACATGAATTCATAGCTCCTGTGTCTAGTTGTGCATCCAGAGAATATTATTTATAACCAGTAACCTTGACATCTATTATAATAACAATTTTATCTTCAAATCCCTTCATCTAGAGAATAGCTGGTGATCTTCTAGTATGCCTTGTAATGCTTGTTGCTTCCGGTTATGATCGTCTTCTTCTTTGAGCACATCTTCAAATTCTTCTAACATCATTGAATCTTTTAGTTCTACAAGTTGTTTCAGTTTTTTGGCCAATTTCTTTTGGTCAACTCTCATAATGGTTTGAATTTCTTTAACCATACCTCTTTTTTCTTCAATGGTGGTTTCTAGACGTAATATTTCTCCTTGCAGTTTACTAACCTTGTTTGCTTCTTCTTCTTTGTGTGAGACATTCTCAATGATGGGAGTATCTTTCTTAAACCCATAGAATTTTCTCTGATGAAGAAAGCTTACTTATTCTCCACTTATAGTAGATATGTGGGGAAAATGCTTCTTTGGTGGAATGTTAGATGAGGGTGTAATGGAAATATGTGCAAATGTGGTAGGTGTGTCACTTGGATAGTAGGCACCAATATTCACCATGCTTGGCTGCTTGATTTTAGCAATTGACGCTGGAGGGTTGAGAGACGTTCTATGAGACGATATCGGATGACAAAATCTCTTGGTGTGAGGGAATAAATACAATATTGTATAGATGTAATTTCAAAGCGAAGGTCTACAATATTTTCCAAATGAAACTTCTTGACATCGGAAATGAAGTCAAGATTTGAGGTGGATTCAGAGCAAGTTGAGTCTTCAAGATGTGGAGATGGAGTGTTTGATTCATCTGAATCTATGACTGAAAAATATTCATCATTTTGTGGGGGCATATCTACTTGCTCCCATTCAGTTGGATCATAAATATTAGAAAAAATGTCAAACAATTTATTTGGGAAATGAGTTTTAACCTTCAAAGGACATTTGCTTTCCCAATGGCTTGACTTATTGCAAATGAAAAAAATTCTTGATTGTGCTCTTTGGACACATTCTTGCCTTCTCTTGAAATATCCTTTTCTCAGCCTCTGAAACCTTTATCTCTTAGGGTAAAACCTTCTTGGTTGGATTTTCTTCGTGCATCTTTGACATTGGCAATCACTTCCACATTTTCGTTTGCTAGCTTTCTTATTTTTTATTTTGTAGCCAAAATGATAGGTTTCGACATAGATATCACAAACACTTGCATTGAAATTGAGTTGCTTCTTTACTAATTTGGCTGTCTTCTTTCTGAGGCATTCTTTTTGTAGAGTAAATATAATTTGTTCATGGAGTCCCGCAAGAGAAATATTTTCAATAACTATATTTTCAGCTTCAAATCTAACCCTAACAAGGTTTGGGATTCTCCCAGGAATTGTAGACAAATATTTTCTCAAATAAGCTGTATTCTATGGGTCTCTTGCCTTATAAAGAAGATCCTGCATTATGCAGAAGAACTGAGGAAGTTATTTTATATCACAAGGTCTTTAGCTCCTGAGCATATCTGCATAATGATGACCATCAACATTAATTTCTCCATAAAACTCGTGGAGAATTGCCTTGGCAAGTTCAGTGACTGGCTTATGACTATTCATAATATTGAGCTTGTCAGATTCATGCATTATAGATCACCATAATTCTAAGTTACCTTGGAAACCCCAAGTTATCCTTAAAACTAATTCTAACCATGAGACTCGGTTTCTGTGAATGGAATTTTGAGTGCTTTCCCATGCACTCCTAGTATGGATTTCCATGAGGATTTCATTTTTGATTTGCAATTCAGTCATTGGAGCTTGATCTATGTTAGCTTGACTGGGAGTAGGGAACTCATCAGTGTTTGAAGGATCATATGGAGTTTTTCCAGGAGAACCATAATTGGCATTACACCACTTTTCCCATGCATATTCAAAAGGCTGGTTTGGTCTATCGCCATCTGCACTTCTGGGTCTTTTGTTGGATCCTTCTCCTTCTTCTTTTACTAATTTTATTTATGCTTTGTTCTGTGGTGGTAGATCAAAAACTAGAATTTATGATTGAACTAGATCTAATTTTTCTCTAGCAAATGAAATAAATTTTTCGAATTGAAAAATTCGAGGATTATCTATAAAGAACTATTTAAGAAACAGTGGAGTATTTTTATTTTTCAGGGTTCTTTTCCTCTAGCTGGAATGTCTGGCTATAAAATTATGCTATAGTAAGTGCTTCTTCAAACTTGGTTTTTCCTTTCTCTAGACTCATCTTTAAATCTAGTACTACTTCCATAGTTTTCTCTAACTTCATATTTACATCTTTTAACTTATCAAAATTCTCAAAAGTTTTTTTACTCAAATCATCTAAACTAGAATAGAGTCCTAACACATGGGACTGTACTTTCAACACTTCTTATGATAGGTCATCTAGATTCTATGCTACACATGTTAGCTGATAATTGTTGTAGTTTTGAAGCCTTATAATATCTTGGGGCTTATAATCCATCACTTTCATATATTGTAAAAAATCCACTTCAGCTACAACATTCCCATCTTTGAATTTTTGTACAAAATTTCCAAGATCAAGTCTCCTTTTGGGAGTAGAATCTTTTCTAAATATTCCCCTGCCTATCCTCTAGGCAATGTGTATCTCATGAACTTAATATATCTCAAAGAGGAAATCTGTAGACATTCCTGACATTCTATATGTTGGCCCAAATGTTCCTCTTTCAAGATGGAATGAGGTCTGTGAAAGACTTGAATTTTTGTCAAAACTTGGACTCCTAGAGGCAATACAAAATTTGCATTGAGAGGATGATTCATACTTGTGTTTTTCCAGATGCCTACTGATGTATGAAGTATCATGGCTTCTGAGAGAGTGAATTCTAACATGGATTTTGGATAATACAGTTTCATTCCTTAGTCTAATGACTGGTCCTCTACTCGACTTAGAAATAAACAATCTTTTAGGTTTTGGAGTTAGAAAATACTTTTGGACAATGGATGTATTTTGCAGTCCAATCATCAGGGATTGTTAATAGAGAAAGCCCTATTGTGATAGGAGTGACATTACAGGGTCCAACCACCACACCTTTTGCTGTGGCTCTCTGAGTAAGTTGAGGATTAAGTGTTGGTAGAGTTGTAGAGACAAATCATAAACAAATAGTGGAATGTAACTGCGCAATATCAGACTGCTTAGTCATATTAAAGCCAAAAAATTGGATGTAACCTTGAATTAGTTCATTAATATGGGGATTGGTTAACGAAACTTGGTATCGTGGATCAATGGATGACCAAACTAGACCATTGTGCAAAGGGGCCTCAAAACCACCTAACATAGCATCAGTGAATTGATTAGGACGTGAATCAATCACACAAGCTGAGCAAGACACATTCAAACCAGGTCTAACAAGAGGGTTAATGCCAAATTGTATTAGTCCAATATGCACATACATATAACCTTGTTCTAGTCCCCATTGGACATCTTTTGGTTTTATGAGAGGTATCTGATACATAGGTTGGGTAAGATTGATAGGTACATTTACAGAGGCATATCTAATGAGATTGGATGCATGAAACTTAAACATTGGAAGGTCATAAATCTTATTAGGAGATATATGAGGAAGCTGAAAATTATGAGTGGGGGTAAATTCCTGGACTACTACCCTGGTATCATACAAGGGATTGGATGGTGATTTGTTTAATATCCTTCCAATCCAATTGGTTTTCTTTGAAGCTTTCATATCAACAGAGAAATCAAAACTACTTGAGGCCATTTGTTACTGCAGTTCACTACTAATTATTGCGCAAGCAGGGAAGGAAAATAAATATTTGAAGGTAAGATACTATGCACCTAAGGAATGGGACTCCCTCGAAGTTACAACACATTCCTTTGGCTTCAATTCTCCGGAAACACGGTCCACCAACAATTTTTACTGTAACAAGCTTTTGTATAATGTCTTCAATCTACTAACAACATTTCGCTTGCTATACTGATAGTTAATATGGCTCAGAATGCTTACTCAAATATTAAAGACAAATTGCAGAATGACAAGGCACAAATTTTATTGACTAATAGTAATATTACATTAGATGCCTTATAAATATAGAGATTGACTGTAAGAGAATTTATCGACAAGATTGAAAATGGAAAAGTTGAAGCTAACTCTTTTCAAAGGCTGAAGTCTTCGTGGCTCGTTACATACTCTTCCTATTATAATGCGTACTTCACACAATTTTTTGGCTCTGATACCAAATTTATGGACTTCAATTAGAGGCGCGGACCGACCTTAACAAAGTCTCAGACTCAATGCTTCCTAGGAGTCTTGCCACTTTAGGTTCACAGATGCATCAAAGTGCACATGCGAGAGAGAGAGAGAATCAATTTGTATTATCTTTGAACATCAAATTACATCAATATTCCCCTAAACTCACTACATAGCATTACATTTTCTTCCTTCTTGGATTTAGATTCCGAGATTGTACATTGGTTTTTCTCTCTTGCCTTTTCTCTTCCAGATGTCTATCGATCTCGAGGAATTGTCATGAGCAAATGGGGATGATAAAACAACTTCCTTCCTTTGAGATGCTTCGATTGTTGAGTGCTCTGACATATTTGTTGGCTCCTTGTCACTATCTGAGCGATCTGATTTGTGGGTGTGTTTATGCTGACTCTTTGAAGATACAAAAATCATGGCTGAATCTTGTGCCATATTGATCGAAGGGTGAGCTTCCTCTCCTAAGGGTTGAGATGACATATCATGAGTCTAAGCTGAGTATGAATGAGCAATGCTAACATCAAGTGGCTTTTGATCTGTGAATTATCCAGCCTGTGAGCCGTGGTGGACTTGGAACCTTTGGGTCCTTTTGATCTTTCCATCCACGATTCTTCCTCTTGGCATCCAGGTGTGGAGAGGAACCTTACGAATATGGGCAAACATTAATAGGTGGTTAGGTTGTTGACAAGTCCTGCAATGACAAGTTGTATTTTCATAATAAATTGTTTGTGAATAAACCCTACCTCTCCATTGGAGGAGGATTTTTTATGGCAATCTTTTACTAAAGTCCACTTTGACACATTTGCAAACAAATGTGATAATTCCTTTTGCAAACTTATTTTGATGAAGAAGCCTAGTAAGTTTCCCACAAGAATATTCTTTATATTAATCACATATCAAAAGTTGTGATTTCTTTCAAAAGTAGTTACATCCTTTCTATCATTTTAATTAAATTTATTAATTAAAAAAAGAATCATATAAACAAGTGTCAAATGAAATGAGTTTTGGTTTTTTGGGCATGTGGTATTGGTAAGTTATAATATTATGACAAATTCTATTTATATGTTAAGAATCTCGATAGTAAAGTGGGATATATCCATGATTAAAAATATTGCTACATGTTTTTTTAAATGTATTTATGTTTAACTCATACATTGATTCTTTTTATTATAATAACTAGCACAAATCCATCTTAACTCTAGAGCTATCAAGTGTCAAGAGGGACCAAATATTTCAAGATGCAAACTCTACTTTTTTTTTAGTGAAAAACTCAAGGAAATATTTACACCTCGAGAGATTTGATTCCTCTTATCTCTTGCTAGATCCTTAGTTAATATGGATATATGCTAGTTCTTAATAATAATGTTTATACTATAAATTTCACATCTCTCTATATACAAGTATTCTCATTTTTAATTTTATTAAAACCTTGATTCAATTTCTATGGAATATCCACTTGATATTTTTAGTAGTAGCGAGGATAGAGGGTTTAGATATATCTTAAAAGTAATTATAACATTTTTTATTTTATTAAAATAAAAATATTATAAAACTAAATTTAAATAAAGTATTATGTAATGTGTTGATTGTAAAATGAGTTAAGGTTTTTGGGCATGTGTATTGATAAACCATGATATTATAACAAAGTCTATTTAAAATTTAATGAAATCCATGGTAAAGTGGTGTTGAATCTTGTTATATTGTAAGTTTATTGTAAGTATTTTTTTTTCTAAGTAAGTCTAAATTCTATTACTATAACATAATAATACACTGAGGCTTTGGCCTCTGCAGGTCAGTGCCAAGGTTCAAGGCATAAAGCATCAAAACAAGATTGAGACTGCCTAGAGATGGGAAACCAGTCCAGTCCAAAAAATGAATTTGCAAAAATGAACTTGTTGCCTGCGCAGGGGAAACCAACAAATGAAAAAAGTAGCTAGCATAATTTTCAAAAATGCACAAAATAATCCTATTGACGTGATTTCTGGAAACCTGAAACCCGAAGACGCGTGGTGAGTCATGTGTCATGTTGTGCTGGCGAGTCATGTGTCATGCGGTGCTGACGAGTGTTCTTCAATGATGAAACACCTGTATGCATCCATGTCGTCCTCTTCTTGCTGCAATGCACCTGTGTCACCCTTCGCCTGAGGATCACGATTCTTCTCCTCTGCAGTAGTCTTGTCCTGAGGATTATCCCTCTTCACCTTTGCGCAATGTGGGCAGCCATCATCGCTGGCTGGCTCCTCGCAGGTTGGGCGTCCATCTTCATTGGCTAGCTCCTCGTGGAAGGTAATTCATATGGTGGCTTTTATGAGTGGTTGGTTCAGGGAGCAGCGATAGATGAACTGGGCCGAGTGAAGGGGTTGCTATGAGCTGGAGGGGATGTTAGAGGTTGGAGAGGCGATTTGTGAAGGTTGGGAGTGGAGAGCTCGTGAGCGGCCTCTGCCACTGCGAGTGTCTGGATGGCAGTCTGAGACATAATGAGCCAAGGGGGAGGAGGAATCTGAGGCTGGTGATGGTGGAGAGCAAGGCAGTCTGCCTCTGCTACTCCCTCTTCTGCTCCGCATTCTATGGCGAAGCCGGGGCATGATGACGTGGGGACGAAGAGAATTTCTGCGAGAAGTCGGCACTGAGAATTGAGAGGGCTCAGCAGGTTCAGAGGTCGGCTCAGAGGTAGAAAGTTCAGCAGGCTCAGAATGGAGAATAAGGTTGCAGATAAAACTCTGTGGACCAAATTCAATGCAGCATAGAATGCTGCAACGCCTGCCCATAGCAGTGCGTGAACTTGGTTCCATTGCAGCCAGGGGACAATGGCAGTTTAGAGGCATAGGATTAGAGATAGAGGAGGTGGAATGTAAATTACCTGAGGGTGCCATTATGCATAGCCGAGGCTGGTAGACGCGGGCGAGTTGATTAGAGTGCCAACTTAAGTGCCATTTATTACTGTTGTAATTTAGTTTTATGGCTTTGTGTGTGGGTTTACGGATGGCCATGTGGCAAAGCCACTTGCCTTCCCATTCCCCTGCCAGCAATTCAATTCCGACGTACACCCACATCCGAGAAAGTTTATTGTAAGTATTAAGCTTTTATGCACTTACTAATTAAATTTAAATATGGTAACCAAATCATTATTTTAATTTATATGGTAAACTGGACCTTAATTTATAGCTACTATTTACATGTTATATATTTTAATGTGTTGTGTATATTATGATTTTAGTTTATCTAAAAAATTCCTCATAATTTTATTAATGAAAAGAAAATTATAATTCCCAACTAGGGGTGAGGAACGCGGAATGCATGTGAGGAGGAGGACTTATTGATCCCTCACGTCACAAAAATTATGCATAAATGTGGTAGACAATGGACGTTGGGAATATGAACGGAGAACATTCTCGAGGCTCCTCTTGGTATAACAGTGATGGTGCTGGTCTAGACACACAATTGTCACTGTAGGGAAATGAAATTCGGTGCAATTGAGGGTGGTGTTGGTTCCAATTATGCGAGTATCCTTGGAGCCACGAGTTGTCTCTCTGGTGGGTGGGAGGCTCATATTGCAATTTGAATTCCAGGAAATGGTAGAGCACTGGAGAAGGTTGATGTTACGCTTATAGTCTGGAACTCCGGTTCAAATCTCTTACAGGGCCACTGGGTAAGGGGATTCCATTTGCATTCTAATTCCACCCCATGGATGGTTTCTTCCAAGATTTAAGTAGGTCATATGTTTGGGTGGTTGCTTGGATTTCTTCAACTCTTGCATAGGTAATTACCCCCCCATTTGCATTCTCCACAAGGCCAATTTTCCTTTTTTCTATTATGTTGTAGAAATTCCTTGTAGATTCACTGCTAAATGTAATTTACTAAAACAATAGACTTGAATATACTCTACTCATTAGTGGAAAAAATTAAATGATTGTGAAATCACGAAGCATACAAGAGAAATAATTCAATCAATGCATTACACAATGATTTCCTGGGGAAATCCACAACTAAAAACCCCTGCTATCTGTATATTGCATTAGTAAGAAAATATGAGAAGATTACAATGCTTTTCTCAAGCCCAAGCAACCTATGCACTATCTCTATTTGTCTCACTGCTTCCTAGACAAGCCCATGCCAATACTTAACCAAATTTTGGCTTGCCCAAGTCCCTATTTCCTTGTGTCATTTCCTTGGGAATTAGCCCCTTATTAGTTAGGGGAATTCCTCAATATGAATTGTACAACCCTCATAGGCCTTCCTCTGACTGCATGCACCACCTGTACAATTCAGATCATTATATATCTGATAGTACATTGTCCCTGAACTCCAATATAAACTGGGTAAATCTTAGATATGACATGCGTAAGTTATTTATGATGGAATCATCAGTTAATTGGTTGAACACATGAAGGAACACCCCACTATCTGAACTCCCTGATGTAGGAACTAGTTTAACTGACTTTAACTCAGTTAAACTGAATTAACTAATTACAACTCAAAATAAACTCAACCAGGGCTCCTGTAATATAGGAGACGCTCTACATGAATCAAGTTAGACCCTCAACTCGAATTAAATGAGCCAACTAAGTCAATTTAACTTAGTTAACTCATACAAGTCTTCTTGTGATGTGGAATCACAATTTTATTCATAATTTAATTCAAGGAAAAAATTAAATTAGTATTTTCTTGTTGCATTTTCAACATGCCCTCTCAACAAGAAAGGGATTATTATATACCCAAATCCTACCTCTATGGAACTCGAATTTTCCTCTTGACAGTTCCTTAGTCAAGATATCTGCATCCTGCTCCTCTGTAGGAATGTACTTCAACAACATGATTCTCTTCTGCACACAATATCGTAGATGGTGATACCATATATCAATATGATTTGACCAACCATGAAAAAATGGATTCTCAAAGAGTTTGATACAACTCTGATTGTCACAGTAAATCATTGTTGGATCCATCTGCTGACCAAATAACCCAACAAGGATCTTCCTCATCTAGACAACCTCACAAGTTGCTTAACTAACTGCCATGTACTCTGCTTCTGCCAAATTGAGTGCAACTAATCTCTACTTCCTGTTGTACCAATAAACTAATGATGACCCAATACTGAATATTCTCTCTGATGTGCTGTTAGATGGACTCCCTCCCCAATCTGCATCTATGAAGCCTTGCAACTTAACTCCCTTTGTCCATTTGTACCAAAGACCAAACTCAGTGGTGCCTCTGAGGTATTTCAACACATGTTTAGTTGCATTCCAATAGAGTTTGGTTGGCTTAACCATTGCTTGAATAAGATGGTTAACTGCAAAACATATGCCCGGTCGTGTGTTCACCAAATACATAAGTGAACCCACAAGGTTCTTGCAAATAGTAGCCTCCACTGCTTCACTTGAAGTAACATCTTCCTTCCTCCAATTCCCTGCTAAAGGAGTCTCCATGGGTTTATTGCTCTTGATGTGGAACTTCTTCAGTGTTTGGTTGGCATACTTTCCTTGAGAGACAAATAGTTCCTCATCTCCTTTCCATACTTCCATACCAAGGAAATAATGCATTTTCCCCAGGTCCTTAATCTTGAATTCTCTTATAAGGTCCTCTTTGAAAAATTTTACCAGCTTCTCATCACTTGTTAGAATTAAATCATCAACATATAATACTATAATCAATAATTTACCTTCAACCACAATATGGTAAAGGTTTTCATTTGCTTCACTTTTGGTGAAGCCCAACTTGGTGAAATAACTGTCAATCCTAGTGTACTAAGCAAGGGGTGCTTGTTTCAATTCATACAAAACTCGCTTGAGTCTGCACATATGAGACTCTCTGTTGAAGGTATCAAATCCTTCTATATTCTTAATGTACCCCTCTTCCTTAATCACTCCATTGAGGAATGTTGTCTTCACATCCATCTGATGTATCTTCCATCCCATTTGCACTGAAAGTGCTAGAATATATCTGATTGAAGAATATCTTGCTACTGAAGCAAAGGAATCCTCATAATCAATTACCTCCACCTGAGAGAACCCTCTATCCATAAATCTATCCTTGTGTTTCTCCACACTCCCATTTGTTGCTTGTTTTACCTTGTAATTCCATTTGGAACTCACCACTGACTTGTCTGTTGGTCTTGGGACCACTTCCCAAACACTTTTCTGATAATGGATTCATACTCCTCTACCATGGCATCAACCCATACTGGTTCTTGCATTGCTTCCTCAAATGAGGAAGACTCAATCTATACACTCTTGCTCATAAGATCCATGTAGTTAGTGTAACAAACTAGTGACCTCCTTTGCTTACACTGTGATGTGGGTGCTCCCACATTCTCTCTAGAATCATGCATCAATTTTTCAGCCTCTTTGGTGTGCTTCCTTCCATCTCTGGAAGTATTTACATGAGTGGGTGCTTCCACTCTTTGCTCCTCTGAATGTGGCTGCCCCACATCATCTTGAGGTTCTTCCTTTGGAGATAAAAGATCCTCATATACATGAAACTAAATCTCCCTCTCAATGGAACATCTCATGGCCTTCTCTTCATCAAAATTCACATCTCTACGAACCACTATCATCCTATGAGATGGCAGGTACACCTGATAGTTGTGAGGTGTATCAGTGTACCCCAAAAATATGCCCAACTCAGCTATTTGTTTTAGCTTTTTCCTTGCATCCTTGGTAACATGACAGTAAAATGATGAACCAAAGATCCTGAAGTGTGCCACATATGGTTTCTTACCTGAAAAAGCTTCTTCTTGTGTACTCATCCCAATAATCTGATGAGGACTCTTGTTCTGCACATGTACAACTACGTTGCCTTCTTCAGCCCACAAGTGTAGCGGTAGGCCTTGATCATGTAACATTGCCTGCATAGTTCCCGCAATACTGATGTTATCCCTTCTAGCCACCACATTCTATATTGGTTTGTGGGGTGTTATTGAATCTCGTTGAATTCCTTCTAACGTAGAAAAGTTATTGAATTCATTCGATATATATTCTCCACATTTATCGCTCATGAGAGCCTTCACATTCGTGCCCGTGTATTTCTCAACAAGTGCTTTAAATTCACAAAATTTAGAGAACGTATCATATTTCTTCTGCATGAAGAAAATCCAACACTTACGAGAGAAATCATATACAAATATTACATAATGCCTGTGCTTGTTTGCGGAGGCTATCGAGAATGGCCCACACACATTTGAGTGAACTCTTTCAAGGATCGCTTGCGCTTGACTGTCCTTATCATGAAAGGTGGCTTTGGTTTAGTTCCCTAATGTACACCATTTTCATGTATCTCTTTACTCTAGTGCACCCTTCGGAAGTCCTGTAAACATCTGTTGCATGATCTTCAAATCTCAATGGTGCAAGTGGCCCAATATTCTATGCCATAATTCATTGATGTATTGGCTCTACACCTTCTCTAATTTTGTGCTCACGGCAACACAATATTCTACATCCAATTTGTAGAGGTTCTTCACCCAAACCTTGATCTGTTTAACTTGTCCTAAGGCTATGTGACAAAGGAAATACTTCTCTTTTCTAAATATCACATTGTAGCCACGGTCCTCCAACATAGAAATTGAAATCAAATTCTTCTTCGGACTTGGAACATACATGACATCTTTTAATGTGAGGGGAGAACCATTCTCCCTCTTAAAAATAATAGTACCGATGCTGGTCACACTATACCTTCCCTCATCTCCCATTTCGATGTGCATCTAAAGGTCATTCTCCTCCAATTCACTGAATAGTTATTTGTTTATGGTCATATGGAATGAGGCTCCACTATCCATATACCACACAATACCCATCACTGATGTCACCATGCAAGAAATGAGGGTGAAATCCAACTCAACTTGTGAAGCAAGAGTTTCACTTTTTGCTCCTTTTGAGGGATTCTTGACAACCTTCTTGTGTGGACACTTCATGGCATAGTGTCCCAGCTCATGACAATGAAAAAAATTAATCTTCAACAAGTCCTTCTTCTTGCCTGCATGACTAGAATATGATTTGGAATGGGATGAATTCCCTTTCCCTTTCTTTTCCTTTCCAGCCAAGGCATAATTCTCCTCATCATCATGCTTGGATGAGGATCCATCTCTGGTGTTCCATTGAATCTCTTCTTGCACCAAGTCAGACCAAAAATGATCCTACTCTGGTAGTTTCTCCCTCCTATTTACCGAATCCTGGTAGCTGTGCCAGCTCTTGGGAAGGCCTTGAAGTGCTAGGCTAACCAGATCATCTTCAACAACTGTAAAACCAACACTTCCAAGATAATCTCAACATTGGGTGAACTTGGTAAAGTACTTTGGTATCGTGTCACCCTTCTCCATCTTGATTTTCCTCATATTTTCCTTTAGTGTCAGCTTCCTGTGGTCATTTTTGTTCTAAAATAGGTCTGTCAAGGCCTTCCACATTTCATATGGAGTCTCCTTCCCATGGAGGTTTGAGACAATATCATCTCAAACTCCTTCTAGTATGATCCTTCTCGCCTTTGCAACACATTTCCTCGACTTTTCCAGATCTTGAGCATAAGTTGTTGGAGGCTTAGAAAATGAATTCCTTTAGCTTACCTCCATCATGTCTTTCCAAGAAATATAGTTTGAACTACCCTCAAGGGCATATTCGATTCTCAATCCATATAATGACATCCTGCTAGCTCTAAAGAATGATACTACAAATTTGATTTCACCTGCAAAAGACAAACTCGTATTCTCCTCTTCTAGAGTGATTTTTGCTCTGATATCATGTAGAAATTCCTTGTAGATTCAAACTGCTAATTGTAATTTACTAAAACAATAGACTTGAATCTACTCTATTCATCAGTGGAAATAATTAAACAATCATGAAATCATGAAGCATACAAGAGAAAGAATTAAATCAACACATTAAACAATGATTTCCTGGGGAAAGCCACAACTAAAAACACTTGCTATCTATATATTGCATTAGTCAGAAAATATGAGAATATTACAATGCTTTTCTCAAGTCCGAGCAACCTCTTCACTATCTCTATATCACTCATTGTTTCCTAGACAAGCCTAGGCCAATATTTAACCAAATTTTGGCTTGCCCAAGTTCCTATTCCTTGCGCTATTTCCTTGGGAATCAACCCCTATTAATTAGGGAAATTTCTCAATATGAATTGTGCAATCCTCATAGGACTTCCTCTGACTGCATGCACCACCTGTATAATTCAGATGATTATACAACTAAAAGTACATTATACTTGAACTCCAATCTCAACTGGGTAACTCTCGGATTTGACATGCATGAGTTATTTATGAGTGAATCATTAGTTAACTGATTGAACAAATGAAGCAACACCCCATTGTCCAACCTCCTACTAGTTCCTCCATTAGTTGGAACTAGTTTAACTAACTTTAAATCAATTAAACTGAATTAATTAATTACAACTCAAAATAAACTCAACTAGGGCTTCTATAATTTAGGATACACTCTACATGACTCAAGTTAGACCCTCAACTTGAATTAACTAAGTCAAATAAGTCAATTTAACTTAGTTAACTCTTACAAGTTGTCTTGCGATGTGGAATTACAACTTTATTCCAAATTTAATTCAAGGACAAAATTAAATTAGAATTTTCTTGTTGCATTTTCAACATGTGTGTGATCCATAAAGTGTCATGGATATTCAACTGCAAAGTTTGTCACAACAAATCTGATAATAATGTATCTAAATTTTGAAATTTTACATTACTACAATTTTATTAAACTTCTAGATCTATAAATTTAACTGTAATTAGTGCATGCATGTGAATGGAAATTATGTAGAAAAGTAGAGAACAACAAAATAATCTCACACACACATATAAGACACAAGATATGCTCTGGGAAACCCTTTCGGGAGTAAATATAGCTGGAAGGTGAGGCTGCTTCACTCTCTGTCTCTATGTGAAAAATAAAGCTGCAAATACAAAGAAGTAATGCCTGTGGCCCATGGGCTGCTACAGTGTACAAATCCTCTCTGTGTGCTCTACTTCCTATCTATCATGGCTATCTTTGTTCAACTATGGAACAAAATGCTCTTGAAAGAAATGGAATGACTCTTCCTCCTAGTGGCCCGATTATAACACAACCTGATAGCTTACCAGTGGTTAAGTTTGACTATTGTATCAACTCTTAACTAAAGTTACAATATAGACAGTTGAAAATGCAACAAGAAAATCCTACTTTCATTTTGTCCTTGAATTAAATTAGGAATAAAAATGTAATTCCACATCAGAAGACAACTTGGACAAGTTAACTAAGTTAAATTGACTTAGTTGGCTTAGTTAATTCAAGTTGAGGGTCTAACTAGAGTCATGTAGAGTGTCTCCTACATTATAGGAGCCCTGGTTGAGTTTATTTTGAGTTGTAATTAATTAATACAGTTTAACTGAGTTAAAGTTAGTTAAACTAGTTCCAATTTTTGGAGGAACTAGTAGGAGGTCAGACAGTGGGGTGCTGCTTCATGTGTTCAACCAATAAATTGATGATTCACCCATAAATAACTCATGCATGTTAGATTTTAGAGTTACCCAGTTGAGATTAGAGTTCAGGGACAATGTACTATCAGTTGTATAATCATCCGAATTGTACAAGTGGTGCATGCAGTCAAAGGAAGGCCTATGAGGATTGCATAATTCATATTGAGGAATTTCCATAATTAATAGGGGGATAATTCCCAAGGAAACAACACAAGGAAATAGGGACTTGGGCAAGCCAAAATTTGGTTAAGTATTGGCCTAGACTTGTCTAGGAAGCAGTGAGACAGATAAAGGGAATGTAGAGGTTGCTCGAGCTTGAGCAAAGCATTGTAATCTTCTCATATTTTTTGACTAATGCAATATATAGATATCATGGGTTTTTAGCTGTGGATTTCCTAAGGAAATCATTGTGTAATGTGTTAATTGAATTCTTTCTCTTGTGTGTTTCGTGATTTCACAATCGTTTACTTGTTTCCTCTTATGAGTAGAGTATATTCAAGTCTATTGTTTTAGTAAATTACAATTATCAGTTTGAATCTACAAGGAATTTCTACATGGCATCAGAGAAAAATTCACTCTAAAAGAGGAGAATACAAGTTTGTCTTTTGCAGGTGAAATCAAATTTGCAGTATCATTCTTCAGATCCAACAAGATGTCATTCTACGAATTGAGACTCAAATATGCCCTTGAGGGTAGTTCGAACTATATTGCTTGGAAGGATGGGATGGAGGAAGTGTTGGAAGACAACAAGCTAAAGGAATTCATAAACAAAGATATTCCTAAGCCTCCAATAACTTATGCTCAAGATCTGATACAGTGGAGAAAATGTGTTGCAAAGTTAAGAAGGATCATACTAGAAGGAGTTCGAGATCATATTGTCTTGAACCTCCATGGGAAGGAGACTCTGTATGAAATGTGGAAGGCCCTGACAAACCTATTTCAGAATAACAATGACAAGAGGAAGCTGGCACTCAAGGACAAGCTCAGGAAAATCAACATGGAGAAGGGCGACACAATAGCAAAGCACTTGACCAAGTTCACCAATGCCTGGATGAGCTTGGAAGTGTTCGTGTTACAATTTCTTGTAGAAATTTTGAATAATTAAGTACTTATTCAAAGAGATTATCCTGATTATACACTATTGCATAATACATGCATAATACATAACCTCCTCTACGTTGATCATCAATTTAGCAGCATCAAAAACAACGAAACATCAATCACATGCACACATTAACACAGTATGTAACCCGGGGAAAGCATACAGCTGAAAACTCCACACTATCTGTATATTATAATGATTGAGAACATGTAACAATACATAGTACAATACTCCTCACAAGTACTCAGTATTATCTCCACCTGTTACACACAAAACTAGCTCAGATCCGAACAAGTCACAGGTTCAAATCTCCTCCGCTGCTTTGCCTGCCTCCACTGCACAATCCTGCAAGAGAATGAATGATGAATGGCTGATCCAAACTCCTATTTACCTTGTGAAAATCACTCACACTGAAAATCACGTGAGCACAGGCTATAATACTGGGCATATACTGTGCAATACTCATTGGCATACTCAATCCATTGCTTGTGCAAGATCTCATGCACAACTATAGTCACAAGTGATAGCAATATCAACGTCTAACACCTGTCTCCACTGAACTATACATGCACTGAGTTAACTAATGTATTCTTTAGTTGCATTATGAGTTAATAATTAGTGAATTAATTTAATCAATTAATTCACATCACTCATCACTAGTCAATTTGCAGTTAGACTAATTACAACTAGTTTAACCAAGTCAAACTGAACACAACTCCATCAACTCCACATCCAACCCCACAACACCCAACCACATGAGTTCTAACTAATGTCATGCATGCAATAGCTCAACTAACTCACAAGAAAAGTGTATTTCCTTCTGACAACTACATGTGCCACATCTGTAGCTCAAACTGAAGTGCTCCAAGAGGATAAGATAATGTTTATAGTCTAAATATTATTATGAGACAATAATATTTGAATTTTCTATTTTTAACTAGCAGTCTAAAAACAGACTCTGATCACTCCTGCTGTGATCCAAAAATAGAAGTCCATCTATTTTTCCCAACATGACCAATCATCCATAAACAACATCCTGCAACTCATAGACCATGATCCATATGTCTAAAAATAGACATAGTCTAAAAATAGACTTTGTGCCATAATTTGCCTGAGGGCCCACTTAGTGAAGGTGACTCCTTTCCACTAAGCTCCATCATCTTGTTGCATTTTCAACATTTCTAAAGATGATCTTGTTTGCCTAGCACTTCTAGACCTTCCTAAGAGTTGGCACAACTATCAAGATTCGGTAAATGAGAGGGAGAAGCTACCAAAGTGGGAGTGTTTTTTATCCTGCTTGGTGCAAGAAGAGATTCGGCAGAACACGAGAGATGGATCCTCATCCAAGCATGATGATGAGGAGAATTGTTGATTATAGTATGTTGATGATTTAATTCTAATATGTGATGAGAAGCTGGTAAAATCTTACAAAGAGGATATTGCAAGAGAAATTGAGATGAAGGACCTAGGGCTCATGCATTATTTCCTTGGTATGAAAGTATGGAAAGGAGATGAGGAACTATTTGTCTCTCAGGGAAAGTATGCCAATGAGACACTGAAGAAGTTCCACATGGAGAGCAAAAAACCCATGGAGACTCGTCTGCCAACGAGACACTGAAGAAGTTCCACATGGAGAGCAAAAAACCCATGGAGACTCGTCTAGTAGGGAATTGGCGGAAGGAAGATGCTACTTTAGGGGAAGTAGTGGAGGCTACTATTTACAGGTAGCTTTTGGGTTCACTTATGTATTTCATGAACACATGACCAGACATATTTTTTGCAATTAATCAACTTAGTCAAGCAATGGTTAAGCCAAACAAACTCTATTGGAAAGCATCTAAACATGTGTTGAGATACGCCAGAGGAACCACTAAGTTTGGTCTTTGGTATATACGGATAGAAGGAGTGAAGTTGCAAGGCTTCACAGATGCAAATTGTGCAGGGAGTCCATCAGACAGGAAGAAAAAATGATGGGGAATCTTCAATATTGGGTCAACAATAATTTCTTGGTACAACAGGAAGAAAAGATTAGTTGCACTCCATTTGACAGAAACAAAGTACATGGTGGTTAGTCAAGCAACTTGTGAGGCTATATAGATGAGGAAGATCCTTGTTGGGTTATTTGGTCAGCAGATGGATCCTATAGTGATTTATTGTGACAATCAAAGTTGTATCAAAATCTTTGAGAATCTAGTTTTTCATGATTGGTCCAAGCATATCGACATTCGGTATCACCATCTACAAAATTGTGTGCAAAGGAGAATCATGTTGATGGAGTACATTCCTACAGAGGAACATGATGCAAACATATTGACTAAGGCATTGTCAAGAGGAAAATTTGAGTTTCATAGAGACAAGATTGGGGTATCTGATAATCCCTTTCTTGTTGAGAGGGAGTGTTGAAAATGCAACAAGAAAATCCTAATTTAATTTTGTCCATGAATTAAATTAGGAATAGAATTATAATTCCACATCAAAAGACAACTTATACTAATTAACTAAGTTAAATTGACTTAGTTCACTAAGTTAATTCAAGTTGAAGGTCTAGCTAGAGTCATGTAGAGTGTCTCCTACATTATAGGAGCCATCATTGAGTTTATTTTGAGTTGTAATTAATTAATTCAGTTTAATTGAGTTAAATTCAGTTAACTTTAGTTCCAACTGATGGAGGACCTAGTAGGAGGTCAGACAGTGGCGTGTTGCTTCATGTGTTCAACTGGTTAGTTGATGATTCACTCATAAATAACTCATGCATGTCATATCTAAGAGTTACCCAGTTGAGATTGGAGTTCAAGGACAATGTACTATCAGTTGTATAATCATCTGAATTGTACAGGTGGTGCATGCAGTCAGAGGAAGGCCTATGAGGATTCCACAATTCATATTGAGGAATTTTCCTAATTAATAGGGGGATAATTCCCAAGGAAATAGGGACTTGGGAAAGCCAAAATTTGGTTAAGTATTGGCATGGGCTTGTCTAGGAAACAATGAGACATATAGAGATAATACAAAGGTTTCTCGGGCTTGAGCAAAGCATTGTAATCTTCTCATATTTTCTGACTAATGTAATATACATATTGCATGGATTTTTAGATGTGGCTTTTCCCAGGAAATCATTGTGTAATATATTGATTGAATTATTTCTCTTGTATGCTTTGTGATTTCATGATTGTTTAATTGTTCCGCTGATGAGTAGAGTAGATTCAAGTCTTTTGTTTTAGTAAATTACAGTTATCGGTTTAAATCTACAAGAAATTTCTACATAGACTCTTCTATATTAGTTTACATGAAAAGAACCTGGCTAGCCCCTTTTCCATGAATGATGTGGGTTGAAACAACATCCTCCCAAATTATAGGTGTGAAAACAGGAAGGTCAACTTCTGAGTGGCATAAGTTTTCGCATATAGACTCTGATTGACACGCTTGTTGCGTCATTGGAAAGATCTTTGTGTGTAGAATAGCATGAAAAGAGACACATTAAAGAAGAAACTTTTTACCCCATAATTTTTTTTTTTGCTACCTCAAAATGTTCTGGGAAGGTTTCAGACTCTGTTTCACCAAACTAGGTCCCACTAATTAAAAAAGTCCCATGAGCTGATTCCTTCACTTTTTCCACTCCAAGTGCATCAACATGGATGACAAACAATATAATGATCCAATATAGATCAACATGGGTTGCTTCTCCCTCAAGGCTAGTTGAATTTTTGTTATGCTTGCTATTAAAGTCTTCGAGGGGTTATCTACCCTATTGTTTAGCCTCTTTGGCAGAATTGTGTTATTTTGTGGATGGAAAATAGTGGTAAAGTTGTGGTTTCTGTCGTGACTTTAATCAGTATCCAAGATATCCTAGCCCAAACCTTTTTGGTGCTTGAGAAGGGAGTTTAGGGGAAAAATCATTTTGTCAGTCATCTTTAGTTAGACGTAGGGAAGTTCAACTCCCTTGGAAAGCTTTGGTGGGGCTAGTGTGGTGTTTTTGTCTACTTTTGTTTGGAGGGCTTCATCATTTCTAGTCAGAGTTTTGATATTTGTGAGTTGCCAATGCTGAGACAATGAGACAATCTTTGTTGGAGGGGTGGCCAACAGGGCTAGGGAGAAAGAAGACCAGGGGATCAGTTGACAAATGAAGGTGAGCTCAACATGTTGTAAGGAGGCTCACTTGGGTGTGTTGATTTTCCACCTCCTTTTGATTCCATTGAAGCCCAAATCTGCCTTGTCCAAGCCTTGATGGACTATCTCAAAACCACCAAGAAGATCACAATGAAGTGATCAGTTTATTTTCTGATATTGTGCACAACCAGGGACGCATTCTGGATCACTAAGCATCTCTAAAGCACAATCAACAAAGTCTGAATGTTCAGATGTATGGTTTTGAAGGGTGGATGGTGCATATGGAATCTCACATCCATGATGCCTTTCATCGCCTGACTAACGAAGGTAACGATGCTCAAGCCCTGAATGAAGAAAATATGCAATGAAGCAAGCGAGATATTTTCTGGTTTTTGTCCATTTTGTTCTAGGTGGGATCTTGATATGAAGCTATCTAGTTTTGAATAGTTATTCTCAGTTTTTTTTTGTATATATCTAGTGGCCAACAAATCCATTATGAGTGAGGCCTTTTTCACGATGTGTCCTTCTCTTGAATTAATAGAAAAATGTTGACTTACAAAAAAAGATATATATATATATATATATATATATATATATATATATATATATATATATATATATATATATATATATATATATATATGAATTTGAATTTTATTACTTTATTACTTTTAACTTTTTAATTATTAATTTTGCCAACATTTAAATGTTTACAAACAAACATTTATACCACTACCTATAGGGTGCATATCACTGTAATTACTTTTAACCTTTTTTTATTTTTTAATTGAGTTGATATGTAAATGTTTGAAAACAAATATTTACACCTATACAACATTTCTGTCATATAGAGCGCCTCTTGGCACAATAAGAAATTGAACTAATTTAACTAATTCTTATGATTTTTTATTTTTATTTTTTATTTTATCTGGGCAGTGTGAGATGTATCATGAAGTAAGTGTTTTGATGCTCATTATGGATTTATGTCTACCTACATTTATCAAGCCATTTAATTTATATAGTTGTGCTAGTTACATTAATAGGAGTGTCTATTTCATAATAAGGCTTCAAGAATTTTAATTTAATTATCATTAATTATTAGGTGGATGGTAGGGATTTAAACTCCACAGAAGCATGTCTATTTTGGAATAGGGATTCTATAAATTTAATATAATTATCAATAATTATTAGGTAGATGGTAGGGATTTAACCTTGACTAAATATTTTAAAATATTCTTAGTAATATTCACAAAAAATGTTGAGATTTATCTCCAAAGTAGTTATGCCCTCTTAATTTTAATTGTTTTAATTAAAAAATTGTCATATCAACAAGTGTCATAGGAAATGGGTTATGGTTTTTGAGCATGTGGTATTGATAAACCATGGTACTGTAACAAAACCTATTGATAGATTAAGAATCTACATGGTAAAGTGGGGGTGAATGTTCATGGTTAAGAATGTGTCTATGGGAAATTGTTACCTTCTAGAACAATTTCCCTTACCCTGTTCCTCAACTCCCTTCCCTTGGTTTTCTTGTGGAAGAATAAAGTGTTCTGGTCCCTAGCCTTTATCTAAATGCTTTTGGATTTGAGTCTCTAGAGTTATTCTTCCTTACTATTTTCCTTAAAGATTTGATAATTTAATCTCTTCTCCTTTTCTAAGTTCCAATTCTCCACTTCGTTGGTTTCCATAGCAACTATGTGTTGCTCCAACTCATTTTGTAGATTCAATTTTTTCTTACTCACTGGTACATACACCTCCTTTTCCCATGATCTCAATGTCTACTTCACCATATTTATTTTGGATTCCCATATGAAGATTGGGGATCCCATCACCTCAGATTTTCATGTTTGTGTAATCAACTCCTTGACCCCCTCCTCTACCAACCAACCAAGATTGTATTGAAATGGGATAGGCCCCAAATCTTCCTTTTCCTCCAATATCAAAGATATTGAGCAATGATCTAATTCACTTGAAGCCAGTATAAAAGAAAAATGGTCCAATCCCTTAAGGAGCCACAAACTGTGAACTAAAAAGCGATTGAATCTAGCTACAATATGTTTGAGACTAGATCTTCTATTCATCCACATGAACTATCCTATTCCAAAATTGACATCAAACATGTCCCACTCTGAGATGAGGTCCTCCATACTTTATCTAAGGGATCTCAGACTACATATCTAGCTTTTCTTTCCAATGAGTATAACATGGTGTTAAAATACCCTCCAACAACTACATGTTGATTCCAATTGTTGTTTTCTAATGCAAATAGCTTCCCCCATAAGTATGGATTCTTTGCATATGTAGAGGGTGCATATAGATTGATGGATCTGATCCCCTCCTTTGTGTCATTCCTTTCCAACATTATTGCGATCTAATTTGGGTTTCTTTTATAATCGACCAATGAGAGGAGAATTTTGTTCCAGAAAATTCCAGACCTTATTAAGCACAAATACTACTAGAGCAGAGAAAGAATTTTGACTAGGTTGAATTATACCAGCCTCTAGCATTTCTGCAACCATACATTCAATTTCACTCTTTTGTGCAAAGGGATGTTTGTAAGGCTTGATGTTTGGAGGAACACTTCCTGGAAAATGAATAGCATGATCATGATCACAAATAGGTGGGAGGCCTTTGGGACTCTCAAATACCTTGGAATGATTGTCCAAGACTTTTTGGAGATCTGGAGATCTGGAGAAATAGATGATTTCGACGTGGGAACCTCTAGCAAACATAATTGTGCAATTATGCCACATTGTTCTTCCTTTAGAAGATTTGTCATTCCATTAGAGCTGATTATATTTCTCGATTTCCCTGTGATGCCCCTTAATTCAACTTCCTTTCCTTCTAAAAAAAATTCAAGAAGAGTTCTTGAAAATTAAAAGTCATCGTACCTAAATATTGTAGCCATTGGACTCCTAGTACAACATCAGCACCACTAATTGGAATGGAGAGAATTGGACTATTCAAAACATATTCTCCCATGGATAGCTTGATATTATGGTACTTTCTAGAGCAACTTATGGTTCTTCCATTTGTAACCATCAATTGACACTCTCGTGCTGGATATAAGAAGAAATTCAATTCCTTCACTATCTTACAATGAATAAAATTATGGGTATTGCCCGAATCAATCAACACTATTACATTTTTCTTCTTGATATGTCCTTCTATATTGATAGTTTGAGGAATGGTTATTCCTACCAATGCATTATAATATATGGTCAGATTCATCTCTTGATGCTCGATGTGATCTTTCACTTCTTGAACCTTTTTCTTCTTAATATGTTCTTCTATCTTGAGATTTTGAGGAGTGGTAATTCTTGCCAATGCTTTACAAGATATGATCAGATTCATTTATTCTTTCTCTAGGGTTGGTTCCTGGTGTATATCCTCTTATTTTGATGTTTCTTGATCCTTTTCTTTATCCTATTCACAATCTATGTAAAATAATTTCTTCTTAGCACACTTATGACCTTTAGTGTATTTTCTATCACAAATGTAACAAAGCCCTTTTTCTCTTTTTTCTTCCAATTGTTGTGGTGTAAAACTTGCAGGTTGTGGAAGGCTAGGAGAAAAAGCACTTCCATATTTATAATTTTGAGTGGTAGGATTCCTTGCTTCCATAATTCTGCTTTCAATTTTCTTACCAACCTGAATGCTTTCTCCAATAAATGAGGTTCCCAAAGACAAACCTCATGTTGAATGTTATCCTTTAAAGTCCCTATGGAGACATCAATCTGCTTCTCTGGAATATCATTTACATATATATTCAATTTTTGGAAGTCCTCAATGTGCTCTACCATTGAACCCTTTTGTTTGAGATATATCAATTGGCTAAAGAAGGTGTTGCTCTTTGTATCCTCATAATGTGCTATCATTTCCTCTATGAAAATTGACCAAGTGAGAAGTGTTTTACGAGAACAAAGCCCTTTATACCATAAAAATTGATTCGACTCTAAATATAAAGATGCAATATGTAACTTTTGTAATAGTTGTACATCATGTCAATCAAAATATTGTTCCATCTGTAGTATCCAATTTACCGAATCCTTGCCATCAAACTTCCTCATATTGCCTTTTCTTGATTTTAGGAGATCTATATTGAAACGAATGTAACTATGTAATTTCAAATCTCCAAGGTTTGAAATTGAGAGTTGTAGTAGCTCTCTGTGTCCTCTTCCCAATGCCACTAGTCTGATCGAAATCGGATTCTCCAAGAAGGAGTTATGTCTAATCTCCCAAGATGCTTATATACGTTTTCAATAGAACAAACTTGTACGAAGTTCCACGTGTTATTGTTTCGACCTTCAGACCTGAAAATAATACACAGAAAATTCCAGTCCATTCTCTTTCTATAGCTTCTTACAAAATTTCAATCTGATGCTCAGAGAGAAAGTTATGATGATCGTCCCTATGTCACCTGTTTGGGATGTAATTCGGGAGCCAGCAGAAACCCCAAATGTCTTGGATTGTATCTCTGAAAATATAGCAAAAAAAAGTCTCAAATTAGGGCCTGAGCTTCACCATGATTTCGGCTCAAATGGGTTTTAATTTAAGAGTTTGAACCTTTGTATAATACAAATTATAGTGAAAATACCACGATGTCCTATTTGAGATGGAATTCTAGAGCTTGCAAAAACCCTAACTTCCTCAGATCATATCTCCGAAAATATAGCGAGACAAGATCTGAAATTTGGACCCGAGATTTAGAACGATTTTGGCTAAAAGGAGTTTTTTTTAGCTTCTGAAACGTCGCAGAAAAAAAGTTATAGTGAAAATTCCACGATGACCTGTTTAGAGCAGTGGAACCCTAGAATCCAAAGCTCTGATACCAAATGTTATGAAACCAACTCACAAAAAGATTGAAAAGAAAGATCAATGCCTTAGAAATCAGCCTCTTCAAGGGGGAAACCTCTTTTACATTAGACAAATGAATAATTCTTGGATGATACAAATAACAAGACCTCCTTTCTATATATAGGAGTCTAAGAGGTCATAATGTAATCAAAGTCAACATAACAATAATAATGTAAGGGCACAAAAATAACAATAGTGGGCCTCTATGGGGCACAATAATAACAGTATGGGGACTACATGGGCACAACAATATAATAAGGGGGTTGCACTAATAACAATAATGGGTTACACTAGTAGTACAGGGACCTAATAGTGAGAACCTAGTCACAGCAATCAAGCAGGTCTGCAAATCCGTACTTGAGTTGGGTATACCTGATGATGCAGAGGCCTCAGCTAAGGTAAGGAAATTGGCTGCTACAGTGCATGCTTTGAAGGAGAAAGTACACAAGGTGACTTTTGACCTCCAGATGCAGATAGCTGAGCTGCAGTTGAAGTTGCACTCGACCACACCGCTTGAGGTTCAGGAACAAAGGAACGCATAAATTAAAAAATCCATGGCTCAGCTAGATGTCGTCGTTCAAGGGTGTGACAAGCTCTTCACTTAGGCACTAGGCCTCTGGGATACATTGCAGGAGGATCCTATGCTGCAACAGTTGAGCATGGAACTTAAGGGAACACAACAACAGTACAATGAAATTAGTACGAAGACACGGACATTGGCACTAGTCCAATGTTTCACGCGCTTACAGGAAGGTAAAGAAAATTTGTTGCACATTCAGGAATTGCAAAAGAAGAAGTATGTGTTCAGCACACGGCTTGAGCCCTGGACAGAGGAATCCAGCCAGTTCTCATAGACCATTCTTGAGAAGATGAATGCTATGCAACAGACACAGATGACTACACAGTTGGAAGTAGAGGGGCCAATCATAGAGAAATTGGTCCAGGAGGTGCAGCAAGTAGCATAATAGAGTAACGTGGAGCTACAAGCATTGAGTAAGGTATTCAGCAAACTCTGCCAAAAAGTAGAGCAACCAGCTGAGTGACTTGAGGGCAAGTCATGATCTTTGTGTTGGGGGCCTGTTGGGATGGGGTCCCCAGGGGAAGAATGGAATTAATTAGTCATTTTTTGTAACAAATTTTGTAAAATATGTAAAGTCTCCATGATTTATGGATGCAGAGCGCATAGATGAATAAGAGTCAAAGGGGCTTAGCCCCTTGTTTTAAGTAAATTTTTGAGTCGGTTTTGAGATTCATTTATGGTCCATGGACCATGGCATTGTATGGAAAATTCCATGAATGGTCGAGTCTTAGGGAGTCTAAGGATAAGTTGGGACATATGGTTTTTGAGGGAGAATTGGGTTGAAAAATCTTGAGCAAGAGCTAAGGCAGGAAGGCTCTACTTCCTACGCTTAGGTAGAGAAAGGAAGGCTCCACAACTGAGTGCATGGAGGCCTAGGTAGAGTTTGCAACTGAGTGCACAAACCCCTGCAGCTGTGTGCACAAGGTAGTTTGAGTATATAATTAGTGGATTGAACATCAATAAAGACAATTTTCCGAAGAATTATTGAGTATTTTTGTTTATATCTATTTATGTTATATGTTGCCTATGAATGACATTTTTTATGAGATAATAATTAAATGCTACGTGATTATCTTGAATCTATCTTAATAATGTACGCAATGAATTCTTAGGCACTTCCGCGAAGTTTTTGGTGATTTCTCCTATGTTTTATGATGAATTAAGTAGATCTATGTGAACTCCAACTTAGGATTGCTTTCTGATGCGCGTAAGTAGATAAATCGACTGTGAAAGGACCGCAAAGACTGATCATGGACCTTCGCGAAGGTCTAAAGGCTGTTTTAGGAGGGCTACAGTAACGACCCTAGAAGTCTATCGATCTGCGTGGAGGCAGATCTAAGGCATTGGAAGACATCACACTAATCTTTGGATGTAGAAACTTGGTTCTTGCATCCCCCCATACTACTTCAAGTGAGACTACAGCTTGTACTACGCGGGTTGTTGCCGAAAGGGCCAAAAGTGTAGGGTTTTTCTGTTTGTCGCAACTAACTCTGACACTCGGTCAAGACCCCCTAAGACAACAATGGAGCTCCTTGGGTGTTAAAAAAGCATTAGGAGAATTTTGAGGTCTAAAACGAGCCTCCTAAGAAAAAAGTACAACCAAAATTAACTTTATAAGAACCAATAGGATTCAAGTTGATGATATCAGCCATGGGGGATGATCCACCATTTTTGAAGTTAAAAAGTAAAAGATTAAAAAATAATAAAATAATAAAACTAATTTTTCAACTCGTATTTTCAATTTATCTCCCTAAGGTTTTACTCAAATTTTGAATGGGAGTATTCATTGGATGCGAAATTTAATTCCTTATCCAAGGAGTACCCACGTTGCATACTTTTAATGGACCCTACTACACGAAAAATGAGAAGTTCATGAAAAAAACATGATTGCAATCACATTTTTCATGTATTTCTCATTTTTCATGTAGTAGGGTCCATCGAAAGTACGTAATATGGGTACTCCTTGGATGAGCATTTACATTATGCATCCAATGAGTGTTGCCACTTGAAATTTGAGTGAATTCATAGGGAGATAAGTTGAGAATATGAGTTGAAAAAATAGTTTTTTCTCTTTTCCCTCTAAAATTTGATGATGTAATATAATATTATTTTATTATTTCCACTATTATTTTATAATTTCCTTAGAATATGTTGGCATTATGACATAGGTTTGGCACTATGGCACAGGTGTTATCCTTGATGGCAACTCACTCAGATGGCAGATCATAGTTCAAGCTCTCAGAATGGAAGAAAAATACATATACGCAGGTTCCTCTTAACCAGGTCGCATATACACGCGATATTGATGATCAAAAGTCGCGTATGCATATACACACACTTTCATGCATGGAAAAGCACGTACATGTGGGAAAGCTTATTTTTGGGTCCATGGTATTTGGACCTATGGTTTTGGACCTTGGTATTGCGTTCGAAGTATTGAACCTAGGTATTGGGTCCCTAGTATTGGTTCTCTATGGTTTTGGACCATGGTTTGAGTAAGGCCTAAGACTATAAAAAGGAGGAGATCATTTGGCAAAGGTATCGACTCAAGTATTGAATATCTTATGAAGAGCAAGATCTGGAATACTGGTGATTGGTTTATGGTGCATAGCTGAATCTGAATCAAGGAGGAACCTGAGCGCAAGAAGATGGATAAGTTCTATTGATGGGTTTGACACATCAAAGGCGTGTATACACGCTGGTTCAGTAAGTCAAAACAACGTATACGCTGGTTGGCCTTAACATAGCAGTGTATGCACGCAAGTTTCTGCATATTGAAGTAGCGTACGTCTCTTGAAATATGTTTTAGCTACTTTTGTTTATTGCTGCAGTGTTCTGGGTTCAGAATTGGTGTCTGGTTACTGTTACTATTTTTTGGGTACAACATTCAGAGAAGTGACTATTTGATTCAGTTTTTTTTGGTGCAAAGGAGTTTGGTTGATGCATATATACTTGATGTTTGATTGATGTTATTCATGGATCCAGTCTGAAAAATTATGAAACGTGGTCCTTGAAAGAAAAGAGAAGGTTTTAGCCTTCTGTAGGTCTAGTACCTCAGCTAGTACAAGAGCAAAGGGGGTTGTAGCCCCCTTCTAGGAGAAGCTGGAGAACGAGAGAAGGTTGTAGCCTTCTGCAGGTAGCAGCTTGCGTACTGGTATAAGACTGCACCAGTATAGAATCATTGTAAAAAGAAGTTTCTAATTAAAAGAAGATAGAGACGAATTGTAGTAGGTGGTTTTCTCCCACATTGGGTTTCCACCTTATATCTTTGTGTCCATGTGTGTGATGATCTGTTCTGTTTTACTGCTCCTGTTTACTGTTCTTATGATTAATGAAGTCCTGATGCACTGATTAAAGATCTACAATTAATGAATCTTAAGTTTTCTGATATACGCTGGTTGCTTTAGACACAGTAGCGTATATACACAGTTTCCCATAGTTGAAGTAGCGTATACAAATCTGATTGTGAAATGAAAAATAATTGATTTGATAATACTGATTCACCCCCCCTCTCAGTATTATTTCCAACAATTGGTATCAGAGCAGGTCCTTCAGAAGAAGCTTGATCGCTTGAAGGAAGATCTATCATCATGAGCAACTACGAAAAGGAGGCATCTATCAGGCCACCAATATTTGATGGAAGCAACTTCATTTATTGGAAGGTAAGAATCACAACCTATCTTCATTCTCTTGGTACAGAAGTTTGGGATATCATGGAAACAGGATACAAATTTCCATCAGCAACTCCTACAGATACGGCTGGTAAGAAGCATTATGAAACAAATGAAAAGGCTGTCAATACTCTATTAGGGAGTTTATCTCAATCAGAATTCGTCAAGGTTATGCAGCTCAAAACCACAAAAGAAAACTAATTATATTTAATAATTAAACTAGCCTAGATCCATCATAACTCTAGATCTACCAAGCATCGCGAGGGATCAAATCTCTTGAGATGCAAACCTCTTTAGATTGAAAAGAGATTTGATCTCTCTCGACGCTTGGTAGATTCAAAGTTTAAATGGATCTAGGCTAATTTATTTTTTTAATATAATATGCATATGATTGATTCTTTTTTAATATAAAAAGAGAGCACACTAACTTAGAAAAAGAGTTAATTGTAAGTATTAATTTTTTATATACATTAATTAAATGTAAATATGAAGTTATGAAGTATATGGTCACAAAAATGAACCATTATTTTGATTTATATGGTAAAACAAATATTAATCTATAACTATTATTTTTATTTTGCATTTTAGAAATATTCTTATTTCCAATTATATGTTTATTAATTAAATTTATTAAGATTTTACATGTTTATTAGTTATATGTTCTAAATATATAAAAATGGATTTAGGTTTCTTAACATATAATGATAACATTGATCACATCTACAATAATTTTACTACAACCCTTTCCACTACCATTAACAAGTTCTTTCCCTAGGTATTGTATAAAAAGGATAATAGAATTTCCAACCCTTGGTATGGTAACGATTGTAAAATTGCTAGGAAAGCGATTAGAGATGCTCCTAATGAAACTTCTAAGCTTAAAAAAATAAATATGTACAAAGCTCTTATCAAAAGGAAGAAAAGGTCCTATAGAAATAAGAGGCAAGAGCATCTTCTTCACCTTTCTAAAGTTAAGCCCATAAAGTTTTGGAGGAATATACTTGTTCGTAAAATGAAAGAAAATAATCTGACCCCATTAAAGAACAAGAATATATATATCTAAAGAATCTTTATGATTCCGTGGACACCATTGGAAACATCTTAAACATTCCTATAGAGGAGAATATCTTTTCTTTGGAAGACGTGGAGTTTGGGATTAAGAAGCTCGCTAATGAGAAAGTTAGGGATATTGAAGGCTACCAAGCTGAATTTTTCAAAATGGGAAGGTCTATCATCATCCCTCATATACATAAACTCCTCAATTTGGTAGTGAAACACGAATTCCCAAGCCTTGTATGCAAAGTAGTGTTGTGCCTACATTTAAGAGAGGGGATAAAAATGTTCTCTTTAACTATAAGACCATTATGATTAGCCACATTTAAGCCAATCTATATGGGCTCATTTTTGGAAAAGAATATTAGTATCTAGCTGGAAAGCGATGGTAAAAGAGCTAAAGAGAAAGTTGGTTTTAGGAGACATCACTCAATTATTGACCATCTTGTTTCTCTTAGGATCATTGCCAAGGAATGTCACAATAACAAAACCAATTTATTCTGTTGTTTTGTTGACTTAATTTTTTTTTTTGATATAGTTCCTCAGGATAAGTTATGGCAAGCTTGAAGAGATAACTATTCCTCTCGAGTTGAGGGTTGTTTTGATTCCTCTCGAGTTGAGGGTTGTTTTGACTAGGATATACTTGAACTATTATTTAACTTTGTTTTAATGTGATATGCGTATTATGAGTTTTTAATCCAAAAATTGTTTGGAACTTTATTAATAAAAGCAAAATTACAATATAACAAATTGAATTGAATCGATTTATAACTTTTATTTTAATTGAGCCGACATTATGTTTCATTATTATTATTATTATTTTGCTCTAACACTTCATTTTATGAGCATTATGGCATCTCGACCATCCTTTATTGTAGTGCCTCTAGGCACAAATAAATAAAAGATTCATTTTTTTTTACAATTTTTGGTTAACGTAAAGCTTTTAAAATATATTGTCTAACCTAATTAAAATTATTCTTTTAATAATTGAAATCACTAAAAATTAAATAAATAATTTTATTTTCTCATCTATAAAGGTATTTCGGGATAAATCTCATTTAGAAAAATTATAAAACTCATGACTTTAAAGAATAGTTTGAATAGATTACTAATTTTTAAAGATATTTTTAGTTTCCCCAATAAGGGTGTTGGAAGTCAAGTCAAGGAGGGGGGTGGGGGGCGAGCCCACCACCTGGCCTCCTCCCATCACATTTAAGAATGGGGGATGGTGTGGTTATCCTACCCCATGAAACCGCACGTGTTACCCACCACCTGGCCTCCTCCCATCACATTTAAGAATGGGGGATGGTGTGGTTATCCCACCCCATGAAACCGCACGTGTTAACCAACATTCATTCCCTTCACATTAAGATGACACCATGTATTATGTGTTCGAGATCTTGGTTGGGTAACCTCAACTTCATGTTCTTTTGCAACTCCTATGACATTCCCCCATTTTTGGTGGGATATTTCCCCCTCAACATTGGCTTTGTGGAGTTTAAATCTGTCTGTTGCAACCCCATGTCCGACGATAATCCTTGTGGTTCGTCTCTAGTATAGGGTAAGCTCTCTCCCATCCTGTTGATCCCATGATGATTTTATTACACGATGGTCTTGGCTTCTGGGACATTTTCCTTCAGTGCATGCACCTGGTGTTGACCATTCATGTGAGGAGCAAGGTGACAAAAGTCAAGGATATGACCTATGGGATGTTGTCAGCGATGACAATAGAAGTGAGAACAAAAGTGAGAGGTGACTGGAAAATACTTATCCCTAGCCTGAAGCATTTCCAAGTTCGTTGGGCCAGACATTGCTTGGTTATTTGTTCTATGTCAAACCTCTACAACTCTTTCAGTTTGATAGTTTTTGCATGGTGGACTTTGGTTCATAGTTTATAGAGTGCCTTGGTGGTGTGCATTATTATTGGTGTCATTAGATTCATACAACTATCAAACCCTACCTAATGTTATTCCCTCTCTATTTATCCTCTATTACAACTTGCTAGAGTTCACTCTAGATTTTCTTTGTAGATGAGTTTTAAATTTGTGTCAGTTTTACTAAGAATCATATCGTCTCATTTTATTATTGTTTTTCTACAAGGGGTTGATCTCATTCTAGCCTTTTCTATCCCAAAATACAATGCCCCACTAGTGAATGCACTATTGCCGGGGGTTTAGAGGCAGAGGCCCTTAAGGTTGGTTGCAAGCTCAATCCCAGGCTGAAAACGTTGCAACAATATTCCATTATTCTACTCCTCTGAAATTCCAAGAGGAAATCCACCAACTAGAATCCTTAACTACTAATGACCATCAAGCATACTTTGATTCTGAAATCCAAGAGAAGTAGCAAATTGGGTTCTTGACCTTCGACATAGTAGAAGAATATGGATCCAATGTATTAATTCCATTACCCTTCATTTCCAAATGAAGACACTCCTGGCCCTTGGGCAAGGTCTTGAAGGAAAATCACAAGGACCATAATGATATCATCTCCTTTTTAAATGAAATTCAATGAGTCCAATGCCACCAACACTCCTATCTCATCAATCTAGATGATCGTTTAGCCCATATAGAGAGCCATCTTCAACTTAGCCTGAAGCCTCTAGCTGCAACAGGTACAAGTGCAAAGGATCCAACCGAAGCCACTCCATCAGATACTTGATGTTTCATTCAACCTCTTGGCTTATGCATTTTATTTTCATTAGAATAATTTATTTTAGCAATTATGTATTTTCTAGTAACATATATTTACATTTTGATAAACCTAGACCTTTGTCAACTATTAAGAATTATTGTGTCCCTTGTGGTACACTGTGACAAGACTCTATTTAAACAATGATATCTGGTTATGTAAGATGACATTTTGAGGTAATAGAATATTCGATTTGCAAAAAGAAAGAAATATAATTCTGGTTATTTAAAAGTTTAATATATCTTTAAATATGGTTTGATTAGGTTAAATAGTTAAAAAGCACATGTTTCCTCTTAAGAGTTCACAAATTCAAATCTAGAGGGCTATGAGTATCTTCATATCCATAAAATTTCATAGTCAAATCATTATGTGAAGTCAAGTCCCTTATCCCACAATCAAATAGGTTTAGGGCTTAATGCTAAACTTAAATTTTTTTATTATCTTTGTTCCATGAGGATGCATCCCCCAAGTTGGGGAGTGCTCTACCCACATTTCCCACACACCTGAGATGGGGAAATGCCCGGGGAAACCTTTCCCATGCCCTCCTTTTATGGAATATTTGGAATACACAATGGTAAACATTTCCCTAATGTGGGAGATGTGTTCCCCAAAAGGGGTGTTTGTGGGTGTCCCCACTCCAAAAGGGCTAGGCATCCCCCCTAAATTTTACTTGAAAATAATAATTTATGAGTGGGGAAACCTACTATTCCATCTGAGAACACTACCAATGGCATGTAATTAATGGTATCATTTATCTTTCATTTTCATTCTTTTACTTTAATTTTTAACATTACCGTTAAATGACCTAGGATGTTTGAGACTTGTTCTCACATCATTTGATTTCATATGGAGAAAGTAGAATTTTAGATCCCACTCAAATTCAAATAAACTTAACAATTTTTAGGATTTCAATATTGAGGGGATTGTTGTTCCCATTGGATTCTATCATGTATGAGGTTAGGGATCTCACATTTAATCAATATCACCAATCCCTCTATGTACCTCAATGTTGTTGGCATTGATTATTGAACTCCCCTATCACGACCCCAATAAAATTGTGCCTATCAGTTAAAAAAAATATCGACTTGACATGTTAATATTTTTTTATTAATTTCAATGCTTAGAAAGTAATATTTATGATGAGGATCCCAATATACACAATGATTTTAATGATATATAGATATTTGTTGTAGTATGATTTTTTTTGGACAATAGAGGCTATCTAGAACCTCTTTATATTTGTATTTTTGGTTTAAATATGGATTGCACTCGATTTTGTTTTTTTATATGCACCCTTGCTATATATATGAGAAACCTCTCATATTTGTGTATAATGTTTGCATTCATATTATGTATTTTTTTCAAAATTTGAATATTTATGTACTTTTTTTTCTTTTTTTCCAATTCCCAGTTTTGGGGCCAACTAATTCGATCATTGACTATCTAGTTTTAATAATATTGGTTCATTATCCATTGTTCATATTTTGTTTTATTTTTTCAGTGTTCACTCTAGATACTGATGACCTTAGACCAAGTCTTTCACTTGTCACCTTTTACTATTTTTGAATTTAATTAATTTCACTTTGCTATTCCAATGTTCAAACTTTAATATCTACTATTGTGATTAGTATTAATCATATTCTGATTTTAAACAAGAGTTATTTGAAAATGAAGCGGTCTGCTAGGGTTTTCCTAAGTGGGAATGATGAATTGGGCGGCATTGTCTTGCATAGTCTTGCCCCAGGTACACTCGATGTCTCTAAATGAGGGGGGTGTGAGTCTCTTTTTGCTCATAATGTTGGTTATGGAGGCATATGGTCTTTCCTTGTGTACTTGCAAATTATTGTACAATGCGAAGGAACAACAAAGTTTAACGAAAATGGGAGGCTCATTTCCTTTATAGAATCCCATGTTTAGGTTGAATTCATATCTTCCCCTAGATTTATAACCGTGCCAAGGAGAAAAGAAAAGGGTCCCATCTCAATGATGTGAATGAAGAGGAAATTTTTTAAAGGTATTTCACTTTCTTGCTCCTTGACATAATCTATTTTCCTCTGTGTCGTTTCTCCTTAGATTTTTTCCCTACTCCTTTTGGTCCTTGTAGTATTGAGGCTTCCACGAGTGCAACAGCTAGACATCTACGAAATACAACCCCCTTGTGGTGTCTTTCCATTCTTGCAAACTTAGTTGGTACAAAGAAAAACTTTCTAGATATTTATTAAAAATTTCAATGGAAGATCTGCCCCTTTCTAGATCAAAAGTATAGACTTTGTTTTCTCTCTAAAACAATCTATAGAACAAAAATGGGGCATGCCTATATTATTTAAATGATTTTATTTTGTTGGGAAGGTTCTTTAGGATTCAATCTAGCTCAAATATTATAATATCTTAAAAAATTAAACCATCATCTTTGCACAAGGTTACATCGGGGGTTACATCGGGGTGCTCATGATGTAAGGACATCAAATGAAAAATTAGCCTTTTTTAAGGAATTAGTACAAGGGAAGGTTTCATCTCCTACAGATATGAGTCAAAACATTCCAGGTCCCTATATTATGGACTAAATGGAGCAAGCTCCATCCATGGAAGTCAACAATTCAGAGGTATCTTCCTTATTTTCTACTCTACAATATAAAGCCATTATCCGCATATTTAATGGATTTTGGCCAAAACCTAAAGCATTATTTTTGTGGGTGTTCACTTCTTGGACACCTAATTGTGATATTTATCTCTTCTCTAAAGGATTTTTCATAGTCAAATTTGACACTTAGAAATATTTGGACTTTATTTGTAATGGAGGGCCATGGTTCTAGGGAAGATCTGGTATATATATTACTCCATGGTTCCCTAACTTTGATGCCACAACCATGGTGGTCATATATATGTCAGTTTGGGTTAGGATTTGAAAGCCCCCCTCATCCCTTCTGACATCACAAAGTTCTTGAAGGCATTGGAAACAAACTGGGAAAATTTAAAAAAATCTACTTGGAAAGAACAAATAAAGGAATCTTCACCTTTACTAGGATTTGTGTGGAGACAGACCTTAGCAAAGGGTTACCATATCACATAATATTGAAACATAATAATATTCAGTGGTCCCAAAATTTAGATTATGAGAACACAACTTTTCGGTGTCGTGTATGTTTTCAAACATTTCACCTATAGTTCACATTTCCATAGGCTAAGAAGATCGCAAAAAAAAAGTAGTCAATAGACTAAAAGTATGACAATTTACCGAGTCCCCCCTTTTAGAAGATGAAGAAGAGGAAAAAAAAGACACACAAGACAACCATACAAAAGAAAAAGGGGAAGGGGATGTTGCAGCATAGTTAGGGTCCATCTCTCTCCTTCTTAAAGGACTTGAATAAGAAAATCATCAGTGTCCAAATGGGAATGGAGGCAGAAAATGAGCTCATGTTTCTGAAAGATTTGGTTCAGACAAAGAAACTCCACATCTAAAAGAGGGTCGAAAATTGGCATTGGTTTTGGTTGAACCAAATCCTTATGGTTGGAAAAATATGCAAAAAAGGAAGGGCAATAAAGAAAAAATCAACACTAGTTTTCATGCTTTGTGGTTCTATGCCATTTTACGAACATTTTTTTTCTTTTTTCTTTTCTCTTTTTATCAGGCATGTATTTTCTATGTTTCTTTATGAATACACATTATGTGTGTCTACAAAATGTAATTTTATTTCTCTTAAGGAAAACAAGTTTTAATCAGATTCTAGAATAATGAATTATGAATTTAAATCAATGTATAGAATATTTTGCTATTTCTATTTCATTAAATCATTGATGATGTAGGAATCAAATGCATTTTATTATTGATTTTTAATTTGATTCATGCTTATAATACATATGTACATATCTTGACGTCCCTCCATCCCCCCTGAATTTCCCTAAAATTTGGGGTGCTCCCACATGTCATCCCTGTACATGGCTAAGAACTATATTACCATATCTTCCACCTGAAGTTGTGGTCAATTGTTGTCTGCTTCTCAGTGAGGGTTACAGGTTTGAAGGGGCGTGGGTCTCTGTGTGTTCATGAGCCGATCATGTATTTCTCAATAAGAAGATTTGCAGCCATCTTGGAGAGCCCAAACTAGAGTAGCCAGTTGATTAAACACATTGCTGCCTAGGGGAGTAAAGGAGATGATTTGAATTGGTCGGTTTATTATGTGCCACCCCTAGAGGAGACTAAATATTTAAAACATAAAAATTCAAAAAAGGAAGTTAATAAATAATACCTGGTTTCAGGTCGATGCTACACTGAGATGTTATCTCTTCGAGGTGGCTTGCTAGCGAGGGAAAATATAAGATTTAACTTGAGAACCTAGAGCTTAGATGGAAATTTCACCTTCAACACAACTCGTTGAGCTTAGAGCCACCCAAAAGGATTGGAGTTTATAGAATCAATGGGTAGGGTGAAATAAAAAGTGTGGCTGAGCCAACTCTACCTTCATATTCTAGCAAACACACTCCATGAATGACTAACACACTCCTTGAATGACTAACTATGAAAATAATCATGTAAAAATTCACCCTATGGAAGCTAAACATGGAGGGCATCTAAGCTCCAGGATGTTGGTTTGCCTCCATTTCTAAGAGAATTCCCAAAAATCAAGCCTTATACCTTGTGAAATAATGGTTTCTCCATCCCAGGATTATGATTTTAAACCTAATTCCCATCTCCTACTACCAACTGAAGTTTGGTGGTGTGAGATCTCGAATTGATAGGTTTGTATTACAACTTTATACACCCCATTTAATCCTTTCAATGTGTTTGTACCACCACCAACCTAATTAACATATACTCCTCCCATGAATTTACTGTTGATTTCACTAGGTAATGAAATGTTATGCCAAACCACATTTGCAACATGACATATATTTAAACCAGCATAGATCCATCTTAAGTAAGGATCTAACATGAGTCGAGAGGGATCAAATTTCTTCATGTGCAAACTTCTTTAGAGGGAAAAATATAATGTGTTATTTTTCATTGTTTAAATTGTATTTTCAAATGCTAAATAAAGTATATATAGGACCAAATAAACTTTTTAACCATAAAAACTTAATTTTTTCATGATATATACAATTTATTTTTAAATGATATATAATATATATGTAATTTACATTAAAATATTTTACATTACATATACATCGAGACATTTTATCACACAAATTAAAATGGTTTTTTAATATTAATATATTTTAAGTATATGTAGATATTAATTGTTATTAAAACATTTTATTGATAACCCACATTGATTTTTTTTTTTTTTTGATATACAACTTTAGAATGTTTTATTTTAACAATTTTTTTTTATTTTTTTTCTCTCTATATAAATATATATGAAGTTAACATCCACATAAATTAGTTAACATAGATCTTCAAATAGTTTAATTAAATATCTTGTTTAAATATTTTTGAAACATCTTACTCATATATGCTAAATTTGCTTCTATTCATTTATTTTTATTATAGTCGACATTATTTTTCTATTTAGAACATAATTTTTATTTTTATTTTTATTTTAAAAGGTGACAGACTGATGGACAAACTTACACATCCCCTTCATACTTGGCTGTAGAATGAGTTTGGATATTCATGGTAATTTTTCATATTTAACATCTAAACAAATCAAATGGTTACAAAAAGGTCATTGTTATAAAAAAAATCAAACTATTTGAAAATTATCATTGTTTTTAATAATGAATATAAAGTTTAAAATATGTGCTTTTTTTTCTTAAAATATTTATGCTATTAAATTATAAATTAGTGTATAATATTAAATTATAAAGAGTTGTCACCTTTGTAAATGTTATATATATTATTTTATTTATATTTAAATTGTATATTTTATATTTAAATTGAAATTTTATTCATAGCAATCTGGATGCAATTGGAATGTAGTTGGTTTTTCTTTGCCTCAAATGTATTTAAATCTCAGTTTTTTCTTTCTGGGGGATGGTATAGCACTAGAAGGCCTGCTTTTCCACTCCCTCCTCTCAATATTGTCTTCCATAGTTTTTGTAAGTCTCAGGGCATCATAAAACAAGTGTGGCAAGCATATAAGGGTCGCTCCATCTTTGTGGAAATGAAAACCTTGTATTATGGAGTTCACTAGTAGAATGGTGTCATTTTGGTTACCCCTGGTTGAAGAGATGATTTTCAAGGGTGGTATTTTTGAACCATGAACAACTATTAATGTAACATCTTTAAATTATTATTAATGGAATTGATGAAGCTTACTAACACACACACACACACATTTCTATTCAGATATATATATATATATATATATATATATATATATATATATATATATATATATATATATATATATATATATATATATATATATATATATATATATATATATATATATTCAATTAAACTATAGTGATTATGGAACACTTTTATTAATGTTTTTTTAGCAGGGAAATAAAATTCTAAAGAATTCTAAGTAAACTATTAACTTCTATTCTTAAGATTTGATAAACTATATTCAATTTTTGTAAATGTTAATCACCATCACTATATTTAGTTTTATAAATAAATAAAAAACTTAAATGTAATTTTAAAGAATTTGAAAAAGATGATATTGGTAATTGAAGTGTGTGTGTGTGTGTATCCTTTAACATTACATTAAATTTTAATTATAATAAAAATATTAATATTATTTATAATCTCAGATTGGAGGCTTTTGTGATTCATGATTTAAGGAATATTCCAAAAAAATCAAATTGATAACTAAGGGTCGACGCATTTCGAACTTCTACTAAGGTTCATCATTAGGAAAATATTTATATTATTATATAATTTTTTAATCCTGACAATAAGTGCTCAAGAGAAAGGACACAATTCCAAACCTTGAAACATGAGTCATATTAATTAATGATGGGTGTTGTACACCACCCAAATTGAGGTATGCATGTAATATACATTACATTTAGATGGTGAAGAATAAGGTGAAGGAGTATGTGAGCAGTTCCATAATCGCTAGTGATGGGAAGGTTGACTTAGGCGGATGGTCAACCATGGAGACCACATTCTATCCTAATCGTTGCATAATTATGTCAGACATGATGGTAGGGTAGAGAAATTATGATAGAAAATGGTGGCTGAAAATGTGGACATGGGAGAAAAGTTTAAATTGGCATATAGTTTAGTGGAAATTGCAACATGGAAGATTGATAGTGAGCTATTTAGTTTATTGCAATCAACTTAAAAATTCTCTTATCCACTGCTCATGGTTCTGGAACTATAAATCATGTTTAGTATGGTTTTGGAGAATACAATGGTTGGGAAGGCCTACACAAGGAATTATATTTAATAATGTGCCTATCTTTTAGCACAATCTAGTTCAAAGGGTTACAACTAGATATTTTAGGACTCAATTCAGTTATTTCACGACTTGGACCTCATGAGGCTTTACATGATGGTCTTATAGTAATTCCATTCTTGATTGATTTTAATTTTGTAAGTATCTTTATTTAAATTTCAAGTCTCAGGATTTCCTATGTAGTGGGTTGGATCTCTTACTGATCCAGGAGGATCCAGGAGTATTGGTCCAGGAGGATCCAGGAGGATTGGTCTAGGAGGATCCAAGAGGATTGATCCAGGTGGATCTTTAGAAAAGTACCAGTGGCATGGTGAAAGGCTCAAAATAAAAGTGGTAGAATCTAGTTAGGCTTAGCATCATATCAAATTTCTCATCATCCTAATTCCAAGGGTGTGAACGAAACTCAAATCCGAGTCCAAATGACAAAGTTAGAGAAAGTCAAAGTTTGAGTTTGACTTGTCTAGGTGGCAAGAAGAAGATGATATGGCAAAGCTTCAGCGAATGAGGGCGTGGGACGTGGCAAGTCCACTAGGCCCCGCATATCACTTATTGGCAAAAAGGAGGAGCGCTTAAGGAAGAATCGAACTCTGGCGTTCCCAACTACGATTGTGATATCACATATCGTAGGTCAAAGGAATAACGAAAAGGTAAATCAGCCCCAATAGGACTTTGTTACGATGCAGTATCGCAGATCAGAGGAGGTTTTGAATTGGCCCCGATAGGACTATATTGTAGTGCAATATCACATAGCGCAATAGCAGATTGAGAGAGGTTTTGGATTGGCCCTGACAGGACTTTGTTGCGATGCGATACATATCACATATCGCAATCATATAAAAGGGTTTGTGTAGCGGTTCGGCTGTAATCATTGATTGCAATTTGTGACAGGACTACTCGAACGTGATATTTATAAACTGTATTCAATAAACCTGGTGGGTCTGTGTTATGCAAACTTGGCTCTGTCCACCAATGGAAGCCATTGATTATGAGTTGGGATGGATTGCTGGATGTGAGATTTTTATGAACTACATTTGATAAAGTTGTTGGGTCTATGTATGGCCGATTGCGAAGAGTGTTGTTGTTTAGACTTGGCCTGTCCACTGATTGAATGACTATCAATTCTTTGTTAGAGTCTTCAGTTTGAGGCTTAAAACAAAAACAGGTTGTTTGACTGTTCGATGGAGTTTTCCACATTTGAAAAGGTTTATTTCCATGCCTTATTCAGAGCCGAGAACCTATGTTGGAAAACACCCCTTTTGCTTAACTTGGCCTATGGTTAGAACTGCCTGGATTTTGAGGGATTTTCCACACATACTTATTTAGAGGGCCCTTTGTGTCAGAAGAAAGGGGGAGAGCAGAGAGCAGTGGTACCTACTCTTGGCAGGTGACCAAGACCTTATCTCAGAGATCAAAAGGTTCCGAGAAGGTTGCAGAATGCCTGATTATCTGAATGGGGTGTTCGGATAGGCGTTTTTGCACTATTTTTCGCTAGGAAGTTAGTGGTTCTATCTGTTTCTAGAGTTTGGATCTCCATATTCCAGATATCTTCTAGATTGAAGGTATAAGGATGTTTATGTAGAAATCTACTTGTACTTCTCTCTTTTCATGCCACTTAATAAAAGAAGGCCTCCCCACTATTGAGTAGGGCCCGGAGATGTAGTCCAAATTGGACGAACTCTGCAATCAAATCTCCGTGTCATGATATTTTGTGATGATGTCTCTTTGTCTTCATTTTTTTCATGCTTATATTTTTATGGATTTTTAAGCACTGTAACTCTTGTCAATTCTAATGCATCTATAAGAGAAAAAAAATCTTGGATCAAGATGGTATCAGACCTAGGATTAAGTGATGCAAATTGCATGAGTGTGCCAACCAAAGATAGGCTCCAGAGGAAAAACATCTTAAAAAGGAGACATGGTGAGTATTGAGACTTATGGGGGAGAGATACGATATAATTGTTGTTAGAGTCTGTGTGAATGATAGAGTTGTGCGTGAATGATTAAGTGTGCAGCCATGGAGTGCGACAAGGGAATGTGTGAGACTTTCTTGTGTATTTCAAATATGGTGGATATTATGTATACAACATATGAGAAGTGCAAGGAGGAGGAGACCCAGCAATCGGAGAGCAATATATCATCTACCTCTTCCGGTTCTTTTCAACCATTGCCTTCCTCGAATGCAGAGATTAATCAAAGGCTTCAAGAGAAGAATGCACAATTAAAAAGCTCCTACAGAAAGAGAAAGAGGAGAAACAATGACTACTACAACCACGGAAAATTTTAGGGGCGAATTTTTGCCCTTGGGCTAAATTAAGGGGTTTTATATTTTTATTGGGAAAATATTTTGTATCATAGTACATTGCTACAAATAGCCTCAAATTTATTTTATAAAAAAATTAGGTATGGAGGTTAGCCCACCTTATTTAAAGGGAGAGGGTAAAAAAAGTAAAGTTAGCCCTTGTAATTAGGAGTTACAATCTTCCATTCACCCTCATTTTCAAGAAAATGTATTTATGATAGTTATAAATAAAAATATAAATATAAGTGGAGGTATGGTAAACAAATAAAAGCTCTTTTTATACTTACTCCAAAGGTATGGTAAATAAATAAAACCACTTTTTATATTTAGTCCATAACCCTCTTTCTATTTAAGAAGGCTCAAAAACGAGGTTTCATTTAAGTGAATCCTATGGGCCAAATACCATATTTATAAAAGAGGTATGGTAAATTAATAAAAATATAAATAAACGAGAGGTATGATAAATAAATAAAACATTTTTTTATTTACTCCATGTGTCACCTTATATTTATGAACACACAAGCGTGTAAATAAATAAAAATATAAATAAAGTGGAGGTATGGTAAATAAATAAAACCTCTTTTATACTTCAAAGGCATGGTAATTAAATAAAACCTCTTTCTATATTTAGTCCATAACCCTCTTTCTATTTAAGAAGGCTAAAAAAAAAGGTTTTATTTAATTGAATCGTATGGGCCAAATACCATATTTATAAAAGAGGTATGGTAAATTAATAAAAATGTAAATAAATGAGAGGTATGGTAAATAAATAAAACATTTTTTATATTTACTCCAGAAGCCACCTTATATTTACGAACACTCAAAAAATGTGTTATATTTAGGTGAAGCCTATGGGCCAAATACCATGGGCCAAATTATTATTAATACCATGCAAAAAAACATTCTTAACCCTAATATTAGTATTAATAAAAATAAAGATAGCACATGGTATTGACCCATGGTATTCACATGGAATGCATCCTATTTAAAGGGGGGATTCAAACTAGCATAGATCCATCTTTACTCTGGATCAAATATCGTGATATGCAAACTAACATAGAGTGAAAAATATTTGATCCCTCTCGGGGCTTGGTAGATCAAGAGTAAAAATGGATCTTGTTATTTAATGTCACTTAAACATTTTAACTTGGTTAAAAAATAAATAAAAATCAATTATTAACTTTTATAAATTACTAATAGTAGTTTTTAAGCTCCAGGTTTATGATAACCCATGGTACTGACCCATGGTAATGGTATTCATGTGAGCATAGACTATTTAAAGGGGAAATTCTATTAGCATAGATCGATCTTAATTTTGGGTCTACCAAGTGCTGGGAGGGATAAATAGATTTCATCCCTCTAAGAGTGGTAGATGTGGAGTTAAGATGTATATAGGTTGGTTTTTATGATAATGAAGATATTAAATACACTTAGGAAATTATATTGTAAAAAAAATATTAAGGTGAATGGTTAAAGCTACATTTAGTCACTTCACAAAATTTAGTAAAAAATACCGATATCTCCATTAATATTGGTTTTTCTGATTTAACAAAAAAAAATTCAAAACAATGAAATCTTAACTCTTTCCGCATCACCCTCACAGGAGAGAGATAGTCGCTACCCATATTTCCCACCATTTTTCAAACATTCTCAATATGATATCTTCATGAAAAAGTTAAGGTATTGATCTTGGATTAGTTGTTTGAAAAATATGCTGGTTTGTAAAAACTTTCATCTTCTCTGCTATTCTTAGTTTGTCGTAATGATCTGTAGGGGTTGGGTCACTGCACCATATTGTCCTAAAAGGTGGAGATGGGGTTGGGTCACTGCACCATATTGTCCTAAAAGGCAGAGATTGTGCACCAAAAAGAAATTAATCCACATGTTACAATGCTGTTAAAAATGGTATGAAGGTAGTGAATTATGCTAATAAGAAATTTAGATTGGGAGGGACGTAATTAAATTTTGTTATTTAATTGAAGTTTTCCAATTAAAATAATAATAAATCTACAATTATATATTTATATATTGATTGGAAGGCTTCTGAAAACAGTCACTTCTTTCCATTAGATCCCCTTCAGGCCTTTGGGATACCTACTACTTCATTATATTATATAGTTGGGGCTTGCTACTTGTTGGCGTGTTGGGGTAAACAAACTTGATGTGTTTTTTTTTTTTTTTTTTTTTTTTTTTTTTTTTTTTTTTTTTTTTTTTTTATCTCATAGTTGGAGTCTATGGAATAAGAAAGAAATTTGATAGCTTGGAAAAAGTGGTAGCTTGACAAAAGTGGTAGAGAAAACATTAATCTCTCCTACCATGACAAACATGGCCACTAAAACTTGCAACATTGTTTGTAGGAAGTGAAAATTATGTTTCTTTTTTCCAAACATGTATGTTAGTATATTACAGTTTAATGAATATGTTTTATTATTATCATATATGGTTTCATACTTTAACAAAACATTCACCAAGACTTCACAATGTTTTATTATTCAGTGAAAGATTTTCCAAGATCTTACAAGATTTTATAATTCAGTGAAAGATTCACCATGACTTTACAAGATAATATAATTTGGTGAGAGATTCACCAAATATATATATATATATATATATATACATACATATTATATTAGTGATAAAATCACCTCTCATTTTCCCTATGTATCATTGGGATTTTCCCATTTATTATACATAGAAATTTAGGGCGGTTCTTAAAATTTTCCCTGGCTACAATAGTTGCAAGCAAAGGAGGAAGCCTTGGAAAAGTTGCAGCGTTATCCATGTGAGGTAAAAAGCCACTCTTTGACTTCATTTATGTTTCTTGATGATGACTTTATTTCTTTTGAAAATCATACCACAAGAATTGGCTCCAAATTGTTGAAGAGAATGGGGTATGAAGGAAAAGGCTTGGGCATTAATGACCAAGGAATTGCCAATCCCATCAAAGTAGAAGAATTACCCTGTTGAACAGGACTTGGGTATGTCAGGAGGGAAGTTGAGAAATGCGTTATTACAACCAGTGAACCATCAATGACAGATGATGAGAAGCCCTCATCAATTCTTTCCAACTCAACAATGGAGGTAAAATATGTCGAAATCCCTTCAGTTTCATCTTCACATAGTATAATTTCTGTTGGAAATGTGGAGATACCAATCACAGGGAAAAACATGAGACTCCTTACCAGGATGAGGTATAAGGAAGAAGAAGGACTTGGTGTTAATAACCAAGGCATAACTCAACCATTGGAGGTTGAGCAAATACCTCAATTTGCAAGGTTTGGGTGCACCGAAGGATAATGTTCAAAGATGTCAGAAGCTTCCACGACATTTTTGAAATGGTCGAGGAAAGAGGATGATGGGAATACATCACCATCAACCTATGGCAATATGCATAGCAGAGACAGAGCTGAGGCAAGCTCTTGTTCCCATGATCATACCAGAGATCAACAGAAAAGGTATAACCTGTCTCGATATTTTAATGTTCATTTTGATTACAATCGCATTGTTAATAATGGACGTAGATCATGGAATAAAATAACTTGCAATTTTTGTGGATTGCATAACCATATGTTTGCTAAGTGATGGAAAAGAATAGCAGCACAAAAAAAGATGAGGTGAAGAAGACCCTCTAAAGAACAGGAAAAGAAGAGGAAGATCAAGCAGATATGGAAGGTGAAGGATCATTGTAGTCATTGCGATAGAGGTGGTCATTAGAAAGCCACATGTTGGAGGCTCCATCCAGAGCAGCATCGCAAGGAAAAGAACATTCGAGCATGAACCAGGCGAAACAGTTGTTCGACTAGAGAACACGCCACAAGGAGATGATCCATTCACTTTGATAAGTGATATATGGTTCTTCTAGGTGTGGTAGAATGTCATGGCCTTATTTTTTCATTTGTTGCATTTTAAATTGTAAAAGTGATGATGTGTTTTCCATCACTTGTTGAAGCAACAATGATACTTGGCCTTATTTTGTGTTGCATTTTAAACTATGGAAGTGAGGATGTGTTTTCCATCACTTGTTGAAGCAACAATAGTGTTTGGCCTTGTTTGTGTAAATCATGTGTTGCAGTGATGATGTGTTTTCCATCACTTGTTGAAGAAAAAATGATGTTTGGCCTTGTCTTAATAGCTAGAGTATTGTTTCCATTTTTATGTAAAATTGACCACAAAGTATGTGTTATAAACTTGTGGCAAGTATGGGATGCTTGGCTCATTTTTGTCATAGAGATAAACATGTAGTTTGCAAGATATTGTACTATAGGTTTGCAGGGGATGCAGGTGTCAGCTCATCGCTTATGGCTCCGAAGGACAGAGGTGAAGGAGAAGGAAGGATGACCTATTAGGACACTTGTGGTGCAGAAAGAGTACAAAGTAACTGAAGATTAGTTAATGATTTTGGAGGACTAAAATCTTCTCTTAGTGGGGAGGATTGATCAAGGAGGATCCAGGATGATTTATACAGGAGGAGTGACCCAGGAGGATCTAAGAGGATTGGTCCAGGAGGTTCCAGGAGGATCTAGGAGGATTGATCCATGTGGATATTTAGAAAAGTATCAGTGGCATGGTGAAAGGATCAAAACTCAAAGTGATAGAATCTGGGTAGGCTTAGCATTGGATCGAAGTGCTCGTCATCTTGATTCCAAGGGTGTAAATGACACTCAAATCCAAGTCTAGATGAAAAAGTTAGAGAAAGTCAAAGTTTAAGTTTGACTTTTCTAGGTGGCAAGAAGAAGATGACATGGTAAAGCTTCAACAAATGAGGGCACTCCATGTGGTAGGTCCACTAGGCCCCGCATATTGATTATTGGCTAAAAGGAGGAGCACTTAAGGAAGAATCGGCCCCTGGCATTCCCGGCTGCGATTGCAATATCACATATCGCAGGCCGGAGGAAGAACATAAAGGTAAATCGGCCCCAACAACACTTTGTTGTGATGCGATATCGATATCGCGATCACAAATTGGAGGAGGCTCTGAAGCAGCCTTGGTAAGAATATTGTGATGTCATATCACATATCATGATCACAGATCGAGAGAGTTTTTGGATTGGCCCCTACAGGAATTCATTGCGATGCAATACATATCGCATATCGCAATCGCATAAAAGGGTTTGTGTTTGCGAAGTGGTCTGACTGTAATTGCCAATTGTGATTTGCGATAGGATTGCCTAGACATGATATTTATAAACTATATTCAATAAACCTAGTGGTTCGTGTTATGCAGACTTGGGTCTGTCCAACGATCGAAGCCGCTAATTGCGAGTTGCGATGGACTGTGGATGCGGGATTTTTATGAATTTCATTTGATAAAGCCATTGGGTTTGTGTATCATCGATTCCGCAAAATGCTGTTGTTTAGACTTAGCATATCCCCCAATTGAACGAACGATGATTCTTTGTTAGAGCCATCGGTTTGAGGCTTAAAACATAAATGATCTATTTGACTGTTCGATGGAGTTTTCCACATTTGAAAAGGTTTGTTTCTGTGCCTTATTTGTGTTGGCTTGTGTTATATTCTTTCCACGACTAGCCCATGTAGTTAACAGGGGGTTAGAGCGGGGGGGTCACAAGGGGTTTGAGGGGTACCCATAACCCCACTCTATGGGGTCCGGGGCATTGCCCCAGAAATTTTGGTTTTGGACCCTATGTTAGGTTGGGTGGACCCACCTATGGTTTTGTGCATGCTTTTCACACATGGTTTTGGATGCGATGGTTTTCAGTCCATGTTTTTGGATGCGATGGTTTTTCGGTCCATGGTATTGTATGCTTCGGCATGTATAAATATGTATTGTAACATTGAAAGGAATATAATGAAAAATCAAGCTGGTAGTCCCGGTTTTGGGATCCAGGGGAAAATCTCTGTTTATATGTGTTTTATGTGTTATGCTCTTGCATTGTTTATTTTCTGTGTTTTAGAATTCGTATGCAGGTAATTTATATACGAGGTTAAAACCTATAATTCAGGCCCGAGAACCTCTATTTGAAAACACCCTTTTTCTTAACTTGGCCTATGGTTAGAACTGCCCGAATTTTGAGGGATTTGCCACACATGCTTATTTAAAGGGCCCTATGTGTCAGAAGAATGGGGGAGAGCAAAGAGTAGCACAGATTTGCAGAACATAGTAGTGGCACTTACTCCTAGCAGGTGGTCGAGACCTTGTCTCAAAGATCAGAAGGTTCCGAGAAGGTTGCAGAAGGCCTGATTATCCGAATGGGGTGTTCTAATAGGCGTTTTGCACTATTTTTTGCCAGGAAGTCAGTGGTGTTGTCTATTTCTAGAGGTGGGCTCTCCATTTTCTAGATATCTTCTAGATTGAAGGTATAAGGATGTTTATGTATAAATCTGCTTGTACTTCTCTCTTTTCATGCCACTTAATAAAAGAAGGCCTCCCCACTATCGAGCAGGGCCTAGAGATGTAGTCCAAATTGGACAAACTCCAAATCAAATCTCTATGTCATGATATTTTGTGATGATGTCTCTTGGTCTTCATTTTTTCATGCTTATGTTTTTCTGTAACTCATGTCAATTTCAATGCTTCTATAAGCGAAAAAAATCCTAGATCACCTACCTATACCACAATCCATTTCTAGCCATGAGCTTGCTTATAACAAGTTTCTTTGTTTTTACCCTAACTTTATGTTCTGTGGTGACAACCCCCCACCTTTGATTTCCCTAAGGGTAAATTTCTTAAGGTTCTCTTCAGTTGTGACTGTCGGCCAATTTACCCCTATTGGTTTAGAAGTCTTTCCTATAAGGGGTGGGTTTTTCTATTACTATCATGCACCATTCTCTTAGTTTTTTTTTGGGTTGTTCTCTTATTCACTGGCCTAGACTTTCTTACCCTTTCCCCTCCCTTGATGGCTAGGCACATACCTTCTACAGGTCATAGAGGAGGAAGAAGGGGAAAGTATTCCCATAACATGAGATTAGAAGCCCATGCTCCATCCACTGCTCAAACTCTTACTCAAGCTTATACTTGTCGTGGAATGACCCATTACTTAGAAGTGATCCTTGAGGTATTTCGATGAAAAATTGTAGAGGTTTAGGAACTTGTGACATAAGAACATATATACATCTTTGACCATCATGTGGAAATGGAGACACGTCATTAGATCCCAAAAATAGGTTCCTCAACTAAGTCTCACCAAATAACTTACATTTTGGCTCTTAATCTTTGTTGGCATGTCCAAATAATTATAGGTAGTTTGAATTGAAAGTTTTTCTACTCAACAAGAGATCCTAGTTTGCATGACATAAATGATAGGAAAGATTGAAAATATAGACAAGAAAGTTTATGACTTATCCAAGAAACAAGTAAGAATTGTGTCTCTCCCCCTCGCCGCCCCCCCCCCCCCCTCCCTCCCCACTGAAGAAGAAAGAGACTCTCCTCCACTAATCCAAGCGAACTCACCCTAAGTTTACATGGTTAGGCAAGCCAACTACTATGTTAATATTTTTTATTATGAAAATATTTTAATTTCAGAAGTTGATCTATGGCAATGTATTTCAATCAATTATCTTTTTAGTTTAAGCGATAGGCATATAACCTATGCAATATATAATGTGAAATTTTTTCCATTATTATTGATTTGGTTTATGTGTAATAAACTAATATTTGGTAGAAAAAAACTATGTATTCATTTTATTTTTTAATCTAATAAACTTTCTCTCTCTTTCTCTCTATGTCTTTAAGTGAGACTTTTTGGAGTTTTTGACTAATTTTTGGCTAGAATCCGATGAAAAAATTTGTAGTCAAATCTTGATTTTTGTTGTTTAAACTAGTTTTTTGACTGCATATATGAATTCAACACCATGAAAAACCCCGAGGAAACTTTGATTGCACAAAGTTCACCCATCAAACTTGTGATTTAAATGAATCCTTGCCAGATTCTAGAAAAATTAGATTAGAAAATAAACCGGATTTTTTTTCAAAAAGTCTTACATTTAAAAAATGTGATATATATATATATCAAAAATATTATTTTACACAAAATGTTGAAAAAGTTAAAAAATTAATTGAATATTTTGGAGCCTGCAACTTTAAGCCAAGATATATGCAACTAATGTTTTTCACGCAACAATCATGAACAATAATGACAATGGAAATGCCTATAAGCCAACAATCATCTGCGTGATGGGAGTGGCAAGTTTCATGGCCTCCAAGATCGTTAAGCATTTGCTCAACAAGGGTTATAGTGTTTACGCTATAGTGCGTGACCCAAAAGTGGAGGCAACAATGTGCCATCTCTTCGACATTCCAGGAACTGTAGTAAGGTTCAAGCTCTTTTGAGTGAATTTTTTGAAAGACAACAGTTTCACTGTTGCCATTGCCAGTTGCGATGATGCTCTTCATGTCGATACTCTGACCAAATTTTCACCCAATGATCCTAAGGTAGCTAATCCTTAGATATCCATTAAGAATACTTAGAACGATTTCATGGACACTGCCATATCCAGTAACTCACTCCTTTCACTACAAAGAAAATGCCTTCTAACGAAGGTTATAATGAAGGTTTTTAGTGTTATAAAATTCACAAAAATTGTCAAAGAAACATCCGTTAAAACATCCGTTTGGGATAACAGATGTTTTAGTGGAGGTTTTAACGAAACTTCATCACAACAAAAAAAATCTGGGCAGCTAAACGTTCTAGCAAATGCTTCTTTTTTAGCGGTGTGCTTAATGGAACAAGTAGCACATGTGTACTACATACATAAAAGCATCAGAAACATACATGATTAAAAGCATTGAGGCTTTGAATGCAAATAATACTAGTTTGTAATATATACCCCACCAGTGCTAAGAAATAAAAAATCCCCGGGGTGTTTTTATAAGGAATGATACCCGGACATGCAAAAAATAATTGTTGTACTGGTGCTTTTTTTTTTTTTTTAATTTTCAGCACTGATTCATATCATTAGTATAAAGGCCCTGGTGCATTAGTTATACAAAAGGACCAGTGCTGTTAGTTTTCATAAAGCACTGGGATGGAAATAATATTTTGTAGCACTGGGGAGTTAGTTATATGAAAGCACTAGTGCATTAAGAATTACAATGTACTAGGGCGTTAATCTCAAATAAGACTCATGCTTGAAGTGATAAATGCATCGATGCTCTCATTTTCTTAAAAGGCACCGGGCATGCAAAAAGTTGTTGTCACAGTTCTTTTATATAAAACAATGCGCTAGTGTTTTTTTTTATGTTATAGCCACATTGGTTTTTTGAATGAGATTTTCTCTTTTTTGGAAACATCAATCTGTGATAGTGAAATGATTATAATTTTTTAAATCCATTATTCATCAAAAAGTTGAAACATATTTTATAACAATCTTCATATAAATTAAAATTTGATTAATGCATTTATATATGATGTTTGGATTTGTTATATTATCATATTTCACATCTCTTCATTATAATATTTAATCATCCATATATTTAATCAGTGGTGTAACATTTCACAATGACATTGGATAACACAATAGAATAAATTAAAATGTATTTTATTATATATCAATAAGAGACTCTTTGTCATACAAAATGGGATTGTTATTGGTAACCCCTTGTCTTTCAATTGGGACACTATGTCCATTACATTAAACAAAATGTTTGATTTTCACAGACAATTATTTCAAAAAATACAACAACTTGCATTGATATCCAAATAGATCATCATTCTTTGCTAGAACTACTGTTAGTGCTTGAGCTACTTCCATGACTTGGGTTATCTGGATGAATATTTTGTTGAATGCATCAATTGCTTTCCTCTTCTTTCTCATGTTCCATTTGAAAACATAAAAATAAAGTGTAATGAGAATATCTACATTGGTGAGAATAATTAAAAATGAAATAAATAATATACATCAATATAAATTGAATAGAATTGTACCATGGCAAGAAGTGACTCATAAACTGTGCACATGGTTTCAAATTTAAGTCTCATGCCTTGTTGCAACAAGTTTTCTATTGGTGTAGTTACTTACTTGTTTCCTACATGTTTTAAACCCCATTATAAATCATAGTTTTAATCTAAAGGTTTTTTTTGTTCTATTAATTATAAACTCAGAGAAATAAAACGACATATAAACTTACAAATTACACAATTATTTTTTGACATGCCAACATATACTCACAACCCTTATTTAACCCAATATCAATCAATTATTCCAATGACTCTTCTTTGTATATTATCACCTATTTGAAGACATTCAAAGATGGTTGTTATAAAAGAACTTAAAATATACAAAAATGAAACCTCAAGTTATTATAAAGAATTATCAACAATTTGTACTTACAAACTTTGAAATCAATCGTTTTCTTCCTTGTTGTCCTATTTTATGTGGTGAATGAGTTCCATCTTGTTTTCTTTTCTGCAACAAAATACTTGAAAATTAATATTTATGCTATTTTTTTTATATGTACAAAGTCAATCATGATTACATACATTTGAATCACGTAGTTGTTGAGATGGATCCTCCTATGATGCAACTATGTCCATTTCTTTGACCATCTCCTTATACACGTTTTTAGACATTACCACTGGCATGATTCACATATCAACGCATTCATCATTTGGGATGTTCATAATCTTCCTGAAAAAAGTATTAAACTATTTTTATAATCATATATGAAAACTAAATATAAAAAAATCGATATTAATAAATGAATGATTTGTAGTAATATATACATATAATTCTAGAAAACCATTTTATACAATTAGGAATATTACCTTTTGAATGATTCTTTTTTGTTGTTATATGTTTTTGCTATTGCAATTCTGACATGTCTCATAAACCATTTATGTGGAAACACTTCATGTAGTTTGGATATAATTTGGTTCTTAGAATCATTGGATTGATTTTTGTATTGTAAGTGGAAAGCACATCTATATATTTGTTCCACTAGATCCCTCATTGTTTTTTAGCCCCCCTTTCATTAACCACCAACACCACTCTACAGTGAGCTAAGGACCAATTCATCGTCATTTACATGTTCTATAATTTTTCTTTTCTTAGAATGACATTGATCTTTTCCTTCGTTGTTGCTCCTTGTAGAACATTAAACATATATGAATTAATAAATTGTTTGAAACATGTTATCTAATATTTTTAAGTATATTATTAATGAAAGAAAAACTCATATTGAATAGTATTTTTTCATTCACCTGATTCATCATTATGCAAATTTTCTATCAGAATTTTATGCTCTTCTGCACTTATATTAGAAATAATCTTATCGGCCTTGTTCATTTTGGCTCTATATGACATCACACTGACCAATACATATTAGTTAAACTTACATGTAGTTCAAACATATTGATTTTGTAAATAATTTACAAAGAACTTGGCTTCTCTAATTTTTTGATGTGCTATCATTTTGTCGATCAATATTTTTGTTACTTGAGACCTTCTGAGACAGTTTTTATCAATATATAACCTGTAGCATTCAATACAAAAACCATTAAATATATTTTACAAATAAATCAAATAATTTTCCGACAATAAAGGTCTGGTAACCGGTGCGTTTATCTAAATAAACACATTGGTGCATTTAGAACACTAAGCACATCAGCCATTTAATTGTTTAACACCATCATGGAAAATTAATTTTAAATTATTACGGTGTGATTTGTAAGGACAAACACATTGAAATAATTTAACAGTGCTATTTGGAAGAGGCACACTAGTGTGTTATATTACACCAAGAGTAATGATTAACAGACTGGAAAAAATAAACTGTTATAATTTGCCGATGTGTTGTATTACATAGGGAGCACCGATGCATTATATTACAGAGGGTGCACCGTAAAAAATATCGTTGTTTAAAAAAAACAGAGAGGGTCGACAGGGTTTGGATCTAATTTAAAAATTGATTCCCCTAATTTACGTGTCAAAAACTGATCCAAGAGGATCTTGTCAGTCCAGCATGAGCAGAGTCTTCAGTGGTTCATAGTCAAAATGGTCTTCAAATGATCATAGTCGATGAGGTCTTGAACTTTATCAACTTTGCCAGTATTCGCCGCCAACATTCAGCGTCTGGTGTCTTCAGTTTCGACAGTGATGTTTATGGTCTTGGTTGTCCGGTGTTGGTTTCTGTTCCGCCAGTGATGTCAATGGTTGATATGGTTTTCATGGTTTTCGAAGGATAGGGTTTTTTACCTGGTTGTCGACATGTGTTTGTTGTCAGTTCCGTCGGTGTTTGGTTGTCGACATGTGTTTGTCGTCATGAGATAGTAACAAATGTCGCTTTGTGACAAAGAGGTGTGCATGGGTTTTATTATCAAAATAAAAAAAGATTTAATACATAAACCTAAAGCCTACATTCTAATACACTTAAACCCTAACCTACACCTAATCCATGCAATAAAATGCACTAATCCTAAGTCAAAAGACCCATTCGGGCTATTGCAAAACTTGTAAAACATTAAAACATTACATTACACATCACTGCAGCCCTTAACCACTGGCCTAACCGCATCAGAGTCTGACCGCATCAGACACATGTGAATGGATGAAGGTAGCGGCTATGGTGGCAGACTATCAGGGTGTGCAATTAAACCGTTGGTCATAAACTGCAACAAAACCGTGTCCATGTGAGCATAATTCTACAAACCACGCAGTTGGGGGTTATCTCCGCTCTGTTTGGTGGACAATTATGGTCAGGTGAGGAAACCATGACATATGAGTGTTGGGTTAGCCAACCGTCAATTGCCATGACCAACAGTCAGCGGAACCCCCATAGCTCAAACCACGGGGGTTATCCGTTTGCACACATGCACTGTTAGTGCCTCCGCCCAGTTAGATAACCGCTAACAATCGTCCGACTAAACTAAGGTCAGAAGTGGGTTTTATGTGCATATTTGGATATTTTAATTACTCATAAGTGGTGAATGTCATTATGTGACATTAACTCATAACCAAAAACCCTAATTTAACCATAAAGGTCAGCTTGTTCATTCCTAAACTCAACATGGAGTTCAAATGCATCTAGAGGGTTATAAAGGCAATTTGGTTCTTTGAAGAGGAAAAAAGTGGTTTTAGAGTTTGTATGCAGATTCTGGAGGATATAGGCAGTTTTTTTTTTCAGTGTAACATGAGCATCGAGAGTCAGAATTGGGAACCGTGATAGGCATTGGAAAGTTAATTTAGAGAGATTTCTTGTGACAGTAACCAGAAGTTCCTGCATGCACAATCAGTCTAGTTAATTTGCTGTGTAATCGACCTCCTTGGATTCAATCTTAATAAAGCAGACACTCATCTTGAAAGCGGACTCAAAGACGTAGTCCATCAGGGAAGAACTTCGAAATCAATCTTGCTGTCTAGTATCGTTGTGTTTTTGCTTCTTATTACTTCTATTTACATATTTCTTATGTTTCAATTCTGTCATCATTTCATTCCTTTTCAATCAGTTCTCACAGTGAAAGCACTTTAAGTTAACATTTGATTCACTGATGGCATTAATCCATTCTACTTCAGTTTAATGTATGATCATTTCAGGTCATATAATTTGGTATCAGAGCATGTTGCATTTGTAGAATTTTTCCAGTGAATGTTAACTAGTTCAAAGTTGCAACGTGGAGAAGGAACACTCGAGGAGATTGGTCCAGAGATTGGAAAGTGAAGAGTCACTCATAAGTCGACCATGATAGGATCTGATACAAGTGAAACTCCTAAAACTAAGATGAGCGAGGAACAGTTTCAGCAGGAATTCTTGAGCATGCAGCAAATGTTGGGAGAAATCTAAGAAGATAATAAGGCAAGAAATGCAGCTTCTTCTTCAAAGACATTAAAGAAGGACAAGGGTAAAGGAAAGGATGATAAACCTCCTACACCTCCATCATCTCCATCATCATCATCTTCTTCTTCTTGCAGTTCAGAATTTGAAACAATAAAGAAACCTAAGAAAACATCTCTTTTGAAACTTGATGTAAAATTTGAGTTACCTATTTATGATGGCGAAATGAATCCTGAAAAGTTAGATATCTGGATTAAGCAGTTAGAAGTGTATTGTCATATTTAGAACTTTTATAAAGATACAACGAAAATTCAATTAGCTACACTTAGAATAGTGGGAACAACTTTAATCTCGTGGGAAAGTAAAACTCAAATAGATGTAAAGTGGCAAGGTAAAGTCATCTCTTCATGGTCTAATTTTTTAAAAGCTCTTAGGAAACAATTCTATTCTTTAGGATACATGCAAAAAGCTGTTATTGATTGGCGACACTTGAGGCAAGGTAAAGGACAGAGTATGCAGGATTTTACTCAGGAGTCCAAAAAGAAAGCATTGGCGCTTGGTATTTCATTGGATACACATGAAACTTTATTAAAGTACATCGACAATTTACATTCATATTTGCAGCATACATTATTGATGTTTAATCCTGATGACTTTGATGAAGTTTGTGTTCAAGCCATACATATTGAATCAGGTGGTAGATCATTCAAGTTTTCACACAATCATCCAAAGAGTTGGAAATCAAGGATTCCAATGACAACAAAATGAAGAACAATTCGAAGGGAAAGAAATCAACAACAACTCAAAAGGAAATACATACTTGTTCCCATTGCCAGAGAGTCGGTCATGATGAATCTAGGTGTTGGAAACTTCATCCCAAACTTAAGCCAAAGAAGTTCCTTAAGGAGAAGGATGAAAAGAAAGCAAATGCAGCAATCCAACAAGATCTAGGCTCTGATTCAGGTGATGAAAGGAGGATAACTGCCATAGTTTCGACAGGTAAAACTTTTGACACTGGTTCAAGTTCTAATACTACTACATCTTCATCAAATATAAATCATTTGAACAATGATAAAAGAGTTGAACTATTTCACATAAGGATAACTTCTAAGCACACAAATATAGATACAATGTTTGACAGTGGATCACAAGCAAATTTAATATTTGAATATTTAGTTAAGAACTTGGGTTTGGAGACACAGAATCATCCAAGACCATACCCATTAGGTTGGCTGAATAAATCAACTCAGATAAAAGTCACAAAGCAGTGTCGATTAAAATTTTCCATTACAGCTAATTACATTGATGAAGTGGAATTAGATGTGGTTCCAGTAGACATATGTGGAGTTGTCTTAGGAAGTCCTTATCTTTATGATCATGATGCAGTGTTTTATAGGAGAGAGCATAAATATCACCTTAAGAAAGATGGGGTTGAATTTATTGTCAGGGAACATAAAAGTAAAACTCACTTGAATTTAGTTGTTGCTAATAAGATGAAGTGATTAATAAGTTCAAATAAGAGATTTGTACTCATGTGTGAAAGAACAACATAAGGATCTAAGGGATACTTGTTCAAGTTGTGAGTCTCAGTTTAAAGATAGTTTGGGAAAGTGTTAATCAATGGAGACATCATTTAATGAATGAAGAAACCGTGATTCAAACAAATCAACAACCACTTCAATAATTTCAAAGTCAAACTAAGTTGCAACAATTTTCAAATTACAGTTTGATGGGGTTATTGCAACAAGTTCACTTAGTAATCAGGAATCAGGAAAGTATATCAAGTCAAGTAGATGATATGATTTCAAGAATGTCTTTGAATTTTTATGTCATTCCGCAAAATAGATTGTTAGTACATGTCAATAGTATTGAACAATATCTTGCAGAGACTGTTTCCAAAGATGTTTATGAATCACTAATTCATCGTACTTCATGGAAAATAGTCAATTTCCATGTTCATAACAGGGTGTTTAACCATCTTCGCAAGTTATGCATACTGCAGATGGATGGAACAGTTCACAGATTCAAAATGCGCCATGATCAACATCATCAAGGTCAAAACTTTCAAGTTGTTGATCAAATGTATTGGTACATCATCAAGGCAAGGTGGAGAGTGAGGGAGCTCTACCCTCACCTGCTATCTATCTCGTCAAAAATTTTGTGGTCCAAAAGCTTTCAAGTGGAGAGGATTGGTCCAGGAGGATCTTGTCAGTCCAGCATGAGCAGAGTCTTCAGTGGTTCAAAGTTGAAATGGTCTTCAAATGATCATAGTCGATGAGATATTGAACTTTATCAACTTCTCCAGTATTCATCATCAACATTCAGTGTCTGGTGTCTTCAAGTTCGACAATGATGTTTATGGTTTAGTTTGTCCGGCATTGTTTTCAATTCTGCCAGTGATGTCAATGGTTGATATGGTTTTCATGGTGTTCGAAGGATAGGGTTTTGTACGTGGTTGTCGACATGTGCTTGTCATAATGAGATAGTGGCAAATTTCGCTTTATGACAAAGAGGTGTGCATGGGTTTAATTATCAAAATAAAAAATGATTTAATACATAAACCTAAAGCCTACATTCTAATACACCTAATCCCTAACTTATACCTAATCCATGCAATACAATGAATTAATCCTAAGTCAAAAGACCCATTCGGGTTATTGCAAAACTTGTAAGACATTAAAACATTACATTACACATAACCGCAACCCCTAACCACTGGCCTAACCGCATCAAAATCTAACCGCAGTGGACACATGTGAACAGATGAAGGTAGCGGCTACGGTGGCAGACTGTAGGGGTGAGAAATTAAAATTGCTAGTCATAAATCGCAGTGAAACTGTGTCCATGTGAACACAGTGCCGCAGACCATGCAGTCAGGGGTTATCTCTACTCTGTTTGGTGGATAGTTATGGTCAGGTGAGGAAACCGTGACATATGCGCCCCAGGTAGCCAACCGTCAACCGCCACGGCCAACAGTTAGCAGAACCGTCGGAGCTCAAACCGTAGGGATTATCTGCCTGAACACATACGCTATCAGCGTCTCCGCCCAGTTAGCTAACCACTAATAGTCCTTGGGCTAAACTAAGGTTAGAAGTGGGTTTTATGTGCATTTTTGGATAATTCAATTACTCCTAAGTGGTGAATGTCATTATGTGACATTAACTCATAACCAAAAACCCTAATTTAACCCTAAAGGTCAACTTGTTCATTCCTAAAATCAGCATGAAGGAGTTCGAATGCATCTAGAGGGTTATAAGGGAAGTTTGGTTCTTTGAAGAGAAAAGAGTGGTTTTAGAGTTTGTATGCAGATTCTGGAGGATATAGGCAGTTTTGTTTTCAGTGTAAGAAGAGCATCGGGAGTCGGAATTGTGAACTGTGAAAGGCATTGGAAAGTTAATTCAGAGAGCTTTCTTGTGATAGTGACCAGAAGTTCCTGTGTGCACAATCAGTCTGGTTAATTTTCTGTGTAATTGACCTCCTCGGATTCAATCCTAATAAAGAGAATGCACATCCTCAAAGCAGACCCAGAGACGTAGTCCATCATGGACGAACTCGGTAATCAATTTTGCTGTCTAGTATCGATGTGTTTTTTCTGCTTATTACTTTTGTTTACATTTTTATTATGTTTCAATTCTATTGTCAATTCATTCCTTTTCAATCATTTCTCACAGTTAAAGCGCTTTAAGTTAACATTCGATTCACTGACGGAATTAATCAATTCTACTTCAGTTTAATGTATGACCATTTCAGATCAAACACCCTATATATAGTAAGTACACAAACCCATTGAATATAAAATTCCTAAATTGAAAAACCATAATTGTAAGTGGTAGAGGAAGTTAAACCCTAAGGTGAAAATTTTCAGGAAGAAGCAAGTGTTTGAGGTAAGTATTAATTTTTTTTTGTTTGTTTTTTGTCTGAATTTTAATTAAATTTAAATAGGAAAGTAGATCATAAAATAAATTACTAGTAAAATCTATAGTAAAATTTTTATTATACAGGGTTTTTAATTTATTTTTTTTAGAACTGTGAATAAATTTAACATAAATTGTAAAATATTTTAACAAAAAAATCTAAGATTTTTGCTATTCAGGGTTTTGTTCGAATCACAATACCTTTCAACTTTTTATCTTTCGGTGGATCCAAAATATTTTGCATTTCCACAGTGCTCTCAGTATGTCTCTCTTGCAAATGATCTCTCTTTTAATTAAACCCTAACAAAAATTGTAAAATTTTTTATTAGTAAAATAAACGACAAAATTTAAAACTTTTACTATGCAGGGTTTTGAGTGAATCACTATACCTTTCAACTTTTGATCTTCTGAATAGTTCCACTTCTCCAACGTATTATGCTATTGCACAATGCTCCTAATATGTCTCTCTTGCAAATCACTCACATGAATTTTTTGGTAAAATAATAAAATGGTGAATAAATTTTTACTATTTAAAAGACTTGAAGAAATTAGATTTCGAAAAATCGATTGCCGCTCATTTTTGAATTTTAAAAAAGAAAAAAAAAAACTCTTTTTTTTTTTCAATTTCTCCGCACATCGGTGCATTCGATAGTCAAGTGCACCAATGTGTTTTTATAAATAAAAAGTGCACTGACATTGTCGAGCCACCAATTTTTTCCAATTTGTTTCTTATTTTCAAAATCCTGAAATAGTGCGATTATTTTTTTTAACGCAATGATGTGGTTCCTATTTAAAAGCATTGGTGCTCTAATTTTTATAAGAACGTTGAGTTGGTTGAATTCACTTTTATTTTTTAAAATGGGGAAACAATTGTGTAGCGGTGTTGGTTTTTTTTGAAACGCATTATTGCGTTTTTGTAAAAGAGCACTGATATGATAACATATTTTTGTCGGAATGTCGAAAACCGGTGTGAGTATTATTTGAATGCCTTAGTGTTGTTAATTTTTTAAATGCATTAGTGCGCTTTGTTCTAATAAGCGCACCGGTTGGGCTTAAAAGCTACCTAAAATTTTAATTTCACATAAAATGACATATTAATCTCAAATTATCCTTTAGGATGTATCCACATGAATTACAGTAGTTCATAATATACATTTTCCGCTTAAAGTCACCTTATTCTTGAAAAATGGTTTCAAAACTATATTGAAATTTAGATTGTGGTTATAAGGTTGTCAAGATTAATTTTGGATATGCACACAAAATTTTATTTCTGTTTTTTCTCAAATGTATGAACTGTAGGTTTTAACCCTGTACAGAAATTACCTGCATACGAATTCTAAAACACAGAAAATAAACAATGCGAGAGCATAACACATAAAACACATATACACAGAGATTTTCCCCTGGATCCCAAAACCGGGACTACCAGCTTGATTTTTCATTATGTTCCTTTCAATGTTACAATACATTATTATACATGCCGAAGCATCCAATACCATGGACCGAAAACCATCGCGTCCAAAACCATGGACTGAAACCATCATGTCCAAAAAAATGTGTGAAAATCATGCACAAAACCATAGGTGGGTCTGCCCATCCTAACATAGGGTCCAAAACCAAAATTTCTTGGGGCACTACCCCGGACCCCATAAAGTGGGGTTACGGGTACCCCTCAAAGCCCCTGTGACCCCCCCCCGCTCGCTACACGATCGAAGCAACGAAGGGGGAGCTCTGCCCCCCCTCTAATCCCCCGGTTAACTACGTGGGCTAGTTGTGGAAAGAATATAAGACAACCCAACATTCTCCCACTTGTTGGTTTCTTTCCACAGGGGGCCACAAGAGAGCTTAGTCATTTTTCTAGCCCTGAAATGCCCATTGTTTCTCTACACCAAGAGAACTTCTCAGAGCTCACAGATTTTGTCAATGCATCTGCAGTATTCTTCAAAGTGTCCACCTTTACCAACAACACCTTTTTATCTTCTATCATATCCCTCACAAAGTGATACTGAACATCAATGTGCTTTGTCTTTGAATGATATGCGGGGTTCTTTTCCAAGAAAATTGCACTTTGGCTATTACAGTCTATCCTTATAGCTCCCTGTACTAACCCCATACTTGAACACAATGTCTGCAACCAAACTGCTTCCTTGCTTGCATGAGTGGCTGCCATGTATTCTGCCTCTGTAGTTGATAGTGCCACTACAGATTGTTTCTTACTCATCCAACTAATTGCACCTCCAAATAGGTTAAACACATACCCACTTTTAGATCTTCTTTGATCCAGATCTCCAGCCTAGTCTGCATCAACAAACTGACAAATATCCAACATTCTGTCCAATCATGGTCTTCCTTGGTAGCACAAACCATAATCACTAGTGCCATGCAAATACCTGAAAACCCACTTCACTGTTATCTAGTGCTCCTTCCTTGGTTTTGACAGACCATGTGCAATGTCTGGTCTAGTACAGACCATTGCATACATCAGGCTACCGACTGCACTTGCATATGGAACATGGGACATGTCCTCTTCCTCTTCTTGTGTCTTCGGACACTGTTCAACAAATAACCTCACACCTACAAGAATAGGAACCTTCATCGGTTTACTATCCTGCATATTAAACCTCTGCAGTATTGTCTTGACATACTTCCTCTGGTTTAACCAGAGCTTCCTCTTTACCCGATATCTTTTAATTTCCATGCCCAAAATATAGTTTGCAGCACCAAGATCTTTCATGTCGAATTTGGAGGACAATTAGGTCTTCAAATCCTAGATAATTTCTTTGTCATTTCCAACCAGCAACATATCGTCCACATACAAGACTAGATAAATAACATGGTCACCAATTAATTTAAAATACACAAAATGATCTTCTTTTCTTCTGGTGAAGCCAAGTCCCCATATAAATGTATCAAATTTCTTGGTACCACATCCTTGGTGACTGTTTTAACCCATACAAAGACTTCTTTAACTTGCACACCAGTTCTTTCTTACCCTTCACCGCAAAGCCTTCAAGTTGCTTCATGTATATCTGCTCTTCCAGATCCCCGTGAAGAAATGTTGTCTTCACATCCATCTATTCTACCTCAAAATCAAAAGCAGCAACAATAGATAAAAGTAATCTAATAGAAGTTACCTTGGCAACAGGAGAAAAAATATCACCAAAATCAATTCTTAGCACTTGGGAATAACCTTTTGCTACCAACCGAGCTTTGTATTTCTCCACTTTTCCTTATGCATTTGTCTTCTTTTTGAACACCCATTTGCTACCAATGGGTTTCCTTCTAGCCGGCAACTCCACCAGATCCTAAGACTTATTTTTGTGCAAATATGCCATCTCATCAACCACGACCTCTTTCCAGAGTTTTCCATCCTTTGAATCTATTGCTTCCTTCACAGTTTTGGGATCATCGTCAGTAATAGATAAAGCAAAATTTGAACAGAAAGCAGATGGACTATACCTTTTTGGCTACCTTCTTTCTCGAACTGATCTTCTCACACCTGGAGTTTGTGGCTCTTCATCTTCTGATTCCACCTCTATTGTAGAGTCTGATTCTTCCTCCTTTAGCTCAAACTCTATCTTCTCAAGTTCCTTTGGTTGGACTTCATGTTCAATAACATCTTTCACCTCTCTGAACACCACATCTTGGTTGTACACAACCTTCCTTGTTACTCGGTTCTGTTAGCTCTGCTACAGGTTGCTGGTGTTCAAAGAGGAGCAGAAGTAAGTGTGGTCCTTAGTTTTTTGCTCAGAGAAGGTCTACACCGGTTCTCCTCGCCTTTCTCCGTTCCCTCGCCTATTCCCCTCTCACCTCCTTTACACATGCTTCTATCTAAAATTGCATAAAGCGCTTTTCCTTAAAGCCCTAGGCCTTTAAACTCTGAAACCCATATAACTGCGCACCTTTGCGAAATTCCCAATACACCGTTTCCCTGTCACATCAGTCGAAAATCTGTGCGATCACATCCACGCCATCCGATCAACCCCCACCGTGATCTGAAGACATTCGCTCCTCCCGCTCCCGCGAGATACCGACACTTTAACTCGTGATCAAAGTGGTTTCTGCTGCTACACGTCGTGCGATGATTGTAATCGCAAGCCCTCGTACGATTACCACTTCCCCCCCAAAAGTGGTGTGATCAATACCACTTACCGCCAAAACCATAGTCCCTGCTCATTAACCTCCGCGCATCTCTTCTGCCCGATAACCGTTGGATCTGTCCGCCCGAGATCCAACGGCTTGCGATCACTTTGCTCCCATATCCTCCTGATACTTCCCTCCAAGCACTGTCCGCCGTCCATCTGCGCGATCCAACGACCGATGTCTCTCCTCTGCCCTGCTCGTACATCCGTCATGCAGTCCACTCACCCTTATCATGCCATGCACCCGAAGGACGAAGGCGACCATCTACCTGTACCTGGTGTATTTCCTCCGCAACCACCGCATTCAACAAACAGGATGGCCGAGAAGAAAAAGGACATGCCTCGAGCAGATCAACGCATTTAACAGTTATGGAACTTCTTCCATACGACACTCCACCTGCTCGAGAAGGACAACAGAGCATCCAAGAAGATCAATTTTGTTCATTAAAGCAGGAAGATTGCATTAGAAACTCTATCAGACAGTTAAAGCGGTTGGTGGTCCATTATGACCCCTCCACGCATAGAATAGCAGAACATTTTGTAATCAAACTCTATATATACCCAAAAAACAGATGTAATCAGGGTTGATGGTTGTTGTTTTGATGTAAGGTTCAACTTCCGGAGATTGTAACTGCTTCGAAATTTTCAGCTAATACAAGCTTCTTTTGTTGTTAATTGCTCACTTTCCACCTCTTTTTTGTTCTAGGCTGTGCTTGATTTGCATTTCTTCCTGAACTCTTGATGTGTAGCATTAGAGGGGCTGTCATCCCACCTCTGTGTTATAATCTTGTATGTATCAGTGAATCTGTCAATCAGGTTTCTTTTCACTTAGTGACAGAGAGCTGTCATCCTGTCTATGCACTAGGGAATTATATTTGCAGACCTCTTTACTAGTTGCAGCCAGCCATCACAGGGTCATGTGCATCTGCTGGTGTGGTTAGTATTCTCCATATTCACCAAATCCTTAAACTATGAGTAATTGGTGGTCTAAAGCCTTGTAGTCTGGGGGTGTTCATGCATGTCTGGAGTCAAGCAAAGTAGGAGTGGTTATCTGGCTTGAATATGCATCATTCCTTCCATTCATCCATTTCCAACATTAAGTTGAGTTTGTGATGTCCCGAGCATCTCCGAGCTACAACCTAGGAGAGTTTCTTGGGGTGATAACATCAATTGGCGTCGTTGCTGGGGAGAGGAGATTGAAGCTCAGCTTCCCTGGGAGGATGAAATAGTTCCATGCTTTGATGATAGACAAAGTCTGGACACATTCCTGGTTGTAATCATCTATCTGGCAACTCTACTGGAGAACCTACCTGGTGGTGACTCCATGTTTCAGTTCTGGCTCAATTTGTGAGGCATACTCAGAGAAATCCTCAGAAATCCCCAGCTAACCCAGTGCTTGACCCTGAGAAGATTGCTAAGCGAGGAAAAACATCACAGAAAGGAGCATCGGGATCAGGTAAGCCTAAGAAATCTTATGTATCTTTGAAGGAGAAGGTTATAGCTGAGGATATACAGTTTGAAGATTCAGTCAGTTCCCCTTTGGATCTCAGTCCAAAGAAAGCCTCCCATACAGTCCATCATTTTCCCTCGGTTCTGTCATCTATTTCATTGCTTCCTACCATTCAAACTGCCACTCTCCTTCCACCTATCCTAGTCATGGCAGGCCAGAAAGCTCCCACGAAGATGGAAAGAATTATAGCTGCTAGGTATGGACCTCTGGTCTTGCCTGTTCCTTTGAATGCTATGCCTGCAGTAGAATATCATAAATATATGCCCAAATTCACTGGTACAGAGGGGGTAACAGCTGAAGAACACCTTGAATCTTTTTATAGCTATGCTGATAACCTAGATATCAGTGAAGATGATGTATGGATGAGAGTTTTTGTTCAGAGCCTTGATGGAGAGGCCAGAAAGTGGTTCAGAGAATTTCCCCATAGGTCCATAACAGACATTGAGGCATTGGATGATGCATTCCTAAAACAATGGGAAGATAGAAAAGATTTGCTCTACTACCATACAGAGTTTGGTAACGTGAAGAGGGAAAATGGGGAATCATTACCTGACTTTAATAAAAGATTTAACCGTATGTATAGTAAGATACCAACTGAAGTAAATCCTACCCCCACCTCTGCCAAACTCACTTATGCCAATGCTTTTGACTCTGATTTCTATCTGTTGTTGAGAGAAAGAAGATGTGCCACTCTAGCTGATATGCAGGATGCAACACTGGAGGTGGAATCAAATATCATGGTTGCAGAAAAACTTAAAACACATGTTGATAGAAGAAGGCAGAGAGGTGAGGCTTCTTCTTCCTCTGCTTCATCTTCAGAACCCAAGTTAGATAAAATGACTAAGATGATAGAGTCATTGGCTGCTGAGATATCTAAGCTGAAAGTTGAGCAAAGTTCTGGGAGAACAAGGTTTCAAAACACATTTTCTCCAAGAAATCCAAATCCATTTAGAAGAGCAAATGAACAATTACAAGTCCTTCAAAGGGGTAAAGAAGCAAACGAAGAACAAAGAGTTAAGGCTCCTTTCCAGAATGAAGTCATGGAGGAGGAGCAGTTTGAAGAAGAGGATGAAATTCATTGCATGGAAGATAAAGGTAGTGCTACCTTTTTGACATTGGTTGCATACGAAGAATCATTACTATTGGACCAAACCAGTCAAGAGTGGGACAGAGAGGCTGTTCTGCAGACTGGTGAACCACAAAGATATAATATGAGGTCAAAAGTAAGCAATGTCAAGGAGAGTCCTTCCCAAAAAGCTATTGTCTAAACAGAGCAACAGAATATCAAACAGAAAAGACCAACTGCTGATCCAATCATACTCAAAGCACCAACCCAAGAGGTAAGAAGTCATGATAAGTCCCCTTCCCCTTTCAGTTTTGAATCAAAAGTCCAGAAGCTAAAAATATATGTGCCTCTGATAGAACTAGTGAAAAGTGAAGTGTTTAGAAAGCCTATCCTTGAGGCTCTTGAGCTGAAAGCTACACAAACCTCCATTGACTATGTCAATTTGCAAGATGACAAGCCTATAGTTGTGCTTAGCCCTATGATTGAACCTGCTGATAATAATTCTCCATCATTTTATGTCTCCTTGACCATTCATGACAAAATCCTCCACAATTGCCTGCTAGACACTGGGGCCAACCACAATCTGATGCCTAAAGCCGTCATGGAAGAGTTATGCCTTGACACCACTAGACCATATCATGAATTATTCTCATTTGATTCAAGAAAGGTGAAATATTTGGGGTTGATTAAAGATCTAGCCATTACCCTAACTTAGTTGCCCATGAAGAGTATGATGATGGATATTGTGGTAGCAGATGTCCCTCCTAAGTTTGGCATGTTGCTGTCCAGAGGGTGGATTAAGAGACTAGGTGGGACATTGCAGAATGATCTATCTTATGCCACCGTCCTAGTTTTTGGAGGAGAAAGCAGGAGATTGTACATAGAAGCACAGCTGGCGTACATCATCAGTGATGATAAGAATCCTTCTAATCATCCCATTTATGATGTGGACATTGATTTTGGAGCTTGCAAATTGAAGAATCCCAGAAGGCCTCAATACAGATCAAGAAACCAGTCAATCAAGCCGAGAAAGAGCAAGTAAGTTAGGTTTGGGAGATGTTCTTTGATGGAGCATGTTCCAGGGAGACTGTAGGAGTAGGGGTGGTGCTGATATCTCCAAAACAAGAAAGCACCCATCTGTCTTTCAAGCTGGCTTTCCAAGTCACGAAAAATATAGCAAAGTATGAGGCTCTGCTATTGGGCCTTAATGCAGCTAAAGATAGAGGAATCATGAACATAAAGGTGTTTGGAGATGTTGATCTTATCATTACATTTCAAGCAAAGCACCCAAGGCTGAAAGCATAAAGAGACAAGGTATGGAGACTCAGAGATTTTTTTGATAATTTTTGTATCTCATATATCCCTAGAGCCAAAAATCAGCTTGCTGATTCCCTTGCTGTGTCTACCAGCATGTTTATCCCTCCCATGCCTCCCAGACTAGTTTATGAAGTCCAAATGAAATATAGACCGTCCTTGCCTGATAATGTCCAGCATTGGAAAGTTTTTGAGGATGATGATGAAGTAAATAGATTCCTGCAAGTCATTGATGAATTTTCCGAAATGCAAATTGACCAAGAAAATGAAGCCTTGGAAGAAAGTCCCCAATCCCAGCTTAGAAACAGAATTGGTAAAGATAACATTGTCCAACTGCCCAGCAATCATATACCTAAGGGTCTAATTCCATTAGAAAAGCTGTTTGACCAGAATGATGTGCCTTATAAGGCTGCCCAAAAAGAAGATCAATCTGCAGTCTGTAAGCATGATATAGGGAGTCCAGGTCAGCCAAGATACATAAATCTGTCCACTCATCTGTCTGCTGCCCAAAGTGCTGAATACTGCAATTTAATGAAGCAATTTGTTGATGTCTTTGCCTGGGAATATAGTGACCTGAAAACTTATGATAAAAAGATTATCCAGCATAAAATTCCTTTAGAGAAAGACACCATCCCTTTTAAACAGAAGCTGAGACCAATAAACACTTTGCTCCTTCCTCTGATTGAAAAAAAATCAAGAAATTACTGGCTGCCAAAATCATAGTCCCTCTCAAATATTCCAAATGGGTAGCCAACTTAGTGGTAGTGAGGAAGAAAAGAGGAGAAATCAGACTCTATTTTGATTTCAGAAACTTAAACAAATGCTCTAAGAAAGACAACTACCCTCTACCAAAGATGGAGCATTTGCCGCAGAAGGTCTCAGGAGCTGAAGTGATGTCTTTCTTGGACGGATTTTTAGGGTATAATCAGGTAGCTGTACATCCAGATGACCAAGAGAAGACTGCATTCACCACTCCTTGGGGCACTTTTATGTATTCCAAGATGCCTTTTGGGCTGATGAATGTTGGAGCCACCTTTCAGAGGGCTATGGATATAGCATTTTTGGGAGAGAAGGATAAGTTTGTCCTTATTTACCTTGATGATATAAAAGTATACTCTAGCAGCCATCAAGACCATTTGCAGCATTTGAAGAAAGTGTTTCTGAAGTGCAGAAGGTTTGGGATTTCAGTCAATCCTAAGAAGTCACAGTTTGCTTTGGAAGAGGGCAAGCTGTTTGGACATGTTGTTTCTGCTTCAGGTGTCCAAATTGACCTAGAAAGAGTAAAGCAATACAGACCTTGTCTGTCCCGAGATCAAAGAAAGACATCCAGTCCTTTCTATGCAAAATAAATTTTGTGAGGAGGTTTATCCCAATTTTTGCTAAACTGGTAAAGCACATTACCTCCATGTTGAAAAAAGGGCCAGAGATTAAGTGGATTGATTCAGCAAGAAAATCCTTTGAGTCCATTAAGAAGGCTATTATGGAAGATCCCACTTTAAGAAGTCCATATTACAGCAAGGAGTTCCACATATTTTCTTTTGCCTCTGAAGACACTCTTGCAGCAGTTTTATTGCAAGCAGATGAAGAAGGCTTAGAGTATCCAGTGGATTTTTTTAACAAAACATTGAGGGATGCTGAGCTGAGGTATGATATTATGGAGAAATAGGCATATGCTCTTATCAAGTCTTTAAAAGATTTCAAAGTTTATATTCTACATTCCAAGATAATTGCATATGTATTGCCTGCTTCAATAAAATATGTCTTAACACAGCCTGATGCTGATGGAAGAAGGGCTAAATGGATTGCAAAGTTAATTGAATTTAATATAGAACTGAAGTGCACTAAGTTGGTCAGAGGTCAGGGCCTTGCCAGACTATTGGCTGAAGAAAATTGCAGATCATTGGACATAAATCTCATAAGCATAGTTGCAGAAAATGGTCAAACAGAAGAAGAGGAAACAACTGAACCAGGGGAAGAACAGTCATTGGCAGAAAATCTAGCTTCTTGTGATTGGTACTCTGCAATAGCTAAATTCCCGCTGAAGCTAGAAATCCCTCCAGGCCTTACTCAAATTCAAGCCAGGACTGTTAAGCTCAAGGCAGCAAAATATTGCATTCATGAAAATCTACTCTATTGGAGGGATCCCTCTGGAATTTTTTTGAGGTGTCTGGACAAAAAACAATCCATTGAATTCATACAACAATTTTGTTCCAGCATGTGTGGAGGGCACCATTATTGGAAAGCTACCGCCCACAGAATTCTCAGAGCTGGGTACTATTGGCCCACCTTGTTTTATGATGTATTTTCATTTGTTAAATCTTGTGATAGGTGCCAAAGATTTGAAGGAAAGCAGCAACTGAAGCCCCTGCCCTTGAAACCAATACATGTAAATGGACCTTTTTAGCAGTGGGGCTTGGATTTCATTAGAGAGATCAATCCACATTCCAGTGGCCAGCACAAATGGATATTAGTTGCCATTGATTACTTCACCAAGTGGATTGAAGCAATCCCCATCGAAAAGGCTGATCATCATGTGGTCATGAGATTTTTAACAGAGCATATCTTCACCAGATTTGGTTGTCCACATAAATTAGTCACAGACAATGCAGTAACCTTTAGGGCAAAAGAATTGATGGACATGTGTGATTCAATGGGCATTAAGCTAGTTCATTCCACCTCATATTATCCTCAAGGCAATGGTCTAGCAAAATCTTCAAATAAAAGCCTGATAAGGATAATTAAAAAGCTGCTAGAAAACAATAAAAAGAATTGGGATTCTAAGCTCAAATATGCACTATGGGCTGACAGAGTGACCATTAAGAAATCCATAGGCAATTCTCCATTTAGGCTGGTATATGGCACTGAAGTTGTATTCCCGATTTAGTTAACTCTCCTTGTGGCAAAGTTCCTACAAGAAGAACAGAATGAGGAAGAAGACATGGCAAAAAGGATCACTAATTTAGCAGGGGTGCATCAAATCAGAGAACAGATGGTTGAGAAGTCAGCGGCCCATCAGAAGAAGATCAAGGAAGCTTTTGACAGAAAGATAAAATCAAATAATTTTCAGGTTGGAGACTTGGTCCTGAAATGGGATGCACTGAAAGAAAAAAGAGGCAACCATGGGAAGTTTGATGCCTTCTGGACAAGGCATTTTATTATTTCTCAAATCCAAGAGAAAAATACCTTCATGCTGAGAAGTATGGGAGGAGAAGCAGTTTTTGATGGCCCAGTCAATGGGCGTTTTCTGAAAATTTATGTTATTTAAGGTCTTTTTGCCTTAAAATTGTAAATAAGTAGTTTTATCAGTTTTAGTGAAAGATTAGCTAGACTCCATGCCCAATGGAATACTAGGGAATTTTTCTATTTTGTTTTAATAGGAAAGGTAGTGGTCTACAATTTCTTGAGACCTCACAGGGAGGACCTCATCCCTAGAAGGAGCTAGTGTTAGCTCTGCTACAGGTTGCTGGTGTTCAAAGAGGAGCAGAAGTAAGTGTGGTCCTTAGTTTTTTTCTTAGAGAAGGTCTACACCAGTTCTCCTCGCCTTTCTCCGTTCCCTCGCCCATTCCCCTCTCACCTCCTTTACACATGCTTCTGTCTAAAATCGCATAAAGTGCTTTTCCTTAAAGCCCCAGGCCTTTAAACTCTAAAACCCATATAACCGCATGCCTTCGCAAAATTCCCAATACACAGTTTCCCAGTCACATCAGTCGAAAATCCGTGTGATCACATCCGTGTCGTCTGATCAACCCCCACCGCGATTGGACGACATTCGCTCCTCCCGCTCCCACGAGCTACCTGCGCTTTAACTTGCGATCGAAGCGGTTTCCGTTGCCACGCATCATGCGATGATTGTAATCGCAAGCCCTCGTACGCTTACCACTTCCCCCCCAAAAGTGGTGCGATCAGTACCACTTACTGCCAAAACCATAGTCCCTGCTCATTAACCTTCGCGCATCTCTTCTACCCGATAATCGTTGGATCTGTCCACCCGAGATCCAACGGCTTGCAATCACTTTGCTCCTATATACTCCTGATACTTCCCTCTAAGCACTTTCCACCGTCCATCTGCGCGATCCAACGGCCAATGTCTCTCCTCTGCCCTGCTCGTACATCCGTCATGCAATCCACTCACCCTTATCATGCCATGCACCCGAAGGACGAAGGCAACCATCTACCTGTACCTGGTGTATTTCCTCTGCAACCACCGCATTCAACAAATAGGATGGCCGAGAAGAAAAAGGACATGCCTCGAGCAGATCAACACTTTTAAAAGTTATGGAATTTCTTTTATACGACACTCCACCTGCTCGAGAAGGACAACAGAGCATCCAAGAAGATCAATTTTGTTCATTAAAGCAGGAAGATTGCATCAGAAACTCTATCAGACAGTTAAAGCGGTTGGTGGTCCATTATGACCCCTCCACGCATAGAACAATAGAACATTTTTGTAATCAAACTCTATATATACCCAAAAAACATATGTAGTCAGGGTTCATGGTTGCTTTTTTGATGTAAGGTTCAACTTCTGGAGACTGTAACTGCTTTGATATTTGCAGTGTCTCGTCGGCATTTTCAGCTAGTACAAGCTTCTTTTGCTGTTAATTGCTCACTTTCCACCTCTTTTCTGTTCTAGGCTGTGCTTGATTTTTATTTCTTCCTAAACTCTTGATGTGTAGCATTAGAGGGGCTATCATCCCACCTCTGTGTTATAATCTTGTATGTATCAGTGAATCTGTCAATCGGGTTTCTTTTCATTTAGTGACAGAGAGCTATCATCATGTCTGTGTACTAGGGAATTAGATTTGCAGACCTCTTTACTAGTTGCAGTCGGCCATCACAGAGTCTTGTGCATCTGCTGGTGTGGTCAGTATTCTCCATATTCACCAAATCTTTAAACTGTGAGTAATTGGTGGTCTAAAGCCTTGTAGTCTAGGGGTGTTCACGCATGTCTGGAGTCAAGAAAATTAGGAGTGGTTATCTGGATTGAATATGCATCATTCCTTCCATTCATCCAATTCCAACATTAAGTTGATTTTGTGATGTCCCGAGCATCTCCGAGCTACAACCTAGGAGAGTTTCTTGGGGTGATAATAGGTTCCAAAGATTATAACCCTTTAAACCATCATTATTCCCAATAAAGATGCACTTTTCAGATTTACTATCCAACTTGGTTCATTTCTCCTTTGGAACATGTACATATGCATCACATCCAAATACCCTCAGATGTGAAAGAGAGGGTTTCTTACTAGTCCATACCTCTTGTGGAGTTTTATCCTCCAACATTGATGAAGGTGATCTATTGACCAGGTAACATGCTGTCTCCACTGCCTCTACCTAGAATTCCTATCCTAACCCGACACCACTGAGCATGCTTTTTGCCCTTTCCATCAACATCTTATTCATTCTTTTCGCAACTCCAATTTGCTAAAATGTATATGGAGTAGTCTTCTGCCATGCTATACCACACTTCTTGCAGAATTCTTCAAATTCCTTACTGCAAAACTCTCCACTGTTATCTATCCTCAACACCTTTATCTTCTTCTTTGTCTGGTTTTCCACCAAAGCCTTAAATTCTTTAAACCTGTCAAAGACTTCAGATTTCTTCTTAAGGAAATATATCCATGTATTCCTTAAGAAGTCATGTATAAATGATACATAGTACACATACTTACCCAGTAATGGAACCTTCACAGGTCCAAACACATCACTGTGCACAAGCTCTAATATCTGTTTCGCCCTCTTACCACCAGAGGGGAAACTCACCCGATTCTACTTCCCATATACACAATTTTCATAGAAATCAAAATCCAGAGAGCTATTACTCATACCTTCTACCATACCTTTACCATGAAGTATTCGAAGGCCCTTCCCTCCAATATGTCCAGGCCTGTGATGCCACAACATGGTCTTCTCTCCAAAGACCACTAGTTTTTCTGCTCCACTTTTAGGAACCACAGAACTGTTGCACCCATCAACAACCGTGTTACCTTGTAGCTTGTACAAAGTTCCAATCCAAACTCCCTGCATCAATACCAGTGCTCCCCGAACCATCTTGCAGGTATCCTTATCAAACACTGTTTTTACATCTGCATCATCCAGCTTGCTAACATAAATCATATTTTTGGCTAATGCAGGAATATGCAGAACACCCAGAAGTGTTCTAACCCTTCCACCTTACAGTTTCAACTTTACTTTTCCATGACCAATGATTCTAGCCTTCCAGTCATCCCCCAAGAAGACATCACCACCATCATATTTCTCATACTTGCAGAACCAATCTCTATGGGGAGTGAAGTGAAAGGATGCACCTGAGTCAATCAACCATGCCTAATGATCTACATGTGTACTTGAAGAAGCCAAGTACACATCCCCACCTCATCTAAAGTGGATTTCACCTTTGCAGAAGGAGCATCATCGGATCCCTTTCCTTTATCAGGAGCTTTAGATTTACAGTCCCTTTTGTAGTGCCCTTCATTTCCGCATTTACAACACACCACATTTACAGGTTTTACTGGAGATTTAGATCTCCCACTCAATGACTTATTTTTGTTTCTGTTCTGGGACTGTCCTTGTACAGATAAGGCATCACCGTTATGGCTCTCCATATTTTTCTGTCTCATCTCCTCCATTAGTAAGGATGAGACTATTTCATCAAACTGCAAGGTAGTTGCATTGCTACCTATTGCAATAACCAGATTGTCCCACGAATCTAGTAGAGAACACAACAAACTGATGCACTTATCTTCATCTAAAATTTTAATATCAACAGATGCTAACTGACTTACCACAGTATTAAATGCGTTTAGATGCTCTGTCACCAAGTCTCCATCCTTCATCCTCAGGTTATACAGCTTTTTCCAAAGGAATAGTTTATTCACCAGAGACTTAGATTGGTACAAAGTCCCTAACTTGTCCCACAAAGCCTTCGTCGTAGCTTCCCCTGATACATTCAGCAATACTGAATCTGAGACACACAATCGTATTGTGCTCTTTGCCTTCCGATCTAATTCTTCCATTCTTCATCAAACACTCCCGTTGGTTTAGTACCCAGATCTACCGCGATCCACTAATCTTTATCCACCAACAGATCCTACATCTTGAGTTTCCACAACTCAAAACTTTGACCATTAAACTTCTTGATCTCTATCTTTCCACTACTCGCCATCTTCTTTCACCACCAAAATCGATCTCGCAGATCTCCCACTGAATAGGGTCTACCACAGGCCTGAGAAAAACCCCTTAGCAACAAAGGCATCCCTTTGAAGCCAAAACATCCATAATACCAAATGTAGGTTTTAACCTTGTATAGAAATTACCTACATACAAATTCTAAAACAAAGAAAATAAACAATGCAAGAGCATAACACATAAAACACATATACACAGAGATTTTCCCCTGGATCCCCAAACTGGGACTACCAGCTTGATTTTTCATTATGTTCCTTTCAATGTTACAATACATATTTATACATGCCGAAGCATCCAATACCATGGACCGAAAACCATCGCGACCAAAACTATGGACTGAAAACCATCGTGTCTAAAAACATGTGCAAAAATCATGCAGAAAACCATAGGTGGGTCCACCTAACCTAACATAGGGTCCAAAACTAAATTTTTTTGGGGCGCTACCCCGAACCCCATAAAGTGGGGTTATGGTACCCCTCAAACCGCCTGTGGCCTGTGATCCCCCCCCCCGCTACACAATCGGCGCAACGAAGGGGGGGCTCCGCCCCCCCTCTAACCCCCTGGTTAACTACGTGGGCTAGTCGTGGAAAGAATATAACACAACCCAACACGAACACAATCTCAATAATATCAAATGGCCAATTCTTCAAATTCCAGCTCATTCCATATTGTTGATCAATTTCCCTCACAAAGTTATCCCTTTCCATCTCCAGTAAGTTCAGATTTTATTTATATTTCAATTATTTAATTAAACTTTTTTTTTAAATCCATGTCAATTTGAATAAAAATATATCCGAATTTGTAGGAACCTGATTCCGAATCGAGTTCAGATGCAGAAAATATTACTCCATATTTTCAAAAACGTTGGAAGCTCTTATCTGGAGCAGCATATCGCAAGCAATTGGTAGATGAAAATGGACAACCTCTTCACCCTACCAATTGGAACATGACATCTTCCATCCATAATCCTGGATCAACGATGGTAATAATTTTTTGGTATAATTTAATTTCAACAAACCAATTGCATTGACGTGCTTACTAATATCATTGATATTGTAACGTTCAATATTTTTTGAAATTAGGATTCTAGTGATGATGAACGACCCACCTATCATCTTCCGAAGCACCCCACTATAGTGTCAAATAGAGAGAAGGTTGCATTAAGAGAAATAATCAACCTCATATTCAATCCCCACTACGTCGAGATTCACCAATTAAGAATGATTACAACAATAATAGTTCTTCATCGTAAGTTGGCAATGGAGGGAATCAAAAGGAGGTTGGTATGGATGATTACTTACGAGATATGACTTCCATGCAGGAAATTTTGTTAGATGCATTCAATAATGATGAGCTAGGGGATGATGCTCATTATCCCTGATGCCTTATTTGAAAGCCTAAAATTTGCCTCCACCACCCCTCTCTTTGGACCTGATGGTAAGTCAAAGTCTACTCAGCTGGGGACAATGATGTTGTTGTACAATGTGAAAGTAAAGTTTGGCATGTTGAATACATGTTTCTCGGTAATATTGAGGTCATTCACCTGCATGATCGATCAAGTTCCTTATATTTTGTCACATAATCAAATTTAAAAATGGTCAATTTTAAGAATGTTAAATTTGAAATTTTACAATTGTATTCCCCACCAACTGTAGGATATTCAAAGATAAGGTTCTTTCGAGTGATAATATCTTATCGGGTAGTGGTGAAGAGGAAAAGAAGTTGTTGAAAATTTTGGGTGTTGAGCACATATCATATCATGCATGTCCGAATGATTGTATCTATATAGAGGAGAATACGCAGACAAAGAGATATGTCCAAAATGTGGGCATGATTAGTACCATCAGTAAAAAAAACAGGTAAATCACATGGTCCTCCTCATAATATATTGAGGCACATGCTTATAATCCCAAGGTTTCAAAGACACTTTCGTTGCAAATCATTAACCATGTTGCAAAAATGGCATGCCTCACACAGAAGCGAGTCAGGAGTTATGCAATTCCCAATAGATTCAATAACCATGAAGCATATATAGGATACATGGTATGAAAAATTCAAGGATGAAGTACCAAGTTTACGACTCAGAATAGCCATGGATGGTGTCAAACCATATTCTCTCCAAAACACTAACTATTATGTTTGGTCTATAGTAGTGATCAATAACAATACCCCCCCATGGTTGTCCATGAAGAATGAAAATCTTATGTTGGCTCTCATAGTCCTTGGTAGAAGACAAGGGAATAATATGGATGTCTAATTACAACTATTGGTAGATGAATTGAAGGAATTATGGGAAGTGATACATGTGTATGATGTATCAAGACCCATCACAACAGAGAGGAGTTTACATTGTGTGGCATATGGGTTACACCATACATGATTATCCAGGTTTAGGAGTTTTCGATGGTAAATTAAATTCTTATTTGTTTGTTTAGTAACAATATTATTTTGCAAATTAATTTAATTCGTTGCAATTTTTCATATCTTCATGGTCGTTAATGTGTTGAACTATATACAATAATTTCATAGGTCTTGTAACAAACGAATCTAGGTGGTCCGACCACCTATGAAAGCTAGTGTATGACTGCTCCAGGGTATTCCTCCTAGAAGAACACCCTTACAAAAGATAAATATCCACTTTCAATGGTAAACTAGAGATAATCCAAAGGCCTACAATAATGACACTAGTTGAATGGATTAGAGGATATGAGAGAGAGAAGGAGAAGGATTTTGCAGAAATTTCAATTCAAATGGGGAGCCTATGTTCAATAAGCAAGAATTCTTCGACACCTATGTTGAGAAATTTCCCATTGGGATGAAAAGGAAATCTATCTTTTATGAGCTCCCATATTGGGAGCATCTTAAGATTGCCCATTTACTAGATCCCATGCATATATTGAAAAATGTTTCATCTTCTTTATGGAGGCACGTATCATCAAAAGAAAGTGATGCATGGCTGTTAGGATAGATAGTATTTCTTCAAAAACTAAAAAGAAACATTAGCCAAGACAAGAAACTAGAGGAGAGGCTGGTCCCTCTTGGTCTTTCAAAGAAGGTGATGTCCCATTGATTTTAAAGAAAGATGATATTTCTTTGACAAAAGAAGTTATAATGAGTGTGAGGGTGCCTTATTTATATGGGTCTTCGCTACGAAGTTGCTTCATTGTGGAAGACCATTTGTCAAGGTTGAAATCACACAACCATTTGAGCCTTCTAAGAGTATGTATGTCAAAAACATGATTTTATTATTATTATGTAATGAGATATTTTATAATCAATTTTTGTATAATGTCCTATTTACTGTGTAGTTTCATTATACTCTGCTCGTGCATGGGCGTGTGAATAATGAATTCCCCCAAGACCTATGGCGTGCCATATCTAAATTATCTGCATTTGTACGTTGGATCACATCAGATTCATATGGCTAGCATTCCATGACGATGTTAAGAGATAGTTGAGATTGTTTGTGTGTTTGAGAAGGAGCTTCCAATGAGTTTCATATGTTCTTCTTAGAGAGATAAATGAAGAAATTGAAAGGTTTTATTCGACAAATAGCAAAACTTGAGGGGTCTATGACAAAGGGGTATATATCGCAAGAGTCTTCCTATTATGCCAATGAGTTCATTAAGTAGACCGACAACACACTAGGTGCGAAGATTTGGGACAATGAAAGGCGCGAAGACAAAATAGAAGGGGTGCTTCTCGAAACAAAGGGAAAGAGGCACATGATAAAGAATAAGTGTAGGCCTATCATTTGTCAAAATACAACACAGTAACTATTCACACTAAACTTCATATTAATGCATATTTTGATCTCATACATACTATGTGTGTGTGTGTGTGTGTGTTGGTTTGATTTGATCATCAACGAAATCAGAAATTGAAGTCATCAACAAATTCATTATTTACAATATGGAAGCGACACAATCGTGGGTTGCATTGTATGAAGAGATGAGGAAGAAATGGGAGAGTGGCATGAAATAATTCAAACGGTTGAATGGTAGAAGCATGCCTTATCCTAATCATTTAAAAGAAAATATGCCAATGATGTGCCCTAACAGTTGGATTACTGATCAAGTCAGAGAGAAATACAGCGCATCTAGTTTTTACCTACATGCTGAAGAGGATGTGCTAAACATAGGGATTGAGTGCAACAACTCAATAATTATATTACCTTTCTATATAGTTTTAAAGTCATACCATACCTTTGAATTATAACACACACACACATATATATTTAATTATGTTCAGGTTATTATACACATGACATTGTGATTTTTTCACCTTTTTTATAGGTACATTTGTTCCCATCTATGTGGGAATATGGACATCATTTTCACACAGAGAATGTCGATGATGGTTGCATGCCACAAGAAAAATCTAGTTATGCTAGCCAGCGCAATCAAAACCTAATGCAAGGGACATTAAGTTATGTTGGAAAGATACAAGAGGTAATTCAAGTGGACTTCTCTTCATTCCAATGTGTTATTTTTAGGTGCAAGTGGTGGGACACCTTTAATAGGAATAATGTAAAGGAAGATCACGATAGTGGGCTGATATTTATCAACTCTAGAAAGGTGTGGCATGAAGCTAGGGAGACTTATGTTTTCCCAAAACACTTCAACCAGGTATTTTTTACCCAGATGTGTTGGATAGCGATTAGTGGTTAATATTCAGACACGACCCTAGATCAAAACATATTTTTGTGAACAAAAATGTTATCATGCCAAGCGAGGAAGATAATCAAGGTGATGACAATGGATAGTGATATGCACTTGTGTTATTTCATCATTTATACTATTGTTGTATGTTTTTGTTATCATTATTTCACTAATTATATTGTTTTTTTATTCATCTTGTTGCCATTTTATAATATAATTTATAAGATTCACATTTTTTTTTATTAAATGAAAAAATTTATTTATTAATATGGAAACATAACTTTAAATTAAAAAATATCATCGATGCACCCAAAACACAGTGATGCACCGGAGCCGGTGTGCTTTAAAACAAAGCTGCACCGATATTGGTGCACAAATACATTTGATGCATCGTTGTTAGTTCACAAATTTACATTTTTGTAGTGGTGTGTCACACTTATGCACTGGTGCGCACATATAACGTTTTAGCACCGGTACGAAAAGTTCATGTTATTGTACACACCAAGCTATAACTCTATGTTTAAATATTATTTGTCTGGTGTGTTTAATAAATATTATGACACCAGTGCGAGAGGAACATATCAAGTTTGTGATGGCAATTAAGAGGCATTTGTTTGACTTTCAAATAGACTTGGTGATGAATTTTTGTTTCCTATTTAGATTATGTGAAATAAATATCTATTTTTTATGTATTTATAAAATAATTATTTAAAGTAGACATGTCTTTATGATTGTGAACATGCTCTAATATTAGCTAGGGGAAATGTGAAATACATGAATTTTAGTGACTATCTCATGATAAGTTTGTGGAAAAAATAATATTTTTTGAGTTGTTCATTAAATAATAATCAAATATATTATTTGTCAAAAGTTTAAATCTAATATATTATCACTTTGTATTATTTAAGTCATATTTATTATTAAAAAGAGTTAAATTTAAACTAGTACAATAGCAAATAAAGAACCAAAATAGCATCAAAGTTTTATATCTTTATTACTAGAAAAAAATTCACTTGCCTCTTTAACAACGAACTTCCAATAGAGCAAATCCCTAACTACAAGTAACTTCACACGAAGCCTTATGTTACATTTCTTTATCCTCATCTTTAAAGAGAGAAATTTCTAATTAAAATGGGTAAGAGTTGCTATAAATATTAAATTTAAATTGCTTGAAAATCTCACAACTTTAGTAATAAATTAAATTTTATAAAAATATAATTTTTTTTAAGTTATATTAAATCTAAATTAATTGTGTCAAAAGGCACTCTACAACTCAGTGTGGGAGAGATGTTGTAAATGTAATGTTACATTTTAAAATAGTAAAATAATAATTTAAATTAACAAATTAAAAATAGTAATAACAAAAAAAATTAATGTCATCCATAATCACAATACTTCAATTTACACCTTAATCTTATATAACTTTATATAGAGATATAAAGTAATGGAAAGTAAAAAAAAAAACAATTTAACTTTTATTACGAGGAAAAAATGTAATGAGTTAAAAAATATAATTTACTTTTTACTACAAGGAAGAAATGTACTTTTTTCACAAAACAAGAAATAGTATTATTGATATTAAATTATGTGTAATTCATCCTATGTTCCATTTACATGTGATATTTAAAAAATATATATATTCTTAACAAAAAATATTTTACTGAAAAGTAAAATATTTCAATGTCCATATTAAATAACATAATTTTAAAGATACTTTATATGGACAAAATTAAAGTAATTTAAATTGAAAATTTTCTTTATTTCACTTTAGTGAGAAAGATTGAGAGAATTCTTATTTCATTAATAGTTGCTTTCTAATTCAATGTATGAGAGATATTTGTAAATTTTTCAATGTTTAATATGAATTTGATATGTAATATTTAGAAAATATTAATAATAAAAATAATTAAATGTATATATACAAAATAAAATTATGAGGGGCCATAGGTTATAAAACATTGTGACTTAAGTTTCTAAAATTTAACAATAGATTGAATTTTATAAACCAATATTGAATTAGTTAAATTGTATTTTTGAATAATTTATTATTAATAATATTTTATGCTAAAAATTAAGAACTAACTAAATTATTTTACCTTCAATTATTTTCCTTTTAGTATTGAAATATTTTTCTAATTAAGTTAAATTGAATATCAATGCACTATCTAATAAATAGAAAAATATTTATGGTAATTTTACAATCATAGTTTCAACCATACTTAACTTTGTAATTTACAAAAATATTTTTTCATTTTTTTAAAGTAAGTCGTTTTACATGTAATTTCATATATAAAAGTTTGACATAAGTTCACCAATACATAATCTATAATAAATATTATTTCATAAAAATAAACATCATGATGATAACCATCTAACAATCATAAACATCATCTAAGATACACATTCGAATTCACTACCATCATCTAATTATATACACCTCTAGCACATATAAATGTCATTAGCTAGCACATAAATCTAATAGGGCGTCATCATCGTGATCATATCTAACATAACACAAACATTGTAATCTAACATCATCACCACACATATCCTCAAATTAATATAAATCTCATGTCAACTAATTGCTATCATATACACATCTATCTGCAAGCACATTAAATGAACATACCTAACATGGCCTAACAACATACACATTAACACCAACATATAAATTAAGTATATAAACATGAGCAAAAAAAAATGCACCATATATATATATATATATATATATATATATATATATATAGATATATAGATATAGATATAGATATAGATATAGATATAGATATAGATATAGATATAGATATATATATATATATAAACAAACAAGTCAAATAACTACATCAAGTCAAATAAGTGCAATCGAATATGCGATAAAATAGACACAGTGGCAGGCTGGTCTATAATAGAAGATGATGGATGGTGAACTATGGAATGATCAACGTCCATTGAACTCAGCTGAGGTGGAGGAGGAGGTGGCTTGTTAGCTCTGTCAGGAGAAACATGTGACACATCCTTTAGCTTTGGCATCTCGTCACCAAGTGATTGAGGACGTGTACTGCCAAACAGATCACCGATGCCCTGACAACTATGATCCAATGGGGTGGTACTACCAGAAGCATCATGATCGCCATCCTCATCATCATGATCACCATCCTCATCATCATCATCATCATCATCATCATCACCACGCTCATCTGATGTATCTGCCAATGCATAATGTTGGCTTGAATCCCTCATTGTTGTCAGTACGCTACTAGCTTCGATGATATGTTGCATAAGGGACATCATCTCCTGTGGACAACCCTTGTACAAACCCAAGAAACTAGAATCTACGGTGATATCTCGAGCCCTCGCAGTGTGGACTCTCGCATCAAACAAAACTCTGGCCAGTATGTCACAATAGTCCATCTGAACTCACAGAGAAACCTTACGGCCTAGGACACACATGCCCGCCTGAGGATGTGCCTCACCCTCTTGGGACTCACCCATCTGCTCATCTCCTATGACATCCGGTGGGGGAGGAGGCATGCTCCCCATCAAATGCGCTGATGTCTACAAAATATATAGTACAAAAAAATAATTAGACAATCTCATCAAAAAAAATAATAAAACAAGTTAAAGAACATCCTAGAATAAATTTTATTCTAATTAGTTAAAACAATAAAATGAAACTAGATTAATTAAAAAAAAACACTAATATTACCTGTATGATCTAGAGGCCCAGCTGTTGTGAAGAAGATGTTGGGACACCCTCTCCAATCAACCCCCCATATGGAAATGCGAACATGAAAAACGCATGGTCATCCTCACTGCCCAGTAGTGGCAGTGCCTCGGGATAAATCCTGGCCGGAAACTCCGCAAGCCCCTCCTGGGAATCATTTGCCCCCACATGTTCATCCAAACCTCAGTGATCGACCTAGGAGGGAGGCAATCAAACGTAGGCCTCGTTTATGGAAACCTCTCATAAAATGAATAAAAAAGCTAGGAAATGAAAGGAAATGTCTCTTTCCCATGTCTCAATGCACAACATCTATCTAAAGCCATGCAAAACTACCTCAAAAAATGGTAGACCATCTGATGCAATGTGGTACCTGAATCAAAGAATCAACATAATACAAAAGAGGGAAACTAATTCACTTCCCATCACTACTAAATTGTGAAATCATGGTGACTAATAACAAGAGGCACCTAACCTACTCTGCAACAAAAGAAAAAATCTTATCTGTCCACCACAAACCTAAAAATATGATGAACAGACCACATGAGGCTTGACATATCTCTGAGTGTACATAAGCTAACTCTCAGCTGCAATGCCATGGGGGATATCAAGGAACTGGGGAAAATCCTCCCCTCTCTTGGATAGGCCAGTGATAAAGTATATATCCTCTTCAGTGGGCCTATAGCATGCCCTAGGACCAACACGGAAAGCCTGCTCCTGGACAATTCATCGACGAATCAGATGTACCAATAAGAGAGTGTGTGCCTTCAAGGATGTAGCCTCCTCATAGTAATTGAGGAGACCTACATTCCTAAAGAACGCTCAGGTCAGTGCTATAATATGGTGAGGGTGTAAATCCCTCTCCCTCTCTCTGGCCTGCCAAATTTAGACCATATTATATGAGTTCGCTTGGTGCTCCTACTCCTTCTCCTGTTGATTCTCCCTCTGCTGATGTCTTTGCTACATTATTGACACATAAAATACATTAGCCTCATACATAAAATACAATTTTTTTATTAATTGAAACATATATTTATAAATATGGAAACAAAACTTTCAATTAAAAAAGAAAACTCATCGGTGCGCTCAAAACACAGTCATGCATTGGTGCAAGTGCGCTTTCAACTATAACCACACCGATATCAGTGCACACATAAGTATAACGCACAGTTGTTGGTTCACAAATTTAACTTCTAAATGAGGTGCCACATACTTGGGCACTGATGTGCATGGATAACTATTTCACACCGATATGTTATGTTCAAGTTATTGAATGCACCGAGCTATAAATATATTTTTAAATATTATTTTACGGTGCGTATTGTAAAGATAAAGGCATCATAAAAGTGACACACCGACATACAATATATCACATCTTTCCAAGTGCATTTTAATTTACAAAAAACACTACAACAATGGCGGTGTGTTATGTTCATGCACCAAAATGTGATGCACCTTGTAAATTTATAGGGTGCATCGCTATCGATGTAAGTCAAGCATATCAAGCGCGCCGCGTGATGATTTTTTTTCAAAAATGGTACCTAATTTAACCTAATCTACAATTCTAATCTGCTAAAAAATTAAATTACAAGTAAAAGTAGACATTACCTGGACATTTGGTTGTTAGGGAGGCATTGTGAACACATAATGGAGTAAAACAAATTCTAGCACGGTTTGAAAAAATTGGAAACTCAAACAATGAGCACAGTACAAAAATATGGTGAGAAAGAGAAGCATCAATGTCAAGGTGATTGCATCTGGAAAGAATGAGAATGGTGCTTTAGAGCTCTCTGGCACTATAGATGGTCAAAATGAGAAATTACGGCTGAGAAGGTTTTTTATTATTATTTTACCCTCCTCCATTACATTTCTCTAGCCGCACCGGTGCAAGATCTATCCAAAAGAACTATGTTATTTTTTTTAAATTAAAAAATATTGTGATGCATTTCTTGAGATGCCTAGGGGTGTTTATATATATGTACCACAAAAGCATTGTGCTTTTATTGCATAAGGGCATAGTTGGAAAAGAGCATTTCATTTTTCTGAAATTTAAAAATACAATGGTGCTCTTTATGGGTATGCACCAAGACATTTTACTATATGAAGGACACCAATGATGTCAACTATGAAAGCACCAATGCATTGTGTTATTTAATGCACCATGTTCTTTATTTTTATTTTATAAAATAATTTTTCTACGGTGCACCATGTTATATGTAGCACTAATGCGTGTATGGATAGTAAAGCACAGGTGCATTTGTATACTTTAGACGCATCATCCAAAAAACATCCGCTCATCCACCTTCATTAGTAACCTTCGCTACAAACAAATTTTTGGGTTATTTTATAGGGGCTTCTGCAAAAACCTCTGCTAGAAGGCCTTTTCCTTGTAGTGTTTCTTCTAGGGGCTCGAAGTTGGATTGGATTTTTGACCCGATATCTGATGCAAATGAGACCACCGCCATTGTGGCTAACCCTAGCCCGATTAATTTTACTTTCGAGCCAACCTATGACATTGTGGTTGCCACCACCATCGTGGCCAATCCCCGATCTCCCATGAGTGCCTTCGATATAGCTTCCATCGATGATATTATTGGAGCTTTGTAAGCTTATGGAAAAGGAAATGATCATGGAGGGTTTGATTTCAAGTTCTTTTTAGACTCTACTGATAGATTTGTAACTTTAGAGGGTGTTAGTGTGCTTTGAAAGGAGGGACTGAAAAATTCTCCAAGTCTTAGGATCTAGCTAATCAGAGAAAATTGTATTTGTTACAGAGGCTTTCGTGCCTCTAAGATGAGGTTTGTATCCTAGATTTGGTGAATTTTCTGGTCTTTGTGAGATCATTCTCAAGGGGTTCCTTCTGCATATTAGTTAAAGAATTATATCTCGTCTCTTCAATTTTGCGCCATAATTCACGATCGGCTACAAATCCCCTTTGGCATTTTTTGGCTTTTATATGGTATAAGACAACTTTAGGACCTCAAGTCCTTTCGAGAGTATGACATAGCTAAGGATGTCTCTATTTATTTAGTCTCCATATTGAAAGATGGAGCCAAAGGATGGGAGCACCTTCCTCCTCGCAACCCATCTTGTAAGGATTCCCTAAAGCTAGAACAATCACCTTTGAACCCCAAAAATCTCTTAGGGCCAACATTTGTTGTGGATTTGAAAACAAACACTCCATCTCTTGAAGTGAAAAATGTTATAACTAACTTTATGGCTACAAATTATGAATGTTAGGCAATTATTTTCCATTTTAATGGATTTTGGTCCTCGAAATTCGCTCTTCAGGAACGGGTACACCAGAACTAGTCTCAAAATAGTGAGGTGTATTTTTGCTCTAAAGGATTCTTTGTGGTGTCCTTCAAGAGTTTAATGAACCTACATAAGGTTTTTTAACAGAGACCCTAGTTCTGGGGTTGTTCTGGTCTCTCAATGCAACCATGGTTTCCTGATTCTAATCCTCTTTCCATGACATCTCTGACAAGTCTAGTTTGGGTAAGGCTTCATAAATTTCCCATCCATTTGACACAACCTGATATCTTAGCAGATGTGGAAGATTTAATAGGTTGTTTCATGAAAATTGACATTGAAAAACTTTCCAAAGGAATTCTTACATTTGTTCACATATGTGTCGAAGTGGACCTTGGTAGGGTTATCAGATAAAATCCTTCTCAAGTGGAGGGGAAGGGATTATTTTCAACCATATTAATGAAAACAATTATTTATGTTGCAAGACTTGTCAACAACCCGATCGCCTTCAAAATGCATGCCCCTTTTCACAAGGGGACTTCCCCCCTAGGATTCGAAGAAAACGAGTCATGGATGGCAAGATACAAGGGAAACAAAAGGGTCTAAGAATACTTCAGGTCAAAAGCAGTACAACCCACAACAACATAAGACATCTACCACCAAATCAACTCCTCCAAACTTAGATCAGCTTGATGTGGAACCACCTCCTCCCTCAGCGAAGGAGGCTCATTCTTTAAA